>OW388157.1:9664927-11054220 GCA_936450015.1 Meganola albula
AAATATAGATAATTACACCCAGACTCTAGACAAAATGACATGTTCATCACACAAATGTTTGACTTGGGTGGGAATCGACCCCACGACCTGCGGCGTGAAAAGCAAGCATCTTACCGACCACGTCACCAGCTTGTCAAAATTAGGTTAGGTTTATATGTTCTAGTAAAATACGGAATCGGCTGTGTTTGAGTCCTTAATAAGTAAGAATGTACCTATTCAAAGAGCCAGCCGAGTGCTTTAATATTCAAGCTAGTTAACTCTTTTCCTTTCTAGGTGAGGTGTTTAGCATGTGGTACAGACAGCAAGAAGTTCGACCCGTTCCTGGACTTATCCTTAGAGTTGCCGGAAACAGGTCGTCATGATTCACCTGTCGAGCTCGCCGACTGCCTAGCTAGTTTCGTACAGGTAAGCTTGCCAAGCAAAATTCTACTTTAAACCTTTCTGCGGAGTATCCCTTTCATATTCCTGGTACAACTGAAAAGGTTATTATGATTTTATAACAACAGTATTGGTATCAAGCCAGGGAATAGGTGGCAGTGTGGCCACTTTTAGTAGATTTCTACTTATAAGTAAACTAGTTTTCCGCCCGCGGCTACGCCCGCGGATGTTGGTTATCGCGCTAGACTATTAATCCCTTTTTTCGCAGTCGGATAAAACTATCCTTTCCCGGGTCTCGAACAATCTCCATACAAAATTAGTTCAGTAGTGTAGGAGCGTAAGCAACATTTTGAAATCGTCAAGCGCCCATAGGTATATCCATAAATCAATAGGCGTTTCTTAAAAATACTACGGCTTTTAGACCATACTTATAAGAAATGAAATTTTAATTTCGAATTCTATTCTTAGCATTGAGTTATCAAACATGTCATTGTGTCAAAATAAAAAGTAATTTAGATCAAAACCACGAAGGAGTTATGATATCAACTTTGAAGAAAATCACCCTCAGAATAATTTCTCAGGCTTTGCCCGCTTAGTATTAGGATGAAAATAAAAAAAATTGAAAAAATAAAAAACACGTGTTTCATTATTTGTTTTGAGCTTTATTTATACCAAATTTGAAGGAAATCGGACCAAGGACTAAACAGTTATGGAATATTTAATTTTTCCAAATAAACTCATTTAACACACCCACAGGGGGTAGTTTTGGGAAAATAAAAAACACATGTTTCATGATTTCTTTTAAGGTATATGTATGTGTGCCAAATTTGGAGTGAATCGGACTTGAGACTATACAGATCCAGAGAAACTTTAATTTTTACCAATAAATCTCATTTTCCACACCTCATGGGGGTAATTATGGAAAAATAAAAAACCCGTATCTCATTATTTGTCTTAAGGTTTACGTGTACCGTATTTTAAATGAATAGGACCAAGGAATAAAAAGTTGCATACAAACTTCACCCCTCTATTTAACCCTTTTAGGGGATGATTTTTGAAAATATTGTTAGCCTATGTCCGATTAAGGGTATACACTACCTACATTTCAAATTTCAATAAAATCGGTTGAGCGGTTATGGAGATACGTGGTAACAAACCTTCACACACACACACACACTTACTTTCGCATTTATAATATTAGTAGGATTATGAGCCTAATATCCTTTAGTGTGTCGAAATGCTTTAGTAAAATTAATTCGCTTTGGTAATTTGAATACAACACGCTATGTCGCTATTAGCTATTAGACGCTTTTACCAACATCAACCTTAATGATCCTATGAGATTGACCAACAAACTAGTCTGACTCTGACTTTTATGGCTCTTTGATCACTCCAGATGCTTTAAGAAATACTTCAAACTGTTCTATTGCTGCCACACCTCGGCTCGCACGATCGGACCACCTTCGGGCGATAATTTCGCTAGAGGACGCGCGTGTTCCATATTTACTTTTAATTACGTTACACTAATGCACTTCTTAACATAATGTTTTACCAGTTCAAGTCCGATAAATGTATCAAAAATGCTACTTGGTACTTTGATATTTTATGTTGCCATTTTATTCCATTTTAGGTCTTTGTGTAAGGCAATAAAACTAAAAATCAAGTGTAAAACGATGAAAGTATTAATGTCATGGATCCTTGACTAAGCAGTCAACGGGGGTTGCATACAAAGATCCTTGACTAACAGACAAGAGGTTAAACAATGAAATTATTTAAAAAAACACACCACTGTCACCTTATAGTGGAACACACATTAGTTACAATACCTACACAAATACAACTACTTCATATACTACACCTACTCGTTCTAAGAATTACAGGAAGAACAAAAATGTTAACATAAATAAATGCTCTTCTTTTCAGGTTGAGGAGTTGGCAGACACAGAGCGGTACTTCTGCAGCAGTTGTAAATGTAAACAGAAGTCTACCAAGCAGTTCTGGATACGAAGACTACCTAACGTGTTGTGTTTACATCTCAAAAGATTTCGGTGGCATAATTATTTTCGGTAGGTACACATGGTTATATTAGTTTTGGCTATACAAACTTTAACCGTATGTTTAAGGAACTAACTAAGGATCAGAGGTCGTAATTAGGTACAGTTATTTATGGACTTGCATAAAATTTTTGATTTTATTATGGATCTTCCCTGGATTTTTAATCGACAATTATTTAATTCGCTGGAATTTTGCAACTTTGGAAATCCGATGTCGTTGATGTAAGTTTAGGAACATATCGCGTTAAGTAAATATTGTTTTTTATTTAATTAATCACGGGATTTGATATGTAAGTTTGGGAACGTAGCGCGTAAAACAAATATTTTTTTAATTTAATGAATCATGGGACGTTTTCTGTTCTTTTTAAAACGATCTCGGGATTTAAGGTATATCCACTCTATTCTTTTGCTATATGAAATCAAATAAATAACTACCTAATTCCGACTTGTATTGATAATACGCTGCTGGTTGGCAGTTCAGAAAGTTTAACTGTAGAATCAGTAGGTAATTGTTAAATATTGCAGTACAAAAGTGGACACGAGCATATCGTTCCCGCTGGTGTCGCTGGACATGTCTCGGTTCGTGCTGAGCAACGTGCCCGAGACCCGACGCTCTGGGCTCGGGAACCAGCTCTACGACCTCGCCGCTGTCATCGTGCACCACGGCTCTGGGTAACTGTTGTGCAATATAGCATATATCTCCAATGCTCAAATTTGCCGAAGAACTGGCACAATGATGTCGATGATACGACGACTAAGTTGAAGTAAGAGTAGTTTGGCCAAATACTCTGTACTTATGACTACCCATATTGTTTGACAGTAGTATTGAATTTCACCAATCTGTCTGTAAATTTGGTCTGTGATAAGATTAACTCTAGTTTCAACCATATGGAGGCTCATTCCACTGTCATCTTTTCACCGAAAATCATTCGAAGCCACAAGTGGGGTCAGTAAAGTAGGCGCGTTCCATTGTAGAATACATCTACAGTTTACCTACATGTATGTTAGCTGATCTGGCAAATTGGTTAATAAGTTAACATCCACGTATTATAATTTTAATAAAAAAAAATAATGCACTTATGCGTTCTCAAGTGGTTATATTCTCGGTATATCCAACAGAGCGGGCTCCGGGCACTACACAGCCTTCGCGATCAACGAAGACCAATGGTTCCATTTCAACGACCAGACAGTGCGAGCGTCGGACTCTGCAGCAGTGGCCGGCTGTAAGCCATACATACTGTTCTACATTCGGCGAGAACTAACATTACCCACCATGTGACCTAATTACATATTTACACTTGAGATAAAGTTACCTCTATACATTGTAATTACTAGATCTACTAATTTCGAGATCACATTTCCCTTGAAATTAGTTTCCAAGATAAGCTTTAAAATCGTATTGTCAGTACTTAAAGTTGCAATCTTATAGAAATTATTGGTGATGTTGTTAAAAGATCAGTAAAGGCAAGGAATATTAGGTTTTAGATTGTCATGATTACTATTTAAGCTTAAAAAGAGTGCTCTTAGGCAATTATTGTCATTAGTAAACTAGCATGGACTCACAATACAATATAGTTCAATATAGTACAATATAGTAGTGTGTGCGCAATCACAGGTTTCACTCTTTATTCGTTTACTGTCAGAATCCACTAGGAGGGTTAAATCGACACGACTGGTAACAGGTCCTCGATTCTCACGCTTTAGACATTTATCTCTAACTAGCTGACCCGGCAGACTTCGTACTGCCTCAATCAACTGCTGTTTTTAAGGTTTTCCTGTCAATTATTAGAAATTTTCTCACCTTTTAAACTTTCCCTAGACCTCCACGAACATTTCAAGACCAAGATAAGATAAATCCGTTCAGCCGTTCTCGAGTTTTAGCGAGACGAATTATTTTTCTATGGCGAGACTAACGAACAGCATTTGATTTTTATATATATGATAGGCAAATGCAGAAAAGAAAAATAGGATTTCTTTTTCGACGAATGTCTAATAGAGATGTCTAAAGCAGATGTTTGCAGCGGTGCGCACCGATTGCTTCCACGCAACTATACGTAAGAAGTGCGCGTCCCTGGTGCGTAGAGTGAGAGCCAGCTCCAATGCAGCCCTGGCGATGATTGCAGATCGTGTTGACTGCCACTATATCCGGCACTGCTGTGGCAGACATGTCATATGCAGTGCTGGGTAGAGCGACGGTCATTTATATCATCATCATCATCATCATCAGCCTATTTTAGTCCACTGCTGGACATAGGCCTCTCCTATGGTACGCCACTGAGCACGATCCGCGGTTTTTCCCATCCAGTTCTTGCCGGCCGCCCTACTGAGATCGTCACTCCACCATTTATGTATTATTTATTATCATTTATATATTATTTACATTTTATTTATTTTTTCATTATTAATTTTAAATTTTAATGGTTAATTGTTACCTGAAATAAATGTTTTTTTTAAAGCGTGAGAATCAGGGCCCAGATCGGGTAAAAAACCCAAAGATTAACACGCTCTTAGAGTTAGAAGGTATCACACTAACTTCCTGACTATATATTAGTGCTCAAATTGAAAATTTGAAATATGGAATTGAACCCAGGACCTAGCATACTTGGTTTAGTTCAGCGTGCAAGTGATAGTCACTTGACGTGAGCGGTGAGATGGAGAGGAAGTGATGTCACAAAGCGAATGAGATGTTTCAGGTCGTAGACCGCTGTAACATGTTGTCCTGAGTTTATATTATCTGCCTGAAACATCTCATTTGCTTCTTGTTAATCACAGGTCTCCACCTCACTGCTCGAAGCTGCGTATTGAGTTCGCGCGGCAAACTGTCAAATATAGGCTCGTGCGGCAAACAGTCGAACAATTCCCGCGCGGCCGCGCGGCGGCCGCGCAAAAAGACATAGTACGAGGTAACTAACACCTGTGCACGGGCTATAACTACAATGTCTATCTTCAACATAATAGTAAATAAACCTATGTCCTGTATTAGATAGTTATCTAAATATCGTGTAAAGCAATATCTAGCACTTAATTCAATATGTACTTGACAATATTAATTTCAAATAAGTAATTATAATATTAAAGTATGTACTATTAATTCAGCAAAGGGGGTTGGTGGGTAAAAGCCATGTGAAGTCCATTCTATTAAATAGTGTCGCCTTTGTATTACGCTTGTGCTCGTGCCGCCTCTTGGTAAAGGCTGCCGCGTGTTTGTACACCTGCAAGTGAAGTTAGCAATTTATATCGAAGTGTTGTATCGAAAGGTACTCTATGCCAGTGGTCTCAGTGGTCCAGTGGTAAGGTGTTCGTTTAATAACCGCCAGGTCCCGGATTCGATTCCCGGGCCGAGCAAAAAGACTTAATATACTTTGACAATCTTAGTTGCAATCTTATTACGTATGAGACCTAAACATAGCCGGCGAAAAGTGGATGACGTTTACCTCTGACTACACTTTTGGGTAATACAGGCGTGATGCTATGAATATAAATATGCTAATTACAATAACCACAAGTGCTTGCAGGTGTACCGGCACTATCTAAGCGAATCCACTTTACTGCTTAGTAACGTTTATAACGTGTTCTATACCAAATTGTACTCTGTCGAATAATTATGCGGTTGTTGACCATCCAAAATGTTATAGTAATATCAATATTGCGCTTATCATGTATGCATTAATGATTTAATATCTTATTTAACTATAGCATGTTTTCATGCGTAGTTGTAGCATGCCATTATGATGCATTTTAATAAGTATGTATATTTTTGAACGATTTTTTACCTTTAATGGCTTGTTTAGATTTCCTATGTAACATAACATCCAAATTTTGTGATGCTGTTAGGCGTTTCAGTTAAGATGTCCCTTTGACTTTAAGTTAGCAGTAACTAAAAGCCTTAATAGTATATATTGTGATAATTACCAACATAACAAGGGTGTTCATAAGTGAAACGTAATTGATTATGAAGTTATAAACATATTCGAACAAGCCCGTAAGTTAATTGCAGTTGAATGCGCGATGCTCTACATTCCCTTGAAATCCTATGAATTGTATTTTTTTACAACCTACTAATGGCGTATTCTATGAGCGTGGCGGATAATGGTTGAAAAAAATATATGAAATTAAAATTAGTTCGCCTACGGTACCCGACTCCAGGGGGCTCAGATAAAGAAACATTGTAAAAGCGATAACGAAATTCGAAAAGATTAAAATGTATAAGATTGACATTAGGGATGCTGAGCGGTAAAATTACCCTGGTTTATTACGGTAAAAAAATATAGTTTAGCATAAAATGGTAATTTTCTGCAAAATAAACGTAATAATACATGTAATGTCAGAAATACGTTGTATGTTTGTCTGTAAATGAGACAAGATATTAACACAAAATTGTGAATGCAAAAAAAATCCTCAAATTTCTCTTCGTTACTAAATTTGCATCCCTAACTGACAAACACCCATGAGGAGTCAGGCATGTGTCGTCAATACCGTACATTTTATTTTTTTCGATCTTCATTAACGCTACTATAACTGTCTAGGCCTCCAGTATGAGCTAAGCACGATTTCTCGTTGTCAACCAACAAAATACGAGTGTTTGATTCGTGCTACTAGCTAGAACATTTTGTGATGAAATTCTGGAGGACTGTGTCCAAAATAAGCGTCAAAATTGAACAATCTGTCGGTTCGTGCTTAGCTCAGCCTGTCTGCCGCAGACAAGTAGGTAACATTAATTTATTTATTTTTCGCTTGCATGTAAAAATAATGTGTGGAGTAATGATTAGCACTTTTACCACGTTCCTTATCCAAGTGGCCCCAATAGGGAGTCGGGAAAAGTTGCTAAAAGTCCCTACTACCACTGTAGAGTTACTAGTGCATATTGAAGACGAAGTTAAGACTTGCGAGATTGTCACATTGGTTGGTATTGGGACAGTCAGTCATTTAACAATGTTTTTTTTTGTTGTTTGTTTTTTTTTTGTGTAACTTGGCAATTATAAGGAATGTAGTGCGCTGTGGTAGGACATGATGGCATACGAGACTTGAGTTTTGTGTCAAACAATGTGATAGTATAATGTTGTGTATGTAAATAAACTGCTGAATATCGTCTGTATTGTCTTTTGCAACGTACCTTATAGCAAGTTTATTTTATGTAAGTACTTCAATTACTGGAAGTTATAGTGATTGAATTTAATAAATTCGCCAATACAATAACATGTTTTATTTATTAGAATATTTACAACATATTATACATCTGATTAAGCGTCTGTACCACGGTTTGCGATCGTGTATTATGCTGCCGAGTGAGAGATGTAATGATAAATTGCTCTCAGCTAGCGAAGCATATGGGCCCCATTCAGGAGGCTTCATCAATGGCGCGGTGTTTTTCATCCACAACTTGTCAATATTATCAGGTTTATTAGTGACTGGATCACTTTCACAACTTTCAAAATTTTTAGATTCGTAGTCGTAAGTGGCAGTTTCCTTTTCTACTTTTGTTACATGAATCCAATTATCACTTTCCAATTTTTCTATAGGATCTGTAATTTCAACTTTATCGTTGCGATGTGTGGTCGGCTGGATTGGAGGTGGCGCTTTAGTATTATTGTTTACCGGTGAACTATGAGCAGATACTATGTCAGCTATTGCCTCAACATTACATTCGAAATCTCCGGAACAATTATCGTGAACTGTAATTATTTCACTGTCTACTTTAACTTTTGCAGTTTTGATAGAATTTGCTCCCCTTTCTGCTTCATCTTCATTAATATGAACTTCAGCTTTGACTTGAAATTGGGTCTGATCGTTAATCCGCGGAGATTCTAAATGCAAAACGGATCCGTTCCACTGATCTTCGATATATTTCGATCGCCGTCGTTTTTCTCTTGGAGAAAGTGCCATCCAATTGACGATGTTAGTAGACTTTTCTTTGTAGGCATTTTCAAAGTTCTTTATTTCATTGAGCCAGTTGTTTTTTCGTCTCTGTAGCGTTTGAGAAGATTTGATGGATTCGTTAGAAGAAGGATGTTTGATTTCTGATATTTCGGTTACTGTGGACAGTGTAGGCACTAGGGGGAGATTTAGTCGAGGAATATAGAGAGGTATTGGAGTAGCTATTCGATTACCATTTGTGGTACTATTTTTATCGCGTTCTTCATTGCTTTCTGAAGAATGAGAAGTAGAAGTTGAACTGTCTTTACCATTAACCAAATCATAATCAGCGTCAGAAAGCAAGGATTTATTTTTGAATGAATAAATCCAAATTGTATGTTTCTCTTTGTTTAGTTCGGAATCGTATGTGAAATATTCTTCGCCATAAGGATTATCAGGGTCCCATTGATTAGCATCAGTATTATCTGTTGTTATTATTTCTATATCTCTGTTGCTGTCTTGGGACGAGTCAGAATCAAGAATGTTTCTGTTAATCAGTGTAAAGCAGTTTCCTTTACTTCTTATGACATCATTATCGTTGATGTAATCGCCTGAGATATCAGAACAGAAGTTTTGCATGAATTCGTCCCTGTTCCTGTTTGTCGAGGTGTTGCTTGTATAAAGGTTCTGATTTCGTATACGTCTTCTTTCTCTGGCTGTCTTGTTGATTCTATACCGGTCTTCCAACTCCCGAATTTTGTCGTCATTGTTAAAGGAACAGTTTAAGTCGTAATTGTGATCGTTGTCATCGATTTCATCGGAAGTATTGAGTTCTATTATTTCTAATGCAGAACGTTCCTCGGGGAGCCACAGTGAGGTCACCAGTATCTCCGGACTGTTAACAGATCGCGCACCTAAAATAGAAATGCCTTATAAGTTTAAGAACAATTATATAGTGTACCTTCCAATTTGCTTTCAAAATGCGGGCAATTCAGTATCTACCAGTAGGTATCTATTGGTTGTGGTTGTGTCAACCTACAACGCTAGGTAGGTAAGTAGGTACCAGTACATCTACATTCTTATCTATTGTTACCATTAAGACTAGAGAGAGAGATAGCGAGTAGGTATCTAATGCAGAAGCGAAAGAATTTCTTACTATCATACGAATGATTTCTATTTAGGTTATTGCAGACGTGAGTCCTCTTCATTTTAACAACAATACTTTGTTGTCATTTTGACGGCAAACACGGTAGCTATGCTTTCAAAAGCTTACATAATTGTTGTAAAAACTTTTTGTAGGTTACAATAAAACCTTAAATCGCACAATGAACCAAATTTAGGGCACTAGGGATCCTTTTCTACCGCCCTATCTACCTACCCTGAGGCTAGAGGTTGGAAACATAAACATAAATAAAACTGGATAGTGCAAAAATCAAGTAAGCAATTTAGTTGACGTTAAAAGCCCGTCTTTCGTGCGGTGCAGGGTTTGGGTAGTGGCTCTGGAAACAAAGTGTAAATGGATTGATTGTGCCAATTCCCGCCTACAAAGGGAGGCGAAATTGCATTAAAAGCGCCGTGGAGCGGCCCATTTGTGAAGCACTTACTCCATTAGAAGCGAACAAATAACATTACCTTAGTGCGGTGATAGGAAGTGTAGGTGCTAGAAGGTGAGTAGGAACTAACGTAAATTAATAACAGTAACAATCATTGTTTACCTCTGAGAAACTAAAAGAAGATTCACCTACCTGCCTACACCATCGCAGCATTTTCATGAGATAGGACTTGAGCTTCCTTCCCGATATAATCAAGGACAAAGGTTGATGGATTCTTGTTTACTTAACTACGGACTAAAGCAATTTTTATTATTACGAACTAGTAGACACCTAATGTTCTATAGAAAATTTATCTACTATTTAATACTTGTATGTATTCTTCAGAATTTATTATACCTGAGTAAGTACCTAGGTAGTTAGATTACCTAGGCATACCTACTACCTAATTAGGTACAATAGGTACCTAAATTTCACTAAGTAGACATTAGTTGGTAGTGTTGGTACAAATCTACGTGTATGTTAGTACCTAGACAATTAATTGCAGCACCAGTGTGTACTGCAGTCTAATCAAACATGCAAAGTTTCCAAACGCTTTCCTGTGGGTGTGAGAAACGCGGGGGCTTCACACTGCGACAAAGGTTAATTAATCGTATTACTGCGCTTGAGTGCCGGCACTCATTGCATAGTACTAATTCGCTAATTAGCCGACAAAGAGGGCTTTTATTCACTCCATTATTGGAGGTTTCATGTCTATATTTCGCTTCATTTCTAGTCGATTACCAAAATTATTAAAATTATTTTAAGCATAAAATTTTACGTACCTAATCTATGTCCATTCTTGACTTAGTACCTAACCAGCCTATGTAACTGCGCCTTTTTTTGTTCTACCTACTAGCCATTCATTTTCTTATCTGCTAATATCAAAATTGCGCTCCAAATAGACAAACTCGTTTCCGACTTTGTTTTAAAAACAACAATAGAACCTTGTGAATGGATAATTAAATAATATAACACTTAAAACGTCGGCCGCGGAAGCAAAATATTTGACAAACTCACATTAGTCGACCCTGAGAAGTTTTGACACGATCTAAGCACTTGAAAAACTAAAGAACGTACAATTATAACTTTTTGATTGGTTTTAGAGTTGGAAAATACATGAGTGTATAATTAAAGTGGTATAAAGCTGTATATGTTATTTGCTTAATGGAAGAGTGTTCGAGATAAAAGCTGTGTTGTGCTATCGGACGATCTGACGTAATTAGAGGGTTTGTGCCGACGCCATGACTCTTCCTTACTGCCACTTAAAGCTACACCGACTTGATATGACATTATTGTACTATGTACAGGAGTTGATAGATGTAGCACCAACTAATATCTATAGCTATCAGTGGCGAAGAATCCATAGTAGCCGATTCCGATCGGCTTCCCTTTAGGATTTAATTAATACCGTTTACTTAATTAAAATTATATAATATAGCTTTCCAACAGCGGCTTCGCCCGCGTGTATGTCGGTTATCGCGCCAAAACATTACATTCTTTTTGCGCAGTCGGATAAAAACTATCCTATGGCCTTTTTCGGGTGTCAAACTACCTCCATACCCAATTTCATCCAAATCGGTTCAGTAGTTTAAGCGGGAAAACGTAACAGACAGAGTTACTTTCGCATTTATAATATTAGTAGGGAGTAGAGATCTAAGTTTTAAATAGCATAATTATAAGTACCTATAATATAAAGGTGGTGGTCGCCATAGAAACATAGGTGACGGTATTGAAGAGATATTATTTTCTGTAAGAACTTTTTTGCTCCGGCTTCACTTTTTCAGATTTCCACCCTTCGCCACGGATAGGTACAAATAGGTATAATAAAGCAGAAAAGTTTGTATGAATAATTTCCATTAACCTACTGGAAACTTTATGCAAAATAAAGCACATATTTATTCTTTTTATCTGGATAACTGATCTATATTGCTTTTAACGAAATTGCTCTATAAATATTCAGGAAGGCAGTATCGGGGTGTTAATTTCAACTACATGTGCTTTAGTGTTGGGTGACCCGAGTTTAACGGTTGGTTCTTGCATATTTGCTTATCATTATTGCCATATGACTTGCAGTTTTCAAACTGTTAAAAGCAAAATATTGAATTAAGGATCAGGCCCGTCACAGTCACTCTCGGTTAAAAAATAGGTAGGTACGTCTTGAATCTACCTATGTGTTAGATTTAATAAATAAATAAACCCCAACTGAACCTTATACACAATGCATTGCATTGTATTTGATTTAGATATTTTCCTTTTATTATGAAATAGTCTTTTTTTTAATCTCATTTATTTAATGGGACTTTGTTCTCATAGATTATGTCAGTCCCGTAAGGATTGCATGGATATATAAGTTTTAACATTTATATTATTTGTCTGTTTTTAAATAAAATTAAATCATTGTACAGTGAATATAACATTTTGGCTTCCTGAGATGTAGAAAAAGCCAAAATGCTATTACACCAGCCTATGTCAGAAACATTTACCTTTAAATTTGCTAGTGTAGAATCTCTAGAGGTTTTATTTATCTGTAAGTGCGTGGTACAGGTCTAGTCTTGAGCTTGACTTCAACTTCTCTGACGTTATGCAATAATGTATTCTACTTAGTCTATGATGTAACTATAATAACTACTTAATTAGGAGCTAAACATTACATTTCCAGTTTGCAAGTAGCAAACTTCTGTAAAACTTGTGTTTTATGAAAAACATGATTTTCACCCTTTATCGCATCGCGTGATACCTCATCAAGTTTATATCTGGTTTCTTTCTGAAACTAAACTAAGTGAAAACATAACGCTTTAGTGTGATTGGTATCGGTACGTGTTCGACGCCGAGTGGTGCAAACAGCCAAACATTGGGAACTGCTCCCTGTAATCCATGAGCTCAAAACCTTTGGTTACTATTATAAACTGCCCGTTTTAACCCCCGACGAAAAAGGAGTGTTTATAAGTTTGAAGTATGCGGGGAACAGCTATGGACCGATTTTGATGCTGTTCGCAGATAGGGATTTAATTAAATTTTTAATTAAATTTGAGAAATATCGAAATTTCCTTCGTAGTCTAATTATATTGTAGCAGTATTTATTTACTCGTATGATAGTTGAGAGAAGACCCGTGTCGTGGGACACTAAAAAGGGTTAAAATAATTTATTTAAAATTTATTTGAGAGGACCGATTTACGGATTAGTCAATGGCCAAAGGTTTACAACATCATAATATTTAGTTGTAAATGGAAGTCATGATTGGACACTTTTGTGTACAAATGTTTTAGGAAGCGCGCTCTGTTATTTAACGACACCGGCTTCGATCGGGACTAATTGAGGTTGCCACATTACCACTTAATTCTACACTTTCTATAGATAATAGCCAATATGGCGTTTTATCGTGATTTCATATATTTGTGGTGAAAGGAAATTGGCTGATTTTTAGTGAATAATTTTATCAAAAAATGTGTCAAACACTTTGTTGTTTTGATTGCTACTGTTACTTAGGTCAGTTATGTTATGTATCACGATTCTCTAATCTGTACAATCATTGTTTTATTTTATTTATTTATTTATTGCACATAATAATATACGCGTATACATATCATAGTATGTAGTACAGTAGTACATGATCCTGTTAGGGTATAGCAATTATAATGTATTCCTTCTATAATATGTTATTTAAAATTTGTTACAAAATAGGTCTTTAAATAATATAATATCGCTTCTCTAATGTTATGTTACCTTAGCCTTAAAATTTATTTAATTATCTATATCAGCAAGCAGCGGTAGATTTGTGGAAATGGATGAAATAAAAGATAGGTACTAGGTGAAAACTTTTGCTCATACCTATGTGTTTTATTGCTTTACTGGTATTATATTAGGTGTGTAGGTTTTGTATAGGTAGCCTGTAGGTATACTATAGTGTGGTGGAATACCTACCTATCTACCTACTGCGTATTACTAGTTGGGGTAATATCCTTGGGAGGTTGGTCAAGTAAAAGTCACACAGCCGTTCAGTGATAGACTTTTTTTTTCCGAGGGGAAATCCTTCATGGATCCCCCGCCCCAAGTGGGCGTAGGGTGGGGGGTATGTGGGACTCCCTAAGGGTACCCACTAAAACCCCTCGGGTGTTCCATCTCACACCTACGCCAAGGGTCACGGGAACACGAGATACTTCCGCAACCCTCGGCTGGTGATGGCCTGTCTCTGCGGGCCCCTGCACGTCAGGGGTTCAGTGATAGACTGTCTTAACCTCTGTAATAACTGAATACATTTCCATTGAGCTTCCCACGTTCGCAGCCGTGTGACGTAACATGCAGGTGCACTATCATATGGCTAGGTATTCTATTACATTATTGTGTCCCTACAAGGTATATTAGTTATACTGTGATTTATTGTTTTCTCGTACTAACATAGTTAATAAGTTCTTTTGTTTTAATTACTAATAATATCTACTGAACTGTGTTTTATGATCATACATTTTTTTTATATGCGAACCATACCTATTGCGATCTACGTCAAACTTTAAAAAAGTTAATGACTAACGTCACAGCGTCACACTTGTATTACTCGAAAGTGTAGGCAGAGGTAAATATCACCCTCTTTTCACTAGCTATTTTTAGGTCCCATAGGTACGCAATAGGATCCCATAAACAATTCCCAACTTCAAACTGCAACTGATTCTTCAAATATATTAGAAAAGTCGTTTTGCTTGCCTCGAAAATCGAACCTGGGACATCGGGGTCACTAAGCAAACTTGCCTACCACTGAACAATGAGTGATTTTCTTGAAACATAGTTAAGAAGCATCTCAGCTGACAAATAAAAATCTGTTTAGGCACTACGTGGCCATAAACTTATTAAAATAACCTTTTGTTTATTTTTTTATGTATAGCTTTTGTAGCCAATTGCCACAATTCCGCCAGTGTCCGTCAGTGGCGAATTTACAGTTAAGAGCGGAGATGTGGAATATGATGTGCTGTGGATGGAGAAACGTGAAAGATTATTTACAATTTTATATTACTGATTTTAATAAATATATTAGGAATTTAGGGGGGGGGGACGTTATAGAGGAGAGTGGAGTCTCGGGCACATAAACTTATAATACCTCTATTTTTCATCGGGGATTTAGACTCACACTTGACGGTGTGAACTCTTTCTTTTGTAGAAACAACAACGGTATGAGAAAAAAAAAACACGTAGCTTTTAAAACAAAAGGGCCCGCTACACGTTTTTGTTATAGTTTTTGTAATACTGATGTGTGGAGTGTCAATTATTTCATCAGCCCCTGAGTGATGCGTGAGCGCGTCATTGTGCTGAGTTACATAATAATATGTAGCACGTTTTTATGTCCTTAAAATATTAAGTGACATGGTTTTTGTGACATCTGTTGTAAAACCACTTCTTTATTTCGTAAAAGTATTTTTTTAATTCTTGCCTGTTGTTAAGCAATGATGCAGTCTACGATTAAACGCGCTTACCCTGTAAATACTGATTTACTCGTGACGTGACTTACTAAAACAGGCAGATTATAGCTATCGGGCAACAGAGATGCCGGTAGCGAATTCTATAACTTGGCACTTGGCAGTTCGCAACGTGACCGCCAAAAGTGGAAGCAACGCGTTTTGTGCGTACCCGTGCATTTCCCACTATAATTGTATCAATGGCGCACAGCCGTACCTCTACCTACTGGTCCGACGATAGAACGGAAATGGGAGAAATAAGATTATGTAATTCCAACGCACACTCTCCACAATGTATCCGATAGAAGACCGTATGACTAACAACTTTGCGGCGATGTTCGAGGCTTTGCAAGTATAAAGCACTCAGGGTGTGCGCTTGCGTTGCTGTAAGATAACATGAAAAAAGAAGAAAAATGCTTTTGTTTTTCACACAAACAGACTTTGTAAGCCATACGACAGATCTGGGGAAAAGGATTTTTTTTCATCCCACATTATCAAGATATTCGAAGACTGGGGATCGAACTGCCAGCTCTTCTTAACAAGGATGTATTTGTAGCTATTTCATACGTAACTCGTATTACCTCGGTATCATAAAAGGTAGATAGTAAGTAGTATTATATTATCTGTGATAGTAAGTAAGCATACGTAGTCGGCTAGTCCAAATGTACGCCCGTTTTATTGTGTTACAATTACACGACCCGCTTCCGGAGATTAGCCAGCAGTGATGCAGTGATTAGCCGGCACACTGATTACAAGCCGGCTAATGCATCTGTCCATATGTGATAACCAGCCTTCATTCATGTTCATATAAGTATAGACCGACAAAGAGGCTTATGTACAGAATTGCTTTGCTAAAGGGAGCAACTTTTTATTATTTTTTGTAGTCACCAGTTTTGCAGAAGAAAGTGGACAACTGAATTTTCCAACGTCACTTAACTACATTTCTGATTTCTTGCGAATCCAAAATAGTTTAGCAAGGGAACAAGACCTCTGTTAATTTTGACTTACAAAAAAAAGGTGTAGGTACTTGTGTATTTTAAAAAATATTGTGTTTGTATATATTTATTTTATGTAATGTCTATGTAATTCAAATAATAGTAAGCTTTTAATTCCAATAACTGACTGTAACACTAAATTACAAAACCATGTAAAAATATCGGCTACATCGTAGTTCGTAGCATTCCTATGCTACGAGCATCTCGTAGCAATGCTACGAAAATACTACGCCGTTACGAGATGTTTTTTGATACAAAATGCTAGACTTTGTTCAGGATTTCTATTTTTATGTATTTCACCTTTGACCAAAAAGGTCGATATGTATACCGATTTTTTTTATAAGTTTTTTTAGCTGAAGTGACCGAGTTGTCCCCGAGCTAGATCTAACAATCTAGGCAACTTATGCCTTTTTTTTATTTATGAGTGGTGTAGCCTTGTAATTAAATAAATTTGAATATAAAAATATTACAATTTTATAAAAGAATAGGGTCAAAAAAAGCTTGATAAAGGGTGTTAAATATCAATAGAGATATTTAATATTGTTATGCCGTAACAATCAGAGCGAATGGAGCTTTGTTGAAAACAAAACGTAGTCGTTAATTAAAATGCTACATTACGTCAGCATAGGGGCGCTCGTCGCTTACAAAAATATAAAACAATCATTTGGACAGTTCAAAGAGTTAAGCCGTGTATCGCAACGTTGTTGCGTGGTGCAAAGCAAAAGGGGTAGCGATTCTTATAAAAAAAATGTAACTACGCTTTTTGTCACTCTCTGTAAAGCATTAGAAATGGAATAAAGTTTAATAAAGGTCTCTCATTGAATACTATAATTGCTAAAGTTATTAGTAAAATTTTTTGACATACGTATTTTCAATTATATTAGATCTTAGTTGTAGTGACCCTCCAGTGAAAAGGGAAGATCTTCCCTTTTCACTTAGAGATGTCATTCCAGGCGACCGCAGAGGACTGCGACAGGAGGTAGGAACATATTCTTGTCGGGAACTTGTTTAAAATATTTACAAGTTATTTAATATACACAAGTTATATACAGCATGTCTCTTGAGTAGCATTAGGTATGTGACGTCACATGAGTTAAAACTAAAGAAAATGACCGAGACCCGCCCCCCAAATTTTAGTAATTCTATATGTCAATTGTTAGATCTTGTAGACATTTAAATTCCGTGGTTATGTCTGCCTATATTTCATTTGACATAGTCAATGATAACTTTAATTTTCCAGCACTTTCTCTTATAGTTTGCACCACACCTTGGCTTGCGCCTCGTCATCGCGCGGCGCCTTTCAATTCACATCTCAAACGTTTATGCCTCCCTCACAAAGCACAAAGCCGCAAGACGTCTCGTTATGTAAAGTCGACCAAACAAAGCGCGGTATCGCTTTCTTTAAGAACTCAATCAAATTAACAATAGCAATATAGATAACCATTTTATTAAGACTCTTCAATATGAGTTAGGTTCAAATTGAAAGAGGTCTTTGGTTGGTTGTTGCGTTGTCGATACAAAGGCCACTGAGACAAATGAGCAATGTGTGGATAGAAGAATTGATTTATTATTATCTGTACAAAACAATTTGTTTATTACTAGGTATAATATAAGTAACTACTCAAATTGAATTGGTTTAAATGTCGTATTGCCTTAGATTTACGCGAATATTACACATTGTAATAAAACTACTTAATAACGGATTTTATCGCGGTTTATTTTAGATCCCGAAGTTTCAAAGTCTTTTTAGACTTCATGTTCACTGGTGGTGTTCACCCGTGAACATAAAGTCTAGTTTTATTTGAATAGGTTTATGTGAACATATTTTGAGCATTATTTAGGGCTTGTACAAAACCTGCGATTCGGTGCGATGTGAATTTACATTTAAGATTTTATAGGGCTGGTAAACATAAACTGCGATGCTACGCCTCCGCGCCGCAGAAGCAGCGGACAATAATTGACATTCCTGTACAGTTTTTGGCGTTGCGACTTCGTAACGCGCCGATTCGCAGTTTGGTGTACAAGCCCTTTAGGAATTAGTTGGTCTTAGCTCATTCATAGATTTTTACGATGCGACGTCGCATCGCAGTTTTGTGTTAAAGTCCTTACGTAGTCAGTGAATGTTACTGGTGTGGGTGTTTATTGAAGATAGACTTCAGATATGTACCCATTGATCCATCTTTTGAAAACAAACAACTGTCGTCGTCTACCACTATCTTGTGTCGGTTAGATACCGCAGGTTGTGGTTCGATTCCCACTCGAGACAAACATTTGTGTGCATGAACATGTCTGTTTGTCTTAGGTCTGGGTGTAATTGCGTATATGTATGGGTTTACAAAAGGAAAGTATTATATGTCTGGTTTCCATAACACAAGCTCTGCTTCGGATCAGTCAGATAAACGTGTGTATTATTGTCCTAGAATATTTATTTAAATAGATACATAATTAAATCATTTAAATTTGATTAAGTAACTAAATTTTACAAAAAGTCGAAATTTCAAATAACAAACAGTCTCTTTTCCTCTACTCCTCTAATGTGCCCCAACGTTTTAGTATTGCGTATACAACAACTCATGAAATATATTCACCCCAAAGAGCGGTGAACACATTCGCTCCTGTATGTAAAGCTCCAGACATATATAACAAACATTACCACACAAACACCACCTCCTACGATCTACTAGGTACGTATCAAAATAGGAATACAGAACTGTAAGTCCGCTCAAATTAAGAAGTTTTCTGTAAAAAGTTTGCTTTCCTTTTGTTTATTAACTTCTTATGTACAGTCACTGGTATTAAACATAGCTATTAGTTAGAGGAAATGCCCTAGACACACATAGAATACTTTTATCTAGACTGGTAAGCTTGAGTGACAATGGAACGGCAACATTTGCCGTAGAACCGACAACCGATGGGTTCAACTGTTTTCTTAAATCAACCATGATTTGACAAATGTAGTGTGAGCGCTCTCAGACTAAACCAAATGTCGTTCCCAGTGGCCTGCTTCCGGAGACGTCTAATGATGGAGTAAAATAGACTACAAATTATTTCGACCCTTATTAAGTTAATAAATGTTCCTTTAATACTTCGACGAGATAAAATCGAGGAAGTTACATAGTTACACTTTGTTTTTTTAAGTGTTAATTTGAGTTTGATCATAGTAGCAAAATGTTACATACGACTCATTTGCAACTTTAATAGGAATACAGAAAATAGCTGTGAACCTTCTGTAACTAACCTGTTTTTGAACTAACACGGAGGCACCCGAGGCGTAGTGTGGCGCCGTATTAGCATACGCTCCACTTCTCTAACCTAATACGACAGACGTGGACGTAGGCAGAGCTCTACGTGTTGGGAAATTGCTTACATAGACTTCGTGCTAGCCCACTGCGACTGTCCATGCTTTGTACGCGTAGTTTGTGGCTGCTCTGGCGAATGATATAAGGGTTTGAGGCAGAATATATTAACTCCAGAGCATAGACACTGAAGACTATTTTAAGTGAGGCCCTAGTTAAGGTTATTGAATTACATACATAGGTCTGTATTACATTTCTGCCCGCGGGTAACGTCCTCGTGTAAGCCGGTTATCTTAGAAATAATAATAAAAAGACGTGTGGCACTCGGGGACTGCCGCGGTAAAACTTATGCAATTATAATTTTTTTTTTATATATTTATTTTATTCATGCAGTACCTATTGCTTTTTCTTTGATATTAATTCAAGTTACACTTTTTGAGCGTGGTGACCGATAAGAAAACAAATTTTTCTATTATTAAATAAATAAAATACCTATACACCGATATACTTTCTCATAAACAGCTGCTTATATATTCGTCCGATTTCGGAGCAGCTCGTCTCGATTCGTGCGAGTTTCGTTGAGTCGTACAATACGTCTAATCGCACACAACGCCGTGTCGAAGACTGCCGAACTGAAACGACGTTAGACGATGCACGGCCTTCAAGTCACACCTCCTTGCCCGTCGGAGTGGGGAGCGCAAGGTTTTTTTCGTTACGGAATTTCTGGATTCGGTCCCCGCGCTCAAGGCCCGCGATAGAAGCTATGCAATAGCTTAATAATAATAATCACCGTTATATGGTGGAAATTCCACGGGTACGCACAAAGCGCTTTACTTCCACTTTCATTGTACGAACTGCCAAATTGTGGAACTCGCTGCCGGCATCTATGTTTCCCGATAGCTACATTCTGCCGGTCTTCAAGTCACGAGTGAATCAGTATTTACTGGGTAAGCGCGTTCCATCGTAGACTGCATCATTGCTTCACATCAGGCAAGTTGTGGTCAAGCGCAAGCCTATTTTAAGTTAAAAAAAAAACCACGTCCTCCTTAGGCGCAGTCAGATAAATACTATCTAAATAACCGGATAAATTTTATATGGTTATTGGGGCTTAATACTATTTCCACACTAAATTTGATCTAAATCGGTGCAGGAGCATAAGAATTCACAATTTGAGAAGTTACTTTTGCTTTTGTAAAATTAGTGTGATATATATTTGTTGATATTAAATGCCACATCAAATATAATGATAGTTTCAATCTATTTTCAATGTATAGTTAACTAGCCATTTGTGACAGACTTTATGTGCTAAGGTGATAGATAAGTATACTATTAAAAGACCAAGTGTATTACAAAGAAATTAAACCATGAGGAACAAAATAACTATCCTCACTCGCCACTCAGTCATATATTAAATGAAATGAAATAAAACTACCTTTTATATTTTTTGAGACGCGAGTCAACATTAAAATCGTCTTATTTTTTTTCTACCGTGCAATGAATGACTAACAACTACTGGGAAATACTGCTAAGGACTCAGTAGGTTTTTTCTTTTTTAAATGAAGTACTAATATCTATCTATTACATTTTGTTTAGTGTGTTGTATTAGAGCGACTTAATTCAATACGTTTTTATCCGTTAGATAATCTGAATTTTTTTATGCACAAAAACATTATATATAGTTAGAACCAACTTTTATACATAAACTAGAGACTGGTACATAACCTCTAACCTTAACTATACAATACTAAACAAAACAAACAGAGCACGAATAGTTATAGCACTTTGAAAACACTTGAACGGTTCTGATGGTGGTCTAAAAGAAAAATGTTTAGAAAACACGCAATGTCGTTGGCTGGGTCACTAGGGTTCGAGGGTCTTCTCTGAAGAATGTGAAAGCAAACAACAGGTGTCAAGGGGCAGACAAACATATAAACATCGATGACTTGAAAATCGCTTGAAATAGAACCAGCACTTAACGAAGTGGTTTGCGTTGCTTTTGACAATCATTCTCTGTAGAGTAACAATGTAAATGTTAACAAGACGCCACTTGGAGTGTAAAGTTTACATTAATGGCGCAATCGATGATGCTCCTTTGTTCCAAAATTTTCATTGTTATTAACTTAGAACCAGGATATGAAATATGTTATTACTAGAGGCCCGCCCCAGCTTCGCCCGGGTAGCTTCAGCCCACTCAACAATTTACAAAAAATGTGATAAATAAAGGACTCGTTTGCCATCTCGCACTTCATTAACAACCGCTCAACCGAAATTGTGCAAACTTCACATAAACCATCTACTAAATAGTCCGAACATTGCCTAAACCTTTGGTTTGAATAGGTAAACCCGTTTTTGAGTTATAAAATTACAACGAAAAGTGGCATTGATTTTTATAATAGACTAGCTTCCCGACAGCAGCTTTGCCCGCGTGTATGGGTTATCGCGCCAAAACATTACCTTCTTTTTGCGCAGTCGGATAAAAACTATCCTATGTCCTTTCTCGGGTCTCAAACTACCTCAATACCCAATTTCATTCAAATCAGTTCAGTAGTTTAGGCGTGAAAGCGTAACAGACAAACAGAGTTACTTTCGCATTTATAATATTAGTAGGGATTTATAGTTATCAAAAGTGTCTAGGGACCAAAATGTAGTTTTTGAAAACATCGGAAAGTTCCAGCAATATCTACTATGAAATGTATTTGATTCCCAGTTACTCGATTTGTGAGGTTATTGTCTTGGAAAAGTTTTCTTGTGGAAGTAGATTGGTTTTACCTACATGAAGACAATTTATTTAGCTTTGCTGAACAAGTTTCCTACTGAAAACTTTTAAATATTTATTAAAAATGGTATATATTTCGTAGTGTTTGCGAGAAACGGTAAGCAGCAATTCAAAGCTAACGTAGGTATGCCTTGTTGAGTAGGCAGACATAATATAAGATACACTGTCAGTTTCTAGTAGGTAACAAGAACTAAAATAGGAACATGTTTTGAAATAAAACTATTTTATTAAGGATTTTATCGCGATTTTATCGGCAGCTCCTGACGTTTCAAAGTATTTTCAGACTTACCACCGTGATCATGAAGTTTGAAAAGACTGAAACGTCGGTATCTAAAATCTAAAATAAACCGCGACAAAATCCAAAATAGTTTAATTTCGATATGTGATATTCGCGTGAATCTAAAAAAATACTATGGTGACCGGTAGTTATCCTTACTAATATTATAAATGCGAAAGTAACTCTGTCTGGCTGTCTGTGTTGTTTTCACGCCTAAACTACTAAACCCATTTGGATGAAATTGGGTGTGGAGGTAGTTTGAGACCCGAGAAAGGACATAGGATAGTTTTTACCCGACTGTGCAAAAATAAGTTAATGTTTTGGCGCGACAACCGACATACACACGGGTGAAGCCGCTGTCGGAAAGCTAGTAAATAATAAAAGCCTTTCTTTTTCTGTCTTTAGTAAGTACATCCCAAGTTTTCATACAACATTGCCGTTTCTAATTGATCTATCTACGACCAAGAATAGATCAATTAGAGGGGTCTGTAACCGATAGCTCTTATGATAATGTTCGGAGGTATGTTTGCGGTCACCAGTGAAACCCGACACGTCTTTGTTGCCAAAGCTCTCCTGCGTGGTGCTCCACACAAACACACATCTCATTATAATAATATAGAATATCTTTAAACGAGCAATTCTTTTATTTAAGTATCTATATATAGGTAATCTTAATTCTTACATTACACACATACATTAACCATTTTTTGCGCACTCGGATAAAAACTATCCTATGTCTCAAATTATATCCGTAACAAATTTTATACAAATCAGTTTAGTAGTTTTGGCGTGAAAGTGTGACAGACAGAGTTACTTTCCCATTTATAATATTAGTGAGGAAGTAAGAATTTAACAATTGATCGTATTTTCGTTTATAACATAACAAATCATCATAACTAATTCAGTATCAAAAAATAATTCAATAACTTATAATAAAGATCGCAATAACAGACCAATAGACAATCATTTGTAGCCAAGTGTTTACAGAATGAATTGCAAGTGTAATATAAACTAAACCAACATTACTGTGTACCTACGCACTGTTTGATACTTGTGTACTTACGTTCATTTCAAATGACTTATTCAATCAAGTTCACTCACTCTGCACATTGACCGCTGGAGTTGTTTGGTCGTCCCGCGCCTATCTATTTACACGTGTACTCCGATGTATGTCTAATGAGACTATACTTATACCGTTGATAAATAAATGCTCAGTTATAACAACTACCAGTCTTTGTGCTCCCTGCGACAACTTCGTAATTACTATTGTGCTGGATCCACAAATATTTGATCAAAACTTTCGTCCATTAAAGAGCTACCGATATCGTTTAGAATTGTATTTACGTAATATCCGAGTAGAAACGTGTCTCACAAAGCAATTAAGAAAAAATCTTCTACTAACAAAATAACGTGCTTGTCTTGTTTGCGTCCCTGTATTTAGAAATCATGTTTGTTATTGCGTGCTGAGGATTTACCTGGAATTTGAAAGATTCACCAACAATAAATACTGATGGGAAAGTAAACACACCCTAGTTGTAGTCAGATAATATTGGAATGCTACTCGAAGCAGGTTCGCAATTAACAAACATTTAGATTAAATATTTGCGTAATTTCAAGAGACCACGCATTTTGAATATACGCAATTATAATACTAATATAGGTACCTACCGATATATGGTGGAAATTCCACGGGCACGCACAAAGCGCTTTGCTTTCACTTTTATTGTGCGAACTGCCAAGTTGTGGAATTCATTGCCGGCATCTCTGTTTCCCGATAACTATAATCTACCTGCCTTCAAGTCACGAGTGAATCGGTATTTATTAGGTAAGCGCGTTCCATCGTAGACTGCAACATTGCTTCACATCAGGCAAGTTGTGGTCAAGCGCAAACCTTTATAGGATAAAAAAAACCTACCTACTAGTTTTGTATTTAGCTAAAGTTTTCTTTAAATACTTGTTTATACGACAACTGTTTGCTAAGTTACTAGATAGGTAGTTAAACAATGGATTAGGGTACGATTACTAATAAATCCGGTAAAAATAAATAGGTAGGTCGTCGTCGATTTGGGCTAACTACCAGATGAATTGACTGCACCAGAAGAAGGGTTTTGTCCTTTTATTATATGTACATAAATAATGATTACCTATGGTAGATGACATTGTAACAAATCCATCTTCATCCTTCCACCTCTCCTCGTTTCTGGCCACTCTTAAGTTTCTATTTTGGATCTAAATATTTCTAAATTCAAAATTAATTATGATTACCTAATCCCGATATCTTTCTTTATATGAGTGTATTGACTTCTGACTACATGTAACGATTGTCATAGATTTGTTAAATAAAAACCGGGACCGACGGCTTAACGTGCTCTCTGAGGTACGAAGGGTAGTCCCTCAACCAACTAGACACCGAAACAAATATTTGTTGTTACACAAATATTGTCCGGGGCGGGAATCGAACCCGGGCACAGTATAGCCCAATCGGACGGCTTACACCGCTCGACTATTGAGGACGAAAATTGTTATAGATCGATTTTGATAATAATTATTTTTTGTTACAAAGGGTATCTATGTACCTACACTTTCCAAGCGAAAAAGAAATATTTTAATAATATTTTATTTCCATTTAAAATTAAAATCGGTTAAGCATTTCTATAGTTATTGCTAAAACATTGAAGTCGATTTGTAAGTATTTTATTAAAAAGCTATATTTTGAGGTTTAATTTGATCAAAAATTAATCTGTGGATCACATTAGCGCTCACGTTACTTCGATTAGTCTACAACAGGTTACACCTTTTTATATCAATCGCTTTACCAGTCATCTGTGTAAACTTTGAGTCTTGCCTTTCAAAATAATCTGTTGAGATGAGTTTACGCCATTGTGTAGGGTCCCAGGTCAACACTCAAAGTATTTCTTCCCCGAACCGCTTTGTGGGTTGCTTTCAAAACTTCACAGTTTCGATGACACATACGTGAGATAACTTCAACAATAAATATATTAAAATATCGTAAACAGAAATATCGATGAGGGTTTGGTTTTGTGATCTTTGGGAACAGCGAGAACTGACGCGGTGGTCCAGTGGTAAGATGCTTAATAACAGCGAGGTCCTGGGTTCCGTTCCCAGATCGAACACTTTTCTAATATATTTACAGCAACTTAGATTCCCAGGTCGAGCAAAAAAACTTTTCTATTATACTTAGAAAACTCTTAGTAGCAGCTCGAAGTTTTGACTTGTTATTACTTATTGAACACATAAGACTAATATTCACCTCTATTTTTCACCACCGCAACCCCGCCACTGCTTCTCCTGTAAGCCAGGATCAACAGCGGCGCCGTGAAGAGACTCGGCATTTGAACCCGGTCAAGTTCTGGGACACCTAAACTATCTTGGATGCCGCACGAATTTAACCACAAAAATAATAGGAGTTGGAAAGTTGATTATCCAGTTCCCTCCAGGATATTCACCTCTGTCTACACCTTCGGTAATACTGACGTGAGCACTGTTTTAATACTCGTATAAAAGATTAATCTTCTATTAAATAAAATTCTCGTGTCACAATGTTTGTTACCGTACTCCTCCGAAACGGCTTTACCGATTTTTACCAAATTTAAGCGTATTCAGTAGGTCTGAGAATCGGCTGCTATCTATTTTTCATACCCCTAAGTGATAAGGGTTGTTCAAATCTTAATTTTTTTTTAATTTTTGACCAAATTTTTATTTTTTATTTTTTTATTATGTGGCATTAAAAATACATACGTATTACATTAGTAATACGCGGTACGAAGTTCGCTGGGGCAGCTAGTATCTTTATAAGATCGCGCCTCCTATAAATCCCATCATTAAACATCTGTTGCACGTCAGCGCTCAAGCACTGAGCACCAGTCCCTGGCGCGCCACAATTAAATGTGTCCACATCAATGCCACACAATGCCGTACACATCACTGCGTTTTTCACTAACATTTTATTTCATGCTCCCGATTTGTTTGATTCGTTATTTTGTTCCGGAACCGTCGAGCCGGAAAACGCGTGACGGTGGCTGGGAATATTACCAATATTTTGGTATTTTGTAGTAACGCTGTTAGCTAGGTATGTCATTTAGAGATTGCATGTAACTAATTGTGTTAGGTACTTATAAACATTTATTGGTTCTATAAGAATTATCCATTCTATTCACCTATTGTAATAAAATTCTGATTTAATAAACAAAGGTTCGATAATTGTAACTACTGTTGTGAAATAACAACAAATACCTAGGTATGGTGGAAATTTCATGGGTCCACAACGCGTTTTGCTTCCACTATTATTGTGCGAACTGCCAAGTTGTGGAATTCGCTGCTAAATAATATTCGCTACGAAATGAAATGAAAATATGCTTTTAGGTATTTTTTTGGAACGCAAGTGCCCATACTAATCCTTGCCCTCTCTGTTTCTCGATACCTTCACGAAAGAAACCAGTAAATACTGGGAAAGCGCGTTTCACTGTATACTGCATCATTAGGTACCTACTTTGCAACAGACAAGTTTTGGTCAAGCGCAAGCCTTTTCTATACTAATATTATAAAGCTGAAGAGTTTCTTTGTTTGTTAGTTTGAACACGCTAATCTCAGAAACTACTGATCCGATTGGCACTGTTAGATAGCCCATTTGTTGAGGAATGCTATAGGCTACTTTTTATTCCACTGCTGGGCATGTTAAGTAGTTCAAAGCTAGTATAGGATAAAAAACCTACCTACTAATTTATAACTGCAAAAGTAAATCTGCCTCACCTCTCACAGTGGTTTGCAGTTCTGTGCTTTGTCTGATAAAATAGGTAGGTACGTCCACTCTTATTGGAGATCGATTGTAGTTTCGGTAAGGATTATCGACATGAAAACCGACCCACACTCAGTAACCAAAAAGGTCAGTTAATACCTACCATAAATTTTGCAACTTAAGGTCAGTCAAGGGTATTTATTTTCCAGTAAGGGGGTGGGGTGATCCCTGAAATATATATTATGTGTAATTATTTTAAATTTTGAGAAAGGCACAAGCCATTCTACCACCTATGCGCGTGAGTGAATCAAATATCTTTCAAGTTTAGTATATTTATATAACTATATTTAAATAGTTCTAAATCAATAAATTATAGAGTCACACCAAACTATTGACCTAACAATATACATCTGCGTTCCTCGTAAGTCGCGCGTCGCGAATCCGCGGGCGGTCGCACCCTGTTTGTTTTGTTGGTGTTTGGACTGCAGGAGTGGCGCCCTCTGTGTGTGTTCAACGTGTTGACTGAAGCCGTGATGCAGCTATGATTGGTGTTCAGTTACTCAAGGCGTTAGTAAGAGGCTGTTTCCTCGAGATATGAGTATTTGCGAGTGAAGTAAATTATACCTATGTTTAGATATCAGTCATTATGTAAACTATATTCGTTATATTCAGTCGATTTAGATATGGGTTTATTTTAGCAGTTATATACCGGTGACGTTGCATAGATTATGTTTGATAATTTAAGCATTAAGCATTGTCTTTCGTATAGGTAGAATACCTCTACCTATAACGAAAATATCGCAAAAGACCTCCAAAACATGAGCCCATTATTGACCCAGAAAATTAAATAAAAAGAATAAATACCAATCTTAAGGAAACAAGAATAAATCTGCCAAAGGATCATAAAAACAATAACATAAACTTGAACTGACTATAAGTATACAAAAATTCTGATATAATAAAGTCAAGCTTCAATTTTGTCGAGCATTGAACAAAATCGCTCAATTATTTATTTTGAAATCTTGAACACAATACTCTTAATAAACGAGTCGATGATTTGTTATAAAAATAATGCATGTCGGTGGGGCGTCACGACGCCTCGCGGCGGGCCTGTATTCACCTTGCTCACTGAATCACACGCATTAACACTTACAACTAGCGCCCTTTGTCGCTAAATACTACACTTTCCTTTTTACTGTTTATTGTTGTCGGTGTTTCGCGACGCAAACGTCCACAATGCACTCGCCGGTGCGGCTCGCTGGGCGCTTTCAAGCGTCGAAAAGCGGTAATTTGGTTCATTCCCTCATTGTTTACGCTAAAAGTCAGCCTTTGTCGACACTTGACGGAATTGGGAGCGTTTAGATTCGGGAACGGCAATTCGCGGAGAGTGGGCGCTTTATCGGAGGCCGTACGTCACTTAGCTCTCGCACCTCAATGGATGCCTAATGGACACTTCCAACGACTGTTTGAAAAGCCTTTTTTATCTGAAATAAACTTTTTCAGATACTTACCACGGGTAATGGGTTTATTGTTTTTAGATCTACTGTTTTGAACACTTCTTTTAAATAAATCTGCCTAGTTAATTCTAATCTTTTAAATGTCAATGAAACAAATTTACGCAATACCTACTTATCGCAAACAATAGCTAAAATCTTAGGATTACATTTGTCATGGACAATCACAAGGAAAATAAAAACATCTTCATAAAATTATTTATCATCATCAGTTTTATCTTTGGTTATCCTGGCTTAAACTATGTTAAATACCACAACAATAGGCTTAGCCTGGCTTAGAGGAAACATTCAGGAAGTTGACGCATTCATTCTGCCTTCGAAACACTATGGTACATACAACCTGTTTATGGCCCCACATCGCACAAAGCCTTTGTTTAGCTGATAACGTGTGAAATGTATTTGTTTTGTGAAAGAACTGGCATCTAGTCTGTTCTTCATTCAAATGCGTTAATTTTTTAACAGAATTTGAGTTAGTGTTTGATAATAAACACGCCATTAGGTCCTTTTGCTCACTTAAGAAGCTATACTCAAGCACTTTTTTACACAAAAGTAATAAACCTCCAGAGTTACAAATACTCCGATTATGTAGGATATCTGAATAAAGTTGGTTTAACCTACGTGGCATGTACTTCTGCCTGCATCTTCACTTTATTTGTTTAATCTTCTTTTCATAGTACATATACAGCCAAACTCACGAAACAAGTTAGTCGGTATCTAGTTTGTGGCCGTAGTCGTAGGTTACATACCTTTAAGGCTTACATACCTACAAACTGAAAGTATGTAACTTAAGATAAGCAACGACACAGTTTCTACTAACTATTATAGGTTAATACCTAACAATTGTAATGTTATGATGATGTCGCAGTATATAATAAATGATATTAAAAGAAAAACGGACGTACCAACTTTGCCTAAGATAAAGAAATATAACTTTTAAAGGCGTCAAAAAACTTAATCGTTGTCGGTTGGTAGCGCACTAAGGAGGCTGGCAGCGTTGGCACCGCTTAATTTTATAATGTTTTTCATGTTCCAATAAATGATTTTAATGATGATTTTTATGTTTTTTTAAGACTTTGAAACGAATCTATAACCTACTATTATGATACAAAAACACAATGCAGTATGTTTTCACCACAGAGGACTGTTGCAAATTCATTGTTCACGTGTCTAGATATCGGCGCAAATTACAGAGCGTTACGCCGCTCGCTGCTGGCTAGTTGCAGTCACTTTGATTGACGTGGAATCAGTATGCGAACTTAATTAGAAGATTACTATACTACATACTTACGGATATTTCCATATAATGATCCTGTAGGTACTTACATAAGGAGTTAACCTTTGTATCACATTACCGACTGACTCGGGTCTTGCCATGTCATAATAACAAACGTTTAACATTAGTTTACAATCAATAGATACTAGATAGCAGTAGCGAAGGGTGGAAATTTAAAAAAGGGAAGCCTGATCAAAAAAGTTCTTACTTAGGAAAATAATCGCCACCGATTGTTCTTACACTTGATGCTATACTTAGTTTTGGTGCTATTTAAAACTTTTAGGCGTTACATAATATGATATTAAGTACGTGTGATATTGACCAATTTCTAAAGGGAAGCCGATGGGAATTGGCTTGTATGGACTCTTCGCCACTGGTAAATAGGAAGAACACACATGGCCTGGTGGCCTTCTCGTTTATATCTGAGGCAAAGGTTGTTTTATTGCCATTCAACGCGGCAATGCTGCCAGCCGGCTGAGTACGTTCCCGGAAGATAACGATGCAGAAAAAATTTTTATGCATTAGTTTAGATTAGGCATTAGTTAGTTTAGTTCTTTATTTAGGTTAGTGTTGAGATTGTTACTCAGTTAAGTCCTTTTTCTTGTCCAATTGGATCTTTAAGTTCTAAATAAATACCTAAGTAAAAAAAAAATCTTTATTTTTACGGATTTTAATATATTTAAACAATAATTTACCAAGTTTGGCAAAATTGTGGCATACCATACCATAGCTAACTAAAAATAGAGGAAGTGGGCGACTTACTACTGGCACGGCTTACCTGCCTAAAAGTTTTATCAATATCGATCGCCATGAAAAAGACATCAACGAAATTACTATTTCCGTGCTTTTTCTAATGTAGACCAATTTTAGCAAAACTAGCAAAATCTACCTATTAGTACTTTTAATACCTATTAGTTTGATTTACCTTAATTTGACTGGTTTCCACCTGCGGCTTGCTTGATTTGTATAAATTCCAGAAACCTCCACTAGTCTCAAGGGACGAATAACAGAATGTATTATTAAAATTATATATCTGTGGACAAAATTTTACTCAAATTCGTACCTACAGCTCATAAAGAATAACAAAAGATGTTTCCAAACTGTAAAAATGTATCTAATTGATAATTTTTTATCTTCTGTATTTTAAATAGGTTGTGGAACCGTGAGAAGTCCCTATAATTCGGCTGGTGTGGGAAGGTAAGTACCTACTGTCGAAATCTGTATCTTAAAATCAAGATCGTAAATTTGTTAGGAAATCTGATTCGTACCACACCCTTTAAAATTCATGCAAGTTGATATTTTATCTTGGAATCTGTGACTTCCTTATCCACTTTCTACCTTTCTAACCGCAGAACAAAAAATGTATTAGGCAGTACAGGCAAGTCCAGAATATTTATCCTATAAGTGATAAATGATAATGGAATAAATGCTTATTCACCCTAGCCTAGAAGATACGACGTGGTAGTTGTTGATGGTATTATGTTTGGCGACGTACCTGCTCTGACTGCTGAAGCCTAATAAATGAGTACAGCTCATTTAGCACCAGCTTGATGATGATAAGGTTAAATGCTATGTTAATTCTCAAACATGAATGACATCGTTCCTATTTAATACTCGTACAGCCTAAAGTAGGTGCCTACTAATAGTTACCTAATTAGATAGGCACCTACTCGTATAAAATCAAAATAAAAATAGTCAGGCATTCAAGTAGTTCATGAATAAGGATAAAATAATTATAGAATCTTCACCGCTACTCAATATCGATGAAGGAAAACATCGTGAGGAAACCGACATGCCTAAGAACTAATCATTCGACGACATGTGACATCCACCAAACCGCACTTGGCCAGCGTGTGTGGATTAAGGCCTAAACTCTCTCAACTCGTAAGATAGTCGAGAGGAGACCCGTGCCCAGCAGTGGGACACAAAAAGGGTTGATGTGAATTATAGAAAATCCTACTTACCCAAAATTTATTTAATGTACTACCATTACTGTTAAAAATTGTTATGGGAATGTAGACAAGGTTCTTTCCGACCGACTTAAATAAGTAGGTGGTTTCTCTTCAAAAATAGAGAACATACAGAAGACTGTATATGTTTTTTTTAATTCTGTTACGCAATAATTCCGCTAATTATAAATCGATTTAGATCATTCATTTTTGTATTATCATATTTTGTAACGGATATATTTACTTCGTGGACCCATTAAAATTTTATTTATTTATTTAATGCACATATACACGTATTACAGTAGTAGGTACATGACCCTGTTAGGGTATAGCAAAATCGATCGAAATCGATCGGGTTTATAAAAATCGATCGAACAGATTTTGAGTTAATGTTAAAATATTGAAGTCGGTTCCTATTTTTTAAAAAGCTATCATTCAACAAAAACAAAACAAATACAAACGACCTACCTTGGATAGTAACTAAACAAAATGTAGTCACTTGCCAATACTTAAGTATTTAAAGTTTCACACGGTTTGTAGTAATTAGTTCCTCGTAGGTCCATTGATAATTACGTGCAAGGGTATTAGTGAATCATCTAATTTTTGTTAGATAGGACCACTAGGAATATAAGGTGCTTAGTGTAAACACCAGTTAACAATGCAGAAGGAAATACTTTTATCGTGAGAACCAAAAAACATAAATTCGTAGAACATTGGAATTAACAGATAACGCAGGTACCTATATTAATAAGTATACTTCAATGAAGCTACATTAATTATAGGAGGTATACCTAATTCTTTGTTTGCTAGTTTCTTTGTTAGTAGTACCTGTATTAATAAAATATTAGGTACCTATATAAGTAGGATCTCGACAAATCCCTATCCTAACCCATATTAGGGTTTAACCAAGAAAAATGACATCTTCAATTGAAGTAACACGAAAATATTACGTCATTTGTGTATAATCCTCAGGCAATGTCAATAACAAAATATAAGTGGCAATGTGGGTAAGTTTAGAAAATTATATTAAAGTATTGGCGATACCTTACGTCTTTTATTGTTGTCACAGAGTGTATATCGCCTACGTTTATTGTCTTGATCAATAAGTATTTTAGTTAGGTACCCACTTAGATAAAGGTAAAATTGTTAGATAGCATCTGGAAGTGATTTTCCGAAAGAAAACATAATTATAATTTCAATTATAATATCTAGTTATTTATTCGAGATTTTATAGAGATGTTTTACTATTTTATTGATTAATGTCTTCTAGTAAATAAACAACAATACTGTTTACATGTTATTAACATTATAGAATAGACACCATCACTTCACCTATTTACAATAGAACTATTTATGTACATAGCTTGGTCGTTCTCAGACTATTAATAAATCGCTTAACATATCGACTATCACTGTTCTACATTAGGTACAGTAGGTTCGATTAACACTTACAAGAATTTTGTACAATAATTTACACTTAACATAGTAGGTATATAGTAATGAAAGTACGGAGATTGAGAAAAGAGGATAAAGCAAGAAAAACAGAAAAACATTAAGAAAAGTTCAAAGCACACAGTCTTTTACACGTATTAGGTATGCACCCGTAGCAGTTAAAAATAAAACACGGGCAAAACGAGGAGCTGCAAACCAAAGTCATCAGTCACAATAGCAGCGGTTACGTACTGCGGGACACTCAATACTTTCAAGTTATTCACAGGGCGGAGTGTAGGACATTCGTTCGGCCTAGGTGTCGGGCGGGCGGTGCGGCGCGGGCGGCGCGTGTCGACGCAGCGAGTGAAGCAGCGCAGGCTCCAGTACGGGCCACCAGCCGCCCAGCAGAGGCGCGCGCTCTTCGCCGCGTTCTTCAGCGTCGCTCGCCACCACATCTATGTCCTCCTCAGCCTCTTCTTCGCCGCCGCTTGCACTGCTCTCACGTCGCGACCGCTTGTCCGGCGCGTCATCCGGCGCCAGCAGTGACGCCACGTCAAACTGCCTTTTGCGCGCCTGCACGCCGCCGGTGAGCCTACCTCCACCCCAGAACGGGAGCGGCAGCGCTGTCGGAGGTGGTGACTGTGGCGGTGGCGACGGTGAATCCTCCCCGTCGTCGTCCACTGCTAATCCCATGTGTTTCCTCACTTTCCTCTGCGCTTTGCGTCTTCTAAAATCACCTTTCCTGAAGTCCTCGACGTTGGCAGGGTGGATCGCCCAATAGTGGCCCTTCCCGTTCGCTGATCTTCCGGCTTTAACGAAGCAGTCGTTTAGTGATAGGTTGTGGCGAATCGAGTTCCGCCAACCGGGGCCGCGGGTTCGGAAATAGGGATAGTTGTCCAGTATATGCTGGTAGATATCCGACAGAACTAATTTCCGTTCTGGCGAGCTGAGGATCGCCATCGCGATGAGTCCGATGTAACTGTGTTGCGGTTTCGGCTCCTCGGGCTGCAATACCCTCTGCTGGAGCAGTGACATGGAGAGCGCGAGGCGCGGGCCGTAGGGCGCATAGCATGGTGCTACGCCGGGCGGATACAGGCGCAGCCGCTCAGCGACGGCGTAGTTGTACAGCTGCAGGCGGTAGTGGTCGAGCGCGGCAGCCGCGACCGTCGGCGCGTCCTTGCCGAGCGGCCAGGGGGCTCCGTCAGCGCCACTGCACATGTTGTCAGCGGGAGCGTGCGGGACTGAGTGCGGGTCGTGCGGAGTGGCAGTCGGGCGGCGCGCGCCCGCTACACAGGGGCGGCCCAGGGACGGCCAATCACCGCAGAGTCGCTCTTGTATACATGTTATTGTTTAGCGACGCCCCACTCCAGTAGCGATGCAACTCCACGCGCCCTGCCTTGTGGCTACCAGTACAGTCAGAATCAAAAAGTTTACTTTACTGATATAAAACGCATTAAGGGCTGTCAACAACGAGAAAATAAAAACAACTTAGTCAATTATTAGATACATTAAATAAAACAAACATGCCCAATGGTTTGTTTTTTTTTACACTTACACTTAGGTAAAACCCATTCAATGGTAATGCATTTATATAATTTATTTTTACCTAATTTCTAATTAACTACAAAATCTACTAATTTGTTAGTTGTTCGAAACTATATTTGACGGGCCGGTGGCGTGGTCGGTAAGACCCTTGCTTTTCACGCCGCAGGTCGTGGGTTCGATTCCCACCCGAGACAAACATTAGTGATGAACATTTGTGTTTGTGTCGAGTCTGGGTGTAAATATCTATTATAAGTAGATATATATTTACAAAAGAAAAGTATTATAAGTATAGTATATACCAGTTATCTGGTTTCCATAACACAAGCTCTGCTTAGCTTGGGACCAGATGACCGTGTGTGTGAATGTCCCAGAATATTTATTTGTTTATTATATTTAAAGGTAGGACTTTGTAAGTGTATCTTACTAGATACACGTACAAAGATTTTAGGATGTACTCATCCTACTGGTACAGCCAGATAAAAAAAACCAACTACATTTTTGCTGTCTGTACTTTGCAAAACCGTTACAAATGACAACTTCGTAGCGAGTGCTTCCTTGTTATTTCAGAGATATCACAACACGCAACAACACATTACTTCTGAGAAGCCAAGCGAGAAAGGGATGCCAATATAAAAATGATACCACCCCCTGCGTGTGATAGGGACAGAATACCGTGCAACAGTTTTATGCGTACAACTTTACGTCCTTTCTGGTACTCTGGCGCGCAAAACTGCAAACTACAATAGCTCGTAAAATCTATACGTGACGGTTTGATTTGGCTTGTTTATGTTGATGTTATACTGCTTTTATGACTTGAAGGCTACAATGAAAATAAAGAGGCTTTGAGTTGTAATGTGGTGGTGAGAGCGAGTAGAGCAGCGTGCGAGACCGGTGTGTAGTGCAGTTGCCGCCCATTTAAATACGCCATTTTGTTTACTGTCTCCACGGTGCTTCAGTGTTTTATACTGAAAGCAGTGTTTTGTTGAATAAGTAAATTACAGGAAATATTTACTCGTTCGCTTACAAGACAATGGGATACGGAGTCGGCGGTTGGGGTGTTATCTTTTTGTTCATTGATTTTATTTTTCGTTGATGTTTTTCGTTTGTGCTGTATTGCTAATTTGTTTGAAGAATTATAAAATGCTGCTTTATAGGGCTGTTGCAATCAATTTAAGCACTTATGCCTAAGTTTAGGCAACTAAGAAGGAATTTTATATTTATACACAATAAATGGCATATTTGACTGTAGATAACTGGGTAGGTAGGCCAGCACAGATATTAACTTACGTACTTACTAAATTTTCATTACGTAGGTATCTACCTATTTAGAAAACTGTGTAGTTTAGGTAGGTACTCTAACTGACATACCTACCACATAGGTACCTACCTACTATTAAAATTAATAAGCAATTAATTATGTAGGTACGTACCTAAGCAGATTTTTTATATGGCTTTTACATAGCCTGTGGCCGAGCAGGTACCTATTAGGTTTCAGATTTTTATGCCGGTCATTGTGAATTTGCATCGAATTAACGTCAGACGTCAAGTCTGACAGTTGACACCGCAGCGGTCTTCGATTAAATGAAGTGTACCTAATTTATGATGATATTTAATGTGATTTGTCTTTGGTATTTTCTTTTAATAAAATGCACGGTTCCTTCCTTAGTCTGTGTCAAAATGTGAATCACACGCGTTCGACGTCCGCTGAGCGTAAGCGTTTATATATGCTCTTTGGTCCGCTGGCGAATCGAGAGAATATCTTGAGATGCCAAGTAGATCGGTCGTGTGGGTGGTTTACCACCTTTCAGATTGAGGGTTCGAGTCAGAGTGTAATTATCTATAAAGTAAGTATAAGTAGATACATATTTACAAAAGAAAAGTATATATGTATAGAAGGTAGGTACCTATAGGTACTCTATACCAGATATCTGGTTCAGTTATCTTGGGACCAGGTGACCGTGTGTGTTGTAAATGTTCTAGAATATTATTATTACTATTATGGTTTTACTTACTAAATCCCCTTAGGACCCCGTACTGGTGGTGTAGAGTTCTTAACAGATAGATATTAGGATGGATGCTAATCAGTGTAAATACCTAACTCACCGATTTTGCATAATTAAGTAAGTAGGTATGTATCCTATCCTGACAATTCACAATTTACCCAATAGTTTCCCCTTTCACCGAACCTTCTTATGATTGGGGGTTCCCCTTTTAAATTACCAACCTACCTAACTACTTTCCTAATGTTTGCTTATTATCAGAAACCTATCTTAATTTAAATAGGCGGGTACTTAGCTTAGTTATACTGGTAATAATGCAAATCTATATAAAATACTACCTACCTTGCAAAAACCTAACGTGGTAGCTATAGGCCGACCGTTTAACTCGCGTATCGCCTATCGCCAAGATTCTGACTCCTTAAGCTGCACAGACAGTGATGATGATTCAAGCAATATGGATATTAGTGACGAATAGTCTTACATTACTTTTATCTGTGGTTAAATAATAGATTTAATTAATGTTTTATGACTTTGTACCTCAGATGGCGATACGCGAACTGAGCTTTGCATATACTGTGAGTGCACATAGGTAGATAGTGTAGTGTCACGTCATCAGCGTAGGGCGCGACGCGTCCTTTCTTGGTTAAAACCGGTCTACACTGCTTTACATAATCGGTCTGAGGCGCGGTGCTTTCCTTGCTCGTCGCAACTCTTAGTTACAAATGGTCACTGGTCACTCACAGAAATTCAAAACTCAGCTCTCGCTGATTGTAAGTACCTACTTACGTAACTAAACTGTATTTTCAGTTACCATAGGTTTATTTCCTCTGTTACACAAATCGAAAAGCTTTAAAAATCCTTGTCACGTTTGGTACAGTTTTAAACAATTATTGGCGTATGAAAACAATTGGCGGCCGTCCAGCACAAACACGCATTTTAATTATTTGACTGTACGTGATTGTACCAAATAAATAATGGTTAACCTAATTACAACCTACTAACTACCTACTACGTCATTTAAACTGTTTTTTATATTGTCTGATTGTAATTTTTTGTTATTGTCTGTGTGAAATATCAACATTTTAAAATTAAAATAAATATTAGGTACTTATTTCCGGATTAGTAAGCTGAAGACTATTTATATTTATTTATATTATGACACTGCCAGTCATAATATCTGCCGCAGCACCAACAGCTGTTGGGGTAAACGAGTTCTTGAGTAGAGATCACGAATTGGCAAACGTAGCGTAGGACGCCCTCAGACTAGGTGGAGTGACGATCTCACCAGGGCAGCCGGGAAGAACTGGATGAAAGTCGCGGTTCGTGCTCAGTAGCGTGCTTTAGGAGAGACCTATGTCCAGCGGTGGACTAGAATAGGCTGATGATGATAATAATGACCTAGGTTAACCTAGGTAAATACTATATTTTTCTATCCATTCGATTAGTGTAGTTTTAAAGACCTACTCTAAGTACCTAGGTACTTCTGTAATGTACTTATCTATAGCAACAAAGTGTCATAACGTAGAATAGTTAGTACCACAGATAATAATAACTATAATATTAATAAAACATGCTCAATAAAAATTATTAAAAAATATTAGCGTCCAATAATTTATGTAAATTGATTTATTTCAATACCTGGCTGTTTGGCATTGTAATAGTGACGCGACGCGACGGGCAAGATGTAGGCGTGCCGCTCCGCCCACCTCCACAAACCTTTGTTCCCGACTGTACCACTTATGAAATGCATTTTTCACACTCATTGTACATACGCCCTACGGTTTATTTAATGTTTGCATTGTTTGTATAACTGTACTTAAATGGAGGCGTTACCGTAACTAATGTTTATTTTAATAAATATCTAGGTAGGTACTTGTAAGGGAAGGTACCTATTAATAGCTTTACTACTGCTATTACCACGTTATGATTTACTGTCTCAATTAGCATTTTTTATCGAAGGCCTCAGTGAATAATACAAAAACTTAGGACATAGGTAGGACATAGGACTAACTGACATTTGAAATTATGAAGTTATAGCTTTTGTTATTACCTACCTACAAAAGTAATAAAAATAGTTTTTTATGTAAGTAGGTACCTATGCATGTAATAAATCAGCTACTTATAGTCCGCGAGGCCTAAGCTGAGTTAATGTGTGTAAGTACAAAGATAGTGTTGGTGTGACGTCGGACTAGGGCGCAACGCGTCCTTGGATTTAGTTCACTGCGAGCCTTTTTAGTGCAAGCAATTGCTGGGCACAGGTCTTCTCTCGACTATCTTACAAACAGAGAGAATTTACGCCTTAATCCACACACGCTGGCTTCAAGTACGGGTTGATGGATGTCACATGTCCTCGAATGATTACCTAGTCATTAGGCATGCCGGTTTCCTCACGGTGTTGTACTTCACTGATGCTGAGCAGCGGCGATGAAACAATTCACAAAAATGTGTGGTAACGCCCGGAGATCGAACCCACGACCTTATAGGTAGATACATATTTCAAAGGCTAGGCCGATACTGCGGCGCCACCACTGCTCTGGTATAAACAATTTTAAGACATTTTTTATCATTGATCACTCATACAAATACAAAGCTCAGCTTAGACCTCGCGGACTGTAGGTACGCATACTCTACTTATATGGGTATCACTAGTAGCAGGATAAATACAAACCAAGTCAGGAACAACAAACAGTACCTATGCAGCATAAAACGTAGATACACGAACGCTCCACAAATTCAGACAACACCGAATCAAAAGGAACATCGTGTTACGAAGTTTCCATGTAAAATACTTGGCGTACGCTATATTGAGTTAGAGACTTTGTGTGGAAAACTGTTCGCAAAATATTTTGGCGTCACAAAGGAGGTATTAGCGAGGGGGCGAATAATTTTATGCAAATCAACCGCGCCGGGAGACTGGCTTGGGATAATATAGAATTTGTTTATATTAAGGACGCCGTTTATAAATGTGGGGAACACGTACAAGTTTTGTCGCTAAAGTTACCTACGTGTGTGAAATGGTTTGGATTATATTGCCCGTGTAGGAATTTGGTACATATATAGGTACCTAGTGTTAGGAAAAACTCGTAGTATTTACCAGTATAAAGTTTTTTTAATACCACAATACTTTTCACTTTTATCTCAAAATCTATCTAGAGACAACCTCTGACGTCCGTAGCCGCGTTATGAAGAAAACATTCTTAGTAGTCTGTGGATGTATTACTTTTTTGAAAATGCGCGCCAACATTCTATTTTTTTTAAAGCATAGGTACTGTGTTGCCGAGACAAAAGAGTTAAGATCAGTTTTGATCAATTAAACATAGATTAAAATGTTGCCAACCTTAAAATAAATGTTTTGTTTGTTGATTTACCTATCATAATCTAACACTAGTTACATATACATATCTGCGTAATCTACCTACTTTATTGTTGTTTATTTACAAATCAGTGATGTGAAGTGAATTGAAAATTAAAAAATGTGTTTTCATTTCTATATGTATTATCAATCCTATAAAAAAGAAAAATAATTTTAAAAATAATTATAAAATCTACGTTATGTAAGAAAGCGTATTATGAAATTTCAGACTATGTAACGAATAAAACACTTGGAATTAAGTCGCTCTAATTCGTTAGTAAGTACTTCGTTTAAAAGTACTTCGTTTAAAAAAGAAAAAAAGCCGACTGAGTTTTTTGGCAGTGTTTCTCAGTAGTTTCCAGTCATTCACTGCACGGTAGGAAAAGAAATTGGACTATATTTATGGAGACTCGCGTCTAAAAAAAAATAAAACATATTTTGATTTTGATTGATTTTGAATAAAGTATAAAAAATAACGTTTCCCATTACGAGTTGATCAATATTAAAGATGGCGGATAAAACCCGACAGATGACAAAACGTATTTTAGTATAAAATGTTCACGGTATGAGTAGTCTATAATTTCGTAGTATTAAAACCATAGAAATAGGTCTATGATTAAAACCAAGGTTAGGTGCTAAATTACCTAATATCTTTTTAAAAAATATAACCTCCTTTTCTTGAAGTTTTGTTTAAGTGAAAACGGTTTTTGTACCTTTTATCTAACAGCTTTCTGAATACGTTATAGATACCTCTAAATGTAACGAAATCTTCTCAATCTCAAAACCGTTGCCATGAATATCCCTATTGAATGCTATCCTAATCCTAAATTATCTGACTTTACGAGATAAAACATTTTGTGAAACCTTAGCGATGTCTGAATCTGCAAATAGAGCCCTATCGTACCAGACTAGTCCCTAAGGGGACCTTTTCATACATCTACTAAAGCTTACGGCTGACACAGTCTAAAATATTACAGATCAAAAAGATCAGTGTATTTCAGTCGGTTAGTATGTTTTGATGTGTTTTATTTGGACTGTGCTGAAGCCGTATATAGTTTGATCACAAAGCAGGGACGCACGAGTCGGTTTAATACGCTTATTTGAAGGTAATCTCCAACCCCATGCAGTGGGACGATTTTATAAAGACGATGTAACTTGTATTTGGTCGAGAAATAGATATAGTTATGCGGTTCATAGCATCAGACTTGTACCTGAAGGTGTAAGCAGAGGTGAATATCACCCACTTTTCGCCGGCTTTAGGTATCATACGCAATAGGAGGCTAACCTCTGCAACTAGGATTTTTTAATATATTGAACCCGGACCGCCAGAATCAGAATCAGAATCAGAAATTTTAGGTACGCCAGGTCCCGGTTTGTAGGAGTGAATGTTAGACAAGTACGTTTCAAAATAGACCATCATTGCTTAACATCAGGCAAGTTGTGGGCGCAAATCTATTTTATAAAAAAATACACTTACATGATACGTCAAAATTATAAACCATCCCTGTTAATCGTCATTTAATATTATTACTACGCCGTAGCACTCGTAGTAAAGTCTCCGTAGTAACATGCTACGAAAAATTAAGTATTATAGTAGCACACAACCGATTTATCCCCTACTGCTCTGTAGGCAAATTCAGGTAACTAAATAAGTTCAGTTGCAGTGCAGTTGCATTTAAGTTTCGATCAAAACAGCCCTTTTCGTACTCTCGTAGTTTTGACAACCGCTGTCAGATACGCTCGCGTCAAGTTCACGTTACGCAACCGCTTTAGCTTTTAGGTTATATATGACAGTGACAAGAATAAGATTCTGCAATAAGACGTAAACCTAATTGCAACTGCAACGTAACTTGATCGGTGCGACAAGAAATTACGTGTATAGCCTACTGATGGGCACAGGTTTTCTCTCAGCTATTTAAGAAGTTATGATAACATATACTCTCTACTAGCCGTATTTCAGCTACGGCGGCTAGTTTAAGCTAACTAGCCCGTCACGCAGATATTAGTGCTCAAACATAGGTGCACTCTCTATTTCTTTCACTGTGGGATTGTTTTTTATTTTTATGGTATAAGCCACCACCACAAAATTTCTTGATTTCGGTTTCCTGAATAACCAGAACGAGACGAGCGTTACTTATAGGCCGACCGTTTAACTCGCGTATCGCCATTTGAGGTAAAAAGTCATAAAACATTAATTAAATCTCATATAGAACTATTTTACCACAGATAAAAGTAATGTAAGACTATTCGTCACTAATATCCATATCGCTTGAATCATCATCACTGTCTGTGCAGCTTGAGGAGTAAGAATCTTGGCGATAGGCGATAAGCGAGTTAAACGGTCGGCCTATAGTCATATCTATTTTAGTAAGTAGGTATGTAACAAACATTATGTAAGTAGGTAACAGTGGCGAAGGGTGGAAGTCTGAAAAAGGGAAGCCGGAGCAAAAAAATTCTTACTTAGGAAAATCATATCTCTTCAATACCGTCACCGATCGTTCTTACACTTAATGCTATACTTATTTTTATTACTATTCAAAACTTTTAGGCGTTACATAATATATTATTAAGTACGTGTGATATTGACCATTTCCATAAGGGAAGCCGATGGTAATCGGCTTGTACGGACTCTTCACCACTGTTAGATAAATAAACTTACCTAAATGTAAGTTACATTACCTAGTAAAATAACCTACACAAGTATAAAACATGACAAAATACTTATTATACCTACATACAAATAGCGTGTTGTTTCGTTTTGTCTGTGTTTTGGACGGAGGGTGTGAGGTGGAGGCTAATTATGGAGGGGACAGGGGGAGTACACCCGTCTGCCTAGATGTTACAGCAATATCTGTATTTCGTTGCTGGTTTTGGAAAATCTTTTAAAGTTGATCATAATTTAGCACCACTTAATAAACATGTACTAAATTACCAAACTCAGGCTAAGTTAAGGATAAAATAAAAGTAAATAATACACGTTGGACGTACTCGACTGACATACGTATTATAGAAACTCTCAACCATGGGGTAACAATAATATAATTTGCGTTCGAGTTTATGTCTAATGAGCATGAGCAGATTCAATTATCAACTCTACTTCAAGATTTTTAAGGTAGTAAACCACCACAATCTCGTCACTGTTATTTTTGAAAGCCAGGATCGGCAGCGGTACGCCTAAAGGGGTATTGGATGTTAACACCAAGCCAAAACCCGCGTGAAACTTCAACTGTCTTTGATTCCGCATGAATTTAACCAGTATGAAAAGTTCTACATATAAATTGTGATACATAAATAAATACAACAATACAACCACCTGGGTTACTTAAATTTACATAAACAAACATTAGATATCAAAATGACCTCTAAGAAACCACTCGAGCTAATAATTTTCTAAGAATCAACTACAATCGATTGTCAGATGGCTCAACTTAACGCCACACTTGAATAATCATTTTTATTAGGGCGAGATTCATATTATTTTTTTGTGCAACGTATATTGTGTAACATAAGATGTTAGTTCATCGCTATTCAAAGTAATTCTATACAAATTGGCACCTCTATTGAAGTTGGTTGACACTTTTATATAACCACGATTAACACTCAAACGAAATTAGAACCCAATAATATTATTAAAAAGTTTTTTTTTACATCTGAATGGTAATAGTAACTCGGATTACCACCTACGTATTTGTGTAAACACAATAAATATTTTTTGGGTACTCCTTTATCTAAGATGGGAGATACCCGTCGCTTAAGATGCGCGATAAGGTTAAACACAATTATTTTGAAAGCAGGAAGGAATTTGTGATAACGAGAACTTGCTTTAGTTATACTTACCAGTTTATTGTGTTTCTGGCTCCAATTACACATGTAGAATATTGTTAAGAGGGAACACAGTTTGAATGCTCGGATGCAATACATACTTATTTAAAAACCTTCATTGACAAACCATCTAATTGATATTAAAAACTGAGTATTGTCTTAGATTTACGCGAATATCACACTTTTTAATAAAACTACTTTTTGAACAGATTTTATCGCTGTTTATTTTAAAATTTAGATCCCGACGTTTCAAAGTATTTTCTTTTTTCTTTTCTTTTACACCCGTGAACATGAAGTTTGAAAAGACTTTGAAACGTCGGGATCTAAATTTTAAATTTTTTTTTCAATGATCGTAAAAACTTATGAAAATCCGTTCAGAAGTCTTTAAGTAAATCACAAACTTAAGGTAGGCGACTTGTAAGGCCTTTTCACAAGCAGATTTACGCTAGGTTATTATGTACCTATATATATTTTTCTCACATACCTACCTACATTTTTACATGACTACCTATATGTCTTTCTCCTGAACACCTCGCCTATGTACCTTTATTTTTATACAGATCAATTTATTGACTTTACTGTAGTCTCCTTAGATATCTTAATTAAATAAATTTGCTTTGAGTACTGAATACTCCTCATATTAGTAGCTATTACAATATATAAAACTTTAAACAATAGTAAACATAACAATAAATGTAAATAGCAGCAGAAGAGAGTTTGAATAAAATAAAACTGCAACAACTTCCCAAGGGGTGTGTTAAAGCTGTTTAAATATTTATAGAGTGCAGTATTGACAAAACAGTGGCGGAGCACAATGGTGACAATGGTGCTTGTATTGTTCCCGTAGCTCAATGTTATGGTGACGAGCTGACCGTCGAGAGCTTCCGCTGTGGGGCGCCACTTACCAACAGACATGTGGTAAAAGGTTACTTAATGTATTTGATTAATTTCATGAAATAAGAAATCGATTAACAATTACATGACAAATTTTGTAAGTAGGTGCAGTAGGGACAACTCAATTATTTTTCCGTTTCTTTAGTTTGTGTGACCAATAGATTTCGTCGATACCTACGTCTAAGTGAAATCTCGAATGACGTCAAACTTAGGTAGGTTGTATACAAAGGTATGACGAAGCGTTATATCTTTAAATTAATTTAGTTGTTTGAGAAAGCAAAAAATACGTCTCTAAAATACATGTCTAACATTGTTTTTTTAATGAATTCGATCATTAGTTACATTTGATGTGTGTATAGTTTATGGGGTATAACAGAAAATTGCACAATCATAGTTTTACGTTACAGTAAAACAAAACAATTTATGTTGTCAACAGTTTTCCATCGGTCGGTTTGTAAAGAACTGCAAAGTAAAAATATTAAAAATCATCATTTGAAATATAGGACCTATAATGCTCCCCCGAAGCCAGTTGGAAGGTTCCAGCTTCCGGTCATACTGAATCCAAGTAGGTAAGTATTATAACACTTATAAAATTACGCATAATTCCGGGTTCAACAATAATTTCCTGTGATCAACAAAAGCGGAATAAATCGTATTAATAAACGCGCGAATTCACTATAACCAATCACAATGGGACGGAAGGGCCGTGTACACCACATGCGCTAATCCACTTAACAGCTTAATCTTCGATAATACTCACGGTTACTTGCCACTAACTATTGTCCACAAGTGCGCTCGAGTGCATAATCGAATCACAGTTGGTAATACATTAACTTGCATTGTGGCACCTTAGAGTGGGATGGACGACGATGATGGGAAGAGGGGTTTTAAATTGCAGTTATTAGTAAGGAATAGGTATGATACCGGAGTATGAAAATTTGAATTCTATTTAGACCTAATATACTGTTAGTTATCCTAACTAATAGTATAAATGCAAAAGTAACTCCGTCTGTCGCGCTTGGACGACTAAACTACTGAACCAATTTGAATGAAATTTGGTATGTAGATAGTTTTTATCCAACTGCGCAAAAAGAGGTTAATGGTTTAGCGCTATAATCGACACACGCGCGGGCTGAGCTATAATAGGCCGACCGTTTGACTCGCGTATTGCCATCTGAGGTACAAAGTCATAAAACATTAATTAAATCTCTTAAAGAACTATTTAACCACAGATAAAAGTAATGTAAGACTATTCGTCACTAATATCCATATCGCTTGAATCATCATCACTGTCTGTGCAGCTTGAGGAGTCAGAATCTTGACGATAGGCGATACGCGAGTTAAACGGTCGGCCTACGGTGTCTGATTTAATCAGAAAAAAAAATACTTTTTGGATTTGATAACACGATATTCATAAATCGCATTGAAGTTTTTGAGTACGAGTATCTCGACGGTATAGTTAAGTAAAAATTATATAGGTTTAACTGTATAATATAGTGACGTCATACGACATTTTTATTCAATGCATGACCAGCTTTTTCAGTATCTCACATAAAATTTCGTGGCTTAGTCTTTTCTGATAAGCTTAGAAAATTTAATCCGTTACTGGTATTGCACGCGTTCATCTCTGCCGAGGTAATGAACAGTTTGTATGCATAAACTGTTGATGTTGGTTACCTCGTCTCCCCTAAAAACTGGCAGAAACAATTTAGTACCTACTAAAAGTTACGTATTACACTTCTTGTGGTAAATGCTCTAAGCTCCGGTATGCGGTTGAAAGGCTCCGTCTAGGTATATAGTGTATCTTTTCTTTTCCTGCTACCTACCTCTAATTCTTTTCGTGTTAAGAACATGACATTGTTTTTATTAATTCAATAAAGTCAACACTCCAGCTGCTTCAAACTATTAAGTAACGCATTCTCAGAACGGACATGACCGTAACACCTCTCTTTCGAACTAATTCAATTATATGTCTATTGTCGACAAAGTTTTTGCTCTTGAACATTTCACAGCAACAAAGACGTTATTTTGCCAACAATAACTGTATTTGATGGACAATACTGACAACTCGGACATGGTGACGAAATCAATACAATGTAAATAACAGAAGTTTAAGTTTACAAGAAAAATTAAAATTTTCCTAGTCATTTATTACTGCAACTGTTATTTTGTCTGTAAAAATAATTAGCAATGTTAGCTTAGGTGATTTGGTCATGTGGAAAGGATAGATGATAGACAATTGACGAAAGGTATGTACTCGGTGGAAGTGAGTGGAAACGCTGGGAGAGGACACCGTCGGAGGACATTAACTGATCTCAAGGTGATATCCTTCGAAAGGGACAGGTGCGTAGCACTCACGACGTCACGACCGCCGTGCATTTATGACCAGAGTATGTTAAGATCTTATAATGTGGTGTTCTGTAGTCTCTGCCTACAGCCATGGGGAAAAGGCGTGATTGTATGTCTGTATTTACATTTGTTTAATTAGCTATAGTACCTAATTACCTATATCAAGATTTGGGAATTCAGTATTTTATCTTTTTTCAAGTTAGTTATATACAAGTTACAGAACGTTATATGTAATAACGTTAGAATAGAATAGAATAGAATAGAATCTCTTTATTTGTTGAACATAGGTAAACGTAACGTTCTGTAACTTGTTATTCTAGATTTTATGGACTTATCCTCATGTGCCTCATTCAGATCTATTTATCAAAGAAACTTATAGAGACGTTAAATTTTCAATAAATAAACATTGATACAATATACTTAGTAATACATTTTGAAACAAAATGAACAATAAATTCAATACGTGCGTACGCACATATTTTAATAATTTCTATATTTTTAGAGTAAAGTTCTTAGTACCTACTTCATTCTTGCACTTCTCTCATTTCCCTGTCTTCTGACAGTTGTCAATGTTTTTTTTATCACACAAATATAACTGTTCATGAAGCGTGCATTGTGTTTATATGTGAAGTGTTTATCATGTCCTGTTCCAGATACGATCTTAATCTGGGATTACTGAGGTGTTAGGTGCATTGTTAACTGTGGTTAAGTGATGGTGCCACCTATCAGGAACAATAGCCATTCAGTGGTCAACTCTCAGACTCTCACGCACTTAGATGAGTCTGCTTAGTATAATCTTTTCCTATTTTGTGTCCGGCTTAATATTAGGTGCGAAAATTGTACTAAAACTTTGCTCAAGAATATTTTTTAATCGGAAATTGGTTAATAAAGCAGATAAAAAAATTGAGACCAATGCGATAGAAATCATTGCTTTTGTACTTTATAACAATAAGTAAAGTAACAAACGGCTACACACAGAGACGTCAATTAACGTTAATTATCATTAAGTACTGTCAAAACCCATACACAACTGAGTATTCAATGCTAGATTAAAGTTAAGAGACGTCTCTGAGCACAGCAGCAAGTATATGTACGGTGGAAGCACATGAAAAGATAACTTATTCATATGGTCTGAGGATGGGCTAGAGGGCACAATATAGGTGTACCTTAAATGTGAGATACCGGATCACCGATAGAATTCTTTTTTGGGAGGATTTATCCAGGTAGTCTGGCTCTCTATTGGATCATGAAGCTCTGCAGTAGTCTGTGGGCTTTGCGAATATCAACAGATATCAGCCATTGCCATGAATAAACTATTTAAAAAATTCAACAGATATCATACAGTCAAATCATTTTTTTCGACACATGCATCGCCACATTTTAGAATTCTAAAATGTGACGATGCATGTGTAGAAAAAAATAGCGTCTTAGAACGTCGCAGTTTTTTTAGTATTTTCACTATCTTATAAAAGCTTCTTCTTCTTCTTCTTTTAATTATGGCCTCTCTCTGCAGAACTTATTCCGCAATTTTGAATGTCAAGTTTAAATAAGTATACAAACTTTTAAAAGATTAGTAGTAAAAAAAACAAAAAAAACTGCGACGTTCTAAGACGCCATTTTTTATCTAGCTCCTTTAAAAGCTTGTATACTTATTTAAACTTGACATTGGCAAAATTGCGGAATAATTTCTGCAGAGGCCATAATTAAAAGAAGATGAAGAAGATGTATGTGTCTTTGGTTAGTCTTCAATATTAAGAAAACTCTTCAACAGCGAAAGCGTTTATATGCTCTTGCTCTTCAATATCTATATTGATTGATAGGTTTTAATAGTTTTCCTGTGGGAAAAAGATACAGAACTACAAAGAGATTTCCTTTTCACTGTGTTTAATTATGGTTTTGCAAAACAAATTATGAAACTATGGTGCTCGCGACAATTTTGTCGGTATCATCAGGTGTCATCGACTCACAGACTACTAAGAGAACCTCATCGACTTGACATTGCCAAGTACTTTTGTTATTATAATTGTGTTTTATTTTTGATACCTACAATACTATAAATTTATATTGCATGCAAAGCATATTAAGTTGCTTATTGCAATAATGACGCTGTATCATATCAAAGTCCTGTTCACGAGGTGGCTTGTTAAGTATGGGCCGCTGTTAGCCATACTTGTAACTTTTCTTTATATCTGCTTCAACTTGAGATCAACAATCGACAGAACAACAAAACATATACTCATTTGGACAGAAAATGATATTATGTTCCCACATTATAGCTACATATACGAATTTTCTAGATGTAAGTGCAAAATTAATAATTGTACATTTACTAAAAACAAAGACTTATTTGACGGTGATCATACTAAATACGACGCAATATTTTTTCACGAAAACGATCTTATTCTGGATAACAAGCCAGTGAAAAGAGCTAAACATCAAATATACATTTTTGGAACACTAGAATCATCTTATAACAACCCTGCATGTGAGTTATATAACGACAACTTTTACAACTGGACGTTTACTTACCGACTAGATTCTGATATATTTTGGAATTATTTCTTTGTAAGAAACCTTGAAGGTCGTATAGTGGCTCCAAAAACTGACGTCACCTGGGAAATAAGTTCTGAACCTATAAAACCTTCTGTTAAAGATAGATTGAAAACGAAAACTAAAGCCGCAGCGTGGTTAGTAAGTAACTGTAACGCAGAAAGTCTAAGAGACACCTATTTATCCAGTCTTCAGAAGCATTTGTACCATTTTACGTTAGCAATCGATGTATATGGAGCTTGTAACAATGTAGATTGTGATGGTGATTGCGGAAGTATGTTCTCAAGGGATTATTTCTTTTACATGGCGTTTGAGAACTCTTTCGCAGAAGATTACGTCACTGAGAAAGTTTTGCACGGGTATTTAAACAATGCAGTACCCATTGTTTATGGAGGTGCTAATTATTCCAGGTAAATATTACACTGTATTTTCAAGAAACTAGTAATATTCTTATTATTAGTGGATTATAAACACTATTAGTATAAGCATAATCTAAAGAATTAAACAACGTGATTCGATACGGATACGGGAGAGGATTGAGTGAATTCTCGATAATTTTAATCATATACCTATAGTGTTACTATAGGCAGATGTTAACCTACCAGTAACTCATATGTATCATAGCTAGCCGTGGCGTTATCTACCTGTCAAATAATTCAATAAAAAACATTTATTTGTTCAATATTACGTCTTCAATCTTACGCAAATTTAACAATTCCTACAAAGTTATAGGTCTAATCTTCCTTCTTAAATAAAGTCTATTGTTGCAGATTTCTCCCACCTGGCTCATACATCAATGCCCGCGATTACCATCCTTACAACCTAGCGTACCTCATCAAGGAGTCTATCAAAAACCCTGAAAAGTACGAACAATTCTTCAAATGGACAAACACTTACACCTTCGAATCCGCTGAAGTTCGCTCTCCTGATCACCCGTTCTGTAACCTATGTGCAGCCCTGCATTCAAAGAGTGCTCTGCATGCTCCTGTGTACAAACAATTTCGACAATGGTGGAACGGACTGGATACTTGGAAAATGTGCATGACAGAAAATTTTTGGAATGAAACATCTGTGCTCAATGTTGATGGAACTCGTTTTATTAAAATATATTGAAAAAAAATAATATATTTTTCTGTATCTGCTTGAAGATCAGGAAAAGGCCAAAAAACAAAATTTAAGTTTCCTTGGACCTTTACTTGGATGAACAACATACGTTTGCTGTGTTAAAAAAAATACATTAAGACACGTAACTTGCTTTTCACCAAATCTTCGCAAATATCCTTAAAAATGACTTACAAATATTTTATAAATATGGTATAAGTTCGCCCCTAATTAATTTGATGCTATATGGTTTCCCACAAATACCTTTCGTAGAGCTTAGCGAAAACTCATCAAGCAAACTAGAGCACACCTCTAAGACTTCATTGAAACCGTCACGTCGGATAGTTTTGTAATCCTCCCGCACAATAACAGCCCGTTATTAATTTCATATCGGCCACAAAAGAGCATGTTGCTACAAATACACGCACAAAAGACGGGAAAGTAATTAATGTTAGAATCGTATTGGTTGAATTCAGTCGTTAGTAGAGTCCCGAGGGGCGGCAAATCGGCAACGACACAATACCGTAGTTAGGAAGGGGAGTATCAGCAGACGTTAAACGAGCAAATTATTTAGTAAATGTTGCTAAATAATAACATTAATGTGTGAGGGAGTGAGCGCACAGAGTGCAGGGTGCGAGACTGTAGGTTAGTAAGTCTAATGACACTTTAAAATGCCGTTCAAGTAATGCTTCTGCGAATAGTTTATTTGAGAACTTTATTGAATTAAACTGAGTTTAATTTTTAATAGAAATAGTAGTCTTATGGTTAGGGCGTTGACACACATCCTCTTTCCCCCTGCTGGCTAAATACTTGGTATCACCGCTGCTTTACAACTAAGAAGGATTTTTTTAAGATGAAACCAGCATAATTTAGAACTAAATATTTAACGACATGTGACAGCTAGCGCCCATACATTAGTACATACGGTATTCAGCTATTTAAACCTATCATTGTATCTACATTATAATTAACATGAACCGTCACTAGATCTATTGACTAAATCTTGACAACGCAAATATTGGATATTGTAGCAAAATATTCGGTTGCTGGTAGATAGGGACGCTCCCCTTAGGGCGCGGCCAATCAGACTCTCCGCAGAGCAAACACCGTCGATCCTGAATGCCAGTAATTGAGTGGCTCCTCGAGGCTCTACTGATCCATTGTCGACGCCATTAAAGCAATTATGAGTTAAATGCTCGCGAATTAATGATGGTTTTATAGATTTACGCGTGACAGAATCTTGAGGCTTTTAGTTGAAGTTGTGGCGCTTTTTGTGGAGGTCTATTGTTTTATTGTACTTCGAAAGTATTTAACGTTAATTTTGACTTCTTCTTAGCAGCCTTGCCGTGTTCCGGTGCGATGTCTGGTGACACCATGCAGAGAGGGTGGGTCGGAATTGTTGCTCCTTTAAGGTTTTTGACCATATAGAGGCTTATTCCACTGCCACCTTCTCACCGATAATCATTGGTAATCACGAGTGAATCGGTATACTAGGCAGGTGTGTTCCATCGTAGACTACGTCATTGCTTAACATCAGACAAGTTGTAGTCAAACGCCAGCCTATCGCAGAATAAAAAAAAAGTTCTTACGTGTTTGCATGTTGTTATTTTCCTGGTTTTCTATCACTTAAGTGATGTTTCACTATGTGTCATGAGTCCAAACTCCATAAATTCCAACTAGGCAAGGTGGAATTTTGAGAACTATTTACTCTTATTGTCTGCATAGTTCAATACCCAATAAATTATTATGATTCTGAATATGTACCGTACTTCAGCTAGAAAAAAACCAGGTTAAACCAGGTCAATAGATTTTGAGATATCGTCAATAAACGTGCGATTTGGTTTCATTAAATAACTATGACGAGCTTAGGAAATAAAAAAAATCGAATAGTTAAGATAAGTTGGACGAGTCTTATGAGTTAACTGATTTTTAATTTAGTGCCTAAACCGTAAAAAAGTGTCATTTCACCAACAGTTTGTATGATAAATAATGATACAGGTATGGTTATTATACAAAAATGTAAAATGGGGGTTAACCCTCAGGTACCTAAGCTGTATAAAACAATAGACACAGTTTAGTGATGTTTACCACAACGTTAATTGTCCGCAGCGCTAAACATACTCGTAAACGAAACGCAATAACGTATTCACAGAGCGAACTGTTTCGTTGTCTGCCTTGTCAACCCCTACTAAATACAACACAAAAGAAAACTCACTCAAAAACTCACTCTTTAAATTTTCTTCATTCTCTTTATTTTTATATTAGAATTAGTTTATTTATTTTTTATATGTTAGGTCATCCATTGTAGTTATACATGTTTAAATAAAATCTTCCTCAATTTTGATTCTCTGGTGAAATTGATATAGAGAGAATTGATAGAACATACTAATAAGTAGGATACTTACTTAACAATATTTCAAATTACATTCTTAAAATCCGTTGTTAAGATATGCGAGTTCTTTGAGTTTTCCAAATAAAACTAATTTAGAAAAGCTACAGTCAATAGTTGTATTAGCTATTTTGTATGAGGAGCTGTAAAATAAATCTTTAAATATTTAAATAAAACTGTTTCAGATAATTATTACAAGGCAAGTTGCCTTATGAAACATTATAGCAAGAAACTCATGAGCAACGTGCTTTCGTTGCGTTAACTATCACAACGGACGAACAGAACTAAATCATTTTTAACTGACATAAAAAAGGAAGTGGTTATTAATTTGTATGTTCATATATATTTATGTTCGTGTATAACTCCGTCATGTATATGCTTTTTGTTTTTTTTTTATTATTTAAGTTAATTTCAAAACGGTCCTATTTAAATTGAAAGTCGGTTTGTATTGTTATTTGTTTATCTGAAGAAAACGTGACTTCATTCGCAAATACATCAAAAGAAGCTCTCCTGAGTTAGTAAGCTGTAGTAAGAGTCTCCTGAGACCGGCGACTCCCCGCAAACGGAATAGATAATTCAATAACCGACGGAACGCGCCGCCTAATCCCAAAATTAGCAATACGATATGAATAAATAGATTTTGGTCTCGAATAAAGCAAGCGCCTTGGGAATATGTAGTAGGGGACGGTGATGTTTAGCGAGTCATTAGTTTTGCTAATGACTGGTTGCGTCAAATGTTCCGATGTCATTCGAAATGTTGGGGTGATTTTTAAACAGTTAAATAGCAACTAATAACCGACTTCAAAAAGAAGAAACTTATTTATTCGGATGCTTTATTCATACTTTCTTAGGCATTTTTTTTATAAACTTATACTGCCCCAAACTGCTGTGAAAACGCCTTCCCCATAACCCTCCAACCTTCTCTATTGCACGCCTCCGTTCAAGTTGCGTCCAACGAACTCGACTATTATCGCTCCATCGTTTTCGTGGTCTTCTTTGGCGCTGACGACCGTCTTCTGGAATCCACTGAGTCGAGATCCGAGCCCATTTCTTCTATCCATAAGTATATGACAAATGTGACCAGCTCAATCGAACTTCAGCTTTGCGGACTTGTAGCCCACGTGTTTGTCAAGACGTACTCCATAGTGACTAGTATGTAGTATGGCTGTGTTGCGGATTCGGTCCGTTAGTCATCATTCGTCCGGATACACTCCATCGCTCTTTAACAAACCTTGATTTTGGACTTCTGAACTTCAGTTAAAGACCAAGTTTGGGCGCCATAAGTTAGGACAGTCCGAATACACATACCTATAACCTATGGTATAACTTCGTCAAATATTTGATTTGCATAATTGTTTTTGGTTTGAAATAGATGTAATGGTCGCAGTTATATACGAAGTTGGATTTTTTATAAATAAAATTATGCTTATTCTGTAGAACACTAGAACAAGCAAAAGTATATCTATAAAAATGGCAAGTTTATTATAAAATTCAAAAGAAATTCAAAATTAGTTCATTGACTCTAACTTCGAACGTGTACATTACAAAGACATGTCGTCGGCTTAATACTTAGTACAAATTAGGGAGCATATTATAGCGAACATTACCAACATAAACAGATACCAATCTAATCTCATTGTTGCATTGTCAATTATAACAGATACAAGCGGAACAGAGATACGCCAATTAGGAGATGCAGGAAGCTGCGCGCGTGCGCGCTCCCTAATTGTTTCCGACGTAGTCTTGCCACCCTACACCCACTACCACCCGGGTAGGGTAACAACCTTTTAGCCTGTATTTCATATTTCCTGGCATCACTTCTTCTGTTTAATTTTATTCCCAAAGATGGGGTAAAAAGATTATTAAAAACTTACTATAAAGGCGTATAAATAAAAAAAGACTTCAAAGAAAAAATAAATGCCTTCTGAAATAAAAAAAATAACTTTATTTACATACAGCAACACATTGAAGTCAGTGCTAATATCCCACAAATCTTTGTTTTCGTTCTAAGAACCTACTACTGTCTAATTTCCCTTTTTAGCACTTCAATTAAAATATGTAAATATTATTTTTCACTTTTCAGAAAGCGGTTCTTTTACTTTGATTTTTTTTTCACATTTTTTGTTGTAGTGTAAACATACCTTCCATACGGTAAATTTAATCTTGGAAATTTCGGGGCAAATATATAGATCTGAAAATTTTACAATCAATGAAGGTAAAATAATATACAAAGCGCTCAGAGGCTTGCACCTGTAATTTTCTGTATTTTTCTTTACAGCGACCTGCACCTGAGTGCTTTGTACATCAACTCCTAGTTACTTCTGTATAATATCCTTAGATAGTCCAGTACGTAAATACTAGTCACCCTACTGTCAGGCCCGCAGCTCCGGGCGGTAACAAGGAAAGGAATATCAGAGCGTAGAGCTGGAAATGCAGTGCACAATGTTTTTGTAGTTGCATGGGTTCGGCTTGGGTTTATATTTACACAAACCAGATACATGACGAGATAAAATTATAAAACATAGATATTATTGTAGATTTTAATAGATAGGTATTAATAGAATATAACATTTCTTCCTTAACAAGATTGCAATACTTATATTTAAATTAAATATCTAAAATATTATATCAAATTTACGATACTCAGGTACAAATTACCTATTAATAAGCTTAAAATCGAAAAAAGTTCCTAAAATTAAGAAGGCACTGTAGTTTGTTTATTGGGACTTATCCCACCGCTATCCCGCCACTGCTGCACTGCTACTCCTGTAAGCCAGGATCAACAGCGGCACCGTGAAGATACCCGGGATTTGAACCTGGCTAAGTCCGAATCACACCTAAATTGTCTTAGATCCTGCACCAAATTAATCAAATAAAATGATAGGAGGACTTAAAAGTTAAAGTATTTTTTATTTTATTTATTTTTATTTTAAAGAGAGGTTTAGTGCCTCATCAAAATGGACTAAGCATCACAGGTAATGTAATCTAAGACGACCTATTAGAGCTGGTTCCAATAATAATTATGAGTACCTGAGGATTAACCTTTTGAACACACGTGAATTAGTATCGGTTGCAACATAATCGGTACCGGTAAACAGCCCTAGATAAAGCTTGTACATTGTTGAGGATAATGTTACGCTCTTCTACCAAACACTACATTCAGAAAAAGACAAGTTTTTAATTATTTCTTAATTAATTTATTAAAAAACATTATTGTTGCATGATTACAAGACCCTGACAACCGACCTACTAACGATTTTCAACTGTCTTGCACAGAAAAAAGAAAAGTAAAATGCATCGAATATCATAAATCTTAGACCTGCCCATTTCCTCACAATATTTTGATTCACCGCTATTAAAAGAAATACAGCACCACCTACCTTCCTATAATTCCTACATTTACAATCCCACAATTGTCCCAAAGTGCACTTTACATCGTACACTAGTGGCCACCAGAATGTCAACATTTTTCAACGATGAAACATGACACGGGTCATCCGGAAGCAATCTGCACAATACTTCAAATGCTCGCAATTGTAATGGCACGTGGCGCACTCGATTTGCTAAAGAGCCTTACAAATTTGTAGTATGCGTACAGTTGCGTGCAAAATTAGTGACGTCTCTATTAGATGCATTGTATTAATTTACGCTTGTTAGTCTTAATTTAGTAATGTGTTAGGGAACTGGCTGTAATCTTTGTGTGTAATCAGTCAATCAGCGGTTCTTGTACCAGCTGCAATAAGTTTGTTTAGAAATCATGGTCATTTATTTGTTATATTTAGTAGTCCTGAGTAGCCACGTCATTCGCTGCTTAGTAGGAAAAAATAAAGTTATTAATCGTGTTTAAGTTTGCCGTGTATTTATGTGTGTGTGCCTGTTTGTGGCATCGTAACTCCCAAACGGATGAAACGATTTTAATTTCGGTCAGTAGTTGTAAAGTTTATAATTTAGAGTTATAATGTAGGTAGAATCATTAATATTACTCTTTTATAAAATAAATAATTTTGACATCCATTACATACGCACTTACGTTCTTTGACCTAAAATTAGGTATGTCTATTTTTCTAAGTAAAAAGATAATGAAAAACTAAATGTATAATAATAGGCCCATAAAAATAAATAAAAAATATAGAGGGACATTAACACACACGGCCATCTGATCCCAAACTAAGCAGAGCTTGTACTATGGAAACCAGATTACTAGTAATATACTACATTTATAATAATTTTCTTTTGTAAATACATACTTAAATATAGATAATAAGAACACCCAGACACAAGACAAACAGACATATTTAAACAGAGGAAACTGCAATTTTGATTTAATAAGTACACCATCAAATTTATTTTTAACCCTTAATAGTTTGGACGCTTACAAAATAATAACCAGTATTTACATCTATTGTACTAAAGTACAAAATTATCTAAAAAATATTATTAAAAACACTAAACCCTTTCATCATTCGGTAATTATAGTACAGAAAATCTCGTAGGAATATTGCCGACATTCGGTGTAATATCCACCTCGACCCGATCTCCCCACCGTCGAGAGGAGAAGGGGAGAGTGGGGTAATAGTTGATCATCCGATAATAGCTGGATTAACACGATACAACCCTTTGTGGGTGGCTTGTAAAACTTCGCCAAAACATTTGTCCGCACTGATTATTATTCGAAATACATTAAATATTCACAGAGTGAATGTTTAACGTGGCACTTTAGCCGAAAACTAAATATTATAATTCATTTACCTACTATTATTATGTCTAGGGGATTTAGTGTTTTTCGAGTTCAAATCCCGCGTCGGACCAAAAATAGTGTTAAACGTTTTCTAATTTCTTAACACTCGTCCAGAGACAGGAAGATTCTTTGGAAAGTCCTGTGTCCAGCAGTGGACTGTTATAATCCTACGTAGGTACTATTAGTATCTACTTAGTAGCTTGCTGGTTGACAATAACATTTGCTCTACATCTATATCATATCATCTGCCTATATGTTAGTTTGTGCATTTGGTTTATGTCTGCATAACTCTAACTGCGATAGGTACCTACCCAACAGCAGTACCTACCTACCCTTTGAGATACAGCAACAAATATAATATTCAGATCACACGTTCAAACCCCTCCGCTTTGTTCTAACAACTACTTTTACCATCAAGTCTGTCAGTTTATATTTGCCTGCAGTCATTAGTGGAGGCATCACGTTCAGCTGTTTCGGCAAAGCGTCATCCAAATAATGTTGATACCCACCTCTCCCCACACTTAGTACTTCACAAGACGATACAGAGGGATATTTCTGTGTCTTAAATACGCTTATTCTGGTAGCGAATGAATAGGTGTCAGAAGCAATGCGTCAAAGTGGCCCGCCAGGGGCGCGCGGACGTGCCAAGTAACTCGACCCACTCGCGTTATAATGCTACATAATTCAATTGATTCCCCGACACTATCCGCACGCTTCCTCCTAACTTCGTTTAGAACGTTTTGATATCGGATACATCGTTTTGACGCCTACTTGTACAATTCTCTCCCTACTGACCCTCGGAGAAAAATAAAAGCAGCAGAATTGAATTGATTACTATCTTTTATTTGACGATATAAATAATGCAGGACTTAATATAACATTGGTAGCTTAATAATATGACTTAGTGGTGGTAAGATACGACCGGGGAGTTGAAGGAGACGTGGCCAAGGTTCTCGGTGTACGCATACTTGGATACGGGAGCGGCGGCATATGCCACTTTGGCGACAGGGGCAGAGGCGTATGCAACCGGCGCAGGAGCGTAGGCGGGTGCTTGGGCGTAGGTGACGGGTGCAGGGGCGTAGCTGATGGGAGCGGGCGCGTAGGCCGCTGGGGCAGATGCGTACGCTACCTTGGCGACGGGGGCGGCGTATGCGACCTTAGCTACGGGAGCCGGGGCGTATGCAATCTTGGCGACGGGAGCGGGAGCGTAGGCCACCTTGGCAATAGGGGCAGCGACAGCGATCTTTTGGACAGGGGCGCCTTCGTAGCGCACGTTGGCGTTGAAACCGTGCACAGCATCTGAGGAGTACTCGACGATGCGTGTGATACCGTCTGGTTGTAGGAGTGAGTAGGAGCCCTGGACAATATCGCCATCACGAGCTTCCTGTTGCTGCTTGATGTCGCCGGTGTGCGAGTCTTGCACGGAGTACGTGTACTGGTAGTGGGCGGGCGCTTCAGGCTCCGCATATGCCACCTTCGCGATCGGGATGCCGGGCACTGCCACGGCAGATACCGCCGCTACCAGAGCGAAGAAAGTCACCAACTGAAAATTATACAACATTTTTAATTGAACTCTATTTGCATTTTTCACTTTTATTTATCACCAATCAAATATTAAATAACTAGGTTCATTTAAATATATAACTATATCCACAAAAAGTATTTTGAAATACTCACTTTGGCTACCATGTTGTCGGATTTGTGAGTAATGAACTAATGTGCTTAGTACTCTGTACAGCTTAGCTTTTATACTAGTATCAAGATGTTGCGTACACGCGTGTACACATGTAAACATACATAATATTAATATAAATCAAAAACGTTTTGCACTTGAGTCTTGCTCTACGCCTGCGGCAGACACAAAACTGGATCATTCACCGATAGATAGCAACTCGCACCTAAGCAACACTTACATATCACAAAATACAAATTAGTTGAGAGAAGAGACATACCTACTATCCTAATACATACTTTGGACTATTTTCTAAGACGAATTTCACCAGCCATTGCATATCAGAAGTTTAAGTTATAGGTCCTCGATACCTAAATCAGTATTCTGAGGAGGATACGGAGGACATATGGGCTTTGGGATGAGTTTGATAGAAACCTGAAAAATCATTTGCCATTTTTCACTGACCGAAGAGAAACCTAGGTAGGTGCAATTGAAGGCACGAACTTAGGTAATCCTTACTTAATATTATAAATGCGAAAGTAACTCTGTCTGTCTGTCTGTGTTGCTTTCACGCCTAAACTACTGAAACGATTTGGATGAAATTGGGTATGGAGGTAGTTTGAGACCCGAGAAAGGACATAGGATAGTTTTTATCCAACTGCGCAAAAATAAGGTAATGTTTTGGCGCGATAACCGACATACAAGCGGGCGAAGCCGCTGTCGGAAAGCTAGTACAATATAAAACACTATGAGTAAGTCCTTATTGTATCTCACTCACTGTATAAGACGATCAATATGATACAAAAACTGTCCACATTCATTACAAATTATAAAAGTGCAATTTCCGGATAAACCAGTTAAGAGATGAACGATTCTTCAACCTTGATCACAGACTACTCAGAGAACCTAGAGGTTAACACCGATCGGTCCAAAATTATGTCAAACTAGAAATAACTTGTCAAACTGATTACTTATTTATGGTTGTTCTCACGAATTTTAGTATCGCCGCCTTGAGCCGCCAAAAAAGAGAAGCAATAATGTTGTATTTATGGTGATCTAACTTTTTTAGCATTTTACAAAGCTGCTAAAAAAGTTTATGTAATGTCTTCATTTGCATATCAATTTACAATGCAAGGGGTGCTTTGGAAGCCTTGCAGCACCCTTCAAGTCTAAAGAGCAAAGCAAAATCAAGCAATTTTGCTTTTAGACGATTGTAGGTTTCATCAAATTTTTGTTATTTCTTCAGTCAGTAACACCACTGATTACTAACTTATAGTTCCTTGGTATCACGCTTCTAATTATCAAAGCAGCCATTGAAGTTTACTTTACTAACAATAAAATATGAAGTTAGTCACTAAAGAACAGTTCAGTTGTAATTTTTAATATTTTCATACTTAGAATATTGAAGCAAAATTAATTCGCCAACCTCAAAATCGGTTTTGTTGGTTAACATTATAGTTTGCTTAAAGAGGCTAGTGTTTGTTGATTAAACATTGGTTTTAAAGTTGGTGAACTAAAGCTTAAGATACTTTACAATCCCAAAGAACAGGTTTAACATAACTAAATACCGTAATTGACAAGTAATTCATACTGTAGCTCTAAATGTATCGTTACTAAACTGTTTACTGTCGTAATAAGTTGGGCAATGCATCTTTGTTACACATTGCCTTAGTAGGTACCCACTTGTGTTTTATAACCCCTCCAAGGTATAACTACTGTGAAATTATTATGATTATGGTTTAATTAACTATTGATTGAAGTAGGCGGTATCATATCTATAGATAGGTAATTAGTTACTTTTCCTATCAGCGTGAACTAATACTTTAAGCCGTGCTTGGAGTCTCACTGAACATGAAGGATCAAAACCGCAACGAAGTAATTCGACAGAAAACTAGAGAAATTTACGTAGTCCACTGGATGTAAGCTGAAAGGGCAATATTAGCAATAGGTGGGATACATTGAAACAAAAACGGCCAAGGAGTGAAGACCACAGATTTGCTGACGTAGAGTAGGACCAGACTACGCGAGCGTCTGGCAAACGCCCTCAGACTAGGTGGAATGACTGGAATGATGATCTCTGCTTGGCTAGCAAGAACTATATGAGAGAACCCATCAATGTGTTCAGTGGAGGTGGTGTCCTATCTTCAGTAGCGGACTAAAAGAGGCTGAATGTGAATGTATACCTATTCACCAAGTAAGCTTATAATAATTATTAGCTATTAATTAAGCCTTAAACATACGGTTACAATGATTTTTAGAGCTTACTTAATAGGCGAAGAGCTTCGGCAAAAACAGAACAAGTAAAAAACAAAAGCATAGTTAAGAAGGGCTAGCTGCTCTCAAGAAATACAGTCACAGAATAAATTACAGGTAGTCTACCCACCGCGCCGCCTTTATGTCTAGCAATGCATTGCACCTACTTCCACTTTATGTTATTGAATTGCCTATCTAATACCCAACCATACCATATAATAGAATCCGTTCAAAACTGAAGAGGAAGGATGATGGGCCATCTTATACGACAAGACACCATAAAACCATCTTAGAGGGAAAGAGAAGGAAAGCGCGGGAGAGGAAGGCCAAGGACAAGCTATATGAATCAAATAAAGGAAAAGGTTGGTATCATGTCGTAAAGGGAAGTGAAAGAAGCTGCTCTAGATCGAGCCAAATGGAAAGAACTTCATCAGATGCACCGACAAGGGTTAACCTTAATTTAAAAGAGACCCAGCAAAGAATACTTTCAAGAAGAGTAATCAACCCTTGAACCAACCAGGTTCACGATTAGTTACTTTAGTTCTTTCTTTAGGTTAATATTGAGATTGTTATTCAGTTAGATAAATATTTCTTGTCCATTATTTATGTTGCAAATAAATATATTATTATTCTTAATATATTAAAATTTGTTAAAGAAGATTTTACAACTGACAAATAATCGAGTCGGTATCCTACTGAAGGTGTCACAAGGTAATTACCTGTACGTAATTCAATAAAATTATTTGACCTAGGTAAGTAGATATATTAATAAATTAAGAAAGTAAAAACATTGAACTTTTTGCTTCTGACCACATGAAGTGTATGTTGCAATCAGAAAACTAAATAAAATTCTGATCTCGATGGTAATTAATATAATTTATGTCCTTACGAATGCTATTAAATGCAGGAAATGTTGATTATCAATAAAGTACCGACTGACCTTTGAGTAATTGGGCCTACCCTACAGATCATATTAATTTTAAAAATCGGTTTGCGCCTGACAACAACTTGTCTGATGTATAACGATAATGTGATCTACGATGGAACGTGCTTTCCCAGTAAAAACCGATCACAACTAACCCCACAAATTTGACCACGATGAATCTATAAATGGAGCAAATATTCCGACCCTTCATTTAAATGGTGTCACCAGACATCTCATCGGGACACGGCAAGGCCGCTTAGCGACATGGCTTTGTCTGGTGACAGTCACTAACCAATAATAATAATATAGTGGGACATTAACCCACACGGTCATCTGATCCCAAACTAAGCAGAGCTTGTACTATTGAAACCAGATAGTTGGTAATATACTACTTATAATACCTACTTTTCTTTTGTAAAAACAGGCATGTTCATCACACAAATGTCTTACTTGGGTGGGAATCGAAACTACGACTTGCGGCGTGAAAAGCACGTATCTTACCGACCACGCCACCATAGGCTACGCGTTTATTGTCGCCTGATTTTCAGTGCCCGTGGAACACTTGCAAAGGTTTAAATGGAAGAGAGCCCCGAGTCGATAGAAAATAAATCATTCACGACATAGTGCTAACGAATACTAATATTGCTTATCTGATATCGATTAGGTGAACAAGTTTGGGGCTACCATGACCCATAAAATTGTAACCGAACCATGCTCTGATCCCATACACCTACATATCTTTTACATCTAAAAGCTACAGTCACGACTGTTTGTAGATGATTAATAAAGACACTACTGTTGCTGTTATTTATGTATCTATGTATTTTAGTTAAGGCAGTTATTGGAAAATCATAATTCGGATAAAAGCAGACATTTTTTCATAATAATTCCTGCCCAGTCAGGGGCTAGTCCTTTCATTCCTACTCCTAGTTACTTATTCCATTAGCACCCACCACTAAAACCCAGATTTAAGTTTCAAAATCCTGCAATAGTCCTGCACTAACCGGGGATTGTTTCTTGGGTGTACTAATTAAGTCCAGGGATGGTCGTTCGTTGGTGCAACATTACATTTAGAGCAAAATAATCTTATATAGACTCTATGTAATTAATCTATGGTGTTGGCAATGGTCCGAAGCTCCATAGACCTGAGATGAAAAAAAGACAAAAATAATAAGTAATATTGCTACAAACAATTTTTAAATTCCATTAACTCATGTGTACCATTACATATGACACTACCTACCACACCTTAATACAAACTAAGTCAAGGCCTTGGTCAACAGTCACCAAACTACTTTTAATTTCTCTGTCTATCTACGTACAACCATTATATCTTGACCCCGCGAGCTTGAACTTTTGTATAATGTAACGTAAGTGAGTAGAAAGCGACAGGTCTTTATAAAATGGTGACCAGTTTTCATTGAAAATTATTCAAATAATTATGTATTTATTATTGTTGCAATTATTTTACCTATTAATTATTATTGCGTATTAATTAATTCATAATTTGGAATAATTTGTGTAAGTAGCTTATACCTACGTAATGTGCTTAATTACCTAGGTATAAGCTACTTACACAAATACATACATATTTTTAATACATAAAGGTAACAGTCTTAGTTTTTATTAGCATGCCATGCCAAATATTTATATTGGAGTATCTATAGATATTGCAATTTCGATTAATGCGTGTTGTTTGCATATTAATGACCAGTAATTAAAGATTAATCTATAACATTAATCAACAAAAATGTAAATGGTACCTAGGTACCTAATGACGGTTGTATGGCATACGCTAAAATAGGAAAGACTTACAATAATTATGACCATAGAAAACAATGTGTGCATTTTAACTTGAATACAATATTGAGGTGCAAACCTATAACCTGTTTTATATTTTTTTACGTAGTGGAAAACCTTTATGGATTGTCGCTACTGGTGAAGCAGCGGGGTATGTAGCAGTCCCTGCCTGGCTAATGAGAGACATGTTCGATTACCCAGTAAAAACACCACAGCAGCCTACCTTAGGTGTTAAAATAACGGCCTGGGAACTCGTAAACCTGCATCCATTCCAAAACCGCCATCGCACTGTCACCTATTTGTAGGTTCATTATTTTAATTAAAATGGTAAAAAAGATTTACCTGTGGCCACTTCCCCGCTGTAATATTAGATACAGCATCAAAGCTAAAGTAAGGAGTATGAAAGCCATTAGCAAGAATTAGAATTTAAGAAAAATTTGTTGAAGCAATGAAGCGTTAGTATTTTACACTTTTGTCTATGGTTCAGCATAAAGGAGAGGTCAAAAGTGGGATAGAATTTTGAACACCAATGTGATATACCTCATTAGAAAGCTTATTTAATAAGCTGTTAGAATTTAACTAAACACGAATTTTAGGAGCAACCATTTTTGTATAAATCTAAAAAATGTAATAGAAAAACAAAACGCACATTACCTTTAATTATCCGTTTCCTAAGCAGTATAAATATTGCAATCACGTCAATAATTGCATTCTATTACAGTACTTTTCTCTTGTAATATTATTCTAGCTGCAGTTTAATGTAATTATGACGAAAAATATTTGTTAACTTATTAGTGTAATAACAAAACGCGTGGAAAAAAATATAATTACGGGAAACGTCATGATGTCATTGTCATTGATCAGTTTGATTGACAGCGTTCTAAATAATTTTATTTTTTTTGGTTGCTCAATTGTCATTTGGCCATGGGGTTGCCAATTGCAATAATCATAATATTGCATTAAGGATTCTTATTTTCAATTTCAATTTTTAAAAAAACGGGGGCGTGTAAAATTATTTTAAATACACCAAAAAAATTAATTAATTATGCTCTATTAACATATATAACTCAGATTGCTGTTCAAATTTACAATTATTTTAATCCCAGGCTCCATACATTTTTTGAACGTCTCCTTTAATGTCGTTTTTAAGAGAGAAGCGGTGCCGCAGCGGTATTGGCTTCGCCTTTGAAATAAAAGATCGCCGCCCAGCGCCGCCGGTTTGATCCCCAAGTGATGCGTCTTTGTGTGAATTATTTTGTCGCTGCTGCTGAATATCGGTAAAGGAAAACTTATCATTCCAGGACATGTGACATTCACCAACCCCACCTGGTCTGCGTGAGTGGATTAAGGAAGACCTAAATACTTTCAAGTCGTAACATACTCGTAGTTGAGATAGTAGACATTATATTATCTCTGGTTGAGAGAAGACCCGTGCCCTGCAGTAGGACACAAAGAAGGGTTTGAAGTGTATAGTTATGTATGTTGTGGGTTGGCAAAATGCGCCTCCTCCTTACCTATCTCTAATAACCGCCCCAGTGACCAGCCCCTAGGAACGATAATGCAATACATCCTTACTTCCGTACTAATATTATAAATGTGAAAGTAACTCTGTCTGTCTGACGCACTTTCACGACAAAGCTACTGAACAGATTTAAATCAAATTTGGTGTGCAAATAGTTTAAAGCTCGAGGAAGAACATAGAATAGTTTTTAGCCTACTGTACAAAATGAGGTTAATGGTTTAGCGCGATAACCGACATCCGCGATGCCGCGGTCGGAAAGTAAGTATAGTATGTAGGTAATATGCACAATCCAGTAAGAACCTACATATAACTTGCTTATTAGGTAACGCAATGAACTTGAAATTGTTAAGTAAAACTTGACATTTCTCCGGAAATTCCACAAAACAGGTAGGTAGTGTTAAGTAACTGACTTACATTACAAAAAGTCCAAGGTTACAGTAATATAATCTGATATGATATATCTAGTTAGTAAAACATGTTCCATGATAAACATATAACTGACTTAGATCTCGCTTGTCTATTATTTTGACAGATGACTCGAAGGCTGCTTCCGTGCCTGTCATGGATTTCACTACGTTTATTTATTTGTGTCCCGGGTTCAAATGCAGAGTCTCTTCACGACACCGCAGTCTATACTGGCTTACAGGAGTAGCGGGATTGCGGTGGTGATATAATCTCATAAAAAAATTATATATTCCCATACCTTTGAAAAAGCTTATACCTGCTTAATTATTAAAACGAGAAATGATTAGGTATACGTACCTAATTATTTGAGTAAATAAGTAGTAGGTACCTTCTCAGAAACGTTGAAGAAGTACCTAAAGTGTTTATATAGGTAATGTACTGATTATGTATTTTTCGCTATAGTACCTAATAACATGAAATAAGTGGCACCTTTGTAAAACCGGTGCAGTTCCGAATTCCGTATGAACCGAAGTTGACCGGCGAGCTTGCAGCGACCTTCACCTGTCTACATATAGCGATATCACCCACACTACACACACCACCGGACAATTGTTCAACTATATAAACTGTACCAAATCCTGCATTGACACAGTCATTTATCAATAGTTGTAATAACAACACTCAATAAGCCGCAACAATGGTCGCTAAAGTGAGTTTAATTACTTCTATATAATGAGTGATTTATCTTGATCTGCCTCCATGGCAAACTGGAATCAAAGATTAAATTGACAGGCCTATGAAAGGTCGTTGATTGGGGCAACTTATTTTACACCTATTTTAAGTCTACTGACGAAAAATTCGTTTCTAATGTTAATAAATCTTAGTTCTAAGATTTTTTACATTACACACGAATTTACCTCTAAGCGAATCGAAGTTCAGAAGCAAAAGGGGAGGGAGAGAAATTCACCTCTGCTTAGACCTTCGCTTAATATAGGTGTGAGCACTAAATATGTTAAGTAGTTTGTGTAGTAATTAACATTTTCTTTTTAGTTCGTAGTTGTCCTGTCTCTCGCCGTTGCGGCATCAGCGGGCATCATCCCGATCCAGAAGGTGGCATACGCCGAGGTGGAGGCGCCAGCACACTACGAGTTCTCGTACTCTGTGCACGATGACCACTCCGGCGACGTGAAGCAGCAGCAGGAGGCGCGTGCTGGTGACGCCGTGCACGGCTCCTACTCGCTCGTGCAGCCCGACGGTGTGCGTCGTATCGTGGAGTACACCTCTGACAAGGAACACGGATTCAACGCCATCGTACACTACGAGGGTACCCCCGTGCACCCAGCGCCCGCTAAGATCGCCTACGCCGCACCTGTTGCCAAGATCGCTTATGCCGCACCCATCGCCAAGGTCGCCTACGCCGCCCCCGTCGCGAAGGTCGCTTACGCTGCCCCTGTATCTCACGTCTCTTACGCTGCCCCCGTCCCCAAAGTCGCATACGCCGCCCCCATCGCCAAAGTGGGTTACGCTGCACCCCTCGCTCAAGTCTCCTACTCTTCCCCAACCATCTCCTACCACCACTAGGCAAATTATTGTTCTTAGATAGATAACCAATTTTACCTACCTATTTATTTAAAGAATTAAATTATTATTTTCAATGTGATAAATCTGTTATGTTGTATTGATTCTTGATCTTTTTCCTACTTAATAGCTACCAAATGTTACAAACTGTATAGTCTACAACCTATCTACTGAGGGGGGACCAAAAACTCTCCAAATGAGTGGAGAAAAGAAACTGACTAAGACAATGAAACTACTGAATCGACATTCATGATAAACTATGTGCCTAATGTATTTGATGGCAAAAAGCGTATTAAACTGTTCAACTGCCTACCTACTTAGAAAACAATAATTATACCAAGCTATCTTAAAATTATACTGAAGTCTAACTAAAGAACTGAATTGAAGAACAAAAGTCACCGACATAACGATCAAAGTGAGCAAGTTAAAGTGGTATTTATAAAGGTTCTCGAGTGGAGACCACACCATGGTCGCTGCAGTGTTGGCAGACCCGTCACAAGGTGGACTGATGACACTATTAAACTTGCGGGAAGTCGATGGATGTTAACGGCCGGCTACCGATCGCTGTGGCGTTCTAAAGGTAGGCTTATGTCCAGCTGTGGACGTCCCAGGTTGATGATAATCTTTAATCTGCATTAAAGAGTTCTGTAAAATACTTAGACAGGACTTGGTTATTTGGCGATAAAAAATTACATTTTCGCAAAAAAATTGCTTCCAAAATTGGCTCAGTCAGAAAACTATTGAGCTCTGGCTTGTAATTGACGCTGGCTAAGTGACAATAGAGAACCAAGAAGCGAGAGGTCACAAAACATTGGTATTTACATTAAAGTGTTGAAATGAAGAGTAAAGCTGTGTATTTCCTACTTTAAGCCTTTAAAATAGCTGAGAAAAACCTCATGTCCAAGTGTATGACAAGGAGTTGTTACTCTTAGGTACATACAACTTAAATACAATTAAACAGTGCCTTTCTTTCATTCTCTGTTATAGGTTAAATATTTTCTAATATTTTATTTTTATTTTTGCCCTACTTGCAAAAACTAATTCTTTTATAAAAATTAATTACTAACATAGTTCTTAAGTTGCTACTAACACATTATGGATCATTGATGTCCGAAATATATATATATTTTTTAATAACATTCCTAGCCATATTCTGGCTACGACGGCCAGTCTAAGCTAACTAAACAAGTACGCAAGATATATCAGATATTATTGTGCACAAGTCCAAGTGCATTCACAAGTGCACTCTCCATTTCCTTCACTCTGAGTCCGGTGGGACACGAGTTGACACGACCCGTAAAAGATTAGGCATAGGACCGAAGGCTTTACGTGATCTCTGAGGCGCGGGGCCACCAGCAACATTCTGCCTTCAGACTAGCATGAGAAATTTTTCTAATTTCAACACACTGTTTGGTCCGGCGCAAGATTCGAACACGCACCGCGATCGCAGAGGCCTGGAGTCGAACGCTGTATCTGAATACCGAGGCAGTCAATAAAATATTATTGGAATTCATACCGAATTTTATCTAAAAATCTCACATGTGTTCAGTAAGTAGGTACTATTTTGTATTGCCTTAAAGGCAGAGCCTGTGAGACGATCTTACAACTTTTTCAACCGACTTCAAAAAGAAGGAGGTCCTACATCCGACTCTATATTTTTTTGTGTGTAATTTACGCGATAATTCCGCCAATTATATATCAATTTTAATTACTTTTTCTTTGAGATAAAACTACTTTTTAACGGATTTTATCGCGGTTTATTTTAGATTTTAGATCCCGACGTTTCAATGTGTGATATTCGCGTAAATCTAAGACAATACTACTTTTTCTTTGTTTAGAAGGTATACATTCATAGTGGTCCCATTAAATTTTTTATCTGACTTTGAGTTATTGTAAAAAACATTGAAATCTGTTTATATTGTATTTAGGTATTACTTGTAACTTAGTTAACTACCTATATTGTAACTAGGTATTATATTGCTTTTTAATTTGCTTGTAGACGCCTAACACGTGCTCTACAATGCTTCTTAGAGGCCTGTACTTAAAACGATTTAAGCCTGTACCTATTACATACCTAAGACCACACATATACGCACTACGAGTATGTTAGTATGTAGAATGATGCAGAAAAAGAATCCTATATTTGGTTTTAATCAATATTAAAACTAGAGATAGTTAGCAGACAAAATGCCAAATAATTTATAATAACTGTCAGAATCTTATGACGAAAATATAAAACTAACCAATGAGGATTATATTTCCATACTGATATTGTATACACACTTGCGAGAGCGTAACAGGCTTAACTACTTTGTATTTAGGTACAGTGGGCCCTTGGAATTTGAATCACAGCAGTGATATCTAAACCTCATCTCATTTGTTTCCAAAATAAATTAAAAATTTATGTACATGAGGTACTTAGGTTACCTATCGACCAAATACAGCTGCAGAATAATACGCGTTAAAGAAAGCACATGCCGAATAAAGTTGAACTCGTAATTCTCATTCCACGCAATGTCTAAGGTCACTTGTAAGTGTAGAGAATGTACAGTCAGCTTGATTAACTTAAGTACCTAAGTGAGTAGGTAAGTCATCTCATGTGGGTTCTCTCGTCTATAACTTATTTAAAACAAGACAAAATTAAAATACGTAATGTGTACACAGAGATAAGTAACACCCACATGTCACAGGCTAAAAAGAGAATAAGTATCACAAGAGTGTTTGTGAATACATTAAACTTTATGGGATAATCTTGTTAACTGAAGGAGTTCCTGTAAATATCTTCAGACCTTACTATCAGATCGGCTCTATGGTGCCACGTCGGCTAGGTACAAACAATATAATATACTGTAATTTGATATTGTATTTATGTACTATTTAGATTTGATGTCATTTAATATGGTTTTTATTTATAGTGAAATATTTAGGACCTTGTAACCTGAAATAAATGGTTATTATAGGTAACGAATCTTACCCATATTTAAACAAAATCGAATACATGGGACTGGTTCTATTTCCGTTTCCAAGATTTGATCGATATGGACTACAGATCACACGCACAGACACCCACGGCAAGTAAACTATTAATGTGGGTACAGGTAATGAGCATAAATTAACATATATATGAGCGTTTTACTTGTAATATAAGTACTCGTACTTAACTATTTTCTATACTTTTTATTTTAAATATACCGTGTTCATAACGTTGCAGCTGACTGTACTCAGTTCGTAGTGACACAGGTGCTAATCCATATGTAATGTTGTATGCAAGCGTGCCGGCCTTCACCTCTCAATCATTGTAAGCTTAATTAAAAGCGCCCTCGGCATCGGCGTGGCGTGTGTCACCAGACAGATTGTGGGCGACTAAGGATAACTATATAAACTGCAGCATTGCATACATTGTCATAGTGAAACACTGACAGCACAATTAGCAGTCACATACCAAATAATAGAAAATAAATATTAAAATGGTCGCTAAAGTGAGTAAAGTTCAAATATCACAGTACAGCTATTTATAAGGTTCATGAAGTTAAATTAAGTGAGAGTTGTATCCAAGCCATAGTAAGGCTAGGCTCAATATAAATATAATTTTATATTTGGGAAATAAGAAATATGTACTACCCTATACATAGGCCTGTAGGGTTAGAGCGCTAGTTAATTTTAAAACAGTTACCTACCCAATAATAATAAAATATCCTTTTGATGCAATTGGAACTTGAAAGTAAATTCAAACATTGTAAACTGTGAAAGTATGAACAAGACGTGCTGTGAACGATGCGAAGAAATTAATAAATTGATTGTATTTTTTTTAGTTCGTAGTTGTCCTGTCTCTCGCCGTAGCGGCATCAGCGGGCATCATCCCAATCCAGAAGGTGGCATACGCCGAGGTGGAGGCGCCAGCACACTACGAGTTCTCGTACTCTGTGCACGATGACCACACCGGCGACGTGAAGCAGCAGCAAGAGGCGCGTGCTGGTGACGCCGTGCACGGCTCCTACTCGCTCGTGCAGCCCGACGGTGTTCGTCGTATCGTGGAGTACACCTCTGACAAGGAACACGGATTCAACGCTAACGTACACTACGAAGGAACCCCTGTTCACCCCGCGCCCGCCAAGATCGCCTACGCTGCCCCAGTCGCAAAGCTCGCTTATGCCGCACCCGTCGCCAAGGTCGCCTATGCCGCGCCTGTCGCCAAGGTCGCCTACGCCGCCCCTGTAGCTCACGTCTCCTACGCCGCTCCCGTCGCCAAAGTGGCTTACGCCGCACCACTCGCTCAGGTCTCTTATTCTTCCCCTGTCATCTCCTACCACCACTAGTTTGAATTTAAATTTACGAACGATTATTTATTAGAATGATTTAGTTAGTTGATATTAAATTATGTTGTCATTTCAAATATTGAATTTTAATTTATTTACCCATGTTACTAACCAAGAAAGTACTTAAATATATTCTATTATTGTCGCTATCTAATATTGTAGCCAATGTTGTTGTTGTAAGAAGACTTCAACCAAATTGAAATAGAAAAATTTACATAATAGGTACGAAGAGGTTATAAATTTGTACAAAATACCAACTGAAATCAATGGGTATCTGGTTTTTACTACCTCAATAAATACCTACGTAGATATAGCTAGACACATCACTGAGGTGGGCAGGTACAGGTACCTATGTATTCTGTCAACTTTATATCAATATCGATAGTGGAGGCACTGGGGGGTGGTACTGGCAGCGGTAGCGGACCGCACCTGAATTATTCATAGCGCCGCATAGTGATTTCATCTCATTGAATGGTGCTGCCGGCGTGATTACGTCACCGATACCTCCGCTGGCCGGCAGCGGTGACGTCCGTATGTGGACTACACAATATGTATCCTTACGCTGAGATAATACCTTGTCAAATGGATATCAATATGATATGATACCAAACCAGATTTGTGTCTCAGTATCCCAACACACCTACTTAAATACCTATGTAGATAGAATTGCATAAATAGAGCTCGCGCTGCCCGCATGCGACCGATTTTTGCACCGATTTATATGACCGATTTTCTTCAACTCAATACAAAACCACGCCACGCGGCGAGTCGGACACAAAATCGGTCGGAAACGTCGGTCGTGGGCGGGCAGCCTAAAACTCTTTGCCATGAGTAGCCTCTTAATCATATCTTAATCAACGAATTAAATGAAAGATTTAAAATAAAATGTACCTTCCTTTTTTATAGGTAGGTACTATTAAGTCCGCAAACCAGCATACGACCTACAGCAAGAAGTCATCGTAGTATCTGAACGCTTGCAACACCAGAGGTATCACCAACGCCTTAACGACTCTTATGAAATCATATTACTAATTTTACTTACATACATAGGTAGGTACGAATATGCACTTAGTGTAGAAATTCAATCGCTATTAAGTCCAATTTACCTACTAAGCTCCAGCCACAAATTTTACTTAGGTCAGTGGGTAGGTACTGAAAAAGTTACGAATTAAAATACACTTCAATAAAACCGCATTAAAAGAATATAAAACTTAGCAAATAATATTTATGAACATCATCGAGGGTTTCAACGGAGGACAGGTAAAAATGAAGAGATTGCTTTTTATCTGTGCAACGGTAAATTGAATGTAAAGTTGATTTCCCAGCGGACGGTGCCGCATAATTCCCCGCAAATTAAGCCAATATCAATTGGCTTGCTACCAATGTAAATATTTTTGATAAATGCCTCTCCCTTTATGTACTTAGCTTGACAACAACTCAATATAATGAATACAAAAGTTAAATGATTTGGTAGGTAGTAGGTATTTGTTTTTCTTTTGTTTTGTTACAAGTAGGTTACAATTAGAAATTATCGTAATTAACTTTTAGGATAGATCTTTATTATACTTACTTATCTATTTAAAATTACTAAATTCCCAAAAGGGCAGACCCTTTTCATACTTTTTTTCATTCTGAAATAGGCCTTCCCTTGACTACAACCGTAGTCTACCAAGGAACTGAGTCACCTTCGTCCGCGGGAGTGCACCTTTTATTTGAATCCCCACACTTGGCCCCGGGTGGTGCAAATCAGGTGACAATCAACTGGTAATTATGTTTACTGGTAATTAACTGGTGGTAGGCTTCGGCCGTGGTTAGTGACCACCCATCAGACAAAGCCGCACCGCCAAGCGGCCTTGCCGTGTACCGGTGCGATGTCTGGTGACACCATTTAAGAGGGTGGGTCGAATTGTTTCTCCTTTATGGTTTCAAACTTAAGGAGCCTCATTTCACTGCCACCTTCTCATCGACAGTCATTCTCACGAGTGAATCGGTACATTAGGCTGGCGCAGCTCATCGTAGACTACATCATTGCTTAACATCAGTTAAGTTGTAGTCAAGCGCCAGCCTATGCAAGAATAAAAAAAGAAAAAGGAACGCGCCTGCCCAATATACGATTCATTACTGATTACGTATGGTTTTGATTTTTTTGAACCGATTAAGATAACAATTGGACTACCTATATATGTTTTAAGTCTCATACGTCTCACCTATTCCTTATAACCAGAGGTCGGAATTACGTGAATATTTATGCACTTGCATCGAAATGTTGATATTAATATGTATGGGTCTTCCCGGAATTTTTAATAAACAATAATTTAATTGACGTCCATGTAAGTTTGGCAACGTAGCTCGAAAAGTAAATAACTTTTTTATCTCATAAAATACGGATTTTTTTTCTCTTATTAATCTCGAGATTTGAGGCATATCCATTTTATTCTTTCGCTACCTATATGAAATCAATGTAAGTACTTAAATAACTACCGAATTCCGACCTCTGTCTATGACATATCCATATTCCAGACATAAAAATGTCTGGAATAAGTAGGTAAGTTGGTGATTCTAGTGGAGTACCAATTTAAAAAAGATACTCGCGGTTGTGCTGGTCGATAAAGTTAGTTAGTCCAATTTCCCTTATGATTTAGATTTGTAAAAAGGTGATCTGATAATTGAAGCTACAATTTCGCAACGACCTCTGCATTGGCCCTGACAAGTGCTGAATAAGACTGTAGGTAGGTACAACAATAAATGATCCCAGAATATTTTATTACTGTATTCAAATCTTAGAAAAGTATTGTAAATCGTATCTGTGTTCACAAAGTAAATCCTAGGCAAAGAGCACGGTAGAGGCCACAATCCGCTTAGCGCCGAAAATTAATCAAGGATGCCACCCGTCTTATAGGGGAGTTACCCTTGCTTTATACTGAGCTCTACCAAAACCGCTACTTTTAATTACATACACTTTGACGTAACTTTTAATGCAGTGGTCCAAATGGAGTTATACGAGTGGAAAAGACAGTCTTGTTTTTGTTAAAAACTAGTAAAAAATGGTGCTTTAAGAGGGCTCGCGAAGATTTTTTATCAAACAGATGGCGTTAGTAGATACCATTGGCGAAGAGTCCATACAAGCCGATTCCCATCGGTTTCCCTTTAGGAAATGGTCAATATCACACGTACTTAATAATATATTATGTAACGCCTAAAAGTTTTAAATAGCAACGAAAATAAGTACCTATAGCATCAAGTGTAAAACGGTCGGTGACGGTAACATTTTCATGAGAACTTTTTTGCTCCGGCTTCCCTTTTTCAGACTTTCACCTTTCGCCACTGGTAGATACCTACCTAATAGTAGGTACAAATGTTATTATTTAACCTAGGTACTAATTTATACTGATACTAGCTGCCCCAGCGAACTTCGTACCGCGCAAAATTGTGAATCTAAACTATTCCCAGATCCTCTTGAACACACACAAAAAATTTCATCAAAATCGGTCCAGTCGTTTAGGAGGAGTTCAGTCACATACACACGCACACAAGAAATATATATATTAAGATTATAAAACTGAAGAGTTTGTTTCGTTATAATCTCAGAGACTATTAGTCCGAATTGAAAAATTCTTGCACTGTTAGATAGTTGTATGAGGAAGGCTATAGACTACTTTTCATCCCACTGCTGGGCGCGCGGACGAAAGCTAGTGTTATTATTTGTCAGTATCTATCATTATAAAATATAATAAATTTAAATTACTATGTTTTGACCTCCGTAGTCGAGCGGTGTAAGCCGTCCGATTGGGCTATACTGTGCCCGGGAGGCCGCGGGCTCGATTCTTGCCCCGGACAATATTTGTGTAACAACAAAGATTTGTTTCGGTGTCTGGTTGGTTAAGGGACTACCCTCCGTGCCTCGGAGAGCACGTTAAGCCGTCGGTTCCGGTTGTTATTTAACACATCTATGACAATCGTTACATGTAGTCAGAAGCCTAATATAATTTGACACCTGGTCTAACCTTCTCGGTTACTGGTTCCCTACGGGTTTGAAGGTCCGCAGTCGTTCGTATAATTCTGGTAGCTAGCCGCATTAGGTTAGACTAGGAGGCGACCCGACGCCGACCGAATAGAAATGGGAAAAAGGCAAGGGGAATGATGACTATGTTCTGACCATTTGCATAGCCATCGTGGAGGTAGCCGCTACCACCACCGTAGCCCACCCATGCCCAGTCCACCCATACCCCTTCCATAGCCCATTTCCATGGGATTGATGTATGGTGCAGCTTGAACTGCAGCAAGGCTCAGAAAGCGAAAGCCCAAATCTGAATCATTTTGTATCTCAGTAAAGTGCCCAACAAAACTGCTGATTAGGATAGTGATGGGCTCACTATGCTTGCATTACTTTTGGGTAAATCGAACCCGTTCATTGGGCACTATTGCTACTAACTAATTTTCTTATAAAGTAGGTATTAAGTACTAAAACATCATATTGATAGGACTAGAAATTTGTCAGAAAGACTGTTATTTTTTAACTATTATTGAGTAAAAACAAATAAATCAGAATGTTTATTAACTTTATTTTTTATCACTCTTTGGAGGTGGTGGACATTCGTAAATATTAATCGACTTATCTTTAGATACTGATAACAGAGTTTTACTATCACTGCTGAAACTCACACCCCATACCTGTAGACAATTATAATTTTTATTAGTTTTAATTTGCACTTATCATACGTCAACCCTTTTTTTCGGTGTCTCACTGCTGGTCACGGGTCTTCTCTCAACTATCTTACGGGTTGAGAGAGTTTAGGCGGTAATCCACTCACGCTGGCCAATTGCGAGTTGGTGGATATCGCATGTCCTCTAATGATTAGTTATTAGATATGCCGGTTTCCTCACGATGTTTTTCTTCAGCGATATTACCCTGATACTGGCGCCCGTCAGCGAAATTTTTCGAATCAATAAAATATAGCTACATTAAATAAGTAGATGAAAATGAAAAATAAAACTTAAAAACGTGTTTTTTTGTCGCGTAGGTAATTCGACACAGACAATTAAACGATTTCCTATTTAAGTAATATTATAGGGCAGAATGATATTTATTATTAGTTAACAACAAGTTAAACAATGTCCTACGGTGGGCGCTATCTTTGAACTTCTGGTTTTTGTAATCTGTATACTTACATTTACATTATACAAACAAAATAAGGTAACAATTATAACTAGAAGAACTAATTAAAACTACTTACCATATCGCTGTGTTCTTGAAATACATTTAAAATGGCTAGATCATCGGTCGACGCTATTGTTACGCTTCCGTCGGCAGCACCGCTCGCGGTTCGAGTGCCGTCGGGAGAGAAACACACTGATAACACCCATGTTTTATGTTTTAACGAGCTTATGTAGTTTGCGCTGGCACTGTAGAAAGAATTAAAAAAAATAATAATAATATTAATTTTATCTTTTAGTTAGGGTTTGGTGGTAGAAAATTCACATTTGAATTATGCTCGCATGTGTACTTATGTTGTGTCCTATTTATTAATTGTTATACGAATTTATTAATAAAAAAGTTATAAGACTCTTTAGTTAAAATGGACTTTGTCTCTTTCTTACTAACATAAATGCTAAGATGACAGACAACGACAAACGAATTATAAACCTATTTTAGCTATAGTGAGCTTACGTTTATGAATGCGGGAGTTAGTGTTTTGTGGACAATAAAGAATAAAAATAACTGGGCGTATGCACCACACAACAAAACATGATACAAGCATAGTCTTATCTCTTTCTACTCATCTCTAAACGATAGAGATAGATAGTGCTTGCAACTTGTTTTCTTGTGCATGTTTCGCCAGTGCAAATTAGGGGATAGATACTTTAAATGGCCTGCACTCCGATTCTCGCGCTTAAAACATTTATCTCGAACTAAAACTAAAAAAAAAGGCAAATGTTCATAAAAAACTAATCAAATCGAGATAAACTAAACTAGTTAGGCAAACCCGTGTAACAAATCGCCAAGCACTCACCCCAAGACGATATTACGTGACATAGCAAAGAATCAAAAATAACGAAATGTGTAAGATTGACATTTACTTGTGGGTATCCACTAAGACACAAGTTGCTATAGTTACGATCTTAACTGAATCAAACGAAGTTTCAGTGTAAAACGTTCCTACAATAAACTTCCAATAATATTAGGGAAATGACTATTGACAAATTTAAAATAATTATAAAATGTACTTGTAAGAAAGCGTATAATAAAATTTCAGACTATCTAACGGATAAAAACGCTTCGAATTCAGTCGCACTAAACAAAATGTAATAGATATAAGTACTTTATTTAAAAATGGAAAAAGCCTGCTGAGTTTTTTCGGCAGTGTTTCTCAGTAGTTGCCAATCATTCACTGCAAGGTAGGAAAAAAAAATTAGACTATTTTTCACGTCTCAAAAAAATAAAGCATTTTTAATTTCATTTCCATATTAATAAATTGTTAGTGGTGATCTGGGACTATTAATCCCCAACTAAAGAAAGGGATGTTATTTATAAGTTTGACAAATGAATCTATCTAGGTTTAGGTTTAAAGAATTTTATTTACTCATAAAAGACAAAAAAGTCCACTTACAATGAGTATTAGTACTACTTATCATTACGTTAGTTACATATAAAACTTTCAGAGGTCGCTAATCGCATATTTTATTTATTACATATTTTTTCAGTTTATTTTTATACATGGAAAGTGTTTCGCATTGTTTTATTTCCCTCGTTAGCTCGTTATACATCTGCGCACCCTCAAACATTATATTTTTCCGTCCATGTTTTTGTTCTAGATTTTCGTAATTCGATTTTATCAGTATTTCTAAGATTGTGGTGAAACTTTCTTTTAGTTAGTTCTATATTAATATGTATTTTATTTGTAATTATTTTTTTAATAAGTATGCAGGTTGTGTATGTATACAGCTGTTTTAGGTTAAGTAGTTGAGAATCTATCTCTCTATCTGTATACAAACGCCTCAGTGGATAAACCGATTTTGATGCAATTTTTTATTCGAAATCTGAAGTGATAGAGATAGTTCTTATCTAAAATAATGCATCATGGGTGGCTTATTACATTTCATTATTTATTTGTGATTATTTATTTTTTAATATTTATATTTTCATTTTTTTTTATTCAGAGTTATACTTACACATCATAAAGTTTGACATATCCATCATTAGATGCTGTAGCTAGTCGCTTGCTACAAGGCGAGAAAGCGATGCTTCTGATTGGCTGTTCATGTGCCTTTACTGAATGTACCACCTTGCCTTGGTTAATGTCTAGAATACACACCAAACCATCTTCTGAACCACTTGCAATGTATTTCCCGTTTGGACTCTGGTAGAAACAAAAAACACAGACTTTAAGGGACTAAACATTAATAATTTTGTCTAAACTGGTTACTGAGTTAAATATGTAAGGGCACCGAGGGTTAAAAAAATCTCCATGTACACTTATCTTGGGTGGAAGCCGGTAAAATATCCTACTAATATTATAAATGCGAAAGTAAGTGTGTGTGTGTGAAGGTTTGTTACCGCGTATCTCCATAACCGCTCAACCGATTTTATTGAAATTTTAAATGTAGGTAGTGTATACCCTAGAATCGGACATAGGCTAACAATATTTTCAAAAATCATCCCCTAAGAGGGTTAAATAGAGGGGTGAAGTTTGTATGCAACTTTTTATTCCTTGGTCCTATTCATTTAAAATTCGGTACACATAAACCTTAAGAAAAATAATGAGATACGGGTTTTTTATTTTTCCATTATTATCCCTATGAGGTGTGGATAATGAGTTTTATTGGTAAAAATTAAAGTTTCTCTGTATCTGTATAGTCTCAAGTCCGATTCACTCCAAATTTGGCACACATATGCCTTAAAAGAAATCATGAAACACGTGTTTTTTATTTTTCCAAAACTACCCCCGGTGGGGGTGTTAAATGAGTTTATTTGGAAAAATTAAATATTGCAGAACTGTTTAGTCCTTGGTCCGATTTCCTTCAAATTTGGTATAAATAAAGCTCAAAACAAATAATGAAACACGTGTTTTTTATTTTTTCATTTTTTTTATTTTCATCCTAATACTAAGCGGGCAAAGCCTGAGAAATTATTCTGAGGGTGATTTTCTTCAAAGTTGATATCATAACTCCTTCGTAATTTTGATCTAAATTAGTTTTTAATTTGACACAATGACATGTTCGATAACTCAATGCTACGAATAGAATTCGAAATTTAAATTTCAGTTCTTATAAGTATGGTCTAAGAGCCGTAGTATTTTTAAGAAACGCCTATTGATTTATGGATATACCTATGGGTGCTTGACGATTTCAAAATGTTGCTTACACACTCCTACACTACTGAACTAATTTTGTATGGAGATAGTTCGAGACCCGGGAAAGGATAGTTTTACCCGACTGCGAAAAAAGAGATTAATGGTTTAGCGCGATAACCGACATCCGCGGGCGAAGCCGCGGGCGGAAAACTAGTATTTCATATTATTAAAATCCTCACTTCCTTACTAATACTATAAATTGCGAAAGTAACTCTATCTGTCTATCGCGCTTTCACGCCAAAACTACTAAACCGACTTGAATGAAACTTGGTATGGAGATAGTTTAAGACCCGGGACATAGGATAGTTATTATTTGACTGCGCAAAAAGGGGTCAATGGCATATCGCGGTAAACGAAATACACGCGGGCGGAAATATAGTAAGTATAAAGTCAAAATTATCATTAGATTCGATTCGATGTAATAATATAACATCGCACATATACGTAAAAATAGAAAAAAATGCCTGAATTTTTTAAATTCTTTTTACAAAATGAACTAAAATTTTTTTTTTTATTAATGACAACTTTTTTTTAATTTGTGAAATTTATTAGTGTATTACTAATTTCTTACCCAATCTATACTTAAAACGAATCTCCCTCTAGTATCCAGCATTCTATTCTTGTCTGCATGTACAAATATCTTCCCTGTATGACCACCAGTGGCTATAGCCTCACCGTCAGGTGAGAATGCCACATCCCATACATCTTTGCATCCTGTTTCGATGTTGGATATCTTTTTACCGGATGCCAGTTCCCATAATATAAAACTTGAGTCTAAAGCTGAACTTGCTATTGCTGGAACAATGTTTCAAAATAAATTTGCAAAACACTTTGTTTAGCACGAAGTTCCTAACCTCATGTAATATGGCATATTGGAGCTTTTCTAAAAATCTCTAACTGTAAAAAGACTGTAATTCTTTTGGATGTCTATATCATTTTCTCTATTTCTCATAAACCCTAATTGCTAAACTCTATATTTTTTTTCTTCTTACCTCACTAATCATGTACAAAAATCGATTAGCAGATTCAATATTTTACATCCCAACACTAAAAGATACTCTAAATCAGTATATTTATAAAAATTGTAATCCCTGTATACGTTTTTTAAGCTCATTATAGCTAAACTAGGTTTATAATTTGACTTTGTCTGTCATCTTGACATTAAACTAGTAAGAAAGAGACAAAGTCCACTGTAACTAAATAGTTATTCAAGACTTTTATGAATATGACCATATGTGTTTACAGCTATTTTTACAGTATAATCTTAATGTGATAGTGTAGCTAGTAGTGTTGTGATGAGAGGTGGAAATTAGCTTGTCATTAGTAGTAACACAACACTTAGGCATGGATATTGTGTTGATGTAGTAACCCAGTTCTGACTCCAGTGGGGTGTTGTTTACAATTTGTTTTAGCATTCATACCATTGTAATGAAGTAAGCCCACATTGCATCCTTATATAAAGGTTAATATTATGCAATTATCAATATAAATAATTAATCTATTGTAATATTCATGACTTATTTACAGTATTGTGTGTACAAACTATGATGTAGTGTAGTTACTAAGAAAATATTGTTTATAAAACCTCAGTGGAGTAGTCCAGTGCTGTCGTTGACAATGCGCAGCCTGTGGCATAAATTGTTCAGTAATAATGGTTTTTATTATTCAAATGCTTCAACCAACCTTGTGCAGCCGGACTGATAGCCACAGACACCACAGCCATAGAATGTCCTTCTAAAGTGTGAAGCAACTTTAGCCTATTGCCTTCTAGGGTCCATACCTTAACCAGGCAGTCTAGACCACCAGTAACTATGAAATCTTTTGCAGCAGTTCTAGAAACATATTTAACATAAATGTTTGATTAAAAAAGCTTAGATTGAGGTTAAGTAAGTACCTTTTAAACTTGCATTATATGCCATATTGACTTACGTAGAATCTCCAGATGTGCTTAATTTGACCCAAGAACAGCAGTAAATAGGATCATTGTGAGCATTTTCCTTTTTATTTAGTATAGAACACTAAAAGTAATATTTAATTTTAGATTGACACATTTCTATGCATTTAGTTAAAACTACAGTAGTTTTATACTTACAACTGGTCGACTTGACATTTCTTAAAACTTCTAAGCTGAGGATCAGACAGGGAATTAGAAACGACAAATTTTTCGACACGATAATTATTTATTTACTTTTGTACAAAATACCAACAAACTACTTGTTTACCTAGCGCTGTCACTACTGTCAATCAACCACCTATAAAATTGTCACTGATTGACGTCCATAGGTTCGTTCAGAAAAGTTTGTACTCGGAAAAATGTAGCAACTTACATCTTTTTTTTGTCAGAAACGACTCAATCGCCGATAAAAATAAAAAAAACTTGCAATATTGCTTGCGAAATCATGGCAGAGTTAGGTCGGAGAATTAACACAAAACAACTTGCTTATAAAATAATATATTTTACACTTCACTATATTATAATGGGCAGTCATAAATATTAACACTCTTATCTTCAGATACGGACATGATTTTATTACTCTCAGCATTGAACTTCACTCCCCATACCTAAAACAAAAAGACTGATTGAGATTACCTATTTCATATAAAAGGAATTTAGTGTAGTATTCATGTACTTTTTTCTTTTTTTTTATTATTTGGCTATAGTTTACCTGATCATTATGTTCTTTGAACACGTGCTGACACTGCATGCTATCCAGATCCCACACTCTCACAGTGCGGTCTGCGCTTCCTGACACAAATCTTTTGCCGTCGGGGGAGAAGGCGACTGAAAGTACCCACGATGCGTGCCCCGATAAAGTTCCAGCCAAGTTTGCATGCACTCTGAAATCGGAAGAAAAACAAATGTCTGACTGCAGTGCCAGTTGAATGCAACAGCCAGTCACTACATTCAACACATTTGCTACCTCATCACTTCTTTAAAATCTTAAAGAGACTGTGATAATTACCAAGTAAGCATAACTGTGAGCATCTCATTCAGTCTTTAACGGTCTGCTCAAGTACTGCACCAACAAGGTAAAAGGAGCCAATCAAAGAGGGTTTATTGTAGAATAGTTTCTAGATTGGAGTTGGAGCAGCATTCTTCAGTTATGTGGACATACTTTAGGTATAATATAGATTAACTTACACATCATAAAGCTTCATATGTCCATCATCAGAGGCAGTTAATAGCAGTTGTGAGTCTGGCGAGAAACATAAACTTCTAATAGGCATTGCATGACCTTCTAATGTGTGTACTAACTTCCCTTGAGCTACATCAAATATGTTGATGATGCCATCTAAGGCACCGCTTGCAATATATTTACCATCTGGACTCTGAAATTAGTAAAACGATGTAAATGTAATGAATGAAATGTTATTTATAAAATTAGGATGGTCCAATATTACTAATACTATAAATTTGAATTTTTGGGATGTATTATATAATTTTTCACAGGAAAACATCTAACAGACTTCAAGGAAATTTTGCACACAATATGTATAGTTCATCACATATTATTCCAGTTATGATCTCTTGGCAATGTTTCTGTACATCATGCAGATGAAGTTTCAAGTGGAAGCGAACACAGTTCCAACATTGTTAATAGCTGAGGTCGATGTCTTCCTACTGAAAATGTCTAGTCATAAGACAAATTACTAATTTACCGTCAGTGATATGTCATTTCATTTAACTAAATCTAGTAAAATGTCAGAAAAGCAGATACTGCTGAATAAAAATCTAGCCATGCATTTCTCTCGCTCACCCTATTACTCACACGGGCACTAATGGGAGCAAGACAAAGTGTTTAAATAAATAACAAGGTTTCCATTCTACATCTGGACTTCTTAAGCTTTTTGTCCACAGCCATCGTCACCGAGATTTCACCGACGGCGCCGATTTAGTGATAAATAGATTTACTAGTATATCAGTTCAAGGATTAAAATAGAACTGACCAATAATTGACGGTTCCAGAAAATTCTCTGCTCTGAGCTCTACTTTTATTAAAATTAAATTTTGTTGTAGTAAGCATTTAACTAGTCAAGAATATTTGTATAACATACATATGCAACACTTAATGTGAATTTTCCTCTTGTATCTAAGGTTTGTTCTTCTTTGCCAGTTTCCACACTGAATATCAATATTTTACCAGCATTACTGCCTGAAATCACATGCTTGCCATCTGGAGAGAAGTCCAAAGTCCATACATCTGTGGGACCAGTTTCCATTGTCTTGATTTTCTCACCAGTTGTAAGGTCAAAGAGGATTAAAGACGAGTCTTGAGAACTACTTGCGAGTGCTAGAAGTAACAAAAAGACGTTCTAATAATATTATGCCCCAAGCATGTATTTTCAATGATAACACTGAGATAGATAGTGCTTTTAATTAGTAAATACATACTTAATACTCAATACTCAATAACTTTATTGCTTTACCATAAGTAAGTAGATGCTTAGGTGGTAGGTGCTTATTATAATAGAATCATTATGGACCCTGTCTGGCACAGCAAAAGTGTTAGACGAGAGGAAGCTCTGATTTTACATAATAATAAAAATATAAAGTTCTAGCCTGTGGAGCTTTATTATTAATTAAAAATTTGACTTAAATTTATTAAAACCTTATAACGGTCTATCTGTTTATCCACCCTAAAACAGCCACCCTAAGGCAGATACTCGGAAACTCGTGTCCTTCTATCCACCCTGAACGGGGTGGATAACCGTAATTCATAAATTATGTTTCTACTGACTTATAATAGACAATTAATTATTAATTATACATACTCTTTCCATCAGGACTGACTGCAACAGAGATGACACCAAGTGAATGACCCTCTAGCTGGTATTTTTCCTCCAATTTACCATTATTTAACTGCCACACTTTTATCAGATCATCTAGCCCTCCAGTAATCAAGTAGTTTTCAGAACCTGCTTGAGAATGATTGGAGTCCCTGAAAAGTTTGTAGTTTCCAACACATATAAGACAATAGTGATTTCGCTGCATGATTTTATCCTTCTAAACTCATATAATTAGATAATACAGCACAAACTTTTTCTACTCTCGTCTTTTGATATTTTCTTAATGTAGCGTATTATTGTATGTAAAATAAACAATACCATCTGTTCATTTTTTATACAAAAATATGATTCGACATTATCGCTTTGACAACAATATCGAAAGGTGAGAGCATAAAAAGTTTGTGCTCAACCTATAGATCCAAAAGGATATCGATTGAAGGAAACAGAGAAAGAAGGAGAAAGTTATATTAACTAGTCAAAGGGATAAAAAAATAGCAGAAAGTAGAGACGGTTTGAAAAAACTCCACCAACTAGAGCAAATATCTTGAAAATAAGGAGAACTAATTTTTTTTAATGAAGTTGATAAAATGTTAGCGATATTCACCTCTGCCGACACCTTCATGTAATATGGGCATGAGAGCTATCAATACAATCATGCTGTTTCAATCTTGACCAATTAGAATATGTTTTTAAATAAAAACAAAACAGTTTATTTATGACACACAGGTAAAAGGTGCAATATAGGTCTTAGAATATAATAAGTTCGTGCTGTGATTAGCATGGGAACATAAATTTAAAAGATATTTAAAAAAAATTAGTCATTAAAATTAGTCCGTAAAAATTGGTAATTAGTATTGGGTTATAATATAATATGATCAATCGGGCGTTAACAATTCACTCTTTTCTGAAGAAACAATTAATAATTAACTTAAGAATATCAAACGGAGCAGAAAATTTAACTGAATTTGAATAAACGCTTTGGAAGCGAGAATGTAATCTGTTTGTGAGGTTAACTTACTGTGAATTTTCATTATTCTCGTTTTCAGCTTCTTTGGGTTTTTCATTGTCAATTTTACTCCAACCACAACACCAAATAGAATCTTCATGGGCATTTTCTTTCTTCAACTGTAAATAATACTGGAAAACCAAATAGAACACTGTTATCCGGTGTTTATTTACGTTTAGGTCTAATGAATAACATCACTTACAAGGGTAGTTATAGACATATTAGATATTTGGTAATTGTGACAATAGTCTTATTTTCTGCTGAATCGAGTGAAATCTCGTGTTTTTCTAATACATGAATTCAAAATTTCCTAACACCAAACAAGTTTATAGTTAGTTGACAGGTAGGCACTAACTAAGAAAGATAAGGGCAGTGTTGCCAGACCAAAATTTAAATATTCATTTACTTTTACAATATTCTTAAACATTAACTAATATTTTTCAAACATTAGACTTTTAAGCTTTGTTTTTAAAAATTAAAACAATTTTTATTTTTCAGTAGATTTTTAGTCTTAATTTCTGCAATAACTCTGGTGCTCAATTAATTTTCTTAATTTGGCCTATGTTAAATTAATTTGTAAAAATAGTCTTGCCACTGCGGTACTTTTTAAAAAGCTAGCTGCATGTTACATGCATTTAAATGTCTAATTTAATATTATGTCAAATAGTACCGCAAAAGATCTACCTATTTAAATAAGTCGAGGAGCGTTGTCGCGCAGCTTTAAGTTCTTTCCCATAAACATGCACAATGAACAAAACGATCTTAAGGAATCGGCGATAGAAGTGAAGTCTATGTAATGTTTTTTTCAGTAGCTGAACCACGAACTATTTTTCTCCGTCCATACTCTCGTCTTTCGATAATAATATCATCGTAATGTTTACGCATATTTTTATATGGAAAATGAACAGATGACGTTGTTCTTTTCCATACAAAAATAAGCTTTGACATTACGGCGACGATATCAAAAGACGAGAGTAGTTCGTGTTCACTCTACAGGATGTATTTACGTATAAGGCCAGCGTAAGCGTTTATATGCTCTTTGGTATGTCTAATTGAACGTGCTCAATTTTTAGCACCACCCAACGTTGATAAATAAAAAAACAAAACTTTAATAATTAAAACCCTGCAGCAACTAAACACATGTGAAGACTGTGTTGGGATCCTAGCTTCTCGTGGTGAAAAATAATAGGCAGTGGACTGGTTATCTCTACTCTCCTACTAATATTATAAATGCGAAAGTAACTGTCTGTCTGTCTGTTGCGCTTTCACGCCTAAACTACTGAACCGATTTGGATGAAATTGGGTATGGAGGTAGTTTGAGGCCCGATAAAGGACATAGGATAGTTTTTATCCAACTGCGCAAAAAGAAGGTAATGTTTTGATGTGATAACCGACCTACACGCGGGTGAAGCCGCTGTCGGAAAGCTAGTAATCTATAAAGACCACGTTAAATACAAATTGACAAAATCGCGATTAAAGACAATTATGTGCTTGCGTGACGGAGTGCAGGTAAAAAGTGAGGTGGACCTCGAAGAGGTGAAGGGGCGGGCGTCGTCTCCCCGCCGCGCCGGCGCCGCGACGCCGTCACCGCCGCCGCCGCGCCGTGTATGTTTGCGGTTTGCGCGTGAACAACTGTATCTAACTTAGCACTCCTAACAATAAATGATGCACTCGCCCTACACAGAGTGAATACCAAGTTTCTAATACATTCGAGAGAGATATTTCGAATAGACACAAGCCCAAATAAAGCAATCATTTTATCTTCTACGTGTTAGTTTATATATTATATTAATTTGCCTAGAGTGCAGTGGACAGAATTTAATTGATTATGAAACTTTAATCCAATTAGAGCAGTAATAAATAGGCGACAAAAAAAAGCTTATTTTATGTGGAACGAGAGAGCTTATTTCATTTTCACACTACGCAAATCAAAAAGAATAGAAGGAAAATCTAACGTGTGGTGGCTAATCTAATTTTATACTAGTAAATTAGTAGAATCAGACTGTTGCAGAATTCTAAGGCCAGCATACAGCCCAAGGGCCTTATAATAATAACAAGATTGCGTACCCAAAATTTTTCTTTAGCTAAACTGAGCCGATATTTCAAAAATTAAAAATTACAATCAGTTGCTAGCTAGGTCCTGGCGAAAGGGTTTTCCTCTCACGCGGCGCGGCGGCCGCATGGACGCCGGACGGGATTTTTCATCATAGTGCATAGTCTTATTAGTAAGTATAATTTCCTTGATACAGCCGCGCATTTTAGAGCATAGACTATAAAGTTATCACTTGTCTGTGGCGTTTCAGTCTTTATTTAGTCTATGTCTGCTGTGAGTCTGTATTCTCTTAGTAGTCTGTGGTCTGTAAATTGTAATAGCAGTCTAATAAAAATGGCGTCATTTAATAAATTCATTCAGTTAAATTCTTTCGTTATGTTCTTGCGGACCCTGTGCTGAAAATAGATGGAAAGAATATTGGTGGAATTAAGTCATTTGTTATGATTTTATGGGATTATTCTATTAAATTTATTTTTATCAAATTGAAATGGCTGTTTCTAAATCAACAAACACGTACAATCGTCAGAATTGGGAAGATGCCGTAAGTTTTATTAGACTTTCGACGTATTAACATGTCTGTCAACGAAAATTCTTTCAACAAATTATGTATCTGATTCCAGGATTTCCCAATATTGTGTCAAACATGTCTTGGAGATAACCCTTACATTCGTATGGTAAGTTTCTGTGACTCCGCAGTGTGTTTCATTCACTTAAATCCTACTTCACATACTCTTGAATCATACTTCCACTTAATGCAGCAATGTCGCAGTTAATGTTAATTATTGTTTTCAGACTAAGGAAAAGTATGGTAAGGAATGCAAAATCTGTGCTCGACCATTCACAGTCTTCCGATGGTGCCCTGGAGCACGTATGCGTTTCAAAAAGACTGAAATATGTCAGACTTGTTCAAAGCTCAAAAACGTATGCCAGACATGCCTTCTAGATCTCGAATATGGGTTGCCCATTCAAGTGAGAGATGCTGCATTGAAAATACAAGATGATCTACCTCGGAATGAAGTCAACAAAGAGTACTATATCCAGAATCTAGATAGTCAAATGTCTAAATCTGATCCTACTCAACCGAGTAACTCTGCTTTGAAGGCTAAAGGGGCTTCAGACTTATTGTTACGGTTAGCGAGGACTGCTCCTTATTATAAAAGAAACAGGCCTCATGTGTGCTCATTCTGGGTGAAAGGAGAGTGTAGACGTGGTGAAGAGTGTCCATACAGGCATGAAAAGCCTACTGATCCTGATGATCCTTTAGCAGACCAGAATATTAAAGACAGGTATGTTTGGTAAGCTTAAACCAAGGTTACTGAGTCATACAAGGCCAAGTTGTGCCATCAAGCAGTCTTGTCATGTTTTGGTGACACTATTTGAGGTGTTGGGTTGGAATAGGTCCTTTTTACGATTTCACTGAATTAGTAGTAATAGTATGGAGCCAAATACCATTTACATGTCCATATCACATGTATAGTATTGTAAAACACATCATTGCTTTAAATCAGCTTGTAGTCAACTGCATGCCTTTTTTAGAATGAAATGGAACTGTAGACAAGCACAACATATTGAGGCTTTGTTCTATTTATAATATTCCTAATTGTATTTTAGATACTATGGTGTCAATGATCCTGTAGCAGAAAAGTTAATGAGAAGAGCAGCTGCTATGCCAGCACTACCTCCTCCTGAAGACAAAACAGTTACCACACTGTATATTGGCAACCTGCCTGAAAATATTACTGAAGATGAACTTAGGGGACACTTCTATCAATATGGAGAAATTAGGTAAAGTATATTCTGATTGAGTATACTACTCATGAGTCTTCAACATATTGTCGATGCTATTCCTGGATTCAGAAAGTAATGAGACTCATAATAATAATTAATTAATATAATGGGACATTAACACACCTCATCTGATCATATACTAAGCAGAGCTTGGTTATGAAAATCAGATACAGATATCTTTACTAATATTATAATTGCAAAAGTAACATAGTCTCTCGTGATTTCGAAGAAATTTGGTATGGATATAGTTTGAGACTCGGCAAGGATATAGGATAGTTTTTATCTGACTGTGCAAAAATAGGTTAATAGTCTAGTGTGATAACTGACATACACACTGGCAGAGCCACATTCAGAAAGTCAGGTATAATATTCTTAAGTTATAGTCACAATACATTTAGGCAATGCCATCCCGGGATTCTGTTAATATTTTTTTTATAATAAAATGGGACATCAATGCTCATCTGATCCCATATTTAGCAGAAATTGTGTTATGGGAAGCAGCCCGTCTAGCTACGGAGGCTATGAATGTGTGTGAGCAATAATTATAGTATTATCTAGTACTAGATTTTGATTAATTTTTTTTAGAAAAGTAAAATTTTAGCATATTGTATAATTAGATACTTAATTGTAGTCAATCAACAAGTCTTCATACAGATGGCATTGATATCTATGGCATGCTAGACCACAAATACTAACCTTATTTAACCAATAGTAGAGCAGGTTTAGGCAATTAAAAAGCTACCTTTTTATTTCAGAACTCTAACCTTAGTACCAAGAGCACAATGTGCTTTTGTTCAGTATACAACTAGAAGTGCTGCTGAACACGCAGCTGAGAAGACTTTCAATAGGTTGGTTATAAGTGGGAAGCGGCTCACTATTAAATGGGGTAAATCCCAAGGTATGTTGAAAAATCAATTGATAATGTATAACAGTGCATAAGTTATCCCAATCCAATGGAGAGTAGTTATAATCTAGGTGGTGACATGCTCACATCATATTTTTTAACATTATTTTATCAATGACATTAATTATATGACTCCCACGGAACTCACATTAGGACGCAACTAATATCGATGCCTTTGATTGAAAACCCCGTAAATGTTAATCAAGTAACTTTTCAGGTATAAGAAAATAATAATATTTTATTAAAAAATCTTATAAAACAGATAGTAAATTCAGGATATACCTACTTATCAAAATACGTGCCTGAAATAGGTAATCCTGTTTCAGCCAAATAAATTTACGATTTATTTCAATAATTAGGTTTCAAAGATTTTGTATATGTAGTCAATGTTAATATTATGAACTACGTGTAGTATTTTCATACACTGTCTTATGTTTTTTTTATTATTGAATAAAAATTTAACCCACTTTTATAGCCAGAACTGTTTGATACATACTGTATAATTATCCATTGTTTCTTCCTAGAAATACAATAAATTTGAGCAAAATGCATTTACAAGGTTTTCGCTCTAAGGCGTCGATATACAGAAAGAAAGCTTGTATTCTGCTCCAATTAACACTGCTTATTGGGGTTAACATTAGCCTTTCTAGACTTTAGTATTGTTTCTGATTAGTGCAGATGAACTTGTTGGTATTGTGCTTAACAGTACTTGTATTGGGCTCTGAATAGACAGTAGACATTCTGTATACACCTTTATACTAAAGCCTGCAAGGATTATAACTAGACTTCCTTTCATAGTTGAGAGAAGTATGCTCAGCAGTGTCACAACAGGCAACATCATTACTTTGTCAAAGTTTTTAATACTTAAGTTTACTTGCCCAATTGTATGACTTGGATTAATTGTTATGGGATATTTTTGGCAGGTCGTCAAGGTGTGAATCTTAAGAATGATTCTGCTCCGATGTTGGAGCCAGTTCCTGGGCTTCCTGGAACGTTGCCACCACCACCACCATACTTACATCCATTCCCACCACAGGTAATCAATTTGTGTATTATACAACTTATTTTTTAAATTGTTTTGGATGGTAACTCACAAGTATTATAACTAGCCGCTAACTTATTTGAGCAGCTTCATTTCAGTGTTTACAAAATTTGTTATTAATATTTTTCGTACCTAGTTTTACCGTTTCGGTTATTAGTTGTCAAAAAATAAACCAAAATGTTTTTTGACAGATGCCACCTCCTCCAAATCGTCCGAACGACTTCTTCAATTTGCACCACTACGGTGGTGGAGGCTGGGCGCCATGGGGAGGTGTGGGTGTACCGCCGCCGCCAGCTCCGCTGGCTCTGCATTACCCGAGCCAAGACCCGTCCAGACTTGGACATGCACACGCCAATCCACCACAATCGTAGGGCAATACAGGGTCACAACACTTGGCATGAATAAAGATGTTCTGAATCTGATATTTTGAAGGTGTCTTCAAAGTACAACAAAGTATATTTTTTTAATCATCTAAGTAGGTATAAGTGCTAATCATTATGGGGTAGTGAGTTAGGGTAATGTCAATTTTGTGAAAGTTTACATTCAGTTCAATACATGATGTAAAAAATTAAAGCTTTTCATTCACACTAAACCCATAAGATTAAGTTAAGGTTATTACAAATGAAACTAATGAATATTTCTGAAACTATATTTATTATTAATCATAAGTTTATAACATGACTTAATCGTTACAAAACAGTTAAACATTTAGATAAAACTACATGCCTTCACTTACCATTATCTGGGGTAAGGACGGTCTGGTAAATAATTTACATTATGCTAGGCCCAGATTATACCATACCTGTCCTGGACGTAGTCAAGTTTAGATTATGTAAGCAATCGGTTTCAGCAGATTCCAAAGCTATTAGTCAATTGACTAGTTATAAATTATTAATATGCTTACAAGATAACCAACTTACACTATATTTTTATACAACGATAAATACTAACGAAGTCTTGTGCATCTAATAGTCTCAACACAGGGCAAGAGGGATCCACACACTTGAAAATACTACGATTAAGTAAATGGTCCAAATACGTACATAAATTACGCTATAACATCAATATTAAAGACCTAATGTTGATTAAATGTTAAACAGACTATTTTTCAAGTAAATAAATTTATTCATAACTCAAAAACATAATTTGCAATTACTGTTCGGAATGTTGATAAAAAACGATAACTAAATTTATAGATGAATAACAAGTAAATAACGTGATTTAAACAGTTGACAGATACCAATATAAACATGATAATAATAATAATCTCAACATTTAATTAGTTTTTTAAACAAAGCCTTGAATAGATGTGTTTTATACATAGGTAGGTAAGTATGTAGTATTTATAAAGCCAGTGTAAGCTCAGGTCAATTTAAAATAATCGTTATTTCTAGCAAACACTAAATCAAGGAATATTTGTATCTTTAACTTTATAAATAAATTGTTTGTAGTTTAAATATCTATAAAACTATTTGAATAAGTATTCAAAATGCTAATAATAAGTACAGTGCGACAATAGACTGAAGCAATAAAAATATTTTATGATTGTTATTATGATCGCTCAAACGCATTCTTTGAGAAGATATATTTCTTTTTTATTTTATATTAAACATTACTTCCAGTCAGACAATATCATTTGTTGAAATACTGTTATACATTTTTTGGTATAGTTACAATCAGCAAAGTCCAAACCTACACACTTTCAACACAAAATGGAATGCACAAGAGTTATCTTTAGCATTCGATTTATAATCGACACTTCTCGACTAAATAGTGAGTGAATAAAATAAACATTATTATAAGATTTAAAATATTATCTAAATACTATATTTTACTTTTATTTTTCGGGTTATACTGTTCAGTTAATACTTTTGACATATAACGCCTAGTAATTTCCTAGCAATGCTATGATGGTTAGGTTCAGATTTTGTTGAAGTAACAACAAATCCACAGTTCAAATTTATTTATAAATTCGTGTTCCAGTAATGTTGCACTATACACTTTATTGTTAACGCCATAAGGTTGTATATCCGTTAAATATATTACTATCTCACACAGCCATATCACAATTTGGCTGCATCAAACTAACCAACACGACACACCAACTACTTCGACACATGATGTATATAGGAAATGATTTGAATAATCAAGCTTACAATCACATATTTAATATCTACGACAGTTACTACACTAAACCCGGTCAGAGATATTTATACAAACCTCATGTTTACGCGGTTGCGGTAGATCGCGTTAAGTTCTACCGCGTTCTAAATATCCTCGCTACCGAGTAAACTATACTTTTGTATTGAATCAGGTTATAGCTTTAACTTTATGTAACTAAAATAATCTATACAAAGATGATAGTATAGATGGTAGGTAGGAAGATGGCGCAGTTTCGTTCTAAACAACGCGCGCTTAAAATGCGATTTGTATAAAGTAAATGTAAAGCGCCACTTTTGAGGCGGGATTTTTAACCACGTCTGCAAAATTCTATCAATTTTTTATGAGTCACTTCGTTCGACACTGTTATCTAGCCAGCGTTAAGAATCGACCATGACGCGAATTTAGCTTAACGATATCGCTATAGCTGGAATTTAATCCCAAGAGTGGTCACCAGATAATTTTAATATTTGGTCACTATTTCAAGGCCTGGCGCCTTAATAGTTGTTAAAAGATCAGCATACTGGACCGTGAATGTTTTATAGTTAAATTTTGTAAGAAAATATTTAATCTCCTCACACTTTTGTAAAGATATTTTATCAGTTGCATACTAACTACAATTAGGCATCCAGCATTGAGTTTACATCCTAAATCAATGGGCGTGATTCTATCCCTTACCTGCTTGAATAGACCTTATTTGATTATGGGAACTGATAATTTTCTTTTATACAATAGACACAATGTAGACTGTTTTTAAAACACACATGAAATGATTGCGTATGAAAAAAGATTGAAAAATTTATATTTGATATTTAAAAAATAGTAAACTTGATGAATTCATTATGATCTTCCTGATTTCCTCAATTGCAATCCATTTGTTCAACAGCCACGTCTGCAACAATACATACAATTTTACGCCTTAATTTTTTTAATTGACTGGCCTGATGGTATGGTGGTTAGTGACCCTGACTGCTGAACCGGAGGTTGTGGGTTCAATTCCCATCCAGAACAAATTTTGTGTGATGAGCATGATTGTTTGTTCTGTGTCTAGGTGTAATTTCTGTATGATATTATGAATGTATTAGTGAATGTAACAAAAAAATATTTATCTTACAAGTAAATATAATTGCTTAAATTGATTGTTGATTTTGATGATCCTGGTCAGGATAATGGGAAAAATTTATTAAACTATTGTACTGTCATCAGTCCTCGAAAAGTGTGCAAAACTTCAAATGAATCTGACGTTTTAAAATGGGTAAAAATCGCGTTAAAAAGATACGTTACATGGTATGTGGTGACTAGTAGCGGTTGTTAGTAGCGTTCGAGATCTGCGCGTTGACTGCGGCGGCGGCGGCGTTGGACGCGGCTGTCTGTACATGCTGGTTGCGGAGGATCTCTGTTGTGAACTCTGCTTGCGCTTTGGCTAACGACGCGCCCGTTGACCGGTAAATGCGGTGCACCTGTAATAGTTAATATTATTTGGTTACCTTACTACTAAAGTAGCAAGCAGTTCGGTGAAGCAGCAGTGTCAACCTCGTCTTTGAAATAATAAGGTCCATCCCCGGTCATGCTCACACATGTTTGTATGAATTGTTTCGTCGGTGAAGAGAAACATCTTGAGGAAATTGACTGAACTTAGACAGCGTGTGGTCTAAATCCTAAACTCTCTCAACTCGTGAGTTTTTTTCATTTTTTATTATTCGATATGCTGGCGCTTTTACTACAACTTGCTTGATGTTACGCAATGATGTAGTCTACGATGGAACGCACCAGCCCAGTGTACCGATTCACTCGTGATTACGAATGATTACCGGTGAGAAGGTGGCAGTGGAATGAGCCTCATTAAGGTTAGAAACCTTATAGGAGCATCAATTCCGACCCACCATCTCTGCATGGTGTTACCAGACATCGCACCGAAACGTGTTTTGGTGGTCACTAACCACGGCCGAAGCCTAAGAGAAGAAGAAAAAAGAAGTGGAAAAGTTTTTATTTCATACCTTGGTCAGTAACATGATATCAGCGACCACACAGGTGATGAATCCAATGGTCACCAGCAATGTGATGATACCAACTGCGATGTTGGTTTGGAATGCAGCAATACTCGTTGACAATCCACTGAAAATACACAACATACTTCTATTACACCCTTTTCCATTTTGATATAGCACTAACGCTTGTATTACCCAAAGGCGTAAGCACACGTGAACATCATATCACCAACATTTGGTCAGCTATGTTTAGGTCTTATAAGTATTAGGTGGAACCTATTGCCGTTTATCGGGCACAATTTCAATATTTCTGGTGTTTCATTGACATAAAAGGCATTACTGCCTCGTGGCATAGGGAATAGTGTTCACTTCTAGTTGTCGAGGACTCGGGTTCAAATAATATCTCCTGCATACTTAGACTGGATACTGTAGTATCCAGAATACAGCAAGGAGTCGACTATAAAAGTAGTAGTAGTAGTAGTAGTGGTAAGTGAACCACAACAGCCACAGGCCACATATGTTCAATTTGTTTGTGTCGAGTCTGGGTGTAAATATCTATTTTAAGTATATATTTACAAAAGAAAAGTATTACATGTATAGTATATACCAGTTATCTAGTTTCCATAACACAACCTCTGCTTAGTTTAGGACCAGGTGACCGTGTGTGTTATTGTCCCAGAATATTTATTTATTAAAAATGTCTTGCTGACTTTTGCCACAGGTTCTCGCACTAACAACAAACAGTTATTTTAGTGTTACAATGTACTATAAGTAAGCTGAATATCTTACCAAGACCCAGTTCCACTGATTCCAATAGCCTGAATAACAGTCACAATAATTTGGAACAGGAATATGAAGAAATACACCATGAAGTTGAATGATGAGTCGCTTCTAAACGCCTTATATATCGGTCGGTACCAGCAGACGAAACTGAATGGTGTTAAAAGTACGAAGTACAAGATTGATAGGCCAAACATTGTGAAGCCGTACTCTGCACCAACAAACATTAGTGACATGCCTCCAATTATGTTCAGGGCTAGGACGAGTGCGTGGACTGGAAAAAAAAATATTTTTATGAAATAAATAATAACCGTATTATGTAACTAATATTATGAATAAAAAATGATACGTATTATTTATCTGTTATGAATACGAATAAATTAAAAAATCACTAGAACAATTTCAAAAATTCTTTCACTAGTGGTATGATGCATAATTACTGGATAACATGGGTTAAAACAACTTTATAGTCAATAATAATTACTATTTTAAGGTCTTATTTTTTATTATTCTGAAATTAATTGGCTTGTGATTGACTACAACTTGCCTGATGTTAACCAATGATGTATTCTACGAAGGGATGCGCCTGCCCAATATACCGATTTACTCGTGATTACGAATGATTTTCGGTGAGAAGGTGGCAGTGAAATGGGGTTCGAAACGGTTAGATAACATAAAGGTGCAACAATTTCGCCCATCTTTTCCGCCGCGGTCCAGCAGTGGCAGAAAAAGTAACTTATAGCCTTCCTCAATAAATTGGCTATATAAAAGCGAAAGAATTTTTGAAATCGGACCATTAGTTCCTAAGATTAGTGCATTCAACCAAACAAACTTTTCAGTTTTATAATATTAGGTACAGCTTATATTTATTTAGCACTATCAAATCTCTCATGCTCATGTGGTACAATTTAGAGTTTTATTACATTCGGTGGCTCGCCATACGCGGAATTGACGATAAGTAGCTTATGATTATTCAATAAACTATAATATCCTGTTAAGTAACATTATATGAGTGACCTTATTCTTTGTTAGTTTTCTTAGTAAATATTATCAGCTATAGCATTGTTTGCATGACTATTTTACCTAAATTAAATAATAGATTTAAACATCATGATACCATAAATTAGAATCTGAGGCCCCTTGGGCTACAAGGGCCCAATGAAAGTGAAATTTCACTTCAAAATCAATAATACATAATTGTTTATTGTTTTCCTTAGTTTCTTAACTTTTTGTAAGATCTGCAACATTACTGTAATTACAATCATGCTTAATTTAAGGCTCTCAACAAAATAAAAATAAACATTAAGGGTTAACATAGGCAAACATTATTGGCCATATAAATACAATTTAAGCTTAAGTATTATTAAAAAAAACTTACACATCCATAGATGATATAAGTGACGGACAATCCTCTGGAATTCCAAAGGTATATCCACATTGATATCTTGGTAGAAGCATGGCTGGATTGGACAGAACGCCGGCAAAGGAGGCCAGTTGTTCCGCCTCCCCGCTGACCCAGCTCTGAGTTCCGCTTCCCGCCGCGCTAATTCCTCTGCTTTTCGTTCTAATTCTTCTTGTCTTCTCTGCAAGTTACAAGACATGTTTAGAATGCCAATGAAGATTTTATTATATTTTTATTGTTGAACACACATGCAATGTTTCTAGAGATCAGAGTGACTAAATGTGATGGCTTAATCAAATGTAGGAACTGACACCTACACAAGCAATTGAGTTGACTGTGGCTGTTTAAGTAAACTCGGTTCTTTCATTAAGGCATTTTATGTGACACAAACAACACAAATGATTGTACTTATGATGACAAATCCTCATAACAACCCTCCTTTTCGTTGAGAGTTCAAAACTCTATAGCAAATTTAATTTTATTTGTATGGATATGTGCTTTGCTATCCTTATAAGGCAGTAATGCCATTATTATATCTATAAAATTATTTTTATTTTTTTCATTCAAATTTAATATTTTCACAATAATTAGTCACTCTGTATTATGAAGTTACAGCTGTAAAATATTGTTCGACAGCATCTTGTCAAAATAAAAAAGCTTACATGATAAAGCATTATAAATTAACAAAGTAAACAGTGATAACAATATCTAGTGATAAGTGACTCATGATGACGTGTTTGTGTTACCTTCAGCTCCTTATGTGCGGTTTGGGGAAAGCAAAGTGTGTGTTAGTTAGTACTTGTGCAGTCACATATTTATTAAACTTAGTTAAAATTATTTCGACTTGAGTTAAATCCCACCCAATGTGATGGATGAACATGTGTCAGTTTTGAATCTGGGTGTTATTATCTATCATATGTATGTATTTACAAAAGAAAAGTAGTATATTATATCATCTATATATTATATTATCTGATTTCCATAGTACAGGCTCTGCTTGTTTGGGATCAGATGACCTTGTGTATTAAATGTCCCAAAATATTATTATTATTTTGCTTTGATTGTGACCTTTCAATCTCAATATGGTTTTTATGAAGGTTTAAATAGATGGGTGTTCAATATTCATTCATACCAGAATAGCTTATTGGATCTGGATTCAATTTGATATAAATTAATTTGGGTATTTGGAAAAATGGGCAAATTTTTGGTGTATTAACATGCTCTCTGGGAAAGCTTTTGATATTTGATACATAATAAAGCTGATGACTCTTCAGTCTGCTTAGTTTCAATAGATTTGAACACCAATGTGGATGCAGCTTCTTTATTACGAGTAGTAACATAAACAGCATGCATAGAAGTGACTTCAATACGAGTTGCTCTACTGAGATGGTAAATTTTGGTGTCTATTTTTTGTAAACATTGATTATTATGATAATTCCATTAACACAGATGATGATGATTGATTAAAAGGATGTTAATGGTTATAATTTGCTAAGTGGTTGGTGGATTAGATAAGAAAACTTAAGCGTTGCACATGTTTTTTTATTACATATTGTTAAGGGTGAAAATGCCTATTTACTAGTGTGACTGTACATCTTTGTATGAATTGTTTCATTGTTGCTCAATATTGATAAAGGACACCATTGTAAGGAAACCGGCATGTCTAAGAACTAGTCATTTGAGGACATCTAACATCCACAACCCTGATCTTGGTCAGTGTGTGTGGATTAATCCATGCTTAAACTCACTCAACTCTTAAGACAGTTGAAGGAACACCCATAACTAGTAGTGGGAAAAAGGATTGGAGTGAGTGAATGTATATTAGTACCGCATAACAAAACATGTTGCGAGTACTGTCTGCTACGATTCAACTCTGAGTCACAAAGGTGGATAATGTTAGTGTTTTTTTGTGAATGTCTCACCAGTACCAACAAGGGCTTAGATATTTACCTGAAAATCAGCAGTGGTGAAGTTTGGAGGGGGCTGTGACTGTGATTGCTGCTGGGGTTGTGCAGGGCGGGTATACTGGCCGGTCACGGGAGGAGATACAGCTTGCATGATCGCAGGTTGTGAAGGCTGTTGAGCTGGCTGCTGTACCTAAAAAATTAAGTCATCTTTGTAACCACATACCACTCATGCTTATTTTACCCAAACTGGTAGGCAGAAGTGCACACTCATAAGTCCCATGCGTAATAATTGGACATTGCCTTTCATCGGTTAGATTTCTCAACTTCAGCTGTTCGGGGAGTTAAAGACCAAAAGAATTAAGCTATAACTGTTCAGTTCTATTTTGATACAGATAATAACCAAAACTTGGGGATCTAAAATTAAATAAGTTTAAAAATACAATGTGGCCTTTATGAAGGTAGAAAAGATTTTAAGCATGAGCCTGGAGATTACTAGGTGTTTATTAAAGTGGTGTAGAATGTAATAATTACAACTTATGACTCATGTGAAAGAAATGTAAAATCCATTTGTTTCAGTAGTAATTTGATGTGTTGCAGTTGTGAGTACAAAAGCAAAAGTGATACCCTAAAGATATTGCTATATCTAGCATACTTTATTTACTCTAGGGGTTCGCCGCAAAGAGAATTATATTACAGAATATATGTATGAAGTAATATGAGGAAATACCAATTATTCAAGATGATAAACAATTGCTGATGCTAATTGGATACGTTAACTATAACAAGTTCATTACTCCGCTATCATAGGTACCGTTGTTTCATCGACACCTACAGCATTCATTCACACAATGATTAGTAGCAAGTTACCGTAGCTTGATTAGCATTCTGCTGTCCATCGAACGGATTGTAGTCGTCCAAACCTCGCGTAGCATTGTTTGTACTCCTCGTCACCTGCTGCACCGAAGGATCCTACAAACAAATGTATAAATTCTAGTAAAAGGCCAAAGGTAAAGTAAAAACAAAGTAATCTAATCAGCTAAGGGCTACGTACAGCAAATGGGTTATCTATGGTGGGATCACTAAACGGATTATCTTCAAAATTAGACATTATTAACGAATATTTCACGCCACTTTATATAATTTTATAATCCGTAAACACAAGGGAAAGTTTTACTTGCTAATAAATCGTATTTCTTGAGAAAATAAAGACATCAGTCATGTAGTGACAGATTGCTGATGACGATGAATGTGACAGATAAGTGAATGTTGCTAGCAGTGAAATTTGATTACTAATACTACAAGAGCATCAAATATAAACCTAGCTGCACACATGCGTCGTTAGGAAAAGAATGATTGCCTTGTTTTGTCCAGACAAGATGCAGTGGACATTGGCCGACAAATAACTTCACTATCGACCTTATAGGTTTCGTAGTCATCGATTTTGATACGCATTTATACTTCCTTTTAACCGCTATGCCCCGTTTGATCTAGTTGTGGGCAGCTTACTGCTGTGTACGTTTAGGTAGGTAGACTTAGATGTTGGTACATACATACATACATACAATCACGGCTTTTTTCCCATGTGGTTAGGCAGAGACTATAGAGCGTCACTTGCTACGATCTAAACATACTTCCTGACTCTCACTAATGTTCATACAACACACCTGCAGATTCAAAATTGGTTGAATGTCAGCAAAATAAAGTTAGTAGGTACTATTTTAAGGTAATGGTGGTCATGCATGCACGGCAGTTGTGAGTGCTACGCACCTGTCCCTTTTGAAAGACATCACATCACCGATGAGATCAGCGAATGTCCACTCACCTCCGCCGTGTATAATAGGTTCTCTTAGTAGTCTGTGGTGTATATACCTTTCGTCAATTCATCCATCCTCTCCACATGACCAAACTACCTAAGCAATGAGTTTCAGAGTTTAGAATCACTACGTTCTATTGAGTTTCTCCATCTTTGTCACTACATCTTTCTGACCACAGCGTTCTCTAATTAAAATCATTCTCATTCCTCAATCTTTCAGATGATTATTAGATGTATAATCTATTATATTATTATTCTATTATTTTATTATTACTATTATTTAATCTTTATCTTTATAATCTACTGCTGTAGATGTAGGATTTGGCAGAAAATTTAAATAATTAATTGTACGTAACCAAAGAGCATATAAACGTGATAATAGGAAGCATTTAAATGCTTTTTGATAATAGGTATTAACTTCGCTGATATTCACATACTGCCTACGCTACGCCTAGGATAAGAAGGCAGATTTTTTCGCTGTTTTCTGAATGTTGGTAGTAGTAGTTCATTTGAAGGCGGACGCGAAAGTTGTTTGGCGTTGGCAATAGCAAAATCAAGTGTCAGTTTCTCAGATGATTCTGTCAAAGTAGGTAGCTGTTTACTGTTGGTGGTACTGTTTAGTACGTTTTATAGCGATATTTTGCGATCGTTTTGCACAACTTTTGTTATATCCTAATGTTTTTATGATAACGTTTTATCCTAAGTTTTCATGGTGACATACAAACGTGTTATTTCTATATACAATGTCAGATGTCAAGAGGTGAATAGTTGTGTTGGTTTTGTGTTCTAACGTGCAAGTGACAGTTTTTATATTGTTTGGGATTTGGAGCGATAAACATTTAGGTAAGTATTTCCTTTATACACTCTGAAACAGATCGGCATGAGATAAAACTTACAAACTAGGTATCTGGGTACCTAACCTTACACTTAGAATTTTAGTAATTGGAACTGCAGGCTGAAGTGCTGAAGTGAGGTTGAGGCCACTGGCCATAAAGACTTGCGTAATTGTTAAGTATTCGTGGTGCATTTGGGTAATCAGTTTAGTGTGAACATAAAGGAGCGCGGTTACCAGGTGGAACGGCGCGCGCGCAGCGAAAGTTGTTTGTATTGATATTAAGGAAGTGACACCAGAGCAACAGAATACCTGTCTTACAACATCATACATAACATACACTGTAAATAAACGAGTAGATATTGCTGTCCTCTTCCTATATTATTTTGGAATGTAACAGTCAAGTACATTTTGTAAGTACCTACATATCTAGTTTTGTGTCAATGCCAACATAAATTAAATTGGAATTTTTAACCAACTTCAAAGAGGAGGTTCTTAATTCAGTTGATTAGTTTGTGTTCATTCAGACAATATATGGTCATAAATCAGACAGATTTACAAAGTTCATTTCTTGTTTGAATATAATTTATTCCATAAGTTAAATTAATTTTTTGTTTGAAAAAGTTTTAGTACATAATAGCCCCATTTATATAAAACCGTTTTGGTACAAATCTCTTTCAGTTTCAAGATGTTTTTTTTTATTAACAATCTTTCAACAAAGTTATTAAAATCCTTCACCTTTCACATCAACTTCAAGTTTATTTAAAAATAAGTAATTTATTGTTTTATTTTATTTTCTAACAATAGGGGTCACTCACTGGCAAATGTATAGAAGGTGAATAATTAAATATTTATCATTGTTTCGTATGACCCCAGTTTTTTTTGTACATACACTTGTGTCAAAGTCATGTACAGTCACAGTACAATGCTTACATAATTAAAGTTAACAAAAAACTGGTTTTACAGATTATTTCTTAAAAATTTATGTTCTCTAATTAGTGAGGATATCAAAATTACTGCAATTATGTAGATTTGTATTAAATATTTAACAAGCAAGAACTAAGCCAAAGCAATAAACAAGTTTTATTACCATAATTTTATGTGTTCAACCTGTATTTAAGTCACAAGTAAATAATAAATAAAAAAAAGTAAATGAAAAAGTAAAAAATAGATCAGGGTTACAGTACTTTAAACATAAACATAAAACATAGCACCACACCTGCATTACACAAAAGTTTTTCGCTGGCTGTGTTTAATAGAGGCGTATCATTCGTAACATGGGGCGAGCACAATTCCAAATTTCAAGCGACAACTAAGATTCTCAAGAGCCACTGGACAATTGAGGCAGGGTTACAATACATTGTCAATAAATTGAGACATCTTTTAAAAGCAACTAAATGTCATCTTAAACAATAGCATTGCCTAATTATTAATTAAAAATCTACTTTTCAAAGATTCAATTAATTATGAGTCATAATAACTATTCATAGCATAATTAGAAATCCTTAACATAATTAGAAATCCTTAAAATGACAGCATAAATATCTAAATTATATTAGTCCATCACTTATATTAGATTCCTGACATATTATTCTATCCTTTTTCAAATTATATAAAAGAGAACGAATATAAATTTAAATAGGGAATGGGGGTAAATAACATCATAGCTATGTCATAACAGATTAATAGATTTCTATATCACACACTACCCTTTCAAGAGTGTGTAGGGGCTAGATTATTTCTTTCAATGTTTGTGAAATGGGATTCAGATTATGCTGAAATTTTGCATGCCTTCCTAATCGTGTGACAATGAAATATTATGATGACAAGGCGCTGGTCTAATAATGTAATGAAATATTATGATGACATGGAGCTGATCTGACGATGAAGCTGTAAGATGCCATAGGAATTCCACAGTAAATGACGCAATCCCGTCAATTTTGGGCTCATCTGATTCACCTTGACGTGTACTTTGTCTCTGTAATATGATATCCAGAGTCTGATGACGGAGATGAAAGATGGCTACAGCAACTCCGTAATAAAACGCCCACCTATTTTGGGCTCATTTGGTTCAACTTAACAAGTCCTTTGTCACTAAATAGTATGCAAGGTCCGATGATGGAGCTTGAAAATGGCCATGGGAACTCCCTAATTAAAGGACACAATCCTTAAAAAAAAGGAATTTCATTCCACTCCAGAGACTTAAGTTTAGACTACAAGTCTTCTCTACAAATTATAAAAACTATTAAAACAAATGTATCTGATCTCATGATATTTACTCAATTGAGTTGTATTATTTAATCAATAGAACAATGAGACTATACTCCACTTCAATTCATTAGTTAATCAAAACATGTGTAATTTGTTTTCACACATGTTGTTATGATTAACAGGCCTAATCATTTATTGATAAGCAAATTTGATATCAAATGTACATCATATAAAATTAATTATTGACTATCAAATTTATTTTTTGTCTAATACTAGTCTGCTCATAAATGAGGATGTTTAAATCAAACAAGATTTCATCATATTAAATACTTCTCTATGTGGTCTTGACTTTTTTTATTTGATTCTGTCCTTCCAACTTCGCCCGGATGTTGTTGACAGAATTTTGATAATTTAAGTTTATTTAGTGATTTTTAAAACCATTAACAACAGTTCACGTCTGTTGGATTTTTGTGTGACTACGTGGCTAGTGCTAAATGATCTGGGTTCTATTCGATCTCTCGAAGCTCTGTTCTCACTGGTCGTAGGCTTCGGCAGCGGTCAAATTACTCAATCATGTTCCGACGAGGTGTGTGTAGTGGACAGTGCTCGTTGTGACTAACTGCCCAATTTAAAGATGGCGCGTGTACTATCTTTGTCTTCATTGAAGCAACCCTAGCCGTGACAGTGATGGAAAAGTGAAGTAATTTCAAAAATATAGTGATAAGCGAAAGGTTTTCTGTTGTCCTTAGCCTTTGGTAAATAGGTACCTATACATAGGCCCGCATCATCGAGTTCCGATATTCATATCGACATATCAAGATTAAAATCGCAACCGCCGCGCCTGGGTTAAACGAGGTCTTTAGTTTAGTGGAGAGTTTGGCGAACTCGGCGTTAAATGGACCCTCAGACTGGTGGAGTGATGATGTCTGCAAGGTGAGAGAGAAAAAGAGAGAGAGAGAGTTAACCGAGGATCCTGCTCAGTTTTAGGAGAGGCTTATGTAGTGCAGATGACATTGACAAACATCTTGTTTCCGTTTCCGACATCTTTGCTTTTGTAGAGTCCGTGCCTCTATACCTTGATATCATAAAAACATAACTTCGTCATTCAGGCAGATCATCAATTGACTAAACATAGGGTTCGTAGAATTTATAATAAAATTTATATTAAAATTGCCAAAGTTTGTGAGGATACATGGATCGATAGTCTCAAATTCTAGGTTTTTTGGCAAAGTCTACTATCAAATTTTAATCCTGGTACCTGTGTTCTCTACGTGATACATTCGCTATATCACGCGGACAGACGAAGCCTCAAGTAATTTATGGTAGGTACCTAAATAAAACTGTCTATCTTTCCTCGTAAAGTAAAAGGTCAACTAACATATTGTGTCGGGTTTTGCCATTTAAACTGTGTTCAATACTCGACAGACAACTGATGTGTGTGACCTTTAAGTACAATATTGTTTTAAATTCTACATTGTTGAACAATCATTCGGTGAGTTTATGATGTATTTGGTCTAACACGACTTGAAATTCGTCTTTTTGTCCACTCGAACCGTTGCGATAACATTCTTTCTCACGACAAGCCACCTATTATTTGAACAGGGATTTTTAATAAGTTTGGGTTGGCAGAGGAACACCAAGGAATTTTGGTAAGTAAACTTCTTTGTGTCACGCCCTGATGCAGTGCTATCTGTATAAGAATAAGAAAGGTAATTAGTGGGATGTTGATTAGCTTGTTAAAACAAACGAGTTACCTAAATAATAAATTGTTTGAGAAACATTCGCAACATCTTGTTAATTAAGAATATAAGTAGCGTTATTATAATAATTCTATTGTATCCTTTTACTGATTTTATGCTCCTAATGGTTTACGTAATGTATTATTTCATTTGTTAGATTAATACAACTACTTCGAATTGAATACTACTCAATTAATTATTTCCATTATCCGAAATAAACTTAATAGGATTAGATGTAACTAGGAACAGTCTCTATCACAACAGAATCAATAGACTCGCATAGAAATTCTTCTTTTTTCCTTGTTTTTAACTATAACAAGTATATATATGTCGGAGAAGTCATTAGTACGGTAGCATACTTGACAGCGAGGCGGCAGCGCGTCGGGTCGACACGCTCGACAGAGTCTAGCCTGAGGTCCGCACGGGCGACGAGTGGGGATTGTCGCTACACGAACTGTGTGCCCCAGTTCTCTACAGACGTCCGTGCGACCAACATCGGTCTAGGAACTGTCTTACCACTCGTTGTATTATTTTTACATTTCGTAACAAATTAATAGTGTGATTAAGATAACTTTGCTGCTCGTAACCACACCCACTCAATAAGTTTTCTGGCGATGACTATCCCTCTGATCGGCCCCCTGTACCTAAATATACATCCTTCTTCCTACTATATCCTATCCATCTTCCTACTAATATTACTTGTAACTCTTTCACGCAAAAACTACGAATTGGATGAAATTTGGTCTGGATTAACACATAGGGTACTTTTTATCCCAATAAGTACCATGACGTGGGAGAAGCTGTGGGCGGAAGCTAGTTATTAGATAAAGTGGTATGTAGTTACACGCCTGTCTAATTATAACAACTGAAAGTAACAAATTTCAGAATTTATTATGAAACTATCGTCGCGCGCGTCCCAGGTTCGCACGGGTGCAATTACATCACAATTTACAAACCTTCCTCTTCTCTGAGGAGTTAGTGTCAATTATCTAACTTACACGATCGCGTAAGCGTTAAAGTCAATTTGTATGGCAGTGCTGCGAAATTTCCATACAAATTCGCGGCTACTCAAACTTTAAATTCTGTTAAAAACCCACATTAGAAAGGCAGCTTTATTCTATCCCTCTTTTCAGCAGTTACAGCTAGTGAAAACCTTATCATAATCCATAAGCTTGGTTTAATTAAGTCCAACCTAATTTTCTGTAAATAAGTTATCAGGGTAAAACAAATGTGCTTCTAGGCGATTAAATTATGAATTTAATTCGCCGCTTTATACGTCAAATTTAGGGCTATGCTGCACTATAATAGGGCATCATGATAAGTATTAAATCACAGCAGGAAAGTAGAAATATCAAGCAGTGTGTAAGGAAAATGTTTATTGCGTACTTTGTGGTTTACCCTAACTTAACCTTCACTTTTCATCACAAACCTAGCAGTACCTACACTTGAACAATGAAAAAAAAAAGTCACCTTACCATAGATTTGACGTTCGTCGTCGTCACGATGACGACGGCCATGGGCTATTGCCGTCCCTTTGCCGTCAAAGTTTATCCATACAAGTGCATTGGAGCGAAAAGTTCGAGGTTCCTTTACGTAATTCGACCCACATAACGCATTTTTTCGCCAACTCACTACCTACGCCCCGGTCAACCGTTAAACTGACCTCTGCCAAATTTTGACTGTATGTCGCTGTGAATGGAATGTTATAATCGTGGTAATGCTTTGCGGTGTTTAATGAAATTTACCCTGATTGTTACGTCTTTGATAAAATATTGGATACTTTTTTTTTAATAAATTTATTACAATTATGCGGATATTGGAATGGGTACCTACCTACCGACTTATTTCAAATTCCGTAGTGAACGGTCGACCTTGTATTGTTCAACAGTCATTTGTATTATAATAAATAGAAAACAATGTACTTACCTACACAGGTGGTGGTAATTTGTGCTTCGAGATCCTGGAATTGTATAAATTAGGCATATGGCCTTCTGATTTTGAATACAGTTTGACAGAGGTAACTGATTAAGTTTTTTCAATATTATTGTATGCCAATATCCGCTGTCTTAACTTATTCCTATTACGATATAAAAGTGATGTATTTTGCTATGATTAATTTAATAAATTTCATTTGGAGGAAACCGGACCGTGTTGTCCTGTTGAGGCGATGTTTGATCGGCCTTGAACTTTAGTTCAGAAAGTCAAGTTGATAAATGTCATTGCCGCGTGCTATCATCATTTTTAAGTAATTAAATACAATTAATTAGGTAAAATAAATTGTATGTGATAAGTAAGTATTATCTGACTAGCGGAGCACCCTAGGCAGATACCACGGCTTTGTACGGGTGCAATAACATGTACCTACTATGATTTAAAGCTTATCTGACAGTGAGAAAACGCGTAAAAATCCGTTTAGTAGATTTTGAGATCACTTCGACATCGTATATCGGTATATCATTTAGAGCTATTTAATAAAAGGAACCGCATCTCGGTCCATTCGTTAAAACCTACAGTGGCACAAACTTGATACACACGCTAAACTTTACAACCCTCTTTTCGTCGGTGGTTAAAAAGCGTGGTCGGCAATGTGGCAACATAGCTACCAAAGTGAAGCAGGAGTAATCGCTAGTTATACATTAAAGTGGATTGCCTATTTATTATAACGTAGAATAATGGTTAGTGAAGTCTCAAGCCATTATTATACCGTTCACAGCTGTTCGAAGACCTCGCTATTATCGAAATGGAACCTAGACATTGAGTAATATCTCCTTCCGTTAAATCCTTACTTCAACAAATTATAAATCTGCCAGTAAATATTATTCTTTGAATACATATAATGTAGTTCGCCTAAACATTTATTACCCTAGTATTATAATGTGAAAATCTGTAATGTAATCTGTTGGGATTACCCGATCCAACAACTGAACCGATTAAATGAAATAAGGGTATAAAGATGGTTTGAACTCTGGGGACGGACATTGCTAATTTTTAACTGAATGCCTAAGGTAAGACAATGTTTTTCCGCACTTTTTTTTATTTATTCTCGAATACGCTAGCGCTTGACTACAACTTACCTGATGTTAAGCAATGATGTAGTCTACGACGGGACGCGCGAGCCTAATGTACCGGTTCACTCGTGATTACGAATGACTTTCGGTGAGAAGGTGGCAGTGAAATGAGGTTCCATATGGTTGAAACCATAAAGAAGTAACATTTTCGACCCATCCTCTTAAATGGTGTTACCAGACATCGCACCGGAACACGGCAAGGCCGCTTGGCGGTGCGGCTTTGTCTGATGGGTGGTAACTAACCACGGCCGAAGCCTACCACCAGTTAATTACCAGTAAACATAATTACCAGTTGATTGTCACCTGATTTGCATTACCCGGGGACCACGTGTCAGATAAAAGGTGCACTCCTAAGGACGAAGGTGACTCAGTCCCCAAATCCAGCAATAAGGTTACTTATAACAACAAAAAAAAGACAGAATATAGAACATAAAAAAATTGTGCCGTCTGCTGGTTCGAGTATGAACTACAATTTTTCTGAGTTAATCTTATTACAATGTTAACCAATTACCGTTAAAGATGTCACTTACATAACTTCCTTCTAAGTTGTCTAATGAAAGGTGTGTCTGCAATTTTTACAGCTTCGTCACCTCATTTTCAACTGCCTCGTTAGTCCAGTGGTAACCGTGTTCGCTAGGTCCCTAGTTCAAAGCCCGAGTAGAGAAAAAGATGCATCTAACATACTCAGAAAAATCATTTTAGCAGTTGAAGGTGAAATTTGGGAATTGCTGTATGGGAACTAAACATAGCCAGATATTCACTTCTGCCTTCACTTTCGGGTACCTAATACAAGCGTAAGCGCTATGTCAAGTAATTTTATAGGTATGCAACCTTTTTTATGAGGTAATTCTACATAACATCTCTCTTATTTAAGTATTTGGGAATCCCCTAGAATTCATTTAAATAATTAAGTATTCAGTTGACGTTATATCTATTTCTAGATGTCTATTACGAGTTGACTGTTGGTGTTTATAACAATTATCTACGGAATTGGGTAATAAAGCTGAACTATGCTAAAACGTGAGTTTTGACACTGGTCACGTACTGCGCATGCTAAATGCGGCCTTCTTATAACATCACAATAAAATAAATTGCCTTAATTCCTCTATTTTTACGATAATTCTTCCTTGAGTTTCGTCATGTCCTTTTGTCAGTTCTTGATAGTTCTAGTCTTTGCTTGTGTTTATGAAGTCTATGACAACGCTAAATTCTTGTTATATTGTTAATCCCAACTGCAAAAGTGCATTGTGCACCTATAAAAATATTGCACCTGCAAAAATTCACTTCATGTGAGTGCTAAAGACCCTAAACCCGCCCCAATCTGGAGATTATATATACTTATTACCTATGTGCCCTGAAACAATCATTTGCAATTTGCATCTTGGTCTTGGTCTCCCATGAAGACTTAGATTTCATGCTAGACTAGCATTCAAATGTCCAGAGAAGTTCAAATTATAACTATAAAAATCTATAACATCAACTGGTGTTGCCCTTTAGTTAAATCAGGATAAAATAAAAGTACCTTCCTATATTATGATGTTGTTGGATTATTCTTGCCTGTTTTATTAAGTACCCAGCTATTTCAGTACCACAAAAGGTCAATTGTAAATTCGATTTGGAAATGTTGATGCTTTTTAACCCCCATTGTAAGTCAGAGTCATAATCGCAGGCTGTGGTAAAGGTCACGCGAACCAGTGCTTAGCGTGGTTGAATAAGTATGTCAGATGGAATTATTTTCATTAACTTTGTTGAGAAATTCACTTTGTATTTTCATTGTATAGTCGATACTGCAGTCGTTACTTAGAAACCGTATCTGCTAACCTTAAGCTATTTAGCTAGTTGTTAAGATACTTCCGCATAATCTAATTTGAATGTCTGCTTTGATTCAACTAACCTTAGCTGCCATGAAAACGTCCTTAATGCTAATGAATACACAACAGTCTCTGTGCTCGCGGCTTACCGCTCTGAGACTCGGATTAATTAGGTCTTTATTCAGCTTGTTTGTAATGATAGCAGGCTTTTATTCAAATGTGCTACGTTTAGTCCATTTAGATTAGTTAGTGCGATGATTTTGAATGATGGTGCAGTTAGTAGTAAACAGAAAGAAAGAAAAACATTTATTTGATACAAACAAGACACACAATTAAATAATAGAACACCTAACAACAAAACTTATTCTTATTCTTATTCTTATTCTTTATTGTACACAAAACACTTACATATACAATTATAAATAGGAAACAACAATGAAACTTGCGTAAAATAAAGAAATATTGAAACTAACAATAAAGGAAAATACAAAGTAACCGTATTTGATTTTACCTGTTACACAGAATGTTTCCTTTAGCATTTAGCTGATATAATATGAGTAGTTTAAGGGTATTTTAAGTTTAAAAAAACTAGCTATTCATTAATATTCGCGAATCAAAATCTGACGAAGCTCACTGCTTATGGGCTGGCACCAACCTCAAAAAAGTACTTGGCGTATGAACCTATTTAGGAGGAGACATAAGTAGTTATGCTTTTATTTGGATTACATTAACGGTATAATTATTATTTCACCTATTTTTGAAGTCGGATATTTTTCAAATTAGTTTTATTTACTAAACATTTTAGTTCACTTCAATAGTACCTAACCTAAGATTTATTACAAGTAGAATGGTAATTTGATGCTTATATGTTTTAAAAACGACACCCGACTGTAAATTTCAGTAATATTGACTGGTATACGGTGTTGCAAATGTTATATTCCTTTGTATTTCTCGTTCTATATAATTTTCAACAACACCTGTGTTGTTTATAAGAGTATGATTAAAAAAAGAATTCCGCTATGAAAAAAACTAAAAATAGATGTTATAGTCGGAATTTCCACCCTCGTAATCTCAGTAACGATACTTTTAATATTTTTTGCAAAATATCATCCGCCATCTCGCCATTTCAAAGAAGATGTCATTTTTGTAATCTACGCCCTTGATAATCTCAAGAATGACACCCATAATGTGACATGTTCATTGTATCAGTACCTACTAGAGGCGACTCACAGCGCTGATTTTTAGCAATGTCCTGTGTGACGTCAGGCGCTAAAAAAAGTTAAAAAAAGTACGAACGAAATATTACGAACACTGTAAACTAAACCTTCAGTAGGTTTATTTTACAGTGTTCGTAATATTTTTGTGTATAAATTCTTATGTGTAACTATGTCTTCGACCAAGTCAAAACGCTATTTACTCATCGTACCTTTACGACAATTTATAAGTAGATACATTCCATACGTTCGTTTTCACTTTCGACTCAAAAATTGAAAGTTGATCGTTACATACAAATCTTTGTGGCTATTATTATTCAAGTTTCGTTTTATTCAAGAGCGTCTTCGTAAAAGTATGATTATTGGTTATGTCTTTATAAACAAACATTATTTATTTATGTTTCTTTTATCATGCTGCATGCGTAGATTCTCATTGGATTGTGATCGTATCTCAGCCATTATCAGGTTTACGCAAAGCTCGATAGGCCCCATTTCGTTCGCCACTAATTGGCTCGTAAACACTTATCAGGAACGTTTCGTCCCATTCTCATAGCTACTCGGAGCCAAATAGAGAACGACTTAAAGTTATTAGCCTATAACCGCAAACTATTAACTAATAGTTATAGCTACAATCAGTTTATGCCCTATTTTCCAGTCTCTTAGTGGAATTGGTCTGATAAGAAATTGTGTTTGGACCGACCCAGTTTAAAATGCAGCCACATGTGTGTCCTTATTATTTTCAACGAAATATGGTGTAAATATTAGCTGGTATGACCCCAGAAACTAGATCGCAGTGTAAGAACATATCATAAATTGTACATTATAGGGTTTCCTCGCAGCTAGTTGCCTTTTGCAATGAACTTCCTTTTAACTCGGGAATATGTTCGCTTTGTTTTGTTGTGTTTGCGAGTTAGGAACGGCAAATTGTTGGATTACACAACTCCCTAAGTTGGTAGGACAACATTAGCGAACAATCTCCATGGGTTCCGCCATGCGGTTTAGTGTTTTGATGCGTGATTTTCATATTAGTATAACGCGAGCAAAGACAACATTTGTTACTTAACGTGGGTTTTCCCAAATTGCTTTGTTGTGCAAACAAGCCCCCAACACAATGTCTTAGAATTACTATCCCAAATGTGATCCATTAGTAAAGTTTATTTTTCTTCTTAATATCGCTGTCTTAAATTGTGGGTATTGTTTTGTTAAACTGTTATTTGGCATGTGCCTAATAATAGTATAACAAAACAATACCCATAATTTTCCATGTTACTACATCCTTCCTCTCGTCAGTCACTAGATTTTTAACAGTTTTAATAACGATGGAAAATCTTGGGTGAGCAATAGAACAGCATGTGACAAATAATATAAATCTTTATGATTTATTCTCAGTGATTTATTGTAAATTTTAATGGTCAACGTACAAAATTATCCAGTATAAACTATAAAGATCTTACTCGTTAAAGAATAAAGACGGCCTGTCACTATGTTAAAAAGTTAGAAGAAGTTCTATGACACGTGGGACGTGCTGTAAAGATAGAAGTAGAAACAGAAATGGCACGACGCAAACTTAGTTGTTTCCTGAGCAGAATTTTCTATAAACAATCAAGAGATGTTATGTGATGTCTTGCGTGAAATCAAAGAGGATACTATTATGTACCTTAAAAATTTATATAATGCTTCCTTCCTTAGGGAAACCTCCCGAATTGACTGAAAATAGTTCGGTGTAAATATTCAACGTTTTTCTTTTATCGTCCGAGATATGCCGAAAAACCCTAATGTTTCTACTACAACCGTTTAATAATTTAGGGACTGGGTTACCGACGTTCCCGATAGTTAGGTTAAGCGATGTGATGTCGTGATATGACACAAACATGATACAGTATAATATTCATATCCACAACTGGACATCGACTACAAAATATAAAACGGTGTTTAAACCAACTGATGTTACTTAAGAGGTAAAGCATAACTTTATTGCCCGAACTCACTAGTCGGCAGTAGGTGACTACATCGTTGCGGAGTCAAACTCCATTAAAGTCATTCAGTTAGTGCGACGTTCCTAGCCTAGTTACTACCCGTGTCACGTGCACAGCCGTCACGGCGACGCGACTCGACTGTTTTTCCGTGGTCAGGAAACTCACACGTCGTTCTCGTTCGAGTTCTTATGCAACCGTGTTGACCTTTATGTATAAGTGCCATTGTGCTGACAGTGCCTTTATTGGTTTTTCTTGTCGTTCATTGTATTTTATGTACATGCTTGGCTTGTGAAAGGCATTGTTTAGGTAGGTTAAGGTGTATAGGTAGTATACAATTGAAGTTGTAGCTTCCGCATAGTCAACGGTTTTAGCCTTTTAAATCTAACTGTCCCCTCACTTAGCTTCTGGTGTTATTATTAATCCCGTCCGTCGCGTCTTCGTACCATCAAGTTATTAGCCTATGTCACTCAGTAATATTAATGTAGTATGCCGTCAGTAAGAGTTTTTTTTAATAGGACTTACAGTCGTTTTTCTACAATATTCGCGTAGGGGTAGACAATTTACAAACATAGCTGGTGCCTTGCTATATACAAATGTTTAGGTAAAGACAGATTTACCAGTATGTTCTCGCAACCCAGGATACAGCACCAGTAGACCAACGAGGCTGTTTGATTAGGTATTCATCTGAATTGATAATACATATTTAAAATATGACGTGACAGACACTATAACAGTATCAGAAGAGTAGTAATGAATTGGAACGGGACTGACTTCCGCATAATTGAACCATACGGAGTTATTATTGTAACTGCACCAATAACTTGTTTATTTTCGTTTGTATTCTTAGTCTTAGCAACACTTGGTTCTGGTGCATCGTTATAAGTGTTGACTATTTTGGAATTCCTTGCAATGAAATGTGGAACTCCTTTCACGCGGCTGAACCAACTAGTAGAATTTCCTCACGTAATAAAAAGTGTCTGTCCGATCTCTTCCTCTATTTCTCCCGTTATGGAGTATCGAGATCTGTAAAAAGTTATTCATGGTCAACAGTTAAACCTCAGTTCCATAAACTAAGTTCCGATGGGAGTACCTATAGCAAAATTGTGTTTATTGAAGAAGTAAGTACTTATTATTCCCGGGCTAAGCAATAATGTTATTGTTGTTTTCTTAGATAATGTTTTGGGCCTTAAATGCATTGGTAAAAAGATACTGCCAACTCTGTAGCAAGTTAATTTATTTTTATTTATTTGAAAATCGATGCACTACTTGCTTAATCGGTAACAGTTTACTTTTTAGAAACTTTCCATTTCAAAATTCTTGTTTCATCGTTCGTTTTGTGATTCGGTATCACTCATCTGGGTTGGTGACAGCTATTTGTTGATTTATTTAAAAAAAGTATTTATGTAGTGTGTTAGTTCCTAGTACCTACCTAATACCACCAATAGAGCAGCGGTGGCGCAGCGGTACGGGCCACGCCTTAAAGGTAAAATAAGGTCGTGGGTTCGAATCCTGGTCGTGCCCACACATCTTTGTGTGAATTGTTTCATCTCCGCTGCTCAATATCGGTGAAGGAAAACATTGTGAGGAAACCGGCATGTCTAAGAACCAAACATTCGAGGACATGTGACATCCACCAACCCGCACTTGGCCAGCGTGTGTGGATTAAGGCCTAAAACTTTCTCAACTCGTAAGATAGGTAGTTGAGAGAAGACCCGTGCCCAGCCGTGGGACACTAATAAGGGTTGAAATGACCTAATACCACAAATATGTATGATTGCTAATTTGGGACTAGATGGCACTGTGTGGAAGTGTAAAATATTCAATATACATATATTAACATATTATATGGTTAAGCTGAACTTTCTTTAAATTCTGTTATACATGCAGTTTAAAGAAACGGTTACAATAGTTGAAACATCCAAGCTTTATGAGTTTACGCAATGATGTGACTCACATCTCCTTTCTAAAATCGAAAGAAAAGAAATGCTTATTTTCCAGTGACGTTCTTCCAATCGCAACGTATAATTGGTGAAATTAAATAGTCTTAACTACCAAAACACGAATGACGATCAAATGGATTGTTTCTGATCGAGATCAAGATGACGACATGACGGGGGGTTGCTGTGGGCAGGCGGCTTTAATACAGTGGCCGACTTTTTCGGCGTGACTTTAGTGGTAGGTATCTTAGCGACCTTGATTGCTCGCTCGTGGTGGACGAACGGCCTTACTAATTGTAAAATCAAGATTTCGATTCAAGAAACTATTGAGAACATTCCATAATTGACTACTAATTTCACTCAACATTAACCTGTAATTCCTTTCTTTATGTAGGTATATATGGTGTGTCCTGCATACAAATTATAATGAACACTTTCAATGCTGATGAGATGCAGTGATCCTTTCTTGAATGTATTACGTGATCATCTGATGTCTGCAGTGAATATAGAATGTTTAATGATGTAATTTCATTTTAATAGTCATGATAACACAACTTTCCAAGTTAAAATTATTATGGTTTACCTTCTTATTTTACAAGTTACTCAACTGCCTACCTAACTTCATACTTATTCAATCCCTGATTCCATTCGACAAGGTTATTAAAAACGTTAAAAACATAAAATATGTGCAGGAAAGCCTCGATAATGAGTGCAGCCTGCAATCAGGGTCTTTCACACGGAACATTATTATTACGTGGTAAATGTACCGGAAAATGGTGAAGTACCAAATATTTCAGGGCTTAAACACCCTGCATAAATTGTTTATTACATTTCGATCAAGTTTTATATGAAAGTAATTTACTTAATTATTTTTAACGCCACTTATCGTATTTATTGGATAAAGCTGTTATTTATGCCAAGCATAAATTGTCTGGCTGGTGTAAAGTAACACTCTCTAATGTTACATTAGATTTTATGTTTTTATACACACGCGGGCCAAGTGCGCATTGGTGAATGTTACAAGTGTTCGATTTTGGTTCTAAGCTACGCCGCCGGTTCTGTTTCGATATTTTTCTTGAGCAGCTGCGCATGATTTATTGATCGAATCCGCGACCTATAATTCAAAGCCGTTACTGTTGCGCCTGTTGCTGAGCAGCAGTGGCGCAGTGCAGATTTATTAGGTCGCGGGTTCGATTCCCAGTCGTGTCCACACATCTTTGTGTGAATTGTAATCGCCGCTGCTCAATATAGGTGAAGGAAAACATCGTGAGGTAACTGGCATGCCTAAGAAGTAATCATTCAAGGACATGTCGCATCCACCAACCTGCACTTGGCCACCGTGTGTGGATTAAGGCCTAATCTATCTCAACTCTTAAGATAGTTAAAAGAAGACCCGTGCCCAACAGTGGGATACTAAAAAGTGTTAAAGTGACTGATGCGCCACATCTCATCACCACCATCCAGCGCTGGTGATAAAAATATATCAAATTTAATGTCCATCATCGCAATAAGCATGTTTTGAACTTGTACCAGCCGTAGTCATCTCCGCCATTCGCCAATATATAGGTACTATCATGATTTCTACAAGTGCACTTCGATGAATTAACCTTGTCATTCAACTTTTGCCAGCAGCTATTAAACATTACTCTTCTCATCTCTCTATCTATGTTACGAGTTGAGAGAGTTCAGGTTTTAATTTGGATGTAACAGGTCCTTGAAAGTTTAGAACTCACCATTCAAAGAACTGTTACATCCACCAGACAAGCATGTCTGGAGAAGAACTTTCTTAGACATGCCGCCTCCCCGGTGAGATATATGGGCACGACCCTGGATCGAACCCGTGATATATATTTAACTAATGTCCCGCCCCAGCCTCGAACGGTTGCAATGTGTTATACTTATAAACCTTCCACTGAAATCACTCTATCTATTAAAAAAAAACCGCATCAAAATCCGTTGCGTAGTTTTAAAGATTTAAGCATACATAGGGACAAAAAAAGCGTCTTTGTTTTATACTATGTAGTGATAAAAGCCTAGGCCGCCGGTGGTTACCGCTGCGCCACCGCTGCTGATAATAGTAGTATTTATTATGTAAAAAATATACCTATAATATATTTTTTATTCAATGGTAAGACTGGTAAGTCACCCAGTTTTACTGTTATGCAAATTTAATCACGTTCAAAATGATGATGAGGCTTAAGTCTCAAACAATTTACGAAGTTGCCAAGTTGGAGCTGTCAAGTGCAGCCTTTTTGTCGCTCCACGCTGCCATCTTTCACGGCTTATACGACTTTGTACCCGAGTCATTTAATTTGTTAAATTGAAAAGAAACATCGTATCAGATAGAATTAGGTTTATATGTGAAACTCGTTCGGTCGTAATGAGATCTGTTGGAATAAGTGAACGAAGTAAATGAAATGACCTATAAAGTGGATGGGATGCGGCAGTTTCGACAGTGCTACCCAGTGTCTTTACATCGTCTTTCAATCGAAGACTTATTTTCAACGAGTTCCTATTACAATCAGGTATTGACATTGACCAAAAAAACAAGCGGTAGCGCTGCGGTGTATCGGACTTGGAATATGTTCAGGAATTTGATCAGGTGTCGTGACCACACATCTTTGTAAGAATTTTTTCATCGCCGTTGCTCAATAAGATGAAGGAAAACGAAAGATATACCTACCTACGTACACCTATAGAGCGCCGACTGCTACAATCTCAACACACTTCCTTGGTGTCATTAATCATGATACATACATGGCGGCGGTTGTGAGTGAAAAAAAATATTTATTTATATTATACGCTGCCCGCCCCTCAGTTAAAACAAAAAGCTAGGAAAACATCGAAAACCAACAGGAATCCGCATGTTTAAGAATTAATTATTCAAGAACATGTGACATCTACCAAATCGCACTTGGGCAGTTTGTGTAGATTAAGGCCTAAACTCGTAAGATAGCTGAGAGAAGACCCGTGCCCAGCTATGGGGTACAAAGGGGTTAAAGTGTGAAGTGAAGTGTGCTAGTCCCACCGGATAAGTAAGTAATGGAACAGTGGCAGCAGACGGTGGCAGTGGAATGAGGCTCTCTAATATTAAAGAGATACAATTCCGACCCACCCTCTCAAATGTTCTCACCAGAAGTCAGACCGCAACATGGCAAAGCCGCTCGGAGGTGCAACTTTGGTACAAAAATTTCAAAACCAAAATGAATTGACTTTTTTTTTGAATGCTGGTGCTTCTCTTGTGATTCCATTTAAATTTGATTAAGATCTGACCAGTAGTTTTTGAGCTCTTACTTCGAAAGAAGCATCATTCAAAAACTACTCGACGGAATTGGATGAAATTTGGCACGGTGATAGATATGGTCTGGATTAACACATAGGCTACTTTTTATTCCGATATGTACCACGCGGGCAAAGCCGTGGGCGAAAGCTAGTATCTTATAGTTTTTTTAAATAGTGATGTATGTGTACATTCGCTTACGTTGTAAGATTGACACATTTGTGCCTTGGGTGACAGGCTTAGGGTCGCGCATCGTTAATCTTATGACTCTGCGAATCTATTCTGACATATTTACATAAATATACCACTTAAATTGTGATGTCGCCGTGTTATATCAATAAGACTATCAAATTTATCATGCTGTCACAGATTTGGGGTTAATACTTTACAAATAGAATATTTCATAGTAACTTCTTTTAGGAGTGACATGTGTGGTGTCAACGAATTAAGATAAATTGGTATCCATTTCCATTAGTAGTTTTGTAAGACCAGTGATAAACTTGTTTGCTTACCAACCGCAAGACTCTAGGTTCGAAATGTTCGAATCTCGGGTGGAGCTAAAAGACATTCCTTCTAATTAAACATAGCACTTTCGCCTATATTACCTGAAGATGTAAGCAGAGTGAATGTTACCCTCATTTCATTGGCTTTGTTTAGATCCTATGCCCTGTGGATCTAAACAAAGCCAATGAAATGAGGGTAACATGGGCCCTGGGCCCTGGGCCCTCGCGCCCCTACTAACTAGTTCTACTAAAAATACACACTTGTTTCTAAGCACAAAACCTGTTTATTGTACTTACATATCTTAAGAATTTGTTCATTTACTAGGTAGGTAATCCTGTATTCAATAACAAATTTATTTGTTTTGGCACAATAGCTTAGACGTCGACATTGACTGCATTAAGTCGATTAAACATAACCTACTTTAAACAAGGAGGAGGCACTCAATTTGTCTGTTTACTATTGTATGTTACATCTAAATATTTTTCTAGGTGATTGATGATGATTATTTTTTTATTTAGATATTTCTTGTTAGCTTTTAACAAAATCTATCAGAAACATGCATTTTTATATTATTCCTTACAAAATGGTGCAAATTTTTCTATTATCATAAATAATCACAATGTGGCTATTAATATCCCTTAAGCATAGTATATGACTTTGACAGAAATTGTATCTAATGTAACGTTATTTTGTTCCAGGTATGCCACATTTTCTCATCAATATTGTCTTCTGAAGTTCGTCTTATTGTCTCTTTGATGCTGATATAGGTAATAACTTAGTATTACTTGGTGGGAAGTGTACTGTGAGAAATGTTACAATACAGTCACCGTTGTAGCTTTGGATCCGAAGCAAGATTAATAGGTAATGGTGTTACAAAAACCGTGATTTTTAAATGAGACAGTCAACCTTTGAAAATAAAAAAGGAATCATTAGCAGTGTGCATAGGTTATGAACAGTGCAATAGAAAATCAATAACAAAGTCCAGAGTAGTGACATAGAAGATACAATTTTTGTCAGGGCACCACCGGAATAGTAAGGGGAAAGAAAAAATGTGACGACACTACTAGTGCACTCTAGTGATACACAATTAGGTGTAAAAATATAAAGATGTAATAACCGTGTAAATTAAATTACTAGTATATCTACGTACATATACTACGTAAATGGCAAAGAGTTTGCCTCGAAGTTTAAAGAAACGGAGAGAAGTTTCATAATTGTTTAATGATTTCCTGCTGCTAAGCATAATTACTGGAGTAAGTTACTACTTGCAAACCAAATATAAATATGTAGGTATTACACTGTAATACCTTTTTAATAAAAGAATATCTTTAAAATGTAATGCACCCTTAAAACTTTCGAATGACAGCATCGAATTAAATAATTCGTTTTGTATTGTTCTAGTATTCAAATAATAAAAAATAATTTTGTTACTGAACTAATAACATGGTCCGTGCAAAGATAGTAAGCTATACATATAGGTAAGGTGCATTACGACAGAGTGCATTGTGAGTTTTGACGTTCGTTGTTTGCGACAGCTTGAACCTGTTACGTGCACAATAGTTTTGTCCGTAAATTAATGGACTGTTGGAGCAAATTAAAGTTCTCAAAAGATGTTATATAATTTGGTATAATTACTATAAACAACATTTATTGGAACAACTTGCAACGAATTTATCAAAAGCATTGTTTATTTAATCTTGTTTATGTTATTGTACATCTTTGTTTCATCTTTGATCAAATGTTACAGAGAATTTTATGACGCTGGTTATTTTTCGCATTTGCTTTGAAGAAACCTCTCAAATGATGAACGATTTTAACCATAAAGGGATTGATCTTATTTTCATTGATTTGATAATCCATAAAAGTGTTTCGTTTTTTACGATCTCCAGTTTAGAGCAATCAACTGAAATTGGATTCGTTACGGAATTGCGCCACAATTGGCACTTTTACCCTTCAATTTGAATCGTCCACCGGCTGCTTCGGAAATATGACTGATTGTTATGTTTAATGTTGTACCCAACTTTGTAGGTTTGTCAGCTGAGATTTATGGATGGACAATGCCACTCTCCCATAGAAGCTTGGCCCAAAGTATTAGTTTAATAGGCGGTTGGACCATATAGTTTTGTGACTATGACCCAGTTAATGTGATTTATTTCTAAAACCAGTGTTTTATCAAGTTCTAGTAAAAGTAACCTAACATTTTCAACGGAATTGTATCAATCTCCACCGTTGGGGTTAAGGAGTGAAATTGACTGGCTAATAAACTATTTAAGTTGGTTATCGTGTCGATTTCTTAGTTAATGGTGTATCTCTGGTTTCATCACCGGCTGTGTTGATATTAGACGCACGAGTAACATGAGATAAGCAGACGGTTTCCTCTCACAACGTGTCCCAACAACGTCTTTCGATGAGCCTGCCATCGGAAGCGTGCAACCGACGACGCCGAGCTCCATTCACCCAGTTGCAATGACAAACATCTCAACAACCTTAGGCTTTAACATCTAAAGAATAAAGTTTAAAATCCTTTAGCTTTTTAGTTCTACAACTGTGCTCGATTGTAACTAGTGTCGATTACGCAGCGTTGTTTAGACATAATTCCTTTGTTTACATTGACGTGTGTCGCTGCAGGACTCCGCTGAGCTGGTTAACTAGCATCTGAAATAGAAACAATCTATTGTTGTTTATAATAACGTGAAACTAGACTTGCCGTGGGAGTGACTTTAATGGCGCCCATAATATTTCTTGTTAAACGTTGCATCTTTCTTTCTGAATATTTTTTCCTGTATTTACTGAACTGCAACAAAGGTACTTGAAAGGTCTTAAAAAGTGTGGTTGCATAAACACTTTCGTTCTGTTTATTGTTTGTTTCTCTCTCGCGGAAATATAAAACTACAATCATGTAATTATTACAGATTATCAGTTATACTGTTAAAATAAAATGCGTTTGTTGGTCTTGGAACGTGTCCAATTTTGAACGCGAAAAATCTGCTTCTAACTAAGCCTGATTTACAGTAAAATTACCGTTTAAGTGCCACCATTGGAGAAGGTTCTTATCTATTTTATAATTCTTTTATAATACATTTATTTTAAGATAGCTATTTTTACCACACTTAGTGATATGTAAAAAGTATTTACTCCTGCAACTATAAAAAGGTGCTTAAGTACGTTAAATATGTTGATGTTATCCAACAATTTTTAAGATTTTCAATGCTCTATACGTCTTCCAGATTGGTGTTACTGCTCCATACGGAACTAACCTGCCATTGCGATGCAGTTTAGTGCACACATGGATATTAAAATCTCACTCGTTTGAGAAATCAAGTGGATGCGTTGCTCATCCGCCCGATTTAATCTCAATTACTCAGTGATAAAATCAGACACCAACTTATAGTTATGTCTTAAATTTATACTGCAATTATACGTAATGCACTCACACCACATGGAACATTAAGCGAAACGAGCTATATCAGCTATATCCTTATAGCTGAAGTTTCCGTGTCGCCGGGCGTGTATTGGGGAACTTCGTCGATTAAACAATTGAGGATCGCCGCTTAGGGGGCCTAGATCTGCCACCAAATGGTTAAGTACTTACTGGCTTATAGGTGCACTACTACTATTTCACTTGAACAACTTTGCTTGTTAATCTCATCATCATTTGCCTTGCCTTTTTGCCATTTCTTTTAAAGGTTGGCTCCCAGTCTAACCTGATGCGGCTAGCTATTACAATTAAATGATCGACTGCTATTAGACCTCGAAACCCGTAAGGAACCGATAACCAGGTGTCAGATAATATTATAAATGACAACTTGGACCGACAGCTTAACGTGCTCTTCCCGGCACGGAGGGTAGTCTTTCGACAAATCAGACACCTTACCAAATCTTTGCTGTTACACAAAGATTGTCCGTGGCGGGAAGCGAACCTTGCACAGTAAGCCTAATCAGACTGCTTACACCGCTCAAGGGGTCGTCTAACTTTGCTTGTTAATCGTTTTAAATTCTCGCGTCTTTGTTTGTAACAAAACTCTTCCGAAACGGCTTGATTGATTCTTATGAAATTTTGTGAGTACATTCAGTAGGTCTAACACGACAGGTACACATGTACACCGGGCGAAGTTGGGTCGGGCAGCTAGTAAATAAGTATAATTGACGAGGTTTATTGCAGTATTATTACGTGAGGAAATCGCGAGTCGTGTTAGGTCTGCAATTGCTATTTAAGATGTCAAGGTTGTTAAAAAGACACGTTTGCAAAACTGTTTTATAACTAGTGGAGTTATGCAATTTTTTGTGTGTTCATCGATTTTAATATTATTCAAGTACTATGCGTTTTAAATAAGAATAGGACTGGGAATCCGCCATCTTTGACGGGAATGGTCAACAACTTCACATTTTTCGGTACGGTGGGTAAACATGTTTGTTCGTTATAATAATCACATCTAGATAAAAATATGAAAATGCGTATATCTTATTGCCGTTCCAGTAAGATTGGACATTTATTTTGGAGTCGAATATTTAGTTACGAACATATTTTATTAAATTCCGACGAAAAAAAGCGGTGTTGTAAGTTAAAACGGGTGTCTAAATCCCTGTTAATGTATTTGTGTACAAATTTGTGGCATCCTAGCGCATAAATTTTCTTAGGTAACTAGTGCTCTAAGTGTTTTCTTTGCTCTTTTAACCTTCCTAGGACCGCATGGTCACTAACCTATTAGGTAGGTTAGGTCATAAATCATCATCATTCCCCTTGCCTTTTTCCCATTTCTATTAGGGTCGGCTCCCAGTGTAACCTGATGCGGCTAGCTACCAGAATTATACGAGCGACTGCCATCAGACCTCGAAACCCGTAGGGAACCAGTAGCCGATATGGTTAGACCAAATGTCAGATTATCTTGGCTTCTGACTACATGTAACGATTGTCATAGATGTGTTAAATGACAACCGGGACCGACTGCTTAACGTGCTCTCCGAGGCACGGAGGGTAGTCCCTCAACCAACCAGACACCGAAACAAATGTTTGTTGTTCACAAATATTGTCCGGGGCGGGAATCGAACCCACGACCTCTCGGGCACAGTATAGCCCAATCGGACGGCTTACACCGCTCGACTACCGAGGTCATAAATCTACAACTAAATATTATATAGGTTGTAGATACTATTCATACCTAAACGAGTGAAACGCTTTTAAAACCACTTCACTTTATAGGCTTGATATCCAAAATTACCAAATAAAATACGGTTCATCCATCACAGTCAAATTCCAAGTCGACGGTCATCAGGTGTCCTGGGATATAACGGCTTTAGATTATTATGTAAATTAAAAGGTCTGTTGTTTAGAGTTTGTGAAATAAATCCAACTAATGTACGTGGCACACTATCTAGTTTAAATGTATTTAGTTTTACTAGCTGGTCGTGAATCCTAGGCATTGGAGTTTACGCATGTGTAAATTTGTGTTTCCACATTTCCGTTTCGCTACATCGCTTAGATCTCGCCTTTCAGCGTGATTTATTTGTACTGAATACTTCTCTGAGTAAAATCTCAATCAAAGTTTGTTAGTATGTATTATAATTTTTATAATAGAAGATATAGTTAAATCTAGGTAGGTAATTTGTAGAGGTTACGTAGGAAAAATTAATTAATTTCAATGTTTGATTCCCGGGCAAAAAGACTTATAATATGCTTAGTGAATCTTAATTACAGCTCGATGTTTGGAATTATGCCACATGAACGGTAATAGGCTCGCCCCCTATTACGTATGGGACCTAAATGCCTATAGCCGGCGAAATGTGGGCGATATTCATCTCTGTAACAAACCCGTATGTTTCTATGTATTGTTAACATTACTTAATTAGTAACCTCCGTATTCGCAAACGTCTTGTAATCTCATTCTATAAAATACGTTTATAATTAGTTTGTCTTTGTCTGTTATCTTAACATTTATACTAGTAAGAAAGAGACAAAGTCTATTTTAACTAAAGGGTCTTAAAAGATTTTTATGAATAAGACCGTAAGTATTTACGAATCTAATAATTTAGTAATCTGTGGAAATCAGTAAGTAATTGTAAGGATTTCGCCTTTAGGAACAACTGTATATTTTTAGATGCTTTCTGGAGTTACGATATAAAAAAAATCCAAGGCTATCATGAAAAACAAGCACATTAACTTGAGGAAATTTGTTCTTCAAGCTAGAACTGTTCTACGTCAATATCTATCTACTTATGTAATCGCAAGTGTGGGTAGAAATCGGTAGGTGCAAGTTTAGGTTTGTTTTCGTGTAACATAACGATTTCTAAGTTGGCAGTGTCCCTAAGCTTTTGGCATCACGCCAACATCACCCGATGACAACTTGCATAGGAACGTTAAATTGTTATTGGCATTTAGTGCTCGTTCGTTGTCGCCGATCATCCTCCCAAGTTTTAACTTTCGACACTTGCCTGTGATATGCGATGGCTTGTTTCGTTTTATGTGTTCTAAAACTTTATTCTAGAACATATACATGTTTTGCTATCGTGGGGGATAGCGTGTTCACCTTTACCCGTCGAAGTTGTCGGGTCAAAAGAATGTTGGAAGTTTTCTTATTACTCTCCACTATACTGTAGTCAAAAATTTGGTGGTGTATAACCCCGTGCCTCATAGAGCATAGAGCCCTCGGTACTACGCTATATCTCTGACCAAGTCGTCCATGACCGTCACACAGGACTCTTGATAGTAAATAAAAGAAAGTAAATAGTGATATTTGTTTAGGCGCGGGTTGGTGACTACTTACTTGATTTCATGCTTTTACTTATTTGACTAATGTTTGCATATTTCTACGCATAATGTGATGCATGTTTAATGAATAAGACACTGAATAGTTAGCATTGAACTGGTTATGTGATGCGAAACTCTCGACTCAAAGTTCATGGCTGAGTGTGTCTTGGTTTTGAAGTTGCGCAAGTATCGATTATATTATCTTCACTCTCTCTTTCTCCGTTTACGTCGTTAAATCTTTAAATAAAATATGAATGAAATTAATATAGTGAAATTGATATGTATATTTTCAAGGCGAATCAGGCGTCCTTTCCTAATGTAGATTGCAAATCGGCGACATAGTTGCGCATTCGGTCCAGCATTATGAAATATTCAATTGTCGCTAAGATCCAACTGAGCTAATGTTAGCTAAGCAAAACGAGTTTTACCTGCATATTCGGTATAACTTCCTGGTTCCCTATTACAGAGCAATCGAAAGAAAGTTGGTGCAAAGTCAGTAATCGTCTTAAGTTACTTCTGCAAGGAGTTTAGTAGCTTTTGCAACCTCGCATTAAGTTACCTGCCTGTAGATATTTTTTGCTTGGAAGCATATTTACATAGTATTGATACTTTTGTGATATATAATGAGGCACTTGTGTCAAATTAGTACTTTTTTCAGTTGTGTGCCTAGTACTTCTCTATTATAAGATTTCATTTCTGTTATATGAAATCCGGTATGGCATGTTATGTAATCTGGAATGCGGTCCTTTTAAAATTAGTCAAAAATCAAAAGCTTGTCTGCATTGCAGGGTTGTCCTTTAATTGACATTCTGATAATCCTCGGATCAAAGTTGAAAAGGCACGTGTGGAAGGCATGTTTTTATCAAACTCCGGAATCGGAATATTCCGGGGGAATTTCGTGCGGGTTCGAAGCGACGATCGTTGGAATTTTGCCAGTTGCCAGTGTTGTTGGTCCACCATGTTAGTAAATTAATATTACCAATAGAGCACTACTACACGGAAAGTTTCATCCACTTCAGAACCGCACCCATTATTGCAAAGTGCAGTGTTTTTACGAGGTATATTAAAGTTGGTTTTAATGCGAGTTTCTACAATTCCGCAAGACAAATTGTCTTATGCAGCTGTGTGCTTTCTGCGTTCGAGGATACTAGTAGAAATATGAAGATACTGTGCCTTTTTTCAACTAATTTTCACATGAAACATTTTACTAATATAATATGTACTTATATAATATGTTAGTTAAGCTTGTTAGTTAGAGCAGCGGTAGCTCAGCGGTATCGGCCTCGCCTTAGAAATATGGTAGTGGGTTTTATACCCGGTCGTGCCCACACATCTTTGTGTGAATTATTTCATCGCTGCTGCTCAATATCGGTGAAGGAAAACATCATGCGGGAACCGGAATATCTAAGAACTAATCATGAAAGGACATGTGACATCCGCCAAGCCGCACTTGGCCATCGTTTGTGGATTGAAAATGAAAAAATCTTTATTTAGCATAAATTTGATTAAGGTGTTAACTCTCAACTCATAACGTAGTCGAGAGAAGATCCGAGCTCAGCAGTGAGACGTTAAAAAGGGATGTTAGTTAATAGGTAGATTTGTAATTATACAATATTAATTAAACTCATGCTTATTACGTTCACAACTTGTTCAAATGCTTGAAGACTGACTTAACAATAGTAACTCCAGTAAATTTAATTTACTCGAAACAACTGCTCGTAATCTAGTTGCTAATTGTTTAACTATGATCTAACGTGAGATTCTTATTATTTTGCATCTTTTTGTTAGTCACAAGTTGTGTAATACATTTATAAAAACCTGTGATAAAACTGCAAATTGTCATCTGAAAATAACTTGAATTTCAGTCTGACTACAAAATTTTCAACGCCCTGTTTTTTGTGTGATGTCGCTTCTACGGTTTCGTCTAGCCGTGAAGAATTAATTAGGATTTATATTGTTGCTTTAATTTCAAATTAACTACCGTTAAGTATTACGTGAGTTGTTAGGTAGATATATACTTGTAATTTTATGCAGATCTCATCAAATCGATTACCTACTAAGCTGGACTTTTAAACATATTACAAGAAATTACAAAAAAAATGACAAGACAAAGAAAAGAACAAAATGGAATTGAGATTCATCCTCGCAATGTCGCTTCAATCTTACGTCAATCCCATACATTTTGTTCTATTCGAACTTTCGTGGTCGCTTCGCTATGTAATCTGACTAGAGGCCCTGTAGTTTTGGTAATTAATAGTTTCCAATCGAGTTTAGTTACCGTTAACAGATATGATATCTCTATCATTGATTGAACCCTTACTTCGAAGTTGTGATGTTAGGGAATATTATATTACATATTTGATATACATTACTAACGATTCGCGTCGGCTTCGTACGGATACAAATTATACACCTTCCCGGTGGATCACTGTCTATTAGTAAAAACAGCATAAAATCCGTTCCGTTAGTTCAGTAGTTTATCGCTAACAGGTGCCGTATTATAAGTATTTAAAGCTATTGTCATTCTGCTGAAAAAAGGGATGCGAATATACAAATTGTATAACCGCATCCCTTTCTTTCAACAGAATTATAGTAGTTAACAGCGGAAGCGACTTAATTTTTAACCGACTTCTGAAAAAAAAAGCAAAGAGATAGAACTCTTTTAACTGATTTATTAAAAAAAAATTGTTTGAAATATGATTAGTTGCAAAAATGGACTATTACTGAAATATCTTTTTTAAAAGGCTATGAACATATTTAATAGACTTATACAGTCAAAGACTTGGATTCTTATTATATAAATGGAAAGTTACAATTTAAATACATCCACTTTCACCCGCATTTGCGCAAAAATTGCAATTACTAAATAAACACAGTAAATATTTCAGAATCGTCAGTGGTGTTGTCAATTTACATAACTATTTAGCATAACAAAACGAACGTTTCGTTAGCTAAAATAATTATTTATTTACTTAAATCACAGTTGCATTTAGTAACATTAAATTTGTAAGTGGTTTCGTTACGTGTAAATCGGTAAATCTCTGTGTAAAAGGTACGTTGGTGATGGTTGAGAAAATCGATGATTTGAAGGCTGCATTATCGCTCTTGACACCCATAGCATAACAATTAGCTAGATATAAGTAGGGTAACCATCAGTTGACAGCTTAAAGCTGGATAAGTCTTATTTTTTTACGAAAAAAAAAAGTTTCAGGGCACGAGTAAGTTTTAGGGTATTGCTGACATAGTAAAACATTTATAAATCTCAAATGCAGCAATACTCTCATTACTCGCGAAGCAGCCTTGCCTTGTTCCGGTGCGACGTTTGGCGACACCATTTAAGAGGGTTGGTCGGAATTGTTGCTTGTTTACGTGTTTTTAACCTTAAGGATCCTTATTCCACTTCCATCTTCTTATCGAAATTCATTCGTAATCACGAGTGAATCGGTATATTGGGCAGGCGCGTTTCATCGTACCTACATCATTTCTAAACATTAATTACTATTGTTGTCATCATTTAATTGTTGCTGGAATTGGATGATAATATAAGATAATGCTACTGAGTTGTCTCAATATATTACCCTACCAGCTGACCGCCCGCGGCTCCTCAGTTCCGCTCAAGCGCGCCTATTTCGGTTATCGCGGAAAACTATGAACCTCTTTCTGTACAGCTGGATAAAAACCTATGTCCTTCATTGAGTCTCAAACTATCACCATACCAAATTTCATCTACATCGGTTCAGTAGTTTAGGTGTAAACTTTTACAGACAGAAAGAGTTACTTAGCTCTCCGCCGGCGGCTTCGCTCGCTTGAGCTACATTTTATGTCATACCCAGCAGTGATATAAAAAGTAGCCTATAGTTTGCCTCAATAATTGGGCTGTCTAACAGTGCAAGAATTTTTCAAATAGTTTCTGATATTAGCGGGTTCAACCAAAAGAAGAACCAAGTCTTCCGTTTGAATTTCCAAAAGGAGTATAAACAGTTATGGTTACCCTATCGCTAGCTACCAATGTTACTTTACAGTAAGCGTTGATTGTTCTCTAGTTGGGCATGACACACTTTTTTATTTGCCATTGTTTATTGAATCCGCTTGTAATGAAGCCGTTCAATGTTCTTTCACGGATTCTGGGCTTTGTTGTTTTATTCTTCGCAAGTAGCTCATCTTATGTGTAATGCGATTGTTTAATGATGTCATGCCTCGTTTGTCCAGTAGTTAGGTTATTTGTTCAATAACCGGGAGATTCCGGGTCGAGTCAAAAAAGAGGATCATCCTCACTAGTTGCTATGCGAATTTGTTTCATGGAACTACTGAGACGTTTTTCTCATTAATTTCATCAGTCGTCTTGATGTAATGTTCTTAATATACATTAAATCATTATTATAACAGCTTGAAGTCGAGGATTGTGCTTAACAAACAGCAATATGCTTGCATGTTATATGTTATAAAATACCGGAATTACAGTCGCTTTGGGTAATAGAACTTTGATTCAATAAATATCACATATTTGGGTGATTTTCACATCTGTCTACCCGTTGTAAATACTACACAATAACTCGCTAAAGCAAGATAGCATTAAGCAAACTAGCATATATTTTCCAAGAATGCATTTAACCCATTTGGACTGAAACGCCTTTACTTACCTAAAACAAACTGGGCATCCAGCCAAGTCGATAGAAGAAATATATTCGGAGTGGGAATTAGAATTCTAACCTAATTGATTCATTAATGGATCGCTAATGACGAGAGGGTAAGAGGTTCCTACTTAATAAAATGTTAGTCGTTGATCATACCAAAATAAAATTATACTTAGTAATTTTTTAAGACTGATGCGATGAGAATTATACACCTTAAAACCGATTAACATGCACAGGTGTGAATGAGTTGTATTAAAAGTGTGCAATAAAGGTGTTGACACACGCAAAGTTGTTGTCGCGTGGTCCACGTGACTGGTCGAGTCGCGTGTGCCTGCCACTAATTGGAGCGCGACCATCACGCGATTTCAAGGTCACCTTGAGTTAAACTATTTATGTACAAATTAGGCCTAGTTATTGCAAAACTGCGTAAATTGGCCAAACATATATTTGCTGGAGATGTTCAAATAATAGTAGTGTATACAAATACTTACGGAACTCTTTAATAACCGCTCCAATGCCTAATAGGTGGAAGACAAGCCGAACACCGTTCATGGTCGATGGATTGCGGCGAGCACTAAGCAATTCCAATGTGTAATCTCCATTCCACTGCTAAGCTATTAAACTTGTTAGCCTGACGTTGAAAGTCAAACAGCTAGAGTCAGTTTCACCCATATTTGCTCCACACATTTATGTGTTTAACTTTATCAATTACTGAGCTATGTGGCGAAGTTTAGCGGGCCGTCGAATACTTTAAGACACTCAAGCTACGAACTCGCTACCGATAAGAAATGTTCCAGTTCGTGAAGGTGTGGAGAATACGAATGTGCTGCGAACCAATCTATACTGCCCTTTGTTACTGATTTTTTCGTTTTGTTTTAACTCGCAAATCTCTGAATCTTTATAAAACCATTTATTTCGGACTTAATAATTTGTTAATTGCTTTCATAAGTTACTTGTATCTCCTAGGTATTTGTAGATTACAAGTTTTATGTTGAAATGTGTCCAGCTTACCCGAAATGGCTTCTCAAATAGTTCGGTGACCAGTTTCCTTAAAAGCAAATATCTAGGAGGACAATGAATGGACAGTTCTTGTCGGATCACCTGTCCAAGTGTCTTGCCTTAGAGGCATCGTTTGTCAACGTCACGCGGCCGACGCGGCGAGGCTGAGAATGCTCGGAAAGCACCCATTGTTCGGTTGTCCAGTCATCCCCCATTTTTAACCTTCAGAATGAAAAGCTTTCTCAGATCGTCGACAACGAATTGTAGGAAAATACCACAATGTTTCTAAGTAAAATTCGAGTGTATTGTAATATTAGTCGCAGCTTTTAGGAAGGTTTCGACAGTACGCCAGTTGTGAAATAAGATAGTATGTTACTTCTTTGTTCTCACACAAAGCGTATCGTATTGTCAGGAATACTTTTATTCCGAACAATTTTCTATATTATCCAGTCACCCGAAATGTTGCTTCTTCATCTCATTTATGCATACGTGATCATATTATGAGCTGTAATCTTCCAACTAAAGTTAAATCCACTTACAATATTTGAATTCCGTAGTACGTACATTGTCGTAATCTGATAATAAAATGTGTCACGTAGCTTTACCGCTGTCGGCTGTCACCAAATTTCCCTTTAGCGCGTTGGGCGGTAGTTTTCCCTTAAGCTACCTACGTCCTTCAACTGTCTAACAATTAGTTAGTTACTTACTGTCTCATTTAAGTTGTTCCTGTCGGTTGAATAATTCTGCAAGTGTATAGCGTGATGTAGTAACTTAGAGGGGAACTTGTGTAGTGTCAATGGCAGTTTCCGGTTTCTGCTCAGTTATTCACTCAACAACTCTCCAACTTTATTGTGTCGTACTGAATTACAATCGTTGCACTTTCGTACGCCACCAATGTACTTTACACACTTCTTTATAACTGAATTTGCAAATTTTCTTGTTCTCGTTTGCTTATTTGATTAGCGTAGACGTTGGTTGTATGCTGGAATGGAACAAAATTAATGAATCTATCTGAATATTTGGACGGAAGTTTTTACCTGATAATTGTTAAAAAGGTATTAGTTCAGAAGTTTTTTTTGTTGGTTTCATGGCGGTCTTATTCGACCAGTGAGAGTGTTCGCTATAACCGTAAAGTTCCGGGTTCGTATAAGATTTGTTTCAACAGATCAAATCAAATCTTAGCAGAGAGGAATTTGTGCCTAACGAGGTGTTACCTACTGACTTTGCCACTTGTTTTTTTTATTACGTGTACCTAATGTGTTTATTTTCTTCTTCGTTGATCGTATTCAGAGAAAAAGTATTGTGAGATGCGATTTGGTGCCTAGTTTGTATCATAATCTATTTTAAGCTATCTATCATGCAGTAATGGATTAGTAGTTTTAATCCCATTATTATCATTAAGTTGTTGTTACCAACAAGTTCCAATAACGGACTCATCCCACTATCATAACCTCCAATACGCCACTTTTATCATTACAATGTCATAGCGCACAGCAATTACAGCGGGTGCCATTGTAAGGAAACGTTTGCTCTCCCCTTTTATAGCTCACTCGGCAGTTAAATGTATGGAGATTGATTTCGTTCGTGTCAACGGACATCTATTCTTCGGTACTAGAGTAGGTTAAAGGTGGGTTTTGGAATTGGGTCCATCCGAGCGGTTATTAGGGTGTTCGTAATTGGATTTTTTCCATATATCACAGTCTAGTTTCGATTCGATGACTCTAAATCGTGTCTATAGAATATAAAGTTCATAATAAAGTGATATCATGAATTGTTTAATGGTTGTATGTATGAGCTAGGATATCACTTAACACGTTGTACATTATTCGTCTTCGTTACTATGATGAACGTCAGCTTAGAAAGCAATCAACATTGGTAAGTGCCGTATAAGTTTCTAATAGGTGCTAGAGATGACAATTTGGACTCTTGTCACGAACTTTTAGGTTGTTATCTTAGTCTGTTGCCTTTTAAATAATTATTTTATTAGTTCTGGATTTAACCTAATTTACCACAATTCCAACCATATTGCTATGATGTAGGTACCAAACCTTTAGTGTGCCACTGCTGCTCACTTATATTCGTTCAGTTATCAAAAGAGTATAGGCCTTTAATCCACACACCTTGGAAAAGTGAGGATTAATGGATGTCACATCTCCTCGAATGTTTAGTTCTAAGTTATTTTCCTCGCCATTTTTTAATTCATTAACAGCGGTGATGATACAATTCATACACAAATGTGTAGGCACGACCGAAGAATAAACTCAGTCTATATTTCAAAGTCTGTTTCACACAAATATGAATCTTACGATTAGACCATTTATCATTTTACACAATCGCTTCTGTCAAATTAAAACTCGTTTATACATTGATATATTTCAAGTGTCTATCAGCTTAATAGCAGAAGATGGTATGTGCCAAGTTCCAATTACTTGCTAGTGATTGAGTGGGATCATCAGTACGGTGATTACACAGCCTACCCAGTAATAAACCTATTCACTGAATGATCATGTCAAATGCATCAATTCTTGACAGGATTTGCATTTATCTAATTGATTTTAGAGACTATACCATTTTAGTAGGTTCTATTAATAATACAGATATAAGTAATTATAAGCTTCTTTTTTAAATACTCAATATCTTATTGTACACAGTTTTGGCAATAAATGAATCTATCTCTCTATTTCTAAGCTTAATATTATAATCCATGCGAATGTTCGAAAATCGCTTGCAGGTATTTGGATAAAATTTGCACATTATGTAATTTAATACGTAGTGTACATAGCACTTTTTCACCTTATGATATGGTCATGTGGAAGTAATGACAAGCATTTTATAAATTTATTATAAGTATTTGGATGGAATTTGGAACGTAATAATTATATCTGTATGTATTATTTACTTTATGGTTTAACCAGACCTTTATGAGAGGATACTTTAGATATTCCACACGTAAAAATCACACTCACAGGTGACCTGCAATCAATTGAATAATGTTGATATTTAAGAGCTGTAAACCGCGGCTTCAATCGAGTTCCACTCTACGTTGTAACTCCGCCGACGGAACATAGGTGGTCAGCGATGGACAGCGAACGGACTGTCGACGGACTTAGCGTTCATCCCCTGCGTATCTATGTTCCATCAGCGGATTTACTGCGTAGTGTGGTGTTGGCCTTTTTTCTTTCTTCTATGGGAAACCATTTATAGGTGTACTGCATCAGGGCGTCACACAGTGGGTATGTGAGATTCCAAAGAAGTACTCACCAAAACTCCCCGGTGTTCCTCTGCCAACCCACCAGCCAGGCCGCGGTTTCGTTTTCGCATTACCTGAACGACCGGCGGGTTGCGAACATCCAAGAAATTGTAGGACACAATATGCATGATAGGGAGATGTCCAGTAACCTCCCCTTCCTCTGAAGGTGCACGCGGAAACACAACACGCCACCTTCTCGGGCCTGTTTCTGATCGAGCAACGAATCGCCCTAGTGTGGTGTCACCCTAACACATAGTATTGTAGCACATCACTCTAATACCGTGATTAGCAGATGTCAAATAATTACAAATTGCTTGCGTCATGATGAGGAACTAAATTGTTTACCCCTAATCCTTAATTAGCTGTGTACGTATGCAGTATACACGGTCACGTGTCCCGATACACCCAATCCAGTGGTTATGTAATATGTATTAGTTGCCTGGAGGTAGATCACGCGCTTAGTAATCACGTTTGGCTACTTGAGAGCAAATTAATTATTTGGTAGGTTGATAAGGTTTACTGAGGGTGTACTACTTTACGAGGCGGTAATTTAGTACTACTAATCTGGTACACAATAATAATCTCTACTTATATTATGTACTACTTATATAACGCAGAGGAGTGGTTTAATCATTTAATGGAATACTATTTAGATTAGAAGGGTACAGACAAAGAACAGAGATTGATTCAATATTGGCGGTTATACGCCGGTGCGTACAAAGTTCTTTTGTTTACTTAACCTACCTAACTTTATTTCTTAAAGTCATGCATGCATGAGGTATTTCAGTCGTAAAGTCATTCACTGTTTTTTTTCTTGTAACATGAAATCCCAAAGATTAAGTAGTAATTAACCAATACCTAGACAATACCTACAAAGTAAATCAAGAGTGACAGTTACTTTTAATAACTGTACAATTGATTAAGTTTGACGTTAAAAAAATTGGTTGCCTGTAAAGTCGGTATACGGGCGAAAGTTTTACGTGACAACGACTTTGAGTGGTAAAATAATTTTAATGTGAATATTCATTCGTATAGTAGGAAGAAGGATGAAATAATAGTAACAATTTAAAACATTTATTTATACAAAGAATTATATTTAAAACATTAATTTATACAAAGAATCTCGCTCTTTGGCGGACTAACTGTGCTCGAGTGGAAGGGACGCGTGCCTTTCACTCGCTCTCATTGTGAGCGCATAACGTGAGCGGAGCGTAACGCAGTTTCTTGAAGTGTCACCCGGCAAACCAATTTATAAGACGTTGTCACGTCAAAAAGTAATCTACTCGATTACTTTTTTAATGCTATTATAAATCTCGTTACGTTTAGTTCCATTTCGAATGAATTATTCATTCAACGCGACCTACATAGGTGGTCAGCCAGGCACTCTAATATCATTCCAATTATTCACCATCATCTAACTTTCATTGGTAAACTTCTACTGCTGGTCACCAACAAACAAATAAATCGCCGCAGACACGTCGTCAAATGAGCGTCTGTTAGACTAAGTTGTTGGATCTCAACTAACCGCCGTTTCCATTCTCATTCGCTTACAAACAGGTGAAGTCGATAACAAGCGTGCCGTCAGTTGAGTATTAAAGAATTGGTAATCGGTATGGCTTAGTGACGTAGTCATAGTGTAGCTGACTGACCGCACTGCAAGGTAACTTCGGTAAAAAATACTACAAGGTAAGGCAAACCGCAGTGCGGAAAATGGGGTAATGTGTATGTAATGTGCGTTTGCACCACTTAACAAAACATGTTACGAGAACTGTTTGTTCTTACTTCTCATCCCTGACCGATAGTGGTGTTTGCATGAGCAGCGGTGGCATGGCACAGCGGTATCGTCTTCGGCTTTAAAATATAAGGTCACAGGTTCAGAACTAATCATTCGAGGACGTGACATCTACTCGCACTTGGCCACCGTGTTTGGATGAGGTAAAGCCTAAATTCTTTCAACTCTTCTCGTAAGGAAAGACCCATGTCCAGGAGTAACACACCGAATGGCTAAAGCTTGCCGACCTATCATTTAATAACAGGTTTACTATTTTTTGCTATCTTTTCCTGTTGAATTGCCATAACTTTTGATTCTCTCTCACTCGCACTTTTTGGTCGTCTTTAATATGCTAACCCCCTTATTTTTAAACGTCTTATATGCTCATTATAGCTAAAATATACTTGTAATTCGTTTGTCTTTGTCTGTCAAATTGACATTTATACTAGTAAGAAAGAGACAAAGTCCATTTTAACTAAAGAGTCTTATGAAGATTTTTATGTATAAAACCGTAAGTTTATGGTTTGCAACGTTGAAATTCTAGTCGTTAAAAATTGGTGGAGACTAAACTCAACTTACTAAACCACTCGAGGTTCATATTCGTGTCCTCGTAGTAATTATGCGAACATACTTACCAGTGAACCAACGAGACAAGCAAACGTAACTTGTTCTAATCCACTTACATTGATTGATGCTTTAAATAAAAAAAAGGCGATTCGATTTATTAATACTTGTTTAGTTTTATTAAAGTATGTTAAATGAAATAAATGTGTCTGTATGTTTCTTGCGTAACTAATTTTTGAGTAAATGATTTGATTGAATCTAATTACTCTTCCGTGGTAATAAAATGTAACTTTGAATGATGATTGCTTTTCAAACGTTAATTAGGTTGGTTTTGATTTAAGGTTAAATCTTTTCTGTACAAACTTTGCTTGGCGTTTTAACTTTTCCTGATATGATAACAAACTTATCATGAACAGGATAGTTACGTAATAGACCAAGTATTTATTTATTAAACTAACAGATGACGCTAGGCTTCTTTAGTTATTTGAAAATTTATGTGATCGATCACATTACAACTTCTACAACCTTGTCTCTTCTTGAGCCCGAAAGCCTCGGGACTTGCGACAGCTAAAATTAGGTCATTAAATAAAAATAATAAGCAGACAATTGTGTCCGCTCATTGCGTTCTAAATGTTTGAGATAGTCTTAATAACTAATTAACGAATTTTCATTCGGCAATAATTAGATATTTTTTCAAGGAATGTTTATTTCAAAGTACATCTTATAGCACGGACTCGTGCCAAGCTGTGATCAGTCGCTAGTTAGATTATAAACACCACATTAGTTTTGAGACAAACTCGTGTGAATTGCAACTGTTTACACACGTGATTCAAATCTGCACAGATGTTACTACTTACATGTTAATTCCTATGTGATAAACATTTGTTTGTGTACTGGTTGTGGTTGGCAGTGTACAGTTTGTAGTCCAAAGTTAACAAGCCATAAGCCAAGATTCGAAAGGGAGCACGTGTTTGCAAATTTGATTTCTCGATACATATAATAGAACTTGGTAGTTATGCACGTATTACGTAAATATTAAAACTTGGTTTTGTAACTGGTTTATTAGTAAACTATTGTGGATTTTGTTTGTTGTTTTAATGATCACATTGATCATTTTTTCGACGTCGGTAGTCGAGCGGTATAAGCCGCCAGATTGGGCTATACTGTGCCCGAGAGGTCGCGACTTCGATTCCCGCCCCGGACAATATTTCTGTAACAACAAAAAAAAATTGTTTCGGTGTCTGGTTGGCTAAGGAACTACCCTCCGTGCGTCGGAGACCACGTTAAGTCGTCGGTCCCGGCTGTCAGTTAACACATCTATGACAATCGTTACATGTAGTCAGAAGCTAATATGATCTGACACCTGGTCTAACCATCTCGGCTACTGGTTCCCTACGGGTTTCGAGGTCTGATGGCAGTCGCTCGTATAATTCTGGTAGCTAGCCGCATCAGGTTAGACTGGGAGCAGACCTCAATAGAAATGGGAAAAAATGCAAGCGGAATGATTGATCATTTTTTCTTGTGATGACTGCGATGCGGCGACGCGACGCTACTGTTGTTAATGTCATAAAGTAAACAGAAAAAAACTTGTGGTAAAGCTGGTTGTGCACTGCTCAGGTACTGAGCCAGCATTTTGGGCTGCATGTCGCAGTTTACACATTGGCGTACGTGTGACCATTATTTACGGATCGCGCCAAGAGCCTTTGATGTGTTTGTGAACCGGAAAATAATTTAGACATCAACCTTCATTGAGCTGAGCTGTAGCCAAGCTCATAATGTACCAGTGCAAACGTTCCTCTACTTCGCCCCGTTAGGCCAAACTTAAACAGCTAACTGTGCCAACATACGGCCAAATAGATCTTTACACGTTAGTCTAACCTGCTAGCCCATCACATTAGCCCATTGAGTACGTCCTGCAGTATCAATTCGCGTCTGTGAATGTTGGTCGCCAGATAGATCAGAAACAGGGCCGAGTAGGTGGTGTGCAGTGTTTCCATACGCACCCTTAGAAGAAGGGGATGTAACTGGACATTCCCCTATCATGCATGTGATCTATCATTTCCTAGGGTGGTCGCAACCCGCCGGTCGTTCAGGTACGCGAAAGAGATTCCGCGACCTGGCAAGTGGGTTGACAGAAGAATGTAACCGTGGTGTCTTTGTCTATAGGTACCTATAGGTAAGTACCTATAGGCCGACCGCTTAAGTCGCGTATCGCCTATCGCCAACACTCTGACTCCTCAAGCTGCACAGACAATGATGATGATTCAAGCGATATGGATATTAGTGATGAATAGTCTTACATTACTTTTATCTGTGGTTAAATAGTTCTCTATGAGATTTAATTAATGTTTTATGACTTTGTACCTCAGATGGCGATACGCGAGTTAAACGGTCGGTCTATAGGTATTCCATTTAGAATCTCAGTAGACAGATAAATTGCGCCTGGGATTTCCTCCGGAATCAACCAGTCAATTTAAAAAGTTTTTGACGTGCATCCCGGCATGTATTGCGAAGACGTTGTCTAGAAATATATATTTTCGTGTTCGACTTTAAGAGACCGAGGTAGGTATAGTTATTTCCAGTAGTTAACTTTAGTTATACCGTGAACCGTAGCGGAACATGTAGGTTTACACATTAAAATTAAAACAATATGCACACGATAAAAGTGGAAAGTATTACTATTCGTTCCGGATAAGGTAGACTTTAATTATCACTGGTTCAGCAAAATCAAACATAGGTAACGCATGTTTTGGTTAATTTTGTATATCTGCAAATAACATGTTAAGTACCTCGGTGGTCCAGTGGTAAGCATGTTAGTTTAATAATCACAAGGTCCTGGGTTCGAATCTTCTTTTTTTAAATCTAAAATAGGCTTTATTCCCGGGTCAAGCAACGACTTTTTAAATATGCTTTGAGAATATTAGTTGCAGCTCGAAGTTTGGAATTGTACCCGATGAACGACAGTATCCTCGCCCTCTATTATGTATGGGACCTTAATATATCCGTCGAAAAGTGGGTGGTGATATTCAACTCGGTGTACACTCTCGGGTGATACAGGCTTGACACTATGTGTAACATGTCTAGTTGATAATATTGGCACAAATCACAATACTGCGTTGAGTTTAGACTGAGTCAGACTGTTTTGTTGCAAATAGGCGGTAAAAGTTAACAGCGACGACCATAGTCTAAAACGGAGTTAAACATACTCCAGTCGTTCCCTAGAGGTAAGATCGGATTTTATAAAGGTTTTATTTATTCGGTTTTCTTTAATGAAGTTCTTTATCGCACGTGTCAGTAGGTATGTGCCTACAGACACTAGGCGAATGTAAGCTAGGTCACAGATTAGATAATAGATATGTACAGCTAGTCTAGGCGCAAAACAATTGTAACAGCAACGAACAAGCTTATTTTTTAAAACCACCGCTGTTTACTTAGTCAAGTGGGTAATTACATTTTGTACGCCGCCGTACATATTAGATACATGGTAATAGTATTTATATACAAGCGAAACTAAACTTATTTACAACCGGGTGGCCAAAAAACACACGCATTTTTTACTTTTTATTTGAGATATTCGTAAAGTTTCGATGAGCGAATCTAAATCATTAATGAATTAAGACCTTTCAAAATATCATTGGAGAAGCGAAAGCACACAGACTCCATTCGCTCGTCCAGGGAGGATCGCAGCGTAAAGAGAGAATACCTTGGTCGACATACATGGCGACGCTCAGTGAGTCGATCGAGATATCGCTGTAATAATGTAGTGTAGCGAGTTTCAAGCCAACAATTGGCGAGTAGTCAAGGCTCGCGTAAAGAGGCTAAAACTGTTATTGGAGGCGAAGACACATTTTGGGTCGTTGAGTCAACGGAGTAGTACCTATTGAATTATTGAGGCTCGTGTTCGTTTTTTTTTTAAATTGCCAGGCTGTTTGTGAATAAATTTAGTTATCTCAGTCTGGATTCTATAGATCGGAATATAAACTTGTGAACTGGTCTGATCTAGACCCGATCTAGTAACTTGTGACCAGACGTCTGACTAGTTAGATTGTGGCTTTAATTCAATTTGATGTTCATGAACTACACTGTAGATATACAGTAAAGGACTTGTTCCCAAACATTTACAAAGTAGCGGTTTATGTAGCCCTGTTTATTTACCCTGGAGATTTAAATAACAAATTAATTTCATTCATGGCGATCCCTTTACATTTATGATTGGAATCCAGCAAATAAAAATACGTGTTGTTTTTACGTTTAACAACGAATTTGATACTTGATCAAGCAACATTTGTTGGAAACCAGGAATGCTTGTTAAATAATTAATATAACAATTTAATATTACACGTAAATGATTATAAAAACTTCAAGGAACTTTGAATGTTAGTATAATATTTCTACGCTACTTAATTTTACCATTAGTTAACGTCATCTCCTAAAATTAATTAGTACGGAACTATTATTAAGTATCAAGGTTGGTTCTTATACTACCTACCTTAACACCTACAGCCTATTTTACCTTCCAAAATAAGGGTAAAGCATAATCCAGACTTGTTTGTAGGGAAAAGTTGGTCTTGTTAAAAATAGATTAATCAGATGATCAAGCCACAGTGTATATTATTAAAGTCATTTAAATCAATTTGCAATGTATGTTACTTCATGTGGAATGCTGCAACTCAATTTTGAAGCAGATATTTTCAACTGATTGAGTTGAAATTTAGTATACACGATTAATTTAGCATGACAATGCATAGTTAGCTGTGTGACATCATCCAAAATCCAACATGGAATACCCAAGATGGCGGATTTATTATTTTAGATACACTCTTCTAAGGGTTTCAAATGAAAGGGCTCGCTGAGAATACCTGAACTTTTTAGCGAATTTAGATAAAAGCTTGATTTTAAAAATCTTTTTAATTTAAATATGTTTATTTTATGTTTAAGTAACAATTAATTTGAAAACTTAATTGAATCGAAGGAGATCCCAGTCCTATCCGTATCGTATTTTTTATACTTGTTTACTTAATTCAATTATTGTTTCCATCACCGACAAGATACCTACAGACACAGCTTAGCTGGGCCGGGGCTCACCTACCTAGTCTCTTACTTTACATTTATATCCGACATTTATATGAGTAATATGCCCGACCGCTTTGGACGGAAGGTAGTGTTTGAATAATATGATGTCTAATAGGTATCTAGTCGGTGGTTTCCAAGTATTGCTCCTTTCTTTACTCAATGAATAACTACGAGTATTTCCGACATATCCGCAATGACTGTGCTTGTGATTCATGTTGGTTAGTACGAGTTCGCAATTATGAGGTGTTTGTTTTGCGATTAAGCGTTTAACTAAACCATTAGTATGTGGAATACAATTACATAAATATTAATACAGTTTGGTTAGATTTATATCTTCACCATTGAATTATAAACGATTGTACCTACCTAAAAAGTTATATTTACAATCTATTTTGTTATTATATTTCCAATACATTTTATTCTATTTCTAGCATTTTATTTTCTTTCTATAAAAATCTATGTTTATAAAAAAATGAAAACGCATTTGACGGGTTCGAGATAGTATTCGATTTTTTTTTTGGTATTGACGAATTGATACCGGTACAGCCTTCTACAGTACCTACCTAACCATCTTTTTATCAGTCAAATTCATTTAATTAAAATATAACATTAGTTGTTCTGTTTTTAATTTATTTTCTCTTTGTTGCAGGTACGTTTCAACTCAATAACAACAGTATAAACGTTTGCTGGTGGTAAAGTTTCGAGGTCTTATTTCCCACTGCGTATCGTTCAATTTCGCTAGACGAAGTTGTGGCCAATTTCAACGAGCAAGCAAAGGCTCGAATAAAAAGTCGCGAGAAGTGCAATAAGTGCCGCCATCAATGTCGCGTTAGTGCCAACACAATAAAATAGAAAGTCAATTGGCTTCGGGAAAAGTCGCCCGGTTACCTCTGACGCTCGAGAGGTCGATGTAATGCTAGGAGCGCTCCTCTGTGGGAACAAACGAATTGCTTTTTATTATTGTTGTCCCGTACCATTCTCTCTTTACGATTGTGAAATAGGAGGAATTTAAAAGCCTTTCAATGTATTGGTATTGTGCAAGGGTCCAAATGTTCCGGAATAAGAATAGAAGTACCTAAGCATAGCTTCCGTAATCGTACAGGGTGTAAATAATCATATAGGTACCTATATTATAAAAATGAAGTTAGGTCGAAAACGTTGAACGTGCTAATCTCAGAAACTATTGGTCCGATTTGAAAATTTCTTGCACTGTTAGATTAATTGAAGAAGGCTTTAGGCTACATTTTATCCCACTGCTGGTTATGATAAAAAAATTAGGTCACGCAGGCGAAGCCACCACCGGAAAGCTAGTTAAAAATAAATAGCTAACCAAAAATTATCCCAGCTTTAAGCCTCGGATTCGTAAATTATACAACCCAATTTATTTACTCGTTTAAATTGTGCGTGAGTCAAAATTCACAATTTAATTAATTCCACTACTGCTAAGAGCAATTATAACACTTCGAACTCAAGATTATAATCAAAACACATAATGTTTCCAACTCTAAATTGCACACTTAACCCATTTCCCCTCCATTTAATGTGGCTATACAAAAATAAATTCAGATTTCGTACGCGATATTTTTTATTTATTTCTTGCCTCGTCACACGTCAGATTACCAAATAAGAAACACGCACTGCCTTAATAGCTGGGCAAGGCCTCGAGGCGTGCGAAATCGAGAGTTAACCAAAACTTGCCATTCACTTTCACTAAAGGCTCTGTTAGGTATATCTTATTAGCGTACCGGTCGCTTGTTTTAATGCATCGCTTTGTGCTCAATGTGGATTACAACGGCTACTTACGTAAACGTGAGTAGGTAAGTTACGAAATCTGTGAATATATTTTACGCACGTAGTAACCAATGGTTATATTTACAGATTATTGTAAGCACGATCCTATCATATCTAACTAACCTCACGATTACACGGCTATCACATAAACTTCCCTTACTACATAACTGGATATTTTCTACTTACACATTGATCCTTTTCAGTGCCCGGATCCAGGTCCAGTGTCCATCCGCTGGGCACGGGTCTTCTGTCAACTATCTTACGAGTTGAGAGAGTTTAGGACGTTAATAGAGCAGCGGTGGCGCATCGGTCTCAGCCACGTCTTTGAAATATAAGGTCGCGGGTACAGATCTTTGTGTAAACTGTTTCATCACCGCTGCCCAATATCGCTGAAGGAAAAAATCGTGAGGAAACCGGCATGTCTAAAAACTAATCATTCGAGGACATGTGACATCCACTAACCCGTACATGACCAGCCTGTGTAGATTAAGGCCTAAAACTCTCAACTCGTAAGATAGTTGAGAGAAGACCCGTGCCCAGCGGTGGGACACTAAAAAGGGTTGAAGTGAGGCGTATATCCACACACGCTGGCCAAGTGTGGATTGGTGGATGTCACATGTCATGCCGCTCATTTATCTATAATAATGCATGTATTTACAAAAACAAATGTATTTAAGTAGTTTATCAGTTCCTGGTAACCATAACACAAGCAAATGTAATTGCTTAATGTGGTACTAGATGGCGCTGTATGTATGTGTGATGTTATTATTATTATGCCGGTTTTCTTACGATTTTTCTTTCATCAATATTGAGCAGCGGCGATATTCATAACGGTGATGAAAAACATATCGTGAGGTAAGGGGGCGTCAATAAATTACGTGAGGTGTTTTTTTAAATTTTCTGCCCCTCCCTCCCCTCTGGTGAGATGTCGTGAGATTTTATTCGACCCCCTCCCCCATCCCCCAATCTCACGTGAGATTTTTCAAAATGTGAGTTTCTTACGTAAACGCGTTGGATTGTTATTGTAAAAAGAAAAAACAAATTTGCTTCGTGCTTTTATTTACGACTAGTAATTACTGTGAGTTTAATAAAAGTGTAATAAAAATATAACAATAGAATTTTTTTTTGTTTAAATCACCAAAAAAAATGAAAACCCGCGCCCAGTGGCGACACACTAAAGGTTTGTTACTACGAATAATACCTCAATACTTATTTGGTTGGTAACACTCTTATTAACATTACAAATATAACACTATGAGTAAAATTGATAAATGCTCATCTATTAATCTATTGCTTTCATCAAAATTACTTGTTAAATCTGGAAAATGAGCATCATTATTATTTCAGTAATGGACAGAATTATAGCAACGTTTGGGAATGTTGTTAGTTCATTGAAAATCACATTAACACTTTGTATGTTGTATCGAAATATTATACAACTAGCTTTCCGACAGCGGCTACGCCCGCGTGTATGTCGGTTATCGCGCCAAAACATTACCTTCTTTTTGCGCAGTCGGATAAAAACTATCCTAAGTCCTTTCTCGGATCTCAAACTACCTCCATACCCAATTTCATCCAAATCGGTTCAGTAGTTTAAGCGGGAAAGCGTAGCAGACAGACAGAGTTACTATTTGTAATATTAGTAGGGATGAATAATTTTCGCAATATGTAGGTATATAATTACATAGACAACACAAAACCATCCCAAATGGTATAGAAAGTCAATACATTACCTATCTAATTTTATGATCAAACTAGCTTCCGCCCCCGGCTTCGCCTGCGTACTTATTGAGATAAAAGTACCTTAAGTGTTAATCCAGACCATAATCTATTTTTGTGCCAAATTTTATCCAATTCCGTCCAGTAGATTTTGCATGAAAGAGTAGGTAATAAATATCATATTTCACTTAAATTTACTTGAATCAATAAACAGTTAGTAGATATAGATAAATTATAAATAGATAAATTATAACCCCCGTATTTACAAACGTCTTATAAGCTTATTATAGCTAAAATAGGTTTATAATTCGTTTGTCTTTGTCTCTCGTATATAAACTAGTAGGTAAGTATATATCTAAAGCGAGTCCTGAGATTAGCGTGTTGAACCAAACAAAGAAACTCTTCAGCTTTATAATATTAATATACCTAGATAAACGCTGTACCTATAAAACTATACCTATACAGTTCGTTAGTAGAATTGAACTTTCAAATACCTACATACTTCCATTATTGGCTTTTGGCGTTCAAATCGAGTCACGATTGAATCTATTTCCCTTTTACGAAATTTAATTAGTAAATATTATTAGGTAGGTACTGTGATATGTATATCCTCCTACTAATAATATAAATGCGAAAGTGTGCACGGGTTGCAACGGTTGCTCACCTTTAATTGCCCATTATGATCAATGTAAATTTTAATAATGCAACGCTGTATGGAGGTTTGTTACTCTTTCACTTATAAATTACTGGATGGATTTGGATAAAAAACTTGCACATACATAGGCTACTTATTATCTTAATACCACGCGGGCTAGTATGAAACTGAATAACACTAGTTGCTGATTGGTATGATTTTAGTTAAAATTAAAAAGTCTAAATTGAAATAATATTACGAAGATTTCTCGAATGTCTAATGTACCTGTAGTAGTACAATTCGTTAAACTTTGCGTAAGGGCCAAAATACTTAGCTCATTTGTCTCCAACGCCAAACGTAAACGTCTGATCTTATAAAATTTGTGCTTCCTTTGTATAAAAATAGGTAAGTACCTATTTTTATACAGAGGAAGCCCAAAGTTCTTTTTTAATTATCAATTAAATTATAACGGTTCACTTGCACCAAAGACAGAACTTCTAAGTTCTAGCAAAGTTGAGTTTTCAGCGCCTTTATAACTGCATAAATTACTTTTGTTTTCAAAAGCTGTTATAAAATTATACACTTCAATACTTATCAAACTCTATGCAGATTTGCGTAACGCTCTTTGCTGTTATGTGTTAAATAAATTATAAATAGCTCTGATTATGAATTGACAATAAAGTGAAGTTTTCTTGAAAACTTATAGTGAAAACACTATAAAGAAATTACCTCGACCTAATGACATTGTAATTATCTTAATGTTCCATAGAACAAAGCCTTCATGCTGGATTTACTTAATACAGTTGGTAGATGTCTACAGTGTATTTGAAGTACTAACGCCAAATAAATAGGTCCTGACAGGCTTAGGATCTTTTGAGTCCTTAGTCTTCGTACCCATTCCGTTTATTGAAACGTGAATATTCGTCCCTTAGAGCGAAGGATATCACACAATAGTGTCAGGTAGCCGACACCTTGTTAGAGAGGTCACCCCTTTTGAATCTTACCGTCATTGTGTTGAGATGGGTCGTCTGGATTCTGTTTCAAACGCGTCTCATTCAATGCTTCTGACAAATCAAACACCTACTTAATTAAAGTCGTCTCTATCAAACTAACTCTATTCTGAAGTGGAATCGATGGACATTTTAGATTCGTCAACTAAATATTTGCTTGGCATTTTCAGAAAGTCGTTTAGTCAAGTTGGTGCTTGGCGGCAGAAATATTTTCCCAATGTCGTGTTTAGTCGCGTGTATGGAGGGGGAGGCTGTCTAAAACATGCCAGTCTCGAGTCTATAATTCACGCTCGGACGAGCGCCCGGCCGGCGCGGGCGGCTTCAATCGCTCAATGTCAATTGGACCACCCCTCTCTCGCGATCTTGCTCTCTCAATGGCACCTCGACAAAGAAATGTACGCCATTTTTCTTAGAGAAATGCAATTAGAACGAATGCATTCTCTTTCGTTGCTTGTGTTGTGCAACAACGGACACCGGTCGTGGATTTTTAATTTAAGGTTGTATTTGCTTGGTTTTATGTTGCTTGACGTCAAACGTTTATGTGCGCCAACAAAGTACGAAAACGAAGGCAAACATTTTTATATTGATACTCTCCATTCAATTTGTTTCTTGATACACTCTTTACAATAGTTTTTCTACACACCCCTGTTGGCATTCGTACAATAATTACTCAATTTTGACTAAGATTTTGAATAAGACTGCTAGTGATTATTTGTATAGCCCCATCATAAGAGCTAATTTATAGTAATAACAGCAAAAATCTAAGATCCTTTTTTGGAACAAAATACAATCGATATTAAAGTGGTTGGTGGATGATCTACTACTTTGACATCCCATTACACACATGGAAGTGATTAAAATAGGGAACGATGAACAAGAGAGCAAGTATTGCTATCGCTAATCATGCACACACCATCATCACGATAAATAAGCTGGCAAAAGATAAACATTGAGACAGTATAGTGAGTAAACTGAGTGGTCTTGATCGAATGTTCAAGAATTATCGAGTTTTAATTAGGTAAGGGATGCAAGTTATGCAACAGAGATCCAACAGGGATCTTGAACAATCGTCGCACGCAGTTAAAGTTGTCTAGCAAACGATCTTAATCAGACTTTGCAAAGATGTCTATCTATCATATTATTTTGTTTGGATCTTTTAATATTTAAGTGCGTACGAGGTATTATGCCTCGAATTTTAGGGCTTGTTATTGCGGACGACTGTTCGTGTTACGAATGTAATCACTATATTTGCAAAGGATGAAAGATAAGTACACAGCAAATACTCAATGTTAGAGTGTGTTGCGTATTAAAATTATTATTGGTTTATTCCCACCGGATTATCTCTTTCGTTATGGAATGACGAATGAAATTATACTCTGCCTGTAGCTTTCGAAATTTATCCGGCCTTTTGAATAATGCAACCGCTTTATTGGACGTATGAAGTATGTATATTGTGTACAGCGTATTGTTTTAATTTAAGCGATTTAGTTCAATCGAACACAACATATGATATCAGTCTATTGTATTAAAATCAATTGATGTTCACCTAACCGAAACAAATTAAATTTATTTGAAGCTGTCAGCCAGGTTTTAATAAAACGTATACAAGATCGGATGTTAGATTGTACGAAATATGCGTCATATGGGGGTATTTATGGAAGTAAAGGCTATATTTTTCTGTCGAATATTTTCACAATACATACATTCCATCTGTCAGCGTCGAGCCATAAAATCTAAGCGACATGAATATTTAAGGCTCGACGGACCAATGTACGGTTGTAGTACATTTTTATTAACACAAGACATTAACGCTAACGGTTCGCTGCACTTCGCTACGCTCTACTGGTATAAATCCATCTGAATTAGCACAACGACAATGCGAGGACATTATGTTGCGCACAAGTCCTTGTACTAAATCAAGCGTACTCTGTTACAGAATAACAGCTGCACACGACTAATGCAATAAAAGCAGCCGAGAACAGCATGATAGTAGCACCAGTATGCCAACAAACTTCTGTATCTGGTGTGCTTCGTGTCATAACTACCGCATAAGTAGGAAATTATTTCGGACTCAATGTTTTTACAAGAACGCAGAGAAGCGCAAACTTGATTTGTTGCTCCGACAAAGTAACGTTTAGCGTTCATTTAATTTGCTTGTTTTTCCTAGAGGCCTCTTCCATGGGAGCTCACGGTTTTTACTTAAAGATTAAACTAAGTACGTGTTTGTTCATGTTGATTCAAATGGATAAAGGCGCAAGTTTATAAAAATGACGATATCTAAAGTTTGGTATCTGTATCGTTTTACAACAAAGCCAAGAACCGACTTATAGCTCAGTCTTATTGTATTTGCTCTGGGCTTTGTTCTGCTTTATATTTCTTAAAGCTTTCCATTCTGTCGGACGTCGGACTTAAACAATACTGTTGAACTATCTTGGGAATATAATTCCTTTTAAAGTTATGTCCACGCAAGCAATATTTGTTTTCACGATTATGAACTTTCGCACATTCGAATAAAGATTGCAATTTTTGACGGGATTGTATTGATATTGCTGGTTGCGTAACGGTTCATGACTGGTCTTGTCCCGGCTTTTGGAAATGTGTCGCTACTGACAGCAAAACTAGTTTTCAGCGTTGCGTTCTTCTGTGCATGTCACTTTTTCTATATCTGCAATATGACGTATTGCCGATTGCGAATAAATAATATGCTGTTTTTGATGCACACAAATTTTATTCTCCATTGTTTGTTTTGTACAATAGATCAGTTTACGCTATTTCATTTTCATCTGACTGTACTGTGATTGTGTAAACTAGTTTTTATTTATCTATCGTTTTCATTATTTTTATAGCTCTCTGTTATTTTGTCACTTTGCATTTGAATTAACATAAATCGCCTAACATTCTGTTTGCATCTAACATAGGTAATCCGATCCGTGACAGTTTTGATTGGTGATTTAATACTGATATTAGTATGAGCAAAATACATTAGAGTTGTTTCAGCTGGCTAATCCCTAATTATCGGCGTAATGTATTGCGACCGCGGGTGCTTGCTTGTTTGTTAGCGCGTGACTCCGTAATTACAAATTGTGGTTGTTTGATAATGTTTGTCTATTTACGTTGTTAAGATATTTGAACCCTGTTGTATGTACTTCGTGCTAATGGCATTTTACGAAAAGCTCATTGCAAATTATGCAAACAAAGTTTGGTAAATACTCAAATTAATGTTGCAAGTTTACTAATAATTTAAAATGATAAGTAACATAGCTCAAAAGTTGAAATCTAGTATAATTTAACATAATTTCATTGTCTTTGAATAAGCCTTTAAGTGTGGATTCCTAAGTTTCGCAAAACCACATTTTAGGTTTGTTATTTGGCATACTATTTATAGTATGCCAAATAACAAACCTAAAATGTGAAAAGAAACAAGAAAAGTGGCTGGCAAATTCTTTAGAATTTGCCTTTCTTGACTTTAGTTGTTCAAATTATGATTGTTTCTTTACCTAAAATTAAAATTGCCCAATAAGATTTTTGGAAATAAATAAAAGTTTAGATAAAAGCCAAGTAATGACATTAACTTAGAGCGCTTTGGTAGAAAGTAAACGAGAAATTAAAACAAGTAACTCGTAGTTTCACCTTCACTTTTAGCTTTGTTCACCTTAATCTATTTAACCTTGCCAAAGGGTTCACAGTTCAACGCCTAAAGAAAAAGCATTTCCACAAAGCCTTCAAAGATACTGGAAAGATTGATAACCACTGTGAAATAGGACCGATTAAATTCTTGGAAAATAATGCGAGTGGTTATCTTTCATAGATTTCCATCGGAACGGAAACGTCCGTGCTAAAGTATCGTGTACGAAATTGCCTTAGAGGCAGCTCTAAAAAAGGAGAAATAAGACGACATCCGCCAGGGCCGACGGTCATTACGTTAATGCGAGACTAAACTTGATTGATGATCTGTGCTCTAGGAAAATCGTAGGCCTGCTTAGATCTGTCGCGTTTCAACGAACGTCACCTTAAAAACGCGTTACTACTTACTTTTATTTCCGACAACTGACAACCGACTCGCCATTAATGTTTTAGTTTTTTGGAATTTGTTCGAACGGTGTTTGTTGGAACTGGAATTCATGCTGGCGTTCGAATTTTAAATCCAATCAATTTATTGTATGTGTTTTGTTTTGTGAACAAACGACTGCTGTAAATTTAATTTCTCTGACGCTTCTTACATGAGGTACTTAAGTAAGGGCTGATTGTTCAATAGCCAGATATTAACTGTTATCTGAGGAATATTTTTGACATTGTAATATACTACTACTAGTACTACTATCTACTAGTTATATCTACTACATTATTTGATGTACTGTTCAAAGGAATCTCTCCGTAGGTAGTCTCGCTCGTATTGTATCGGTTGCCGTCCTAATTAGTTCACGATGCACATATAGCAGTAATGGAACGGCCATGTACTAATCAATGAACACTGGCCACCTGAACCATATTTAGGTTTCACCTGTCTGCCGTAGTAGATTCGCACAGTCGCACCTAATGGACTGTAAGTGCTATTTAAGATCTATCTATTTGAAATAGGTCATCATTTCGTTTCTATTAATTACTATCTTTGTAAGTAGGTAATCAATGACGCTTCTATAGGTAATACACTTTAGTGTCACACTGCTGGGTATGGGCCTTTTTCTCACCCATATTGAGTTGAGGTTAGGTTTTAATACACATACTCAGCCCGAGTAACCGTCTCGATCAAATAAACTAAAAAAAAAAAACATCGCATCAGCCTTATTAAGCTAATTTGTACATTGATACATATAAACATACGGATACTACCTCAAACATACCTTAGGTACTCTCTTTTTAATCAAGATTTCACAAATACAGTTTCGCAACAATCATATCAAAGAACCTAAGCTTTATTTTTAAAATAACATTAAAAATACACGCAATTATTCAATAAAGAAAGGCATGACTAGAAGAAAATATTTCTCACCGGTCTTAACAGGCAATTTGTAGAAACCCAACAAAGCAATTCATAGTAAGGTTTTCCAATATTCACTCCTCTATCACCTCATTTTTTCAATTCGCCTATTCGTTTTACGTGGGCTGAAGCAATATCAGTAGATTGTGGGGATAGGAGATAGAATTCTTCAAACCGCGGCGATGATTTACTTAGATTCGTCCCCTATAGGTACTATTTAGTTCACCCCCCAACGAAAAAACGTGTGTATTAAATTTGTCATGAACAAGTTTGAGACCTCGTAGCACTTAGACGAATGGATCGATATTGATGCGGTTTCCTTTATTTGAAAGTAATTGAAGTGGTCAGTAGTAAATAATTGTTAATTTAAAATTATTATTTATTTCTGTTAAAGTAAAATAAATTTAAAAACTTTTTAAAGTTTCGTGTTGCATTATTAAAATTTACCTATCATTATTACGGCTGATCAACGTGCTCACCTTTTGTTTGGTTTGACGTTTCGAAACGGGTTTCACCGTTCGTGATAGAGGCAAGGTCTGCTTATGGGATAGACATATACCTTTGAAATGTCACGTGTCCAGTGTCTTTATCCCATACATTTAATTCTTTTCGATCGCTATTACAATGTAACTTTGTCTAGGCCCAGTCTGAACATTAGTCTTCATAAACAACATCTGGAGACCTTTCTCATAGAAGAATTTTGGCCAAAGAATGTCTAACGGAGATTTTGTGGTAATCTACTGCGCTGCACAACGCAACGCAACACGACGCGACGCTCCATCTCTTCGTGCTAAATAATTATAAAAATAAAATGAATCATAATTATGATTTTATACATTTTCTACGGGCAAAGTTGCCTGAATCAAATAAATAAATAAAATTACTCCCATACTTAAACTGGGCCAGTTTACATAATGCGAAGAGGCTTTTCTTTTGTAGACATCTAAAGGACCGTTCTATTCTAAGGCACTCACTGAAGGGAGGCTAACTAGAGGGAATAAGAAAACAAAGCACTGTTAAGAAAATGCAAGGTAATCTTTTGAAGAATCCCAACGTACTGTCGCATAGTCTTTTGCATAATGCGCTTGTGCCCTCATATCTTTCAAATTCAACGGAATTGGATCTTCTTGGTTAATCTTGGATTACTATATATTCATTAGTAAGAGATTAGAATTATTATTAGATTTGTTTAAATAAGATTTCATTTTATCTATGAGGCACTACTGCATATTGGACTAACGAAAGTATGCCCATGTTTTTTTTATGGATGACTTAATCCAAAGGCCGGAATAGCCTTTATTGGTTCACCGGACTTTTTCGGTGAGCCGTTCGAAGACAGAGTAGCCCATATTGTATCTCGACTTTTTTATGGTACTTAACCCACTACTGCAATCCCGCCACTGCTACTTCTGTAAGCCAGGATCACCTGCGGCATCGGGAAGAGACTCGGAGTTTCTGGAGTCTCTGTGTTAAATTTTATCCAATTCTGTCCAGTAGAATTTGTGTGAAAGATTAAAAAGAACCCTGACTTTGACCTTTTGGCGTAGTGGTTAGTGACGCTGACCATCAAACCTAAGGTCGTGGGTTCGATTCCCAGGACCCAGGACAATCTTTTGTATGATAAGCAGGATTTGTGTATGCATTTACAAAAAAATGTATTTAAGTAGTTTATTAGTTCGTAGTAGGTACCCATAACAAGCAAATATAAGTGCTTGATTTGGGACTAGATGGCGCTGCGTGTTGTGATACTCGTAAAATATTGTTATTTATCCACACATCCTTCCATAGAAACTTTCATAGTGTATTGGTGGTATGTTACTATCTCGTTTTATGATCCAATCCACCCTACTGCTGGTGTGTGCTTCAATGGAGTGAGAGTGATACCTTAACTCTAGACAATAGTATGTGCATGTAATAGGTTATTGTTGTGTTAATCGTGGTCGATAGAGTTGACAGCTTGTTACTGCACGGTCGGTTAACTAACCCGTCACGGTTGCATGATTTCAATTCCAAGGTGTCAGTATTGAATAATGTCAGGTGTATTGTTACATTTGTAACTGGGGGCTACAACTGAAATTAATTCGGATTTAAAATTTGTTTCTCTATTCGAACATAATCAAAATGCGTACTCCCGAACCTATCGAATCTTAAAACAAGATCGTCGTTACGTTCTAGTGTTATCAGCGTATTGGTTCGACACGTCAAGTGCAAGTTGTTTTTATTAGTAACATTTTTATTGACTTTCCGTTTTCCACTGCACTTTATTAATTTTATTTTGAATTTCTCGATCTAAATTAGTTCCTATGCGAAACTTAGGAAGCGTACGCTAGTATCGATATCAAGATGGCACACTGACGTTAAACTGAATCAAAACTCGATTGATCCTGAACTCAATGCTGTCGGTAGTAAGCCAACTGATTTTATGGGACGACTCACCACCGCATTCCAGCCATTGCTACTTCTGTAAGCCAAGATCAGCGGCGCCGTAAAGAGACTTGGTATTGATTGATTCTATAATTTTTTTACACACCTTGCTATGCCAATTAGAAACAAAGCGGAAAAAGAGTTATTTAATTTGGTGTTTGCAAGTTGGCGCACATATTATATTATGTTGAAGTGTTTAAATAAATCCGCCGAGTCGACCTTGGTAAATTTTGGCAAGTGACTATATGTACTGAAAGATTAGTGCTTGAGGTAGAAAAGCCTACTTTTGAATGCTACCAGTGTTCTACCTTATCTCCTAAGTTCGTAGTAGGTAGGTATCTAACCTACATAGAAATTTTGTTCTTATCTTCAAACTAATTTTGTTTGAGTCTAGATTTAGGTTGAATCATGTTTATAAAATACTACAGTTAGCTTGTAATCATGAGGAGGAACGAAAAGTAAGGGCAAATACAACACCACTAATGATGTCCAAAATAAAAACACTGCTGAGTTAATGAAAGACTGCTGTTGGAAAAATACTATGTTAGCTTTTGATCGTGTTTTTTGTAATAACAGTGAGAGAGCAGCTTGTTTTATTACACGACACCTCTAGAGAAATTTTTTATTCTTAATATTAGTCTTTTAATACGCTAAATTAAAAATGTAGACACATAATGACACCTCCAGCGCCTAATTTTCCTCAAGCCTAAGTAAGGACCATATCGATCACTTCATCTTTAAAAAAAAGTGCTTCAAAATCGGACCTATCGGCATAGGCGCTACGAGTCAACAAAACTATTATAGCTCACTCGTCAAACTTACCCAGGCCCAGATATGAGATAGCCAACTAACTATTTAATGATACGGATACCTCGTTTTATTCAGTTAAGATCGTAACTATAACAACTCAGACTCGTTACTCTAATGCAAGTGTCTTAATGGATACAGTCATGTCTGTTCCCAACAGACTTCTAACACTTCTCTTTACTTAGAAAGACTAGGTTGTTCACCCCAAAGTAATCAAGATAAAAGTTCTTTTAGAGCCAAATCCTACTTAAAATATACGAATTATCTTACTTTTCTGAAACCTGATTTTAACGACACAATTTTTATTATTGCTTTGTACATCGAAATAGGTAATCTATCAATGAAAGGCCATCCAAATACATCGATAGTACACAAACGGTCGTGAACGTATAAAATGGTTTTATGTAAATGTCCTCGTGCAGAATTCAATTTGTGTGAATCAATCCACTTTGTAGACACAAACTCAACTTTAGGGTTGTTTGGGTGCGGTGTGGTGTTCATACATATTTTAAATGTACGAACTGTAGTACAACAGGGACGCTACGTTCGTACTTTCTTTCAGTCAAATGAGGCATAATAAAATAATGGCACGAAAAAGGTTACTCGAAAAAGTTGTGAAAGGGGATCCAAAAGTTTTGGTAGTCCGTCCTGGTTTTATACACGCCCTTCTCTATTCGCCTCGTGTTATTATTTACATTACATTTTCTCCTGACCGCAGCCCTCGACAGCGGTGCTGTTTTTAATTAATGCTGCTCATTCCACCTGCCTTCCTAGTGTTACAGCAATTATTTTCCCTACCTCATTAAAAAGTTTAATATAGAGATAGAAATATTCTCACTGACGTTAAGCACCTTCTAAGGTTTTCCTTCTTTCGCAAGTTTGTTTCTTTATCTTTGTGCTATTGTGATACAAAGTCGACTATTTCCTTTGCTTTTCTTTTTCCGATACTGTAGTTTGTTGTTTGTTTTGATCGGTGCTTTTATGTGCCTATTACAAAGTGATTGATGCGATCGAACGGTTTCCTTTACAAATTTTGGTTTGGTTACGAAGATCGTGTAAATCATGGCTGGGGTTTTTGCGAACATAATAATTTTTAACACTTATCTGGTCAATAAAATTCGCTGTATGAAGCATGTGATGGGTGGTATCGGGATCGTTAGTGGAACGGTTTGGTCGTTTCGTTATTTACCATCGGTCGTCCATCATATTTAATCGCTAGCGTCGATTCGTTTTTGCTCTTGGTGTGTTTGTTACGTTCAGCGCAAACTGCGACACGTGTCGGTGTGACGTTTTGTTTCTGCTGACGTGCCGATGATGAATAGCTTATAGGAATTTTTCTAAATTACAACACCTCGTATATCAAGCAATGTTTGAAGTATTTGATTTTAAACGTTATTCGTGTACCAATTAGGTTCAAGTCAAAGTGAGAGTCAATGTACATTGGTCTTAGAAAAACAAACAAAAAGTTAAATTGCTTAAGAAATTTGTTTAAGAATAGACTAAATGGTGATGTACATTGTTCGTGATGGAAGTCGTTAGCTAAGTTCAGCCTTCAGTGTAAACATAGTCATCATTGACGTCTGAAGTCTTAATTTCTTTGTTAATAATACCCAGCTATAGTTGTTTCGAGATTTAAAGGTGTTAAATCGTAGCGGTACTTAGCGTAAATGTTAAGTTATAGTCTTTGACGCTTGGACGTGTGCCGAGCCTTAACGACCATGAGTGTTTAAACTTAGCCCGCATTTACGACGTTTTAAAAAGCTCTCTGTTCGAACTTATTACTAAACATTAGTAATAAATCAAGACTATTTTAACTACCGTTGTTTTATAATAATTAAAAGAAAAATCAATGTTAGTAGCAAAGTATGTAATCTATCTGAGACTTAAAACTGGTTTCCTTTCAGTAACCATTGATTATATCCAGTAAATAAGCGAAAGGTTACTAATTTATCACAAAATCTCAGAAACTACTTACTAGACCTAATAAGATGAAGTTAGGTCTACTAAGTAATGACTTTAGGATATTCCCTGAAATTCCAAATAGCGGGAATTTTCTCGAATCTTGTATTCCAAGGTGAAGTCGCCGGGAGGAGGACGGTAATGTATAAATATATAAATAACCTGTAGGCAATTTGTTCCGGGTTGCAAGTCAACTAACCTTCAATAAATCTACATTAATCGTGATTATAGATTGTATTAATCGTTTTTCTATCGTTGTCCTATTAATAATAGCTAGTCACGAAAAGGAAAGGCAACACTTTCATTATTTCCAAGGACTTTCTTGAGCTATAGCATTCAGAAGTGTCGATGCCGATATTATTGATCGGATGTAGGGTTGTTCATCGAATGATTTAATTAGTTATTATTTTATTTTATCTTGACTACATTAACAGCTAGTCATGCGTACGTTATCGTCAGTAATCATTTACTAATGGTTCTTGCGTAGAATCAAAACTGTGTCTAAGGATCACGATGAGCGCATGTCGTACGCCAACCTTCCGTGAATAACCTTCTAACTGATGATGGTGGAAACTGTATCAAATTAGGATTTTGGATGAGTCAGCGGATACACAGACAAGACGCGGGAAGCGACGTTTTATACTAGGTATATAAGAAGAATAATAGCTGAGTTCATGGATTTTGCTGCCAGCCCTTGTGACGAATCGATGCGCTGTACTTGTCACGTTTTCAATTAGTATGTTCAGAGACGCTTGGCTTATGGCCCTTGTGCTTCCTTGCCACTTGAGCGCCCATTCGTCTGGCGGAAGTTATTGCGACTATTAAAACTTCAAAAGGATTTTTACTGTTATGATCGCATGTTGCGTGTATTTTATTCTCAAAAAAAATAATTATAATAGACACATAGAAATCACTGACTCAAAATTATTTTTATAATAAATATCGTAGGCCCAACGAAATTACCAAAATTATACAGTACCTAACTATCTTCATGTTTCGGTAAAAATACAGGAAAAATATGAAATTACATACTTATTTTCATATTTCTACGCGGCTCAGCTATTAAAGTTCATTCAACTTTAACTTGAATATTACGGTTTGGGATTTAATCACAGTCTAGCATTCATAAAGTTTCATAGAATTCAACTTCGGTATGTTTTGCCTTACCCGAATTCCACCGAACCTATTCTGTTCGGATTTTTAATATACTCAAAAGCAGCTGTTATAAAACTAGCTCTATAGGTACCTACAGATACTTATGATAAGTATTTGGTGCCTTTAGTATCGCTCCTATAAAATGACGCTCTTGCGAACACCTAAGGGCTCTTTCTTAGTGTGGTAGTATTAGTACTAGTAGTATTGTACTTTTTCCGTGTCGTCGTAACACCGTGTTATGCCGTAACGTGTTCATGTGTAAAAGCCCTAAGGCGGTAAATAAAGACAGGATAATGTGCTGCCAGCCAAGAGCTTTGACTGTAAACCGGAGAATGTAAAACAAGGAAATTTCGAGACACCTTAATATCCTGCCACCGTTAACTAAACCATGTCTTTTGAGTGCCTAAGACTGAAGACAGAACAAAGGATAATTATAGTGTAAAGGAGGATTTACATATCCGTCACCATATTTCAGCCACGGCAATTCTGAGCCGGTATGTAGGTACAACGGTCTGCGTGGAAAAACTCTGGTATTAAAAGTCTACAAATTCCTGAAAAATTAACCCTGTCTTAGATTATGCACGAATTTAAATAAAAAGGTCGGAGTTTAAAAGTTTAACTAATTACTTACCTCACAAGCAATAATGTAGAGGAATACCCCTTCGAAATAGACCAGAGTTAAAAAAAATCTTGTATGCTATAAATTTTTGGCCGTTTCATGTTCGTAGTATAATTTGGTTACGTGAGATGCAACGACCCAAAGGCCAAATCCCCAATCCAGAACATACGCCTTTATTAACAGCCTCTTGTTTCTAATTAGGACCTAGGAGATATTTGCCTGTGTGAATAACAATATGCTTAGGCACGACACTAACTCATAGAAACTAAGAAACATGTATGTGTGCGTCGTGATATAAAGCGTGTGACAGTATATATTCACTTGTACGGTTCATGTGTGTGTGTGTGTGTGTGTGGGGTACAACGGATATTGTAATTGGTTCTGATTGATTTTATTAGGGTGAGGGAGACCTCTCTAGTGAGTTTTGTTTAACTTGTATAGATTAATACTTAGGTACAGGTAGGTACAGGCACAGATAATATAATACAAGTACAGGTTACCAATTGCCTATTAATTGATAGTAATAATATGTAATAATAATAATATTTATTTCATAAATGATTTATTTATTTTTTCACAGAGTTTCAATTCAAAAATACGTGTACAGTGGTAGAATTTAGGAACTACAATATTTTAAGGATTGAGGTTCTGTGCTCCTAGCTAGGTTACAAAATAACCTGTATGAAGGAGCAACAGTGCCCGTCTCCTGCAAAAGAATTTGACATATTTACACGTACAAAATAGTGTGGTTAAAAAGTTACAATGAACTACCTTAATAACTAAAACATGCAGAGATTAACGTGTATGATAAGTGTGTGTTATGTATGTGGAGGTGATATCGTGTGTGTGTGTGTGTGGTGTGTGGTGAATGGTGAATTGATGTAGGTAATGTTTAAAGGTGCACAAACATGGACCTGCTATTAAAAAGCACGCTTAGGACTAGCATGCTTTTTTCATTATTGAAATATGCGCGCTTATTTCAAGATACGTAAATACATGCGTGTTACTTAGAGGAAGTAGTTAATTAATAGCATATACTATCTACAGAGTGGAAGAGACATCCCTCCAAAAACTGAAAGGGTGCATTCAGCTCCTTAATTAGAACTATTGTACCAAGGCGCATATTAAATTTCTTTTTTGTTAATTTTTTGCACAAGTAAATATGTATAAACTCAAATCTTATACAAATACTATAACTAAACCTATTTTTTATATATTTGATTACGTATGTATGCATCTCCTTTAACAATGCGTTTCTGTTTATATTTTTAGGTTTTAATAAAAAAGTCCCTGTTTCCATGGGGTGGGGACCTGGTGATTTGAAATACAGGCATTTTTTAAATACCTAATTCGAACACCAGCTCCTCACATTGTAAAACCATATTTATAAATAAACCATGTAAATTTTACTACTTATGAGGAGAAATAAAACATAAAACAGAAAAACTATTTTACTCTGGAAATGTGCTCCGGATCTTATTTAAAAAAAATTATATATTTTGCTATAATCCCATTCACTATTACTAGGTACACAGCTAAAAGGAAAGACAGCTCAAATAAAACATCTATCAATGCATTAAAATCAATCCCATCTGATTCTTAAGTAAAACTTTAAAATACTTAAAGGGGCTAATATTGATTTCTAATAAATCTTTTGTTATTAAATGACCTCTCTTCCCGCAACTAAGTACTGCAATTCGTCATCTTCAATACTCCCAGTAATAGACATTGCTGTGTATACTACAGAGTACATCTGCAGCGTCTCTTAATGACCATCTTTGTGTTGTCTTAGTTTTATGGCTGAAGGTTGTGTCCCTTACTTTGTTACACTCTAAATTAAATGAAAAGTTTTCTATTTAGACGACTAAAATGTATAAAATTGCATTAATAAATAAATTAAGTGTCCCTTTAATGTCTCCTTGTTGGTTATAATAATAGGCACTGGTCTTCTATCAACATTATGATTTAAGAGGGTGCAGGCTATGATTCACATACGCTAGCCAAATGCGTGTAGGTGGATGCATGCGTGACATTCATGCCGGTTTCATCATATTGTTTTCCTTTATCGATAATTAGAAGCAGCGATAAAGCGATGTACTTATCATTTATCAGGATTGAACCGTGTCCTACATTTCAAAGTTGACTTCGATATCGCTACACCACTGCTACTCATTTATTATGAAGTTTACTTACATAAATTTCATGGTTACACTAACGTAAGCATACAAATATGTATTTATGTTACACTTTTAACAATTAGTAGGTATCTATTATGATAATTAATACTATTAAACCCGGTACATTCCAATGCTCGTATAAAATCGCAATTACGCAGTTAAAATACAATTAACAAAGTAGGTTATTACTGTGAGAATGAAATTAAATCATGAAATAGCTTGTGAGTTTGTCAAAAACGTTTGTTTTGAAACTACCATGTATCGAAAATCTATTTACAGCCGAGTTTTCAATAGCCAGAATAACTTGTCTAAAGAACATTTATGCATTTTGATAGGATTTTCTTACGTTGACTGTCACAGCGTCGAAGTTATTTCTCGCATAAAGTTATCTAAAGTGAAAAAATTAGGCTGAACTCGGTCACTTAGATTACAAAAATATATCATACCTACTTTTAGGTTTTAAAAAGGATGATTGAACGGCATATTTTAAGGACTTCCACAATTGCACTTTCACAAAGCTGTGTAGGAGCGCCCGTTTTCTATTAAAATCAGGTTCTAATAAAATGACAGGGGCACATGTGGTTCGTATTGTTTCTAGAAATGATAAAGGAATAAAGATATCAAAATGTGACGTATTTTTCCAGTATCTCGAACAATCCATCATCATTATTCATCATCATTATACTTGTAATTATATCAGGAACAGTTTCAGATTTGCGTTTTTAGAGGAGCGTGTTTCGAAACACATTAGGCGCGTTTTTACCTATAACTTTCGTGTCGTTATTTACGCTGAAAGTGGCTGTCATTTGTTTTAATATCCTTAAGCTACAATGCTACAAACTTGCACCCACCCAGATTACAGATATGCATTTTTCGTGCATATCTGTAGTCTTTAGCAAGTTTGTAGTATTGTAGCTTAGGGAAATTAAAACAAATGACGGCCACTTTGGAAGTGAATTTTTATGTTATTAATGCGAAATTGTTGTAGTGAGTGTGTGTAAATTATTTTGTAGATGTGTACTTTACACATTTAACTCGCCCCTGTCAAAAGTGACAGAAAAATAAGTAAGTAGATTTCTTTCATCTTATCTCCATGGATAGAAACAAAGTGCATGAAGTAGCACATATATGTATTCGCGCAAAGAAAACGCAAGTCTAAAACAGCTACCTATTACTTTTCTTCTAAAGTTATCTTGTACGTGTGTTATATCATTATAATGTTCCATCATTACATTACATGGTTCCAAAGTTTTTTGGAACATAATACATGTATGTATTGAATTATTTTCTGAAAAACACAATATTGTACGTGATTGATAGAAGCAATATTAAAAGTGGCGAAGAGTTTTTCATAAAAGTTATTTTTTTTTGTACCTAATTTGAAGTGATTGACATTTTGATTCATGTTTTTAACGTTCATATTACGTTTCGTATTTTAGCTTTTACAGAAACAACTAGGTAAATTACAATTTGAATTGTTTAAAAGCGGCCTTCCCTCCACTGCTACACTGACTTGTTTGTTAAAAGCGTGTTTATATTAAGAACTATACCTTTGATCGTATTTTTTGTAAAACCTTAGTAATTTTTTGTTATAAACATAAATGCCCTAAACTCCCGAGATTTAGAAATCTTGAATATCTCTATAATTAAGAAGTATCGACCTATAAAAAACCTTGTATAGTTTTTAAATATTGTAAAACAGGTACTTTTTGTCATAAATCCCGGCAAACGCCCGTATTTAGAGATTGTGAATATATTTACATATCATATCTTATCAGAAATGTTAGTTTCTCAATATTCTAATATATTGCTTCATTAGACAACTTGATATATATTAAACTAGATACCAATTAGGAATTGTGTCAGGTCTTAGTCAATATATTGCTCTATTAGTTCCATTATTATGCGAGAGGCATGTATTATTGCTATGCTAATAATATATTCATTGAGGAAATCAAGACCGGAAGCCCTACTAATGATGAGTCTGAGACTCAAGTGGAGTACTTTTGTTTTGATACAATATGAAACTAATGAACACTTCAAATGTATTGAATGTTTCATACATACATTCAATTAACTCAATGGAGCAGGACCCCGATTCTCGCGCTCGAGACATTTATGTCGAACTCGACGTTTATCGAAAAACTAGCGAATGTCGTTTAATAACTAACGAAATCGATATTTGATGTCAATTGCTATATTGAGTGGTAGACTTATCTCTAACGTGGCGTTCTGAGAATACGAAAATTAGTTTTTAATCGACATTTGCCATTATTGTCGAGATATGTTGAGTTTAGGATCTAAGTGTAAAGCGCGGTGTCCTGATTATTATGAGCATGGTGGCATGCGCGATCGGCCTCCGTTTTAATATTCATGTAGATCGAGGGTTTAATCCCAATGATATGTTTGTGTGAAATGTGTTATTGTGAAATTATTATGATCCAATTATTTGTCGGATTAAATTAGGGATCAGAGACAATTTTGATGTCTTTGGACTTGGTTGGCTTTCAACACCTCGATACTATTCATGTGTGTCGCGGTCTAACCTGGCTTACAGGAGTAGCAGTGGCAGGATTAGTCATAGATTAGTCATACTTATGTATGAAATTTACCGTATTATTGTTTAAGGACATATCAAAAACATCACCAAATTAACGATTTGTGATAAAAATGTTAGACCAGCGGTGGCGCAGCGGTACGGGCCTCGCCTTAGAAAAATAATGTCGCGGTTTCGAATCCTGGTCGTGCCCACACATCTTTGTGTGAACTGTTTTATCTCCGCTGCTCAATATCGGTGAAGGAAAACTTCGTGAGGAAACCGACATGTCTAAGAACTAATCATTCGAGGACATGTGACATCCACCAACCCGCACTTGGCCAGCATGTGTGGATTAAGGCCTAAACTCTCTCAACTCATAAGATAGTTGGGAGAAGACCCGTGCCCAGCTGTGGGACACTATAAAGGGTTGAAGTGAGTGAGATAAGATGTTTAAATAGGTAATAGATCTTTTGTGTACACGTATGACTACAAATCATCAAAGACTCGTAACTTCCATCGCAAAACATATTACTCACAAAATATTCACGCTCAACCGAATAAGGGACGATAGTGAAGCCCCATACTTTATCTAGTCCACGCATTAAGTTTTCATCTTAAATATTCTCAGTACCGAATTTAGCAGACACCGGGGCCTTTAATCAGCAACAAGTTCTTATGTGTAACGTGGTGATTTATAAAATTCAAGTAACAAATAACTATAACTTCGCTAGATTTTTATAAAACAATGTCTCCTGCTGCTTCTGTTTGTATGTTGGAATAATCTCAAATACTTACTGAATGGATTTTCATTTGGATATCACAATACATCATTTATTGTGTCAAACGTAGATCTCATCAAATGTAGATAAACTAGATTTCCGAACGCGGCTTCTTGTTCTAACCTCTTTTTGCGCAGTCGGATAAAACCTATCTTATTTCCTTCCCCGGGTCTAAAACCATCTCCACACCAAATTTCATCCAAATCGGTTCATAAGTTTTGGCCTGACAGCGTGACAGATGTACAGTTACTTCCGAATTTATAATATTAGTAAGGATTTTTCAAGAAAGGTCTGCGTAGTTCATCTTATTTCATCCGTACAAAGCCTTGCTCGCTTTTCTAAACTTTTACTTCAAGATAACACTTGAGGTGGATTTTGCGTATGCAGGGCATCCTTTTGTGCAGAGTCCATAGCAGTGGCTATTTTACGCCACATAGTTGTGAGTAATCCGGCACTGTGTATTCCACTACTGTATTGGTCCCACATGCGTTCACATGGCGTAACAAAGCGGATAGATGGACCGGTGTCAACCCTCGTCTCCCTATTATTCAGGAAGGATCCACTTGGCATCGCTGTCTATAAATTGGTACATCAACGAATTGGAGTCATTGTTGTTGTCATATCAGGAATCAAAAACGTAGAGAGCTATTATGTGTCAGAAATATTCTTTATGAGAACATTGTTACACATTTTGAAATAAAACTACTTTTTAACGGATTTTATCGCGGTAATACTATTGTACAAATTTGTTTAAACTTACTGTATTATTAGGTTAAAACACTTGCATTCTACCGAGCTGTTTTCTTTATGTTATTTATTTAGCATTGCCAAAATTTATAAATATGCCATAATGTTTTACCAGATTAGGAAGAAAAGATACACCAATTTAAATATATATTGATGAAAAAGTTTTTTTTTACTTTGTAGTTTTACACATATTCTTACTAGTGATAGATACTGCTTGAGTTTTACTAAAATTTTGAAGTGTAACCTTGTGTATATGTATGAACTTAATGCATTCATTATATAACCTAGAGATGCGAGAAAGGGGTGAATTTCGACTGAAATCTGTTTTTGTGAAAGGAGCGCTTACTTATGTAATACTAGCTTAATATAGATAGGTAGCTACTGAAAGTATTGCAAGTGTATTTCTGGAATAAAAACTATATGTTAATCCAGGTCCTAGTTACATGAGTAGAAAATTCTATACAGAGTTCATAAATCTCGGGAAAAAACCACAAAAATCGTACATCCTTATTTCTCACTAGGTTCTGCATTTATAATAGTAAATCTTTTATTGTCCCACTTAGAAAGACTGCGTTGTATTAAGCGAGAATTCGTTCTTGTCATTCTGGTGGGTGCAACGTAATATAACATTTCAAAACGTATTTACTATAGTGCTTATATGTGTTCTCCGTTCTAAATAGCACTAAGCCAGCTACTTTCAAGATAGTGCAGGTGTCGGATATATTGCCGCGACATTACCCATTTAGAGCACAAATGTCTCGCTCCAAACTAACATTAGTCGCTCTTTATTTGAAACACAACACATTATTTGGAATCGAGTGGGTTTTTGAAGTAGCGTCCTGAATATATATAGGTGTTGGATGTTTAGCAATTTGTAGTTTGAATGTGACTAACGAATCATTAGTGACTATTAAATTAGTATACATGCTAGTATTATACTAGACATGCATTTGTAACGACAACCGTGGCGCCACATACCTAGCTGACACCATAAGCATCTTTAGTTCTCCGAGTTTTGAAATAACTCAATACATAATAAGTTACGCGACTCTAACGCGTAGGTACTTGCGCTACGTAATAAAATTCACCAACTTCTCCAGGTGTATATTAAGTGGTCGCGAGGCTTGTATTGTGTATTCACAGTTATATTCCATAGGATAAAGATTCATGTGGGAAATTAAACCACACAAAAATGCAAAATTTTTAAAAGTCGCAGAACACAACTTGTTGCTTACGATATCAGCTATCTTCTATTAAGAGGTTGCTGGTGTTTTAAAATAACCCTGTATTCTGCGCATATCTAGGACACTATTGCAGCTGCAATCTCAAGGTGGGTTTGGTTGAGTGCAGCTGCGGTGGCGCAGCGGTATCGGCAATATAAGGTCGCCAGTTTGATCTCCGATTGTGCACACACTTGCCGCTGCTCAATGTCGGTGAAGGAAAACATCGTAAGGAAACTGGCATGTCCTACTCATTCGAGGGTATGTGACATCCGCCAACAAACACTTGTGTGCAACCTCAGAGTTTGTAGATTAAAGCTTAAACTCTACCAACTCGTAAATTGGTTGAAATAAGACCGGTGATCAGTAGTGGGACACTAAAAAGGGTTGAAGTGAAGTGAGGTGAAGTGAATCTCTTGGATAGTTTTAATGCAGTGCGGCTGCACAAAAGTTATGCTGTCATTTTGGAATACAAAGTATATAGTCTTGTATGCAATCAGCTGCCGTATTATGAGTGTGTATATGGATTATTATTCTGTTGAAAGAAAGGGATGCGGTTATAAAATGCATATATCCCCATCTCTTTTTTTCAACGGTATCACAATCGATTTAAACACTCATAATTCGGCACCTGGCTTAATACAACAAAAACTTTCCAGATTCAAGTACACTTTTCATTTTTACGTGTATTTACTAAACTACTATCTACACTTCTCTCTTACTAGAGCGTGACGAATCTATTCCTTCAGCTATATGTTTCGAAATTATTCTAAAAATATCCCACAACGGCCAACATTAATTAGTAGGTATTTGGTCTAACTTTAATCAAATAACAGATAGTTGCACAGAAATTCTTGGAGCGTGATTTGAGATGAATTTCATGAGAAAATAGTTCTAACATTTCCAACTCTTCCATAATAAGGCGCATAGTTGGTGTTCCTCTACTACTTAATGGGTGCCTTGTAGGTACCCACTAAGTGAAGAATTTTATATTGTAGCATAATAACATACTATGCGTTTCAAATAAGAATAGGACTGGGAATCCGCCGTCTTGGACCGGAATCCGCAACAACTTCACATTTTTTAGAACGGTGGGCGAAAATTATTTTTCCGATATAATAATCACATATAGATGAAAAAAAAAAGAAACATGCGTGTTTCTTATTGGCGTTCGAGTAATATTGAACATTTGGATCTGGATATTTAGCAACGAACATATTTTATTTACTTCCGACGAATAAACTTTTTTGTTTCGTTTTCCCTTTTCAGACTTCCATCATTCGCCACTGGTAGGTAGGTACCTGTTTGTATAATTTAAACGGTTGAAATTACCTATTTGTACACTCCAGTTATTTTAATATCCCTTTTACGAGTGTAATAAAAGGTAAACAAGCTATTAATGCATTTTTAATTATCGCGGTCGCCTGAATACTTTAGTTTACCGGCCAAAATGTTTTCGGCATGTTTTTTTCAGGAACAATAACACTCATTGCGATTTGATAAAATTCGAAATTGTACAAGAGTCTTGGGACTCGTTTCGAGAAAAGGATACATATGGCTTTGCTGCACTTGGTTAGGATATTACCGTACCCTCAGGTTCATTAAAGAGGTAGAAGGGACAGCCTTCACAAACTGAGAGGGTGCATTCAGTTCCCTAATTATAATTTTTTTTTCGGAACGTTTTTTTGGTAATTTAGCTTTATTTCAGTTTCCAATTACTACTCTGTACGCAGCACTTAATTTGAATATAATACAGCTAAAATAAAACATCCGATGAGAGAACGATGTGTATAATGAATTGGTGCGCTTGGTAGTAAAGACTAACTTATTAGTAGAAAGGTTAGCCGTTCGCCATTATGGTTTACCATTAAGGTATAATACTCCGGATTGGAACCTGAACTGGATTCCTAAAGTAATTTATGTACCGATCATCTTATTGTGCACAGATTTCATCGTATTAATTTGTGAAGGGTGGTCCGTTTCCACCTGGTAAACATTATTTGTATCTCCCTCATTTTATGAACTTTTCTATTTCAAAACCTAGTTTTTATAACCAACTAGCAAACCCAGCGGACGTCGTCCTGCCCGGGAAAGCAGTGCCACCTACCGGGTACGAAACATATTACGACCGATTCTCAGACCTACTGAATATATATAGATATAAGATTCCAAAAAAATCGGTCAAGCCGTCTCGGAGGAGATTTTTTTTTTAATTTTTCTCTGCGTGAGAACCATCCTCGTACTTCAAGGAATATTCTAAGAAAAGAATTAGCGTAATCGGTCCAGCCGTTCACTCGTGATGGCGTGGCGTGACCAAGGGAAATAGGGATTCATTTTTTTATATATATAGAAGAAGATATAATATAATTTGATACTGATATAAGTGAATACGACTACAACTGAATGTGTATATTGGCATTCAGCTGTGTATCGCAGACGCCTCCCGACTTAAGCTTTGGCAGGCAAGTAGCTTACTAGGAACGACGCGACGTCCCATTTATTTTCAGTATGTACTTAAATTTTGTTAGCTGCAGTAGTTTTATAAAAGGTACACAAAAAGGCCGACTCGAGCACGACATCAATTTGGTTTTAAACCTTAAGGCTCATTCTATCCCTGCTTGGAATTGAGTGCAGGGTAAAGAAGTAAAAATTATATCAATTTGACCGTTGTTAGTTATTACACTTATATTAAGCTTTTTCAAAATATTAGTAAAACAACATACAAAACAATAAAATACACAGAAATCACATTAAAAGGCTCGTGATGTCTAACTAAATACAAACTGATTAGAAGAAACATAACTCGACATTTTGGCCCAATCTCACTTCAACCCTTTTTAGTGTCCCAATGCTAGGCACGGGTCATCTCTCAACTGTCTTAAAAATTTAGAGAGTTCAGGCCGTTATCCACACACGCTGGCCAAGTGTGGGTTGGTGGATGTCACATGTCCTCGAATTGTTCTTAGACATGCCGGTTATTTTTAATTATAATTTAGTCATCTCGCCTGTCCTACCTGTCGCGTACGATTAGCCACACCATGTTATGACACGCATTAAAAGAAGCATAACAATATAGATTACATTTTGATTAGATTCAGTAAATATGCCCGCCCGCGGAGTTATTACTCTTAACGTTTGATTAAGTTTTATACTTAGTTCGGGATAATACCGATTCGGTATAGTTCGATTTAGATACTTTGTTTCATATAGTTGCTTATTATTGTTGTTTGTTATTAGTTTGTGTTTTTATAAATAAATGGAATCCGATCTCTGTAGTAGTATCAGTTTTTCTAATCTCGTATAAGGTAAATCCCTGTAACTAAATGTGTCTTGAAAGTACAAGTAAGTACCTAATAACTCTGTTATTCTTTTCAGGTAAGCCGGTTTTCTTACTGGTGCTCCATTTCTGCGAAGGCTAATCATATTTCGGTATGAGTGTTGTTTTTCTAAGAACAAACCCGTGTACGTCAATGCTGAACCACAAATCCTTTGTTATTGAAAAAATAATATCCACGATGTATTTTCCTTCACAACTAAATCTGTTCAATTACGTCGTATTAGATGCGAAATTACTCTGAAAACGCTGTAAGTCTTGTAATAAAGTATTCTGAGATTTATATACCCGTCGCGAGAAATATGCGTTAGTTGATAACATTATTTTTGAGTGTGAAAATTCTTTTTAGAGAATCCAGAGTTGGACATAGATAAAAGACCTTTCTTTTTTAAAAAGTATCTCTATTGTACTCTAAGAGCATAAATATCTTTTATTAACCGCTTAGGTACTTTATTGGTGCTTCTATTAAAGAAAAGTTTTTATTGTATTTACAAGACTGTATTTTAATGTTGTTCCAAAGAATAACCTGAATAAACCTTGATAGACATATCTCCCATACATTTCAGACAATATTACGTTTTCTTTGAAACGTACTGTTACTGAATTAAATTATAGGCAAAGGAAGCAATTTCCCGCAACATCATTTCTTGCTTGGGTTACAAACTAAGAGACCGCCTTACGTAAAGCCCTGTAGGAGACAAAGTGGTATCTGCTTTGAGAGTCCCATTACAGTAATGTGGCGCTAAAACTTGACTGATCCCTGTCCTTTACTGAATTTTTCACTGTCATACCATGTTTAGACATTAGCGATGTCATGGGGATTTTCTTGTCTCTGTAATCGAAATTGTTGGGTAAACGAGCGCACACAGCTGTTATCTTGTTCGTCCGTCATTACACGAGTTTTCTCGAGATAATGAAGGTAAACGCACTTTCGGGTCGTTTGTTTGATCATAATATTTTATAACTTACGCAAGAGGTCGAGTTAACATAATGAGAGAAGCTTTTAGACGCCTAATTGACATTAAAAACAAATATTAGGCTGTTTAACCAAAAGCAAACAAATTAATCCTGGGTAAAGGGATAAGTTAAGTGTTTGTGACAACAGGTTCGAGTCCCAACAATGACTTTTCTGATATACTTAGATAATCCTAGTTGAAGCTCGAAGCCTAATAGGCTCGCCCCCATGGAAGAAAGAAGCTACTGTTTAGTTTCATAATCTATGCTCGGCCCCTATTACGTAAGGGACATAAACAGCCTACGAAAAGTGGTGGAAAAGTCACCTGTACTTACACCATCGGGTATTACAGGCGTGACCGGTATGTCAAGTCTAAGTAGTCCCTTAGTCTGCTATGCTATGCCATCCGGAAAACATATTTTCAGATGTAAGTACCTAATTAGGTAATCTATCTGTACCTACACTTCTAAATCAACTTTCCCTGAAGTTAGCCTCAATTGGGGGAAAATTTCGGTAAACTTTATTAGCCCAGCACTATTCCTCGAATTACCATATTCAAATGTAAACATCAAGTTAATTTACCGTAGGATCTTAAATTACCTTTGAAATTAGATATGTTACGCTGTCACTGTGGATCTAATTTACATTTATTATTGGTCTTCTTGAATATTCATATTTTATTTACTTCGTAACTACAGATTCAGTTGTTTAGGTCATGCACGTGAAATGTATTATTAGGATTTATATAGTGAATTTTTGCGTTTGAACTCACAGGGGAAATTATCACATTAACATAATGTTGTTTTTTCGATTTGTATGTAATCTCATAGTTCCTCACTCACTTCTACCCTTTTTTAGCTGTTCGGCACGGGTCTTTTCTTAACTATCGTACAAGTTTAGGTCGTAATCCACACACCCTGGCTAAGTGCTGGTTGGTGAATGTCACATGTCCTCGAATGATTTGTTCTTAGATATGCTAGTTTCCTCACGATGTATTCCTTCACCGATATTGAGCATCGGCGACGAAACAATTTACACAAAAATGTGTGAGCACTACCGGGGATCAACCTCGCGACTTTATTTTTCAAAGGCGAGGCCTATACCCCTGTGCCACCATTTCTCCTATTCAATGTTAATTGTTTAGTTCTTCTGGGGACTCAAGTCTATTAAGTTACGTACAAATTAAGACCTTCTAATCTCTTTAACCACTGCTGTAATTTCGTTATCAGGGTACCTTGGGGCATTTCGTTCTTATCCTAATTACAAAGGAAGGCTCGGGATTTAAATGCGGACTGATACGATGTAATGCCGCATCTTAACATAGATTAAGTTTCATTCATATAATTAAACAATCCTATTGTTAGTAATTGTATAATTTATGAGTATTAAAATAAAACTAAACATATTGTTTTTTTAGACAGTGACACTGACAACTGTTATATGACGTCTTGTCACTAGTGTGTCTTTATTAGATTTTTTGTGGTTTCTCTTTGCCTGGTTTGGTTGCAATTTCCATTCATTGTGACTGTGCGATCATTCTTAATAAATCTTATAATCATCGTTCATCAAGTGCATCGTTTACTTTAACGCTATAAACGGTTAGCTGGTATCTCTACAGTCTTTACTATCTATTTTGATTCACTCGAAATTTTGCTTTAAATAAAGTGAAAATGATTTAGTGTACGATTTCACTTTTATTGATGATGTAATCATCAATGTACCTATACAACTATGCACAGTTAAACATCCCAAGACGGTGGATAATCGGTTATCTAAAATTTACCCATCTATTTTGTACACTGATAACCAAATCAGTCGTCTTTTAACTGACTTACTTTTGATAAAATCGTTGTATTGTCTTAGATTTACGCGAATATCACACATTGAAATAAAACTACTTTTTAACGGATTTTATCGCGGTTTATTTTAGATTTTAGATCCCGACGTTTCAAAGTCTTTTCAGACTTCATGTTCACGGGTGGACTGAGATATTTGACGTCCAAAAATATTAATCACAATTATTACTGACTACCTTCAAACATTAATATTTAAGTTGCGTTCCGATTTAAGCAAACTGAGCTCACAGTGTCTTGAATTCTGAGTTGATTTTGCTTGGGTTTTGGTACAAGTAAATTAAGCACTGGGTCCCAAGCTGGTGGTATATTCCAACCATTTTCTCTGTTAAAATTAGGATGTTTTTTAATTTCAATAGCTTCGCGGATCATTCTTGGTAGGAACCGGTTTTCTTTGACAAGGACCTGTGTTTTATCAAATCTCAAGTAATGGTTGGGGCCTTTTTGAGTATGTTCACACACTGCAGATTTCGTTGAGCGTTGATGTTTAACATCAGCTATGTGTTCTTTTACGCGGGTCCCTATACTTCTTTTTGTTTGTCCTATATATGAGAGTCCACACTCACAGTCAATTTTATAAACACCCGCATCTTGTAGAGGGACTTGACACTTGACAGATGGTAAAAATTGACTTATCTTGGTTTTTGGCTTGAAGTAAGTATTTATAGAAGCCCGCTTAAGGATATAGCCAATCTTGTCGGTCACTCCTCTTATATAAGGAAGAATTGCAGGTTGCCTTTCAACTGTAGCTGGTTTTACACGTGATCTGCGGCGACGCGGTGCTCGGAGCTTGTTGTCATGCAATACTTGCTTGACGTACTTAAGCTCTGCGTCAAGATGTTCATCATCACAGATCCCGTGTGCTCTCTGAAACAAAGTTTTGCCCACGGTAGCTAACTGTTTAGGATGGTGGTGCGAATCACCGTTTAGATACCTATTTGTATGTGTTGGTTTTCTATAAACTGTATGACCTAAGGTATTGTTAGGATTCCTGGTTATAAGGATATCTAGAAAAGCTAAGGTGTTATTTGCCTCCAACTCCATTGTGAATTGAATGTTGTTGTTAATGGAGTTGAGGTGGTCGAGGAAAGTAGATACACTGTCTTTTGGTAAGATGGTAAAAGTATCGTCTACGTACCGTTTATAAAAAGATGGTATGATGGGAGCTGTATTCAGGGCCCGCGCCTCGAAGTCTTCCATGTAAATATCGGCGACAACGGGGGAAACTGGAGAACCCATAGCTACTCCATCCAGCTGGACGTAGTATTTTTGGTCCCACAGTAGATAACCACTGGTTAGACAATGCTTTAAAATGTCTGCATATTCCTCAGGCATATCATTTTCTAAGAGTTTCCTTCTAGTGATTTCAATGCAGTCATTAACAGGTAGACAAGTAAATAATGACTGAACATCAAAACTAACCATAGTTTCATTGTCAGCAAGCTGAAGGTGTTTTAACTCACTAACAAAATGGTAGGAATCCTTGACATGTGCTCTCGAGTGTCCTCTGAGTGGTGAGAGTACTTTCGCTAGGTGTTGAGCCAATCTGTAGGTTGGAGTGTCGATTTGGCTCACTATTGGACGTAGCGGTGAGTTATGTTTGTGTATTTTAGGTAGGCCATACAGTTTAGGAGGCTTAGCACATGATGGTAGTAAGTTTACGTTCAGACCTTCTAGTTTTCCGGAGTATTTCTTTATAATGTCACTTGTTTGTTTTAATATTTTGTTAGTAGGGTCAGTTTTGACCTGTTTATATGTACTTTCGTCCGATAATAGGTCTTCAATTTTTTGTTTATAGTCTGACGTATCCATCACAACCGTAGCGTTACCTTTATCAGCACGGAGAACAGTTAATTCTGGCCTAGTTCGCAAGTTTTTTAATGCTAAGTATTCATCTCTGCTAAGATTTGATTTGGGAGCCCTAGATCGCCTCAGAACCGATGAGATATCTTGGCGAAGGGCCTCCATATCATCTCTCTTCAGGTTATTTTTAATTAGGCAGCTCTCGACATCACTGATAATGGCTTCGTACGGGATTTTTAGTATAGCACCAAGGAAAATCCTAAAAAGGTAACGCTACGGTTGTGATGGATACGTCAGACTATAAACAAAAAATTGAAGACCTATTATCGGACGAAAGTACATATAAACAGGTCAAAACTGACCCTACTAACAAAATATTAAAACAAACAAGTGACATTATAAAGAAATACTCCGGAAAACTAGAAGGTCTGAACGTAAACTTACTACCATCATGTGCTAAGCCTCCTAAACTGTATGGCCTACCTAAAATACACAAACATAACTCACCGCTACGTCCAATAGTGAGCCAAATCGACACTCCAACCTACAGATTGGCTCAACACCTAGCGAAAGTACTCTCACCACTCAGAGGACACTCGAGAGCACATGTCAAGGATTCCTACCATTTTGTTAGTGAGTTAAAACACCTTCAGCTTGCTGACAATGAAACTATGGTTAGTTTTGATGTTCAGTCATTATTTACTTGTCTACCTGTTAATGACTGCATTGAAATCACTAGAAGGAAACTCTTAGAAAATGATATGCCTGAGGAATATGCAGACATTTTAAAGCATTGTCTAACCAGTGGTTATCTACTGTGGGACCAAAAATACTACGTCCAGCTGGATGGAGTAGCTATGGGTTCTCCAGTTTCCCCCGTTGTCGCCGATATTTACATGGAAGACTTCGAGGCGCGGGCCCTGAATACAGCTCCCATCATACCATCTTTTTATAAACGGTACGTAGACGATACTTTTACCATCTTACCAAAAGACAGTGTATCTACTTTCCTCGACCACCTCAACTCCATTAACAACAACATTCAATTCACAATGGAGTTGGAGGCAAATAACACCTTAGCTTTTCTAGATATCCTTATAACCAGGAATCCTAACAATACCTTAGGTCATACAGTTTATAGAAAACCAACACATACAAATAGGTATCTAAACGGTGATTCGCACCACCATCCTAAACAGTTAGCTACCGTGGGCAAAACTTTGTTTCAGAGAGCACACGGGATCTGTGATGATGAACATCTTGACGCAGAGCTTAAGTACGTCAAGCAAGTATTGCATGACAACAAGCTCCGAGCACCGCGTCGCCGCAGATCACGTGTAAAACCAGCTACAGTTGAAAGGCAACCTGCAATTCTTCCTTATATAAGAGGAGTGACCGACAAGATTGGCTATATCCTTAAGCGGGCTTCTATAAATACTTACTTCAAGCCAAAAACCAAGATAAGTCAATTTTTACCATCTGTCAAGTGTCAAGTCCCTCTACAAGATGCGGGTGTTTATAAAATTGACTGTGAGTGTGGACTCTCATATATAGGACAAACAAAAAGAAGTATAGGGACCCGCGTAAAAGAACACATAGCTGATGTTAAACATCAACGCTCAACGAAATCTGCAGTGTGTGAACATACTCAAAAAGGCCCCAACCATTACTTGAGATTTGATAAAACACAGGTCCTTGTCAAAGAAAACCGGTTCCTACCAAGAATGATCCGCGAAGCTATTGAAATTAAAAAACATCCTAATTTTAACAGAGAAAATGGTTGGAATATACCACCAGCTTGGGACCCAGTGCTTAATTTACTTGTACCAAAACCCAAGCAAAATCAACTCAGAATTCAAGACACTGTGAGCTCAGTTTGCTTAAATCGGAACGCAACTTAAATATTAATGTTTGAAGGTAGTCAGTAATAATTGTGATTAATATTTTTGGACGTCAAATATCTCAGTCCACCCGTGAACATGAAGTCTGAAAAGACTTTGAAACGTCGGGATCTAAAATCTAAAATAAACCGCGATAAAATCCGTTAAAAAGTAGTTTTATTTCAAAATCGTTGTTTCAAAACTTGCCTTCAAAACTATAACACTTAGATTTATATTTTTGGGAATATCTACTGATATTTCTTGCCGCTATTTCAAGTATTAAACGTGCTTTATGTGTAATTACCCTATTTCAACTGATGAAAGCATAATAAATTCTGTCAGTTAACGGCAGTTAAAATGTTTTTAGACAGAAGGTATAAAATTTTAAATTGTATCCGTTTCCATTTAAAAGTGGAAATTGGGGGTTCGAGGGTTAACCGCCTTCTAGTTAAAGGACGGCAGAAATTAACAAAATTGCTACAAAATCATGATCGAAATCTATAGCATATTAACTTTAATTAAATATTGTGCCTCACAATTATTGCAGGCTATTGTTTTCGCTGCTATTATCGTAGTCCTCATGTCTGGTGCAGTCACGTCAGGGGGCAATTATAATTAAAATAGCTTGTTCAACGACAACGTGCATCGAGGTCGTGCCCCATTGTTTATTGTATTGCGCTATGTCATTATCATTACTGACTACTATTCAATTCTCTGCTTCCCATATCGTATAGATTCGATCCATTGGCGCTCGATTTTGGTTCAAGTGCTGCCTATTTTAGTTGATGACAATACGCTATTGCGATATTATTGCTAGTATTTTTGACTGCCACTTTAGTTACAACCTATATCTGAAGGTTTTATTGATTTAACGTTTACTTTTCCGGGAGAACAGTTGTGGGTTTTAAATTGATTAGTTTTCATGTATTCCTATCTCATCATATAGTACATATGCGTAGCACTCACAATTTCTGTGTATGTATGTATGTCCAGATGTATGAACATTACCGAGGGTAAGAAAGTAAGGTCGTAGCAATTGGTGCTCCATAGTTTCTACCTACCCCAATGAGAAAAAGACGTGTTTGTATGTATGTCTCATCTAGTACCTACTAAGGTGTTCTACATTAGAAACTTTCAGTTCTAAACAGGATTCAAACGCAAGACATTACGGATATTTAGCGAACACTTTAACCACTTAGCCAACGAGGTCTATAGGTAGCATATAAATACAACTAGCATCCAATCCCAGTGGATAGAATGAACCGAATGAACGAGTAGCGGAATACTCAAGCGGCTATACCACTGCTTATAGACTGTCGACTAAATCTAGACTCAATATGTAGGATCATACAGCCTTGCGATTGCGTGCTCATACATATTCAAGCGTTCATACATCACAAGTCATAACCACGTCTCTGAGCTTCATAATAACATGCAATGCAACGCGTGAGACGTTCCGACCGATCACTGTTTATTCAGTTATGATTCTATTTGTGTATCTTTGATACTTATTCGATACAGATTTGTTTTTCAAATCTGTAACCATTTTTGTACATAATTGTCTCATTGCTATGCAAAATGAAGGTACCTGAAGTAGTAACTGCTTTATGTTTGTCTATGTGATTTCGTGTTCATCGTGACTAACGTAGCCTTAATTGTTTAGTTATGATAGAATGAATTTGAAATTACAGAAGGAAGAAAACGTAAATATATCAAGCAAAGTTTATTTGGGAAACTTCTAATTTAAAATAAATAAATACTATTAATGAATATAGATGATATTAACAATAAATAACACACACGGTCATCTGAACACTAACTTTCCATATTAAGTAAATACATACATAATATTGATAATTATTACACCCAGACAAAAAATAAAAAGTAAATAAAAATATACGTTCTTTTTCTTAGATTATATGGGTATGAGATAAACATTTTGTTAGACAGTATTCGGTATTATATTAAATTATTTGTACACGTGATATATAAAAACGTCTCACAATATCTTCACTAAGAATACTACAAGCACGTAATTGGGTATCTTTCTTGTTATTTATAAATATTAAGTTAAGCTACCTTGATTAAATTTTCTTCAGAAAGTAGACGCTGCAGTTGCCAACCCATTATACCAACGCACTCATTTTTATCCGCAACTCAAAGTGAAGTAAAACCTCCTTCAGTTCATTATACGTTAAAACTAAAGACGGAGCCACTTTTGTGGCCAGACTGTGCCTATTTAGTTATAGGTCACCTACGAGGCAATACTCACCTTTATTATTATTCAAAGCTTTTATTTAACTTCACGTGCATGTACATATGTCCTGGAATCTTGCAATCGATATTTCACCCACTTCCACTAAAACTATCGAGCTGAAATTTGCATACACGTTTCATAATGATAATAATAATATCCCGAACTGATCCATCTGATTCCAAACCAAGCAGAGCTTGTACCATGGAAACCAGATAACTGGTGATATACTACTTTTCTTTTGTAAATACATAAATACTTCAATATATATAATTACACCCAGACTCAAGACAAACAGACGTGATCATCACACAAATGTCTGCCACCTTCTCACCGGATAATTTTCGGCGAGAAGGTGGCAGTGGAATGGGGCTCCATATGGTTGGAACCCATAAAGAAACAATTCCAACTTTTAGACTCATATTTTTTTAAGCAGGCTAATGCTGGTTCACAAATTTCCTTAAGTTTATTTTTTATTCAAAAATAGGCATCTTTTTTAAACTTATTTCATAATCATTTCAATCATTTCAGGTTTCAAATATAAACGAGACGATAAATTTGAGGCGCTCAGGCGCTACGTGGCAACAAATTTGTACTCAGATACACACATCAAACTAATAACACATCTCTTTTTCGTCGGGGATAAAAAAAAATAGCTAGTTTTCTGCCTGTAAGCCAGGTAAACCAGGTAAAGTAAATGAATTGCCGTGTTCTCACGATCGAAGTCTTTCTGAAGAACGATGAATCGTAGATTATTTCTACTCTCGGATTCGTGTCCGCTCCGAGCTATGGTAATCATGTTCTTCGATGGCAATTTATTCAAGATTTAAAATCCTTTATTAATTTTGCGAGCGGGCCTCGCTTTAGAAATATAAGATCGCAGGTTGGATTCCTAGACTTGCCCGCATCTTTGTGTGATTTTGTTGTTTCATCTCCGCTGCTCAATATCGTTGAAGGAAAGCATTCTGAGGAAACCGGCATGTCTAAGAACTAATCATTCGAGGACATGTGACATCTACCAACCCACACTGGGCCAGTGTGTGTGGATTAAGACCTAAACTCTCTAAACTCGTAAGATAGTTGACAGAAGATGCGTCTAAGACAATACTAATTTATAGTATTGTCTTAAATTTACGCGAATATCACACATTGAAATAAAACTACTTTTTTACGGATTTTATTGCGGTTTATTTTACATTTTTTTTTATATTTTTAACGTCAAATGCCTCAGTCCATACGTGAACATGAAGTCTGAAAAGACTTTGAAACGTCGGGATCTAAAATCTAAAATAAACCGCGACAAAATCCGTTAAAAAGTAGTTTTATTTCAATTTTTTTAAATTAGTTTTATCGATTACAAAAATGGTTTAATTGGTGGATGTCTTATGTGTTTGAATGGTTACTTTTTAGAAATGCTGGTTTCCACGATGTTTTCCTTGACCGATATCGAACAGCGGCTATGAAACTATAAAATATTCATAAGTATATTGAGGCAATCCCGATCCCCGCAACTAATCTAGGCCTTGTATTGCGAATGTATCGCTATTAGGTACATACCGTAGGCGTGGAAGCTTTGGGATTTATTAGATCACCTCGCTACGATGTTGGGAAATGTGTAGCCTATTTCGGTACTAGCAATAATTTCTACAGTTAATCCTTACACGTGCTGAAATTTAATATTAACACACACTTTAATATCGATGTTGTTTTCTCCAGTGGAAAAATCGACATCAGCAATGGTGTGTGATATAAATTGATATGCAATTCAAATCAATTAGCATTAGGTGTAAATAATCATTTTAACGAGGTTCTTTAACAATTCTGAAATAAAATTAGCTTATATTAAAATCAATTTTACGCAGAATTTCTTACTTATCAAATCAGATTTAACTTTTCAAAATACACGCAAAGCAAAAACATGTCATCCCGCGCGTGTCACGTTCTTCGTTTAATTTACTTACACGTAGATATTTCAATCAACGTGTGATTGTGTTAAGGTGCATTCTCACTGAATCGTAACGACATATAATCCGAATTATTAATTTACTACACAACACCTACACGATTAAGCATGGTCTTAAAATGACATCTATTAGAATGAGTCCAGCCGTATAATAGGTATTAGCTATTTAACTCAGTTTAACGACATTTCTATTACGCTAACAAATCTGAAGTGCGCTTAAGGTTACCGTAAACGTTGCTGGTAATAATGACTGCAACCAAGTATACTTACACTATTCAGTTCATTCATTACCCACCCGAGCGCGCTCGATGCCGAGTGAAACACCCGTTTGAGCATCACCGGATCGAACACGTAACAAAGAAAGTTCTGAATTAAAAAAACGCAAACGTAGTGGGAACTCAGCCTAATACGACATTTGTTTCAAACACTGATTTATGTAATTCAATGAACAAATCACGTAGTGGAACAAGTAACGCCAATCTGCGTGACTTTGAACCGCGACACAACGTCGAGAGCAATTACACGACACTTGTTATATTAATTAGTCGTACGTTAATATACTACTTGAGCATCTGTATGACGCAGTTAAATTAATATGGTGTATATCGCTTATGTCATAAGTTTTAGCTTAGGGTTGTCTCGTATCACCACACACTACACATCTAATACCGCCAAAGCAATCGCTTTAAAGGATTTATGTAACGCTCGTTGGCTTGATTACCAAGCTATTACAATTAGAAACTACCTCAAATTACCCAAAATCTTTTGTACCTACGCATTTAGGTATTACTTCGCCATACTCAAAGCACTAACAATTCCTTTATAATAGTTATTACTGGTTCTCTCTATTGTTACAGGTCAGTTATACCCACCAGTACTAGGTATAACTGAGTGGTAACAATAGTCTCAGCTTAGCCTACATCGGCAACCCTGATCGTTCACAATCAGCGGAGTAGAAGTAATTACATGTTCATTAGTGTGACTGGGACGACACGCCACATCGCGTGACACACTACATCCGACGTCTTGTACTTGTTACCAAATAATTATATATTTAACGCAATTTGAAATGGATATGACAGGTGAAGGGTTAACCCCGTGAAGGCGATGTTTCTCTATTAGATTTTTTTTTTAAAGTTTGGCCTTAGTTTTTTTTATTACTTATAGATTTTTCGAGTTCCTTTTATCATTCTACTTAGCCATATAAGTCTGTCTGTTTAGATTGTTTTACTTAAGGATAACATAGTTAAACTTTTAAGTATAAGCATTAGAGACGAGGCTATCCCTTTCAAGGGAACCCAACGTTTAGAATACAGTTTACCTAAAATCATAAGGTACTTAAATGATGTTTTACTGAACAAATAAAAAAAAATGGTTTTGAAGACATCGCAAAAGTTTATTAGATTTAAAAAAAGCTCAGTAGCTTTATTCACGCTCACACTAAATAAAAAATACACTAAATATTTTTGTGGTTGGTTTGTAGGTACTTTGAACCGAATCTGCCTTTAAAACTTTGTATCAAAAACTTTATCGCAACATTCTCGTGTTAAATTCTGAAAATATATTTCATATATTGCTTTTTGTTTGATGTTTTACATTTTGAAACTCGCATCACAAGCAGACATCGGGCTTTCAGTGACAACGGTCGAAATATCAAGCCAAAATGTAAATGAACTCATGAAAATAACATTTATTAGAAAACCTACATTTTTAATGAAGGTACGAAAATTTTGTGTTAAATTTTTACTGCTTCATACGTGTTATAATTTTTTTTAAACAGTAGGTATATTAAGCCACATCCTTGTGTTATTATGAATGCGAAAGTTTGTGAAGATCGATCGATATTTGTTCGTTACTTCTATAATATAATGCGGCTGATTAGATCCGGATGAACTTCTGCACACATTATCTAGTTCATTACCTAGATTAATATCAGACATCAATTCTGACAGTTGACACTGCCGCGGCGCCATTGAAGTGAAGTTTTAGTTTATGCATGAATTTAAGGTAATGTAAATGATGTCTTAATAATACATCTTTGTCTGCCACTCTGGATAGACGTCCGCTGGTGAATTATCAAGAGATTATCCTGAGACGCCGAGTAGAGCGGTCGTGTGCGAAGTTAAGCCACCTTTTATTCAAGTTTCAATTAATAACCCCCTGAAACCCTGTGCTACTTGAGTAAGACTTTGACATAATAGTTTAATGATGAGGTAATTGCTGTTTAAACGTTATTAGGTAGGTACTTATCAGTAATGCTACTTACTGATATTTTATTACTAAATTGATAAAATGAGTCCCCTTAGATTACATTACGCTGTTCTCTATGCTGTTTCCCTTATAGCTGATATAGCTTTGCCTGGAGGGAAGTGGACAATCTAACTTACCAACTTCTCTTTCCATCTTTCTGATTAAATTAGTGCGGAATCCAAAACAGTTTTAGGTGTCCCGGTATTTGGCTGGGTTCAAATTCCGAGTCTGTTCACGGAGCCGGCGTTGATCCTGACTTACAAGAGTAGCAGTGGCGGGAATGCGGTGGTGGGTAAAACCCATAAAAAAGCCATCCTGGCATGTTTCTTTCCCTTCATCTAGATTTAACTTCTGATTGGGGTTCCTCATAATAGGGTTCCTATTGATAACCTATAGACTACTTTTTTCCGGGTAATGTGTTGGTTCAGGGATGACTGCGGTATAATTATGACACGGACGAAGTTTTGCTGCAAGTATTCTGGGACAGCAAGTAACAATAAAAAAAAGAGCTAGGTGCCTAATTAAGAAATTGCAAGCAGCAAAAAACATTTAATTATTCCCTACCTTCCTGTGAAACACAATTGCACAACTAGACGAGGAAATGAGTGCACGCAACTTGAATCTCCATTGCTTTCTATATAGGAGATACAGATGAATGGTTTCATTTAAGGTCAAATACATCAACTAGGTAATAACTCTCTTATGAGAGTCCAAAAGATTTTCCAACGATGGTAAGGTCATAGATAGATTCGGAACAAGTGCACGCTTTTGTGGTTTTTGTGATAAAATACGAATAATATAAAACACAAATTTGGTAGCAAAGGTACCCTTCTAGTTCAGGCGATGTAAATTGCCAAATTCACTTCCTGGTGTGGTGAGTTATGGTCGTCTGATGCACTTCCGTTGCACTAGTTACCGTAATTAGCTTTATTCAGTACATTAAATTACAAGTTGAAATTAAAGCCAGATCACCCGCCTCGGCCTTAATCTGTCGGTCACACATCACTCCACAGGCAAAATGTTCGCATTCGTACCAATCGCAACATATCAAAGTGCAGCTTATTGGAAAACAAACGTAATTACCGGCGGCCCGCTCCGAACGATACAACGTCATTTGCTTACGTCACGCTCCATCGCTCGTCAATTCTCATTCGGCAGTTATTGGCGAATACGCCCCGCGTGGAAACAATAGTAATCCATAAAAAGTAGTTACACAGTCAAATTGTAAGGTGACTTTTTACTTACAACACACAAACGTAATTTTAATAAAACCACAATAATGTGCCAAATATATAAAGTTTTGAGGCAATTTCCTTTAAACCTTTATTCCGACATATGCTTCTGAACTTTTATCGGACTGCACCCGCCATTACAATCTCGCCCTTGCTACTCCTGTGTAAGCCAAGATTGATAGCGAATAAGACTGGCTGACACTTGTTGGGGAAACACGACCAAGTCCGATGTCGCACCTTTCGGTAGAACAAGAGCACCATTGTCAAAAATTGCGAAATTAAAATGCTTTAAAAGTTGTTTTAAGTTTTTTGACATACATAACTCTATGTCTATCTTCACTGGACCCCGATTCTTGCGCTTTAGAAATTTATCTCGAACTCGACATATGAAAAAATAGCGAATGAATATTGAAAACTAAATGAGATCGACATATAATGTCGATTACTGTAGACTACTCTTTGCATGCCGTGCGTTGAGTGGTAGACTTCTCTTCTCTTCTTGTGTAACGTGACATTTAGAGATCAAAAACGAAAATTAATTTTCAATCGACATTCGCCATCTTTTTCGACATTTTTATGTTGAGTTCGAGATAATTCTCTAAAGCGCGAATATCGGGGCCCTGATACTCTCATAACTTTAACACAATTTTTTCTCTTATTTATTTTTCTTTATTGGTACGAAAACAGTTACACATTACAGTTACAATAAATAGAGACTAAAACAAAAATAAACTAACTAAAAGTTATTGTGTTGTTATTACTATGCCCTTGTTATAGCGAATGTGCGATATATTGTCTTTGAAACTACACAATATTTTAGAATGATAAATAAGTAATTGGGAGAGTTAAGGTTAAGTGTCTCATCTTATAATATAGCTTTGGTTGTCTGACCAATTTTGGTGCAAAACTATTCAGACGACACGTACCAGACGTTTAGAAGTTAGTAGAGAAGTGTAGTTTTAGGTAATCCTACATTAAACCATAAGTAGAGCTTCTTTATTTTTGTGAATCCGTTTCGTATGTATGTCTATACTTGAGCCATCACAAACGTGCGAACTACGTCATAACAATTTTATCGGGCCTCTCGCTTGCACTTACAGAACAGATCTAGTTTGTTCCTTTGATGTAATGATATAGGACGTAGTTCGGACGTTTGTAATGGCTCAATTATATGTCTTAGTATTCCGTGGTAATTGTTAGCTTCTGAAAGTAATTATGTTGAAATAAAACTACTTTTTAACGGATTTTATCGCGGTTTATTTTAGATTTTAGAATCCCGACGTTTCAAAGTCTTTTCAGACTTCATGTTCACGGGTGGACTGAGATATTTGACGTCCAAAAATATTAATCACAATTATTACTGACTACCTTCAAACATTAATATTTAAGTTGCGTTCCGATTTAAGCAAACTGAGCTCACAGTGTCTTGAATTCTGAGTTGATTTTGCTTGGGTTTTGGTACAAGTAAATTAAGCACTGGGTCCCAAGCTGGTGGTATATTCCAACCATTTTCTCTGTTAAAATTAGGATGTTTTTTAATTTCAATAGCTTCGCGGATCATTCTTGGTAGGAACCGGTTTTCTTTGACAAGGACCTGTGTTTTATCAAATCTCAAGTAATGGTTGGGGCCTTTTTGAGTATGTTCACACACTGCAGATTTCGTTGAGCGTTGATGTTTAACATCAGCTATGTGTTCTTTTACGCGGGTCCCTATACTTCTTTTTGTTTGTCCTATATATGAGAGTCCACACTCACAGTCAATTTTATAAACACCCGCATCTTGTAGAGGGACTTGACACTTGACAGATGGTAAAAATTGACTTATCTTGGTTTTTGGCTTGAAGTAAGTATTTATAGAAGCCCGCTTAAGGATATAGCCAATCTTGTCGGTCACTCCTCTTATATAAGGAAGAATTGCAGGTTGCCTTTCAACTGTAGCTGGTTTTACACGTGATCTGCGGCGACGCGGTGCTCGGAGCTTGTTGTCATGCAATACTTGCTTGACGTACTTAAGCTCTGCGTCAAGATGTTCATCATCACAGATCCCGTGTGCTCTCTGAAACAAAGTTTTGCCCACGGTAGCTAACTGTTTAGGATGGTGGTGCGAATCACCGTTTAGATACCTATTTGTATGTGTTGGTTTTCTATAAACTGTATGACCTAAGGTATTGTTAGGATTCCTGGTTATAAGGATATCTAGAAAAGCTAAGGTGTTATTTGCCTCCAACTCCATTGTGAATTGAATGTTGTTGTTAATGGAGTTGAGGTGGTCGAGGAAAGTAGATACACTGTCTTTTGGTAAGATGGTAAAAGTATCGTCTACGTACCTTTTATAAAAAGATGGTATGATGGGAGCTGTATTCAGGGCCCGCGCCTCGAAGTCTTCCATGTAAATATCGGCGACAACGGGGGAAACTGGAGAACCCATAGCTACTCCATCCAGCTGGACGTAGTATTTTTGGTCCCACAGTAGATAACCACTGGTTAGACAATGCTTTAAAATGTCTGCATATTCCTCAGGCATATCATTTTCTAAGAGTTTCCTTCTAGTGATTTCAATGCAGTCATTAACAGGTAGACAAGTAAATAATGACTGAACATCAAAACTAACCATAGTTTCATTGTCAGCAAGCTGAAGGTGTTTTAACTCACTAACAAAATGGTAGGAATCCTTGACATGTGCTCTCGAGTGTCCTCTGAGTGGTGAGAGTACTTTCGCTAGGTGTTGAGCCAATCTGTAGGTTGGAGTGTCGATTTGGCTCACTATTGGACGTAGCGGTGAGTTATGTTTGTGTATTTTAGGTAGGCCATACAGTTTAGGAGGCTTAGCACATGATGGTAGTAAGTTTACGTTCAGACCTTCTAGTTTTCCGGAGTATTTCTTTATAATGTCACTTGTTTGTTTTAATATTTTGTTAGTAGGGTCAGTTTTGACCTGTTTATATGTACTTTCGTCCGATAATAGGTCTTCAATTTTTTGTTTATAGTCTGACGTATCCATCACAACCGTAGCGTTACCTTTATCAGCACGGAGAACAGTTAATTCTGGCCTAGTTCGCAAGTTTTTTAATGCTAAGTATTCATCTCTGCTAAGATTTGATTTGGGAGCCCTAGATCGCCTCAGAACCGATGAGATATCTTGGCGAAGGGCCTCCATATCATCTCTCTTCAGGTTATTTTTAATTAGGCAGCTCTCGACATCACTGATAATGGCTTCGTACGGGATTTTCCTTGGTGCTATACTAAAATTAAGCCCTTTTTCTAAAACTTTCAAAGTAGGTTGATCTAAACTTTGTTTTGACAGATTTATTACAACCTGACGTCTAGTGTTGTTGACAGATGTTTGACATATCTGTCGATTGACATTGTGCTTATTGAAAGTGACAGTGACATATGATGTTAATTTTTCGTATTTTTGAATTTGTTTCGATTTACAAACGTTATATTTGGATGACTCACGATTATTAATATTATTAATGCACGATGTAAAATCAATAGGTTGTAACAATACCTGTATTTCCGTTTGTAGATCGTCCACCCTCCTGTTAATATGTATTAAATCGGCACGATGTTCGCGGATTTTTTGTCGTAATAATTTGATGCTTGCCTGTTTTAGAATCCTACCGCTCCCTCGTATATCCTTTTTAGCTGATATTTTGACACACGCAGGGATGAGGTTGTGGTCTCGGCACCTCTTCAAGAAATTTAAAGATGTTGTAAATCTTGCGCGTTTCGTTTGTAGGTCTTCTAAACGGCGTATTTTATTTGCTGTTTCCAGTCCGTACTGGTTCACATAGTATTGTCTTAGATTTACGCGAATATCACACATTGAAATAAAACTACTTTTTAACGGATTTTATCGCGGTTTATTTTAGATTTTAGAATCCCGACGTTTCAAAGTCTTTTCAGACTTCATGTTCACGGGTGGACTGAGATATTTGACGTCCAAAAATATTAATCACAATTATTACTGACTACCTTCAAACATTAATATTTAAGTTGCGTTCCGATTTAAGCAAACTGAGCTCACAGTGTCTTGAATTCTGAGTTGATTTTGCTTGGGTTTTGGTACAAGTAAATTAAGCACTGGGTCCCAAGCTGGTGGTATATTCCAACCATTTTCTCTGTTAAAATTAGGATGTTTTTTAATTTCAATAGCTTCGCGGATCATTCTTGGTAGGAACCGGTTTTCTTTGACAAGGACCTGTGTTTTATCAAATCTCAAGTAATGGTTGGGGCCTTTTTGAGTATGTTCACACACTGCAGATTTCGTTGAGCGTTGATGTTTAACATCAGCTATCATATATAGGACAAACAAAAAGAAGTATAGGGACCCGCGTAAAAGAACACATAGCTGATGTTAAACATCAACGCTCAACGAAATCTGCAGTGTGTGAACATACTCAAAAAGGCCCCAACCATTACTTGAGATTTGATAAAACACAGGTCCTTGTCAAAGAAAACCGGTTCCTACCAAGAATGATCCGCGAAGCTATTGAAATTAAAAAACATCCTAATTTTAACAGAGAAAATGGTTGGAATATACCACCAGCTTGGGACCCAGTGCTTAATTTACTTGTACCAAAACCCAAGCAAAATCAACTCAGAATTCAAGACACTGTGAGCTCAGTTTGCTTAAATCGGAACGCAACTTAAATATTAATGTTTGAAGGTAGTCAGTAATAATTGTGATTAATATTTTTGGACGTCAAATATCTCAGTCCACCCGTGAACATGAAGTCTGAAAAGACTTTGAAACGTCGGGATTCTAAAATCTAAAATAAACCGCGATAAAATCCGTTAAAAAGTAGTTTTATTTCAATGTGTGATATTCGCGTAAATCTAAGACAATACTATGTGAACCAGTAATTATGTTATTTGCTACTATAGCCTTGGTAAAGGAAAATCAGTCGTGCGAAACAGACTGTAAAAAATGTTAAATTAGTTACCTACGTGTAGATTTTAATCAATTTAATGAGAGGATAACTTAAATTTATTTAGAATATAGTTTCCGTTCGCGAATAAGTTTGCGTGTGTGTGTGTGTATGTGGATTGATTGAATGTAAAGTAACCCTGTGTGCTACTCCTGGGCATGGTATAGTGTCATATCCACACATGCTGGCCATGTGCTGATTGGATGTCTGATGTCCTACAATGTGTTTTATCCACGATGACAAGTCTGAGCGGCGAGCAATTCTAAGTATCAAATCCGCGACCTCATAAACACAGCTTCTCTTAAATTCGCATATTATATTACATTCGAAACGAATCAAATTACCAGTTTACTTGGGTAATAAAAGTGATATCGGCTAAAACTTGGTATCGTTGAATTAATTATAGTTATGAAAGGCAAGAGATGCCGAAAACGTCAAAATTATCTGTAACAAAATCCTTGAGCAGCTTATAATAGACAAATGAAAAGAATAGGAACATGATCTCTCTCTATTATATTTGAAAGTTATAATTGAGTGTTAACTTTTAAACCGCTTTCACTGGATACCTAATATCTCTAAATTGGATAATTGCGTCTAATCTAGTGATCTTAAACTTTAAATCTATAACGCGTTAAATGCCACTAAATTTTTAACGCACTTATCGTCTTCGTTCTGTTTTTATGCAGTTTTTGGGTTCCGCATAGATTTCTATCGTTGGAAGACTTCCCAGTAACATTAAAACAAATTTAAAACAATTGTAAAGTACACACTATTTAGTTAAGGTTATTATAAAATTTGGGACTATTTTGCGGTGCGATGTCTGGTGGCACCATTTAAGAGTATCCATAAATGGTGTCACCAGACATCATGATGTAACCATAAAGGAGTAACAATTCCTAGCTCACACAAACATAATTAACTTTCTTTTTTTGACTTATTTCATGTAGACTGAACATTATAAAAAAAACATATTGACTTTGACTTTGATGCGATATGACTCGTTGCGGCCCACCTTAAATCTGACGTCTAAAGGGTTAAATAGGACCAAATTGCTAGCTTTCACTGTCCTATAGGTTCATGATCCGTCCGTCCTTCTGTTTGTTTGTAAAACCGTAAGAAACTTTATAGATATTTTCTTAGAAATGTTAACACGTAACTGGTATTGTATGCGTTCCCCTCTCCATGCCTAGGTACATGAACAGTTTGTACGCATCAACTGTTCATGTTTCGTGTTTGTCGCTTTTATTTTTGTGTGCATTTGTAAAGATGCTTTAACTTTTACATTTGTGCTGTACGTGGTTACCACGCCTCCCCCAAAAACTGGCAGAAACAATTAGTACTAGAAGTTGCGTATATCACCTCCCGTGTTAAATGCTCCAAGGAAATTTTCTTAGAATGTGTAGGCATTTCTATTGCTGCTATAGCAACGAAACGTAAAGTTGTACGGAACCTTAAATGAGTCTTTTTTAAACTTGACCGGTTTTTTACTAAATATATTTAGTAAAAACTACTTTGCATTTGAAAAAATAATGAGTGAATCGACGAATCTACTTACAAACTTCTTGATCTACAGACCTAGTTATTAATTAGTCTGTGTAATTTTTTTTGCTCCAATCATAAAGTTACCCAGTCTAGCACACCTAGACTAGGTAACCTAATGTTTGGAGCAAAAAAATTACCATTACAAACTAGAATAATATTTTATAATAGACCGATCAGCGAATAGATCGTATCGGGCTCGCCTTTGACATATAAGGTCGCGGGCTCAATCTCCGGTCGTTGTCCACACATCGAGAGGAAAGCGGCATATCTAAGATTCAATCATTAGAGGACATGTGAGATCCACCAACCCGCACTTAGTCAGCGCGTGAGGATTAAGGCATAAAACTCTCAACTCTTAGGATAGTTGAGAGACAGTGAAACACTAAAAAAATGGTTCAAATGATTAAATCGATCCTACCAGAGACTGCCTATTTAGGGAGGTTTCATATTAGCGGTAAATTGTACCTAATGGCTCTGACGCAGAAAGCAGTCTGGTTAAACAATGCCAATTCCTTACCCAATCGCCATATTTGCCAGTATCCAGCTGCCTTCAAGTGTTTTATCCATGTATGTACTAAAAAATACAAAATAAGACCATTATTGTAATATTATTACATTAAAAGGTCAGATCTAGACAAACATTATATTGATATCTACGTCTATCACAATATCATTTTCGCAGTAACAATTACTATAGTTGTATTTTCGACCTATGAGCGGCATTTTATTGGATTAGCAATACGATCTAGTCTTGTCTGTAAGTAATGAATGATAACAGGATAGATGTATGTATGTTCTCTTTTATTATGCCTCAATAAAGTTGGAACCTTTTCAGACTGGCGTTTAATACTAGCGCATAAGCCTGTTTTTTGAAAGGCGTGTAACAGCTTATAGACGTGCCTTTTACTAAATTTAAAAGCAACTCGTACGAATGTAGAGCCCTTTTAAGCTCAGAATGATTTTCTAACATACATAAACGTTTTTCATTTTATTGACCAGCCCCGTTTGCTCACGGGGGTGCATTAAAAATACAATGTTATATATAATTCCTTTAATAATGTCTAACTGATTGATGGTAAAACTGCATAATAAATCCATCCTGTAAACTTTGTAGTTCTAGCGTACACGCCAATAGAACCATATGTAAGTGATTTTGGCTTTTTGAAGCAAAAAAAAAATGCACGAGCCAAATAACGCTAGTCTGAATCCGCTCTTCTGATCAAGTGGTCACAGAAGTACACTTTGTTATTTTTATTGATCATCTTTTGATACTTGAGCTGAGAGTAATTTCTTTTAAAACAAGCAAAGCAAAGTTTCTGAAAATAATAATTGAGAAGTTTTCATTGAATTCCAATTTTAAGGCATAACAACTTAGACAATTGATAAAATAGCTGATGTTATACCACCGCTGTCACACTCCAGACTAAGGCTGAGTAAAGGTGGTAACTATACCAACCCACACTCTCAGATGGTCTGGTGACACACCAGACCACTTGGGTGATCATTAGTACGGCTGATGCCTACCAACAGTTTATTGACACCTGATTTGCATGACTTGGGTAGGATTCACGTGTGTAAATTCAAACAAAAGGTGTACACTCACTAAGATGACTCGGCTCCAATTTAGACTGATGAAGCGTTTTTTACTCGTCGTAATTTTAGATACATCAAGTAAAGTCATTACGTGATTCTACGCTTAGTTTTAGATTAATTACCACACCACAATACCACTTTACAATACCAAAACAACTACTACGTGTGAAACTATTTCCGCGTGTTTGTTGGCAGAAGTAAATTGAATAACACTATTTATCTAAACTAAACAATACAGAGAAAGGGTAAACAAAGTTCAATTCCGGCGCTGAGTTTCAGTTAGTTTTTAATGTTTTGTTGAGTACCTATTGCTGCGTTTGTGAGCTCTATTGCGAAATGGGAAGTTTTCTTTACATCCGCTCGTCTTGCTTTCTTGGTAAAGGCTGAAGAAGATACCTATTACTGAATGGAACTAATCTTGTTAAAAATCTTGGGTTTTTTTTTAACTGTTTGTAACTCTTGCGTTTTTATCGGACTGACAGCTACTGTATTATTTCGATTCATAGCTATATCCAGCTGTAATTTGCAAGTGTAGCAATTACCTAATGGCTATCGACAAACTTTGGTAACAAACTTTACCAAAGTTGATCAATGGTCTACTGTTATAGAGAGAAATGGTAATTTGTAGTTTGTCATTTAGTTAATTTTTCGACCCTGTTTACTATGTAGGACCAGAAAAAGATTTGATCTTACTGTCTCCTGATAATAATGGCGTAATGTATGTAGGTAAACAAAAACGAATCTCTGTTTACGTCCTATGGGAAATACGACGTAATACAAAAATCCTGGCATACAATATTGCTTTTGTAATGGGTAACTTACTACACCTCTCTATGTTACAGATACCGAGAAATATAAAGGAAAAAAGGCGTATGATAAGTTTCCTCGTATTAAATAGTGAAGGATTATTTTCCTATAAATGTATTGTTGAACGAAGTTATTCAAAACCGGCAGGAAATAGGTTTACTTAGATATTTCCAGCTTCATTATACGGACAGCTGAGACGTGGCAGCCTTTTGACGTCGCGTCGGACTTTACTATCATATATAATCTGGATGCCTTCTAGAATCTAGACTAGGTAATATATCCACTCCTGACTACACGTGTATCTTCAGTTTCTTTGTTACATATTTCTAGGTAAAAATGTTATGTTAAAAACCTTTCGCCGCTTAAAGTTTTTGAGTTCTGTGTCGAACGTTAAAATATTACGTTCTATAAACACAGAGCTCAAAAACTTTTTATTTAAGAAAACCAAATAACACTTGTTAATCATCTCTTATGTTTAAGATAACGGACTTATGCCTGACACGGAAGCCGGACAAGCCGGCTTTCAGAAATACAGTAGAGTAATTGTACAATCAATTGTTATTTCCTAAATTTGTTGGGTGCGAAAATACCCATTTCTTGACCACCTCACGACCGAATCGTGACGCTGTGTTTTGGACGAAGGTATTGGCGTAAATCGGACTCGAGATGTCTTTCGACCACTAAACATGATGCGATGCGATCAGTCGTGTCGTTCTAGCTTATTTTTTGTGCATCAGTCTAAAGGTGAAAGTTCGTGGCTAATTGCAGACAGCAGCAGCAAACGACGACGTGTCGCTGTTTGTTAACCCTTTTGTTAACTAACTTCTTTAGAACATTATGTCATAAGTGCATGAAAAATAATATTTATTTATGTTGTCTGTTTCAGGTAAGCTGTTTCTTTCTGGAATTTGTAACTCTTAACTGTTCTTGATACTTACCCAGTAAGTGTATTAATTTTATTTTCTTGGAAAACAAACAGGAGAAATAATTAAGTGCAACAACTCATATTAAGACTATATACCAATTAAATGTTTTCGCATAAAAATAACAAACAGAGAGCTTACTTGTTTAAGTGAATATAAACTATATAACGGTGCTACAAATACATCACGTCGTATAATTAGTAACAAATATAAGTCACTGTACCAACTCGAACGAATGTTTACTAAGTAATTGGATAAGTTTAGGTTTGGCTTAGTGGTTTTCTTTTACGTATTTATTCAATAAAAATACTTTGTATGTTATGTTAAAAGAATAGCACAACGAAAATTTGACAACATTATTAGTAGGGGCTAGTAAGTTAGCGAAAAACAATGGAGAACCTTATAAATATTTATGTAACTTATATGTACTATTTATTGGTCCATGTTTTATTCTCGTAGATATTTATGCTTTATTTATGAACATACAACCGGGATTACTACTGCTACGGGAGTTACTTCCGCTTGCGAGCAGTATTCATCCGAAATCGTTCAGTCATTTTCGCGTGGAAGTGTCAATTATATCCACCCATTTCATCAACACAAACTTCCTTACCGTGCAAAATTCTTTATTTATCTACGTGTCTACTCTTCAATCAAATCAATGATCAAATCTCTTATAAAAAAATCACAAAAAATCTATGACCTAGCACAAAACGACAAACTTTTGCTAAAACTAACGCATAGAACTATACGAAACTTCTGTGAAATTATTACTGTGTATCGCAACAATGATTTGTCAGAACCACAAACTTTGTGTTCGGCTAATGTTTTCGCGGCACCTCCCTTTTCTGCATATCATCATTATTAAAGTTTAGAAGTTTCGTAACAGAGGTGCCCTCGGTTAAAGCCATAATTAAAAGTTTTTGGCTAGTTTCCCCTAAAGTTCTCTCATTAAAACTTACACCTGAAAGAAACTAACATTCTTGTGTGGTGTTTACTAAATTATCTTGGGACTAAACGAAATTGGATTTAAGTTTAACTCAAATTAGTAGGGTTTGTAAGTTGAAGTTACAATAGGCATAGGCATATTTGTCGCAGGGCTAACAACCGTTGATATAACCAAGTTCTTGAGTGGAGATCACGAATTGGCAAAACTAGCATAAGACGCCTTCAGATTAGGTGAAGTGACGATCTCAGCAAGGAGGCTAATAAGAACGGGATGAGAATAGCCGCATCCAACAGCGGACTAAGTTAGACAGATGTTGATGATGTATCGAATGTGTTGGTGACTATTAACGGTTTTTAATAAATACCTCGAATTATTTGACAATAAAAAAGATAGCAATCTAATAACAGAATATTGTTGGACATTTCTGGAACCAGTTATCCTTTACTTTAGGAACAGATTATGAAATAAAATCGAGTTAGCGAGGTATAATTAATTGAGTTATAAGGCATTGAAGACGAAATGTGAATAAGTTTTTTTATGAAAGGCAATATCCACATGTGTTAGTATATAAATCCTATTTTAACGTGTTTTCATTAGCTTTGTACCTACGTATGTAATTGAATCTTTTAACGTGATTTTCACAAACTTCGAAACGATAATTATCAGGTTTGTCTTATATTCTAATCCATAAAAGATGACGTGTTGGGATTTTATTTAATTTTTTCAACTAAAAAATGCGTGTGTTAACAATATTATAAATGTACGTAAATTCTCTTTATCAATGTGGCAATTAAGTATCAGTAGTAAAAATCGCACAAAGCCAAATGAAGAAATCAAAATTTCATATTTATTCTGTTTTTATGAAAGCTAATAACAAAGTTGTACATCAAAATTTTCTCGTAACGTCTCCACGTGAGACACAACGGAATAATAAATGCCAGCATTATTTTTGTGGGGACAGCTAGGTAACACTCTCAACAAGGTAGGGTTGTCGAATTCTTTCAAAATGTGTGTTACAGGCACATTATATTATCATATAACTATCTTGTTTCTGCTTTTATCACTCATTCAGATTAGCTCTGCTATTCTTGTTATATTGGAAACAAAACAAATCGTGCATGCCCTAGTAACTCTGAACAACCAAGATTTGCTATAAAAGAGACGGCCCTATACGCTCCATTCCTTGCATTTCACTGCGTCTCTACCATCTTAAGGAAATTCTCTTGAATTTTCAGTGTCAGTGTTTCTAAAAAGGTCTGCTTTGTAGACGGCACGTTTTGAGCTGTGCTTCTGTCAGTCTACAGGTGGCCATTTTCGCTCTGCTGGTTGTTATGAAAAATACGTTTTTCTTTCCGGAACTGTGATCAGATTGCTGCATTTCTGCATCTTCCTTAAGATTGCATTGGTAATTAATCAGATTAGGCAGAGATCAGAGGTGGCTAAGAAAGGCTGCGGATTGTGTATTATGGCGTGCTATAGAATGCGTAATCATGATTATTAATTATGATGACACACGAAATATCAAATCAAATCAAATCAAAATATGATTTATTTTTTTTGAGACGCGAGTCTACATAAAAATAGTCCAATTTCTTTTCCTACCGTGCAGTGAATGACTGGCAACTACTGAGAAACACTGCCAAAAAACTCAGTAGACTTTTTTTCTTTTTTAAATGAAGTACTTATACCTATTACATTTTGTTTGTTCAGTGTGTTGAATTAGAGCGACTTAATTCCAAGCGTTTTTATCCGTTACATAGTCTGAAATTTTATAATACGCTTTCTTACATAACGTAGATTTTATAGTTATTTTAAATTTGTTAATAGTCATTTCCCTAATATTATTTGGAAGTTTATTGTAGAAACGTATACACTGCCCCGTAAAAGAGTAACTAATTTTGTGGAGACGAGTATGATGTGCTACAAGATCGTTCTTATTTCTAGTATTCAAATGATGTGTATCGCTTATTTTTTTAAATTTCGTAATATTTTTATGCACATACAATAAATTTTCATAAATATATTGAGAAGCAATATGTTGCTTGAATGAATATGTTGCTTGCCAAATTTTCAAAAATAATCAGTCAAGGCTTCTTGAATTAACACTGTTGGTAGCTTGAAGCTTTACCAAATCAAGATTTAAAATACTTTTAAAGAAACATAATTTTTATGGAAACACATTTGCTACAAATTATTTTTGGTTTGAATCTCAGTAGCACAGTTTCAAGTTTCCGTCCTCAATGTTTGGACGGGTCTGTAACTAGGCTAATTTATAGACCCTGCGTTGTTTTTGGCACGCTCCGCGAGAATTTATGCTGTGCACACATCAACCACACTCATAAACAGAACTACGGCTTGATTCATCGTACCACCATAGAATTGATGTGATACCTCTATTGTTTAAACTTCCTCGTGTAAGAGCTGACTGTTTATTACATTGTTTCTTTTTTACAAGATTTTAAAAATATTACATTGCTAAACGTAAGCCTCACTTGCCAACCCATAGTACTCTGGCTAGCGTGTGTGGATTAAGGCCTAAACTCTGAACTTTGAGATAGTTGAGAGTAGACCCGTGCTCAGCAGTGTGACACAAAATAAAAAGATTTGGAGTGATAAACATAAGCCATGCCTAAATCAGCCACTTAGCACGATAGTACCCTAGTACCAAGTACCCTGATATAGTTCCTGCCGTAGAATAATAACATGATAATTAAATATTGAATATGACGGTAATGACGAAGGGTGAAAATTTGTAAAAGGAAAGACAGAGCAAAGAAATGATAAATATTTTAAGGTTACACACGCCGACTTTCTAACTTACTAAAAAGTATGTATGTATTTTTGATGATGTTTAAAACTTTTAGGCATTACATTATATTATATTGATCAATTCCTATAGGGAATCCAATATTCCTCGTGGAAGGAGGGAACCTCGTGTTATATAGACTCTTTGCCACTGATAGTAATAGCTCTTACGTCTGTTGTACCCAAAGGTGTAGGTAGAGGTAAATGTCACCAAAATTTCGACGATGTCAAGGTCCCGTAAAAGTGCGTGCCTATCGCAGGTCATCGGGCATATTTCCCAACCACAAGCTGTTACAATTTTTTTTAGAAGAAATAAATAAACCGAACAATTATCATTATACAACCTGTTTGCCATTATTCTGCCATTTTAGATTAGAGGCAGTATAATATTTAGATAAGTTATCCAATTCCACATCGCCTACTTCAGCGTAATCCAATTGCCACCACTATCAAATAAGTCTTGAATAACGAAATAATTAACCTTATTGTTGTTAGAAATTGCCAGTCCATATTCGGCCAGTATTCTGGACTCCCTCAGTCACGTAATTGGTCGGAAATGTACAGCGCCAGTCGAGATTACATTCGATCACGTTCGCGTAAACAGTTTTGTGCTGATTTTTTATTGTGTACAATATCAGTTTTGTGGATATCGAAAATGATCGAATTGAATTTATTTTATTTGTCAGTAGATTTTTGTAATGGAATGCTATCTTCTTAAATAAAATTATACTGAATAAATTTTCCAGTGTTCTAGTTACGTCTGTATTATTTTCTACTGGGTACCAATTTTTATGAGTGTAGAAGCTTATATACTTAGGTAGATATGAAAAATGAAAGGCGTCAATTAGTGTTATTATAGGCACAGCCGATTGGAACGCAGTTATGACAATAACCCTAATTAATATCGTTTCCTATCCAATATTGTCAGTGACCATATAAACATATTTTTGCCTTACCTAATAGCAAAGCCTAAGGATAATGGCTAATAGTTATTAATTAATTATTCAGATTATTTATAGACGCAATAAAAGGTGACAATTTATCTGATCTCAATCATTGTGATATTTACTTTGGCTATAGGACATTTGTCGAGGAACTTATTATGGCATTAATATCCAAGCCAATGTCCGTGAGGTAAAGATAAAGTGTCGCGGTGTAAACAAAAAAATGCCCCGTGCGATGAGCACTCGCAAGTAAATTTGGCAACTTGCATTGCATTAGTGACTTATATACTTTATTTACTATTTCATTAATTAGCCCGTCGCTACACCCGCAAACACTGATTATTGAATTGCTTAATAGTCTTAGTATATGCATAGATATATAATAATATATAAGTAAATTAAGTAATGATATTTAAGCTTGATAAAAAAGGTGCATAACCAACCCCGCAGCGCGGCTTACCGTCCAGCTTACCACATAAAAATGTATGGGTAAACTTATGGTTAGTAACCGGAAAATGTACATGTATGTAATGTATAGAATACAACACATACATATACATTTTCCGATTGCTAACCGTAAGGTTAACTTTTGACCTTTATTACACTAATAACAGTAATGGAGGAAAATTGATGCTTATCATTTTCCGATATTCTTTTTCATCAACTTAATCAAGGATTAACGTATAAAGAGATCGTCTTCCAAATCCGGTTAGGGAACGTCGAATTTATCGTGAACATTAATGTATTTGTAGTTCCAAGCGAGATAGTTTATCCTTTCTACTGCCGTAGCTCCCGGAACTCCGTATATTTTCCGGTCGTAAATATTATCTTTTACACTTACCTTTACACACAGATAATTTTCATTGAACGTAACCGAGCGTATGCGCGCCGAACAAATGCAAGGTAATATTTATTTAGTAACTTTGCAGCCCACGTTCCAAATAATTAATTATATATATAACTACACCATTCCGTTTGTAGCGGTCTTAATTTACGCTTAATTTCGTATCGTTTTCAATCTCAACTTTGGCTGAAACTTTAGCATTGTTCGGATCGAGGTAGTTGCCAACTTCAGCTTCATACCGGTTTAACAAAGACTGAGAAACGCTAAATAAACTCTTGCCGAGTTTTTGTTCTAGTTGTGAGCAAAAGTGGGATTATAACACAGGTATTACTGCCGATGGCAGAAGGAAAAAGTATACCGACTACCGCCCAGTGTTGCAAACTTGCGTCGGCTACTGTTCGTACAAGTTGTTCTTTGACAAGCCAAGTTCCTTTTGTGGCGCCACAGTAATTAATGTTAGACAACCGACCAACTGCACAAAGTTTTTCTTATCGCTGTGTATTGTTATCCTCGTAATATTTTTTGGATTTTCTTCTTGATATGTTGTTTGTAATAATGTTGATAATTTGGTGTTTTGTTTGATGTGTGTTTGTTAGGAGAAAAGTCGTTGCAAAACAACGTTGTAATGATACAAATAAGGACATAACCGCTGTTACCAGGCTGTGTTATTTTTTTTACTTTTACTTATTTGTGGTACGTAGCCAGACCGCAAACATTTATTAAATTCAACAAGATCGTTATTAACGAATACAAGTTCTCTAGATATCGTCATAAATATGTGAGCTATGAAACGTTAACATTTTAATCGAGGGGAGTTTGCTTTGCCCGGAGGTCCTAGTGCTAATCTATAGCCAAAAGGAAGTGAACAATTCATTAAGTACTAGTTTCTGCACAATGCACACAAACCGAAACAAAGGTCTAGCGACAGTCAACGTCCATTGCCACTTTTTAATTGAACCGAACTGACACTGTTCTAACAAACGCGCATCGGATGTGCAAATGGGCTGTAAATCATTTCTGTACTCCGTCGAGTCGGCTATCTCGGGCTGTGCCAACTAACGACCAAGCAGCGTTCGGAAGTTGCAATACTCATATGTCACTAAACGTTCTGGACCGGCTGTATTGATGCGCAATGCATTGCTCTTTGCCGACGACCAATCTCCTTGAACCCCGCCTCCTCCGGCGACACTTCCAATGCCGAACACTGCGGGGTATTCCCTTTTATCCCCACCATGTATCATATGAAATTGGTCGGATTGAGTCTTCAGTACATATGGAATGCTCGGATGACTGTTTAATATTTCAAATGGAACAGATACTGATATCCGGGAGATCGAAATTAAATTCTTGGTCAGATACGGAATTGAATAGTAAAGCATATTGCTTGGATAGTTCCATATTCATATTTAGTATGCACAAGGCAATCTTGTATAAATACATTCATATAAACGTTGTATGACGTTTTTTTCAGAGAACAATGATAGATACATCTTTGTATGTGGTTGGTACAATCCCTGACTTAACATTATTCACTCATTTATGTCATCTTATAGATAATGCTAGTGTACTATCGTAACAGATGCGTGATACTGGTGGAATTGACATAATTACTGATGTTATTGATGTTGTAACAGTAAATTATACTATTCACAGTGTAAGGATAAGGTTTATGCTGTTTGATTTAGCTAGAGGTGCTAAGGGTGAGGTCCCAAAAACATCAAATTAAATAATTCAAAACAGATCTTTTGATGATAAATTAGTTACCCTGGCGTTTGCGATACACGATCAAATGGCAGATGTTAGTTACGAGTCATTTAAACCTTTGCTCTGTAAGTTTTGTCTATTGGTCCTAATTTCCCAGACAACTGAATTGCGCAAGAAGAGCTATGTTTGATATAAAGTTTAATCTCAAGCCCTTAATCTACACTTGCGCCAACTGGTATAAAAGGTAGCTCTTGCAATTTTATAGAATACTATAAGTGGCTTTCATGGTTATACCAGTTTAATTTTGAGCTCAGATATTATTCCATACGAAACTTATACGTAAAAACCGCACAGCTCACATACGAGTAAAACAATTCAATTTAAAATGCATGTTCTCGCGAATACAAAGAATTTAAAGTATTCAAATTGTACAATTGGAAAACGAACCTGCAGTTTTCAGCGCAAGGTATCTTTTCTACTACTCTACTTAGTTATTCACTTTATTTTCGACGTTTTAAAATTTCAGCTTTCCTTAGTAGATTTTCCTCGACTTACGCTTCTTTGCGTTGCCTTTTATTACTTTCTTTGCCCATATCTGTTTATGTTTGTACTTAACACTAGATTTACCAGCCATTTAAATATACGTATTTCTACCACAACCAGTCAATATGACTGGTGTATAAAAAAAATGCTTAAATGAGTTTCCAGTCTTTATTCACTCTTAAAAAATGGTAAAAAGATTTCAACAATATTAATTTTTATACAAAAATGGATGAAAAAAATGGATTTATGGATATTGTCAAATAACAAAAGACTTAATTTTTACAGTTTATCGCTCACAATTTCTACATATGTAGATTTTGCTTTTTGTACACTTTCCGCATAGACTTTTCTTGCATTTATTGCAAATATTTGTAGTCTTATTGTTATTGCAATATCCTATTTGACACCATTTGCGCACAGAAACCGTGCCAGCGGTTGTTGATATATCAGCTTCGTGTGGTTTTTGCCTTGAAGTCTGATATTCTGAAGCAAGTTCTTCTGCTAATTGAAACAGAAAGTCTTTCCGTGAGATATTTTCTCCTGTTGTGTGTTTGTATAATATCCAGCTATTTATTCCGGCTAAATCTAAAATATTGAAAAACACTTGAAGTGGCCACCTTCTGCAACCAGACTTCACCGTATATTTTCGTGCCATTTGATCAGTCACATCGACGCCAAATTTAGTTTTATTATACAACAATACAGTTTCAGGTATTTTTTTAGCTGCTTTATCAATTTTGATGTGTTTATGTTTTGTACTTAGTAAAAGTACTTTTTTATTTGGTTTGCTCTTATAAACTGTTAGTGTGCATCCATTAGATTGGTACAACAACGTCGAGAAACGTGCCATGCTGTCTTTTTTCAGTTTGCAAATTTTCGGCAGTTCCCTCTTGTTTGCGCGTATTGTTCCAAGTAACGAAGTGTTTTTAGATCGTAATTTCAACGCCAAAGGAATACTTGTAAAAAAATTATCAGTTGTTACAGTTCTACCCTTCATGGTGTACGGTTCAAGAAGTTTCATTACGACAAATTCGCTTAGGGGAGTTGATGCATTTCGAGTCTCGTCTTTTCCTAAATATGGAAAACCATTTACCACATATTTTGTTTCTACATCAGACGCTAACCAAAATTTGATGCCAAATTTATGGGGTTTGTTTGGCATATACTGAGTAAATCTGCATCTGGCCTTCGTTGGAAAAAGTTGCTCATCCACAGTAATATAAGCTCCTGGTTTGAAGCAATTTTGACTGTTTTCAATAAATTTATCCCAAACTGCTGAGACTAAAGCGAACTTGTCTGTTTGCAAACGTTGACTCCTCTGATTTCTTTTATCGAATCGAATGTATCGTAAAATATCTGTAAAATCTCTACTCATAGTGCTAGAAAAAAATGATGGTCCCCATTTTTTATTCCACAAATATTGAAGTCTCAAGGTATTTCCTTCGTATGCCCCACGTGCGTACAATATTGCAAGAAATGCCTTCAATTTCTCTTGCGTAATTGTCCAGGTTTTCCCCAAAACCCGAGAGGCTTCTAATTCTGTACAAATTCGTATATGTTCCAAAATATGATTGTCAATCAATAATAGGAACGCACTACTTAGATTCCCTTTCATAATGTTTCTTTTAGCATGTGTTGTTGGCCCGTGTACATCTTTGAAAGCACTATGAATTGGTAATCTACCAACAACACCTCCTTCTTCAATTCTCGTCCAAATAGTTCCGTCTGCAGCAATTTCAGTTTGCTGATTTGGTACGTTACTTCCATCTTCATCTTCAGAACTGGAAGGGAATCGCATGCATCGTCTTGTGCGTTTGTTTGGCATATTTTCACAATCACTGTCACTTGACTGATTTATATTGTCTTCATCAGGAATTTCCTCATCACTACTCAAGATATTAGCACTATTTTCATCATTGCCTTGTGGATCAATTTGTGTATCTAATAATTCACCGTCGCTATCAAATAATTCACTTTCCACATCTGAACAATCCTGAGGTATGTTGGTTGCATTTTCTAAATATGTAGAAACTTTTATTCGTTTTAACATTTTTAGGGGCTAACGATGTGTAGGCTACTTGCTGAAGAACATAAAATGTTTATTACGTGTCACTGTATGGGTAAAGATAAATGATTACGTTTGGAGATCGCTTGGACTAAGTACTCGTAAAAAAATCGTAAAGATACCGTAGTCACCTAAATCGACTCGATAACGATAACGTAATGAATAAAAGAAGCATGGGCACTATTTGTATTTTCACGGTCTCATGATTCTCCCGAAATCATACATTTCTTCCTAGAAACGTGCACCAGTCATTTTGACTGGTTCTGGTATAAATAGTTATAACAAAAAATATATTTATTACTAACATTATATAAAATAAAATTAAGTTCATAAAATGTATTCTCTACTTATAGCTACAAAAGTCATAACATCATTTTGGAAAGCAAATATTTAATGTAGTAGTAATTTTGAATTGAAGTTGCACGACCAGTCAAAATGACTGGTCTGGTAAATCTAGTGTTAAATATGTAGAAATATACTTACAGTAAATAAAATACTTTGTTAGTCCTAGTAAATTACAGCAATTTTTTTATGAACCAAATAGGTTCTGTTAATTTAGTAATTATAACACGAAGTTTAATTGACTCTACCAACCAAATACATCATGACTCAATGAATACTATGCACACACAAATGTTTCTGGATATTTTCAAATGTACGAAAATTTATTAAACTCTAACACGAATTTTCCCACAGACATGAACTGTGTATAACTGGGAGCCGCAATTAAAAGTTTCCTCAGAGAATATGTACCAACATTTTGATTTAAAGTTCGAGGGTTCGCTCGACACCCATATAGAGAGGCTAAAGGCCTAGTTTTTACACGTCACGTAAAGTCACGGGACGATGCACATCGCTCCTCGTATTTAGTATTGTTGGCATTAATATTTATCTTTCTCAAATACGGGGTTAAGTAGATAACTTTGTCAGATTTACTATTAAAACAAAACAAAACCTTTAAGAAATAATAACCGTTTCTTTGGTTCGTATCGTTTACCTATACTAGACCTTTATATGTGAACTGTGAATCAGCTGTTTGTTCAGTTTAGAGGTCTGCATTTATCCATACTAATATTATAAATGCGAAAGTCTGTCTGTCTGTCTGTCTGTCTGTTACGCTTTCACGGCCAAACCGCTGGACCGATTTTGATGAAATTTTGTAGGGATATAGTTTAAAACCATGGTTCAAACATAGGCTACTTTTTTTTTCAAAAATCAACCCCTAAATGTCTGTCATAGGGGTTGAAGGTTTTTGTTACTTTACACTTTCACAGCCAAACTGCGTGACCGATATGGATGAAATTTTTTAAGGATATAGTTAAAAACCATGGTTCAAACATAGGCTGCTTTTTTTTTCAAAAATCAACCCCTAAATGTCTGTCATAGGGGTTGAAAGTTTTTATTAATTTACACTTTCACAGCCAAACTGCTGGACCGATATGGATGAAATTTTGTAGAGATATAGTTTAAAATTATAATTCAAACATAAGCTACTTTTTTTTTCAAAAAACAACCCCTGAATGTCTGTCATAGGGGTTGAAGGTTTTTATTGCTTTACACTTTCACAGCAAAACTGCGGGACTGATTTTGATGAAATTTTGTAGGGATATAGTTTAAAACTATGGTTCAGACATAGGCTACTTTTTTTTTCATAAATCAACCCCTAAATGTCTGTCATAGGGGTTAAATGTTATTATTACTTTACAATTTTACAGCCAAACTGCTGGGCTGATATGGATGAATTTTTTTAGGGATATAGTTTAAAACCATGGTTCAAACATGGGCTACTTTTTTTTTTCAAAAATCGACCCCTGAATGTCTGTCATAGGGGTTCAAGGTTTTTGTTACTTTACACTTTCACAGCCAAACTGCTAGACCGATATGGATGAAATTTTTTAGGGATATAGTTCAAAACTATGGTTCAAACATAGGCTACTTATTTTTTTAAAAAACCAACCCCTTAATGTCTGTCATAGCGGTTGAAGGTTTTTATTACTTTACACTTTCACAGCCAAACTGCTGGATCGATATGGATGAAATTTTGTAGGGATATAGCTGAAAATTATGGTACAAACATAGGCTACTTTTTTTTTCAAAAAACAACCCCTAAATGTCTGTCATAGGGGTTGAAGGTTTTTATTACTTTACACTTTCACAGCCAAACTGCGGGACCGATTTTGATGAAATTTTGTAAGGATATAGTTCAAAACTATGGTTCAGACATAGGCTACTTTTTTCTTCATAAAACAACCCCTAAATGTCTGTCATAGGGGTTAAAGGTTTTTATTACTTTACACTTTCACAGCCAAACTGCTGGGCCGATATGGATGTACCGATGTACTGTCTGTCTGTTACGCTTTCACGGCCAAACTGCGGGACCGATTTTGACGAAATTTTGTAAGGATATAGTTTAAAATTATGGTTCAAACATTGGCTACTTTTTTTTTTAAATCAACCCTTGAATGTCTGTAATAGGGGTTGAAGGTTTTTATTACTTTACACATTCACAGCCAAACTGCGAGACCGATTTTAATGAAATATTGTAGGGATATAGTTTAAAACTATGGTTCAAACATAGGCTACTTTTTTTATAAATCAACCCCTAAATATCTGTCATAGGGGTTGAAGGTTTTTATTATTTCCATGATTAAAAATACCGTACGGGGTATCGTTGGTAGTGGAATTTTATAAGGTTTTACAATAATTCAGGAAAAGTACGGGGTGCATCACAAAAAAATGAAAAATAAAACTTCTTAGAAAAAATGACCGCGTTATAAAATTTAAAAATTAGTTTCTTTACATCTGTTATTTGAAGTCGGTGCTAATTCGGTAGATTAGAGAGTAGTTGGTCCAAACATAAATATTTGTAGGATAGCAGCTCGAAGTTCGGTAAAGTGTCCGTTAAACGTCAATTGACCCTTATACGTATGAGACTTAAAACATAGCCGACAAAATGTGGGTGATATTCATCTCTGCCTTCATCTTCAGATGGTACAGTAATGAGCGCTATGTTAATAATAACCAATGAAGATAAATCGATCAAGTTGAGTTTTTAACCCCCCATAAAAAGGGATATAATAAGTTTGAAACGTATATCTATGTATCTGTGTACAAATTAAGAGGGTTTTTTTTGCTGATGACCTAACCCAATCGCCGGAAGGGCCTCTATTGGTTCACTAGACTTTTTCGGTGAGCCGTCCGAGGACCGTCGAACCGATAAATTGAGAGGGTGTAGGTACTCAACTGCTTAAGTAGAATGATTTTTCAACGATTTTTTTTTTCGAATTATTTAAATTATGTTGATTTGTTTTTTTTTCATTTACAATTGCTACTCTGTATGCGGAACTTAATTTGAATGAATGAAAGCTAAAATAAAACATTCATCAATGCTTTAGTTTGAGGAACGATGCGTGAAATGACTAACTTCATAGTGGAAAGGTTGGCGGTTTTCTTTGATGGTTTCTAAGGTATCGATATATTCTGTCTAATTTTACAAAACAAAGCACGATTAGTGAATATCCACAAAGTTTCTGACCTAATTTCATCTACCAATCATCACAGTATGTCCGTCCTCCACAAACTGATAGAGTGAAATCCGTATATTTTCACTCTATTAGTTTGTTGAGGACGGTCCTATCCACCCGGTATACAGTGTGGGGTATAGTTTTGAGTAGAATTTCTTAAGTATTCACAAACGTTCGGGAAAAGTAAAAAAAAAATTGTTTATAATTTTTATATAAAACGGGTTCCTTGGGGATGTTGCCTAGAGGGAATAACCCTAATTGGTTTCCGACGGGAATAACAAAGTTTGGTGAAACTATAACTTACAATTTTAGTAAAATTCGATTAAAAGAAACAAACATGATCTGATTTAAGACCAATAAAAAATATGATAAAGGTTTCTTAAAGATCTGTAACTTGGCTAATTTTTATCCTAACACAACGCGGGCGAAGCCGCGGGCGGAAGCTAGTTATTATATAAACTCAAGAACATCTTTGATTTGTTGAATTTAATAAATTCACGAGAAACATAATAATATACCTGTCTGCGGCATGAATTTCGGCGAGACTGCGTGTGATTGATAAAAACTTATATTGTGGTATTGATTTAAAAAAACGTTTGGAAAAAGTCTGCAAAAGTCCGCAATGTATATATATTTGCTTAATTCGGTTACATTTGCTTTGCTCAATAATATAATATCTAGGTACCTAAAACGGTAATAAAGACTATAGTTGCGTGCGGTTTTGCGGTTTTTCCACCTCCACCTCTTAATGGCTCTCGTTGACATTCCTCGTCTGAACAAAGTTCTTGGAACAAGCTCAAGTTAATTGATATTTGGTCTAAGTGTTATTTTAAGTAATTGGTTAAATTAAGCTTCTTGTACAGTTGTTTTAGATTATAACATTGAGCTGAATAAGTTCTAAATGTTATTAAAAGGAATTTTTTATCTAGTATTTTTTGTTGGATTTTTGGTAAGCATTTAAAACAATTTAGGTAGTAATTATTTAGTAAAGTAGGTGTTACATGATGCCAGAAAGTCAAATAATTTGTGGGATTCGCTGCCGGTATCTCGATTTCCCGATAGCTATAATCTGCCTGACTTCGAGTCACGGGTGTATTTACTGGGTAAGCATGTTCCATTGTAGACTGCATCATTGCTGAACAACAGGCAAGTTGTGGTCAAGCGTAAGCCGCAATAGGATGAAAAAAAATGTTGTCACTGTTAGATGCAATGTTTAGATGAAAAAAGTATGTATCTAAACTGTTAAATATCTTAGTTAAGTTTAAATTTAATTAGTATTTTTTAAAATAAACCGCGATAAAATCCGTTATAAAAAAGTTTTATTTTAAACTTTCATTAATAAAAATTAGCTATAGATCTATTCATTACCTAGGGGTTATTAATGTTTAAAACAAACCTATTCTGAGAATAGTATTCCGAACTTACGTGTTTGGTGCATTTACATTTCCTTTTGTGTAGCACAATATGAAGTTTTGTTTGTCCGAAAAGTTGGCAGTGGACGGCATCCATTCCATTAGTATGGAGCGGAAAGTTTGTGGTTATTTTTAATTAATACCGGGCGAGAGTTGCGAATTCGTTGCGAGTAATAATGTTGGTTTAGTGTGGTAAGCACCTACTAAGTACTGGTAACATTGCAGTTTTGTAGCTTCCTCCTCTATATTTATGAAATGAGTTAGACCTAGAAGATTTTTGTTCGCTGTATAATCAGAATTGCAATGGTATACAGATCGGTCATTGTTGTTTAAGCAGTTCTTTTTGTCTAATTACTCGTGGCTCAACTTCTCGCTATATAATAAACAAGTAAACAAATTTTAACTAACACGTATATTTTATAATAATAGGTATGTGATTGATACTGATTGAACTGTCACCCGTTCGCCGCGTGCCACAATATGCTGTGCTCTCGCTAGGGTCCCTGACCGCTAATTTTACGTCGGACTCATTCATCGATATTATAACTAATAGATCGTTCATAATTTGAAAGAAAAAACGTATAGTACCAAAAAAGAAGCCAATTTCAATAGAGAAAAACGCGCTTAACGTCTTGGACAGCTCCCAGGAGAACATTCAAATTACACACAACCGTAAGACACCCGAGGCTGTCATTGCCATAACAGATAATAACCCTATCAAGCAGTGCGCGGTGCCTGACACGGCAGTTAACGTGTTAAAAAAAAATCAGTAACAATTTCGCAGTTCTCACACTCGCTGAAGCAATATCACGGTCCCCTCATTACTGCTCGCATAACCATTGTGCTCGGTAGATGATGCACCAATTATTCAAGTTTTCATTGGTTCCGAACAATTTGTGCTGCATTTTGCATAGGTTTGTTAGTATTGAAAGAGAACGCTGTGCGAGGCAGTTTTGTGAATGTTCCACGCTCAGTATGTTGTAATAATGTGAATAAACTTATGATAGTTACTTTAACTTTCAAACGATATTGCAGTATATTCTCTAAGAAATAGTATTGCAAGGTGTGAAATTAGTAGAAAATGTAAAGTATCCTTTGTCTGTTCGTCGAATATGTGCTTCTTAACAATGTTTATGATTGTTAGCAGTTCACTCTTCTCAAAGGTTTGTAGCATTCATTTACACTTAAAATTACTAGCACCGTTTTGATAAAAATTATTATCTATTTCGTATTTATTAAAATCATAATCAAGTGCATTTGTGTACGCTAATCCTAGGACTGGATGGATTAGAATATCCACGCACAAAAGAAGAATTTATTTGATGAACACGGGAAGTGTTATATGCAACATCTAGTCCTAAATTGTTTCTGCCAGTTTTCGGCGGAGGCCGGGTCATACTGCTCATGCACTCTTGCAAAAAGCTGGAACGTCATTACAAATGCGCACGTAAATAAAAGCTACACACAAACACAAAACATGCACGGACTGTTCATGTACCTCGGTAGATGGGAACGCGTGCGCTTAACAGTTCCTGTGTTAAACGTTCTAAGGTGGTGATGGGAACAGCACTTGTGTGATTTCGTTTAGTAACGTGGTTCAATCCCTATTAAGTCACGTTAAACTCATACACCAAAATAAATAGTGCAGAAGTTGAACAACGTCGCTAGAAATATTTAAATATTATTATTAAAAAAAATATCTCACTCGCACGCACCACACTACAACGAAAATAGTGTACGTAGTAAAAATATATCAATGCCGTAATTTTGTTATTAAAGTGCAATGCTGTAATAATTTTCTGGCCGTTTATTGCATTATTTAAGATTCAAGGCAATCACTATTTTATTCAATCCATATCGGTGCTTACTTAAAATATTTTTATCACGATTGCGGTAACTGATTTGGTATTTAACATTGCAAATGTCAGGCGCATCTTAACTCAATGCGTTTCGCAACGCATCGCGGTAAAATAATGTAGTCAAATGTCTGACTACATCAGCTGGGATTAATAATAATAATAAATAGTGGGACATGAACACACACAGTTATCTTATCCCAAACTAAGCAGAGCTTGTGCTATGGAAACCAGATAAATGGTAATATACTACGAAAAAGAACAAAAAAAAAACAAAGGATTTCTCTTGAGCATGTGAAAATTATGTAACTTTATTTGTATGTTTCATGTATTGTGTATTTAAGTCTTTCTTTAGTCTTATAGTTTTGTTTTGCATGTGTTTTTTTACTAAGGCATTATTTAGGGTTTTGAATTATTAAAAACATCGATTGTTCAAATAATTATAACCAATTGTTTATTGGGTTTTTGAAGTGGTACGCGTTTCGCCTGCGACACAGTATAATTTCATATGAATTAGAAAATCGCATTTTTTTTTTCTGGCTTTTATTTTCAGCTTTTCATTGATAGAAAAAGATCTGATGATGCAATAAAAAGCAACCGTATGTTACAAATATATGGCGGTACTCCAATGTATTAAGAAGAGATCCGTCTTTATTTGTCTACCTACCTTTATTTTTTTTTTACAAATTTAACGACGCGACTTAAGCGTAGCTTTAGCAGTTTTCACGGCACACTAAGTGTCTGAAAACTAAGTGAAAACTTCCCCAGATTGTGACACTAGCACAAACATATTACATATTAAGTAAAGTTCCGACGTCGCAACGTTAATCCCAAACGTTACTTTTATGAACACAGGCGACGTCGCGTCACTAATATTTTAAGATAAGCCCTGAATATTAAAAATATTTTTACTTTGTTATAAAGTTGCTTAACAAAGTAAAGGGGTAGTTTGATGTAGGAAGGATTTATTAAGCCACCAAGATACTGAACTAGATAAAGAAAAATAAAAGCCAGTCTACGGCAGAAGGTGGAGGCAGAGTAGTAATTCTCCATATCTAGCCAGCAACGTTAAGCCACATACATCTTAATTACAAATTAGTACTTAAATTTTTCTTTAACTTGAAACTGCCTATTGGTTCAGTGGGTCTTACCACTCTCTCCAGCTCTTGTTCCAGAGTCCAAATTGCTAGCTAAGCAGATTTTTTTAAAACAAATAAAAAATAAATTGGTACAATTTCGAAGTAGGCTATAGGCTTTGTGTTCTATTATGTATAAGATCTAAATACAGCCGGCAAAATGTAGGTGATATTTACCTTATTCTGTTTATACCATAGAGTAATACAGACGTGAGTGCTATGTATAAGATTGCCTATGCATCAGTGGCGAAGGGTGGAAGTTTGAAAAAGGGAAGCCGGAGTAAAAAAGTTCTTACTTAGGAAATAATATCTGTCTCAGATCGTTCTTACACTGGATGCTATCCTTATTTTTGTTGCTATTTAAAACATTTAGGCATTACTTAATATATTATTAAGTACCCATGGGAATCGGCTTGTATGGACTCTTCGCCTCTGCTACGCATAAAACCAACGCATTGGCATACATCGGTATCAAATCAACAGTAATTAGTACTACGTTTATAATGCAGATGAGTAGTTGCTAAGCGAAGGTCGTTGTTACTCGCACTCATAGGTAACGTAACTTTGAAGTTACGTCGCGTCGTTGTTAAAGTTAAAATTTTGTTTCATATTGTGTCTTGTTATTTTTTTTGTGTCACATTTAAAGTAGTTATAAATTTTAATACAAAATCAAGGATAAAGTTTTTTATAGAACCTATTTAAATATGGAAACGTAATGTCTGTGTTTAATATTAATTTATTTCCATTCACCTGATCTGATTGCTACACAAGGTCTAGCACGTATTGCCTTTACGATACCTGACCGCTTTGTAAATAGCTTGTACCTACACGGGTATGTAGGTATTTAAGTAATATAGGAACTGTGGTTTTTAAGCCACTTTTTTCAAACTCTACTTTCTTAACTTGTTAGAAGGTCTTGACGCTATCGGCGCGGCGTTTCTCTTTCATAGTTACTTCATATCTTGGGCATAGTGCCGTATTTATATCTAGGCAGATTATGAGCATTTGGTAATTCTTTATCATGTCATTAGATCCTATTATAACTTGGCAAGCAAAAGGAAAGGGAGATTTTTAGCAAGTATTCTGTCCCTTTGTTTAAATAAACGCCTCCCTAGTGCTTAATTTGCTTGCAACTTGGTTATCCTGTTTAGTTGTAATAGGAGAATAAATACATATTGTACTTAGTATTTTTTTTTTGGCAAATTTACGCGAAATACATACTTATTATAGATAAGTTACACTCAGACACAGAACAAATAATCGTGCTCAATACACAAAGATTTGTCCTGGGTGGGAATCGAACCCACAACCTTCGGCGTAGCAGTCAGGGTCACTTACTGCGCCACCAGGCCAGTCAAGGTAAGTCAGTAAAATCAAGTCTAAGGATAGGTATAAAATCTAAAATAAACCGCGATAAAATGCATTTGAACATAGTTTTATTTCATCAAATTGTACTTTTTATACCGGTAATGACCCCTTTTATTAAGCATTCAGTATTGAACGTGGAAGTTGTCATATGCACTAACTAATTCAATATAAATTAAAGTATAATTGATCACTTGTAACTGATAAAATCACAATTCATTCAAATCTGGGTTTACTACAACCACATTCTGCTGTCTTACAAGGAAGTACAGGCATCCAAAAACAATTTGCGTTCGAGTGTTAATACCGGGTCTTGTTATCGGCGACCATTGTTGATCCTGGATTTGGAAGGGCCCATGTTACGAAGCGTCTCATAGTACGCAACAAATTTGATAACACTGGTGGTATTTGTTGTTATTTTCTTAACAAACCAATGCCACAATAATCTAATGTGGTACAATAAAAGAGTACAAGATAGCTATTCGTTTCTTTATTAGCGTACGCGCAAGAAGAGAGCATGATTGACAAGACATATGAACAGACTAGCTTTCCGCGCCGGTTGCTTCTATCTAATCCGTGACCTACATTTTATATCATGCCAGCAGTGAGATATAAAGTAGCCTATCATCATCATCATCAACCTGGGGATGTCCACTGCTGGACATAGGCTTCCCCTTTAGAACGCCACAGCCATCGGTTGCCGGCCGTTAACATCCATCGGCTTCCCGCAATTTTAATAATATCATCAGTCCACCTTGTAGCGGGCCTGCTGACGCTGCGGCGACCATTACTTGGTCTCCACTCGAGAACTTTAATACACCAGCGGTTACCGGTTCTACGAGCGATGTGGCCTGCCCATTGCCACTTCAACTTGCCCACTTTGATCGGTATGTCTGTGACTTTAGTTCTTCTGCGGTTTTCGTCATTGCGGATCTTATCACTAAAGTAGCGTATAGTCTTCCTTAATAAATGGACTATCTGACAGTGCAAGATTTTTTCAAATCGGACCAGTAGTCTCTGAGATTAGCGTGCCAAACAAACAAATTCTTTAGCTTTATATTATTACTATCTATAGATTCAACGCAGATGCCAGACATTTTTCTTCCTCAGCAGTTTTGCCACTCAAGTATCCCGTCTTTTTGGAATTGTGCCCGATGAACGGTAATAGGCTCGCCCCCTATTACGTATGGAACTTAAACATACCTATCCGCCAAAAAATGGGTAATATTCACCTACATCTTCGGGTAATACAGGCGTCAGCATTATGTAGGTATGTACCCCCAGATTACTTATGCGCAGATCGTGCAATAGAATATCCTTTGCACTTCTAAAAACTTGCAGTGCGATAGATTTTCGCCAGTACAACCATTACATACTACCTTCTTAGCATAATGCTACATAGTGTTCTGTAAATCTTCTTTAATGTTATTACCAGTCTTATATCCTAGCTCCGCCATTACTAACTCTAAAAATGTCTATTTTCCCATTTTGTTTACAAATCGCTCTACTCTTATAAATTGCCCATTTAACAGTAATCACACAAAGCCGTCGTTTCACCTAATTTTCCATCTCCCTTTATTGCTGCCTTTAAAAAATATCCACCGATTACTTCCTTGTCCCTTACTAAAGATAAATTCGTAGGAGATTTGTCTCCGTCTGAGAGATTTCGTCGTCAACGTACAAAAGACTAGCTACGGTTGATTAAGAGAAGTAAGGGCATTCCTCTTGCAATATTAGTCCCTTAGGGTGCTATTCCACCAGATAATGCAGCTAAGCCGAGTAAATGAGGAATGTGAAGTTGCCGTGCGAAGTAAATGCGCAGTTCGAGTGCAATGCATCAACAGTAAGGAAGGCGACCATAGTATGCATGCACCAATATTATGCTATGTGTGAAAATGATTAGTGAATATCGAACGAATCCATAGCAACGTAGCATAGCGTATCCCAAGTGGAAAAGCATCCTTACAGCTTGGCCACGTAACACAGCGCCAAGAGACGCTATTAACGATTTTGCAGTACCTACATCGCTCGATCACGTTCATATAAAATCCTCCGAGTCTCCTTAGTCAACAACTCCGTCTAAGCTAATTTTGTATGTAGAAAATGTACACATTTTTTTATAGAAATGACGAGCTTACGCGATCGTGGTAGAACGTTACATATTTATGATACTATGAATAACAAAATCGCTAATAGCGTCGCTCAATGCTTGTTTCGTGACTGTGAGTGGCGCATCTCTGACAGTCTCGACTGTAAGTCTTCTGATCTGAGCTTAGGAATCCGTCTGAGTATGTAATTTAACCCGTGAAGATTGGTTTTGGTATATTATAATCATTCATTCTGGTTACGTATACATACATACAAATATATCTATAGTATAGTCTTATCATCTAACACATTTTCTGTATAATATAAATTTTTGTATAGTGCTGTTTGTGTGAGTGTTACTGAATTAGTGTAAAATATTTTACTTAGGTAGTGCTCATGATTGCAAATAACATTCCCAAAAAGAAACAATTTTTTTGAAGCAACATTTTTAAATTAACTTAACTATTATTGAGTCGTACAGTAGAGATGACAATATTACCAAGGCTGCTCGAGTCGCTCGACGCTCCCCGCTATGATGTGTCACCTTATCCTTCCGTACTCCACACTACCCTATCGTCATATCTACTGCGCAGCGTAGTATAAAATGACGAAGTTAAATAATTTTTTTTTTAGAAAAGTTGCATGGAATCATCATACCTACCACGTCATCCCGTTAAAGTATTTTAAACTAATTACCAGTCACCTTATATATTTAAGTGGTCCTAATTATCAAATTTGCAAATATTTTTAATACGACAATCTTCTAAATGAAAATTAAATGGTTTGAACGATAATTACAGAGACATTATGCGATGTTGGTGTAAAAACTTAAGCAATAAATTACTTACTTAGTAAACTACATAATTTATCTTGATTGAACTATGACTTATCTGAGCTGTGTAACTTTGGCTAATAAATCAACCATTTGTAGCCCTAATTATAATATAGCTTTAATTACACGGTTACTAAAATGGTTTTGATAGTGTCTCTAATCCATGCATCCCTAACGATGTCTTATTACTTAGTTTTGCTACTCATTTCCTATACCTCTAATACGAGTTCGTCAATACGAAAATAGTTTTCGAATACTATCTCTAACTTGTCAAAATGAGATTTAAATTATTTTTTTTTCATTCTAAACATTCTATAAAAAAAATCTAAAATTCTAAAATAGAATAGGTACCTTCCTAAATATATATTTTGTAAAATTTTTCGTTTTCAATTTGTTTATGACAGTATGTATTCGATAAATTTTTTGGTACTGACAACATTAGAATGTATTATGGGAACTATTCGAACACAGCTCGCGTCCGTGGGGGTCCCTATGCTATGGTATGGTCTCTTATTTTGTCTCCTCTCCTCTATGGAAACCAGTTCCGTTGAGCTGGCCTAAGTCGACGTCATTTAGATGTACCGCCCCTTGTGGGTAGTAAATATGGCACCACATTGTTCCGATGGATTTACCCTCGAGATTCTAAGCTGGCGTTTAATAAGCTCTGCTCACAGTTGGTAGGCTTCGTCTTGGGCCAACTTGGCTCCACCCACCAGTAGGCAAAGGCACATCGCTAAACGATAGACTGTAAGGCAATTGCTTTTTTTATTCTATATTAGGCAAACGCTTGCCTGATGTTAAGCAATGATTCGTCTACGATGGAACGCGCCTGCCCAATATACCGATTTACTCGTGATTACCGCACATGTATTATCTTCGTCTTCATTCCCACTGTCCACCAGGTAAAATAGAGGACAAACGTGCTGCGAAACCAAAAGTCTAACGGTCTTATTCCTAAAAATCTTTTAAGACTCTTTAGTTAAAATTAACTTTGTCTCCTTCTGACTATTATAAACGTCAAGATGCAGACAAAGACAAACGAATTATAAACCTATTTTAATTATTATGAGCTACTATGACGTTTATGAATACGGGGATTAGTAGGTAAATGTTATACAAGTTTAACCAGAAGAACCTACATAGTATACGCCCAGATTTTTTTTTAATAACCCACGTGATTTATAACGTCAGTGCATTTGAACAACAATTAAACAAAAGACACGTCTTTTTCATTAAATTTATATTGTTAAAGTCGTGTCAATGCGTTTACTCATTTACTTTAAGAAAACAAACAGAAAACAATATTTATCATACGTGTTTAGAATTGTTGTGCTTAATTGTTTAAACAGAATCGTTTTAAACATGGTGCAGTGAAGATAGCGATGGGATAGTTAATTATCAATGTGATATCGAAAAGAAATATTTAAAACAGATAAAGCTTTTTTGGTAATACCTATGCTTTAGTTAATTGTTTTGACTGTACGTTGTGTAACGTGATGTAAAATAGACAGTGACAGAATAGCTGTACATCAGTGATAGCCTATGAAACAACAACAAATAAAAAAATAATAAATAAAATATAAAACCAACCGTTTAAAAATTATTTTGTATAAATCATTTACAATTTTTTCAACAACAACTTATAAAAAATAATTACAAATCATCTGCAATTTTTTCAACAACAAAAAATTATAAATCCATCTTAAACAGTTATTTTAAACCAAACGGCGGATGTTTTTTTACGTATAAACACTTGTATAAGTAATGATACTTTAACTTTAGTACACACGAAAATCTTAATCCTTGGCAACTGGGTAAAAACAATTTAAATAGTGTGTGAAAGTTGTATAAAATACGGGGTATTCGTGTGTTCAGTCTGTCAGCACTGATGTTATGTAGATACTATTTGAGAAATTGAGTGCACCGAGTTTATTTTAAAATTGTGAGTAGGTAGGTACTATGCCATCGAAGACGAGACATAATGTTCAAGGTTTCATTTTATGAGATTAGGTAAGTACATTACGTTTAGTCCATATATTTACGTGAAATAGACAACAAAACAGTTGTAGCAATGTCCTTAGTTATTCTATCTAAGAAGGAACGGACCCTTTTTTATCTTTTGATCTATGTTGGTTTACATGGTTTATCTTTAGATACACCTGCCCCAGGAATACAGTTATAATTTTACAATTATAACCCTATGAAAAATGAACTGAATGATAACCAACCATAGAAAAGAACAACTCTTTCCTTTTCCCTTTCGCTACCGGCATCTCTGTTTCCCGGCGGCTATAATTTGTCTGTCTGCCTGTCTTTAAGTCACTAGTGAATTGATATTTACTGGGTGAGCGCGTTTGGATAAGGCAAGTTATGGTCAAGCACAAGTCTAATATAAGATAAAAAAATATTGACCAAAGGTTAACCCCCCACAAAACGAGGTTATAAAAGTTTCACGTGTGTATCTGTATGTGTACAAGTTTATGACATCATAGTGCCTAAAAATCAGACCATTTTTAGGTTTCCTTTATTTAAAAGCTAAACTTAAAGTAGAGCTCTTTTGCTTACACAATCTATCTCATACAGCTGAATTTGAACTCGTAAATTAAATTTTACCCCTATTAAATAATCCGTATTACTCATTCGTATCTCATGCAGAAGTTTTATAGTTACTTCTCATTACTTTTGTTCAAGTCATATGCTAGAATAATAATGGATCTATCTTTTCAAGCGCTGCTGAAGCTAGCGTAAAAGTTCTTTTACATAATATTATTGTGTTAGTTTCCCACTCAGCGCTGAAAGCGAGGCGATTACATTTCTTAGTAAAAGTTATTAGATTTAGGGTCGATTTTTCAATATCAGAGGAATATTTTTGACGTTTAACAGGTTTTCCATACAATGAGTGTCAAAATTATTTTTCAGTTAAAAGTTATTGCAGTTTTTCTTTCTTTATGTTACCTATGCAGTGCTTTAATATCCGTGGTAACCATGTGTAATTATGCGACAAGAAAACAATTTCATATTTGATTGATACCTTCTCGCCGATAATCATTCGTAATCACTAGTGAATCGGTATAGTGGGCTGGCGCGTTCCATCGTAAACTACATCATTGCTTCACATCAGGCAAGTTGTAGTCAAACGCCAGCCTATCGAAGAATAAAAAATAAAAAATCTATAAAAAAATATTTAATCCAAGTACATCATGATAGAGTAATAGTTTCGTATCAATTGCCTCATCGTTGTCGTTGATCCAGTGGTTCCGAATTGGATTCTTGAGTCAAGCAAAAAAAAATTGTAATATACATAAGTATTTAAAAAAACTCAGTAGCTCGTAGTTTTTTAAATACGAGCTCGGAATTGTGCCTGATGAATGGCGAGCCTATCGCCATCGCGTGTATCATATTATAGGCAATATACATCTCTGCCTACACCTTCGGGTGGATATATGAGCGCTGTGTTACGTACACGTAGTAATGTAATGTCGTGTTTGCCTTTGTCTAAAATATTTAGATGTAGAGCAACTCATGTCTTAATAACATCAAAGATATTCCAAATTAATTAGCCTTGTGTGAAATACGGCTTGCACTAAATAACGTAGTATGAGGTAATAATTTATCTCTGTAAAAACCAGTTCCGGCAGCAAAATAGCGGACTATCCCGTTTAAAAAAGTGCATGGTCGTTCCACCATTTATCTCATCTAGGCACGGAAGTTGAGAACTAAAAGTTGGTCCGAATCAGAGAGCCTACTCTGAAAAAAGTTTTCGTTCGGTCGAAAGATTATTTTCTTTAGATTACTTAAAGCTTATACTTAGATTTAACATAGTAGGTACTTACATGTAAAAAAAATGAATCTGATTAATTGATTAATAGAATAGGGATGATGGCATTTTTTTGTTTTGTCCGTCAGATAGATGAATTTAATTATTGGGCACGTTTTTTTATTTTTTTTATGTGTGACCTAAAGATTACGGCGATACGTCCAAGCGAAATCTCGAATAATGTCACACCTATACGTTTTATACAGAGTTATGACGTAGCGCACTCCCACTCCTTAAATCTAATATTGTTTCATTTCAGTGATAAAGCAAAAAATACGTATTTAACATATTTTTATAATCTCACTGACCGACTAATTAAAATACGATTTTTCACACCTTTTCATCCCTATTTTCTTGAAGATTTCATTGTTGTAATTCCACTTGTGATTTTCAGTTTCCAATCAAGAAAATTCAAGCAATAAATATTCTTGGTGCCAAATTTCTCGTAACGTCTCTTCCGATTTAATGTGAAAGACTACTAATCTTACTGTAATCATCTGTCTTGCATCATGAATGAATTAAAATACACACATTTCCAAAACAGTAACTCTATCATTAAAATATACCTTGTTTATGCTTGACACTTTTTATGTGTGTATTGGTTTAGATGTCTAGAGATCAAGTATGACTGATGTCCGGACTAGGTACGTATCTAGAATTTAATATTGATGAGATTGCCCTACCGAACGAAACGAAGCAGAGTAGAGCTACACAGTAGTGCCTGTACTTAAAATCGCGTTTACTCATTTTGAGCGAGCGTAAATTATAAACACGAAACAAACAGTTTTTGTTTTAAAAGCAAATTTCTCAGCCGTTAACGTTAACAGCTGATGGTTATAGTTGTTTTCATCATTACTTTCGCTTGCTTCAGTTTGTAAAGTTACGAACTTCAAGCATATTTATGAATTAGTCAATAAGCCTATAGCCTATTTATCGTGAGCTTATATGACGTTTATGAATACGGGGGTTAGAGAGAAGAATACTCGTAATCTATATATATAAAAATGAAACCCGTTTTCCGTTGTCACGACATCACGCGTGAACGGCTGGACCGATTTCGCTAATTCTTTTTTTTAAATATTCCTTTAAGTACGAGGATGGTTCTTACGCAGATAAAAATTAAAAAAAAAAAGAAAATTTAGAAAGCGAAGTGCCGAAAACCGTGTTAGATACCTATCTATTATTTATTATTTGTTATATTCGGTAGGTCTGAGACCAGGTAGATGGCACTGCTTTACCGGGCAGAACGATGTCTGCCGGGTCCGCTAGTACCTAATAATACCCAGCTTTGAGGCGTTATTAACCAGACTTACATGTCAACTTATTTGTAGAGCTTATGGATTTAAATATAACAGTCATAATACTAATCATCAAAATGTGAGAATGGGATGGGAGGATTGGTGATTGTAGTCATATTTCATTTATAGGTATTTCAATCTACTTCGTAACTGATAGAAAGAGACATGACCCAGTTTAGTACCTACTAAAGATAATGTTAATGTTTGGGACAATATAATGCCTGTTTGACATACGATATTATAATTTACGATAATTCCTATGTTATCGGCTGTCTTGGTATGATGTTGAACTATGACAGCGGATTTGTGTTAATCTACATACCGTTTATTGGTTTAGTAATTTTGTAATTATGAGAGTATTTAAGCAGTCACCCAAAGAACATATGCAGCTATTTATGTAGTTTTTTCTCACTCGATTTGCCACTAATGAAATGAGTAGGTACCTATATTATTGTGTAGCTATTTACTCATCTTCAAGGCTTTGAATTTAAATACTTGAATTTAAATAGTCTTTTAAGCAGGTAAAACAATATCTATTTAATAGAATACACAAAAGATTCCTAGTAATTTAAAATGCGGGAGCCTTCTCTTTGCAGTGCGCTGAAGTTCTGGCTAGTTTGCGATAAAATGCTCGTTAAAAGCTCTTGACAGAAAAGCCATTTTATACGAGACCGTCGCTCCTATCCGCTCAGAGAACACTCGTCAGAATATCATATTAATGTGTGATAATAACATTGTGTTCACAACGGAGGAAGGACGAGCTTGTAATATTATCCTTTCGTAAGGAAGCCTCGAATGAGCTGGTGTATTAAATTTGCCTCCGACCAAAACGTGGGTTAGACACGTATGCGGATGATTTACGGCTGCGAACACTATAAATATTTGCTGAAACCAGCGCCCGCAACGACCGCAGACGTCACGAAAACGACGAGGCGACGAGGCGGACGCCTCCCGGACAGTGGACACTCGTCACAACTCACCACTGCCAACGTGACCACACATAAATCTTCCTGCCGGCCCTACGTACCGACCGAAATTGAATTATTCGAAGCCCGGGATTTTCTATCTATTAGGAAAACGCTCAACGGTCCCCTGGGTAAGGATTTAGATACCGATAACTTTCTCATTTCCTTCGGGCACCAACACCCGTTACTTAGACGCGTATTAAACTCGATCCCTCGTGACAAAAAAGGCCGCACCGTGCACGGTGTGACTTTGAATTAAGCTATCAATCTCTCACCTGACGCGGTGCTTACACGTTTATTGCCCCATATTTTTGTAGCGCTTAAAATAGACAGAAATATATTAGTGTTACCCGACGACGGGCGGTTGTTTGTCCCGATGGACCTTGTTATAAATTACTTCCCATATCGATGAAAAATCTCATCGATATAAATTTCAAATGTGTTCAGTTATGCGTAGATATTTTCTAAAAGGATATACCCTAAACTTAATTAGCGATCCGCAGTCGAGTGCCGGTAGTGCTTGTTTACACCTTCATGAAATATCCACGTGAAGAGAAGGCTAATAAATAGCGTTTGTGGGAAGCTTAATTAAAATAATTTGGCACATCAACTCCGCAGGCGTGCGAGTAGAGTTGATTAAACGTTCCCCACTAATATGGTGGTTCATGGTAAACATTTTTGCTTTCGTTCGTTTTGCTTGTAAATAGCATTGGCAATAAGATACAGATGGTAGTTGCAATGTGAATTCTAATGATGTTTTAAGGCGAGTGGTGGCGAAGCGCGGTTCTGTAAGTACCTAGGTCTAATCCGCTCGAGCTTGGGACGTGTTTGTGTAAAGTTTTCCATTACATTAGTGCGAACTGCAGCTCCTAGTCCACGGAACAAGAACAAATGGACGGCAGCGCTCGGATATCGTAACTGCGACTGTTATTGTAACGGATGTAACTTTGGATAAATGTCAACTGCTCTCGAATTTACTGCGCCACGCAGACTCGCGTTTTATTAGCCCGCTTTGCATATATTACATTGTATAGTGAATAGTGAACCGATACATGTATGACATGAATAGAAACTTTAACTCCCTTTATTTAGAACATAAAGGATTCGACGGGCCGGTTGGCGTTGATACCAGCCTTTCATGTCGCGGGCCGTGCTGAATTACCCCCAAGATACACATTTTTGAGTATTACAGGCCTGTTTTTCTTGAGTCTGGGTGTACTCATCTATAATATATATGTATGTAAATATTTACAAAAGTATTATAATAATATTTAGTACCTTGATCAGTTATCTGATTTCAATAGTACAAACTGCTTATTTTGGGATCAGTTGATCGTGTATGTGTAGTTTTACGAATTAGGTTTAATTCACAGAATTATAGCTCAAGTTAAACGTTGAAGAATGAAAATTGGCTTCAGTATAGTTCGCGCGAGTAACAACTTTTCCACTGTCCAATTTGCAAGAAATCTCCCCTTTTCTTGTAACTGGAGTAAAAGAAAAGGATTTGTGGGAAGCTTTGTCCGCTTTTCGTCGCCTTTTTTTTTGTCACATAATTCTGAAGGTTATTTAAAACTGTCTTCAATTATGTAACTCTGATAAAAACTGTGTTTATATAAAGTCTCCACACTGTCATTGTCACCAGATTTGCGAATCGATTGCTTACAATATGATTATTCGTCCACAAGTACAAAAGGTCGTCAATTTTCATTCGTTGCCTCTGTCATAGATTAACAAATACTGAACTTACTTTAATAACGAATGTCATATTTTAAGGTGATTTCTTATGAATACGTCAGAAAAGTTTTACTCAATTGTATCCAAATGCGGGCATTTGGATGCAATTGAGTCGAGAGATTACGAGCAATCGCGATCTTCGATTTTATATTAGAAACTAGCTTCCGCCTGCGGCATCTCCCTCGTGGTTCCCGTTTCACCCGTTTTGAAAAATCCTTTATTTAGTGACTCCTAGATCTCATACGAAAACTAAGTACGAAATTTGGAGTATCTAGACCCAGTGGTTTGGTCAATGCGTTGTCAGTTAGTCAGTCAGTTTCAGTCTTATAAATATTTAGATAGATACGAAATCGCATCGACAATCAACACTACACAACTTGATTGTCATTCGACTCAAATTAGTCGTAAAATTGTATCGTATGGAAGTAGTTTTATAGCCCCTTATTTATTACCTAGCCATTGTCCTAAAAGATTTATCTTGGTAATCTAAAATACCTGTAGTTTAAACTACAGCAGGTACAGGTATTAGTAATTCAGTTTGATTAAGTTTCCTGGCTTTTACAATAATTAACTAACGATAGAAAGCAATGAGCTCTATCTTAGTAAATGAGGGTGAGGACATATTACGTAGGATGAGGGCGATTAGTACAGATAATCGCTCGTGATTCTGCATAATTCAAGGTGTAGATATATGTTTACTGATATTCATGCTGATTTGAGTTTTAGATACCATTTAACAAGAATAAAATCGAATATTATTTAAGCCAAGCATTATTTGAACTTGAGACAGTTCAAGCTTGATATTTTGTCTTTTTCTGCCTGAATAGAGTTAACCACGAAACGTGTATCTGAGTCCGAGATGTATTTCATTGCCAGTCGTGCAGATGTAGCCGTCTGCGGACAACCACTGAAAGTGCTGTCAACATTTACTTTCTGAAGCTTACTTGGCAGTTCGTTCGTATCTTAATTAATATTATTTAAATATACAAACTGCTTATGCCATGTGTCCGCAACTTTATTTCTTTCCGTGTATACCTGTAGGGGGTGATTACTTCCTGGTAATATTCGCCGTTGTTGTTATACCCTCCCGTGCTCTTAATTATAATAAGAGGTAGGGTTGTTTAACATAGTTTTATTATATAATAAAATACATAGGTACTATTATTTTATTAATAACACATTATTTCTATAGAAAGAAAAAAAGACTACGTACGCGCATAGTGTAACAACCGAATAGATACCTACCATAGTAATTAGAGAAGTTAGGTATAAACTAATGATATATTTTGGAACCAAGTTCCTTATCGCACTTGCCAGTGACAATGGCACATGGGAACCGGTGCATTGGTCAAGTCACAGATATGTTTGTTATTATCGACAATATTGTATAGATTGTGAAACTATTTCAGAGACAAAAATCGTTAACAGATGACAATATAAATGACGTCAAGGGGTAATTTCGTATTAGTATTTAATTCAAAGCTGACTATTCTGTCAAATGAAACCTCTTTGACTGAAAAAATAAAAACAATCAATAGTTTTTTGCAGTTGAAAACTCTCGTCTTATTTCATTTCTGTTAATAAAAGAAATCATCCGTTATGTGTTTGCACCATTGTTTTCACAGCCCATAATGTTACTAAGACAAGCATTATCTAACATGTAGGTATTATACGAGAGCTTGTATCGACTCCACCCCCGAGACAAATTAAGGCGAAGCTCCAACATTACGCTGTAATCGTAGCAATTTGCGAAAAGATCACGTCGACGCTCTACTTTTACACTGGTCGTTTAAAAAATGCTCCCGGTATTCATCTTTTCTTTGTCTAGTTTTTGTTGGAGGTCCTTCGCCTTTATCATCGATTTGTTTCAGCCGCACGCGATCGTTTTAGGGTTTAGTCGTTTCTGAGTTAAAATGTTTCTTTCTAATCATACAAACCTTATTTCTTACTACGACGTACACCGCATAGCCCATTTATATGGTACACTATGGGTAACTCTGAGACTATAAGAGATAGAAAGATCTAGGAACCATGCCGTCCATATTAGTGCCAAGAAAAACAGCTGCATTATAAAAACTTGTACTGAGTTTTGTCTAGTGGCGTAAGACGTCCGATTGGGCTATACTGTACCTGGGAGGTCGCGGGTTCTGTATAATCTTTGTGTAACAACAAAGATTTCTTTCGGTGTCTGGTTCGTTAAGGGACATCCCTCGGTGCCTCGAAGAGCACGCTAAGCCGTCGGTCCCGGTTGTCATTTAACACATCTATGACTATCGTTACATGTAGACAAAAGTCTAATATAATCTGACACCTGGTCTAATCATCTCGGCTACTGGTTCCCTACAGGTTTTGAGGTCTGATGGTAGTCGCTCGTATAATTCTGGTAGCTAGCCGTATCGGGTTAGACTGGGAGCCGACCCCAATAGAGATGGGAAATGATGATGACTGAGTTCAGGAAACAAATCGCATCGAGTCATATTAATTAGTCGAGAGATTCACGCCAATTCAGTCGCGCAAAACCGAGCGACATGGTCGGTCGTTTTTCACAGGCGTTGTGTAGTCTTACCTACTGGGTCAAAGGCAGCACACAAAGTAATCCTAAACCTGAAATTACTGTTATAAACAGACTTCTTTAAAGTGCGTACTAGAAACCGTTACGCTCTACATTGTTGTAAATATATTCCCATATTTTTTTTTCGTAAAATCTCACAAATCCAACACCAACATTGCAGCTCTAAAACAACAACGAGATTGTTGCAGCTCTAAAACAACAACGAGATTAAATGAATTGAAGTTTACATAACATAAACGAAATAACAACGAACATTTCAATTTTTAAATTTTTGTACAAACAACCGATATCTGTTGAAACGTTCGGTTTTACTTGAACGTTAGTTATTCACGTTGTTGGCTTGTTTGTGTTAACACTTATTGACTTTTTGTTTAAAGGATTGTTAGTGTTTAATTAACGAAATGCAAGTTGTAAAATATTCGCAAATGTTCGTAAAAGCATTTTAAAGTTTCCAGAACTGTTTCACCACATAAATTTTACAGTATTTTTATTGCAGACTCTATTTGTTATTGAGCACCTCACTAAATTAAGTAAGCATATATTAGTATGCACAAGTTAAGTAAGTGTCTTCCAAGCAACTATTGCCTAAGATATTTCACTGCTAAAATTGGCAAATTAACCATTTGAGGACGCACCTGTATCATAACAGTAGATAGCTTGTGCCCAATTCGGTGTGGAACGATTTCAATAAGTATTTTTGAGGGCGGCTGCGTGCAGGTGTTAGTGTCATGTGACTGGTGAAATGCTGATGGTGCGATTAACAAGAAGCATGCGAGATGTTGCAGCAATCTAGGGCCTGAAACAACTCATTTTGTGAATCGGCCCCTGTAAATGTAAATAGCACTTGCGCGCATTAAGATCTAGTGATCAAAATATTTTTTATTCATTCCATCATTGATTACATTATATGTTGTTTTTATCCTAAAATAGGCTTTCGCTTGTCCACAACTTGCCTAATGTGAAGCATTGATGTAGTCTACGATGGAAAGCGTTCACCCAGTAAATACTGATTCACTCGTGACTTGAAGACAGGCAGATTTTAGCTATCGGGAAACATAGATGCCGGCAGCGAATTCCACAACTTGGCAGTACGTATGTATTTTTAATGTCGCGTAGCTCTAGTCCGTAGTCTAGTGTGTCCCATTGTGTCACAATAAATATATATATTTTTTTAATAATAAGAAATCTCGTGTGTAGCTATCAAACGCAGAACATTTTCTAATTATTTCGCAAATTATTTAATTAAACTTTGCATGTGATAGAGATACAAATTTATACATTTTCATTTGACTAGGGTCGAGTTTAATGGAGTTCTACCAAAATGAATTGTGTTAAAAAAAAATATTCTGATATTCTCTCTTATTAGCAGCTATAATGCGTTTTCCTTCGCAAAACAATTTGTTCCCCAAAAATAAATTTTATACAACGAGTATATCACTTTGTAATTTTTATTACTGACGACAAGGGTAACGTGGATCATATTACAAGATAATTTGGGCATTTCTCTTTGTTCTTATATCGGAGGAAGCAAAAAATAAAACACTCAGATTTAAATAACAACATACAGACTTTATTAAATTTCGTACAAACGTTAGCTTGAGCTTTTGTTTAGTATGCTCTCCTTGCTAGTATTTAGATCCCTTCTTCTTCCTCGCTATGAAAATATTCAATGCAATATTTATTCGAAATAACTAGATTTTTTTTTTACCAAATCAAGTCAAAATATTATGCTTAAATGACTCCTGCCTTTGGTATTATAAGCCGACCGTTTAACTCGCGTATCGCCTATCGCCAAGATTCTGACTGCTCAAGCTGCACAGACAGTGATGATGATTCAAGCGATGTAGATATTAGTGACGAATAGTCTAACATTACTTTTATCTGTGGTTAAATAGTTCTTTAAAAGATTTAATTAATGTTTTATGACTTTATACCTCAGATAGATACGCGAGTTAAACGGTCGGCCTATAGTACATCCTTTACATTATAATACCTACCTGCATTTAGCTCCATTCATAGTTGAACATTACGAACGGATATGAGCAAACGAACCGATAAGTCGTCAATAATCCGGGACTGTTCTGTGAGCGATTAACGTGGGTATATCATGCGAGATAGATACGGCAGGCGAGTGGCTTCAAGGGCCTATTGTGACGACCCAAGAGGCTAGCTCTTCACTAGTAAGTACTTGAGGGTGACGCTCTTGGGACCGTAACTATACATAGATGAATATGTTATGTTTGAAGAATACATATCAAGATAGTGGGTTGATAAAAATGATTTTAATGATTTCATGATATGCAGATGTAGAGTAATTGGGAAGTTGTAAGTATGTAGTGTTTATCTAAAATGACGAGATTACGATGGGAGTTTTATAAGTAAAGGAATTAGTGTCAATTGTTAAAAAAAATGTGTATTAGACTTGCGTTGGAAGAGGTTAGGTACTAGAGGTAGATTATAAACTCGGGCTGGGGTGGCAACTTACATTTTTTCCTTCCCTTCCTACTAAATCTTTTCTACAAAGCTTGTAAAGCTCAACAGTGACCGCATGAGAGTTATTTTCTGACATAATGGCAGTCTTCTTAACCCAATTCACGCTATCATTTCATCAGACTTGTGCTTCTGCTTGCGCTCTACTCCAACAATATTCTGATAAAGTTTTATTTAGCACATTATTCAAAATTCAGTTTTTTTTATGTTAAATTGCTTGGCTTTAGAGGCGTTATTTGTCACGACCATTATTCGTTTCAGAAATGATATTACTTACAACAATAGCTTACTTAATATTCATCACCTCCTTATTAATTACTCTCCCATTTGCATAATTACCCGGCGAATATAAATTTATTTTAATTTAGCTCGTTTTTGAATGTTTGTATTGTACCTTTGGAGGCTTATCTCTCTTTGATGTTAACTTAATGCTTTCATCAGACATTATTTTCATCAGCAGTGTATTAAAGCGGTTGTACTTATATAGGCTTCTCCTAAAACACTCTACTAAGTAAAATTTATAGATCGAAAAGCAGCGGTAGCCCATCGGTTTCAGAAACGGCTATTGCATATAGGTCCCGGTTTCTATCCTAGGTTATGTCCACTCATGTTTTTGTGTTTTGATTTATCATCGTTGCCCAAAAACCAGGCATGATGTAAACTGTCGAGTACATGTGGTCAGTCAGCGTGTGTGCATAAAGATTTTGACAAGAATTGAAAAGAATGAACCATATTGCCAAGTAGATTGTCCGATGATAAAACAGAGGTAGGGAAATAAGATAAAGATAAACATTAAGATTAAGTAATTCCAACTGACACTCCCCTAAATGTATCTGATATAAGATTTGACAGTGAACGGTTGATGTGGTGATGCGTTTACCACTGACCTATTACTGTCAAGTGCAGTAAGTCAATAACATCCCGCTTCTTGAATTCTGATAAAATATTATCATATTTAAAGTAATAAAATGACGCAGGTAATGTACGGGGATTGTAATCTAATTGGCTTTTGGTCCCATTAGTGCGTGTGAAGGGTAATTGAATTTTACCGTCACGTTTCAGTTTGCTTATATTCCGAATGATAGTGACTTGCATGAATATTACATGTTTATTAATGGATTTTAACAATAAAAAGGTACTGCCTCGTTTGTCCAGTTGTAATTCTGTTGGCTACCAAACCACGAGGTGCTGGGTCGGTCAAAAACGTGTTTCTTGTATAATTAATAATTAGTAGCAGTTTGAAATTGGAATGATACCTTTGGACAGGCTCCTCGCTGCTCGTGCACGTGTCCGTTATTGATCAGACCCAGATGAATATAGTGAAGGAGTTGCTTACCGATCTGCTTATCGGGCTACCAGGATGCTCTGTGCTTGACGCGCGTGTAAACAGTTGGCTCGGCCCCACTGCGCGTAGTGGGTTTCTTGGTGAGATGAGTTCGTGTTACCTCGTCAGAGTAATTATGTTCTGTGGTGTTAACGTACCATAATAAGTGCATTACTGATACAGTATTTTTATTTGAAAATAGGCTTGCGCTTGACCACAACTTGTCTGATTTTAAGCAATGATATGGTCTACGATAGACTGCACTGGCACTTCACTCATAATTACAAATTATTTACTATATTTATAAAGTAGGTGTAGCAGAAGTAATTAGATGTGCTTTGTGTTAACACTTAAAAGGCATTTGACATTAGTTCTCTGTATATGTATATCCAGTAAGTCAACTGTCTATCAACTTCAGTGAAAAATAACTAAGGTTTGGTAATGGTAAAAAAAGTAAAAAGTAGTATTAGTTGATGGAAATAGTTAATACTTTAAATTCTTGCTATGAATATGTTGTATTCCCGAGCACACTGTATGCTGAGATGTTTTGGTGTATTACATAAACAATATGTCGTGGCAAGTAAGTAACAAAATAACTTACCAACAATAATTTTAACAGAATAAAGTTCAAGTCAGCACAATATAATTTTATCGTAGTCCGTAGCGTAGTAGTTTCGTAGCACTGCTACGTCGTAGCATAGTGCTACGAGCGTCTCGCCCGCACCGCGGCGTGCTACGGCATAATAAGCTCACTTGATTATTCTATTGTTCTACAGAAAGGTGGTTGTGTTTTTTATATCTCAACTCAACTCCTTGTATAATATCGTTATAGTGTTGTTCCATTTTACGCGGATCACAAGGAGTCAATATATTTATAATAAATCCCATTTTATGACAATAATGTAGACGGTGGAGTGTAAGATTTGGTGCACTTAAGGTCTACAAATAAACTGCGAGTAGGCTGTCTAAGCCTCTGTTTTATTAACACTAAAATAATTTTAGATGATAATTTAATCTAATACATTGTTAATTACTCAGTCAATATTTATACGAATGTTATATATTTTTATTATATTTATTAGAAAAAAAAAACACTTTATTCTAATGTTTATGGTTCAAGTATGTTGTCAAACTGAAGAGATATCGAATTCGGGGCACTAAGCGGTCAATTGTTTTTTAAATAGATAAATGAATGGTGTTTATACAAGCAATTCCATTTGTATCATTCAGAAACTGCCACAACTTTAAAATGAATAATGGTTAACAACTTACAATAATCGCAGTTTATACTTCAGTTAAATTTAGCGAGTTAGAGAACAACTCTCATATTTTACATGTAAAACAGCTCAGTACGTGTATGTGGCAGTAATGTTGTGCGCTCTGATGCATTCGCATTGTAAAGTGCCCACACACTTAAAACTTTACCGATAACCTACCGCGGTTTTAGAACTACAACAAAGTTTACAATTACGCTGGAATTAGTTCTAGCTAAACAACGTTAATATTAGTTATAAAGCGTAGAAATGGGTTATAACGTAATAGGTCAAAAGTGCCCTTTGCCTGCTTGGAGCGAGGGGATGCGTAATGCAATTCTCCACATAAAAATACCGTTACCAAAAGTAACAGTTACAAAATAACGTATACCGTTCCTTCTAATATTTTATTGCTGTAACTCTTATCAGTCACTGTCACTACTTATTGAAAACAAATACCACCGTTACTTTTACAATTGTTGTTCCTGTCACTAAATACTATCGATATCTTGATCTTTACTCTAAATTAAATGTGCTAGAGTACTGTAGTGTGGGAAAAAGGAATGGCCAGAGTATTTTTAACAAGGCGCGTATTTTATTACGACGTTTAACGTAACAGTACTTACTGCGTTACTAAAATAACAATTAGTATTTTTGAGAACTGTTATAATAAATTGATTGTCACTATGACTGACTGTGACTTTTAAATTACATTACATTTATTAGTAACTAGCGGCCGCCCGCGACTTCGTCCGCGTGGATTTCAGTATTTTCGCAATAAAAGGTAGCCTATAGTCTTTCTCAGGGTCTAAAGATTGTCTGTGCCAAGTTTCATCAAAATCGGTTGAGAGGTTTAAGCGGGAAAGCGTAACAGACAGACAGAGTTACTTTCGCATTTATAGTATTAGTTTATATTATTAGTAGGGATGATAAATACGCTTCACCTCTGGAATTAAGTACGAAATCAAAGTTAGCAATTAATACATTAGAATAGAACTAGATGTAACTTAACTTCGCTGAATATTAGTATTAAGGAGTACTACTGAGCTTAACATCCAGAACAAAGTGGTGGTTTAGCATTAGGCGAATAAATCTTGCGGAAATATCCCTTTTAATGTTTCCAACAATGGGTGGGTTCCAAATGTGTTTACATACCACACAGTCACAAATTGCCGCTTAAGTACGGTTATTATATCACTGCTCTGACCAATGACCGTTGTGTTTTATTAGTTACCTAATATGTACAGTTCTATTTTAAATTAACTGCTTATAATATAAATTCAATTAAAAATCTTACAATAAAATACATTGACTGTTGCTTGACCTTTTGTTGCTGTTAGTCTCTCGTAGAATAACTGATTTAATTACTTTATGTGTAACTTATAATCGTAATCTCAGGTCAATGCACTCTATTGCAATTCTTTATGGTGCTGACTATAGTAATTTGTTTAATCTTATTATCTCGTCAGGATTACTTCGTTTCAACAAATACCTTAGCAGAGCCAATACAATATACACAATAAAAAAATAACTCACGTGTGTTACCTGATTATTACGTGTAAAACGCATATAACAATAGGTTCCTTCCAGTTATGCATTGCAATCGTATTGCAATTAATCCTGTTATCGGTTATAGCCGCCAATGTGCCGCGTCACTGTTTATTTGCTCCAGGCTGTTTGATTTAGCCCCTGCACTGTAGCCCTAAATCATAACCACATTATCTTGACCTGCTAATATTCTCCCAACTCCTAACGTCTCCTTCCTCCACTGTGACACAAGGATGGCGAGGGGTTCAAGATACATTGGACGTTATAATGGCACTTGTGTTTCGCAAATGTTTTATTCATGCCGCGATGCTCGACTGCTGCGAATAACCGACTAATTATTGAGGTGTACGACGTCAAGATTTAGGCGAGAAGGAATCCATCGATATACCCTATTACGAAAGTACCACTTTACTTGTCAGGCTAATAAAGTCCCGGGACGTATTTTCAGTTTGCTTACTCAACGAATTTTGTGTTGAAATTGATTATGGTAATGTCTGTGACTTATCTGATTTCCGTTAGAGCCAGCTAAGGGAGATATAAATCGCACGTTGCAAAACTAATTTTTGTTTTCAGATTGAAACTGGCTCTCGTGACAAATAGAACGGCGAATTTTCTTTTAGGATAATACAAAACCCGAGATAATTTTTGGTCGGGGCGTACCTAATAAAAATGTCGCTTTTATCTACTTTATTTTACTTACGACTACGTAGGTTTATTATGTGTCTAAGTAAAGTTGTTCGAATGAAATTGAAAATAGAATCTAATTAGATTTAAATATTTAATTAAGACCTACCTACTCTTCCTTTAATGGTTTTCTATTCGGTAAAGTGGTCGAAACGGTAATAAAATACTCGTATTGAATTTAACCCTTATTAGATCCGGTTTTATTTCTTGCATCAATTTATTACCTGGTATAATTTTGCCAATAAAATTGTTGTTTACGATTGGATAAATTACGTAAACATTTAACGTTAGTCCTTAATTAGAAAACTTCGAATTAGTTTGATGTTAACATTCTGTTTGAGGTACCTAATTCTGTGTTTAATTGCCTTTTAGACCTCTGTTTTACTGTTACTGTAGTGCCATAGCAAATTGTAGTTTGTAGGTTGTAAAAATATCTCGTGTCGGGTCGGTGTAGGTCGGTTAGGGTGCTTGGTGTGGGTTGCTACATGCGTGCTGTGTATGCTACGTGAATGTGGAATTTACGTAATGTGACAGTATCCAACATACCGGTGCGAGTAAGATGTGCTTTAAAGAAAGCTGTGCGAGGAGGATGCGTATCTCGAGCTATCGTTAGCGAGATTAGCAAGCATCTGTACCAGACGTCAGTATAATTTATCAGAGCATAAAGTTAGTACGAGCGGTTCTTTCGTCGTATGTAGCTTGTAGCGCAAACTCCACATCAAGAAAGAACACGTAACAAAAAACAAATGAACGTCGCCGTCGCGGTCTCCACATCCAGGACCACTAGTCGCATCGCACTTTAAACATTTAACTCGAACTCGAAATATATCGGAAAAAAAATGCCGAATGTCGTTTGAAAAGAAATTTTTGTATTCTCAGAAGGTCATGTTAGAGATAAGTCTGCCACGAACGCTCGTCATGCAAGGATTAGTCTATAGCAGATAAATTTAAAGCGCGAGAGTCGAAGTCCAGCCCTTAAAGGGTTAGAAGTAACTGTGGAAACTCTAAATAAAACAAAAAAACAATCTCCCGAATTCCTTTGTATTAATATATTTGGTGTAATATGATCCCGTATCCTCTTATGCTTTGATACGAACTTCCGTCATAAATGTAATCTACAAATTTTAATATCCTCTACCAAACACGGGCGTGAGTTTTATGATTGTATTTGTGCTAGATTTCGGTGCACACTCATAAACCTTGGCGTGTTAGGAGTAAACGATCCACAGCTGTTTGGCATTTCCTTCATGTGAGGTGCACGAGAGTAATAACACTAAACTGAAGTAGAATATAAGGCTATGGTATAATAGCCATGATACTGGGGTACCAAAATCGAAATAATATTTAGCCCGTCAGTTAGATTATATATTAGATACGCTTCAAGAAAATATTCAGATTTATCGCATTCATAACTGACGTATGAAACATTTTGATATAGGCATTGTTTTTGAATTATATAAAAATAGAAAAGAATATGACGTTGCTTGCCTAGAACCACAGTCTATAGAACTCTTTCCTAAAGGATCCTACACACAACGATCATGTGTGCTTGGCACTACCGCTGGCCTTACCACCGGCAAAGCTTCTATGGCTTACAAATTTTTCTACAATTACTAATTATGCCGTTCGCCAAAAGTGTTACAAATGATAGTAACAGTTTGCTACAAATACGGGTCTTCTTTCTACTGTTTTTATATGAAACTTGTTAATTTACTAAGTTATTTTTATAGAATCAAATGTTAAATCATCTCAAACGCGTGCTTGGGCTGAGATCTGTCTGGTCCTAATTACTTACACAAGAGTTAATAATTTTTTTTAGACTTGTTTTCATAGAAATAAACAGATGCAGTGACCACTCTCTGAAAGTTAAATAAATATGAATTCAATTAAAATCCTGTGCACCATGTTTGAACAGGAGTTTCAGATTTAAATTATTCCAGAATAAATATATTCCTGTAATGTAAACTCATTTTACTGCTTTTAAAGGGAATGCTTTAAAAAGTGATTTAATTACTTTAAAGCCTACCGGCGTTGTCGTCACGCACATAGAGTTGCATTTTACAGTGTGTATTTTCATCCAGTTTAATAAAACCAGTCACATTTTCGAGTAAAATAGTTAAACATTTCAGACAAATTTTGTTTAATATCGTTAAAAATGTCAACAAATATTAACTAGAAATTAATCGATTAGGAATGATTTAATATTTTATTTACTCCTTAAATATAATGCCTATAGATCAAGATAAAACGTTGTTCGGAACAGTTAAAAAGAAATGATTAATAACGTTGTGTAAAATCTTGATTACTGCATTGAAATATTTTTGGCGAGTTCGCCTCGCTTATCCAAACATGAGGATTGCATGACATGACTATTGAAAGCCCTTATTAAGCATTATGCTTATATTATTAAAACAAACCAATGGCACGCATGTCTCGGATGGCACGCGGCGCAATATTTTGGGCACTCCACCGTTCACAATGGTTGACCGATGAATATAATCCTAACGTTTGTACCTAAGTTATTTGGAATCTAATTTGCAATGATAACAAAATTCTAATGCAAAAATCAAATATATATTGATACTAGTAGCACAGTTTAGGTATCATAGTATGTAGTTCACGCCAGTCAAAATTATTTAAAAATTACCTAGCAAATAATAATAAATAATAAAGAAATCATTTGCCAAAAATCTCACAATATTCGTAGCAACAGATATGTATTATCTCAAGTAAACAAAAATCTATGCCAAAATGAGAATACACTGTGCTTCCCAAACTAGAAGAAATTGTATCTTGGGAAGCAGTGATTCGATCATGGAAATACACAAAATATTTAGATGAGTATGCGGATGGAGATTGGTGCTTATTAGAAGACAATACATAACTATAAAATAAAAATGGTATTTAGTATAGGAGCCAGAACCTAAAAAAAGATTTAGTAAAACAAACGCCCCACGGGGCAGCTCTGATCTTGTTACAAAGTTAAAAAGCAAAAGAGTTAACTAGTTTTTATTGTACTCCGGGCTTTCGCGAATAAGCACGTGTAATAAAAACTTTGCCAATGTATGTGTAACCTACTTGTTGCAACTGCCTGACCTTTTTGGTATTTTTATCTTCTTCTTTTAATTATGGCCCCTTCAGAAATTATTCGGCAAATTAGCCAATGTCAAGTTTGAATAAGTATACAGGCTTTTAAAAGATTATTAGTAAAAAACTAATATAACTTCTTGTACGGTCATTACATTAAAACTACCATTAAATAAGTATACAAGTTTTTAAAAGATTTGTAGTAAAAAAAAAACTTAAATATTGCGACGTTCTAAGACACCATTTTTTTCCTCCTGCTACTTTTTTACCTTACATTTATTCCGTCCGTTCGTATATCTATGTGTGTAACTGTCAATTATGTAGTTTGCTAGTGCCATTACCCACCATGACCATGATGATCCTGTACTTTTTTTTGAATAATAAATTAATTTATTTCAATTTTAATATAACAAAATACAATTTAGTTAAACTTAAATTCTAACTAAAAAACTAGGTAAGGTATCATAGAATTCCCTTGAATCGAAGCCTTGGGGAAATGTGCCCAGAAGGTTAGCGGCATTACCACGTGTCGTATGGCAATCCTAATTCTTTGACTGAGAGGTAGGCCAGCCCTCTGGTCACGGAAAGAGTTTATCAGACGTCTGGAAATTTCTTTCTGTACTTAGGAAAGTTACTCAAATCCAGAATTACAAGTAGGTGAATGAGAATCAATTTTATTTGTGCTCTATAAGTAAGAACATATGGGTGGTCTGTAGTAATAACAGCCCTTTCGTGTCCCACTGTTAGGCGCGGGTCCCACTGCTTTTTACAACCATCTTAAGATTTGAGAGAGTTTAAGGCTTAATTAACTTACTCTAGCCATGTACAGCACAGCTCATGACATTTTGACGTGACAATGTCTTATAAATTGGTTTGCCGGGTGACACTTCAAGAAACTGCGTTACGCTCCGCTCACGTTATGCGCTCACAATGAGAGCGAGTGAGAGGCACGCGTCCCTTCCACTCAGGCATGGTTAGCCCGCCTAAGAGCGAGAGAGACAGACATAAAAAGTGAAAGGCACGCGTCCCTTCCACTCGAGCACAGTTAGCCCGCCTAAGAGCGAGATTCTTTGTATAAATTAATGTTTTAAATATAATTCTTTGTATAAATAAATGTTTTAAATTGTTACTATTATTTCATCCTTCTTCCTACTATACGAATGAATATTCACATTAAAATTATTTTACCACTCATACCGACTTTACAGGCAACCAATTTTTTTTTTATTCACCGATATTGAACGACAAATCAATTCACACAAAGATGCGTGGGCACGACAGAAATTGTACCCGCAACATATATTTCAAAACAGAGGCATGTACCGCTGCGCCACCGCTACTCATGTTGACTTAAGGGTATTATCTAGAAAAACATTAAGTTAAATCCTTAAAAGGTGCGTAGAAAATCCCTAAAGGACACTACTTTCGTTTGAAGTAAACATAACATAAATTTAGAAATGAAATTTCATAAATATATTTTTGATATATTCACGGTCAGGTTTTTAATACTTTGCCCGCGTGGCTTATCTGGATTATCTGGGGATTTCTCACGGGTTTTTTAAACTTTCCGCTTGTGCGTCCGCTTATTGCGTTCATCCGGCGCGTCCACCACCACCGCCCATTTTCTATCATAGATTTAACACCCACTAAATGTATTTTCCTGTTATATTTTTTAGAAGTGACGTAATTTTGTGTTACTATGGAACCAATAACTCAAATATATAGGTACCAATGCTAAAATTAAGGCCTGTTATATTTTTGAAGGTAGTAGGAATATTAATATAGAGTATACGGAAAAGGAAAACTTCACTGCCTTCGTTGTATATAACCTGAACCGGAAAGGCTATACTATACTTGAAACCAGACATTCTTCAGGTCATGACTAATGACTATGTGAAGTTACAAATTACTGTTGCATTGTATTTTGATAAGATTTTTGATGCGCCAAATTTTTGCAAAAATTTCGCGTCGCGTAACCCTCATATCGGTTTTTCTAAACTATATTTGACCCCTTTGACCTAATAAAAGATGTGACAATTAAATGACAATAGCCAGTCTCTTCAAAAGTTAGGGTTGTATAAGAAAATAAATCCATTAATTATATTTTTCTTTTGAAGCGGTTATTCTTTTTTTTAAATTGATTTATTAAAGTTTAAACGTGGCTATACTATTACATAGGGCACAAATAACGTAGAGTTTAAGACATCATATACCCTTTCCGTTCCACCTTGTATTGGTGCGGGAGACAGCACATTATTTTTCGAGTCCTTTCGTTTAATAAAGTGATTCAATCACTTTTGTAGTCTTGTCAAACTCGCACTTGTTACCCACACTAAAATACTAAACGAAAAAATCTAAAAGAAGGTGCTGCCACTCGTTACAAGCTACAACGAAATATTGTTTAGATGTAGTTATACAATTATACTGATAAATAAATATATTGTTACAGGTAATAACAAGGTGTGATGACCCAGTACCCTGACGCGTTAACATTGAAACTCGAGACTTGTGCGATCGCGTTTGTGTAGTTCAGTGTAGGTACATATGTCAAGTACTAACTAGTGGCAAGTGGTGTGAACTCTGGGCGGAGTGCCGATGTGGTTGTGATTGTGTGACGCCGTGCAGTTGTCATGGTGACGTCATGGCGTGCGCTGGCGCTGCTGGCGGCGCTGAGCGCGTGCGCGTGTCTCCCGGAGCCGGTGTACCACAACCAGTTCGCGGTGCACGTACCCGGAGGGGCAGAACACGTGGATGACATTGCGAGGAGGCACGGCTTCGTCAACCATGGACAGGTAATTTCATACATTAACAGACATTTCATACTGATAAGTTGATAGTTACAAGTTTTTTGAAATTAGATTCTGTCCAGAACCTGGCTGATACTAACGGCGTAAGCCTGTGCATGTAACGCAGTTATTGCTCTAAGAAAGGGTAACAGCGGTCCATGGGTTGTTAGTTACCCAACAAACAACACTAATTAACTAACTACCCTGTTTGTTGAACGGGGGTTTTTAGTGAGTAGACTTCTTGATCATTCCTTCCTGGGCCTCGATTCTGGCGTTTTAGATATTTATCTCTAATAGACATTTGTCTAACAAAAATGGTGATTTCATTTGTTTTTCGATGACATCCGTTAGTTTTTTCGACATTTGCGCGTTTTAGACATTTATATCTAGCAGACAAATGTCGAAAAAGTGGCGGATATAATTGAAAAACAAAAGAAATCACCAAATGTCGAATTGTTTTAAGTGACAATCGCCATTTTTTCCGAAATTTGTCTAATATAGATAAATGACTAAAACGCGAGAATCGGGGCCCAGACTTTAGAAGCAATGCATAGTACTCTGGTGGCACTTATACAAAGAATAGAGGTTAAGTTTTAGTATGAATACAAACATTTTCATTTTAAATTAAAATTAGATCGATGTGTCTGCTGGTTATGTCGTATCGACTATGGATGAATTTCCGAAAAATAAAATCCTACGCATAGTCCCCGAATGTTCGAGATTATCGGCTAATTGGAATTACAATTCCAAACGAATCATTAATTTGTCGTTTTCCACAAGACTGAGTGGGTGACAACGAAAGCTGCCTAAAAAGAAATCCATTATAATTAATGTGAAGGCACCTAACTTTGTCTTCATTACAGTTTGGGATTGGATTAGGGTACCTATTTCTATCTTTTGTCATTGTACTGTACCGACCCACTTGTAAGCTTAGTATATGTGGATAGAAGGGAATATAGCTGTTTTATATTCTTACTGAATCTTACGTATGCCTTTTATGTGAAGCATGTATTATGAAATACTAATTAACACACTTGTATGGGATAGGGTATTGAATTAGTTCAATAATACATGATGACCAAGTAATAATAACCTTTATTACTGAAAACTAAATATGCAAGAGTTTTTTTACATAACTACAAAAAAATACTTAAAATCGTACACATCGTTATCCGGTTTAGTAATCAGCGTGTCCTGTGACACGTAGGCATCGTCTAGCAGCTTCCATTCTTTCCTTTCTTTCGCTTTCCTTGTCCATGTAACGGCTTAGACTTTTCTGATGTCATCCATCCATCTTGTTGGCTGTCTGCCTCTTTTTCTTTTGCCATCTCGTGGTTGCCATTCTGTTAGTAATATTGTCCATTTTATTATATTGTCCGCCCCCAGTTTAGTTGTCTTACTATTTTTATTATTTCACCCTTATTATCCACCTTAGTTATAGATCTTATAACATCTGCTCTTCTGCGGTCCTTTAATATAACACCTATCACGCTTCAGTGCCCAGGTTTGACATCCATATAAGAGCCATGCCATGACACTTTAGTTGAATAACTTTATGTTAACAAGTATAGAAAATTGTTTACTTTTGAATGTGTCCGTAAGTGACCAATACCTATTCCATGCACTAGCAATTGCTCCTTTCGATTTCCAAGTCTGTTTGGTTTGTAAAGGATATTAGTTGACTTAAGTATTTGTAGGTTCTTAAATATTCTATGTTTTTATCATCTACTTTTATGTCTATTTCTATCCTATTTTTTACCTTTCTCTTGGTTTTATTTATAATGAGGCCAACTACTTTACTTGCGCCTTATCAGTTGTTGCAACGTTTGCTGGGGTATGCTAGCAAAGGAAATTAGTCAACATAGCCATAATTAAATAAATTAGGTTTAAATTAAATTTATGTATACCCTTACTATGCAGTACGTGTACAACACGTACTAAGGATACAACGGGCTCTAAAAGCTTTGTTCCGAGTAGTTGTCGGTACGAATGAACCTTGGTGTCAAATTCTAAAGACAATACATCGCTAACAACTTACCTATATCAAAGTAGATCGCGTGACTGTTTGTCCGGCGGTCGTCCAATTAAGTTTTCTTCGTTGATTAATGGCTCGCCTAACTCTATAAGGTTTACGCTTAGCTTATGTAACACCAGCCTTTGTTCTATGTGTTTTTTGTAAATTACTTTGTGTATAAAGTTCTATCCAAATGTACTTCTCACTGTTAGAATAAAAATGGGGTTTGGGGCTGATTTACTTATGAAATCTTGTCTATATTGTTTACATTTTGTTGTATGTACTTAACTCATCAAGTGATCTGACATCGAACTAGAGTATGTAATAATCATAGCTTACCGGATTAGTGCAGAATTAACTAGCCGATTACCTGAAGTTGCAATGGGCAGAACCAACAGGGTACTGAAATTCCTTAGTAGAGCCTACGAGTTGGCAAACGTTGCGCAGGACGCCTACAGACTAAGTGGAGTGAGAATCTTAGTTGGTGGCTGGCAAGAGTAACTGTGTAGAGGAATCATGGAAAAGTCACATTGCCTTCGATCGAATAATAGAACATTTTGTGTAACATTACAGTGCATAGAGTTTGAATGGGTCTTGAACCTGACACAGCTACTCCTGTATGCCACGATCGACAGCAGCACATTTAGGTAATGCAGGAATTTCATAAATAAATAAAATGGTTACAGTTTAAGAAGTACTTAGATCCAACACGCAGCCGCACCACCCGCCAGCGTGTGTGGATTAAGGCCTAAACTTTCTGAACTCGTAAGATAGTTTAGAGAAGACCCGTGCCCAGCAGTGGGAAACTAAAAAGGGTTGAAGTAAGTGAGTGCATAGAAACATAGTCGATGGTTTGACTATTGATTTTATTGTTACCTAAGTTATTAAGGTTTCGTGCGTCCGTAGTTAATATATTATTTGGTTAGTTAATAGGCTAGTACAATTAGGGTGAGTAACAAGTGTAATCAATCAACCGTACACCCCGGTGTTTTAGATTAACTATCAGGTAGGGACTTGAAACGCAATTTGAATTTGTTTTTGATGAATTGCTATTGGCGTTTAATTTCTTTTTAACAGAGAACCTTTAACCTTTACTGCCGTCATTTATAACTGAATATAGATTAGGCTAGGCATTATTCCTGAGTACGAATATCAAAATAATTTTTAATCTCTCTTTTTATCTCTTGGGCCGTGGGGCCCGAGCGCCTCCGTGCACATCTCAATGAAATATCAAGACGTCTGATAGACTCTTCCCGTGACCAGAGTGCTGGCTTTCATATCGTTTAAAGAATTAGCATTGCTATACAACGTGGCAATCCTGCCAGCCTTCTGGGCACATTCCCATAAGGCTTAATTTGGAGGAATTCTATGACACCCTATCTAGTTTTGAATTGTTAAAATGAAACAAACTTTTATGCGCATATTTACTAAAAATCTATCAGAAATGAAATAGAAGACACGTATATTGATATGCTTTATCAAATTATTTAAAAAAAATACTCAAAAGAGTACCAAAAAGTTAAAAAATACCGTCCTTTAGATTACCTACTTTTATAATATTCCTAAATTGAGTCGGGTTTTATTTATGCCGAGACCGGGATAAGGTTTCCTGTTAATTATGTTTTTATCTCCCTTTGGTTTAATTTATCAAGAGTAGGTTTCAATTAGGCAAAAGTTATATTTATGTGGGCTTTATATTAAGGCGTTGACAAAGGGAATGAAATTAGCCAGGTAGAGCGAAATTGAAGACGGCAATAAAAATGGATAATTTAATACTTGCTTCCCCGTGATATATGCGCTGGGATTTTGTTTGTTATTTCATTTTATTAGGTTTAGAAGATAATTAGAAATATATTAACTTTCTTCTACAGGAGTTTACCTAGTAGCAACTCTTTAGCTCACGAGTCTTCGCTAAACTGTATTAAGAGGTGAGATAGTGTAAATAGGCTTAATCAGCACATGCTCACTAAACGCGGTGGATGTCACATGTCTGTTTACGAAGATACCTACTAAATAATTTTCTAAAAAAGTATATACACCTATATAAAACAATATACAGTGCTATATGTTTTAATATTTTTCAATTTTTAATATCTAACTAAAGAAGATTGTCTACTAGAGTGAAAATTATTAGTTACAGTAATAAGCAGCTTACAAGTTTTCTCAATCAGTTGTACAAATCGTATTCTCTGTTAATGTATTATTATTTACTACGCTAGAATGAATCCTTTTAAAAGCAGAATGTTAAAAGATGCCAAGTTCATATCGAATGCAAATGAACGAACGAGATGGAAATAATAACTAGTGGGATTACGTAAATGACATCCCTCTAGTTATTATCCCAATTTTTTTACCCTACGATTAAAACCTAAAAACAAATTATAAATATAAATAACGTTCATGAATTGCCAATAATCTTAAAATCATTACGTTTTTTTAAAATACAATACTTTATTGCTACTTGTTTTGATTTGATCAAATTTTATGAATCAAATTTGATATTGATGTTGAAGAAAGAAAGGTTAAAGAACGTAAAATTTTTCAACCATAAGTAATATTAAAAGTACTTTAGATAATTATATTTTAAACTATGCGTGTCCATTGTCTCTTCTTTTTCTTTACGAACTTGGTTAATGCACTACCGTGTGTCTAGTTTTGTGATGTATTTCTTTCGCTACGCCTACTTTTCCTCGTATCTATGTCTGAGGAAAATAATGATATCGCTAATGTCAAATAATTTTGTGATTAGTATTCTGATTTATTAAGTTGTGTGGGGTGGTATAATGTAAGCACACATTTATTTACCTTATAAATATTTATTCGAGCATAATCTAATAGATATAAATTAAGTAACGTATTAATGAGAAAATTATTCAGTTGCCAATTCTGATAATTGAAAATATAATTTCATATTATGTAATTATCTATAGTGTTGGTTTCTATTGAGTTCAATTTTATAAAGTCATTGCTAGAAACTAAAGCCTGCTTCAAAGTAAGGTTAAAGCCATAGAACTAGAAACTACAGTTTTATTTACTTCTTTCCTGAACAAAGCGGAACTCCACAGGGATTTTAAAGTATTCATTCCTACAACGTACAACGGGAGTTTAACTTTTTATGACAGCTAGACGTTTACTAACTGCCTTCACCCATTTCAATGTCCCTACTTGTTTCTGCGTCACTGCCAAGTGCCGTGATCTCGACCGACCTCAAATGTCATACGCTGTCCAAAAACCGTTGACGCCAACGTTTTCGCAAATTAGATTTTTATCTCCAATTCGAACCGATCATCGGAACGAATGGAATTGAATTCGAAACCGGTAAACGTATCGCCGAGCAGCCTGAGTGCTTACTCGACTCAGCTGGGAATAGCCAGCGAGTGTTCCATGAAACACATTTTGGAACGTTTCCCGTCCCGTCGCATTTTCGACTGATTTGACTCATGATACGCGTACCCTAGAAGGTTCCCTATCACATACCTTGGGGAAACGTTGATGCCACGAGTTCTTGACTATTCCGTGATTAATAATTCATTTGTGATTTCTGTAAATGTATTCCTATCTTCAAATTTTGAGATATTTCGGTAAGCTAAGAAATGAATTTGTAAATGTGGTTATGTCATACATAAAGATCATACTCAAGACATATATGACTTGTTGTGAATTTATACTTTGCTGCTGCTCTATATCGGCAAAAAAAGACACTGCGAAATTTCTCGCATTGGTGACATGGGACATTTACTTACCTCAATCTGGCCAACAGCGTCTGGATGTCAAGGGATTGTTCCTGCTTTATTTAAACCAACCTTAAATTAATAATATATTGTTCAAAGTGTATGTTCTTTATAACAAATATAAAAACCATGTTGCTGAAATTCAGCTTCAACGTAGTTGTATTTGAAAGATGTTCTTTAATATAATACAAAGTAATTTGTAATGTATCACAAAAGGGGTCAAAAAGCTAATTCCTTACAAGAGACAAAAACGTTCTTAGCTACTTAGGTACCCAATTTAGTGTCGCGCGAACCGTTTCTTGTCCTCAAACCGAGCAAGTCATTAACGTAAGAAAAGCAGTAAAAACTTTAATTTAGTAGGAAAATGTGTCAATGAAGTGAGAAAACTCGTTTTAAGTAACTACCTACACAGCTTTAAGTAGTTTACGGAATAGGTAGATACAGTTTAATAACATTTAGTTGTGTTCCTGATATGAAAGTAAAAAATAAGACTATTAGAAAAACAAATTATTAAGATTTTTATGAAAAAAATATTGTTATTGTGTTGTTATTCGATTTATTTTCCGAAAATAATAATCAGTTATCTTGAAATCGATTTTCCTAAAAAGAATTCGATTTTTTACAATAAATATGATGATTGATAACCCAGGAGGAAATGACTGACAAAACTTGTACGAAGCTCGGATAGTTTTGAATTTGGAAAACCATCGATTACTGTGAAAGTGTTGTCGATTGTATTTTTATGGAAAAATTGATTTTGGCTAATCGACATTTCTTTTGTTCCTTTTTTTTCGGTTGGGGGTCACATCTTTAATTCCAGAGTCTGGGCAAGGTAGCCAGTCCTTTATATCTTAAGGGGCGGCTTTTTGGCAACCCGCCATTACGCATCTAATGTTGCCGGCGTCCTTAGACTACGGTGAACTCTTCAGTATTTTGTAGCGATTGTAGCGATTTGGGTGAGACTATGTATGTCTGTTACAAAAGTTGATGAACAGATTCGATAATACAAAACATCTTAGTCTCGTGGTGAGAGGAGAAAATATTAATAAATAAATAAATAAATAAATATTCTGGGACATTAACACACACGGTCATCTGGCTTGTATTATGGAAACTAGATAACTGGTATATACTATACATATAATACTTTTTTTTGTAAATATATACTTATAATAGATATTTACACCCAGACTCGACACAAACACAAATGTTCATCACAAATGTTTGTCTCTGGTGGGAATCGAACCCACGACCTGCGGCGTGAAAAGCCGAGTATCTTACCGACCACGCCACCGGCCCGTCGACCAAGGCATTAGTGGTATACAATGAACAGTCAGACGACACTTATTTATGGGATCTTTTTGTGTTAAGATGTTTTGTAATATTAAGTCTGTTAATCAACTTTTGTAGATGACTGTACATGTCGCATGTACTTTTTTATAAACCAAAAGTAATAAAATAATATTATTTTGAGTTATTTATTGATTTATTGAAAGACAAGAGCCTACTTTCGTTAAGCAAAATCTGTTTCTGCCAAAAGGAAATCTCTTCCTTTCACTGCTCGCAGATTAAAGATATTTACGCCCCTACGGTAGGTAATTTACTTAACTCGCAATTCCGCTTAATCCCAATTAAGAGTTCTCCTTCAATTTTTCAACTAAGCTTTACAGAAGCCAGTGTTTATTAACCCCCGAAGAAAAGAGGGGTGTTATTTTGAACTTCTGTCTGTGTGTTTTTAGGGTTTCGGAGTAATCTAATAACCCTTATAGTTTCGTCTTATCCGTCTGCCCGTGGGTTAGCTGAGAGACGCTTGGAACTACAAAGCTGTAATTTGGCATAGGCATGGCGTCAACAAAGTTGTAAAATAAAATCTTGAAATATATATTTTTCAAACCCAGATTTTTTTTGCTAATCCTGCCGTGTGGCATATCGTTAGATAGCTTGTTAAATAAATAAATAATAGGGGTATGTTAAGAACGCCTTCCGATTTGGCATAGGCACGGCGCCGGCAAAGTTGTTTATAAAATCTTGATCTTTTTTTAAACCGTGCTATTTTTTTTCGCTGGTCCTGCCAGGTGGCATATTGTTAGATAGCTTGTTAAGAATAGTAGGGGTATGTTAAGAACGTTTTCCAATTTGGCATAGGCATGGCGCCGGCAAAGTTGTAAAATAAATTTTGAATCACAATTTTTAAAGCGAGCTATTTTCGCGCTAGTACTATATAGTTTATAGAGTTGTGAATTAAATGACGCTAGTAGTAGGTATGTATGTATGTATAATAAATTTAAAAGGAAAACTTATCACGGTGAAGGTCGCTTTAGAGGTTAACGAGTAATTGGTACGGAACACTTTATTTGCTGGACTCACAATTTTAATAAAGTTTTCCACACCATTGACCTCTATTTGTGCGGTCGGATAAAAACTATCCTATGTCCTTCCCCGGGTCTCAAACTGACTCCATACCAAATCGGTTCTTTAGTTTTGGCGCGACAGACAGACAGGGCTACTTTTGCATTCACAATATTAGTAAATATTTGAAACGTATTTTTCAATAAAATTAATAACAAAGGAATTGATTTTTTTTTTTGCTTACCGAGGTTATTCGTTGTGGGTTTTATTATATGTTTAATTCTAAAGTAATCAAAATAAATCATGTGTGAGTTTGTTTAGTATGTTAACTGAACGCTACACACACTCAAGCTGTCGTCTTTGTACAGTAAGTGTCGTCAAACACTCGGCTCGTAGTCGTTCCGTGAGCTCGCTGTGTTTGACGTGCTACCAAATCGACCTACAAGTACCCTCAGCTGTGTTGTCGCACCAAGATGTGTCAACTAACACTAACGTAATTCTCAGTCTACGTAATTCTGTTAACAGTCACGAAACTGACTTAAGTATGGGGAGTTTCATCTAATTATTGTTAAGTGTTCGCTTTATCTAAGAACTATCTACCCTAGCGAACTTTCTACCACGTATTTCTCACCTTTTTAACCCTCGTTAGTCTTCTAGGAATACTTTAAGACCAAAACCGCCAAATCATTTTAGCCGGTCTCGAGATTTTACCTTACAAACATCCATCAATTCGTATTTATTTATAGAGCTTTACCATAGTTTTACGCCCACGTGACCTATATTTTATATCATTCCCACCTATGGAGTAAATAGTAGCCTGTTGCCTTCCTCAATAAATAAGCTATCTACAAGCGTAAGAATTTTTGAAATCAGACCAGTGGTCCCTGAGATCAATCAATCAAACAATCTTCAGCTTTCGCACAAAAATCAGTTGTGGTCGGACAGTTTTAAGCGTCTTCAGCGAGGAAATACAGGTCTATTGCTGAAGGCTAACATATTGAGCCGACATGTCTAAATAAAACACACAGTGCAGCAACCAAATTAAAAAAAATCTTAATTGTATTATCTATCAATCTGTTAAGACCTAAAACTTGCACATTAAACTCAATAATCAAATAAATTAAGCGCCTATAAATCCAATATCAATTCCGACTACAATGTGGCGCGCGCTTTCTCAAAGAATGCATCAAAGAGCCATAAGAGCCAATCATTCACTCCGTTCTGAATGAATGAGCAAGTGTTAGCAGATCTTGCTCGCCATATTGGCAGCCGCTGCTCTCGCGCCGCCTACTTCATCCAATGTTGCCAACTATTGTGCAAGTAATTTGACATCTCCAACTTGGTTTACAGCTATAGCCGTCCCATTTTCAGAATGTTAGTAAAATGTAGGTAAAACAAATTATTTTCGTTTGGTTTCTAAAGAACAGAATCGGTGCCAAGAAGAAATTAGTTGTGCTTAGTTTCCTGTGTGTTGAAATTCAAAACGGAACTCATATTCATATTCCTAAATGCCTTAGTACCTTGTACAATATTTCTATGCGCAATATTCAGAAGGGTCTGTCCTATCCTAATACAACCCTTTGAAACATACGCTCACTAATCTCAAATCTGTAGATATGTTGGCAAAAGTAGTAAAACTGAAGTAGGGTTGAAATACATCTGTTGAGCCTTATTGAAATATAAAAATATACTATTTTTTCAATTTGGTGTTAAACAAAATAATCAACACCAATATTGTACGACGGCTTACATATATAATAAAAACAACACAAAGATCAATGGAGAGATGAACATTAAAAATCATAAAATACATACAATAAGATCAGAAACTATCAGACAAGAACTAAACTGACTGACGCCCCTACATATGTTTTGAAACTAAAATGGCAATGGGCTGGTCATATTGGACCGTAAAAACGACACTTTGAAAAGGGCCACTAGGAAAAACAAGTGTCGGTAGACCAACAACACGGTGGGCTGATGAGTCATTACAGCAGGACAAGATTGGATGCCCTAACTAGAGACAGAGTATTCTGGAAAAAGAAAGAGGAGACCTTTACACACACGGGATTCACACACATCACAGAAAGATAGGTAACTAATCACATTAATACTAGATAAGTTTATTGTACTAACACTATTAACAAACATTTAAAATGTCACGTGGGCGTAAAATTAAAATTATATTATTACTAGTTTTCCGCCCGCGGCTTCGCCCGCGGATGTTGGGTATCGCGCTAGACCATTAATCCCTTTTTTCGCAGTCGGATAAAACTATCCTTTCCCGGGTCTCGAACAATCTCCATACAAAATTAGTTCAGTAGTGTAGGAGTGTAAGCAACATTTTAAAATCGTCAAGCGCCCATAGGTATATCCATAAATCAATAGGTTGTTTCTTAAAAATACAACGGCTCTTAGACCATACTTATAAGAAATGAAAGGAGAGGTCAAAAGTGGGATAGAATTTTGAACACCAATGTGATATACCTCATTGGAAAGCTTATTTAATAAGCTGTTAGAATTTAACTAAACACGAATTTTAGAAGCAACCATTTTTGTAAAAATCAAAAAAATGTAATAGAAAAACAAAATGCACATTACCTTTAATTATCCGTTTCCTAAGCAGTATAAATATTGCAATCACGTCAATAATTGCATTCTATTACAGTACTTTTCTCTTGTAATATTATTCTAGCTGCAGTTTAATGTAATTATGATGAAAAATATTTGTTATCTTATTAGAGTAATAACAAAACGCGTGGAAAAAATATAATTACGGGAAACGTCATGATGTCATTGTCATTGATCAGTTTGATTGACAGCGTTCTAAATAATTTTAATTTTTTTGGTTGCTCAATTGTCATTTGGCCATGGGGTTGCCAATTGCAATAATCATAATATTGCATTAAGGATTCTTATTTTCAATTTCAATTTTTAAAAAAACGGGGGGGTGTAAAATTATTTTAAATACACCAAAAAATTTAATTAATTATGCTCTATTAACATATGTAACTCAGATTGCTGTTCAAATTTACAATTATTTTAATCCCAGGCTCTATACATTTTTTGAACGTCTCCTTTAAATTTCGAATTCTATTCACTTCACTTCACTTTTTTAAAAAAAATTTGGCGTCCACCGTCTTTGACAGTGATTCTGCCAACGTCAAGTTGTAAGAGACAGTGCAAAAAGAAAAAAGTTGTACGGTGTGGGTCGAATTCTATTCGTAGCATTGAGTTATCAAACATGTCATTGTGTCAAAATAAAAGGTAATTTAGATCAAAATTACGAAGGAGTTATGATATCAACTTTGAAGAAAATCACCCTCAGAATAATTTCTCAGGCTTTGCCCGCTTAGTATTAGGATGAAAATAAAAATAATTGAAATAATAAAAAACATGTGTTTCATTATTTGTTTTGAGCTTTATTTATACCAAATTTGAAAGAAATCAGACTAAGGACTAAACAGTTATGGAATATTTAATTTTTCCAAATAAACTCATTTAACACCCCCCACCGGGGGTAGTTTTGGAAAAATAAAAAACACGTGTTTCATGATTTCTTTTAAGGTATATGTGTGCCAAATTTGGAGTGAATCGGACTTGAGACTATACAGATCCAGAGAAACTTTAATTTTTACCAATAAAACTCATTATCCACACCCCATAGGGGTAATTATGGAAAAATAAAAAACCCGTATCTCATTATTTGTCTTAAGGTTTATGTGTACCGAATTTTAAATGAATAGGACCAAGGAATAAAAAGTTGCATACAAACTTCACCCCTCTATTTAACCCTCTTAAGGGATGATTTTTGAAAATATTGTTAGCCTATGTCCGATTCTAGGGTATACACTACCTACATTTCAAATTTCAATGAAATCGGTAGAGCGGTTATGGAGATACGCGGTAACAAACCTTCACACACACACACACACACTTACTTTCGCATTTATAATATTAGTAGGATAGGATAGGATAGGATAGGATTAAGTTTTATACCTCCATTACACCTATATAAAGTGCTGGTGTTACAAGATTGTAGTATTAATATCCGTGTGACAGTTCCCCACTTTAACCTCAACTTGACTGGTTTATTACTCGACTCTGGTGTTATCCTATGAAGTTATTAATTATACTTGCTAATTGCGTTCGAAACTTAGAGCTAATGTGTTGTTCAAGTAACGTGTAGTGTTTCCGACGATAACTATAATCTAGCAAAAGTACTAAGAAACACTGAAACAGCAGTCACATCGCTTTGATAGTGTTTTTTAGGTTTTTAGATCAAATTGTGTAAACAGGAGTTTATACAGATTTGCGGATCTTAAGTTGGAAGATGCAATGAAGTGATCCGACAGAGAACTACTACACAATCTGATTCCCCCATCCCCGTTCTTCCATCGGACAAGTAGAGGTACGGCCATGCGCACCCTTATATGGTGGAAATTCCACGGGCACGCACAAAGCGCTTTGCTTCCACTACTTTTATGGTGCGAACTGCCAAGTTGTGGAATTCGTTGCCGGCATCTCTGTTTCCCGATAGGTATACCTAATCTACATGTCTTCAAATCAGGAGTGAATCGGTATTTATTAGGTAAGCGCGTTCCATCGTAGACTGCAACATTGCTTCACATCAGGCAAGTTGTGGTCAAGTGCAAACCTATTACAGAATAAAAAAAAACTAATGTAATCGACACAGGGATAGTTTGCTGAAATAGCAGTGGGCCCGTCATATCTGCCGCAGAACTGACAACCAATGGGGTAAAGGAGTTCTTGAGTGGAGATCACGGATAGGCAAACGTAGCGTAGGACGACCTGGGTTTAGGTGAAGTAACGAACTGAACAGGGCGGCTGGCAAGAACTGAGAAAAGACTGATCGTGCTTAGTGGTGATGATGATGATGAAGAAGTAGTCTTACTGACACTATAAGTGCCTACCTACGTATGAGTGGGTAGGGGAGGATAGATGGTTAGTCATACTTATACGTTAAATCATACTTATTATTTAGATATGATGATAAAAAAATGATAATATATGTAATATTTAAAGGTACTTGTTATGTCATAACCCTTGAGTGGCTTTCGGTTTCTAGTTCCGCAAACTAATAGATTAATAAACTAAAATGCGCCTATACATATTTAAAAATGAAACCTGGGTGTGATGTAATGTTTACGGAAGTACATGTCTTATTTATATACGGTTACTAATTGAACAATTAGTGCTTTAAAGCAAAGATGGCAATGCGCCGCGCGGTCTGTGTAATCTATAATACGAGTATAAAAATGAATCGCAAAATGTGTTGGTAAACGCATAACTCGAGATCGGCTGAACCGATTTCGCTAATTCTTTTTTTAGAATATTCCTTGAAGTATGAAGATTGTTCTTACGCAGAGAAAAATAAGAAAAAATCCTATGAAAAGGCTTGAAACCTTTAATGAATTATTATAACTATGTTCAGTAATACCGGGTTCAAAAATAGACGGCCGACACTCAGACCGAGTATCGCGACATAGTATTATATTATCTGTGGGGTCGCGACACTCGGTCTGAGTGTTGGTCGTAATTAATTTTCGGACCTGGTAGATGGCACTGTTTTACCGGGCAGGACGACGTCTGCGGGGTCTGCTAGTTTGTAATACAATTCAACAATTTTTAGTTAATTTGTAACGCTTTAAATACATAAATAACTTAAGTAGATCACAAATTATATTTCGTCCGATTCTAGTATTTTTCACAATTTATAATAAGTGTGAATCTGACAACTATGGAACAGAGTGCCAAAAGACTACAATTAAAAAAATTAACTCTAATTAGAGTCTGAGTGTATGTTACTCGCGATTGTTTAAAACGGCGTGAAATTGACGCAACTTTTCGTCACGGTTCAGACTATGCACACAATATGCTATTATATGATATTATCTATATTTTACCGTCGCATTACCCAAGCACAGCGCGACGTGTCATAACAATCGACGCTTTGACAGCGCGACAGTGGTATGCGTCGCGACACTGCGTCGTTTGCAACAGCCGCGCCTTTCAAAGGCATAATGTAATATTCCTTTCTGAAAAGGGTACTATGACAGGTGTGCGGAGCGTATACTTGAAATCTTGCTATGAAAAATGCGCTCAGCTCTCAGCTGAATTACATAATGCAGGAATGTGTCAACGTGTCGTGGATAGATGCGACGCGAAGACGACGTACAGTTTGAAATTCTTTGTGTTTGTATAAGCAAACATAAGGAGAATGCTTGTGGGACGCAACGAGGGAATCACCTAAAAATTTTCATATATAAAAGAGCGGCGTACAGCCCATGTTTCATACGCATGTGTTTATTACGACTTCTATCTCAGTAAATATGATTTTCATTGTATGTAATAAAGTTATAATAAAGCCGGGTCCCGGGGACGGAAGGAAGCAGCAACCTTACCGCGGGCTAGGGGCTGGGTGTATCGCGAATATCCTACTAATATTATAAATGCGAAAGTAAGTGTGTGTGTGTGAAGGTTTGTTACCACGTATCTCCATAACCGCTCAACCAATGTTAATGAACTTTGAAACGTAGGTAGTATATACTCTAGAATAGGACATAGGCTAATAATATTTCCAAAAATCATCCCCTAAGAGGGTTAAATAGAGGGGTGAAGTTTGTATGCAACTTTTTACTCCTTGGTCCTATTAATTTAAAATTCGGTACACATAAACCTTAAGACAAATAATGAGATACGGGTTTTTTATTTTTCCATAATTACCCCCATGGGGTGTGGAAAATGAGTTTTAATGGTAAAAATTAAAGTTTCTCTGGATCTGCATTGTCTCAAGTCCGATTCACTCCAAATTCGGCACACATAAACCCTAAAAGAAATCATGAAACACGTGTTTTTTATTTTTCCAAAACTACCCCCAGGAAGAGTGTAAAATGAGTTTTTTTGGAAATACTAAATATTGCAGAACTGTTTAGTCCTTGGTCCGATTCACTTCAAATTGGGTATACATAAAGCTTAAAACAAATAATGAGACACGTGTTTTTTATTTTTCCATTTTTTTTTATTTTTACCCTAATACTACGCGGGAGAAGCCTGCGAAATTATTCTGAGTGCAATTTTCTTCGAAGTTGATATCAATACTCTTTCGTGCTTTTTGATTAAAATTACTCTTTATTTTGACACAATGACATGTTTGAATGCAATGATTAGAATTCGAAATTTAAATTTTATTTCTTCTTATTGGTATGGTCTAAGAGCCGTAGTATTTTTTCAGAAACACCTATTGATTTATGGATATACCTATGGGGGCTTGCCGATTTCAAAATGTTGCTTACACTCCTACACTACTGAACTAATTTTGTATGGAGATCGTTAGAGACCCGCTAAAGTATAGTTTTATCCGACTGTGAAAAAAGGGATTAATGGTCTAGCGCGATAACCGACATCCGCGGGCGAAGCCGCGGGCGGAAAACTAGTGTTTCATATTTACCCTCGCGATAATAACGGCCCTTTGTCAAAATTTGTTTTCTTAATACAATTTTATTGTTTGCGAATTGCGACCAAGTTTTAAGTCAATATAAATATTAAGAAAATCAGTTTTAATGAGGCATTCTTACTAGTTCTGTGCTATCTACCGCTTTACTTAGAAGGAAGTGAACAATCTAACTTTCCAACTCCTATAATAATCTTTCTGATTAATTTCGTGCGGGATCCAAGACAGTTTAGGTGTCACGGGACTTAGCCGGGTTTCAAAACCCGAGGCTCTACACGCGTGCCGTTGTAGATCCTGACTTAAAGGAATAGCAGGGGTAGGATTGTGGTGCTGGGTTCAATCCAATAATTAAGAAAATATTTATTCAATATGTTCAATTATAATTGGATTTTAAACAATAACTCAGTTTTGCTCTAATAATTATCAAAATACGCGCATCAACATCACAAGATATTCTGCAGGTTTAACGAGAGTTAAGTTGACCTAATTTTGCTTTAACCTCTTTTGTCGCTGGCAACTGGTGGAACGGGAACGTGAGATGCGCTACTCGAAGTTTACTGTAATTATGTTTATTAGATACTCGTGCTATCATATTAATACGACTGTATTTTACCAAAACCAAATACCATTGCGATCAAAGTTGAAGTGACAGTGGGCAGGCTATACCTATCGCTGATAGAACTTGTAGAATCGATAACCTCTGGAGAAGAAAGATTCTCAAGTGAAGACCACACAATGGGCGCCGAAGAGTCGGACGAATTTGTGGGATGCCGATGGATGCTAACGGCCGGCAACAGAATGACGTTATAAACTAAAGGAAAGACCTACATTTGTCTAGCAATTTTCATCTCTAGGCTGATTTTAAGTACTTTTTACTAACATAAGTGTTACCAGAAAGAGCGAAAAATAGGCATGGTCTAAAATTTTTGTCTTATATTCGTAACTGACAGCACGTTTACGGAGTAAGTAATACTATGGTTACAACAATCGTGAATATAAAGGGGCATTTATTGAAAGTCGTGTTACACAAACGTTATCGGGCGCGTATCGTGTGAACCGCCACTTGTTCCTTATACTTAATATGTATTTACTGGTGTACCGTGATGGATGTACACACGCAAACTTTTGCTAAACTAGTTGCTATTGTATAAAGAGCTACAGCTGTATTACCTTATTAAGCTTTGGAACCCGTTTCACCCCCTTAAAGGCTGAATTTTGAAAAATCCTTTCTTAGTGCACCCCTAGACCCCATAAGAAACCTATGTGCCAAATTTGGAGTCTCCAGACCCAGTGATTTGGGCTCTGCGTTGATATGTCAGTCAGTCAGTCAGTTTCTTCTTTTATATATTTAGATATGTATTTACTGGTATACCGTGATGGATGCACACACGCAAACTATTGCTAAACTAGTTGCTATTGTATGAAGACATACAGCCGTATTGCCCGAAGGTGTAGGTAGAGTTTAATATCACCCAGTTTTCGCCGGCTACATTTAGATCCCATACGAGTCTATTGGACACAATTCCAAACTTCGAACTGCAACAAAGTTTCTCTAAGTATAATAGAAGAATTTTTGCTCAACCCGGATACATTCCGGCACCTCGCGGTTATTTAGCGGACACGCTTAACACTGGACCACACAGACAGTTTAGAAAATTTTACGCAGAGTTCTATATATTTTTTTAATACTTAAAAAGAAACTTAAGAACAACAGACATTTAGGCATAAGTGCCATGCACCTATCCACACTTGACAAGCGTGAATTAAAGCCTAAACTTTTAATATCTGAGAGAAAATCCGTACCTAGCCGTACTTTTGATAAGAAACAGGATGGACTTGGATCATATTTATCAACGTAAATACGTATTATCATCATATCTAAATTATTATTAAATTGAACCCGAAACAAAGCAAAGCGGCAGTATCTTGATATATTAATTTAAACAGATGCTTATCTTATTCAATAAATTTCGTGTATTGAAACAGAAACGATCAGTGACATGTTTTTGCACCTACTTATGTAAATTACATTTATCATCGTTCCAGAAAGCAGTTTCAAACGAGCGGTATTTTTGCACGGTTTACGGTTGCTTCAGTGCATGCGATTATACACACGCTTCAAAAACCGAATGGGTATTACGTTGCATTAATATAAACGCGTATTTGTGAGTAAATTTGCCTTTATTGCTTCTTCTGACTTTAAACAATTTTGCTTAGTGTGATTTTCTTACCCTATTGTAGAAGTTAGAGTAAATAAAAAATTTATGGAATTTTTTCAGCGTGGTTTTGGTGGTATACTATAGAAAACTGTTCTTGTCATACAAATTGACGTTTGTTTACGTTAACACGATCATGTAGGATATTAAATCTTACTAGGTGTCCCCAGTAGCAATACTGATGTATGTACGTGAGTGTAAACTAAAAAACGCTTAAGTAAAACGCAAGTCTGTAGACTTAAAGGCTGGGGATGGGAAATCTTCCGTGTTGTAATAAACACTTGTTAGGGTGAGCCGTCAGAGGGCGCTTCTTGTTATGATGTATGGAACTTAAGACATTAATTACAATGATTGACTATGTTGTTTGGAGAGATAGAAGTTCCTAGTGCCTATAATAGTTTGAAGCAGATTCGGTTCTTGACTCACGTAACTTGAACTCTATAAGTCTACTAGTTGTCCGACAGCGGCTCCGGCCGCGCGTATGTCGGTTATCGCGATAACCTCTAATTAATAACCTCTTTATACGCTGTTGGATAAAAACTATCTATGTCCTTCTCCGGGTCTCAAACTATCTCTGTACACAATTTTATTCAAATTTGTTCTGTAGTTTTGGCGTGAAAGCGTGACAAAAAGACAGAGTTACTTTCGTATTTATAATATTACAAATTATTTTTTGTGGGTCTAAAAGTATTATCCCAGCATAAAAAGCACGGTTTGATGCATATTGAAGATTTGAGAATCAGTAATAAGAAAACGTTTTCCTTGATTATGTACATTGAGAACGACTGCAACGAAATTGATGTTATTTTTTGTTTGGTACGTTATGATCAGTACAAGAGTTTTCATGTGAAATTAAAAAAAAACAGATATCTACACCACCCGTGCGATATTGGGGGCGCTGGTAATTGTATGTATGTTTTTGTTTTTTTATTAATATTCTATAGTAGGTTTGCGCTTGACCACAACTTGCTTGATGTGAAGTAATGTTGCAGTCTACGATGGAACGCGCTTACCTAATAAATACCGTTCACTCCTGATTTGAAGACATGTAGATTATAGCTATCGGGAAACAGAGATGCCGGCAACGAATTCCGCAACTTGGCAGTTCGCACAATAAAAGTGGAAGCAAAGCGCTTTGTGCGCGCCCGTGGAATTTCCACCATATAAGGGTGCGCATGGCCGTACCTCTACTTGTCCGATGGAAGAACGGGGATGGGGGAATCAGATTGTGTAATTCCAACGCACACTCTTCTTGTTGTGTAATATTTTTTCCTTTACACTGAATCTCTTAACTTCCATTTTAATCAGTCACTTATGTAATGATTGCGTTTTTATTGAGGACTTATTTACAGGTAAGTTATTACTGGAAATAATTAATAGTAGGTATGCTACATTATTAGAAATGACCTGGGTGACCTATTATTGAAAATCGCGTGCTTACTTTTCCTAGTTTTAGTATTCGTGATCAAAGTAATTTGGCATCGTCCTGTAAATACTGTCGCTGCATTAAACAATGATATTTAAATTACTGCATCGATAGAACGAAACTAATTTATAGGAACTGATAATTCATATTTTAGTAGTAGCGCTTTGTTTCGTGATTTCGAGTGTACTTACAGTTTATATAAAAAAAAGATAATGACTGCGAAGTATGAAAATGTTACAAATTATATTGTTAGTAGGTAGGTATTATTTGACGGGCTTGTGGCGTGGTCGGTGAGATACTTGCTTTTCACGCTGAATGTCGTGGGTTCCCACCCGATACAGACATTTGTGTGATGAACATGTCTGTTCGTGTTGACTTTGGGTGTAATTATCTATTATTTTCATTCATTCATTCATTCATTCAAGCTCTGCTTAGTATGGAATCAGATGACCGTGTGTGTTAATGTCTCAGACTATTATTATTTATATAATTTGTACCACAGCAAAAAGCCTTATTTGTACGTAAATCGAAGCATTTAACTATCCTCATTTTCCACATGATAAAACTAAAAAAGACGTGATAATTTCAAATGAAAATACTCACGAGAAAATATATCGAACATTTGAATGCTTAAAAACAAACAAGTTGATATCTCGAACATCATAACCAGAAAAATGCTCTATGATTTCAAAATGCAGTTTTTTTAAACTTGTATACGGTAAAATGAACTGCAGAGAGATATCGTTATCAATGTATTGAGAGGCACCACTCGGGATTGGAACCTGTGTGTATTCGTTATTTTTTGCTGTTACATACAGTTTTTTTTTACTGGCGTTTGCTATTTACATTGCACGCACTACCGCTTGGTCGAATGCGCTATCGTTTTAGGGTTGACGGGTAGCTTTTTGCTATTCAAATGTATAGAAACTCAGCAAAAAGAGCTGTGTTAAGTTTGATAAAGAAAATTAACATTCCTTTTCTACATTCTATTTGCTAAGGCTACAAAGAAATGAAGATATTTTTTGTGAATCGATGTAGAATACTTTCGCACTAGCGTTCTTCGCGATGGAAAACTTACGAAATTGTGTTTTTCGATGTACCGCACTTTCGCACTAACGTGAGTCGCGTTTCGGTACTTTAGGGCTACTGTTCATCACTATTTTGAACTTCGAAATTCCGACAGTCCTTTTCTAGGCAATGAAAAGATTCTAATAACTCGTTTTCAGGATTGATCAAAATTCAATAACAATGACGTTCCGCAAGAGTGACACTGACAGTTCACTCTTCTTATCACTCGTTACTCGTCTATGCTGCGCCGACAGGTTTGTTAGTCTATTAGTAAGTCTCTATGTAGTTAAGAGCGTTTTTTTATAAAGTCACAATCTGACAACCCTGTGCAGCGATGAATATTCACGGAACTCGTCCAGTATTGATATGTATGGTCCAAAGTGTGCATTTGGGATTGTGTAAGGTATCGTATGTAAGCCGCGTGGGAAATGACGAATTACTTTTTTAATTTGTTTACTAATTATGTTTAAATTGATTAAAACGCATTCTAATAACAGATTATGGATTTACCGCGATGGCTAGGCACTATTTAACTACAAATATATTTTATACTAGCGGCCCGTCCCGGCTTCGCACGGGTGTATATAGGTATCTAACGTTTTTTGAAAATTGTGCTCAAGTTCATCAGGGATATCTAGTAATGTTGGATTCTAAGAAAATATTATTCTGAATTATCTACTCTGAAAATGAAGTGCATTCAAAAATATTTGTGCATTCTTCTCTTAATAAAAAATTTCCTACAACTTAGGTTTAAAGTATAATTTAAAAATTGCGAGGTTCTATTTTCGATTCCCGGTTAGAGCAAATAGACTTTTATAATATACTTAGAAAACTTTAGTGGCAGGTCAATGTTTAGAATTCTGCCCGATGAATGGTAATAGGCTCGCACCCTATGATGTATGGGACTTAAACATAACTAGCGAAAGGTGGATGACACATCTGTTTACGCTTTTATGTGTTTCTTAAGGTATTTCAAAGAAAAAGCAACGAGCTCGGTACGCTGTAGATTTAATTACCTACATCACTTAACATCTCTTTTTAAACTCGTCAAAATGTACTAAACTCAAGTCAAAAACACCACAGCTCATTATATCATACGACCACCGCAATGAACGAAATTTACCTCAATTTAATTTCACGAGTCGGCTTTTATAAGTGTAGCGTCTACTCTACAATTTTCGGAAGGTTATTTTTATATTCAATCCTCCCTCGAACTCCCTAAAGTTCTTTAATGTGATATTCATTTATTTTGCTCCCCGAAAAGGGTGGTATGATGCTGGGAGGAAACAAAGCCATTTCCTAGACGTCGCCATCGGTGCGGTGCGACTAGGAGAGCGGGAACACGACTGACGCGTGACACAAACAAAATGAGCTATCAAATCTCCCGCCTTTTGTTTTTTTTTTGTAAAGAGCAAATGCTTGGAATCATTCGGAAATTATAATAACTAATGGTCGCTTTATGCTCAAAATTATCGTTCTGATTTTGATAACAAACTTGAACCATAAACTAAAGAATAGTATGGGTACAAAGTGTATGCTTCACAAGCGTTTAATCAACTTGCAAAGCTCGGGTGGAATTTTGAGCTCCAATTTTAAATACACGTTTAGTTTGGATGACAATGTATGGTTAGCTGTGGGAAGTCATTTTAAATCCTAAGATAGTATACTGGTTATGTTTATTGCACTCCAACAATATGGATATTAAATGAAAAGACATGCTGATACTAACTCGTAAAATAATATGACATCACTAACTTTTAAACGGATTTAAATCACCATTATTTAAAAAATATATTCATCACTATTGAAATAAAAACTTTTTTACTTAAACTTATTTCTAATATATGTTAATGTAAAAAAAAAACTTCCGCACTGTCCCGTATTAACCTCAATCTGATTACTAATAGGTAAATCAAAAGTAATATTCATAAAAATCTTATATGCCTCTATAAATAAAATGGATGTTGTCTCTCTCATACTATTTTAAATGTCGTGATGACAGACAAAGACAAACGTATTAAATAAACCAAATAAGAACGGCTAATTGAATTTTGTATTAGTCGACTGATTGCAAACAGTCGTTGCTGTGAATAAAAAGACAAAAGTAATGATTACCCTAACAAACGTAAAAAATAATAATATATAAAACCTCCTCCTTTTTGAGATTAGTTACTTTATTTGTAGTTTGCTTTACAATTGCAGTTAAAACAATTTGAAACAATTTACGAAATTAAAAAGTTTATAATAAATGTTCGTATATGACAAAAGAAAAAGCAGTAATGTATCATTTGAACCGGCTTTTATAAAAGAAGTTATCTTCAGTACAGTGAACAAGGCAGACGAGATTAAGAGCGTAATCACAAAAGACTTTTGCGTCGCATATTTTTATCGCATTAAGTTAACCTACGCACTGTCCGCTTGACCGCACAGCGGCAGCATTTGAATGAAGCCAACCAAATAACTGTGTTACGGGTAGCTACCAATAAGATGGTTGAGTAGGTATTGTATGAATAAACCGTGAACCGCGCTATAATAATAATAGCTAACCTTGCTAAAATTAATAGGCCATTGTGTGGCTCAACAATTAATCGCGACTATAAACATTTTAGATCGTAGCTGGCCCTATTACTAGTTACTACACAATATTATGATGCGAAAAATTGAAACTATTTATTTCTACAAGTGATATAGTGTGTTTCACGATATTTAACAAAAATCATGTTCAATATTTCAATCACATACTAACTGGCTTATTTAATTTTATCTAAAGCTGATATTAGGGTGCTTTTTATCAACTTGATTTTTTTGGTGTAAAAGAATGTAAAAATAGTACCTACACGAACCGTGCGGTTACTGCGGTTAGCTGTATAGTGCGTACGTGCGCTAAGAGTGTGCTCTTTGCATTATCTCTGGCATGTCTTAGATTCGTCGATTTAACATTCGCCGACTGAATTTGACATTCGTAATGTTTATTGCCATCCCGTTTTGGCTTTGTGCGAATCTTTTTGTGGTATAATTTATCTAATTTGGAACAAAGTCGATTAGAATCTGAGATGTTTTCCCGATTCACGTAGGGATACTCGGATTTGTAAAATACGAGTAGGTATCTCCATTTTGTTTAAAAAAATTGTATATTTTTCTTATGTTTAACGACTTTTTACTTGACTTAATTTGCGTTGTTTGGAGTTGGGACTTGTAGTATTTTAATATAGGTATCCGGCATGGGTTTAAAAAGATATTTACTGTTAAAACAGATAACATAAGTATTTGTGTGCGTAATTTCATCAAAACTCGATCAGTAAGTTTTGTGTGACAGAGATTTTCCTTACAAGCTTTTTTATTAAAATTTAACAAGAAAACTCACACCTTTTTCTTACAATTAACGCCTGCCAAACTGCACAGCAGTTAGCCAGCAGCGTTCTCACAGGGACACGTCTTATTAAATAAAGGGTATAAGTATATTAAGAACAGATGACAACTGACTATTAAATAAGTAGTTAAAAACACAGGCTAGTATTAGGTAGTAATCATTGAGGAATGACCTTGTACTCATAAGTATTATTAATATTTCTAGTAATTATTTACCAATTAAAATATACTAGTTAATATATAATCAAAATTAATAAAATACCAAAAACATGTCGACGAGGATGGGATTCGAACCCACGCGTGCAGAGCACATTGGATTAGCAGTCCAACGCCTTAACCTCTCGGCCACCTCGTCATGTTAAGTTTTAGCGAAATAACTGTACTAACTTTCTTTAGTAACTTAGCACGCAGTCTTGTTTACGTAGCTGTTTAGTTATAAAAGGTATTTTTACGTAACTTTTTTCATAATCCATTGAAAACACCATGATATGCAGCTGTTGTTTTCCTTTACTTGTAATTTATTTTACTTGTTGTTGCTAACTACTATTTAACTATGATTTAAGATAATGAATATATTCAGGAAAAGGTTATTTGATGTCGTAACATTCTATTATAGCATGTTTTTATACCTTTTCGTTTCAAAAAAACATACAGATTAGTTTTTGACGGGTCCTAAATAATGAACATTTGATTAATCTGCGCTTATATGTAGAACACAAAACATTCAGTTTTACAGTTGTCGAATTGACAAATTGATTATTTAAGCCTTATTGAGCCTATTGAAGTCGGTCCAAAACTCGTATAGTGAAAAACACTATCGTGTTTCAACTTTTTTGGATGAACACTAAAATGTTCCTTCATTTTAGTGTTCCAAAACAGTTGAAACACGGCAGTCCAAAAATGAAACGTCCATAACGCTTAGGTTACGCTTCGCTTGTGTCCACTTAACGTCTGAAGTCGGGACTCGCCCCGTATGGACCAGCTAAAACAGAGCTTAGCTTCGTTCCCAAATACGATGCACCTGTACCAATTTAACTTGCCTGTTCTTACATACCTAGATATCGAAATGCATCGATTATGAGTCGTACAGATTAGAATCGAATTATTGGAATGAAATTATTGTGTACCACGTTATACTTACGCAGTAAAAAGGGTGAAAGAGGCCACCACCTAACCACCTAACTACCTAACCACGAAAGAAGTTCTTATTTTGAAAATATAACTAATTGAAGTGTTTTTTTTAGTCTAAGATAGGCTTGCGCTTGACCACAACTGTCTGATGATAAGCAATGATGATGTTTTTTGTTGACATCTACCTATGTATATGTTACATCCCTCATTTAACCAGGATGTGTGCTACTTGGCCTAAACTTCTTTTTATCCTATAATAGACTTGCGCTTGAACACAACTTGCCTGATTTGAAGCAATGATGTAGCTTACGATGGAACGCGCTTACCCAGTAAATACCGATTCACTCGTGACTTGACGACAGGCAGATTATAGCTATGGAGAAACAAAGATGCCGGCAGCGAAGTCCACAACTTGGCAGTTCGCACAGTAAAAGTGCAAGCAAAGCGCTTTGTGCGTACTTGTGGAATTTCCACCATGTAACGTAAGAAAGTTGAAAGAAGATCCAACAGTGGGACACATAAAAAGGTTGAAGTGTGCTGAAACTCATCTATCTTGGAAGTACTAGGCGCCCAAGTTTAAAAAGATGTGTACTTGAAGTCGATTCTACACTAGTTACACACAGACAACGGTCGGTGCTCATTAACTTAATATCAAACTCCACCACCTATTTCGAAAGTACTTGGCGCCCAGGTTTTCAAGGAGCTGTACTTGAAGTCGATTCTACACTAGTTACACAGACAACTGTCGGTGTTCACTAACTATAATACCAACTACCACCACCTGTCTCGAAAGTACTAGGCGCCCAGGTTTTCAAGGAGCTGTACTTGAAGTCGACTCTACACTAGTTTACTCACAGACAACTGTCGGTGCCCATTAACTATGATGCCAACCACCACCACATATTTCCAAAGTACTAGGCGCCCAGGTTTACAAGGAGCTGAACTTGAAGTTGATTCAACACTAGTTACACACAGACAACGGTCGGTGCTCATTAACTATAATGACTTCAACGTCACAATGAAACCCATCGCAAATTGTGCTCGTTGAATTAATTCTGCTTACATAGAGACTATAACAATAACTGGGGTACTGGGTATCATTATTATTCGCGCGGGCGCAGGGCCGCCAGTACGAAATGAATATTCCATTCGTAATGGACCTGTACTTTCTCTCATTAAAACTTACATTATGTGCCTCTCCGCTCTTGAATAATTACTGGATTTCTTCTGAATCCCAATGAGCTAACGAAGGTAATGAATCGAAAATTGTATCGCTACCGTGTTTGTTTTATTTGAGAATTATTTATGAATGATCGATAAAAACGGTCGCTTTATAAGTTATTTTCAATTGCTGTTCGTTAGCCTTGCTGGACTCGAGACCGGCTGGACTAGTTAAACTTTTTTTTTTTATTTGTGGAAGTCCAGGGAAAGTTTGAAAGGTGGGTAAAAATTAAAAAAGATTTTTTATAATATAACAAATAAAACAATTTCACTTACAAACATTTGATGTTCTTCGTGTCGTTAGAAATCAATTGAATTTTTGAAGTCGTTCAGAAATCAAATTTAATTTAAAAGCGAACTTTAATTCTTTTCTTTGTTTTGGTTTTGAATGTCAAACGTTTGATGTCCGTCCCGTCGTCGTCTTTCAGAAATCAAATTAAAAGGAGAGGTCAAAAGTGGGATAGAATTTTGAACACCAATGTGATATACCTCATTGGAAAACTTATTTAATAAGCTGTTAGAATTTAACTAAACACGAATTTTAGGAGCACCCATTTTTGTAGAAATCTAAAAAATGTAAAAGAAAAACAAAACGCACATTACCTTTAATTATCCGTTTCCTAAGCAGTATAAATATTGCAATCACGTCAATAATCGCATTCTATTAGAGTACTTTTTTCTTGTAATATTATTCTAGCTGCAGTTTAATGTAATTATGACAAAAAATATTTGTTATCTTATTAGTGTAATAACAAAACGCGTCGAAAAAAATATAATTACGGGAAACGTCATGATGTCATTGTCATTGATCAGTTTGATTGACAGCGTTCTAAATAATTTTAATTTTTTTTGGTTGCTCAATTGTCATTTGGCCATGGGGTTGCCAATTGCAATAATCATAATATTGCATTAAGGATTCCTATTTTCAATTTCGATTTTTAAAAAAACGGGAGGGTGTAAAATTATTTTAAATACACCAAAAAATTTAATTAATTATGCTCTATTAATCTATGTAACTCAGATTGCTGTTCAAATTTACAATTATTTTAATCCCAGGCTCTATACATTTTTTGAACGTCTCCTTTAAAACAAAACTAGTTTTTTTTTCATAGGTGGTACGAAGTTTGCCGAATCAGCTAGCATAATAATAAGGTCAAATGTTAAACTATCTACAACATTGCTTAAAACGTTTTACCGCTACCATTCTCTTTAAAAGCTTTCAAGATCTTTTTAATATTTTAAAACTCAGCTCCATTGATAGTAGATAGTCTTGAGTTGAGCAAAGACAGCTTAAAGGCAGATTATTTTCGCATTGCCTTTAGTCACGTACTATATAACGTCTATTAAGATAGACCGGCACCGACTCTGTACCTTACTTCTTGTGGAAGCACTACGAATGTACCGGTTGCTTAGAAATTACGTGTTTGAACTTCTAGCTGAAGTTAATAACTGTTGTGGGTGATTCTGTACATTACCACTTACATAATCAGTGTTTGAAAATACATATGTACAATGTTTAAGGTAAAATTAAAAAGATAATAGGTTCATAGGTCACGAAATTAACTTTAGAGGGCCACGGCGGTCGCCTAATGCCGGACATTAGGGATCTTCTTTTTTCAGTCGAGTTTTTGTTTTTTAATATTCTGATTATTTCAAGCACAGGATAGCATCACGCCTGTATTACCCGAAGGTATATGCAGTGGTAATTATCACCTGCTTTTCGCCGGGTATGTGTAGGTAATTCCAAACTTTCAGCTGCAACTAAAGTTCTCTAAGTATATTAGAAGATTTTTGCTCGACCTGGGAATCGAACCCGGGACCTCGTGGTTATTACGCGAACACGCATATCACTAGACCACCGAAGCAATTGATTATTTTAAATTCTTCGTTGTTTATTTTTTTATGTACTTTTAGTGCATATTATTGGTCATCGAAGCATATTACATAAAATATTAGTTAAATGATTTTTTTCTAGACGTGTTTCACTAATTTAAATGAATTTGCTTATTACTAGATAGGCACTAAGGCTTATTTTGTCGTTGCCAAGAGCGTTGATTGTTATCGTTCAATACATATTCTTCACAATGTCGCCGCTTGATAGATCCTTGAATAGGTTCACGCGAAATTTCATCACGTGCCCATTTTTTGTGACAATTTCCAGCCGATCTATTCATGGCCAATAAATTTTAACGTCGATAGGTATTCTATCAAGCGGCGTAACTAAAACTGTCGGTGGTGAATGGATTACATCCTATAAAAGTTTTATAGGATTTTATGGTCTTTCTACTTTTTATGCGAATTTAGAGTGGTGACAAAATAGGGATGCTCTCTTTGGTAAAAATCCTACAAATTATCGTACAAGAGTCATTGAGACCGGTTTATCTGTTAAGACAAAAGTGTTTTCATTAATTTCTTGCGATCGGTCATTTCATGCGTTCCTCGTTCCTTTGCTCTAGAACTGTAGGCTACCTAACTTATGTAATTTCTTGATGCGCCGATCAAGTTGCGCTGCAGTTGCAAATACGTTCACGTCTTAGTGTAAAATGGTATTCTTGTAAATGTCATTCATATTTATATCATGAACGCCAAAACGCTCGCGTGACGTGAACTTGACGCGAGCGTATCTGACAGCGGTTGTCGAAATTACGAGAGACGAGTACGAAAAAGGTCTGTTTTGATCGAAACTTAACTGCAACTGCACTGCAACTGAATTTATTTAATTAGGTAGGTATGTGAACTGGCCTACTGATATATTGGCTAACCTGAAAACTGAGTATGGCACCACGGTTTTAAGGTTAACCAACACAACTTAGCTGAAACAACTGCTGTTAGTTGACAGAAGCAAAATAACTGTACGAACTGAAACAAGGAATCGACTAAGAAATTAAGGAAACTAATTTTTCTATATAGTTTTGACATATTTTGTATTGATCAAATCCTACTAATACTCGTATTATATTCGCGACAGTTTGTAGGAGTTTAAGGATGTGTGTTTGTAATTCTTACATGCAAAAACTACTTGACGGAATTGGATGAAATTTAGCACAGAGATTATGGTCTGAATTAACACGTAGGCTACTTTAGCGAAACGCGGGCGAAACCGTGGATGAAAACTAGTAGTAAGTATATATAATTATGGATCAAGTATCGCTATTAACCATATCCACAGATAGATATAACAGCATTGTAAATAAGAACTAACATATACTAAGAACTTTTAGTAAGAATTTTCTGAATGTCACTGGCGTACAAATTATTGACATATATCGTAATCGTCAATTTGTATAACGTACATATAAGCATTTGAGTGGGTTTGAAAAATTCACCCTATTTCCTCTAATAATAGGTAACTTTTCTGGAACGTTTAATTTTGATTTCGATGAAAAGGTGTTTTTAATTCAAGCGTGGTTATAAATTCAGATCTAACATTTGATACAACTTTTATTGCATGAAAGAACGTTTGCGAGTTTCACGTACGTATGTAATATAAAAGGTAACGAGTATATGAATTTACGTTGTTTCCAATATTTCAATTAAAACTTTTTAAGGCTAAAACATGGTGTTGTTGAGTTCTGTTGCGTTCCAATGTTTTGGTATAACATAAAGAGTTTTAGGTGTTATTACATACGTGCCACATACGAGCCAACTCGAGACAAACAAACAAGAACTCATTTGTTTTACTTACATTGGGAAGTTTTGTTGCCACACAGTTTCATTTCATTTTTCATTGACATAATGTGAGTTTGAGATCATACTTTATTGACGAACTTCTTTTATTTATATATTTATTTATGACATTATGTACGTAAGGCGTACAGCTATATACAATTTGAATAGATAGAGAGAGAGAACAAACATATGAAACCTTAAACAATTACAAGCCTTCGCGTAAAAGAAATTGCGTATAAATTTATTTAATGTTCGCAATATGTACAGTGAAAATGTAAAGAAAGATCATTATAATTAAGACATTACTGATTAGAGAATGTTTGACTTACGCATCGTTTACCCACTGATGTAGTTGTTAGACACGGATCAATATCGTGCTGCTTACACAATTCATTAAAAGTTCTACTTGTACGTACAACAATACTGTTCTGCCTATAATTAGACAGGGTGTTTGGTATCTGAATTGGGGGATTGAAACGAAACAATTTTGATGGAACGTTAAGAACGTTTAGCTAAGAGCTCGGTACTGTAAATTTCGTTAAATAGAATTTTTGATAAATTCGTTAGACAGATTTTTGAATAAAAGTAATAATTTATCTGTCTGAAAATGGGTATACAAGTTGTTATTAACAATCAGTTGCTGGCCATATTCTGCCATTAACGGGCGTACAAAATTTTAAATGTCAGAGTACTTACACATTATCAGATACAAATAGATACATAATTACGAATCTTTTCAGACTTCATGTTCACGGGTGGACTGAGGTATTTGACGTCCAAAAATCTAAAAAAAAAACGTAAAAAGAAACAAACGTCGGGATTTAAAATCTAAAATAAACCGCGTCAAAATCCGTTAAAAAGTAGTTTTATTTCAATGTGTGATAAGCGCGTAAATCTAAGACAATACTATGTTATTTATAATTTTATGATTATTTACTCTTGGGAAACAAATCTTTGTCTAAACATTTAAAAATTTTTTAATGAAGTGTTTTTTTAATGAGTAGTAGGGCGATTTTTTTTTGCGGCGTAAATACGAAGTTCCTTTTTTTGTTTAATAATTGGTCTTCAATACATAACTGGTACAGTGTCCAATGCATGCCTGAAAAATTCACGAAGTTAGCTGCATCCATTCAATTGTATATAGGCATTGGATTTCACCCGACACTGTTCTACTACATGGACGTTTCGGGCGGTTTAATGAATAAGTAATCTGGTAGATAGGTACTACAGGCAGTGGTGGCACAGCGGTATCGGCCTCGCCTTTGAAATATAAGTTCAGAGGTGCGATCCCTGGTCGTGCCCATCTTTGCGTGAATTGTTTCATCGCCGCTGCTCCATATTGGCGAAGGAAAGTATCGTGAGGATACCAGCATGTCTAAGGACTGATCATTGGAGCAAATGTGACATCCACCAACCCGCACTTGTCCAGTGTGCGAGGATTAAGGCTTTAAGGTTTTGAACTCGTAAGATAGTTGAGAGAAGACCCGTCCCCAGCAGTGGAACACTAAAAAGGGCTGAAGTGAAGCAAATAAATTTTATTATTTCGTATCTCGGTTTATTCTAAACTTTCGCGTTTATAATATCAGTAGGATTGTTTGATTTTAAAATTAATAACGTCTAACGTGAAGCCTCGGTAAAATATCACACAATTTTCAATAAAACAAATAATTTTCTGTTTTTCATTTCATCGAACTCTGTTGACGCGCCCTGAATAGGTACTTTTTGATTAAAATCACTATACTATTACTCGTTTAAAATTAATTAATTAATGGTTATTATTTTGAGTACAGTTTTTAATATACTCAGAGAAATTTATTAACAACTGCATAGTAAACATTTAAGTACTGAAGTGTATTTGCCGAATAATTTCATTATCTCATAACGTAACATAGTTCTATGCATAACATCGTAAACAATATAAGCTGGTTTTGTTCACTCGAGTCCGCAATTATTAGGTATTCTTAACTTTGGTTACGCCGTGGCCACGGGACACTGCGTCGGGCGGTGCGACTGGCGATTTTGTAGTTCATTGCCCAGTCGCGTTCACTTGTCTTTAGACAATTCTAAAGAAAATACGCAATGAACGATGAAATCGCTAAACGCGCCGCCCGACGCCAAGTCCCGTGGCCATAGCGTTACCTAAATCTCATGAGTCCAAAATATCTAAAGTAATTTTAATGAGAATGAGGTTACTCCACAGCAGCAGATGAGTAGGTAGCGGTGGTTCAGCAGCATCGACCTCGCCTTTGAAATATAAGGTCGCGGGTTCGATTCCCGGTCGTGGCCACCATTGTGTGAATTGTTTCTCATCGCTGCTCAATAATAATAAAAATCGTGAAGAAACCGGCATATCTAAGAACTAATCCTTCTAGGACATTCACCAACCCGCACTTAGCCTACGTCTGTGGATTAGGTTAAAGGCCTAGACTCTCAACTCGTACGATAGTTGATTGAAGACCCGTGCTCAGGAATGGTACACTAAAAAGGGGTTGAAGTGAGGTTGCTCTACGTCCAGAGGATCACGACCACCAAGTAATGGCGAAATTGTGCGAGGAGGATTCATTATTACCAACATTTTACTTACTTTACTCCAACACCCGTTAATTGCAATTCCCAAAACATATGGCCGGTGGCGTGGTCGGTAAGATGCTTGCTTTTCACGCCGCAGGTCGTGGGTTCGATTCCCACCTGAGACAAACATTTGTTTAAATATGTCTGTTTGTCTTGTGTCTGGGTGTAATTATCTATATTTAAGTATATATTTACAAAAGAAAAGTATTATATGTAGTATATTACCAGTTATCTGGTTTCCATAGTACAAGCTCTGCTTAGTTTGGGATCAAATGACCGTGTGTGTTAATGTCCCACTATATTATCTATATTATTATATGTCGAAAATCTTTTCAATTATTTTATACACCGAATTCCAACCGAACGGTATTCAATTCCTATTAAAATAATCCCCAAAGGGCAATCACATAACATTAAACGTTCATTCGAAAACAAATACGCATCGTATTATCTCTTTGCCGCGATGTGCGTTGTGCGAATTATCGATTCCGTTTGCCATCATGTCAATGTGCCGTTTACGTGCACGGTTGGCAGCTGATTGGCCTCTCATTTGGACCGATTGTGCCATACGAATACATAATTTGTGTTTCACGTCGCCGCTATTAAGTAATCTCACATGTCTACCTCGATTGGTGCTTGATAATAACTGTGTTTGTGTGAGGTGATTAGTCCAACTGCGAACTAGTTAAGTTGAGATCGTGACCCGACTAGGCATAATTCTTGGGTATGAAAGTCTAAGTTCTATAGAGCCCGTCAAAAATATTGCACCTGTAATTTTTGCTTTAACAAATTAATATTTTTTATTACTGTGTTAGAAAAGCTATCATGAGTTTTCAATGTAATTAATTCATTCAACTGGTGGTAGGCTTCGGCCATGGTTAGTGACCACCCACCAGACAAAGCCGCACCGTCAAACCGCCTTGCCGTGTTCCGGTGCGATGTCTGGTGACACCATGCAGAGAGGGTGGGTCGGAATTGTGGCTCCTTTAAGGTTTCTAAAAATATGAAGGCTCATTCCACTGCCACCTTCTCACCGATAATCATTCGTAATCACGAGTGAATCGGTATACTAGGCTGGCGCATTCCATCGTAGACTACATCATTGCTTAACATCAGGTAAGTTGTAGTCAAGCGCCAGCCTATCGCAGAATAAAAAAAAATTACTAGCTGCCGGCCTAATTTCGCTGGGTGGTAACTAGGTATGCACCCGATTTATACACTTACACTATATTTTTACACTTTCGTATTTTTTTTAATTTTCTCTTACACAAACCTTGTCCTGACAATAAAGAACAAAATTTGATGCAGTTGTTCTGAAGTCATGAGCGTACGATACTTTTCGGACATTCTAAAAGGTAGATAGATAATGTAAAGTTAACTATCATCAGTTACAAAACTGCTTTTTTTCTTGTAAAAGTAATGCCTTTTTTAAGGTATTCTCTAACAAATGTCACTCAATAGTTTACGAAAGGTATGTTAAACCGTGTTAGCAGTGTTCAGTAACAAAATTTTAAGTAATAAAACATAAGGGTAAGGGCAGTGGCCAACCCGCATTTCTGGAAACCGCGTAACTTTATGCGGAAAACACCCGCCATCATTAAAAGTTACTTGGAACCAACGTAAAGCTACATACAATAAGTATGTGTAAGCGAACCCGACAAAGACCTTTAAAAATGCCTTTAAACGTTTACCTTTTTGGAAACAGCTTTGAAGTAGTCCAAAAACACAATATTATGTGTTATATTCATACTCCATAACCACCTTCTGGGTGTACAAGAACACTATGTGGTGACTTAGCAGTTTAGTAAAATAATGTATAATTGGATTACGGAATAATTTATTTACAGTATTGTGAAGCACTGAAAAAAGCGTATTCGCTTGTAGTCGTAGAGGCCTCGTGAAATAGAGTGCATGGGAGATTACGTAGAAGCTTCACCGGTCGCACCGGTTAGCCCGACCCAACTGACGCTGCGAATGCAGGCACTGTGCACCTGTGAAGGGAAGAACTATTTGTGAGATCAAGACATCATAATGTAGATTGTTGAATTTTATTATAATTGCAATATTCATTCTATTCAAATTTTCTTTACTTTGAGTGGCCAATAAGTTGTTATTTTGATACCAAAAACAAAAACGCCTTAATTGGTACTTTGCCAGTTTTTGTAAATTTGGTTGTCTAAATTTGAAATAAATCAGGGAATGTTTGATTAGACCATTGGTAGACAGTTTTAACGCTATTTCTGTCCGAAACTTGGGGCACTGCTAACGTAGTTATGCAAGTGAGCCAATGCAGAGCTCTGGATTAATAGCTGCAGGTTATTGGAGGCTTTTGTCCACCTCGCTAATACACGATATCCGAAGCCTCAGGTGGCTACACGGCAAATGACGCCTTTAAATTCATCCTTTAATTCCAGTCCCAGTAGTAATCGAGAGGTCTAAACTGAAAATCACTAGAAAGGGTTCTTGAATGAGTCTGGAAAACAGTTTTAGATTTCAATAATAATCAGTCTCAAATAACACTGGAAGGGTGAAGACTTATGATGGTACAATCAAAATGTAAGCAAAATATCAAGGGAATTATTTTAACACCTTTCTCAAAGTTATTGAAAGATATTTCTCGAATTCAACTCGAGAATAATATCAGTTGAAACATTAGACAACATTAATCGTCCGTGACTTGCTTTGAAATAATTCTCTGTGGAATACCGTTTTCATATCACACAGGTGTTAACTTCCAATAAAACATAGCGCCTAGTATCTCACCTTGGGGCTGTTACTAATGCAGATTGCGTTCAAAAGGTCATATCTAAATCACGGGATAGAGCATAACGTCAGTACTTTATCTTAACTCAGCACCTGCCCCCTCAGTTTGAGTTATAACGTCGGTTCTCCTTTTGTTGTTTACGAATGAGTTTTTCACGCCCTCCCTTTCGTCTGTGGACTGTTTCTTCGACACACCTGCTATTTTCCCCGGCGCTTTATTTATCGTACTCATTGTATGTATATTGCGGGGAATAGTTGTGAATTGCGAACTTATCACGTTTATTTTTTTTGTTACCAGACGGGATGATGTTTTTATTATGAACACGTGTCAGGTCTTGGAATTATTTGCAAATGTTAACGGGTTTGGGCTCGTTCTCCTGAGTACTTTCTATTATTCGTTGAGATGTGTATGATTGATGAAATGTTATTATGTTACTTCAATATGCGAAGAAATATTTGAATATTGTGTTTGTATAAACCGTATTTATTCAACACGTGTAAAATTTGTCTACAAAATATATTCTCTTGTATGTATTCATGATTTTTTGTTAAATATGATTGTACAAATACAACAGCTGTGATTTCACTGAATTATTACATTGACGTGGATACTGTGACTTGATATTATGATTGTAAATGAACCAGCGGATAAACAATGGTACAGGTTCATTTGAACAAACACAACTATGAAAAGGTTTGGCTTCATGGTTTGTTTTTAATAAAGACTCATTTTCTGTTATTAAAATATCAGTTGTGATTTATAAAATATTCAGAAGTAACATTTTAATAAACTATAAATTGTCATAATGTATGTTCCAATTGAATAGTTTTAAAACAAATACACTAGTGAAATATTTGCGATCTTAAATGTATTTAATTTTAATGAATTTTCACTTGTGAGTTAAGTTTAATATTTTAAACCTGAAGAGTTTGTTGAACGTTCTAATCTCAGTGACTACTGGTCTTATTTGAAAAATCCTTGCACTGTTAGATAACTATTTTACTGAAGAAAAGTAGATATAGACTTTTATACCACTGTTGGGCATGATAAAAATGTAATTCCTACTAGTAGAAGGCTGATAACGTAAATATTTATCTAATAATTCTGTTTTTTTGTTTCAGGTAAACCTTTGGATTATCAACATAGAAACGTGAGGAAACCGCCTTGAGGTTTACGAAAATCCAATTTATATTTTTTAACAATCCATGATGGGTATCATTAACACATGTAAATGCTATATCGGAGTGCGGTTTGATTGAATTCTGACGTCCTTATTGTGTTGTTGGAAGGCAGCCAATTGGGGTAGGGCTATCCCGCCTTCTGCGAGTGACGCATGTTGACTCGTGTCATGTATATCAGCAATTTTATTGCATATTTAATAAGCTTTATTGGAATGAAAACCGATCGAACGTTTTCATACCGTAAAATCCTCTGACTTAAGCCTCCAAGAGCGGGTGACGTAGGACTGAATAAAAAAAATGACTGAAATAATTTTACGACTGACATTATCTAAAATAGGCACTTTTGTTAATTAATTTTGGAAAATCTTGCCTCATTTCAGTGGTACAAGTTGGTTTAGTTAAGTTTTGGTTTCTCAAGGATTAGTACAAGTTTTTTCTTACACGAATATCACACATTGAAATAAAACTAATTCGCGGTTTAATTTAAATTTTATATCTGTATTTTTTTTCAGAATTCATGGTTATGGGTGGACTGAGGTCCCCTATTTGATGTCCCAACTTATTGGTCACAATTATTACTGACTACCTGAATCATTATATTATTTAAGTTGTGTTCCATTCCCATTTGCATGTCGTGAAATTTAATAGGCTAAGTCTGATACAATGTTAATATATTGCATATATATTATCACAAAGCTGTAGAGTTTCCATAAATAAAAAAAAAAAAAATAAGAATCTTTTTACGATGTCAAGGACAAAGGACGTTTTTCGCTCGTATCTAACCCCTACTTTCCGCTGGCAAAATATGCATAAGAAAACGTGTTGCAAGCACTATCTATCTCTATTGTTTCGAGATGAGTACAAAGAGATAAGACTATGCTTGTATAATTTTTTGTTGTACAGTGCAAACGCCCAGTTATATGTGTGTATGTTTGTAAATTTACTACCACGTAACTCTCAAATAGCATATTACTGACTTTTAGGAACCTTACTAGCTTTCCGACCGCTGCTTCCCGCCCGCGTATCTCGGTTATCGCGGTAAACCATTAACCTCTTTTTGCGCAGTCGAATAAAATTAATATCCAATGTCCTTCCCCGGGTCTTGAACTATCTCGTACTTAGGGTACCTTTACCATGCTATTTTGAGAATCTAGTACTTACTTGGATAATATATGCCGAATATAGTTGTTAAATTATCGTGTTCAATAAGCAGAAAATAATCGAATCAAATTGAGTGCTCAATCTTCGAGTGTGGTCGTATTAAAGGTATTAAGAAATCTAAAGATCCGATTCGAAGAATCTCGATTTATAATTGAATGAAAAAGATTCGATATTTGAGGCGAAATTAAAAGTTCACAAAATGTCTCTTGAGGCTTCGAAATTGGAGATTTATAGGTAAGTGTATTCAGATTTTTGGTAAAATTATCCATGCTCACAAAAAGATACCCTTCTAAAATGTCACTACGTCAATTGTTAAGTTAATCATGTATGTATGATAGATTATATTGCTTCTAAACCGACTTCATATAGGAGGAAGTTTATATTTTGGATATTTATATTCTTTTTAATTATTTTCGGGCGTGTCTACGTCAAATATTAAAAATACGGATTAGAAAAATAACCCTTTTTAACCCCCAACAAACAAGAGTTGGACGCGTGAATCTTTGTTTGTTTGTTTGTATACATCTGTGTATAAGTTTATTGCCATGTAGCGCGTAAACTGATGGACCGATTTTAATTCGGATTTTATTCGAATGCTGAAGTGACGAATTGGTTTTATTAAAAAAAATATGCGTTGGGGCTTATTTAATTTTTTAAGATACTATAGATAATACTAGGTATACTATACTAGTATAATAGAACTTTATGTTATGCTGAGCACGGGTCTTCTCTAAACTATCATAAGAGTTGAAAGAGTTATAAGTAGGCCTTAATCCACACACGCTGGCTGAGTGCGGATTGGTGGATATCACATATCCACAAATTATTAGTTATGGTTTCCATATGACGTTATTGAGCAACGGCGATGAAACAATTTACACAATGACGTGGGCGCATCACTGGTAATCGAACCTCTGGTCTATATTTCAATGATACCTTCACATGCTATTGATACCTTTCAATTGGTTTCCATTTCTGTGAATTCCAATAATTCGCAAACAGTAATGGCGACCAAAGCCCTCATTATATTAAATTGTATAACATTTGTATTGCTTTTCTCCTAGTTTTAGGTTATTAGTGCTAGTTTGCAGGGTCGTTATAGTTTTCATTTCACTAAGTACTGGTGCTAACTAGCTGAATCTAGGTTGTACTTTACGTTAGCAACACCACTGTGTATGTAAATAAATAAATATTCTGGGACATTAACACACACGGTCATCTGGTCCCAAGCTAAGCAGAACTTGTGTTAAGGAAACCAGATAACTGGTATATACTATACATATAATACTTTTCTTTTGTAAATACATACCTACTTGTAATAGATATTTACACCCAGATTCAAACACAAATGTTCATCACAAATGTTTGTCTCTGGTGGGAATCGAACCCACGACCTGCGGCGTGAAGAGCAAGTATCTTACCGACCACGCCACGTATGTGTGGGTAATGTGTACATCAGTGGTGAAGAGTCCATACAAGCCGATTCCCATCGGCTTCCCTTTAGGAAATGGTCAATATCACACGTACTTAATAATTTATTATGTAACGCCTAAAAGTTTTAAATAGCAACATAAATAAGTATAGTATCAAGTGTAAGAACTATCGGTGACGGTAGTGAAGAGATATTATTTTGCTATGCAAGAACTTTTTTGCTCTGGCTTCCCTTTTCCAGACTTCCACCCTTCGCCATACATACATAGTGTACATACTAACATAGTAACAGTGAGCGTTAGAACGAGAATCACATTAAGATTTTATAACTTTTTCACTAATATTATGTAACTAGTTTTCCGCCCGCGGCTTCGCCCGCGGATGTCGGTTATCGCGCTAAACCATTAATCGCAGTCGGATAAAACTATCCTTTCCCGGGTCTCGAACTATCTACATACAAAATTAGTTCAGTAGTGTAGGCGTGTAAGCAACATTTTGAAATCGGCAAGCACCCATAGGTATATTATCCTTAAATCTATAGGGGTTTCTTAAAAATACTACGACTCTTAGACCATGATTATTGTAGGTTTTCACTTCACTTCACTTTTTTAAAAAAAATTTGGCGTCCACCGTCTTTGACAGTGATTCTGCCAACGTCAAGTTGAAAGAGACAGTGCAAAGAGAAAAAAGTTGTACGGTGTGGGCCAAACGCTGACTCAATAAAGTAGGTAGGATTGTAAGTTTTTTATTCAATATTTAAGAAGAAATAAAATTTAAATTTCGAATTCTCATAATCGGTCTGAGTTATCAAACGTCATTGTGTCAAAATAAAAAGTAATTTAGTTAAAAAGCACGAAGGAGTATTGATATCAACTTCAAAGAAAATCTCCCTCAGAATAATTTCTCAGGCTTTACCCGCGTAGTATTAGGATAAAGATAAAAAAAATTGGAAAAATAAAAAACACGTGTTTCATTATTTGTTTTAAGCTATATTTATACCGAATTTGAAGTTAATCGGACCAAGGACTAAACAGTTCTGGAATATTAAATTTTTCCAAAAAAGCTCATTTTACACTCCCCCTGGTGGTAGTTTTGGAAAAATAAAAAACACGTGTTTTATGATTTCTTTTAAGGTATATGTGTGCCGAATTTGGAGTGAATCGGACTTGAGACTAAGCAGATCCAGAGAAACTATAATTTTTACCAATAAAACTCATTTTCCAGACCCCATGGGGGTAATTATGGAAAAATAAAAAACCCGTATCTCATTATTTGTCTTAATGTTTATGTGTACCGGATTTGAAGTAAATAGGACCAAGGAATAAAAAGTTGCATACAAACCTCACTCCTCTATTTAACCCTCTTAGGGGATGATTTTTGAAAATATTATTAGCCTATGTCCGATTCTAGGGTATACACTACCTTCATTTCAAATTTCAATAAAATCGGTTGAGCGGTTATGGAGATACGCGGTAACAAACCTTCACACACACACACACACACACACACTTACTTTCGCATTTATAATATTAGTAGGATAAATGAGAGAGTAACTCTTTTTGTCTGGTTTAGAGCGATTACTGAAATACGGGCGGGCGGAGCCGGGCCTCAATCCACACACGCTGGCCAAGTGCGGGTTGGTGGATGTCACATGTCCTCGAATGATTGGTAATAAATCGTGAATTAACCGGAATGTCTAAGAACTGTTTTTAGACGTGCCGGTCGACACTCATGGTTTCCTGCCGCGTCACCGATACTGAGCAGCGGTGACAATTCACACAAAGATGTGTGTACACGTCGAGGCGAGGCCCGTACCACTGCGCCACTGCTGTTCACCTAATTATCAATAATCTGTTTTTGCTTTGTTTTTTAACTAACAAAAAAATTTTCGATATTACGGCATAAAGTCGCTTCATGTTTTTAAATACTTCTTAAAACACAAACAAAAATAAAAAAATGGAATCAAAAAGCTTGATGCATCGGCCGGGAATCGAACCCGGGCCGCCCGCGTGGCAGGCGAGCATTCTACCACTGAACCACCGATGCTACTGCTAGCAATGACAAATTATACAGCTACTACAAAATTCACGTAATAATTACTAGTTCTACGTATTCTGTAGTAATATTAAAAACATTTATTATATGACGAAACCTGAGTAATATAAACCTTTACTTTCACATTCAGGAACTTACTACGATGTGAGTTCTGTTACAGTCTCTTCATACATTCTTGAACATTTCATTCTTCAACAGCATACATTCTATAAAACTCTCCTAAAAACTACAGTCATAACCAAACAATTTTAAAAGTCGTTTTTACCCCCATTAAGGTAAGTGGCACACCATTAACAAGACTAGTAGTAGTATGCGGTAGGATGTAAGTAAACACAACTTGTACCAATGGTGCCGATTCTGTTATTTACAAACTATACTACATTCATAATCATCACCATGTTCAGTCCTCTGTTGAACGTAAGCCTCCCTTATAACCGCCTCTTCTACCTGTCTTCAGCTTATCACATCCAACTACCGCTGAATACCTTTCGTAAATCCTCACTCCACCAATACGGTGGGCAAGTCGCGGTCTCCATTGAAGAGCTGTTTTGCAGCAGCAGTTATCGGTTCTTCTACAAATGTGACCAGCCTACTGTCATTTCAGCGTGCTAATCCTGTAAACTAAATTTAATCTGAATATTTAAATTTTTTTTAAACATGATTGAAACTAGATAGAAAATATTTTCTTCTGTTCAATTAGTCAACGCCAAATGTTATGTAAAATAGTTAACCCAATTTGATAGCTACAGAACTAAATTTCATATTTTATTTTCTTATGTTTTATATGTTAGTAACATATAGTTTGAATAAATTTAGTTTAGCCTAGTAAACAACAGGATCGGAGCTAATCCAGAATGTTCGTAAGGCTAATATTAAGCTTGCAGATATGTGCGGTTCTAATCCGCAGCTCAACGATGTTCCATAATCGACTTTATTGATTGCTAGTAATTGTTAATTAATAAACATTTGGATAATGAAAGTTATTAAAAGATTAACAACTCATAAATATAGTAGTCAAAAACAAACTTAAAGAATTTTTAAATATGTGTTTGTATAAACTCAGATAAGTAAATAAATTATTATATACAAAAATATGAAAGATGCATCGGCCGGGAATCGAACCCGGGCCGCCCGCGTGGCAGGCGAGCATTCTACCACTGAACCACCGATGCTTATAAACAAGTTGGTAAAATACACGCGTGCTATAAAATGCACAGTAAAATTCTTAGTAATGGTTCAATATCTATTCGATTTCTAAATTGTCTGAAATTCAATAATTAACTGCATATATTTATTACTAAACAAACTGACTCGGCGAATTCTTTTACTACTTCTGTGTTATAAACAATTGTCGATGGAAGTGTTGTTTGCCGCGCGTTTTTTGCTTCTAATTTGTATGTTTGTAAATTCTTTATTACAAAGAGTTGAACGGTGTGCGGCAAGTAACCCAAGTGTTGTTAAATAGGTATTGTTAAAAAAAGAAAAACAAAATGTCAGTAAGTTAGTATTTTTTTTAGTCGAACCTATCGAGTTGGGTATCAAAATGAAGGGTTCGAAAAGGAGATTATAAAAATTATATTTATGTACCAACTTCAAGGTCGTGTAAATGGCAAACTGAATAATAAATAAGCAGTTTTTAAGTGTATTGCAGTCGTGTTTATGATTTTTAAATTATAGCCGCTTGTTTTTGTAATAAGTAATAATAATAATAATAATTTAGTGGGACAATAACACACACGGTCATCTGATCCCAAACTAAGCAGAGCTTGTACTATAGAAACCAGATAACTGGTAATATACAACGTATAATACTTTTCTTTTGTAAATATATTTACTTAAATATTGATAATTTACACCCAGACACAAGACAAACAGGAGTAACTAACACACTGGTTTTATATGTGTAAATGAAATACTTAATTATTAGTCTGCGTATAATTTTCATTTTTGTATGACATAGCAATCAGCGTAGAATTTCTTTGTTTTCGGTTTTGAAATGATAAAACTGCGAATTGAGCATTCGTTTATTTTTATGTATTTGAATAGTATCGGATTTCGTTGCAAACTCGCTGTGGACCGATTCTACAAAATCACGGATTTACTCCACTCACACCTGGGTTTTTAACTGAAAAAATATTTTTGTGTTTGTACACTTTCCAATTTGAATAAAATTTGTTTTCATTTTACATGCCGTTAAGCCAAGCCAATTAGCATATAAAATAATAAAATGAGCAGCGGTGGCGCAGCGAACGGGCCTCGCCTTAGAAATATAAGGTCGCAGTTTTGCTTCCTTGTCGTGTCCACACATCTATGTGTGATTTGTTTCATCGCCGCTGCTCAATATCGGTGAAGGAAAACATGGGTACCGGCATGTCTGAGAACTAATCATTCGAGGACACGGCACATCCACCAACCCGCACTTGGCCAGCGTGTGTGGATTAAGGCCTAAACTCTCTCGACTCGTGAGATTGTTGAGAGAAGACCCGTGCCTGGGTACACTATAATGGGTTGAATTCAATAAATTGAGCTAGCTCTCCTTTAGCGTTTCCCGCGTTTCGGGTACAAAGAATCTAATATTAATTACCCACTAGGTACCCACTTACTCGTAAGTAAAAAAATCATTACATAGCATCACGTCTGTATTACCCGAAAGTGTAGGCAGAGGTGAATGTCACCCACTTTTCGCCGGCTATATTTAGGTCCCATACCGTAATAGGGAGCGAGCCTATTGCCGTTCATTACAGCACAATTCCATACTTTGAGCTGCAAAGACGATTATCTAAGTATATTAGAAACGTCTTTTTGCTCGACCCGTCCGGGATCAAACGTGGGACCTAGCGGTGATTAAGCGAACAAGCTGACCATTAGACCATAGTGAAATACATTATGTGTTACATAATAAATGTGTGCCAAAGTAGGTGGTATACCCACTACGAATATTATTTTTTATTTCTTCTAAAGAAGAGATAAAGAGTGTCATGTTTATGTAATGTTTTAATATAGTTACAGCAATGTGTACTTTTATTCAATTATCTAAATATGTTACGTAGTTTAGTTTTAGTTGGACTAGCTGCGAAAAAACTGTCACCTAAAGCCCTTTGCCTTTTGACTGCAATTTCCCCTTGAGTTTAGTGAGCACAGCAAGGTAATGTTAAGAGCCCTTCGCTATGTGCCTTTGAATACATCTCACTCGAGCTCCGCTATAAGTAAATGACGTTGCCTATGCCTTTACAGCCAAACGACCTACTTCTGTTTTTAATACCTTGATTAGCTCAATAGGCATGGTTCTTCATAGGCTGGCGGTCGAAAAATCTTATTTTATTTAGTAAGTCTTAATTAATGAATAATAATAAAAATAAGTCGGGTTTTCCTTCCTGACGCTATAACTCCAGAACGCAAGAACCGATTTCCACGGTTTTGCATTCGTTGGAAAGGTCTCGGGCTCCGTGAGGTTTATAGCAAAGAAAATTGAAAAATGAAAAAAAAATTAAAAAACGAAATGAATGAATCGAAAAATGAGTTTGTAAGCGCATAACTCGAGAACGGCTGAACCGATTTAGCTAATTGTTTTTTTAGAATACTCCTTGAAGTACAAGAATGGTTCTTACGCAAAGAAAAAACAAACAACTTCCTTAAAAACAGCTTAACCGATTCGGTAGGTCTGAGAATCGGTCGTAATCTATTTTCGGCCCCAGTAGGTGGCACTGCTTTACCGGGCAGGACAACGTCTGCGGGGTCCGCTAGTTAATAATAATATTTTCACACATACACACAGTGCCTTCTAGTCCCAAATTAAGCAATTGTATTTGCTTGTGTTATGGGTACCTACTAGGAACGGATATAATACTTAAATACATTATTTTTGTAAATACATTCAAATTATAGATAAATTACACCCATACATAGAACAAACACTCGTGCCCATCACTCAAAGATTTGTCCTGGGTGGGAATCGAATCCACAACCTTTGGCTTAGCAGTCAGGGTCAGTAACCACTACACCACCAGGCCAGTCAAATAAATTGGATTATAAAAATATTAGATATGCTGTATTTTTTGTTCGGTTTATTGGTGGGGGCTCATGATAATATGACAAAGAATAAACTGTATTTTGGCGTTAGTGACAGTTTGGCACAAAATATGCCCATTAGTTTTTGTCTAGAATAATTTTTGCCACAGAACTGACTTCAAACGTAGGTACCTAGAATTATGCGTTTAGGACAATTGGCTCTTATGCATGCTGCTTTCGATGACGCTTTATTCAAATTTTGACATAGCTCAAAAACTACTAGTCAGATCTTGATCAAATTTAAATGGGAACCCACTAGGAGCAATAGTTTTCAAAAAAAAAATCATTCGTTTCCAGTAAGTATAAGCTGACGTCTCGTTGTACGGAAATTCTATACAATGCGAGATCAGCTTATACTGGAAATGAATAGTTTGATGTGTAGCCGAGTGTACATTAATAAGTAAGAAACATAAAAAAGAACATACAGTCGAATTGAATATAATATAATCTTCCTTTAGTTGAAGTCCATTAAAAATTGAGTGAATCGGTACTCCGCCGATGTTCAGTGTCGGTGAAGGAAATCATTATTAGAAGACATCCACCAATTCGCAATTGATTGAAACATAATAACTCTCAACTTTTGAAATATTATACAAGACCCGTGCCTAGCAGTTGGGCAATAAAGAAAACGACTTTTCACGTAAAAAACAAAAAATACATTGAAATAAAATTACTTAATAACGGATTTTATCGCGGTTTATTTTAGATTTTTAATCCAGAAGTTTTAGTCTTAAAAAAAAGTCTTTCAACAATACATATTCAAGATTGCATAAAAATTAAAATCTATTCATCTTGCCGTGTTCAGTGAAAATGGCCATCTGCAATCTTTGCTTCGTTATTTGGAGTGGCGATTCAGTTTTAATTTTCCTGTTCACTAATTAGGGTTTCGAGATCTATTGGGGAGTTCTCATTAGTGTTTATTTTGTTTGCAGTTATATTTTTTGAGTATGTGAGTACCTACATTGGTATATTCAATTACCGAACAACTGCGTCGAAGTGGATAATACTAGTTTTGATTAGTATTGATTAGTCATGTGATTTTTTTTATTTTATTTGATTCTGTGTGCCCTGTATCTGTCAAATAAATGTTTTTCTTTCTTTCTATAATAGTCTCGAGTGAAATATAAAAGCTTTTAGAATCTGTCAATATCTAAGTGAAGTTATATTCAAAGAATTTCAATATTGATGAGTGAATAAAAGCAGATTCTCATATCTAAGAATAGGTTGTCGGTAGCACTCGCGTCTTGACAGTAGCCGATCGTTGGATCCAGATAATATAGGTCTTATCTTAGAAAATTTTACACGGAACTGGTGTTGCGCGCGTTTCCTCTGCCGGTGTACAAGAACAGTTTGTATGCATATACTGTTCGTGTTTTGTTCAACTTTTACATGTGTGCTGTTCGTGGTTACCTCGCCATTCACAAAAACTGGCAAAAAAAATTGGTACTAGAAGTTTCGTATAACGCCTCCGGTGTTAAATGCTCTAAGGCTTTTAATTATTGACAGCGCAGCTTCTGAATATATACCTAATATGTAGCTTTATTTCTAAGTTGGTTCAGATACATATAACACTTACATTCATACTTTGAGCCTCCAAAGTAAGTTCAAATACCGCGCCGGGCCAATAAGAGAATCACTTTTGTAACTTATAAGCACTAGTTCGGAGTCAGGAAGTTGGATTCCTCGTGTTTCGGAAAGCATGTGAAGCCACCGATCCAGCGCCAAATCTTTCACCGGTTGTGTCGAACAGTCGGTTCCACCAGACCCTTACAGTACCTAAAGGAAATAGAATGTGCAGGTCTGTGTTCGCGCCCCGGCATGTGCACTATAATATGTACGATTGCATATTTTAATTGTTGAACCACTTTGTGGCCTACCAACATTGGTAGAGTAACACAAATCGCATAAATGTAAACTGACAAGCCGCAAAGAACGTAAAATCTACTAAAATCAAAATGACGCCGAGTGGCTCGATATTAAAATATATTATGGAATAATGTTTTTTTTTATTTACAGTTTACCCCCCTCGACGAAGATCGAAAATATCAAAATGTATGGGATTGACATTCACCTTCGAAATGTCACGTGACAATCTTATGTCATTCCCATTCATTTTGTCCTATACGAATATTTGTTTTCGCTTTTCAATGTAATTTGTCTAGAGGTGTATTATTTTACGAACTTCTGCTAATACTATCAATGTACGAATAAAGCAGTCGTTTAATTCGTTCGTTTTTTTATTGAAATCCCAGTTTTTGATTAGTGTTCCATATTTTTAGAATAGCATGAATGGAAATGTAAGGTTTCCAGTCTATCATATCCTATTGAAGTGATCGTTGAACGAGTTCATACATCGGAAATAGAACGTTGTTGGCTACGGGAGCGGTTTCCGATACGGGGCGATGCGTCATATATCCCGCATTTTGATATTCATCGCGAAACGAGTGCCGTACCGCTGTAATTCGAAATCGGAAAAAAATCGAGTTTGGCTATGGAAATTTAAGCGCATTGTGCCTTTGATGAGTCAAGGAAAATAGAAGTTAGGAAAACGTGTCCAAATGAAAATAAGATTTTGAGTTTTAGATTTCAAAAGTTGGGGCATAATCAAGGTTAGAAATGTTAATAATATTTATGTTTATTTCAATATTACAGTACCATCATCATCATCACCATCGGCCTATTGCAGTCCACTGCTGGACGTAGGTTTCTCCCAATAAGCGCCATTTCGCCTTGTCTTCGGCTTGTCGCATCCAGCTGCTGCTATTTTTCGCAGATCGTCCCTCCACTTAGCTGGAAGGCGTCCTACACTACGTTTGCCAAGACGCGGCCTCCACTCCAGAACTCACCATCAGTTCTTAGACAGATATGGTCTGCCCATTGCCACTTCAGCTTGCTAATCCTTCGTGCGATATCGATAACTTTCATCATTGCTATAATAATAAAGTAGGTACCTTCATAAGTAAAATAAATGGTAAATATATTCACTGCGCGTTTGGAAAAATTAGCCGTTAACAATAAGACTTTCTATCTGTCAGAATATCGTGTAGAACCTATTAGGCTGATTAAAGTCTCAATATTGTATGTAATAATTATCAATCTAAAGCTGACTAATAAGACCCGTAGAGAATTGGCCTTAATTGCCACTTCTAATTTGACAGTTGATATAATAATTAATCCTATAATTAAGTAACGATCACATAATTACTTAGCCGCTAGGAATCCCCAGACTAGTCTAGAAATTTATTTCTTAATTTGTAATGCATAGTTGGCTCTTGTTCAGTAAAGCTGGGTGTACAATCGAACTGGGGATAGAGCCACTTTCTGAATACAAATAAGTTGTTAGAACTAGAAGAATATCTGTTAAATACTTCTTGTGCGATGACAAAATAATTAGGTAAATAATTTCTGTGTAGTGTCACACGTTATTGCGCAAGTTTACAGTTTGAATACATAAGAATTGTAAAACCTTACCAAATTTAATAAACCACTGAGTGGCTTAACAAATAATGTCATAGTACTTTAATTTTATTAATTACTAGCTTTCCGCCCGCGGCTTCGCCCGCGATATGTCGGTTATCGCGCCAAAACATTACCTACTTTTTGCGCAGTCGGATAAAAACTATCCTATGTCCTTTCTCGGGTCTCAAACCACCTCCATACCCAATTTCATCCAAATCGGTTCAGTAGTTTTTGCGTGAAAGCGTAACAAACAAACTTACATTCGCATTTATAATATTAGTATAGATTCTGATGCAGGTAGTGCCATGTTGTGCCTTGCTAATTGCACTGTCTGACGATAGGAATTTCATCTACTTAGGTATCCAATCGGTACGTGATCTACAGCGAAGACGTTTGACACATAAAAGTAATCCGCGTACTAGCGCAATACTGTATAACCCGACCAAAAATAATAGACTACTAGTGACTCAAGAATTAAACCATGTGACTATACGTGCACTTAAAGTTTCGTGGCTGTAACAAAAACCATAACATTACAGTAACCTGTAATTTACAAATGGTTATGATTGCTAAGCTCTGTGTAATCGACTTTAAATTATAATGTAACTGGTGAGTGAGTACGTTTCATGCTGCTTATATACACACTTGATGATTTAGGTATAAATAAATATATTTTTATATTTATATTTTTAATTTAGATATATGTATAGATTATTTCGGTGTATGTCATTGCCCGATAAATTCCGCATAGCTAATGCCTGTTTCCTTCATTACAGAAACTTTTGCAGTTTTTTTTGTAACTAAAAGAAAACAACTTAATTTTGGAATATACGTCTCCAAACGTTCAAATTCAGAACCTCTTCGTTTTTGAAGAGTAATAAGCTTTAAGCTATATTCTATAAATTAAATATCAATGGGCTGTTCTACATTCGATATTCCATGTTAGAGCATGTAGTACTCACCTATTCGCGATACATCGAAATACGTCGGCCATTTTATCGCCGTTCCCGTATACGAGTGGTAGATTTGAAGTACTTTTTACGGAAATAGCCTGCATTTGCCAGGATTTCCGTACTGAATATGCAAAACTAAATTTACATCTGTCAGTTTTATATCGGTACTTAAATATCTATATTTTATTATAGGTGCATGAATTTTTGTTAGTTCTTAACACTAAAACATGTATCTTGGGTATAAATTTGTTAAAAATGAATGATTTTTAAGTAAAACGCAAAAAAGGTTGCATCGGCCGGGAATCGAACCCGGGCCGCCCGCGTGGCAGGCGAGCATTCTACCACTGAACCACCGGTGCTTGTAAAAATTTGTTCAATTATACGATTATAAGCATTTTAATAACACGTAGCGTATGACGGAACTACTAGGAAAACATGAAATAACCACGTTTATCAAATTATAAAACATCTTTGTTAATTACAACTTTAACAGCGCTATATTAAAGTATATTATTGCTACTCTCGCTATATTTGTCTTCAAAATGACCTTCGTCTATTTTGCAATGAAGTATCTACTGGAAATTCCTCTGATATTTGTCTAGCAGTTACTGCATACGTCACAGCTGAATATTAAAGCTGGAACATCCCGGCAGAGATTAATATGTCGTCACTCGCACTTTACGAATGTTGGGAGCAGTGGGTTTGTGATAGAGCAAGTTATAAGCGACCGCGACGGAGAGTTTATCGAGGCGATCCTACTGTATCTAGTGATACTATCAGGACTAAAATATAAGTACTTTCAGGGAAATCTAATGGAGATGGATCTTTTATTCATTAATATCGTGAGTTTTTATGGTGATAGATGAATATGTTAGAACATTGTGCGGGTATAGTGTAGGTTTTTGTGGATCTTCTTTCCTTGATTACATGAGGACATTGTTATTGTTCATACAACAACAGGTGCCGTATTTTGAGTGTTTTTGATCGATTGTGATTCTGTTGAAAGTAAGGGATGCGGATATGGACATCGTATAACCACATCACTTCTTTCAACAGAATCAAATCGCAATTTAACACTCATAATACAACAATTCATACTACTTATAAGCAGGGCTGTATTAAAGAGCAACCCAACCTCTACTGGCAGCGAACCAGCGCACGTATAGTCGTAGCGCTTCTCTTGTTCGTTATTTATTGTTTTTGTTGCTAGGCGGACGATTTTCTTAAAGTATCGATCTGTCTTTATATACCTATTTAATGTAACGACTAGATTAATATATCAGTTGACCTTAAAAATACAGTGCACTTAAATACGTCCAGTAGATCATGGAGCGAGTTCTTTTTATAGTTATTTTTTCTTCCTTTCTTCCGGATGTTGTAAGTTACCTATACTTTATACTTAATTTTTGAAAGCCGGTCGTGACTTCATCCTTCTTAAACCACATTAATACGCCGTCAAGCTTAAAGCGTCGCGTTAATCTCGCTTAAGTTTGCATCTTGCGGTACACCCAAACACGGGTAGGGTCTTCGTCGTTGGCCCCGCTGACAAGGGTCCAAATCAGAGATATTAATTTGTTGGGTGCGCTGTAAATTAACGGTCGCGACTTGGTGTAACCAAGTTACCCGCTCCGCAGAGGGCTACATAATTTGTAACGCAAGAGAGTAATAATTTCCGCTTGTTGTCCCTACTGCACGCGTGTGTTCTATTAAGGCTTCGTCAAACAGAAAGCGTATTTAGAGCTCGTCAAGTCGCTAGTCATATTAAACATGACGTGAAGACGCTGCGATAGAGCGCCTAGAACTCAGACTGTTTGACAAGTCACAGGTTTCCACTGGCGGCGGCTAAATTTTGTATTTTGTCCAGCAATAAGATAAACAGTAGCCTATAGCCTTCCTCAATAAATGGCCTATCTAACAGTACCTAAAAGAATTTTTCAAATCGGAACAGTGCAAATATTAGTATTATATCTTTATGTAGATTTGTAAATAATTGATATTTTCAGTAAACGCAATAGCGACTGCAACTCAAATAATAAGCTTGTGGCGTCTTTTATACGTTTGATATTTGTATTTGTCGTAAGACGCGCCGCTTGTCGCTTTCGCAACAGGCGATAAGGACGTGGGCGGGCTGTAAGCGACTTGATGCGCGCTAAATACGCTTTCGGTGTGCCTTTGTTGTTGGGGGCTGTAGTTCGTGGGATTTGGTGTCTATAGTTATTGTTTTGTTTATCTAATAACTCATGAGTTACTTGTGCACCGTGGTTAATAACATTTTACATGATCCCTAGAGTAAAAATTAACTATAGCAAACTACGTCCTTCACCATTCGTTCATTTTTCGAAATCGATTTCAGAATGACGTCATAATATGTCTACGAATGATAACCGTTACTCTAACTACAATTAATCATTATTGTACCAACTTATTGGTGGATATCTAAAACGTCTTCTTGCCTCAGTGGTCCGCGTATTCGCTTAGCGACGTCCCGGGTTCGATTTCCGGTGTGAACAAATAGACTTCTAATATACTTAGAGAATCTTAGTTGTAGGTCGAAGTTTGGAATTATGCCTGATCAATGACAATAGGCTCGCCCCCTATTACGTATGGGACTTAAACATAGCCGGGGAAAAGTGGGTGATAGGTATTTACCTCTGCCCAAACCTTCGGGTAATATAGGCGTAATAATATGAATGAATTAAGCCATGACGTCAATTGGAAATTTAAATAAAAAACGTGTTTCGGTTTACTAGGCCTTCAAGAGATGCTAGAACTATCTAAGATAATGAAAAAGTTAACTAAACAGCGATTCCCATATAATGCTCTCCTACACCCATAAATCCTATATACCGTGGTAAGTAAAAAATGGGGAACGGAAAAATATTTATATATTTTGAAATTTCAAAGCGAACGAACCGATGTCAATATTTTTCTTGGCTCTCTCTTTACCACGAGTCTACTAAATGTGCTTAAGGAGCTCGCCGAGTCCATTTATTTAAATTATGGGCCTCCTTTTTTTCATAATGGAAATAATTTCAGCCCAATGGGCCTCAATACAGCTCGAGTAGAACAGGAAAGAGGATTTTATAAATACATTTATTTCATTAAACTTTGTGAGATAAAACAAAAAATGAATTAGTTAGAAATAAGTAGGTAAGTGGACTTGTTCTATTAAATTCTAGAAATGAATATTCATAAAGTCAGTCAATAAAATTGTTTCACGTGTTGGTACCTAATTGTGGTTATTACAGTGGAAACGTCTTAGAAATTGAATGCCCTAGTAACATCTGTTACAAAATAGTCTTATTTCAATCTCATTACTTTAAACTAGCAATTCTGCTATCAATGTAAGTATTCAGATCGAAATGGTTCCAAGAATTTTCATGAAATTTTACAGATAGTTTCGGGACGATGAATAGATCTTGTTGAATCATTTTAATCTTTATTTTTTTGGTATTTTTAGTACATATTTCCATTCCGACTGGCTGCGTAGCTGGAAGGTAGGGTAGCGTAGTATGACAGCTTTTTTCGATAATACTGTGGGCCTGACCATGTCCCTGGTTCAAATTGTAAAAAGTGATTTGTTTTAAATGGCGTTTTATTTTATTACTAGCTGTTAACCCGCGGCTGGGTCCGCGCGTATGTCGGTTTTACCTCTTTTTACGCAGTCGGATAAAAACTGTCCCATGTCCTTCCTCAAGTCTGAAAATATTTCCATACCAAATTTTATCTCGGTTTTAATCGGTTCTGTAGTTTCGGTGTGAAAGCGTGACAGACAATAGAGTTATTATTGCATTTATAATATTAGTAAGGTTTTTGGGGTTAAAAAAATACTGTTTTATTTTAATTTACAGTGATTTAAATATCTCTTACGTCTATTAAAATCAGAACTAATTAAACCCGAGTTCTCTTTCCGCTAATAAATCGGTATACATCTCAAAATTTTATTCCCCCATCAAACCTTTGTAAAGTTCCTCGTATTGTTTTGCTACGAATAATTTGAGTTACGTTCAGTGACTTGGGATTTTCGGAATGTAAAGCGAATGCCCTTCTCGGAACTTTGACAATTAATTAAAAGTTTTAAGAAACCTCTTCTGGATGAGGAATGATGGATAATGTCACCACTATCTGTGTTTTGTTGATATTTTTATATTATAAATGAAAGTGACATAAGTTGAAATGATTTAAGTAATTCGTTCTTGTTATGATATTTTGTTATTTGAAGAGGCTCCTGTAGTAATTTCTTTTAACTAAGACTTGACTACGTATTCACTAAGAAACATAAGTACTAACTACTGCGTTAAATTCAGGCATACACTTTTTTATTTTAAAATGGGTTCGAGCTTGACCACAACTTGTCTATACTCTTAGACAAGTGGCATAAACGCATAACCAATAGAATAGATTTCTAAATTTCGAATGGAATGACCCTAGTTTACGACATGTAATTTTATTAGTGTTGTAAGCTAATTTCATTTCCATACATTGAGAATTCTATTCTATTTGTGCGTTTATGCAACTTGGGTGCTGATAATGTGAAATGTTAAAAGTGATTTTCGGTGAGAACATGAAAATGGAATGAGGCTCCTTATGGAGCAACTTTTGTACCCATCAAATCAAATAGTGTCACCAAACATCGCACCAGACCACGGAAAGCGTGCTTGGTAGCACGCGTAGGTGTTTTAGTTATTACACCGACTAGATACCTGACTACTACCCATAATAATAATAATGATAATAACTATTTATTTAAAGCTACAAGACCCGTATAAAATATAACACTATGTACAAATACAATATTAAATTTGATCTAATCTAAATACTATACATACAATATAAAATATTTTATTTTATCCACGCTGCATCGTGAGTGTGTTGCGTGGTGTCAGGTATCCGACCTCGAAAGCGCCGGAACAAGACACCTTGGGGCCAATGTTCTTCTTTTGCGAATTTAGTGAGATGTCTGGTGACATCATTAAAGACAGTGTATCGGAATTGTTGTTCCGTTATGGGCTCTAACCATTTGGTGTCTCATTCTACTGCCACCTTCTCACCGAAAATCATTCGTGATTACGAGTGAATCGGTATATCGGACAGGCGCGTTCCATCGTAGACTATATCACTGCTTAACATCAGGCAAGATGTAGTCAAGTGTAAGCCTATTCCGGATTAAAAAAAGTTAAGCGAGCGCTGGAACCCAACTATGCGATTAGGTCCGTTAGGTCAGTAGCACTTCCAATAGGTACTTGCGCAGGCTAGTACGACAATTATGTTTTATGCAGCAATAAAAACCATTTTAAACATGAAAGAACACAATAAAAAAATTTAAAGGTCGTAAATTAAACAGCGACTTATTTCCTTCAAATAAAATCGTATCCTCTGTTACTCGATTGAGTCGTTCGTTTCTTAAATGATTTGATATAAACTGGCCCTTGTAAAGTACTTAAGTCGGTACAGAACGGCTAATGTTTCAACTCAATACTGACGATATTAATTTCTAATTTTGATTTGAAATTTAACGAGTGCCACTTGATATTGTTACTGTTAATTGATTTTACATTTGTTACATTTCAGATTTTAATTGTGTTTCACGATTTTCTAATTATGATGAAATTGTTTAAGGTATGATTGAATTTCGTATGTATTTTATTTTTAGCCATTTAATTTGTAGATACTTAACAAAGTGTTTGTCAATTAAAAGCAAATCAGTCCAAACTCAATAGGTATATACATCGACTAGATATCTGTTAGACATCACTTTATTCAAATATTGTATGAAATTGTAATCGTCAAAAGATGGCGGTGTATCGAGGAAGATAGCAAATTTAGATTGGTTGGTTCAAGTGGTTATCCTTGAACGAACCAATTAAAATTAGTTTGTGGTCGGATGATATGTAGTGGTACTACATAAGACGCGGTGGGCGAGCTATGAAAATGATTTTTGAATATACGTTTATACTGCGGTACAACAAACGTCGCCGGCGATTGCTATTACGATACAAAAATATGTAAAACCCAGGCACATTATACTGCAATTTTGTTTAAAACTGGGCTACAATCCAAGGTTTTAATAATAATCCAACTTAAGCGCCGCTTACACTAAACGAATAACGGTGTAACAGCAGTTTTAAGCAGATAATAAGTTAATCTTGTACCTATCATACATTTACTGCGGCGTTTCGGAACGAGCTACATAAATCGTGCGGTTGTGAAAAATAGCCCTGCGGTACGTTCGTACTCGGCTGGAGCCGGCGCGAATATATGATCTTAAATTTTACAGGTAAACTAGCGAATTGACTGTTATATTTAAAGGATTCATGGTTTTGAATAATAACTAGACGCGCGTTCCAAATGAAACTTCGTGCCTGATGTCGTAAGAAAAGGATACGAATATACGCATTGTATTACCGCATTCCTTTCTTTCAACGCAATCATAATAGCTTTAAACACTCACAGCAGCTATAATCTAACGTAGGTGAGTAGATTTATTCCAGTTCTTTCCTTAAGTTTTGCCATTGCTTCACATTTTTCTTAAATGTCATTAATTTTTAAAATTAATCTATGTACAACTAGAGTTATCAGAATTTTAAAATGTTCACAAACAAATTTTGTGTCTACTATTAACATAAGGCACATTTAGTGAAAGAATTAAGGCTGCTGGTGACAGTCGTAACAATGATTTATACCTGTTTCATAAAAATCAGCGTTGTCTTCATCAATTTCAATCAATAGATAAATCGATTATGGAAGAACCTTATTTTTGTTTGACATTATGTCAAAATAATCTCTAGAGTGTAAATATTTTGTTACCTATTTAATGTTAATTCTTCCTTCTTCCTTAACAAAGTTTATCAACATTTCGTTATAAAGATCTCAATAGTAGATAGTACTAACAATGGTTGTTACCATATTAAATATCGCGTCTAAAACAACCCCTCTTGGTAATAACTGTTTGAATATTAATCGTAAAACCCGGTTATCTTTGTGAGCTTCACATAAAATGTCTTAAGATACTTACTGGACTAGTTTGCTGTTTCACGATATGGAATATTTGTGGTAGTTTTATTGTTTAAATTGTTATCATTTTCTCAACACATTTTCTGAATACTCTGTATAGTGTGTAATAACTTTAGGTTACCCACCTAAAGTTAGTATACTGCGTGTATTCTATAAGGTGGAGGTGACAGTGACGAAGAGTTCATTTAACACTAGTACCACCGGCTTCCCTTTCGGAATTGGTCGTATAACGTAGTTTATTAATATTATGTAACGAATAACCGACCGCGTCGCTTGGAAGGTGTTAGGGGAAGCCTTTGCCCAGCCGTGGGATGATCAGGGCTAGTAATAATAATAATAACAGACGCCTTCCAAAAGTCCGGAGCACCATAGCTCCGAGATAAAGAAAGACAAACATAATAATAATAATAACGCCTAACAGTTTTAAATAGCACCAAAAATGCAGTACACACTTCTTAATAAATTTGAAAGTCTGCGTAGGTAACCAAGAAACACTTGTCGTTTGTTTTGCCTTTTACTTTGTCTTCCCTTTGTCAAATTTCCACCCTTCTCCACTAAGAGATACGAACTTTTCCAGTCGGAATGTTGAATACAGGAAACCTTTTTAACTAGTGCCAGTTTTTTGGCGGTATTGTATTAGTAATACATTTTATTTATTTTTATTTCGACACAAAATGATGAAATTTTGGACGATCTATTCTTAATAATATCGAAAAAAACGCGCGGCATGTAATTAGGATCTGTCTAGCTGATAAGGCAGCGCGCAGGTGACAGTACAATGCTTGTCAATAGTAAACATATTATTATTTCTTTAGCAAAAACTGTTTTTTTGGATTAGGATATAGGTATAAAAAGGTATAGGATATAGGTATATTAAAAAGTACGTGTTTAATAAAGTGTATTTGTATTTATCTCGTAGTTTGCGCACTGATTAAAAACTTTTCCTGTAGAGCCTACCTACCCACCTACCAGTGTAATATCTTTTAGAGGTTTTGGCTTAATAAATCCCGTTGACACCATTTGGGTACGGGACTAAGCACCACTGCTACAATTTTACCAATAAAATATTCATAACCCTACAATCCTTTCAGCAATATCTTATAACCTTTCAGTCAATCCATCAAAGTATATTTGTACACCGCAAACTTGATGGCAACACGTGGCGAATGTCGTTGAACTAAACTCTAAGTCAGTTTATCCTAGCACCACGAAACTATTCAACGCCATCTGTCGATGTTCATTTTACAGTCCAATGCGGTATTTCTACATCTAAAGCTACTCTAATATCAACTAAGAACGCAATGGAATGTGGAAAGGTAGTTGGGCAATCGTATGTCGTTTTTTGTAGCGTTATTCCAATGCTTAGTACACAGTTCAGTAAGAATTTATGCTTTCATATTTCGTATCATCAATACCCTTTATTTTCCACACGTTTTCCTTGTAGGTTCAATCGGGCGGGGAAAGACATTTCTTCGAATTTATCTCATGCGAAGATAAAGCTAATTTTGAATATAAAACGGAGGTAATATTACATTTTTGTACGAAAACATTTTCATGCAACAACAATATTGTTTTTTTTTTTAATTCTAAAATAGGCTTGCGCGTGATCACAACTTGCCTGATCTTCTGATAGTAATAATAATAAGATTCTGGGACATTAACAATCACTCGCGGTCATCAGATCCCATATTAAGCAGAGCTTAGATTATGAAAACCAGATATGACTTGTATAGTATACACCGGATATACTATACAAGGCCATTTTCTTTTGTAACTAGATACATACAATTAAATATAAATTTTTATATTAGATTACCTATCAGTAAAATAAAACTACTTTACAAGGGATTTTATTTAACAGTTTTTTTTTATCGGAACCATACTTAAACAACATAATGTTTGTAGGTAGTCAGTAATAAATGTGATTAGTAAGTTTAGACGTCAAATACCTCAATACTTGAATGAAGTCTGAAAATACATAAACGGCGGGATATAAAAATAAAAAATAAACCGCGATAAATTCCGTTTTAAAGTAGTTTTAATTTAATGTGTGTTATTCGCGTAATTTTAAGAAAATTCTATTAGAGTTGTGGTTTTGAAATATGTGTAAAGTCCAAGAAAGCTTTATACACGGTACTTGGTATCTTATTACTTATTTTAATCACATCTAAGAAATTCAATTTAATTTCGATGTGACAGAGTTGTCCTTATTTTCAGGTCGTAACTCCAATTTCAATGGACTTTATGAACTTTGAATTCCAAGTATTTAATTTAAGTCCCCAAAATTGTAAATATTTGTCAACTTCAATTATAAATTATTTGGTGTTTTAGTTTGTAAAGGACATCATTCAAGTCTCGAACATTTTGTACCCAAAAATGAAAGTGCCGGCCAGAAAAAAAAAATACTAGATTCTTAGGCGAAATAATGTCCTGAAGATTTTTTACTATTACAAGAATCGTCTACAATTAACCCCCAGGCTGCTATTTGACTTTGAAAATACAAAAAATAATTCTTTTCCTACAATGTTTGGAGCATCACATCACGCTTAAAAGTTGACAAACAACCTAGCTGAGTAGCTACCCGCTATTGTGTTATCTCGTACGGCCGCACCCCGGCCCCTTCACCACGTACCCCCTCCTCCCCGTGTCCGTACGGCGAACGCAAGCAAGGACAATGCACAAGTTACAAGTTAGTTATCCATGCGCATGCGCATCCATGGTAGGTAGTAAAAAATAACAACAAAAAGATTGGGGGAATCTTTTATAATTATTTAATATACATGTTTTTACATTTCAGTAGACCTTATTATAACACTTTCTAACCCTATTGCGGGTGGACTTAAATGAGGTTCGTGTCTTGCGAAGCTCATATACCATACCAAACACATTGTGTGAGAGCAGCAACCGACGGTTCGCTTGCCTACATTGCAAGTACAATAATAATGTCCTATGGCTTCCCGACCACTTAATCTTGTATTCCAGCCAATGTATACATAATATGTTCTGGCTCTCACATGGCGAGACTGAATTCTTCCCCTTATTATTATTACATTTTCACCCAACTCTCTGGCATGATCAGTGAGAAGTCCGCTTCCGATTTCAATAATAAACTCTCCATTTGGGTTTAAATGTTCGCCGTAGTAGCTCCTCGCTTGTTTTATCTGGTATATGCCAAGACTAAATAGCACCAAGTCTTCTTCCGTTAGCCTCGGGAAGTCATTTAATTCTAGCACATCTGCTGATAGTGAACGAAATTGTACTCGCCTTCTATTATAATTATGTCTTATGACTATATCTGCCAATATGTTTGTAAGAGTCAATCTTTCGTTAATTATATTTAAAAATGTCTGTGCATGAATATTATCATCTATTAACCTGTGATAGGCATTTATTAAAGCGGCAGCTATTTTGAAGAACTCAAACATATAGTATAACGTTCGGTTTATATATATGTTTCTCAGAAGCCGAAAGTCTCGTTTAAAACGTCCGTTCACCACCTCAACAACCCATCGGCAAATAGTGATTAAACGGGATTTGTTTGCCTGGTCTGTAGTGAGTTGTGTTTCATTTGGATGTTTGCTTTCTGGCATATGTACTGAGTAACCATGTTGTCGCATGGGTACAACCGAGTCTCTGAAACCGCGGTCCAAAATAAAAACATCACCATTTCTGTAGAACCAATGAAAAACGCCATCGCCACTGTCTTCTTCATTGTCTATAACACTATTCATTACTTGAGCATCTGATGTAGTGGCAGCATGAGGTCCAGACACTTCTATTATATGTCCGTCACAACACACAAATAAGAATGGTTTTAAGAGGTTTCTGTATTTGTGATTACTGTATGATTTTCTTTGGAAGAAGTAATTGGAACTCTTCTGAATGTATATGTATGTGCCATCACAAATCGTTATCGCCTTTCTTTCATTAGATGGACTATCTGGATTGCCAAAGAGATTATCTGGCACTGTGAGGTTTCTGCGAGCTACGTCTTCCCTGCTTAAGTGATCAAAGCCCAAGTGCAGCGGGACAAAATCTTGCATCAGTGCAATGCGACCAGTTTTAAGCATGCGGGCAAAAGAAGATTCACTCGTTCTAAAAATTGTAGCTAATCTCGCATTTGAATCTCCTGTCCGCAGTTTCACAAGTACAGCTGCCAATATTACGTTTTTATTACGTCTATCGTTGAGACTAGGAGTGTTTGACAATAAATCTGTATATTGATCGTGAGTAAGGCCAGTCCAGGTATGAAACTCGTTTGGACTTATTGTCTGGTATTGGGCGAAGTTCAAAACATCAGTAGTTACATGCCTGGTTAATATCGACAAGGCTCGTGCTATATGGGCAGCTGTAAATTCCATAAGTCTTCCTGCAGATGTTCATTACAAACACGACTGTTTTCGGATATATAAGATTATAACGGCCTAGCATCCTAAGTACAATATTATTCGGTATTTGGTACCTTGTACTGTTTTCGCAATGTTGGAAAACACACGTGCGCCTAGTGTCCGGAGTCCGCACATAACCAGGCAAAGTCATCTGAACTGGTTCTCCGCTTGCAACTGGCTCCGCAGAATGAACATCAGCGGCGTCGTCTTCTTGACGTGCTTTTCGTATGTTTCGATGGTACGTTCTTTCTGCCCTTTGCCAACAAGGTCGACAAATGTATTCCGTAGGCTGAGCCTGAAAGGTAAAATAAACGTGTGAGACGAATTACATTCAGAATTCGTTCTAAAAACTTGAACAGAGACGAATATGGACTACTTCTACACAATAAACTGAGACTACTGTACATAATTATTATAAGAGAGCGACATACTCTTGTGAAACAGAAACAATAACCCTACAACAAAACGTATGGTACATCATAAATAGGTACATACCTGCTGCTCCAATATTTCTTGAATAACAATCTGCGCTATTTCAATGTGCTGCTCCTCTCGGGAAGCCCAAGTGTATCTCCTTCTATTCACAACAGATTCATGACACCATGTACACAGTAATTCCGCCATAATAATAACAGCAAAATAAAAGCACAAGTAAACTGAATAGTAGCCGTCCGATGTAACATAAGTCGCATGGATAACTAACTTGTCCTTACTTGCGTTCGCCGTGCGGATACGCGGTGAAGGGGCCGGGGTGCGGCCGTGCGAGATAACACAATAGCAGGTAGCTATTTAGCTAGGTTGTTTGTCAACTTTTAAGCGTAATGTGATGCTCCAAACATTGTAAGAAAAGAATTATTTTTTGTATTTTCAAAGTGAAATAGCAGCCTGGGGGTTAATTGTAGACGATTCTTGTAATAATAAAAAATCTTCAGGACATTATTTCGCTTAAGAATCTAGTATTTTTTTTTTCTGGCCGGCACTTTCATTTTTGGGTACGAAATGAATGATGTCCTTTATTTATTTATATACACATAGCATCACGCCTGTATTACCCGAAGGTGTAAGCAGAGGTAATATCACCCACTTTTCGTCGGCTATGTTTAGGTCCCATAAGTAATAGGGGGGCGAGCTTAATGCCGTTCATCGGACATAATTCCAAGCTCCAAGCTGCAACTAAGATTCTCTAATTATTTTAGAAAATTCTTTGCACGATCCAGGAATCGAACCCGGGACCTCGTGCTTACTAAGCGAACACGCTTACCACTGGAACACCGAGGCAATATTAATATACTTAAATTCAATAGATTTCACCGACTAATCGAAATTGATAGACTCCATTCTCACTTCCTCGAGCCGTTGCCATTTCTATCGAGAGACTTGAGGCAAGTTTTCTCAGACGATGCATTACAAAATGATCTCGTCCTGCTCGCTTTCTGAAGAAATTTCTGCTTTGGAACCTGTGCCACGGTTTTTCAAAGTGACTACAACAGCAATATTCAGCAATATTTATGGCTCTAGTGTTAGAACATACATAGGCTACTTACAAGTCTGATACCATGTGGGCAACGGCACGAACATAGCCTGTTATAATTTTAAAACGCACACGAAGCAAATCGATAGCCTCTGCTGACAACGACTAAGGATTATTTCTTATGAAACATTCAACTACAACCTTTGCCAAAATTATTACTGGAACCAGAACCAGAATAGGGCGCTGTAGATTACATTATCTGTGGTGCTCAGTCCAGTTTGCTAACGTAATATAAACCTCTCCTTTTTCTATGTGCTGTCTCCCGCTTTGCCTAGAGGGAAGTGGACAATCTTGCTTTCCAACTCCGCCTATTATCTTTCTGATTATATTTATGCAGGTTCCGAGACAGTTATAGGTGTCTTGGGACTTGGCCGGGTTATAGTCTTGTCTTTCGTCTTCAGGGCGTCACTGTCGATCTTAGGTTACAAGAGTAGCAGTAGCTAGATAGTGATGGTGTGTAAGTAAGCTCTTTTAAAACAAGCTTCCATAACCGTATTTCAGCGTATTTTTAATACCTATGCACTAACTGTTTCAACTAACTCCTGTAATTACACGCTAAAGCATAAAACTCTTTATCAATCGTCGACATCAACCTGAAACGCCTATTTACCACACTAAAAACAGGTATGTGCGCTACATTGACTCATTTTCCGCTAAGCCCTAATAAATTCATAAGCGAAATAAAAACTGCAATGTTCGTACCGTCTAAAGTAGCTTTTATAGTTATGACCCAATAAAGTTAATAGGCACTAGTAGGCTATAGTTTCTCACGCGAAAAAATCCCGTCGCACGGTAATGTAAGCAGGTTTAACGGCCTAATGTTTGTTGTGTAAAGGTGGACATTCACGTTACGATTAATTGTTATGTTCATGGCCTCTTTTAGTACTATTACGACGTTTTGTAGCATTTTTTTACGTCAACGGAGTTCTAATTTGTAGGTGCAATTTTACATACGGTTTAAAAACCACGGCGTGCTTAGTTATTACCGTTCCAATTTGGGTATGGAATAGAAGGAGTATTTTGTTAAGTTTGTAATGTTAAATCTTGATTTTGCAAACAAAATGACTACTGGTATCAAGTCAAGAGTCTCTGTCTTCCTATTAATTTCCAACTATTCTAATATTATAAAGCTGAAGAGTTTGTTTGATCCTGTATGAAAAATTCTACCACTGTTAATAGCCCATTTATTGAGGAAAGCTTTTGGCTACTTTTTGTCCCACTGCTGGGCATGTTATAAAGCTAGTTCTAGGTATTTCCTAATGAAAGCTTTACTTGGAACAACTTATTAAATACCTATGTGGTTGCCTACCTAAAGTCTATCGTTGTGATTTCAAAAAATAAAATGAAAATGAAAATTAATCTTTAAAAAGAAGAAGAAATAGAATGACTTTTGTAATATATTCAGAGAATCATAGTCGCAGCTCGAAGTTTGGAATTGTGGAGGTGTCATTTCAGTCACTTGTGATAGCATAAGACCTGTCAGTTGTCAAACTTACAAGACATCAACGTCACTCAGGTTGCTTGTTTGTGATGGTCATTGTTACATCAAGGGACAATGTCTGTGAGGTCGTTGGGTGAGCGCGTGGTGTGCAAACCGAATTTTGTCCGCTAAGGAAAGAAATCTATTTCCATCCAAACATTTTGTAAATATTTGTAATTAGGGAGGTGCTGTAATCATTGGCAGAGATATTGATTAGCTTTCTGTGGTGTTATTTTGTGTCACATCGAGATGCAAAGGTAATGAGGTGTATCTGGTGATCGCCGCCCTATGAACTCGCCGATATACATTTTAATATCAAGGCATCAAACTCATACCTAGCTGTGAGCGACGTTAGCGTTGAGAGCTAGTTAATACCTCCAAGTTAAATGGTTCGCCCAAGGCCCTCGACCTCGTAAACCAACGGCACGTGAGCTTCCGAATAATTTAATTTGACTTCTATTCCGCCAACCGCTGGTGTGCTACCTCAGAATCTAAATTATACTAAGACTCGCTGCATTGTACTCGTAAAGTTAAGCAATAAGGTTCTATTATTCTCATTGCTGATTCTAAACTTTATTTAGTAGGTAGCTATTGAGCATAAAGTGTGGAATTCATTGTTAGTTTTTAAGCCAATCATGATTATATTGTGGCGTCATACTTACGCCACTCAATAGAACGACGTAGACAGCAATAATGAATCGAACAAGCACGTTTCACCGACGTCTAGCAGTGGGTGCAAGGGACAGCCCTCCAGAAACTGAGTGCATTTAGCTTCTTAATTAGAATAATTTTCGACTGAAAATTATTTCTGGCTTATAAATATTGTAATTTTTATATATTTACCATTAACTCTTTACTTGTAGAGCAGCAGTGGAGCAGTGGTCTGAGCCACGCCTTTGAAATATAAGGTCGCGAGTTCGATTCTATTCATGCCCACACATCTTTGTGTGAATTGTTTCATCGCTAATCCTAGAGCTTACAAGAACCAATTTAAATTAGCCATCTTCCCAAATAACCCGCCAAATTTTGACGATTTTAATTTCAAACTATATTTGAACAAAGTGGCGTCTAATACGTGTCTAATCTAAGCCTTAAAATTACATTAATAAATCATAACATTTTCCTTATTGCCCACTTTTTTTTCCAATGTGTACAGTTAATATACTAAATAATACACTGATACTTCACAAAAACGTATCTACTATATCATTTGAACCAGTAATGATACGCTTAACTTTACTGGGTATAACCGCTAGGCCACGAAACCCAGCATCATGCGATGAGACTAGCGTTTTGCAGTTCATTGACCGCTCGCGTTCTCTTGTTTTGCTACACTATAAAACAAATACGCAATGAACGACAAAATTACTAGAAGCGTCTATCGATGCTAAGTTTCGTGAACGGGCCGCTAGAAACCGAATCGCGTGTTCCTATTTTATTACACACTACCAAAATATTGACTAAGACCAAATTCGAAGGTACTAATTCTATACGAACGCAATAGGAATAAATGGGGGCTAATGTTTTATTCTGCCTAATTTTAAGCAGTTTCAACGGCTTTTGATTGTAGGGGAAAATAAAACACACTTTATAAGCCCATTAAAGAAATAACGTGGTTGGTGTGGTAAAATAAAAATTACCTACAATCCCTACTATAATATTAACGTCAATGTAACTTCTGTCTCGGAAACTCGCTGCCGGCATCTGTGTTTCCCGATAGCTAGAAATCTGCCGGTCTTCAAGTCACGAGTGAATCGGTATTCACTGGGTAAGCGCGTTCCATCGTAGACTGCATCATTGCTTTACATCAGGCAAGTTGTGATCAAGCGCAAGCCTATTTTAAGATAAAAAAAAACTTCTGTCTTTACGCTTTTACGCCTAAACTTAGATAGTTTAAGACTCAGGGAAGGACATAGGACAGTTTTTAGACGACGACGAATTGGCGCGATATCCGACGCCGCGAACTGTTACCTAAATAATTCCAACAAGATTTCTGCAAGCGGCTCGAACTAAGCGTATGTCTCTTTCTTCGCATTCGAATAAAATTCCTATATTTTCCCAGGTCTCAAATTGAATGAAATCTTTTCAGCGGTTAAGTGTCAAAAGCCATTGGACTGACAGAGTTACTTTTGCATTTATAAGTAAAGTAAATTAAGTAGGTAGGTGATCTTTCATTTCCGACAGTTGACTGTGATGTGACGCGTGCATTTGATAAACAGCCTGTGTGTGACACACTCGTGCCTCGGAGAGGGCGTAAATCCTTTGAACTCACAAAGTTGTAGGTACCCCGGTCAAAATAGACTGACCCTTCTAATAATTCCTAATTAGCTAAAAATTTATCGACATGTTTGGGATACCACTTTAATGAAATCTTCAATAGTCTTATCAATCTCGTATTAGAAAAAAAATATTCAAGGTCTTCGCAAACAATAAGTCTTTTTACTGTTTTTTTTTTATGTTTGCAAAAGTAACATAATTTATGTTTATGTAAGGTTGGTAAACCTCCTCAATTTAACCGGGCTATGGCTATGTGCTTTAAAATATCTCCTGCGTCATGTTTGGCCAGAACAGTCGAAATACGGCTTTGAAGAGTTTCTATCCAATGCCCTTTATTGTTGAAAATGGTTAGACTCGTGAATTACGTGCGTTGTGTAAGATGCCGCAGATGAAGCAAAAAGATCTGAGTGGATTTAGCTAACGATATATTTTCCTTGTTACAGATTGGTTCACTTAAGAACTACTATTTGTTGTCTCATCATGAGATCCACAAACGATCAGCGGAGCCGAGCCATGAACACCATCGCAAACTTAATGAGGAACCACAGGTAATTTATTATAAAACTTCTTTCTTCCCTTCGTATTTTTTTTTAGTTTCAACCGAAATAAGTGCTATTCATTTTTATCGTCTTTGACTCCAATCACGACAACCCTTTTAGTGTCCCACTACTGCTGGGCACGGATCTTCTATCAATTTTTTTTTAAGATTTAAGGCTATAATCCTCACACGCTGGCCAAGTGCGGGTTGGTGGTTGTCACATGTCCTTAAACGATTAGTTCTTAGACATGCCGGTTTACTCAAAAGTTTTCCTTCGCCGATATTGAGCAGTGAAGATGAAAGCACACAAAGATGTGTTGTTACGACTGGGATTCGATCCCGCGACCCTAATATTTCTAAGGCGAGGCCCGTACCGCTGCGCCACCGCTGCTCTCTACGTCTCCAATATCACCTACCTACGAGTATCGCGCAAAGCTGCCAGTCGTCACAGTATTTATTTATTTATTTTGGTTCTCCAACAAGGAATACACTGCATTACATTAAAATAAATATAGGAATCGAGATCTTGTGCTCCCTCAATTATAGGAGAACACAGCATGCACAAAGTACAAAGCAATCATCCTACTAATTTATTAAAATTATATAAATTAAATGTAATGGAAATAAAAACAACTAAATACAGTTAAAATTAAATTAAATAACATTGAGATATCTTATTAAATTAAATTAAATTGAAATACAAATTAGACAAAATTATTAATACTTAAAAATTAAATTAAATTGAAATACAAATTAGACAAAATTATTAATACATATAAATTAAATTAAAATTCAAAATGATTTATTATAACAAATGAAACTTAGGGCTTCCAACTATCATTATTTAGTCTTGCAAGAATGTTCTTTCTAGAGGAGAGGTCAAAAGTGGGCTAGAATTTTGAACACCAATGTGATATACCTCATTGGAAAGCTTATTTAATAAGCTGTTAGAATTTAACTAAACACGAATTTTAGGAGCAACCATTTTTGTAAAAATCAAAAAAATTTAATAGAAAAACAAAACGCACATTACCTTTAATTATCCGTTTCCTAAGCAGTATAAATATTGCAATCACGTCAACAATTGCATTCTGTTACAGTACTTTTCTCTTGTAATATTATTCTAGCTGCAGCTTAATGTAATTATGACGAAAAATATTTATTATCTTATTAGGGTAATAACAAAACGCGAGGAAAAAAATATAATTACGGGAAACGTCATGATGTCATTGTCATTGATCAGTTTGATTGACAGCGTCGAAATAATTTTGATTTTTTTGGTTGCTCAATTGACATTTGACCATGGGGTTGCCAATTGCAATAATCATAATATTGCATTAAGGATTCTTATTTTCAATTTCAATTTTTAAAAAAACGGGGGGGTGTAAAATTATTTTAAATACACCAAAAAATTTAATTAATTATGCTCTATTAACCTATGTAACTCAGATTGCTGTTCAAATTTACGATTATTTTAATCCCAGGCTCTATACATTTTTTGAACGTCTCCTTTGTACAGCGAGTTACTAAAGATGTCTATGTCCTCAGTGTTGTTAGATATTATTATATTGGTAACTCAAACGAGCAATTATTTAATGAACAAAAATTTAAGAATATTTTTAAATTAGGATTAAGACCTAATTCATTTTTTCATTGTTTCTATGTAATCAGTTTGACAGTTCGCATTATCAAGAGACCACCCACACGCTTGCCTACACTAACTAAATTGGAATCTAGTATTCTCGTAAAAAAAATATATATTTATTACAATAATAAACACAGAATAAGTAATTCGATTTCGCACAAAGAAAAATGTTAGTAACAAGCAAGAAAAGTGTTCAAAATAACAAGATAACAAAAAACCGTTAGTCTTCATTCAATGTCGTGTTAGTGTAGTAAATATTTCACAAGAATAATCGGACGTGAGTTGCTAGTACATTGTTGCTTTGCCGAAAGTTGGCGGGTCACGGTATAACCCGTACAACTCACTATAATCCATAGCAACCCTTCCGCTAATCCGCGACCTCACTTAATCTTTTTGTCACTAGTAGTGGTGCAAACAGTTACATATATTTTTTACAACGAATATAAACGTTGTGTTTTTTTATTCATCTCATTTTTCAAAGAGCTTCTAATTAAGACTCCTAATTAAGACTCTTTTCACCTATCTGTTAAGAAAGGGTTAGTTTTTACGAACGTGTCTTGTAAATTTTTTTATTACTGTATATCTTCCAAACGGTTAGATTGAATCCGATAGCTATCGTTAGGTTCGTCTCATAAACTTAGGTAATTCTATTCGAGTTGGCGATGGCTTATTTTGATGATTTTTACTGTTTTAAATTCTCGTTTGTATGTTGGTTGAAAACGAGATAATAAAAAGTATTGATTGTATATCTTGTAAAGTAATTTTCATTTTCTATCGTACTTCAACGTATCGTAACGCGACGCGTCGCCTACCGAAGACGTTACGTATTAGCTAATATTGTAATCTACAACGTTGCAAACTTGCTGTTTCGTTGGTTGCGTTACAACGTAAACAGCTCCGACTAACGTTTTATATACATCAAGTAAAAAGCAGAGCTTCGAGCTAGTTTTTCTTTGAAACGTCTACCGTTATTTATCACCCCATTTATGCGTATGCGTCACTTTGTCTTTTGCGATACACAATATGTTTCCGCGTAATTCCGCCCTGTTTATATGCATCGCTCGAATCCAATTTTGTTTCTACTAACTTTATTTATGAGGTGTATAAATTATGCAGTTTATATAAATACTTAACTTTCTTCGCGTTATGTACTCAAAGTACGCATTTTAGATGCCGTTACGTTTGGGTAATTTTATCATTGAAAAGGCAAGGGATTTTGTTATTGAATTATAACGTTAGTAAAATTTTCCACTGTTTTTTTTTAATGTAAACAAGGATCGTAACATAACATAGAGCTCACGCTTTTATTACCAGAAGGTGTAATATGTGAATATCAGTTACATATCGCCGTCTGTTAGTTCCATTTATTACTTTCCTTGGGCACAATACTTTTTTTTAAATTTATTTATTTATTTTTAAGCCACAGTACATATTTCATAAAACATTCTTCTGCCAAACCGCATTGCAGTTTGTCGACAGTATTCTCGTGGATACAATTTAGCTGTTTACTTACTATAGTAAATATCATTCTTTATGTTTTATTTTTAACTATCTACTAACTAACAACAAAAATACACCTGCAAAAATAAAAAGAAAAGAGAAGAAAATTAACAATCTAACATAGTAAACAGAACAAGGAAAGAGACCAGATACAGGCGAATATCAGTTGTTCACAACTGCTTGTCTGTCTAATAATAATAATAATAATATTGATGAAAGGTATACCAATTTAACGCTAAGATTTTAGTAGTTACCTTTTTATTTATTATATTTTTTTTGTATGTTGTTTTATGATGCCAGTATGAAGAAGAGGCATACGTACGCTGATTTGGAGTCGATGTACTATTTTGTGCTGATAACGGCTGAATCCCTGGGGACCTGGGGCAAAGAGGCCGTTTGGCCTCATCTTATCAAAGAAATAGTACAAAGACTTTTAAAGGCGACTGGTGACTTTTACTCCAGATCTTTCCTGATTTAAGAAGCTTGCCATTGCAATCCAGCGAGAAAATGCGGCGAGTGTGATGGACATTTTTGGGCCGGAAACCGTCAGGGGCAGGTATAAAATATTTTGTATATTGTACTATCTTTCCGCCCGCGACTTCACCTACGCCCTCCTGCGCCTATGTCGGTTATCGCGCTAAACCATTAACCTCTTTTTGCGCAGTTGTAAAAAAAGATCCTATGTCCTTTCCCGGGTCTTAAACTATCTCCACACCAAATTTCACTCAAATCAGAGTTACTTTCGTTTATATATTATTAGTAAAGATTCGATTCTGTAATTAAGTATTTGTTATTATTAATAATTGATTTATTACGTAATTTACTATGTTATTATTAAAGTAATTTACTATGTACTTTAATTTATTAAATTCTGCAAAACATACATCTTGTAGGGGTGGTATTTACGTTTCACGAAAACCATAAAATATTACATTTCATTTGATATTTTCTTTTCAGTCTGTTAATTAATTCCTACAGAGGAATTATATATACTTCGTGTTCCTGCTGTGATCGTTTGAATCCTCATTTCACTTCACAAAGTTTTAGATTTCCTCTAACTACACAAATTTTGTTACTTCAGAAGGATACTAATTAATTTGTATCTCGTATTTTACAGCTTCAGTTATTAAATAACATTAACTTACCGAATACACGTTTTTTATGCTACTTGATTAGCAGATTTTCTTGTCTTTTTGCTCGACCCGGAAATCGAACCAGGAACCTCGCGGTTATTAAGCGAACATGCTAACAACTACACCACTGAGGCAGTTCTATAAATTAGTAGGATGGAATACAGTTTATTTCAGTTATAAGTGCCCTTTTGAAATGCTAGCCGTAGGGGTCTACTTAGATGAAGTAATGTGTGAGTAGATTCCAATAATTTTGATGTGCTTTGAAATTTGACACCTATTTTAGAACCTATTTTAGGCTTAGACTGTTGTAGAAACGAAAGTTAAAACAATCCTATAACTGCGGGGTTAGACTGTTGCACAAATGATAGTGAAAAACGGCACAACAGGTCGTATCGTTTCAATTTGATTGGTCGAGAGACGTTATGTGTTGAGATCACGTCAATCCTTTCGCGCTAAATGAAGCGCTATGTTTGGACGTTGCTAATATTTGTGAATGGAAATGACATACAGGTGTACCATAAATGATGGTCCACATTTAAAGATGGAACATTAGATTATTATCAACAGCAAATTTGACCAGTTTTTATAAACACCACTGGGTCACAAAATAAAAAAATAAATTCTTTTTTGTGTTTTCTCGTCTACTAATCAGTATTTTAATGCTGTGACTACAAATTTTATCGGTTTCTAATTCTGATTGTTGTGCCTTAATTAAAGCACCGCTATGTTTTTTGTCACTAACAGCCTGTATATAAATAAAGTCTAGATAGATCCAGATTTCTTAGAATTTATTGTAGCCTGTTCCTATATCCTAAATATCAGTGGCGAAGTGTCCATACAAGCCCATTGGCTTCCCTTTAGGAATTGGTTAATATTACGTACTTCATTGAAATTATGTAACGCCTAAGAGTTTTAATAGCTACATATAATATGAAGGTGGTGGTCGCCATAGAAACATCGGTGACGGTATTGAAGAGATATTTTCTTAAGTAAGAACTTTTATGTTTCCTTTTTTATATTTCCACCTTTCGCCACTGCTAAAATATACATTTAATATGTGTACGGGCAAACCCGTACAAATCAATAGTATTAGTTTTATGTTGACGCGGCCGCGCAGTGACCAACTTATTTCTTTATTAAACGCATTTAAACACAATAACAATCGGTTAGTAATTGCAGCAAATTCGTCGACATAGCATTCTCCGCGACCTATAGCTCAGTTGTTAACTCCGCGCCGCGTACCTATCATTAGCAATATCAAATCTATAGTGTAAATCTGTGTAGTTAATATATCATTCTTTATCATTATCATTTTATCTTTCATTTTACAAATCAACCGTACAGTATGAATTGTTCGTTTTGCGTGTACTGAGCAATGTCCATGTTTGGCACAAGTAGGTCACACCTACTCTTTGTTTTTTATTTTATTTTTCCATTTGTGTTTTTTTTTTCTTCTCTTTCTATGTGTTCTTTTATCATTTTGATTTTGTGTGTCCTGTCTGTGTCAAATAAATGTTTCTTTCTTTCTTTTCTTTTCTTTCTTTCAAAGTGATAAGGTACAGCGTCCAGTTATTCCTAGCTATGTATAACACGAAACTACAAGAAGAAAATATCACAGTTTTCCCAGCAAAAGTTTCCGAAGCACTGCTTTTAACTCTGGAAATATCCAGTGTAACAGATAAACTAGTGGATCGGGAAGATAACGCATCAGAAACTTATTACTTAGTCCCATTTGGATTATGGGATTTTTGCTTTGATGTACTTTGGGAGCGCGTGACAAGCAACGAGCACGTAATATAAGTAATATATACTTTTCGGTACAGGGGGCCGATCAGAGGGATAGTCATCGCCAGAAAACTTATTGAGTGGGTGTGGTAACGAGCAGAAAACCAAATAACTTAATCACACTATTACTTTGTTACGAAATGTAAAAAAAATAATACAACGAGTGGTAAGACAGTTCCTAGACCGATGTTGGTCGCACGGACGTCTGTAGAGAACTGGGGCACACAGTTCGTGTAGCGACAATCCCCACTCGTCGCCCGTGCGGACCTCAGGCTAGACTCTGTCGAGCGTGTCGACCCGACGCGCTGCCGCCTCGCTGTCAAGTATGCTACCGTACTAATGACCTCTCCGACACGGCCATCCTGCGAGACACACGTCTCTGTGTGTTATTCTGAAACAATATTCAACACACAGTATCACATAGTTCAGTCACGCCTGGCCTACTAAACTAGAAGGAACAAGTTCCTGGCTTTAGACAAAGATAAAGATAAAGATTTCCAGAAATCCCCAAATTTAACAGAACTCTAAACTCTTTTTTTTTATTAAATTAAGGAAACCTGTTTACTAAAAATCAATGAACAATCAATATCACTTAGTCAGTTAAATCACTTCAATATCAAAATCAGAAACTCAAAGCACAACTGACTACTAAAACTTACACTCTCACACAAGAGACAATCACTTACAATAAGTAAACTAATTTAAGCTCTGCATATGACCATTGGCTACACATAGCCCAGTAACCTCCAGTTACTCAACTTTATGCGAACCCCCACGGGAACGCCGAGTCTCCCCTGGACTCACGGTTTCCCAAGAAACCCGACCTCTGCCGGAGTTGACTGCACTACCGCGTACTCACGGACTACTACAATGTAGTAGATGCCGATTTCTACTGAGCTACGGCTACACGACAACCTCCGGTACGGTCCAATCATTATGCAAGCTTAAACAATCTTGTCGTCATCATCACGACTACTTTACTCTACCTCAATTTCGTCAGTTATACTTTGATTCACCGGATTTCATTTTTTGCAAGCTTTCATGTGCGTATTTGTAGGTACGGTTACAATGTAGTGCTTTTAAATTATAACGGTCACTGTCAAAAACTTCTATGACCTCGGACGGTCCTTTAAATTTGGGATCTAACTTTGTATGATCACACTACTTGTTCATAATCAAAACAAACTCTCCCATTGAAAAATTATTGACCTTTACCTTTATCTTGTCGAATTTACTTTGTTTTCATAGAATGCGACCCTATCTATATTGCGTAAAACGTCATGAATTACTTCTTTCCTAATGTACTCGTGGCGCTGTTGGTCCAAAATTAGGCACTTACTTTTTTTTATTATCTTAAAATAGTCTTGCGCTTGACCGCAACTTGCCCGATGTGAAGCAATGATGCAGTCCACGACGGAACGCACTTACACAGTAAATACCGATTCACTCGTGACCTGAAGACCGGCAGATTACAGCCATCGAGAAACATAGACGCCGGCAGGGAATTCCACAACTTGGCAGTTCGCACAATAAAAGTGGAAGCAAAGCGCTTTGTGCGTACTTCTAGAATTTACACCATATAACGGCGGTGCACAGCCGCACCTCAACTTGTCCAGTGGAAGAACGGGGATGGGGGAATAAGACTGCGTAATCCCAACGCACACTTGCCGAAGTGTGTCCGGTAAAAGACCGATAGACCAGCAACCATGCGGCGACGCTCGAGGCCCCGCAATTCAGCCTTGACGAGGGATTCGTTGCCAATAAGCCTCTTGGCTCGCCTTTCTATAGACACCAATGCCTTGAGTTGGTATTTAGCTGACCCATCCTAAAGATGAGAGCAGTACTCTATGCATGAGCGAACTTGTGCTTGATATAGCTTGAGCATCTGTTTTGGCGTGAAGTACTGACGTATTCGCGAGGACACCTAGCTTTTTGGCAGCGAGTTGAGCCATGGGCTCAATGTACGGGCAAATTAAAGGTCGAAGTCATATTAGCGCCAAGAAGCTCAAGGTGGACTGTTATAGGCACGGATACACCTTGAAAAGTAAGAGCCAATTGAAATGGCATTATTTTTTTTTAGCAGAGAATAGACACGCCTGGGTTTTAGCAGCACTACACTTGACTAGATTGGCGTCACCCCAGTCGGAAACAGCTTTGAGAGATAAGTTGAAGCGCTCAACCATAGCCTCCCTAAGAGACTGGATCTCAGCAGTCTAACTGTCTGAAGTATGCGACTAAGCGACTAAACTGTCTTAGCTTAGCTATAGTGAAAAGTTAAATTACTCAGTGAAATAATATTTGCACGCAATAACTCATCTACACGCTCACGATCGTTTTTCTTTCTTCCGTACTAAAACGATACGGTCATTTTTGAGCAACCAAATAAGGTTCAACTAAGCGAAAAAAACAAGCTCACCTGTAGTTACGCATGTTAGCGACATACCAGTTATTAAATAATCTAAATAACGAGACAAAACATAGACAATAGTCGATTTATGTTCTCGCGAAACGTGATTGTCAACAACGGTAAAACAATTTATCGAGGGTAAATCATTATTATTAAACAGTTCGGTGGTACTCACTGATAATTGTAAATTACAATCGTTATATCGAGAACTTTTCAAATTTTAAAATGAGTCGCGGTTATACTAACAATAAAACCTTGCAACAATACTTCGCGGCCTAATATCATATCACTTCGTAAATAAAATCACTACACCAGACATAACGTACAATAAAATCTCGATTAAATTATCGATTTCAACAAAACAAATCATTTAAACAATGCCAAGTATGCTTGACTGAACCTTTAAGGTTACAACATTTGTACTCTTTTACCACTATGTTTACTCTTTTTAACGAGTGAACACTCGGCACCGGAATCTTAATAGAAAAAGAACGACTGACCTTGATGTTTAAAAGTTCATCCCGGTGGATCAACCACGCACACGTCGACCCTCACGTGTCGCTTGCTGCGTGAAACCTCCATTTCCATTAGGGCACTGGGTAGAGATGTGTCCTTTTGTTCACGTCGCCAGCTGTCACCACTCCCGTCATTTTATTTTTCACGGCGTTGCGTAGTTTCAGTTAGGTGATGGTTTGTCTGCTCCTTTATCCCGATTCTGATTTCGGTACAGGGGGCCGATCAGAGGGATAGTCATCGCCAGAAAACTTATTGAGTGGGTGTGGTAACGAGCAGAAAACCAAATAACTTAATCACACTATTACTTTGTTACGAAATGTAAAAAAAATAATACGAGTGGTAAGACAGTTCCTAGACCGATGTTGGTCGCACGGACGTCTGTAGAGAACTGGGGCACACAGTTCGTGTAGCGACAATCCCCACTCGTCGCCCGTGCGGACCTCAGGCTAGACTCTGTCGAGCGTGTCGACCCGACGCGCTGCCGCCTCGCTGTCAAGTATGCTACCGTACTAATGACCTCTCCGACATACTTATATTCTGAAGCTGAAGATTTGGTTTGCTTGAACGCGCTAATGTTAGGGACTACAGGGCCCCTAGACAATTACACATCGACGCGAAAACGAAAGATCGAAAAGAACAAATGAAGTTTGAGATGGACGTTCACCTTCGGAGCAGCGGTGGCGCAGCGGTACCTACGGGCCTCGTTTTAGAAATATAAGGTCGCAGGTTTGATTTCCGGACGTGCATCTTTGTGTGAATTGTCACTGCTCAATATCGGCTAAGGAATGAACCATTCTAGGACATGTGACATCCACCAACCCGCACTTGGCCAGCGTGTATGGATTAAGGCCTCTCTCTCAACTCGTAAGATAATTGAGAGAAGACCTGTGCCCAGCTGTGGGACACAGAGTCGAAGTGAAAGTGATTCACCTCCGAAATGTCACGTGATAATCTTAAGGCATTCCGATATATTTTGTTAGAGCTTTCGTTATCACTTCGCTATGTAATTTGTGTAGAGGTTCTGGTCCGATTTGAGAAGTTCTTGCACTGTTAGATAGCCGATGTTCACTGTTAGATGTGTTGCCTTCAGGAATGCTATAGGCTACTTTTTATTCCATTGCTAGGCACGATATAAAATGTATTTCGCGCGGGTGGATCCACGAGCGGAAATGTGACTTTTAAATAATGCCCTCAACCGAATTTTCTTCATGATGTATAATCGGAAATGCAAGACAATTTAGCTGTCTTTATCTTGTCTTATCAAATGGAGCTGATAAACCTAAAGCATTTTGACCTGGATCTGTATGATTTAAATACTTAGAATCTTTACGCGTACTTTTAGACATTTAATGTCAGGATTTTAGCGGAAGATTCATTTTGAAAATTTTTGGGGCATATTTTGAGATCATCGTAAGATAGTATGATCTTTGGCAAATATTTTATATTTGCCAATATATAAATTGAGAATTATTGTAATGGTATCTACTGGCTTTGATATATTATAGTGTTATTATTACTCTATAAATAAATCGATATTTTTTTAGTAGGTTGTCCACAGTAAAATCAGAAGGCTAAAGCTAGGTCCATACTTGTAGCAATTCATCAGACTCCAGCATTAGTCAATGGGCCCAAAGAAAATTTCTCTAATTGAAATGCAGGTCACATATTATTTTTACTTTCTTCCGACTGTCTCCCAGAATTCAGATTATTGTGTTATTTTAAAAATGTGTTTATGTTGCCTTTATATTGGTTCAGTATGTAAGCGTCACTGGTGCTGAGTAAGCTGTATTCAAGAGCCTCTCGACTCCCTGAGAATATTCTTGAGTATGTGGCGCCTTTATGTTAGGCACTTGCTCGGCTGCATGCATAGGTGCTTTCTATTTAGTTTGAAAGTGTCACTTAAGCTGACTAAGAATTTGTATTTAATTTACAAAACAGGACAACCCCTTAAAATAGCATCTATACAACCTTGTTTTTCTATAATTTGGTGATTATTACGAGCAATGGTAGCCAAGTGCTATCATAAGACTTGGGCCAGTTCTTAGTTCCATTTGTCTGCTGGATTGTGGATCGCACGAATACTTACCACTGTTCGAAAACAGAAAAACAAACATCACGAGAAAAGCAGTTTATCCTATTCAGCTTTTGTCCATAGAAAACATCGAATTATCGAATTCGTGCCTAAATCCGTGCACAATCGGCAATTCCTTACCCATATTAATCCAGTGTGTATTGATTAGTTAAGGCATACGCACTATCAAATCATAAAAAAATAGATAGAACCCGTGTCCAAGTGTGCGGTTCTCTCTAGCAAGTCTAGAATTTAGTCTTTTAAATGTCATACTTACTAATCAATGACCTTGACCACTCATGCTTCGTTCTTAGTCCTAATCAAATGTAAAATTCCTTTGAGCTACTATGAAACTTTTTGGAAATAAAATATTGTGTGTGCACTGAACCTTGTAGTGATTGGAAACGATGACCTTCCGACCGGAAAGTTACTTTTCCTCGTAACACTATGTGATAAGGCGAAACAAAGGACCTCTGTATTTTGGGTTCTATCACAAAGTACGTAGGTAGGCGGCACGAAACTATATATTTTTTGTGGTTATGTTTATGAAAAAATGTTCTTCTTAGTCTAGTGTATGATTAATTGAAACAGTATTTCGTTTCCTTTTTCATAAACCTAAGGGTTAGTAGTAGTAAATAATTATGCAGTAGTTGTGTTGCGTAGCATATGGAGAATTACGGTAGTCTCCATTTAGCCCATTTCACATAGTCTAAAGACAAAAGCCTACAACCGGTGCGTCCTTTACATTATGATATACGGAGTAAGACATGAACACTCTTGGTAGGTCAGGCCCATAAATTCAAAGGCGCTCAGAAACAACAACGGGCTACACTACGAGTTTCTGTGGATTGAATACGTAATAAAGTGATCCGACGGAGATATGGATTTGTTCTCCGGTGAGTAAGAGTGGCAATAGGCTGGCCATATTTGCCACAGAACCGACAACCATAGGGGTAAATGGATTCTAGAGACGAAACCACGAAATGGCAAACGGCGGTAGGTCGCCTTCGGGCTCGTCGCGGCCTCAGCTAATTATTACTAGAACCAGCTCTAACGGGTCTCCTTAGATTGCATTACCCGTGGTGCTTAGTTTCATTTTGATGAGGCAATTTAAATCTGTTTTTTTATGTAGTATCCCGCTTTGCCTAGAGGGAAGTTTAGACAATCTAACTTTCGAAGTTCCTATTAACTTTCTTAATAAATTCGTATGGGATCCAAGACAGTTTAGATGTCCCGAGACTTGGTTGGGTTTAAATCTCAAGTCTCTTCACGGCGCCACTGTTGATACAGACTTACAAGAGTAGCAGTGCCGCGATTGCAGTGGTGGTTTAAGTCCCAAATAAAAAAAGGTCGCTATCTGACTAGATGGAGTGATTGTCACAACAAGTTAACTATCAAGTGCTTGATGAGGGTAGCGGGGGATAGTGCTCAATGACTTGCTTTAGGAGAGGCCTAAGTCTATAGTATAGTTAAAATCTCGCTGCAGACTCGGTCATAAATCATAATCGGAGTAGGGATGTGCGCTAGTTGCGCGCGCGCAAGGTCATTATCGATAACGGTCCGATGTCTCCATTGAAAATTGGCAAAAATGTGTGGAACATGCAGAATTGCTGCAATATCAAGACTTAAGAAAAGCACATTTATGCGATGAGTTCATCATTCATGTGGATAATGATGACGATAATAATTAAAGTTGAATACATCGTTGAAAATATATTCAGCGTGATGTGCCATTATCTTGAAGATACGTACGAACATTTGATACTTTTGCATAGCGTATGTCTGACTTAACACAGTAGCTGGGGTTATCCTTAGCAATTCGGGGGTGGAATACTAATGTCGCCTGTTTTTAGAACACAGGGTTACGAGAAATGTTCCGGAATTCCGGCGACAGTAGGGACGTGGCCGCGATTTTACTTTCGTCAGTATGTCTTGTTTGTTGTGAAAACATATGCATGTTTTTGAGCTCTTCGTGTTTATTGTTGACTAGTTTACGCCCGCAAGTTTTTGTAAAATATTGTTAAATTAGCAGATGGTTTCTGTCTGCTACTGTCGATACTTCATGCAAGTATGGAGAACATATCGAAAGGTCAACCTATTTGGTAAACCGTGTATTTAAAAAAATACTTTAAATTAATAAAGTATTATTCACATTCCATGCTGAAAATTTTCTTTTATGATGAAGCAAATTAATTCTCTCAATTGTGAGCAATGCCGAGTTCTTCACGACCTACATCATAAAATATAATAATGGAATGTGTCTAATTTGAGGCAAGCAGAAAAAAATAATAAAGGACTTAATCTTCAAAAAAGTTGATGTATTGTATTATTTTGTATTTTTTTTTGTTTTTTTTGTTGTTGTGATGCAAAGATTTTGTTTAATGCCTAGCCCATTTTTGTTAATAGATAATTGTTAAGGATACGATGGGACTAGCATACGCTGCGCGTAAAAGTCGCTTTCTAAAAATAGAAAAAATATCCTAAACCAATAGAATGATATTGTTCACGCAACAACGCTGAGTTAAGGAGCTACCTACGGCCCCACCTCCACCGGCAGCGAACCGGTCTTGGCACGGCGCGGCGGCGGGGTGACGGGCAACGCGGCGACGCACGGCGGCCGCACTCCTTTCGTGTGTCCAGCGCAGGCGGACGAATTTACATCTTTTTTCTTTGAAATTCATAAAGTTTAATGGTCAGATATAATATACCAGTTTTTCCTATAAATATACAGTCCACTTTATTTCCGTCCGTTTAGGACCCTAACAGATATACTTAATGACAAAAAATGCCTGCGATTGATGGCAGATATGTAGAAACCATTAATCTGTAAACTATTGGAAGTATCATATTCTAGGAATTTGATTGAGTTTATTTCCGAGATGAATAACCAACAACTAAACATACAAACTTTCCCATTTATATTAGCGGGGTATAAAAGTGGAATTATGTACAAAACACGTATGAAACATCATTTCCAGTAACATATTTACCTTCCGTTTGAGCTGCAATACGAGTAATAACGAGATTTCTCTTCTGTAATGTGCCTTTTAACCTTTTTTCTGGTGGAAATGACGTCATTCCGTTAGATGGCTTATATTGTTATAAGCCTGTATGTTTTGCCCCTGAATCTGTTGATATTGTAGTAACCAGTCATTTTCATTTTTGGTAATAGTCGTATGGAACAAGGTTTTTTTTGTGTGTTTATCAGGGTTTATGCTTGTTTATTTGGAGCTTGGAGCTAATGTATGTGGATGTCTTGTTTATATGTGCGTACTAACTGACCTCTTAAAACTATTTTGATAAGGTTTGTTAGACATAAAACGGGGTTGTGCGAGTAAAATTGTGCGACTGTCACAGTTGGTTTATCAAAAACTATTCAATGGATTCCTTTGACATCTTATACGCAAAAAAAGTATAAAACCTTTTATTGTTTTTGAATTTACATTTTCAGAAACTAAACATGATCAGTAACCTCCACACTAGGTAGATACACTAGGATCCGTGGAGGCTTGTCTTACTAGTAACAATAACAGAGATAATTTTCTTTACAGTAAATTTTAGATGTTTTCAATATGAATGGGCCTTAACAATTAAAAAAAAACAATAACAAAGACGTTAGCCCCACCCCGAACAATGACCTATCTCGCTCAGTCAATATCGAAAATATGCGGCAGACATACCCAGTACCTGCTGGTTAAAAAAAAAACCTATTTGTATTTTAACTAGATATGAGAGCCCATTTATTATTTGGTAAAATTTATTGAGGACAAAACTTTTCTTCGGTAACGGCCCATGACGGGTTTGTCACTGTAACAAGCAGTGTTAGGGTACACTGGGGTGGAGTGGACCGGTCTAATAAAACTCCGGGGCGTGTCAGACCAACCGTTGGCCTTTCTCATGTTAATAGACCAACTCGGAGCACATAAACTTGCATGTCCAATGTCCTTTAGTTTGTTAATTTTGTACCAAGAAGTTTGCTTCATTAGATCGTCTTGACTTCGACTTTGGATATTTGAAGACGATATTTGTTTTGGTTTTGGTCGATTTGCTATTGGGTGGAGTTGTTTGAACTAAGTTGTTAGGGTTATGTGTTTGTGTAGAATTCTGTTGAATTTACTGTTTATATTATTACAAAATGTACATTATGTAACGTATGGATAAATCTTTAGACTGTTACGTAATAAGTCTGCTGATGCAAACTTGTACAATTTGACGCTAACTTGTTATTTGGCTTGATGTTTCGATTGGGTCGTACCAAACTTCGAGCTGAACAAATGATGAGCTCTGCGCGTGTACAAGGACATTTATGCCCATTATATTAATAATAATTAATCCTTATTGTACCGAAAAGTTGTCTAAATAGTTATATGCATGCCTTGATCGCCAAACTAGCGTGAGCTGTGTGCTGGGAATCAGTTCCTTCCTAGTTAGGTGTGTTATTACCGAATCAGTACAAGTTTCATTATTGTAATTCTATTAGTAATAAAAGGTATTGAGTGAGTCATTTCAATTAATGTGTGTGACATTAGAAATGTATAATATTCAACTATATCCAATTTCTAATATACTATATCAGCTGTAAATAAATAAATTCCAGAGGTGTCTTTGATGTGAAGTTGCTTTTGAAGATATGTTTTTAAAAGAACACATTAGTTACACTTCACACGTATAACTTGTGATTAGGGAACTTCGTTTCAGTACTTTAGCAACGCTTACACATACATTTACTCATATAGATTCACGTACAACACGATTTATCCATAACAATTTTATTCGTGCTACATCAAATTACAATACCATCGCAATTTTTGATGAGTTCCCAAAGGGAGTTATTATATAAATTACTTCTTCATTTAATGTAATAAAAATCTTCTAACCTTTGCCTTTATGATATTGTTTATTACCAACATTATTTTAGTTTAATGAAATACAATGACTTTCTTCGAAGTATAAGCCCCTTAGCTGATTCGAGTCGCTCACAATATAACAAAACCCTTTTCATACAAACAGTATTAACTAAGTACAAGAAAGAATTTTAATTAGCCTCAAAAACAAATACGTTCAACGAAGCGCAAATTGGGTCGCCTTACTAAAGACAGGGTCGTCCATGTAGATGAAGTGCGTTTCTTTTGCCCCTAAATCTGTTTAAACCCATCCGTGACTGAGACTTGTGGCTCCATAAATAGACCCCTAGCTCTATTAGTTTAGGACCCTATTAAGTTACGGTGTGTTCTTACAAAGGAGCTTTATTAAACCTCATTCGGTATGTGCGGGGTCTAGTGTCGACTTTTTGTCCCGTTCCCAATCCAAGGATAACTATGTTTGCCTTGCGCGACATTACTGTTTGTTCAGTTGAAGACACGTGCAAAGACAATATGTGAGCCACGAATCCTTGGTTCGAGCAAAAACTGATTTTTGTCAACGTCAGCTGAATAAAAATACTATTTGCCCAAATACTAGAAGTTACTATGTCTATTTGCACTCGCATTTTATATAACTGTTACGTGCTGACGTAAGCATAAAAGTTTTTCTAATATAAGTATGTTATAACAAACTTTTCTTGTTTGAATTTGTATTATCTTTGTTTTTCAAATGGAAAACATTATTTTAACAGCGTAGCCTCTGAAATAACAGTATTCTTGTGAGAACTTGTGCAAATATACTTACAGCAGAAAGCGTAAACATTGTTCTGTACCTTCGCATGTTATTCACAATGGAGAAACGTACTTTTTATTAAATTACACTAGTGTAGCTGTGGTGGTGTGACAAACAGTGGGCGCTTGCTCCTAAGTCGTAACAGCGGCGACCGCTCCTTTAGAATACGTGTGTCGTTTTACCCCTATGTCCTCTGCTCTAACCACAGAACAAATAATACTTTTTGTAAACAGTTTTACTCTCGTATTTTCCTTTAGATTAGCTTTAATTAAAGTTATACAACATTTCTTTGGCTTTTGGACAAGTAACTACTACAATACAACTGTGATAATGACTAGAGCTTTTTTTAGGTAAAATTTACTTTTTATGCAAAAATAAATAATAATACCTTAATTAGTAACCATACCCTTCGGAACGCAACTTAAATAATAATGTTTGTAGGTAGTCAGTAATATTTGTGATTAATATTTTTGGACGTCAAATACCTCAGTCCACCCGTGACCATGAAATCTGAAAAGACTTTGAAACGTCGGGATCTAAAATCTAAAATATACCGCGATAAAATCCGTTATAAAATAGTTTTATTTCAATGTATGATATTTGCGTAAATCTAAGACATAGCCACACCCTTATAGACATTAATTAATTGAAACGCGTCAAATTGTATTATACTCTTACGGTCTTATTCATAAAAAAATTATGAGACTTTTTAGTTATAATCGACTTAATCTCTTTCTTACTAGTATAAATGTCAAGATGACCGACAAAGACAAAGGAATTATAAACTTACTAGCAAACCCGGCGAACTCCGTTTCGCCACCAGATTTTTTCTTTTTATGTCACATTTTTCCCGCTTTTCTTTTTAAATGTTTCCTGAATTTTCTTTACTATAAACCTCACGGAGCCCGAGACCTTTCCAACGAATGCAAAACCTTGTAAATCGGTTCGTGCGTTCTGGAGTTATAGCTTCATGAATGAAAACCCGACTTATTTTTATATAGTAGATTTTAGCTATAATGAATTATAAGACGTTTTTGAATTCGGGGGTTAATGATTATCACATAACACGAAACGTATTTAAAATGTTTGTGTTTACATTGCAAATTTACATTTCAGTAAGATTTTCGATAGCAAAATCAAGACAATTAAGTAAAACAACTCCACGCAAAACGTTACTAAGCAACTCCGCTTACAAATCAAACGACCCAAAAGCATTTAGCATAATTACCAAAGTAATTAAAAATTGTGTACAGTTTAATTTTTTTCTTCTACGTTACTAAATACATTTTCCTCGAACTATAGCGTTGCTTATGACCTCCCTTTTCTACCCACCGCTAATGAAATTAGAGCACCTAAGTAAGACAGCTAAATTTACAACTACAAGTTTATTTTGAAAATGTACGAGTTTCGTTTGCATTTTTACCATCTAGGGTTGGGACGATTCGTTATGTGACCTCGACACTTGTGAAAAAGCAATGTTACGCCTCAGGCCTTTCTCATGCTAATATGGTTCCTCTTTCTGAGATAGAGATGTTCTAAAGACGTGAAAAGTATCGATACAGTTTTGCAGATACGGTGGTTCTAACTATTTTATATTCAAATAAGCATGATTCTTGGGAATGAAAATAAATTTCTTTTAAAAAAAATTGTAGAATATTAAAAATATATTGGATACATATTCTTTTGCTTTAACGAATTGAGAAAAAATACTTACATAAATTGCATTAAAATTAGTGAGTGGGAGTTATTTACGTCATAATCAATAAAACTACTCCATGAACGACTTTTTCAAAACACAAATCACGAAATGACCTTTTCAAAAATAAAAATCTTGAATTTAACTATTAAATAGGCATGTTTGTGACTAGTAAGGTCACACTGCAATTTGTGAGCATAATATAAAAAACGAAACTTTCAGGAAGAGTTAAAATGAATCGATAAATTGTATTTTTCAGAACATCCTTATTTTCTCTTGTCCGCTGCGTTCCGTGTAACAACAACTGTAAAATTGCACCCTCTAAATGTTGGATTTGATAGTCTGTAACCGTTCTTTTGGTTCTTTTTATTATTTTTACAGCGTTTGACTTTTTAGGGTTAAAAGGTATTCGTATTTATTTCCGTCCTATCTTGTAACGAGGGAGGATACTTATTACACAATGACAAGGAAATAAACGTTCGGAAAGTTTCTTTACCTTGTAAATGTTTGACCCTTTTTGTTGCCCCTGATAGCTGTCTATATAAACGGTTTCTAGTGTTTACCTCTCTATTCAGAAAAACATGTTATCTATTCTCGTATAGCATGAAATTTCCCGGTTTGTTCTGAATTTAGTGTTTCGGTTGGATAAAAAAGGGTTGCTATGTTGGTTAACGGCAATATAGCAATTAAAATAACAGCTAATTTAAATTTAAATAAAGAAACTGCTAGACATTGGAAAACAAAATTTAGCAGGAAGATAGATTACGAGTGTTAGAGGTTCATTAAAAAAATATTTTGGGATATTGGCAAAGTGTGGAGTGACTATTTCAGCAGGGCGGCTGGCAAGAACTGGACGTAGAAAGTCGCGGATCGTCATCAGTGGCGTGCTTGTGGTGGGGCTTATGTCCAGCAATGGATTAGTATAAACTGAAAGGAGGTCAAGCGGCAAGACACTACTTGTCTTGCCAACGCTTGACTTAAAAAATTTATTGACTTATATTTAAAGAACCTAAACATAACTAGTGAAATGTGGTTTAGTTTTACATTTAGATTACGTATGTGGGTGTGTAGTGGAGGAAACTAGATCACAGGGCAGGTCACCTCTGAGCTTAACTGACCATATAAAAAAAACGCTACAAAAACAGCTTACATGACTGTGCCAGACAGTCTACCGACAGGCACAGATGGCGGGAGATCATGCGGAACGCTGTGTCTGCCTATATAACCGATGTGGATGGCTCAATGTAATCACGACCACTCTGACAAGATCGGAACGACAAACAAGAAGAAGAACGTATGTTGGCGGGAAATTGAAACCAAAATTGCTAATTCTACTCAAACTTACTTGCTTAGATAGCGGTTAGTCAATCTACATAGTTATTTAGGTGGAATGTACTGTACATGTGACGTCATTACTGCAATCAATAGGTGATTACTTAAGCCGTCAACCACAATCTACATTCACAGGTTGGGTAGGTTACCACGAACTTCAATTAATTGACATAGGCTAATCTCATCCCGAAATGTAATCTGGTATATAATGTTACCTTGTGCAGCTAAAAATGTCTGCTGATTTATTTAAATAAAAATACAGTAATTATTAATGTAGAACCTTATTTCGTCATTCTATAGGTACTTTTGATCACATTTAAATGTAAAAGCAAACAGCACTCCCGCTCTTGGCATCTTTTAAGTCCATAATCAGTTTTAATTAGTTTCTTTTATACGTCTGAAATAAAATCGGGGCATTTCTGGCGTTTGTCTCCTAGCTTGGCGGCCATCCAGGCTTTAAGAGGCTTGTAATTACTTCTTATGGGTCGCTAACCGTTTTCTATCTAACCTTTGAAGTTGGTAAGTGTTAGATGTTTTAATTGCTGTTCCAATCTTCCAATCTTAATGCTAATCGACAATCGTTTTCTGTCAAAGTTAATTGGTTGGCAGCCATTGAAGTAAACAAATTAGTAAGTACATAATGGCCGGAAGAAAAGACGATTCGATATCCAGCTCGAAGGACCATTGAACTTTGTATAGGGTTGTTTTACTTAGAAATATGTAATTATGATTAAGTAATAATTCTTTAGAAATCCACTACTAGGCACGGGTCTTCTGTCAACTTAATTCATATTTCAACGCGTAGTTTGATTTTTTTAAAACTGAAACTATTAATTTTACATACATATATTTATACTAGCTGTCTAAGTGAACTTTGAATGTATATTACTTATATTTTAAAACTTTCTTAGGCTACTACGAATATGTCCAGACTAAAACCGTTTTCGAGTTTTAGCAATACAAACATTCGTCAATTCATTTATATTTATAGAAATTATTGTCTTCAGGTGCGATGGTTCGAGCAACAGCGAGAGAAGCGAAGAATCAAGAGAGACTACAACCCTTATGATCGGGCGGCGTTTTCCCAGCTAGCGAGAAGACTGCAGCCCCATCGCCCTCATTACAGGGCCCTCGCATCATCACTATTCTTCCCTGACCCACTGTTCAAAGAACAATGGTACTTGGTACGTAGTGTGAGTTTCTTTTGTAGTTTCATTTCATTTAGAGAACACCTGGAGATATTTGAGTGTAGATTCTAATATTGCAGAGAATTTTTATCACCCGCATTTCATCAGTGACCTAAGAAAAAGTGTGACAATTATATTAGACATTTCTGCACTTTTATATCCACAGTTTCTTCAGTATTTCAAAATATTCATTTAGATTTGTTTTAGTAGAATTATTTAAAATTTTGGGTCATTAATTACCATTTTTTTTGTATTTAATTTTTATTTTATTTATTTTCAATTTAGAATGGCGGTGCCAAGGATGGGTTGGATATGAATGTGGCGTCTGCTTGGCAAAAGGGGTACACAGGGAAAGGAGTGGTCGTATCTATTCTGGATGATGGCATACAGACCAATCATCCTGATTTAGCACAAAATTACGTAAGTAAAATAAAAAAAAAACACCTAATTGTCCTGATCGACTAAAACACTTTTCTATGTAATATACTTAAAAAATCTTAGTCGTAGCTCGAAATTTGGAATCGTGCCCATTGAACGGCAATAAGCTCACCCCCTATTACGTATGAGATCTAAACCCAGGCGGCAAAAAGTGGGTGACAATCATTTCTACATGTGGGAGTGTTGTATATAATAAATACACCACAGTAAAGTGCTAAAAGTGTGTTTTTAGATAAACCGTTATCTCCAAACGCTTAAAATATATTTATTACCAGTACAAGTCATATAAAGTTATAATCGAACCATAAAGTGACTTTTGACATAAGCTGATAAAACTGTCATTGTTCAGACCTTTACTACTGAGTAAAGGTCTAGGGCGACAGATAAGGGCCCGCATATTAATTCTGCAAAGTTTCGCTTCCAAACTTAGTGCGACCGTTTTCGCTGGTTTCGAAATGTTGCGTAACAAATCTGACGTTAGAAAACTTGTTTAAGCGGTTTTGTATTTTTAGGATCCTAACGCCTCTACGGATATTAATGGTAATGATGACGACCCAATGCCTCAAGACAACGGCGACAACAAACACGGCACGAGATGTGCTGGTGAAGTAGCCGCAGTTGCTTATAACCAGTATTGTGGCGTAGGAATCGCGTATAACGCTAGCATAGGAGGTGTCAGAATGTTAGACGGAGTCGTGAACGATGCTGTCGAAGCGAGAGCATTAGGTCTCAACCCCGACCATATCGATATCTACAGCGCTTCGTGGGGACCTGAAGATGATGGTAAAACTGTTGATGGTCCAGGACCTTTAGCTAGAAGGTAAGTATACTTCTACTCTAAATACACTTTTACTAACAGTTTACGTTTTTCATGGTCTTATTTCTCTCATCAGGGCTTTTATCTACGGAGTAACCAGTGGACGTCGAGGCAAAGGATCCATCTTTGTTTGGGCTTCAGGAAATGGTGGGAGACATACAGACTCTTGCAATTGTGATGGTTATACGAACAGTATATTTACGTTGTCAATTTCTAGTGCAACTCAAGGAGGCTATAAGCCTTGGTATTTAGAGGAATGCTCTTCTACTTTAGCTTCTACCTACAGTTCGGGTACTCCTGGTCATGATAAGAGTGTTGCTACCGTTGATATGGACGGAAGGTTGCGGTCTGATCACATTTGTACAGTAGAACATACAGGAACTTCAGCCTCTGCACCCTTAGCCGCTGGTATTTGCGCACTTGCTTTAGAAGCAAATGCTGAACTAACCTGGAGAGACATGCAATATTTAGTTGTAATGACATCACGACCACAGCCTTTAGAAAAAGAAAATGGTTGGATTATCAATGGTGTTAAAAGAAAAGTAAGTCACAAATTCGGATATGGGCTAATGGATGCTACAGAAATGGTAAATTTGGCAGAGCAGTGGGTCTCCGTACCACCCCAACATATTTGTAAATCACAAGAAATAAACGAAGACAAGCAGATAGAATCCACGTTTGGTTACACTTTAACCGCGCATATGGACGTTAACGGATGTAGTGGAACTGTAAACGAAGTTAGGTATCTTGAACATGTACAATGTAAAATATCATTAAGGTTCTTCCCAAGGGGTAATCTACGTATTCTCTTAACATCCCCTATGGGAACAATATCGACTTTGCTTTTTGAAAGGCCACGAGATGTAGTCAGCTCTAACTTCGATGATTGGCCATTTTTAAGTGTTCATTTCTGGGGAGAACACGCCGAAGGAAGATGGACGTTACAGATCGTTAATGCTGGAAACAGGCATGTAAACCAGCCCGGTATTCTCAAAAAATGGCAATTAATATTCTACGGAACTTCCATTGATCCTGTAAGATTAAAATCTAAAAAAACTTCGCCTGCCGCACCACCATTTGCATTCCCCACAGCCGCAGATGGTTATGAAACTATCGGGGATTCTTTTTACAACACTGACGCGTTTGCTAATTACCAGAACTTTCCTAATTTGTTTGCCGCTGGGTCAGATCCAGAAAAGGCAACAGCCCGCCTCGATGGACATAACGTCCCTTCTCCACATGGGGAGAATGTCCTCGCTGATAGTAATGACAAGCGCGTCATGCATGACTGTGATACCGAATGTGATTCCCAAGGATGCTACGGAAAAGGACCCACCCAATGCATTTCATGTAAACACTACCGACTCGACGATACTTGCGTGTCTCGATGCCCGCCTAGAAGCTTTGCTAACCAAGGCGCTGTATGCTGGTCTTGTCACGAGTCCTGTGAGACTTGTGTTGGACCAGGACAGGACTCTTGTTTAACATGCGCACCAGCACATCTTCTGGTCGCAGATTTGGCGGTTTGTTTACAACAATGTCCTGATGGATATTGGGAAGATACTGCGTCTTCTACATGCAGGCCATGTGCCTCCCACTGCGCCACATGCTCCGAGAGAGCCGATGGCTGTACATCGTGCGATCATCATCTCGTACTTTACGGCGGAACGTGTTTAGCTTCGTGTCCGCCTTCCCATTACGAAACTGAAGATTATTCGTGCGCGAAATGTCACGAATCTTGCGACTCATGCCTGGGGCCCGGTGAAGCGCAGTGCGTGACTTGTCGCCCGTCAAGTTATGCATTAGACGGACGATGTGTCACGTCATGCCCGACCGAATATTACGCCGACAAAAAGAGGAAAGAATGTATGAAGTAAGTATCGCAGACGTCCAATTTACCCTTATCATGCAATTAGATTTCCGGAATTTTATTTATTCATTTTAACTTTTCTTTGAAGGTGTCCCGTTGGTTGTGCTACATGCACCAGTGCGTTTTGCTTGTCATGTATATCGTCCTGGGAATTAAACAAGAAGGGAAAATGCGTGCCAACAGGGTCAGACAAGTGTAGCGCAGTTGAGTTTGTAGACAATCAAACGTGCAAACGATGCAATGATGTTTGCGACTCTTGTTACGGAGATAGTGTGGAACATTGTCTCACTTGTCCCTCACCGAACTTACTTCAGGATTACAGGTACATAATAAACCTTTTTCTTTTAAAATTATTATCGCTTTATTTTAAAATTTTCCCAAAGCACTAAGCTAAAAGCATTTTACTTTATACGGAATTAGTAAGCTAAATTTTTGTAGGTACTTATCCCAAAAATATCATGCAGGGTGGTCTAAAAAAATAGCTTCCAAAAATATTAAGTTACAAGTGTATTGTTAAAACCCCATTAATTTATTAGGTTTCAGAGTTGACCCCGTTTAAATAATTAGAAAATTTTCGTTTAAGTTAATTCATTCATGAGTTCTTTTTGTGAGTAGACGAAGCGTGAATCTGTCTTAAACAGGTACATTCAGCTCGCAGACGGAAAACTTCTTTGTCCGGTAGTTGGCTGTGTTCTTTATATTCTTTATGTTTTTTAATGCGTACACACATTGGTTAAATTGTGATTATTCTTTATTGAGGTTCATGTTTGATATAGTTTAAATATTGGAAAGTCGAGTCCGATACCTGCAGGTCGTAGGTTCGAATCTAAGTCGTGCCCACACATCTTACATCCCCGCTGCTTAATTTCAATTATGGAAAATATGCCACTTGCAAATGCAAAATGTGGAACTAACATTTGAGAATATGTGATATCTACTAACCCACATTTTATCATCTTGTGTGGATTAAGGCATAAAACCTCAACTCTTAAGATAGTTGAGAAAAGAATCGTGCTCAGCAGTGGGATAGTACCATGAAAACGGAATATGTTAGATGCTTGTATTTCAGGCTATAGAAAAACGGGATTTACATCTTTCCTTCTCTTTCCCCCTTGTATATTGTCATGCATAAATACTTGATATTGTGATTTTCTATTTGTGGAATCGTAAACAGATTTAATACAAAATTCCCTAATTATTTTTTTTAGATGTGTAGCAGAATGCAGTAAGGGCTACTATCCCGAAGCAGGCAGATGTTCGCGTTGTATCCACGGGTGCACTGAATGTGTATCGCGACTGAACTGCACCGCTTGTTCCAACTCGCTGCGGTTGCAGTCAGGCGCGTGTAGGACTACTTGTGCTGATGGGTGAGTTTTATACACTTCATTAGACAGACCAGATTAGTATACTAAAGTGCAGTGGGTCGGTCAACAACCTTTGTGGTAAACGAGGTCTTGAATGGAGACCATTAATTGGCAAACGTAGCGTAACACGACCTCATACTAGGTGAAGTGACGAACACAACAGGGCGGCTGGCAAGAACTAGATGAGAAAAGCCTCTCTGCTCTGTTCAGCTGTGGACTAAAATAGGTTGATGATGATGATGGTGATTAGACAGACTAGAAGCTACAAACGTAATTATCTCGAAGTGACCACCCAGTGAATTACTTTTAGAGAGCCAGTAGGAATTTTTTTCTACGATGTGTAAGCTAAGAATGCAGTCATAGCCAGAAGATCATGGATACTCCTAAAGTCCCTTTATCTTGAAGTCTTGGAGTAAACTTGTTTGTCGAACGGTTTTAGGGTACTATTCCGAGCCTACAATGTGTGTGTTTGTACTCTGAAGAGCAGTCAGTTTTAAAATCTTAGTTTTTTTCTAAATACATTGGATGATATTATCTAGAATTATTCCATCAGGTACTACGTGGACCGCGGGACATGCTCAAAGTGCTACCTCTCATGTCGAACTTGTATTGGACCGCGAAGAGACCAATGCGCCTCCTGCCCTGAAGGATGGAAGTTAGCTGCTGGAGAGTGCCACCCGGAGTGTCCACAAGGTAACGTTGGATTTTGTACTTACTGCTATTTGTCTTAAGGTTGTTTATACTTTGCCGTATTGTGAAGAAGGCGTTGTTTATGACAACATTTGCAAGGTTAGTACATAAACAGCAAGAGCTATATAAAGTACCTATATTATGGATCGCTTTTCGATTATGTGAATATACGTGAAATTACGCAAAAAATTCTCATTAATTTTTCACATACAAAAGAAACCGAAATAAAAACAGCAAAGGATAATTTTTCTTATTTAGCAGGATTGCCTAATGAATTCCATATACGAGTACATAAAGAGGTCGGCGGAATAACATATTTACGCTCATCGCTGTATGATTAACGTTCAATATCCAATACAATGGATGATATTAATGAAGATGTCCGGACCGACAAATCGGATTATGTTACCATAATGTATAAACATGGCTTGTAGGACGCTGGTATTCAACATATTTGCTATGAAGTAATAGTTACCTAAGTATTTTTCGAAGATTTCGGCCAACCAGTTATCGCTGCAAGACAAATAACTTAAAAATCAAAGAAACCCCCAGCTAGAGGCGATCTTGATCACGCTTTTAATTAAAGAAAACCGAATCAAAATCTGTTGTATTCAAAATTTTGTAATTTTATATTTAAACTCACAAATACTCAAAATTTTTTGATGCTCACACAACTTACGCGGTACACACAACTAGCAAGCAAGATTTGTATAGCCGTGTGTACAATTGTTTAGTGAAGAGAGTGACAGGCAAAAACTAATACTGAAACAGATATTAAAACGAAATCCTTCTTAAACCACAGACAAGATATTTTTTTTTGGGACTTAACCCACGTTATGGCCACGGGACTTGGCGTCGGGCGGGGCGTTTTGCGACTTCATCGTTCATTGCGTATTTGATTTCGAATTGTGTAAAGACAAGTGAATGCGACTGTGCAATGAACTACAAAATCGCCAGTCGCAGCGCCCGATGCAGTGTCCCGTGGCCGCGGCGTAAGTCAGGAATGACAGCGGCGCCTTGAAGAGACTCGGGATTTGAACCCGGCCAATTCCCATAGATAAGAAATAGGTACAACCAACACCTATTTTTGTTTCATGGATACAAAATTTGTGTAAATCAATGTCTAATGCCTGGAATTTAATCTAAATCAACCGTTAATTTTTTTTTCGTAAAAGCACTAACCATTCGACTTATTATCGGTCAATTGCTTAATTTTTGTTTTGATTTACAATTTCCTTTCACTCGTCGCACGCATCTGCGCTATAATATACTAACAAATCTCATAAGCACCGCGCAGGTGCATAAATAAGCACAGCAGGTGCATTTTTTATCTATGCTGTCTCCCTATTCTAACTTTCCAAGTCTATTATCTTTCTGATTAAATTCATGCTAAGTTTAGATATCTCTGGGACTTGCCTGGGTTCAAATTCTGTGCCTCTTAACGGCGCTGCTGTTTAATCCTGGTTTACAGTAGTAGTATGCAGATTGGCGGTGGTGGGTTAAGTCCTATTAAAACATTCAAAAATATTTCTTTACATAACAGTTTTTTTTTTCACCAGGTTTCTACCTAAACGGCGGAGGTTGCAGCCACTGCCACCACTACTGCCGCGAATGCGATGGCTCAGGTCCACTCCGCTGCAAGTCCTGCCCGCCGCGGTTCATGCTCGACGGTGGTCTTTGTATGGAGTGCCTCGGCTCTCAGTACTATGAAGCGACCACCGCGACTTGTAAAAGTTGCGATGCTAGTTGTAGGAGTTGTTCAGGGCCTGGACAGTTCAGCTGTACTGCGTGTTCCAGGCCTTTAAGGCTGGACAGGTATTAAAATAACTGTAATGTCTAATTTAACCAATTTAGAAATTATCATTAACCCCAACATTTTTCTAATTTATAAATTTAGGTACATGTTGTATACCTATCTGTTACATAGGTCAACGCTTTAAAGCGTCACCACTGGCGATGTTTTTTTACTATTAATGCGTCAACGCGTCGTAGATTAAAAATTGTATTGTTTTTTTTTCTGGCGCTTTAAGACGTCCAGTCGATCTTTTGATAATTTAAACGAAGTATATGATATTAAGATATAAAAATTAATGTCACAGACTAAACAATCAATGCGTGACGTGCTGCAGTGAGCGCGGTGGTACAAACTCGACGCCGGCGAACGATTGTTGTCATTGTAATCCCGATACTGGTAAGATATTTTACTACACATATTTTACGAGCACAACTCCCACTTGGCCAACGTGTGGAATTATGACATCACTTCATCCCTTTTAAGTGACTCACTGCTGGACACGGGTCTTCTCTCAACTATTTTACGAGTTAATCCACACACGCTAGCTAAGTGTGGGTTGGTTGATGTTACTTGACCTCGAGTTCTACACCCAAAACAGACATGTTTTGTCACACATTTGTGATGAACATGTATGTCTCTGGGTGTAACTAACTATTATAGGTTTGTATTTACAAAACAAAAGTAGTATATGTATAGTTGCGAGTTCCTGAATGGAGACCACGTCTTGGCAAGCGTAGTGTGAGACGCCCTCCAGCTAGGTGGAGTGACGATCTGCGAAACATAGCCGGCAGTAGCTGGATGCAACAAGCGGAGGACAGGGTGAAATGGCGCTTATTGGGAGAAGCCTATGTCCAGCAGTGGACTGCTACAGGCTGATGATAATGATGATATGTATAGTATGTCAGTTATCTGGTTTCCAAGACACAAGCTCTGCTTAGCTTGCAATCAGTTGACCGTGTGTGTTAATGTCCCGAATATTATTATTATTACTTGTGAAACACACCGTTAATATGGCTTATAAGCTCCGTATAAACTATCTTACTCTCTTCTCTGTCAAATCATTAAAAGGATGTTACATAATAGTTTATTTTTGTGTCAGGCGAATGTATAAACTCATCGGTAGCCGGTAAGAGGCGCATCTCGGAATGGAACGCTCTTACTAATGAGGTGCACCCGAGCTCGCCGCCAAGCGTTCTGTTCGTGACGCTCGCGGTGTGCGTGGCGGCAGTCGTGTTGTTCGTCGCGGTGTTAATGGTGTTACAGGTTAGTGTGATAGGAGCCTAAGTTTAGTTTGATAGTTTGATCATAAATAGGTAAAAGTATTTTCCTTAAAAACTTCCGTTGTGTTTACTTTTTGTTTATAGTTCCCATGCATTAATCGTCAGTTTAACGAACGATAGGGCACTTCGTAATAAATATTTTTATTTATACTAGCATAACGTACCGCTCATGCCCGTATTACGCGAAGGATACACAGAGGTAAATATCATTCGCATTTTTATTTTATTTTTTATCACCCGACGGGCCAATTAAATCAGCCGCAGTGTTCGATTCCCAACCAGGACCGACATTTGTATCATGGTATTCATGACACAAACTCTGCTTAGTACGGGATCGGATGACCGTGTGTGTTAGTGTCGCCATCATTATGCTGCCCGCACACGACCGATTTTTATGGCCGATTTTGTGCAACTCAAAACAAAACTCAAGGCCACGCGGACACAAAATCGGTAATAAAAATCGGTCGTGGGCGGGCCGCCTTAGACTTTCAAAATAGTCTCGATACAAAATAGTACAAGTAGGTAATAAATAAAGGGCAACACACACTGACCGCGTCAGCTCAATTTGCTGACGGTAATGAAATCGCGGCTTATCTATGATTAAGATTATTGAGTGCGCGCGCTATACAGATTAATTTAGAAGCTCACGGTAGGGAGCGTCGGGTGTCGGACCTTCCTTATTTTGTTACATGAGTATAAATGAAAGGAGAAAATGTATTTATCGACGCGTCAGTAGAGCTTAGTATAATTAAATATTTAGTAGAAATAAATTTGTTTCAATGAGTTGTAAAGGTGGAATTTATGTAAATAAAATGGTGAAAATGTGTTCATTTGGATGCAACTATCAAATTAATACTTATAATGCAAAAGTCGTTTCGGAATTTTGATATAATTTGGGCCATTTTTATATTTTTTTTATTCAAAACCACAGACCTTTGGTACGTGCTGATTTTAAACTTATAGCTCTTATTGTCCTTATTTATATCATTAATAATTACTATCCTAGTGGGTTCCGTGTTGTTGGGTCTATACATTATTCAGAATCAGTCAGTCAGAATTATATTTGTGTATTTTTCATTTTTTATGCCTCGTCAGTTGGAGATTTGTGAACTAGTCAAATTAGTTTTATGACACAATAAATTGCGCTTATTGAACACTTGCCTAGGATTAGCAACTTCACTGTGAATATGTTTTGTTAACGAATTCTTAAGACAGTTAGTATGACATACGGGCGAAACGGCATGTTGAAACTAAGTAAAAAATATTGATTACTAGCTTCCGCCCACGACCTCGCCCGCGTGGCACCTATTGGGATAAAAAGTATAGCAGTGTAGCCTATGCGTTAATCCAGATTATATTATATATCTGTGCGAAATTTTATCCAATTCCGTCCAGACATTTTCTGCGAAAGACTATCAAATATCCATACATTTTAACTTTTTTCCATATACTTAGCGTTTATAATAGTAGAATTATTGGGTTCAGTGGTTGTGTCAGGCGACATTTTGGCGTCTCAATTTTTTTTATAATTTGCAGGACTAACAAAAAGTAAAAAAATATTCATGTTGCCTAATCTTAACCGGGAACAAAATGAAAGCTTATCTACATAAACTTAAGAAACAGTTACCCATAAAATAACACAAACGACCTATAACAATACATGGTGATATCCTAATAACCTCTGAGCACCCTCAGCGGGGAACATATCCATAGTAATAAACTGTTGCAATACGTAATTGTTCTTTATTACAATCGACCTCATTCTCGTTTAGTATCAGTGACACCGACTTATCCTTTAAGACAACAAGATTTAAATGGGTTATCGTTAGGGTGTGGTTTTATATATTCTATGGTGTAAAAGCATCCGCTCGCGGGTTTACCCACTAAGACTATGTGTTATTCCAGACAATAATTTATGTCTGTTCCAAATTTCATCTAATTTCTTTCTGTAGTTTTTGCTTGATAAATTATTAAACGTCCTCACAATTATATTGACTTTCGCATTTATAATATTAGTAAAATGAAATAGTGTATAAAAGTACATTTTATATTATAAAACGCTTTTGTGATGTAGCAAAAGAGATAGGTAGGAGCCAGACTCACATTATTTTAGACAATGATTTTAGGCAATCGCAAAAGTTGTAGCAAGTGACGTAGTAGCTCACTACTAGGTACGTATTTCATTTTTGCATTTTTTAAGGGCTAAATTGAAAACCGACACCAAATTGGTATTTAGTAAGACACTGCTGCATTTTAATACTCGATGTCTTTCCCATATAAAATGTTTTAAGTTTAAAAAGGCAACAAAAAGCGACACTGGATTTCGTAGATTATAGTTTGACCTAAGTACATGACTAAAAACGATCTCGTCCATAAATATGTTAACTTCAAAAAATGTGCAGATTCTCAATTCGGCGTATCTCCGTCCGATAAGGTCCCGATAGGATAAAATATATATAATATCTAATGTTTAAAAGAGATTTAATATGAAATAGCCCCATTTTTATATTTGGTAAAAAAAATATCGCATGACTTCACTAATGCCGTAAAAGTTGACGGTTAAGTTCGTATACGTCTCGTGTAGTGTGGCCTTAACGAATTCATAAAATGATAATGTAAAATTATTTTGTTCTCAGGCGCATAGTCCCCGGGAACAACCGAAAAAGTCGCGGGCTCGCGGCATCGTATATTCACCGCTCGCTTGCACCGACGAGGGCGATGTTGCCGTCCTGTCTACACGCACCGCCTTCCCCGTACGCGAGAAAGAGACAGAACCAGAAGATGAACCTCTCCTCGTACATTCCACATAGCACGCGCTGTGATTCTAGATGTAAGTGCTTTATGACGTATTTTTAAGGTAATCGCTGATTGTTTAAAGCCTTTACTATGGAACATGGTCAAATGCGACGCAAATTATAAATTTACTGTTCTTTGCGCGTTTTGGTTAGTCTGTCGTATCTAGAAATTAAAAACCTACTAAAGTACGTAATGTATTGCTAAATTATAGTTTGAGCCGAATGACACCGTGTTCTAGAACCGCCAATCATCCGATGTACGTTTCTTGTTAAGTAACAAGTCAGTTGTTGCCTTTACTGGTAGCTAGTGTTGCAGCGTCAGCAATTATGTGATTTCCGTCATAGTTTTGTATAAATAACCACAACACAGAATATAATCAGTAAATCAACTCCGTTCAAAGTTGTGTATAACTGTATAATTTCTACCGCATTATAAGAGCCATTAAAGTATTGAATGTTAGATACAATTATTATTTTCAATTTAAAAGTCATTTCGTTACATCTAAATGGATAAGTAAGGGCTTTTTTGACGTATTCATTGTGCTATCATTATATAATATGTTAGTTAATTTATTTTCTAGATAATTTTATTACCTACATATTAAAACGTTAGTAAAAAGTCCTTACTTAGATGTAAAAATGTCTAGCCGTGTCAAAATTGGTGTATATTACAATAAATTGCTCGTAATAAAGCTATAAATTATTTAAGAAAATATATCAATGTTAAAAAATCTAATTAAATGTGTTCATAATATTAGTATAAAAGACAGACACACAAAAGTTTTAAGTTATACTGATTGTTAGTTTCATTTAAATTTCTTAGATCAGTCAGTTCCTTAGGTTTTTGTGTGTTGGCAAAATTTTTGGATCGTACCAAGTTATACTACTTTGTATTTAGGTATAACTTTATACCACGTTAGACTTTGTGGAACTAAATACATTCATTATTCAGTTATATTTTAGCTTCTATCCATATTTGATGAAGACGTACGCATACGTTTAGCTTTTGGCAGCTGTCCTTAATACACACTAAAAAAAATATACATATGAAATACACATGAAATAAAACACTTGAACTACTGTTATTTATCTGTATTGTGACTGATTTTAACTCTTAAAACTATTAAAATCTACAAAAACTACTCTAACAAAACTACGTATGTAAATTTATGCATGTATGTAATATAGCTAGTTTTAAAATTGTAAGTTGAACAAAAGACGTGTAACAATTAATTGTTATAATATCTTGTATTGTGATATTCGGACTAAAATATATAAAGCGGGTTGTACACATTGCGCCAAGGTACATTAAGCCAACATATTAGGCCAACATACATATCGAACGCAGCTATTAACAATGTCGTAACTACGAAACCTCTACTTTTCAGTACGGCCTATTAAAGTTTTATTCTTACGGACGGTCTTACTTTGGGCCTTTGGGGAATTTTATTTTTTTTAACAAAATATTTTGAAATTTGAAACTGTGAGGGCATAGATATTGGTATTGTATGAGCTTAGGTGCAATAAAACTAAAATCGCCAAAATGTAGTTCAGACTTTGTTAATAGCTATTGTTGATATATCTACTTGGCCGTATGTTGGTAATTGGCTGCAACTCTGGTCCACCATTCAGCCCTATAGAGACGATTTTTGGTGCACATACTTTAAAAGGACCAGAGCTATGCGCTACGTAAATAATATTCAATCAATTAAACAACATGTAAACACCACGCAGAGACTTTGCGGATTCAATGTTGTGTTGACTGAGCGTGCTGGTGTAGTAGACCTTGGCCTGAGTGTGCAGCAAGCTTTATAACGTGTTCCTTTTTCGATTTTTGAAATAATATTCTATTGTGACATTGATTAATTCAATTAAACCTCATTTTAAGCGTTTGATTTAGAACTGTTTAATGACATGCCCACAAAACGCGACTATATGGGGGGTTATAAAATTATTTAAACTGAGCAACTTATTTATGCAGTGAACTGTAAAATCAATAGTTGCGCCGCTAAACGTTGTGTTTCGTGGCCAAACCGTGAGTTTAATTTCCATTCAGCGGCGCGCGGCGTCTTGTTTGCAGTAACATCCGCCCATTTGGTCTGCTCTTGACTTAATCAAACGGGCCTTTGATATTAGCCTGTCGTGTAATTTGCTCAGATTACACATTCGATCAACATCCATGTAATATAGATTGATGTTGAACCCGCTTGATTGATCGATCCATTCCTAATACCCTACTAATATAGGCCACAAATTGACAAATCAACTTACGGAAAAGAGACAATACAGCCGATTAATTGATAGCCGCATAACGTCCCTAAATATTTGGCGTCCACCGTCTGACAATGTCAAGTTGAAAGAGACAATGAAAAAAAATTAAAAAAAATGTTTTTTGTATGTTGGGTCAAAAAGTGGTTTACCAACTCAATAAGCTAGGAATTTCATGAAGTGCACATAACTTCCATCTAAGGAATACTTTTGACGTTTCCATAGATTTAGCATACATTGAAGAAGTCATCTGACATTTAAACTGTTAATAAAAAATTAAAAAATCACTTTATTACTAACAAGGTCCATACAAAATTTAAATCTAAAATATTATCTTAAAGGTATAGTTATAGAATAAATAAGCAATTCTGCCTACATTGGCCCCGATTCTCTTCATCTATAACTAAATGATAGTAAGATAGTCGCTATCTTTTTTTTCATTCATTCATTCATTCACGCCTTGTACTAGACGACACGTAACATGTTGACTGAATCACATTAGGTTATCAGTTATTTAAAGGTAGCAATTCTCTAATTTTGATTCAGTTATAGAATGTAAGAATCGGCTCCATTTACAGCGTATGTATGTATCCTATCCACAATTTTGTGTAAAAATAATAAACAAGAGTGACGGGAGCAGTGCCCATAAAACATGCCAATAGGATATAACTTTGAATCTTTGTTGAGATCTGAAAGTTGAATGACAGTTTTGTAGTAAATATTCCGTGTTCATTAATGAGCGCGTAAGCATGTCATTTGTATAAAGAATTGTTCAGCGCCATCAGCGGTGCGAATTAATTTGTTTCGGGCAACTATAAAAATATATTAACTTAAAAAACATATATCATACTAATAACTATTTAACACGGAGAGACGGTGTTGTTGTTAGAAACACTTCAAAGTCATGTTTAGTTTTAGTGGGTAAGCGCGTTTCATTGTAGACTACATCATCGCTTAATGTCAGGCAAGTTGGTGAAGCTAAACATACTTATTATTATGTAACAACCTCATAGTTTCCCACTGTTGGGTACGGGTTTTCTCTCAACTATCTTAGGAGTTGAGAAAGTTTACGCTTTAATCCACGCACGCTGGGCAAGTGTGGGTTAGTGGATGCCACATGTCTTTGAATGATTAGTTCTTAGACATGCTGGTTATTTTACGGTGTTTTCCTTCACCAATATTGAGCTGTAACTTTCTAACTAACTAACCTTCACCAATATAAATAAATTCATAAAAATATGTATGGGGCACAAAATAAACACTTTTCTTCGTACAAATGACGTCTTACGCACTCGCGATATAGTAGTAATGCGCTTTATGTTTACAACAAAATTGACACTCAGCATACTGGTTAGACTTTCTAGACGTTAAGGGAGATTCACATTGCCGCTAAGAGCTAAATATTAGAACAATATTTTTTTCTTCTGTACATACTTGATATGATGAGTACTAATTGTCTAGGAAAGAAATACATTTCAGAGTAATATAGATGATCAAACGAACTTCTTGAAGTGAACCTCGATCGCTATTACAGTCGCTTCATTCGAAGGACCTGTTTTTGTCAACTCCATTGCAGCATAAAATATAATTATAATAATAAACAATAATATCCTGCAATTAAGTTTCCAAAAAAATTCCATCAAATGAAGCCGTAGTCAAAATGTTCTTTATTTTTATATACTTCTGATGTGTGTATTTTTGTAAAATATTTGAAATAAGTTATTCGCTCCTTTTTGCGGCAATGTAAATGAAACCTTATTTTTACTGTGTTTTAATTGTAATTAGTTTGTAGGCCCAAAGTTACCGTAGCAACTTAAAATTTGTACAATTTTTAGTTTGAACCCATTGTTTAGTTAACCTTAACAAAAATAGTTTAAAATATCGAATATAAAATTCTGACTCGTCATAATTTTAACGTTATTGTTTAAGTAGAAAAGCTTCTTAGTTTTAATTTTAAATAGTGCAAAATTGATTAATGATTTATTTGTTATACCGGCTTTAGTTGTATTTTAGATATAAATTACGAAAAATTAATGCCACAAATTTTTAACCAGTCGCAAATGAAATGTTTTTATAAAAATAATAATATTGTGATAAAATACTGTAGTATGATTCATAGGAAATGTATTATAACTTGTTAAGAGTACGACAAAATAGAGACGTTTAAGTCAAATATAATGTTACCATTTACCACCACATGTACATAAATGTTAGATAGTTTGTTGAATTGTTGATAGGCTGGTAGAGGCTGCATGTTAATTTGAAATCAGCATTTTTTACTATTATAGTCTTCGTTTCGTTCCATCTTAATATATATATTTCTTGTGTGCGTGTGTATGTGACTGAACTCCTCCTAAACGACTGGACCGATTTTGATGAAATTTTTTGTGTGTGTTCAAGGGGATCTGGGAATGGTTTAGATTCACAATTTTGTCTGCTGGCGGTACGAAGTTCGCTGGGGCAGCTACCTTTTAAATTTAAATATTCTTAGTGTTCTAACTAAAAGACACTTATTCACATCTGTTTCATATTTTTAGATTACAATTTAATTTTTTAACGTGTCTACCAGCCTTAAGAATATTGTCAATAAATCTTTACTAAATTGTATATTAAATTAAATTCGAAATATTTTGGCTTAAATTTTTGTCAGTTGTAACTTTAATAAATAATTTATTCTGAAAAAATAAGATGTTTCTGTAAAAAACTTCTTGACATCTGATTTGACATATGTCACATATTGACTTAATTTCCACTATATCGATATAACTACTGCAATGTCATCAAAATTTTGTAATTTATTTACGTCTCTGCAGTTTTCTAGTTTGTTTTAGTGGGATTATTTTTAATTAAGAATATATTTTTGTATGAAATGTTCTTACGTGCAATTAATATTTGTAATAAAAGGAGATCTATGTCATCAAGTTTTGTTTTAATTTTGAAACCTCGAGTATTACCACAATACTCATTACCCACCATCTTCCGTACCTGGATGACCGAGCTTGACTCAGTTTTATTTTTTTGGAAATAATATTAAAAAGGCTCCACAAAAAAAGGATCTAGAAAAAAAGATGACAAAATAATTATCTGGAGTCTTCTTATTCTAATGATATTTTCGCAGTTTTATGGCCTTAATGTCCAGACATGCTGGTCAATTGCAGGTTGGTAGATGTCACATGTCCTCGAATGATCAGTTCTTAAACATGCCGGTTCATTGATATTGAGCAGCGGCGATGTAACCATTCACACAAAGATGGGCATGACCGGGGATCGAACCCGCGACCTTATAGACGTGGCTCAAAGGCAAGGCTGATACCGTTGCGCCACCAGTCCCCAGGTACCTACTGTGTACTAATCAATGCGATTCCGCCGTCTTGGCTAATTCACGTAATAAGTTTATTTGAAATGCAGTTGCAGTTAAGTTTCGACCAAAACAACCCTTTTCGTACTCTCATAATTTTGACAATCGCTGTCATGGTGGCGTCAAGTTTGTGTCACGCGAGCGCTTTAGGTTAGATAGTACGGCTAAAAAACTATAAGAATACTATTTTGCCCTAAGACAAAAACTTAATTGCAACTGCTCCTCAACTTGCTTGGTGAGTCAAGAAATTACGTGAATTAGGGCACAGAGGTCCTGACACACACGGCATAAAAATAGGCTTACAAAAGTTTCTCCTCACGTAGTCACCCTTTAAATTCCGTAAACCTGAAAAACGTAACGTTGATATAAAGTAAAGGTAACACTTGTATCCCAATACTATCCTACGCATATATTACCGCAAATATAGGGTTGATTTGCATAGTATTGTCCGAAGACCACGCATTAACATTTAGACTAGTCAGCCCTAGAAACCAGATGCCAATACGGGATCATAATAGGATTTGGGACGCAAATATCGTATGCTATTTATGTTTGTACTATGTTGTTGTTTCATAATACATACTTGGAGCATACTATTTTTTTTTTTGCCTATAGCACCTTTCCTTCACGCAAGAAAATAATGTTACCTAAACGTAAATTGTAATGGAAAATATTTGTCATTCATAAAAATCTTATAAGCCTCAATAGGTTAAAATGGATTCTGTCTCTTTCTTACTAGTATGAATGTGAAAATGATAAACAAATACGAACGAATTATAAACCTATTTTAGCTATTAAAAGCTTATAAGACACATACAAATAAGGGAGTTAGCTTTTGGAATATGTACAATAACGACCATCAATAAAATTAATCAAAATTACATTTGTTATGTAAAGCCAAAACAACCGTATGTAAACTGTGCACATGACAATACTGAATCAATGGCAATATTAAATCGATATTTTATATACTAGCCGTCTTCGTGAACTTTGTTCGCGTATTTCTTACCTTTTAAATCTTCCATAGTTAATGAAAAAACGAGTACTTCAAGACCAAAATCAGTCAATCGATTTAGACGATCTCAAATTTAAACCATCAATGATTTTTTTATCAAAACAGGATTAGGTTTCGCCCGCGCGGATGTCGGTTATTGCACTAAATCATTAACCTCTTTTAGCGCAGTCGAATATAATCTATCCTATGTCCTTCCCCGGGTCTCAAACTATCTCCATACCAAATTTCATTCAAATCGGTTCTTTAGTTTTGGCGTGTAAACGTGACAGGCAGACAGACTGAGATAGGTACTTTCGCATTTATAATATTAGTAAAGATGTGGTCTTCATAATTTTATTGTGACAAAAGCTATCTACATATGTAATATAATAATATGTCACTTTAGCGTAGGTACATTTATTGTTAGACAAAATGAATGAAGTTACATGAAGTTTTTCCTTCGTAAAACCTTTCCAAGTTAGAGTTAACAAGGTTTGTAGGGCCCAGAGTCTTGCAGACTTGAATCTTCAAGGCCTTTGAGTAATTTGGGATGTCTAGTAAGTTTTTAGTTTTTTCTAGTGACAAAATACTGCGAGGGTTGTGATTACTATTCTGTACATGGAAAATTACAGACTAAGTTTAACAACTACTTTTCTACTATAAGGGGCTGTTTACGAGCGAGAAAATCGCGACGACACTATTGCCGTGCCATACCTACCTTTTTTCGAGGATGTAGGATGCGTGAAGTTTGTTGATAAAAACAGTCACTTTGTAGCACAATCAATTACTATATATTTTCTAGTTTTACACATTAAAAGTAGTGTGTTTCGGATGGCTGTTCGTAAGCGAGAGCGTTGATGTTGCCAACACAAGAATAATATAATTTAACATAAACGTTTTTTTATTTTGCGATAGGTTGGCGCTTGACTACAACTTGCCTGATGTTAAGCAATGATGTAGTCTACGATGGAACGCGCCAGCTCAGTAGTAGATACGTTCTAAAAGTCCCACTGTATCAGTGTGATACAGTCACCATAACGCCTGAAAATGTCGGTATATATAATCTAAAATAAATCTTCATAAAATCCGTTACAAAGTAGTTTTATTTCATTATCAAATTTAAATATTGTTACTAGCTTCCGCCGCCGGTGGCTTCGCTAGCTCGGTATTAGGGAAAAGAAAATGGCATATGTGCTATTGCATTCTAATCTATCTTTGAGTCAAAGTTTATCCAAATCCGTCTGGTAGTTTTTTCCTAAAAGGGGATCAAATAGAATATCAAACATCTGTATCCATACAAAATTTCTTCGTTCATTTATTTATACCAGAACAGGTTAACAGATTAAAAATTATGTCTTATATCTCTCTTTATATCACTAACATATCATTATTTAATAAATAGGTACCTATCTACTCATAATAATAATAATATAACATCGTGGGACATTAACACACACGGTCATTTGATACCAAACTAAGCAGAGCTTGTACTATGGCAACCAGATAACTGGTAATATACTGCATAATAATACTTTTCTTTTGTAAGTTTTCTTAAATATAGATAATTACACCCAGAGTCAAGCCAAACAGACATGATCATCACACAAATGTCTGACTTCTGTGGGAATCGAACCTATGACCTGCGGCGTGAAAAACAAGTATCTTATCGACCACGCCATTGGCCCTAAGTAGGTAAAACATAAAAAAAAAACAATAAACATCAAAGCGAGAATTGTATTGAGATTTTATACGATTCACTGATCTTCGAGTGGAAACTAACGCACTGGAATGAATTTAAATAAAATGTTATACCCAAATTGACTATCTAGGTAGTTATATCAATGTAAGGGTTTGTTAGTTTGTTTGAATGCGCTAATCTCAGGGACTAGTCCGAATTGAAAAATTCTTGCACTGTTAACTCATTTATCGAGGAAGGCTGAGCATGATATAAAATTTAGGTCATCTCCTTCCATCCGTAGGTATTTCAGTTAAGGCGACAAGTCTAGACTGGCCTACGCAAGACATAATAAAGTGCACAAATGTATGCGCAAACACAGGTCTACCTACTCTCGAAGCCAGTCAGGCCAATCGGTCGGACATCGTGATCGGTGAGACATCGGGCGGAGGACCGATTGCTATACGTGATCTGGAGGCACAGGGGTGTCAGAACCAAATTCCTGACTGCAGACTAATGTTGAGAAATTTAAAAAGATAACACTATTTGAGGCATGGTGTTTTCTTAAGTAGGTACATTGAAAGTCTTTAACCCCCGACAAAAAGAGGGGGTTATTAGGTAAGTATGATATGTAAAATAAGTTTGTTACCTTGTAGCGCCTAAACGGATGGGTCGATTTTGATGTGTTTCTTAGAGTCTGATTTGATCGATATGGGTCTTCTTTTTTATTTTGATTTACAAATTGTTCGATTTTAAGCCATGATGTAGTCTACGATGGAACGAATGCGTATGATTTGCGATGGGTTTATGTAGCGTCCTTTTTGCGAGATGGGATCGAAAGTAAAATTACATAATGACGGATGGTCTCTTCAATGCCAGACATATTTCTTAGAAAAGCGATCCTTTCTTACTAAGTCTGTTTTTCACTTTGTACTAGAAGCAAGAGTACAATTCTCTAAAATAATGAACGGTTGAAGTTTCAAAACAAATTATAGCACACTACATTGTTGTTATAAAGGTGCGAGCATACTATGTTGGGCTGCAATTTGCTAGCACAATATAAGGAAACAGGGAAAATTCTACAGAAACCATGTTGCTTGTATGTATGTAAAACTAGGTTTCGCTCGTGGCTTCGCCCGTATATTATTAGGATAAGAAGTAGCATATAACAGCCTCACGGAAACTGGATATCTGATAAACATTTTAATTTTCTATTGTAAATAACTAGCTTTTTATAATAACTAGCTTTCCGGCCGTGACTCTGCCCGAGCATGTGTCGGTTATCGCGCAAAACCATTAACCATACAGTTTTATGTTGTGTTAAGTACGTATTTTGCGTTGTGATGTAGCCTGCCCTACGAATCGCTGAGCTGCGGTCCGATTCGACCGTGCGGCCCTCTCCACCGCGGCCACTCTGCGGCCCGATAGTCTGCTCTTACCTTTCAACCTACAGACATTGTTATTTACGCTTCACAAACTTACATAATTTAGCCAAAAGATTAAAGATTACCAACAAACATTTCAATGTCTCAAAATGTTTTATGAAGTTGTTCCAGTAATTTCGTTAAAAAGCTATTAAAAGCATCTGGATTGTGTTGTTCGAGAAGAAACTCGAGTACCATTTGTTAACGATGCCTTGAGGGTAACGATGGATTCCAACCGTAGACTTAAATATTGCTTCGGAAAGACCAAAATGTGCGCGTGAGAACTTCTTCTTCTTCTGTTAGTTATGGCCTCTGCGGAAATTATTACGCAATCTAGCCAATGTCAAGTTTAAATAAGTATACAAACTTTTCTAAAAATTGTAATGAAATACTATAAAACTTCAGCGGTCTTCTACGGTTATTAAATTCTATTAAAACTATCATTAAATAAGTAGGTAAGTATACAAGCTTTTAAAAGTTTAGTAGTAATAAAAGAAAACTAAAAAACTGCGCTGTTAGTATAAGATGCCATTTTTTTTTAAATTTTTGATTGAGAACTATTTCAGTTCTCATTCGAAAATTAAAAATGAGTGACAGTACTCCTTGTACGAATTTGTCAGTAGATACAAAAAAAGTTTTCAAATCTATAATTAGTCAAAATGAGTTTGCAAATGGTTTTTTACTACTAATCTTTAAAAACTTATATACTTTTTTAAACTTGACACTGGCAAAATTGCGGAATAATTTCTGCAGAGGCCATAATTAAAAGAAGAAGAAGAAGAGTTTGCAAATTTATTTTTTTATTTAAAAAGTTAGTTGAGAGTGAGATAGAATGCTAGAATTTAATAAAATAAACAGTAAATAAAAAAAATAATTGGATGTTAATTTATTATCTTGACAGGTGGCGATGCTGCGATGGCGCAGCGGTACGGGCCTCGCCTTAGAAATATTAGGTCACGGGTTCGATTCCCAGTCGTACCCACACATATTTGTGTGAAATGTTTCATCGCCGCTGCTCAATATCGGTGAAGGAAAACAGCGAGAGGAAACCGGCATGTCTAAGAACTAGTCATTTAAGGAAATGTGACATCAACCAACCCGCACTTGGCCAGCGTGTGTGGATTAAGGCCTAAACTCTCTCAACTATCTTACGAGTTGAGAGAAGACCTATGCTCAGCTGTGGGACACTAAAAGGGTAGACGTGAAGTTTTAGTCAAGAGCAAGCCTAATATAGCACAAAAATAATTCTAATTGAAGGTGCACTCCCATGAACAAAGATGACTAGTGAGTAGGTACAGTTGGGACAGCGCGTTTAGTCAGCTAAGAATGACGTGTATTTAGATAATATCACTCCATTCAACCCAATTCAAGGTAATATGTGTCTTAATGGTTAGAAAACACGACATATTAACTGTAGTACAGGTTGTAAATGGGGTCAATGGTGGCTGTAAGGTGTAATTTACTTACGTATGCCAAAGAGGTGGGCTTCCGAGTAATTTATTTAACCCATAACTTTATTAATGGAATAGGTTAAGTGTCGCCATCGATTTTAGGACCTGTTTACTAACCTATGAGTCATGTGTTTGCAGGTTAAACGTTGGTTAGTATAAGGAAATCTAGTTCAGTATTGAGTTAAACATTTGATTAGAAGATGTTGAAGTTGGACTTAAATTACTTAGAATGGGCGGCAATTAAGTAAAAGGACTTACAGAATGCTGCTTGCGTGCCTTCATTTTAGCGATATTAGAGCCTATACGTTTTTCAACACTTATTATGTTAACTAATAAAATCCTGTGATGTTACACGGGATGTTACGTGTAAACACAGCCATCTGATTTATTTTAATTTTATTCTTCGATAGGCTGGTGCTTGACTACAACTTGCCTGATGTTAAGCAATGATGTAGTTTACGATGGAACGCGCCAGCCCAGTATACCGATTCACTCGTGATTACGAATGATTACCGGTGAGAAGGTGGCAGTGGAATGAGCCTCTTTAAGGCAGAAAACTGAACAGAGCCATCCGGTGATCTGGGCCCAAATTCACGTAATTTCTTGACTCGCTGGTCAAGGTGCGGTGAAGTTGCATTTAAATTTACATCTTAGTACGAAATGGTACTCTTGTAATTGTCATAGAGATAGCATATACACCAAAGCGCTCGCGAGTAAAGTTGTCGCGAGCGTATCTGACAGCGGCTGTCAAAATTACGAGAATGTAAAAAGGGCTGTTTTGATCGAAACTTAACTGCAACTGGACTGCAACTGATCTTATATAATTACGTGAATTAATATACTGGGCGTTACTGTTTAAACGATGAATATTAGGTAGGTGGTTATAAGTGTAACTGCTAACCGATTTGCATAACTAATCTATAATATAAAAATGAATCGCAAAATGTGTTGGTAAGCGCATAACTCGAGAACGGCTGAACCGATTTCGCTAATTCTTTGTTTAGAATGTTCCTTGAAGTACGGAGATGGTTTTTACGCAAAGAAAAAAAAAACCTCCTCAGAAACGGCTTGACTGATTCGGTAGGTCTGAGAATCGGTCGTAATCTATTTTCGGACCCGGTAGGTGGTACTACTTTATCGGGCAGGACGACGTCTGCGGGGTCCGCTAGTTTAATATAAAAGATCATCCTGACACATTGCCTATAGCTATAACGTTCACCGAACCTGCTTCTGATTGTGGGTTCCTCTCGTTTACACCATTTAATAAAGAAATTCGTAGTAAATAAATGTGAGAGAAAAGCAGGTGATTAATCGCCCTATGTTATCTTTATCAAGGGTTTCGGGGTAAACAAACATTGCAGACCATTTGTTTGGTTAATTACGTTTCTGATAAAAAAAAATTAGCAACCCCTACCGCCGCGCGCCGACGTTTACAAAAGAACTTCAACTTCTCGTAATCAATTTATTAGTATCTAGACTTAGTAAATTAAGCCTTTAAAGAAAAGGCATAGGAAGGCGAACTTCTTTGCCATTTAATTTAAAAAATAATAATTTAGAACGGATTTTATCGCGGTTTATTCTAGACTTTTTTTTTAAACAGACTACGTCTTACGACTTTGGAACGGACTTTGGTGGACTGAAAAGACTGAAGCGTCTGGATAAAAAATATAAAATAAACAGCGATAAAATCTCGAAGTAGTTTTATTTCAATGTGTGATATTCGCGTAAATTGAAGAAAATACCATTATTTTTGGTCAGGTAATTTGATTTTTTTGACTGTGTGCATTTGAAGCTAGTACTTCGGGATTGCTGTAGTACCCACCCAAATGTTAATATGTAGGTACAGGATTTCGTTTCTTGTATGAGTTACTTGTGTAGATGTATTCTTTAAGCATGTGTATGCATTTACCTCGCCCTCACCAACAGTAACAAATAAAATGATAGTGAAATTTCGTTCTTCTCTTATCGATATAGGACTCAAAGTATTTAGATGATAATTGGTTATATGTACTCAAATTTGTATCCCTTTTCGTATTAACTAAGGTATAGGGCGTATACAGTAATCAAAGCAGTTTATTTATGCACCTAGACATACACTATGTCGTTATCTATATTATTAAAAGTTTTTGGAAATAAAATATTTTGTTAATACCGATATATTTTAAAGTTTTTCTGTAAGACACCGTTCGTTAAAACATTTTTCTGGCCAAAGGTCAAGTGGTTGTAATTTCAGCTTGTTTTGTCTTAATGCGAATTTCAAACGAATTTTTAATTTATATAAGAAGCTATGAGATGATAATAGTAGCTATTTAACATTTCCATATTTGTTAAATTGTCCATAGTTTAAACAAACCAACAAAATATTGGCAGATTATAAGTGAAAACTTAAAACTTTTAGCATTCAAATTTGAATGTATAAATTTAAATTATCAATCTGGTTTTTACATCTATTGACATGTATGTATGACCCATCCAAAAACATCTAATACCCACACCATACGACCGCTCCACAGATGACTACGTTTGTGACTCGCACCCATAAGAGTTTCCCCTACCAAAAAATGTCCAACGCGGCTAAAGAAGTTTTCACCTCAACAAAAACATACCAGCTCCGTTATTAGTAGGCAAATGTATCAAATTACATATCATTTTTATCCATATCATAAATAAACCTTCAATTTCCACCCGTTATTGACACTTCAAATACAGAATTACCATTGTCAGACCTTCATAGTAACTCTATTGACATGATATATGATAACCAATACTTTTTGTTCGGCCTTTTACGTTATGTATGTATGTAAATAAATTCAATAAGTTGGCTCCCTGGACACGGCGACGTCAAACGAAGCTCCGTGGGCCCAATAATTCAATTTACCCTGGTATATAGATTCTATGTTACTTAAGGCATGTTTACACAAGTATAAGTTACCTAAATTACTTAACGTACCTACTGACATTACCTGTATTACAAATACTATTACAATTCAAATCAGGTTAGGTTTCTTTTTAAAAATGGGTAAAAATTTATAGTAGTTTTTCTTCAAGGCCATATGATTTTATCTACCTTGTTTAAGACAGAGCTCTTAATCAAAGAATATAAAAGGACTATCCGAATCAAAAGTGTTTTCCTTTTTTAAAGCCATTTAAGACCAATTTCTTTTGAAGTTTGGTAAAATAATTCACATTGATTTGAAGTAGTACCAGTGTGAATGTGCCCTTATCTCACATGACAAACTATTCGTGGTAAACAAAGATACGTCACATCACACCCTATAAAATAATGTATGCTCTATTACCGGAAAGAATTTTTTCGTTACAAAAGTTTGTGACAGCGGAACGGATCGTCCTTGGATATGTTCTTGATCTTTATTATAAGTTTTACCAGTGGTTTTGTGTGAATAAAATATCTAAATGAGTAGCGGCGATGCAGCAGTATCAGCTTTGCCTTTGAAATATTTTAGTCACAGGTTCGATGCCCAGTCGGACTCACATATATTTGTGTGAACAGTTTCATCAGCGCAGCTCAAGCTATGAAAGACATGATTAAACCGTCATGTCTAGGAACTAATCATTCGAGGACATGTGACATCCACTAACCTGCACTTGGCCAGCGTGTGTGGATTAAGGTCTAAACTCTCTGAACTCGTAAAATAGGTGAGAGAAGACCCATGCCTACCTATGACCTATTTATTGTTATTATTACTAGCCCTGATCATCCTATAGCTAGGCCTTTGCCCACACACCTAACACATCACATCCCAGACATCACGATCTTGAACCTCTTCCATTCACCTGCTTAAGAACCCATCCAGCCCATCCCGTCGTTTCTTCTGGGTCTACCTCGACGTCTTCTAACTGGGTCTGGGCGCCAATCTATCACTACCTTCGGCCACATCTCGTTGGTCATGCGACAGACATGTTCAGCCCAATCCCTCTACAGCTTAGCGGCTTTCCGAGCTACATCTGCGATCTGTGTCTTTGAGCGCAACTCAGTGTTACGGACTAAAGTTTTAAATAAATGAAATTTATTTTCAATTGTATTGTTTTCTTTATTCAAACTAATTTTAATCTGTAAATATTTTTGAAGTGAGTAGATTTTTTCTGCATGTTCTTTGCTGGCTTTAGGTACAAAAGTAGGTTGTGGAAACTTGTATGTCTGCTAATAGGCCGCATACTGGCTTACCAGACACATTTAGGCCCATTGAAAGCACCCCTAAACTAATTTATGGAATTTTATCCACCTAATTTCAATGTCTGGGTTATTAATTGAACAAATTCGGATTTATTGATTCACCTATCTATTGGATTTCAGTGGCAAACTCATTTTCATATTAATTTGAAACGGGTTATGCGGGGGTTTGTTAGGGATCATATAGGATCGAAGTTACTTTAAATTTTCGAATACGTACGATTTTTAAGCCTTATCGTGGTAAAAAAATTCATAAGTGTTCATTTTAATTAAGTAGGTTTATACACCTATTACTTACAATAGTCTTACTTAGTTTAGTATTCCCAGTCGTGCCACACATATTTGTGTGATTTGTAATATCGCCGCTGCTTAATATCGGTGAAGGAAAACATCTTGAGGAATTACTTACTTTATAATATTAGTAAGGATTTTACAGCGCGGCGCTGTAGAAGGTACCTACTTTGTGATTCGTGTGGATCTGGCGGTGCCTGTGCCTTTGTATTAAACTACGCGACTGGATGTTTGGAAGTTTCCCTTTACTAATTAATGTCATATTTTCCTGTTAAACTGAACCATAAAATGTGTCTGACAACAAAGCAAATTAAGAGCTCCTCTCATTTGTAAGAACCCTTTCTAACCAACCACGCAAAACAACATAAAATAATGGTACCCACTTAACAAAAACACGGCCGTTCTAACAAAGTTTAATTAACAAAAAGTCCTGTTCCCAAAACCGCGAAACAAAAAGTGCTACCCTATTACAAAGGCTAATCAAGTTGCCGTCCAAATAATTAACCTGTACCTCTAAGGATCTTCAATACCTTCGCTTAATGTATACAGAACCCGAAATGAATGTCTCAAATCCGCCCCGACGGTTACAAAACCAACAAAAAGCCTTAATTTATCTTTGGCAAGAGGCCGAAAGGACAAAAAACGAAGGTACAATTTGGATAGCGAATTTTTCAGGACCCTATCTATATGTTAATGAGTCGGTTGATCAAATATATGTTAAAATGGGTGATATTATTGAGTTGGAATTGGATATAAATTGAAATAACATGGATCGGGCGAGTGTCGATACGGCATACTGATGTTGATCGATTGATATGCTTCGGAATCCAACAGTTAACGTTAAAAAAGGTTCACCCATTTACATAGTTACTTAAAAGTTTATTTATTTTTACCTTACCAACCCATTTTAAAGAACAACTTTAAAAACTGTAACTATTTGAGCTGTTTGCGGGTGAATCGCTTGGACCGTGGTGGGTCTCTTAGAGCATTTAACAAAGTAAGTGTTATACGCGACTTCTAGTATTGTTTCTGCTAGTATTTTGGAGAGGCAAGGTAACCGCGTAAAGCCCACATGTGAAAGTTGAAACGTCTATATATACACACGTTACTAAAGCTATAGATTGACCATTTAACTCGCGTATCGATAACTGAGGTACAAAGTCATAAAACATGTCTAGGGATGCTGTGACTGTACTACATTTATTTATGCTAAATAAAGATTTTTCATTTTTTCATTTTCATTTCATTTTCATTAATTAAATCTCATAAAGATCTATTTAACCACAGATAAAAGTAATGTAAGACTATTCGTCACTAATATCCATATCGCTTGAATCATCATCACTGTCTGTGCAGCTATCTATACACACAAACATATGGTATGAACAGTTTATGCATACAAACTGTTCATGTACCTCGTCAGATGGGACCGCGCGCAATACATGTTCCATGTTAAATTTTCCAAGGTGGAGCCCGAGCTCCCGTGTACTTTCCTATGAAATATCTTTTAGTTTAATAAACTAAATTTTTTATTTTTTTATTTTTTTTTAAACTAAACTTTAATAAACACGTGATCTGAGGGTTGGTCAACATCGTCGTCAAGAGATGTCATAAGTATTGCCATACAGTGTGTCAGTGCTGCAAGTTTTTTAGGCACGTTCCCCCCTTTTTTTTGTTTACCGGGGGGAAATCCTTTATGAATCTTCCGCCCATGGGCGCAGGGTGGGGGGTATGTGCGACTCCATACTGGTTAACCGAACTAAATCCCCCCGGGTGTTCCTTCGCGCATCCAAGCCAGGGTGTTACAGGAACCACAAGTGACAAAATCGTGAGGCACATTCCCTTTAGGCCTTGGTTCTATGGAATTCTATGAATTATCTATCTAGTTTTTAAGTAAGAATTTAACGGTCTTATTACTTTGTAATAAAAGCCTCTAAATAAATAAAGATTAAAAAAAAAAAAAAAAAAAACGGTCTTATTCATAAAAATCTTATAAGCCTCTTTACTTAAAATGGACTTTGTCCCTTTCTCACTAGTGTTAATGTCAAGATGACAGACAAAGACAAATAAATTATGAAACTAGTTTAGCTATAATGAGCTTTCAAGATGTTTATTAATACAGGGGTAATATAGTTCTTATATTTTAAGTTACCCACTGCATGTATTGTTTTAAGCGAACCTATTTTAGATAACATTTTCACAGATTTTTATAAATATCTATGAAGAAATTAACAGAAATCTTTTTTAGCTTTTTTTTCAGACTTAAATAACCGATTCCGATAACATGTTGTTTATTTAAATTCTAATCTCTGAAGAAAAATAATAATATTCTTACGCGATATATAATACCTGCATACGCCGCGCCAGAATGCTATTTATTAAGTTATATTTATTTAAGACCCACTTTTACCTTTAATAAATCCCCTATATTAAATTTTCATTAAATATAACAAAGACGTTGCTCTTTAAGCCATTATCCTTAAACAGTATAAAATATTTAACAAACTCCCAACACCGAACCTGATCGCGAACCTAGCCCGTAATCCTTCCAAATAAATCTTATTTAAGGAGTAAAATATCTTGAACATGATAAACTTCTTCCCTAATTAGTGTCTGGTTGTAACTTTACTCCTACTATAGAGAGGAGAAACCGTGTAGCGTTTATTTAAGCAGTTTTTAAATAAACGAGATGGTTTAATATATCTACTAAGAAAATCGTCTCGAATTTAAATAAATGAAATTACGAGTACTTACTACATAACGAGTAACGAATTTTTTCGCGGTGTATCTTAAATTATTTGACGGGCCGGCGTGGTCGGTAAGATACTTGCTTTTCACGCCACATGTCATGGGTTCGATTCCCACCCGAGACAAACATTAGTGTGATGAACATTAGTGTTTGTATCGAGTCTGGGTGTAAATATCTATTATAAGTAGTGTATATTTACAGAAGAAAAGTATTATGTGTACCTATAGTATATACCAGTTATCTGGTTTTCATAACACAAGCTCCGCTTAGCTTGGGACCAGATGACAGTGTGTGTTAATTTTTTAGAATATTTATTATTATTATCATATTATTATAATATCCCCACGTATTGAAGTTTTTTCAAGCTTCATGTAACGGGGAGACTGAGGTATTAATTGACGTCTCTACTTAATAACTACTAATTACAAATATAATATTTTTCTTCAACTCGTTTTAGTGTTCCACTGCTGGGCACGGGTCTTCTCTCACTTCTTATCACTATCTTACAAGTTGAGAGAATTCAGGCCTAAGTCTACGATGGCCAAGTGCGGGTTGGTGGATGTCACGCGAATTCGAATGCTTGTTTCTTCAATATGTTTTCTGTCACCGATATTGAGCAACGGCGATGACTATCTATGACCCGTTTCTTTTAGAGGTCGCTGGCGCACAGGGCACGCGTGCGCTCATCGGGTATAGCTGTCATTGGCGTTCAAAAGGTTAATAATGCTCTGGTTTCATCTAGATGTTTTATTTCACAATAAAATAAATAATAATAAATATTCTGGGACATTAACACACATGGTCATCTGGTTCCAAGCTAAGCAGAGCTTGTGTTGTGAAACCAGATAAATGGTATTTACTATACATATAATACTTTTCTTTTGTAAATATATACTTATAATAGATATTTACACCCAGACTTGACACAAACACAAACGTTCATGTTTCGTCATCATTAATGTTTGTCTCGGGTAGGAATCGAACCCACAATCTGCGTTGTGAAAAGCAAGTATCTTACCGACCACGCCACCGGCCCGTCAATGATAGGCTAAAAAATAATCACAAAGATGGATAGCTAAAGTAAAGTAAAGTAAAATTTATTCATGTAGTAAGTAGTCACAATTAATATCTTAGAGTACAGGTTTATTTCATAACAGGTAGTGTATAATACGTTTGCCTGAACTAGGTTGTCCTGTGATTCAGGCTTAAAAGGCAGACAATGTTTTATTAATCACTAAAGCTCAATATTATATAATTAAGTAAATTATAAAATGTCAACAGAAGAAACGTTTTGAGCGACATGCTACATTAGCAATCCCTTTTCATAAAGATAATAATTTGTTCGGAAAATTCATTAAAACTCAGAAGATTCACTGAAGCGATATCTTTATAACATGTTCAATTTCCCCCAGATATTAGATGAGTGAGTAATGACACAGTACAAACGGTTCAGTATGTTTACTATCGTTTGTTATTTGATTTTTTTTTATAATAACCACCTATAAATCGCGATTCTCGGGTCGAGCAAAAAACTTTTCAAATAAACTCAAGAAATCTTAGTTGCAGCTCTAAATTTGGAATTGTGCCCAACTAACTGCAATAGGCTCGCCTCCTATTACGTGTTGGATCTAAACATAGCCGCCGGAAAGGAGGTGGTATTCACCTCTGCCTACAGCGACTGAAAATACCTTGAGCAATGTCCATGATTGGCACTTATGGGTCACAGTGGTAATTTTTTTTTTGTTTTTTTTTTTTAATTTATTTTTACTTAAATGTTTTTGTTACTGTTTACCTTAGAGCATTTAATACCGGACGTGGTATACGCAACTTCTAGTACTAAATTGATTCTGCCAGATTTTGAGGGTGGGGAAGTAACCGCAGTACATATTAAAAGTTAGAGCGTTTTTACAAATGCACGTTTAAATAAAAGTTACACACAAACACATCATGAACAATTTCTGCATACAAACTGTTCATATACCTCGGTAGAGGAGAACGAGCCCAATACCATATAAAATTTTCTTAGCTGATGACATTGAGCTAGTGAATTATTATTTATCTGTGTGTTCTTTGATTTCCACTTTGCTTAAAGGAATAAGTTAAAATGTAACTTCCCAACTCATATTATATTTTAAATTAATTGGATTAAATCAGGATCCAATTAGAACCTAAGACCTTTCACGCATAGCGCTTTCAATCCTGGCTTACAGGAGTTATTCTGGAGTTAATCCATAAAAACCAGCAGTAAAATAAAAAAACTACAATTTGAAAAAAAAAATAACTAAAATAAATTACATTACAAACTCTGTTTGAAATTGATTTTCTGCGAATTTACTACGACCTGTTGACAGGTAATTACAATAATGAATGTACCTTCTAATTACACCGTAATGGGTTTTATTAAAGAGCTCGCGAAGTGAACAGCGTCTATCAATTACACGAAAATGAATAATTATACAGATATATATTATGTATTTTATTTATTCGGTTGAGCCGATTGTTGAAGGAGCCGCGGTGGCGTAGTAGTAGCCTCGCCTCGCCTCGCCTTAGAAATATAAGGTCACGGGTTCGATTCCCAGTAGTGCCCACACATAACCATATAGGCGAAGGAAAACATCGTGAGGAAATCGGCATGTCTAAGAACTAATCATACGAGGACATGACATGTGATATTCACCACACTGCATTTGGCCAGCGTGCGTGGATTAAAGCCTAAACTCCGTCAACTCGTAAGATAGTGGACAAAAGACTCGCGCCCAGAGGTGAGACGCTAAAAAAAGAAGGGTCCAAGTGACTTTCGATTAACGTTATACTGAACTAGGCTGCGCGAACTTCATTTTTGTTATGCCCAGTAATGGGTTAAGAAGTCTACAGCTATCCTCAATAAATAGAATATCCAGTGCAAGAATTTTTCAAATCGGACCAGTAGTCCCTGAGATTAGCACGTTCAATCAAAACAAACTTTTCAGCTTTATAATATTAGTGTAGATTAATTTTTTTTCGGGGTGCCTTACCTCTCTTATTATAAACTTAAATATGTATTTTATTGTGTATTGTTGAAGTAGGTAGTACTCTGCAAATAACTGCTTGCTGCTACGGTGCTACGGCGTAGTAATCGCTACGTCGTAGCATAATTCGTAGCGTCGTAGCATAATTCGTAGCGTCGTAGATGCTTACTAATATTTTGACAAGAATCGAATTTTTCCACTTTTATTGTGCGAACTGCCAAGTTGTGGAATTCGTTGTCGGCATCTCTGTTTCCCGATAGCTATAATCTACCTGTCTTCAAGTCACGAGTGAATCGGTATTTATTAGGTAGGCGCGTCCCATCGTAAACTGCAGCGTTGCTTCACATCAGGCAAGTTGTGGTCAAGCGCAAACCTATTATAGAATAAAAAAAAAGTAGGTGAACACTTATCACATTAAATGCCAGTAGGTACTTGTATGAACTTTGTACAAAATATGCTTTAAATCTCTCGATAGTGAGACTCTATACCTACTAATATTATAAAGCTGAAGAGTGGTTGAACGCATTAATCTCGGGGACTACTGGTTCCGATTAGAAAAATTCTTGCACTGTTGGTTAGCCCATTTTTTGAAGAAGACATTAAGCTACTTTTTATTCTTAGGCATGATATTAAATGTATATACGCCGACGGAAGGCTATAGGCCGACCGTTTAACTCGCGTATCACCTATCGCAAAGATTCTGACTCCTCAAGCTGCACAGACAGTGATGATGATTCAAGCGACATGGATATTAGTGACGAACAGTCTTACATTACTTTTATCTGTGGTTAAATAGTTCTTTAAGAGATTCAATTAATAGTTTATGACTTTGTACCTCAGATACGCGATACCTTTATACGCGAGTTAAACGGTCGGCCTTATAGGCAGAGGTCAACACGCGCAATACCAGTTCCGTAGTGATTTATTTTAATGTTACGACCAATGAGTGCGTGTTACGTTAGGCTATTTAAGTATTAGTTCAATAATTTTGTAATGATTTTGTACCGTATAACTGCACATTTAATTAATAACAATATCCCTGAAAATCGTTAATTATTGCCCATATTTGTGCAATAATTAACAATATTGTTAATGATTGTCAATCATTAGGTGTTCGACCGTAATATTGTGAATGTAAATTAGTATCTATCCATTAGGTGCTCGCTTATAAATTAAATATTTGTATTTTCGATGTGTCGTGATATAAACAACAATGTTCATTAAATATAGGGAATAAACAAGTATTTATGATATTATTTGGTTATATGTGTGACTATAACCTCTGTAGCCGAGCGGTGTAACCCGTCCGATTGAGCTTACAGTGCCTGGGAAGTCGCTGGTTCGAATTTTTGTGCGTCTGGTTGGTTGAGGGACTACCATCTGTGTCTCTGAGAGCACGTTAAACTGATAGTCCCGGTTGCCATTTAAAACATCTAACTATGGCATTCGTTACAGGTAGTCAGAAGCCTAATATAATCTGACTCCTGGTTTAACCATTTGGGCTATTAGTTCCTTAGGGTTCGAGGTTTGTTAGCAGTTGTAAAAAAAAACTTTCTTAACATTTGTATGCACGTTCGTAGGCACTAATTACCTTCTACATATCCGGCTAGTTAGGTAAGACTGGCCACCATAGCCGGAAAACGGCTACGAGAGATTATTATATTACCTATGGTTAGATAGAGAAATTAGCGGACAGTAGTTAATTAGTGATAAATATGATTTTAATATTAGTTAGATAATTAGGTTTGAAATTATAGTGAAAACTGTAATGATTGCATTAATTACGGACCGAAACAAATATACTAATTCCGGTCAAATATTTAGGAATTATTAATTTCAATGTTTATATTGGCACACGATTTTGTCCCAATATAAAATGTACTATTTAAAAATAAGTCGGGTTTTCCTTCCTGACGCTATAACTCCAGAACGCACGAACAGATTTCCACGGTTTTGCATTCGTTGGAAAGGGGTTGGGCTCCGTGAGGTTTATAACAAGAAAATTGAAAAAAAAATGAAATGAATGAATCGAAAAATGAGTTGGTAAGCGCATAACTCGAGAACGGCTGAACCGATTTACCTAATTGTTTTTTTAGAATACTCCTTGAAGTACAAGGATGGTTCTTACACAAAGAAAAAAGAACAACTTCCTCAGAAACGGCTTAACCGATTCGGTAGGTCTGAGAATCGGTCGTAATCTATTTTCGGCCCCAGTACTGCTTTACCGGGCAGGACGACGTCTGCGGGGTCCGCTAGTGTTAAATAAAATTGACAAATTAAAAAAATGAATGACACCCTAACGGATTATTTTCCATCCATATTTTCCACATTCTCGATAAAATAACTGCATTCAATTCAGTCCTTCCTTTTAGGCATTTTGATGCAACAAAACTTATATACATACACATTAATCAATCTTGTTAACATACCTCTTTTTCGTCAAGGTTAAAAACCGTTGTGTTAGTCAAAATCATCGATTTTATTATTTTTGTACTCAATTATAACTTTAAAGCACTTGAAATAAGACCTTTAAAAGTACAACAATTTCAAACTAAGTTCAATCCACGTTTTGAAGTAAAGCCTAAACAATTTAAAAATTCCTTAATCACTTCAACAAGATAACTCCGAATGTCGATTTCCTCGCGTATTTCTAAGATAGAGCTTTCCCCAGACTGGTGTAGCGCTAATTTGAATTAAATTCCAAGGGATTACTGCCTCCTTCCTAAGATTACCTCGCCTGTTTTGCATATAACTTCAGTATACTAATTTAATCTATAATAAGTTTACTTTTTGTGTATGCCTGTAGTACGTTTTATATAGGGATGTTGTATGTTTGTTTAGTCTACAATTGTTTACAAACATCTTCAAATAAATGAAAAATGAAAATAAATAAACATTCTGGGGCATTAACACACACGGTCATCTGGTCCCAAACTAAGCAGAGCTTGTACTATGGAAACCAGATAACTGGTATATACTATGCATATAATATTTTGCTTTTGTAAATATATACTTAAATTAAATATTTACACCCAGACTCGACACAAACACAAATGTTCATCATTAATGTTTGTCTCGGGTGGGAATTGAACCCACGACCTGCGGCGTGAAAAGCAAGTATCTTAACGACCACGCCACCGACCCGTCAATAAAGCTTACATTCATAGATAGTTATTAATAAGTACTAGCCTCTACACTAGGGTTCCCTGTGTTGTGGGGACTAGTCTCTTTCGTTACTATACGATTAAAAGAAGAAAAAAGAAAAAGAAAAATAATTACTATTTCAATGTGGGCGTGCACGCACAGTTGTGAATGCGTGCGTGTGTGCTTGTGTATGTTTGGAATATTTTCACACCGAATTAGTCAATTGCATAAATGACGTAGAAAAAAAAACATTTAATTGACACACACACGACCCACTCAATAAAATAACAGATAAAACACACTGAAAAGTAAAATAGTGCAACTAAAAATTTATATAATTAAAAAATATATCTAATTTAAATTATCAAATTTAAGAATTGTTGCTTCTATACGTTTTCTAACCATATGTAGCCATATTCTACTGCCATCTTTTCGCCAAAAATCATAATCACGAGTGAATCGGTATAAGGAGCAGGCGCGTTCTATCGTAAACTGCGACCGGCATGGCTAAGAACTAACCATTCCAGGACATGTGATATCGACCAACCCGGACTCGACCAGCGTGTGTGGACTAAGGCCTAAACTCTCTCAACTCTTAAGATAGTTGAGAGTGTAGTATTTTTACTAAAAATCTATTTTACATTAAGTAAGTTTAAGTTTTTGAAGTTATACTTCTTTAGGCGCGTTATGAAAAAATGATGAGAGTGAAATTTTAAGATGCGCGCGCATCTGTGACACAAAATTAACAGTATGAAGCTGTCTGCTTATTTAATGATGCCAAAGAAGTATAACTTCTCACGCGCGTACATAAGTACACGCACCCATTTTTTTAAAAGTCCTACTATTGTGTTCCGTTGATTTACTCCAAAAATGTTGACATTCGATTGATGACCCTTCGGGGAGTTATCAAAAATCGTTAAACGCTCGACTCTGAGTGAATGTCATTATATCAGAGTGGTACGTTAATTAATTGAAACGATTACTTAATTAATTGTGGAGTTCTCGTGATTTATGAACAACTAACTAACTCCTGCGTCTTTCTTTAAGCAGGGTGGCATTTTTATGATACATCAATTCAACCCTTTTCAGTGTCCCTCTGCTACGCACGGCTCTTCTTTCAACTGTCGCACTAGTTAAAAGAGTTTAGGCCTTAATCCATACATGTTTAGTGGATGTCACATGTACTCGAATGATTCGTTTTTAGATGTGCCAGTTTCGTCACAATGTTGTCCTTCACCGATATGGAGAAGCGGCGATGAAACAATTCACACTAAGATGGTAGTATGGCCGGGAATTAAACCCGCGTTCTTATATTTCAAAGGCGATGCAGATATCACTGCGCCACCGCTACGCATTGCTTAACAACAGGCAAATTGTGGTCAAGCACAAGCTTATTCCGAGTAGAAAGAAATTCTGTCCTGTTCAAGTATTTCGTACAATTTGCGTTTCCTAGAAAATTCGAGGTAATTCAGAGATAAGTTTTATTGAATTAAATTCCTCTAGTTTTGAGCGAATCTTACGGCGTCTAAATTTGTAGGACTGAAAGCGATCTACACAATTTAGTCGACGAAATGTGGGCAGCGGGTAATTCTAAGTGGATCACGGCTTACAAGGTATAGCTTGATTCACCTATATTGGCTAATGAGTACAAAATTTACGGCCAGTGTGGTTTCTAGTTGCGTTTCACTACTACTTTTTTTCAACCGATTTTTCCGAGGAGGTTCTCAATTTGACTGTATCTTTTTTTGAAATAAAACTACTTTTTAACGGATTAAATTGCGATTTATTTTAGATTTTAGATCCCAACGTTTCAAAAACATCCTAATTTTAACTGAGAAATTGGTTGGAATTTACCACCAGCTTGGGACCCAGTGCTTATTTACTTGTACCAAAACCCAAGCAAAATCAACTCAGAATTCAAGACACTGTGAGCTTAGTTTGCTTAAATCGGAACGCAACTTAAATAATAATGTTTGGAGGTAGTCAGTAATAATTGTGATAAATATTTATGGACGTCAAATACCTCTTTCCAACCGTGAACATGAAGTCTCGACAAGATCTATAATCTAAAATATACAGAGATAAAATCCGTTAAAAAGTAGATTTATTTCAATGTGTGATTATTTTTGGACGTCAAATACCTCTGTCCAACCGTGAACATGAAGTCTGAAAAGACTTTGAAACGACAAGATCTATAATCTAAAATATACAGAGATAAAATCCGTTAAAAAGTAGATTTATTTCAATGTGTGATATTCGCGTAAATCTAAGACAATAATATGTATCTTTTTTTTTTTTTTTTTTTTTATTTATTAAGAATGTTACGCAATAATTGCGTTAATTATTGATCGGTTTTTATATATTTTTTTATTCTAAAATAGGCCTGATCACAACTTGTCTGATAGCCATTCATTTGTGATAACGAATGATTTTCGGTGAGAATGTGGCAGTGGAATGAGGCTCCATATGGTTAGAAACCATAAAAGAGCAACAATTTTGACCTACACTCTTCAATGGTGTCACTAGATATCCCACCGAAACACGGCAAGGCCGCTTGGCGATGCGGTTTTGTCTGGTGGGTGTTCATTAACCACGGCCAAAGCCACCACCAGTTAAATACCAGTTCTTGTGACCCCTGGCGTACAAGTGCGCGACGAAACACCGTTTTAGGAAGTAAACCGGACCCGGCTTGAGGCCTGTTAGGAAAGCATGTGTTACAGATCGCCAGAGCCTTCAACATTGGTTTAGCAGTTATTGAGTTATTGTAAAAATATTAAAGTCGGTTCTTTTTTATATAAAGCTGTTTTACTACTTTTTAAATAGTGTAGGTGCTTACCAGGTGGTTCATTGAGCGGTTGAGTAGTTTTTGAGTTAGAGCATGAACGTACTAGCGGTTTGTCGGATGCGTATAACCGTATTATACAACTGGGTTGGCCGCGTGTGAGGGTGTTGAGATCATTTCGGTTTGATAAAAAATAAAGTACGGTCAACCGCAGATAGTACAGCCTTCCAGTGAACCCTAGTGCTTTCAAACTCTTACTGTCGTACTCAGAGACATCTATAACTTTGTATCAGTATTAAATTCACATTTTTGTATGGATTTTGACAGTATTTATAATACAGAGCGTTAATTGACGGCTCTGAGTGCGGCCGTTAGTGTTGAAACATTGAATTTGATTCGTATTAAAGCTCGCTGTTATGGATGTCAACTTTGTTCGTTCGTACTATACCTCATTGAAAAATAAATCGTAGCGTAGATGAATGAGAGCGGTGGGATTGTGTGATAAATATTTTAGGTCGACGCCATTGTGCGACTAGTTTAATGCTCGGAGTTACGTGTATTATTAATTGAACAGTTATATTCGTTGGCTGTACCTACGCGTTATTCATTTAAATTGTAACTAGCTGCCAGTACCATTAGTACGAGTTGTTTAAACGAAAAAAGTTTTCGAATAATATCAGTAACATGTCAAGATAATAAGTTAAAATGCACTTAAATCTACAATTTTACCTACCTATTCTGTTGCTAATCCATTTGATTGTATTTCTAGCAATTTTTTGTCTTTTTAACTAAATGTTTTGAACAAGAAATATGAATCTGAAAATGCATTTAAACATGTTCCAGATAGTAGAATGATTTGTATCTATTTTTCTATGATACGAATAAAAACTACTGAACTGATTTGAATTAAATTTGGTATGGAAATAATTTGAGATCCGGGAAAGAACATTAAATAGTTTTTATCCGACTGCGCGAAAGACGGTTAATGGTCTAGCGCGATTGCCGGTTGGAGAGTTAATAATTATAAATTAAAGGTCCCCGCCGTACCTGTCTGTCCGTTTGTTTGTGATAATACCAAAAATTACTGAATGGATTTTCAAGCGGTTTCATACACCAACAAAGTGGTTTCTAAGGAAGGCTAAAGTGTTGGAGGTTGAAATATGACGATAATTGTTGTGGGTGTCGAAAAAAATGAAGCGCATCTCCTAGGGAATAAGAAGTTATTAACGGATAATCCGTCGGTCTAGGGCCCGAAACCTGACCGGTCGTGTCGGTCAGCCCGATTCAACGGATCTGAGAGTGAAAGATATCGCATACCTCGGACAACAAAGGCGTATCTGGAAAACACCAACTTTACAGGAGAGCCAAAAAACAGTTTGTTTCTGGAATATTGCCTGAACTAATAATGGTACTACTTAGTATCATATATCATAAGAAGCCTCTAAATGAGCTCTTTACTATGTATTTACTGAAATTAAAGATAGATTTACTGTTTTCATAGTAAAGGGAAAATTAACAATTACCTATTTATTGTATTAGGGTTTTCCTTTTGTAACTGTTGGTAAATAAACATACACCTTTTTTGCTGTTCAAGTATAAACAAAACGTAGATCTTATGTATATAAACGCTTTTGTTGCTTGTTTTTCCTCGTGATAATAGCTCGGAGCTTTTAGTTTTAAGTACTTATAGCACGTTTATTTTTGAAAATAAATAATGAGTAAGTTTATGTCAGTGTATATTGCAGTGATAATTTATTAAGATTTTATATTGTATGTGACACACTTATTTATTGCACGAGAAAATATTTTACAGAGTAATACATATTTTCTTATATTTTCATAATAACAAAAAATAACTTTACATTTTAAGTTGAAAATTGTGGGTATCTAATTTGTTATGATTTTACAACTACTGTACAATATTATATCAAAAAGAGTTTGGTCAATTGCAGGAATAAAACGAGATTATTATATGTTTTTAAATAATTATTTATTTTGTACTTATTTTGCTAACTATAGCAATTTCTTACATCTATGAAAGTTACAAAACGAAAAATATTAATTCTTATTATTATATTTTTACAACCATAGCTATATTTAAACAATAATAAAATCAGAATGGCACGCAACGGTCTTTAAAACTTTGGTAAGTAACTTTAACATAATTATCTACTTACAGCACGTCAATCAATGAGGTATAATAATACCAATAACTATAAAAGTCTACTTAATATTAATTATTTTAAAGAGACTATCAATACTATTTAATAATTATCACAATGATTATGACACCAAAATGATAACGACTATAAAAAATATTTTTAATATCTGGCACATTTGGATTGCTAGATGTTAAAAATAATTTTAACTGCTACTTTAGCAACAACGAAATCAAACAATAAAAATAACATAATGAAGTTATCTACTCATCATCATTTTCATTAGCAAGGATACCATCATTAGGCACCAAATTTCGAAAAAAGCTTTGATAGTGAAAAAAGCTTTGATAGAATGTACTTAGTTGTTGATTGGCATCTTGTGATTGAGGGGTGACACAAGCTAGAATGTTCCTAACGATTCTGGAGTTCAAACATTTGAAGGATGTATTAATAAATGTAACAGGTTTTTATTGGTTTCGTTAATATTATTATCCAAGTGATCCACTTTTTGCCAGGATGGAGAAAATGTCTCTACAGCAGAATACTTCAATACGACCAGATTGTTATCAAAGTAGTCTGTTATTCTAATTTTATCAGGAATAATAGATTGAACCTTATTTGAGTATTTTGCTGTCCACGAATCTCCTAAATCGGAAGAAGAGTCAGAGCTTGGGACAAATTTTGATACCAACGGAGAAAAAGGCTCTTCAGGATCTTCATCAGCTGGCATAAATTCGTGGGAGGGCCCAGCTGTCACATAATTTAAAAACAAATTTGGCATTGATTTAAGATTATGTTAGTCAATTTCGTGCTTTTGTGCGGTGTTTATACATTAAAAATAAGTAGTGAGAGCTGAGTGCTTTAGAGACAATATTGATTGCAAATTGAATATCCAACAAAATACATAATAGTACCTAATAATAATTGAAAGTAACTACTTACCATTATATTGTGTGTTATTAACATTCTCCTCTTGTGTGATTACGGTTAATTTTAAAAAAGAGACCCTGTCCACTCATGTTTGTTTACGTCGCACTCACATTCACAATAGGCATGAGACAGATACATGTATCAAAAAGAAACTGAAATCCGATTGCAGTTAGAAATCGTATCGCATCGATATTCCAATATGAGACTGAGAGAGATTTGGAGACTGAGTCGCCCTTGTCTGTGGGAGTGCACGTTTTATGTGAATCCCCGGTGGCTCCCCGGTGGTGCAAATCAGGTGATAATCAACTGGTAATTATGTCTACTGGTAATTAACTGGTGCTAGGCTTCGGCCGAGTTAGGTTAGTGACCACTCATCACACAAAACCGCGCCACCAAGCGGTACGATGGTTGGTGACATCATTTAAGAGGGTGGGTCGAATTGTTGCTTCTTTATGGTTTCAACCTTAAGGAGCCTCATTTCACTGCCACCTTCTCACCGAAAGTCACTCTCACGAGTGAATCGGTACATTGGGCTGGCGCGTCCCATCGTAGACTACATTGCTTAACATCAGGTAAGTTGTAGTCAAGCGCCAGCCTATTCAAGAATAAAAAAAGGAGAAAACCGTTTTTAGAAAACGCATTAACAATACCACGATAACACAAACAATCTTATCCGAACCAAACCGAATCGTGAGTTTAGTTTTGCTAACCAAACTGCAAATGAAATCTATGTAGAGCTTATGTTTTCGTGTTGATATTCATTCGTTCTCTATCACTCTACCGTACGACTACTTAGTTAGAATTAGAGAGAGCGAATTTAATTTCCTTTTCTTTGTAACTAAGTGATCCGTCGAAAGAGCAAAAGAGATGAAGCGAATCGTCGCGAAACAAGCGAATCGTTATGGATTTTGAATTGTTGACGGTTATATGAATTGCACATTGAAAACTAAAAAAGAGGCGATGCCGATAAGATCTAATTCAGATTGCAATGTTTATTTTGAAAAATTGAGTTTTGTTTGACTCAGGGTTGGATTTCGTAGAATAATTATACTATTTGTACCATTATTTTTCTTCATGTGTAGTAGTACTGAAATCGATTTCTAAAAACGGTTTTTGAAATCGATTTTAAAATCTGAAATCGGATTTGTATCGGTTTGTGAAAAAATCCGAAAACGCCCATGCTTAATTCACAACTAAGAAAGGATCTCGCTCCGCTCACGAAACTAACTCCCCACGCGGCCACGCATCCCTACACACACACACTCCTGTCCACACGCTGTCTATATACATACGTAAACATACTTACGTTTGAACTATAACATTCACATTTTTCTGTAAGTATGATTATGAAGTGTTATTATTAAGGAAGATATCCTGCATGAAGCAGTAAGTGACTTATGAAATAATCTATAAAATTATTAAGGATTGAGTACACATACGTGTCAGAATAAGTTTAAAAGTGACGCGTAAGTGAAGTTACGAAAATTTATTCGAAAATACACCGTGCAATAAAGGAGTAAGTTACTTACGAGTGCACATCTTTTAATTTGACTGGAGCAATAAAGACTGGATTGCAATTACGTACATAATGTTAATGATTTAAATAAATTATGCATCGAACAACTATATTTACGTTTTTTTTGCCAGTTACTTATGATATTTCTTAAGGAAGTAGCCTTTGTATTTTTTTTAAACCATTTTATGGTTTTTGTAAGAAAAATTACGAAAAAAATATAGAACATGAGTCGAAGTATTTTACATCGATTGGCGAAATAAAAAAAAAATTGCGTATGTGTATACACGCCTTTATTGTCCGAGGTATGCGATATAAAGAGGCACCTGTGTTTGCGCAAACATTTATAGATAATATGCGTCTCTACGCAGAAGATATAATGCACAAATGTTTGGACCAATGTAAGTCAGACCTGTAAAAAAAGCCAAAATGCGGTTAGTAAATAGCAGGAGATTATCATTATGTTGGTTTTCCTAAAACTTGGTATGACAATACAGCTTTTAGGTTAGCCAACATAATAGATAGAGGTAAAATAACTATGAAAGTAGTACGTATCCCAGCCAATCAATAGACAAAACACAGGACGAACTTAGGCAAGCAGCTAAAATAGTTATACCTAAACTTAGTGTCCACAAAGTTTGTATTATCTACGGCATCCTTTGACATTTAGGAAGACTTGCTATCGCTAGGTCAATCAATGAAGAATTTAGAACTAAGTTTGAAACTAAATACAACAGAATTTTGGTGTTGGTTACTCACCTAGATTTAAACCCAATATTGTCAATCTTACTGATTTCTAATTAATTTTATCACAGTTCGTATTAAAGTAAAGTAAAGTGAAGTGAAGTGAAGCGAAGTGAAGCGAAGTGAAGCGAAGTGAAGTGACGTGAAGTGAAGTGAAGTGAAGTGAAGTAAAGTGACGTGAAGTGAAGCGAAGTGAAGTAATGTTTATTCATATACCTAATACATAGTTACAATTACCATCTTAAAGTACAGTATTGTACAAAAAAGGTAGACTCGCCTTCACATTCGCCTGAACTAGGTCGACCTGTGTTTCAGGCTTAAAAGGCAAACAATGTTTTATTAATCGCTAAAGTGCAACGTAGTAAATCCTACTAATATTATCCGTCCGCGTGTTATCAGATTCGTTCGGAGGCACTCGAAGGTGTGGCCAATATTTATTCTCGAAAGTGCACGCGCTGCAGACCGTTTCCGCTCCGGCCGTACGGAGCCGGTCGTAGTCATGGGTCGACATCCTGCTGGATGCGAACGCATGTGGTTGCATGCGTCCACATTCATTCCTATCCGATGCGATGCTATTCGTTTCATGGAGATGGACCCTCCGCCGCCAAATACAGTCCAATAGCTATACAGCATAGGCATGATTCGCCGGCATGGCTAATATAAGGTTAGGAGACATACATTTGAATAAAATATTGATTGGCCACATAAACAGATTTAAATGTAAAATATCATCCATTTGGTTGAACTAATGGCCAAAGTTGTTGTAAATCGTTATAAATCCAATTCCCCTTAATTGATACTTATGTTTTAATACACATTTGGAATTTGTAATTACAAAGTCGTTAAGAATTTGATGATTGAAGTTTTGATATCACATTACTTGCAGTAGGTGATTAATTAAAATCATACAGGATTAGAGCGGCGGCGGCCCAGCGCAGCGGTATCATATTCATGCCTACAAAATACACATCTTTGTGTTATTGCTGCTTGTTAATCATTGGAGGAAAGAGGTATCTCTTCGAACTAAACATACAACATTTACAAACGGCACATATCTGAAGGAAAGAATAATATAAGTATTTCTCTGTTTTGGTGTTACGCGATAATATGCGACGCATGACCCGTCAGATATTTGCCGACACTTAGTGTCAAAAACTCTTTACTTTTAAGATATTTGAGAGAAGGCACTATATAAGGCGGCTGGTGGCGTGGTCGGTAAGATGCTTGCTTTTCACGCCGCAGGTCGTGAGTTCGATTCCCACCCGAGACAAACATTTGTGATGAACATTTGTGTTTGTGTCGAGGCTGGGTGTAAATATCTATTATAAGTATATATTTACAAAAGAAAAGTATTATATGTATAGTATATACCAGTTATCTGGTTTCCATAACACAAGCTCTGCTTAGCTTGGGACCAGATGATCGTGTGTATTAATGTCCCAGAATATTTATTTATTTATATGTAATACTAGCTGTAATACCCGGCTTCGCTCGGGAGTTGATATGAGGTTACGTGGTAGTTGAAATAAAAAAATAAACTATGACGTAAAAAGTAAAAAATATATATATATTGAAAACATATATATTTACATGTATTTACATTATCATGGACATATATATTTACATGTATATTTAAACATATATATTTACATGTATTTACATTTTCTCATTATTTATACTACTTGTTTATAAACAACATTTTTCATTTTATTGTCCGGGGTATATATATATAAATTTTTCGAATTTCCTACTCTTGAGCAAGCTACATAAAGCTGACCGTGAGAGAAGCAGGATTCTTTGAGGTTGATGCCACAATATTTTAAAGTTTGCCCTTGCGCTTTGTTAATTGTAAAACTAAAGGCTAATTTAATTGGAAACTGCAATCTTTTAAATTGAAATGGCAATTCAGAAGAGATCAGTGGTATTCTAGGTATAAATACTGTGTGTCCTTTGTTCTTTCCAGAAATAAGTTCAGCTTCAATGATATTATTCGATAGCTGTTTTACGATCATCCTCGTTCCATTACATAGTTTTGGGGAGTTGAGATTTCTAAGTAGTATGATTGGAGATCCAATTTTCAGACGAAGGCAGTGTAATGGCATTCCTGGTACTTGTAAAGAGTTTAGAAATTCAGTAGGGAAGTTGACACTTTCTTCAATGGTTACCATCGTGTCGATCGATTTATATACTTTCTCTTCACCAGGTATTTTCTTTAGAATATTAAAATTGATATCGTCAACAATATTATTTTTAGTGGCCAAAATTGCTCTTTGAAATAACCACTCTACGTTGGTATAGTTCTGAATAATATTTGGATAAATTTTGTCGATTAGTTCGTTTTCAGTAGTGGCTATGTTACAGAAATCACTATTGAGTTCAATGAGACCGGTCGTTTGGTCAGTAGGATATGTACCTTCGCCTATTTGTAAAAGCATTTTAGCAAAATGTGCTGTTCGCGTTCGTGTATGGGAAAACTAAAAATCCTCCACGCTGCTTCGTTACTGTTGATGTATCTTCCCATTTGGTACATGAGTATCTCATCATTTCTGTTATTTTGTTCGCTATTTTGGACTATTTGAAATACTGCCATATCACTACCTTTGTTTACGTACTTACATATATATTTAATAGATTTTACTGAATTGCAATATTCAACGTTTATGTGTGCTTGGAACATTTTAGAAAGTAGTGGGTTATATGGTACTACCCATTGATTATCTATTTCCAGTTCATCTCTGCCTTGTATTCGTATTTTTGCTGTGAAACCACCGTTTTTCGGTGATCGTCTTCTATATTTGGGATAGCCGTCATCTTCAGTTTTTGTATCGTCTACGTATGGTTTTGGATATTTTTTTGTACATTTTCCATCACGCATGCATGGCGCATTAAAGTTTAATGGTCCACATGGTCCGTGAATCATGTTTTTCACTACTATGCTGTATAGTTCCGGATCTTTTTGTGGATTGGGAAATTCAGCTTGGATGATTTTGTCGATATCCGTGAGATAAATTTTATCGTGTAGCCATATGAGATTGTGTGAGTGAGGTAATCCTCGTTTTTGCCACTCGATTGTATACATCCAGCATCTAACGGTTCCAAAGATGTGGTATTTTGTGATGACTTCAATAAATCTTATTTGTTTTTGTCGAAAAACTCGGGCTATTATGTCGTGTCGATCCATGGAGGTTTGTCCATATTTTAGTTGTTCTTTGATTTCTGGCCATGATGAGTTGCATGTAAATGTTATGAAGAGATCAGGTCGTCCATATTTTCTTACGTAGGTCATGGCATCTTGAGTATATTCGTGCATATGTCTTGGACTTCCTATGTATGATGAGGGTAAGATTACCATTGTTCCAATATCGTCAATATTGCCGTCATTTATGATCGCATCTCGAAGGTGGATGTATTCTTCTGTGCGTAGTTTCTTCTGATTCAGTCTTATGTAAAGCATCCGTTCTGCTTCTATTTTTGCGTACATATCTACCAGAAATTGTTGGAATAAACGGCGAGTGTTGAGAATGTGATTGTATATTTCATTGTCTCTGATCATTAAGCGGTAAGCATAGAACTCCTTGGAAGTGACTTTTTTGTTTGTTTCTATGCCTGTTTCAGGATGAATTTGTTTTATATTGAAATGATAACCGTCCTCTCCGTGCAGAAATATTAAAGGATATTGAAGAGAATCATATGAACGGTGTGTCTCTGCAATGCGTTGTAGTCCTTTTCTTCTTCGTTGTAAAATTATGTCACGGCTTGTATTTTCATTGTCCACAATTACGATGGCGACTTCATCTATCTGAGGTGCATTAAATCTACGTTCGTGTTCTCCACGTGGTCTTTTATCGGCTCGAATCACAATTTTATAGTCATCAGAAATCATGCGATCTAGTGTTGTTTTGAATATGTAAATCAGTTGATTGTATTTGTGTAAGATCCTCTGTACATCTTGGATTATTTCGCGTTTCAATCCATTAAAATGTGTACTTCGTTGATCAATTTCTTGTTCTTCATTTCCAATGAAATATACTTGCAGAAATTTATAGTCATCGTTAGGCATTGGTAGTAACGATCCTATTTTGTGATAAATTTGCCCTTGAATTGAAAATACATATTCAAATTCATCTCTATTAGTGTTAGTCGAAGTAACACCGAAAGAAGTCATTTGAAAGCAGGAGTTGTATGATCTTATATTTTGAAGAAAGTGTTTTGATTCTGGTGTTTCCCCGGTCATGTAATGTAGAAATTCCTGCGGAGGTGCTTCCAGTGGTGGTAATCGAATTTTTCCATTCATGCAACAGAGACCTGGTGTTTCTTTACTGAATTTTTTCGCGTGGCAAAATTGGCAAATGTTATTCATTTTTCCGATCACAACATATTTATGATTGTAATATTTCTTCGTCGATTCGTAGTGGAATGCTTCCTTTGTTAGATTATCTTTTAAAATTCTCGATTCTTCAATAGTTTTATTTTCGCTTCTTTCTTCGCTTTTTCCGCTTCTCAGGGTGCTCATTCTGGTTCGTTGATTTTGTAAACGTGCTTCGCGCTGTTCTTCCGTTTCATTTCTTCGATATTCTTTTTGTTTCCGCCGTTTCGCTGCAGAACTGGCAAGATCTCCACCTCTTTTACGTCTAGGCATTATATTCTGTAAAATATAAATTAAATGAACATTTTATAGACAAATATATTATTACGTAAACGTGGGGCACGTTGAGACAAAGAAAACAAAATTATTTAATCTTCAAGCGGTCGCGCGATATTTTGTTTACGGCCAAAGTATATCGATTCAACGCCGCGCGACTACTTGAAAGTTAAGGAAATTACAATTAAAAGAAAAGAAAAAAAAACCATTAGAATTAATTAAATACATTATTAAAAATACTCACATTTAATATTTCACAATAAAGGCTCACAGATAACTTTTTTTTTTCTTCACTTCAAGATCATGAATTAATTAAACACACTATTAAAAATACTCACACGTGATACTTCAAAATAAAGGCTCACACAGGTAACTTCTTTCTTTTTCGTTTCGAAGTGGCTTGTTCCGCTGTTCAAATCGAATTAATTCTGGCGGGCGACACCGGGCTCTTATATATTCAGAAAGCTAGGCTCTAGGGTATTCCAGAAAGTTGGCTTTATGGAGACTATACACATGAAGTGTATAGTTGGCTCTAAGATATTCGAGAAAGATGGCTCTAGGATATTCAAGAAAGTTTGGGAATATTTACTTTCTCACACCTTCTAGGTATAGAATGTTCTCGACGTTATCGTTCGCCGTAACAATAGGTTTTGCAGCTGTAGCATACGCAGTAAAGGCGCGAAATTTAAAAACTTAAATTTTAAAATGTTTTCAGAAGTAATTTGAATAACTAAAATGATATCGCTTTAACTCCAACATATAAGTTAGCTACTGCTGTATAAATACACAAAATTTAATAACTTTATTATGGTAACAAATGTAATTTAAGACTTTATTGAAATGAGAATTTTAAATTTCGCGCCCCAAATAATCGTTCTTTTAAGTCCATATTGTGTACAATGAATGAAGTTCAACTATTTGACAACAGATGGCGCGACTACACTTACTTTCCAAGTTGAAGGGTTGGAAAAGCCCTTATATCTTTAAAAACACACCCTTTAGGTTAAAACGGGAACTTTCTTGTTCGAGGGGGGATAAAGGGTTATGGTAACAAATGTAATTTAAGACTTTATTGAAATGAGAATTTTAAATTTCGCGCCCCAAATAATCGTTCTTTTAAGTCCATATTGTGTACAATGAATGAAGTTCAACTATTTGACAACAGATGGCGCGACTACACTTACTTTCCAAGTTGAAGGGTTGGAAAAGCCCTTATATCTTTAAAAACACACCCTTTAGGTTAAAACGGGAACTTTCTTGTTCGAGGGGGGATAAAGGGCTATCACACTATATAAGTCCCTTTATCGTGATGGGACTCCTTTTTAAGTTTTATCGGCACGCACATTTTATCAACTTAGTTTTATTATATATAATGATGAGTCTTTATTTCGAGCCATTTGTAAATATTTTTAAACTATCTAGGTACTTATTACGAATCAGATTAAATATGTGCATACTAAGTAGGACATATTCAAGTAACTATTTCACTAAAGCAGGTTTTTAAATAGGTCCTTGCTGCCCTTAATATTCGTTATGCTGACCAAAGAGTATATAAACGCTTACGCTGAATGCTGGCGGTTAAAACCGTAATAAAATAAATCTTTCTTTAATCAACAGTTAACAGTGCCTTAGTAGTTGCTGAAACATCGCTCCATCACCACTATTGTACAGTAAAGCACGTGCCGCGACCTCTAAACGGTCGTTTGAGAATTTCATGGTTACATACACAATTGTTAAGATATGTGCACAATGGATGTCAGATTTGTAAACGGTTTTTAGCTTGCCCTATTTGTTGATGGGTCAAATGAATGAACTAGTGACTGAAATTGATCTGTAATTTAGCACGCACCTTTAAATCCGTTGACAAATACATAACTCGTAAAGCTTCGGTCACATCTAACAGCAAGTGGCGTGTCAATTACGTAGCGTGACAGACAAAATAAAGAATATTATTTTGTCTGTCACTTTAGATATAGGTATTCACAACTAATGTACGCAAGCGTAGCGTGCCCGGGCGAAAACGGACTAGAACCGGATAGCATTCAAAAATAATGTTTTATTTATGCTGGTGCCTGTCCACGACCGATTTTTATGTCCGATTTTGTGTCCGGCTTAACGCGTGGCCTTGAGTTTTGTATTGAGTTCCACAAAATCGGTCATAAAAACGGTAGAAAAATCGGTCGTGTGCGGGAAACGTAAATGTGAAAACTCCTGTCTGTGCGGTGTTTGCCATGTTACATACTTGGCATTAGATGTGAATGAAGCTTAATATGATTCAACATTTTGAAACACTTCAACCTCGGGTACTTAGTGCACATTAAAATTTTCAAGTAGATTTTCTCCAACAGTAGGCTAAGCAGACTAATTATTGTATCAAGGACTAAGTTAGTGCGTCAAAGCGTGGCTCAGAAAGGAGGCGAGGCTAGGCGCCTAAAGCCCTAACTTCCCCTAATTTTATGAATTACCAAAATTACTTGTAATGGGAAATATCTACCTAACGCACTTTCCATAAGTATGGTAACTATTGTAATCCGTAGGCATTGGTTGGAAATAACACGGGAAACGCACCAGATTTTTACGCTCCGTAAAGTATCAAATGTGACAGGTACGACAGGAGTGTCCCGCATCATGACACCTGTCGCTGTGATAAAAATCGTGTGATGTGTTGCTTGTCATGTCATGCATCATTTTTACAGAAAAAATGCTAAGTGTGTTTGTAGTAGCTCATAGTTCATTAGCGATCTCGACATATGTATTGTTAAACTAGCTTCGGCCCACGGCTTCATCATCATCTATCTCTGTGCTAAATTGCATGCAACTCCATCAAATAGCTTTTGCGTGAAAGAGTAACAAAATACATACATTCTTACGAACTTTCGCGTTCATAAAATTAGTAGGATTACTTTTACAACTTTGTTTGGATTATGGCCTTAATTCTTTCAACTCCTATTATTCATTGGCCCTTACGGCTAATTGGGTTGGGTCATCCGCAAAAAAAATATTATTCATTTCATACATGTGTTTAATATAATTAACCAAAATCTCCATAATATCTATACATTAATTTTTTGTGTTGCAAAAACCACCAAAATTTCTAGTAAATTTTTAGTAGTTATTTGCTCTGGAATTTCTTAAATGTATACCCTGCCTTATTCTATTCGCTCTTATTAAAAGGTGTTGCGTTTATAATTCGACTAATGTATGGAACGCAAAATAAAGGAGCTGTTTAGAACAGTGAAAATGCATTAATTTCTCTGAAGTGTGTCGTAAAGCCTTGTGGGTTCGCGTTTTCACGCACTATACTGCTAGCCGGATGATTCAGCCGGACGGCAGCCGCGCAGACGACCCGTACGTACGAAAAATAAGAAGCATCTGTTGTATACTTGAGAAACCCAATTAAAAATTATGCAAAAACCGGGCACTCGCAAAGAGTGCGTTAACTTACGGAAAAGTCAAATTATATGGCAAATATTATTTCCTTCAGTATTTTATATGAAGGCGATGCTACGTAGGCAGGCTTGCGGAAGTATGAAAATCGTACTATAGTGAGAATTTACATGGTACGATTCTAAGCCTATGGGGAGAAAGGTTATTTAAGTGACAAACAGTACTGCATTGCTTTCACTCCTGCATTGTAAAGTGCGCCAACAGTAAACACATTCACCGTTCATTTACTCTTACATGCATTGAATTATATAACGAACCGCAGTGCTGTTAATCTGACAATGCGTATATGCACAGAATTACCTTTGAACTGAACAATTCATTGAACATTCCGCCCCCATGTACCTTTGTGTTGTGTAATTAATTCTAAAACTGTTATTATATTCTGAATTTTAATTATAGGCGTATATTAATATAATGCTGTAGTAATAAGTAGAATTTTCGGTTCATTAATATACAGACTATAATTTAAACGCAAGTAACCCTCACTTAAAATACTGAATTATCTACACGTACTGAAAGCATGTCAAAAGAACATAATTATTACTGGGATAATAATTACATACCCCTATGATAATCCAAATAAAGGTCGTAGGTAGCAAACATTCGGAAAGGGATCGTTACCGTGTCAACTCGAGCCGTTCAGTATCACTTGTATGAAACTTCCCTCTGCAACTAACGCTAATCGGTATCGTCAAATATTTGCCTCGCCTCGTGCGTCGCGTGGTCGATTTGCAGTCCCCGTGCTTACGTCCCTCCGTTCCCTAGCTTATGCCTCTCTATACCTTAGCTTACGTCTCTTCGTACACGTTCCTACCGTTGCCTGCGTTTCCGAACGTACTGTCATTGAACTGATGCCGCCTGACCGTCCAACGGCCGGCAATCCGTAACTGTGGCGTCACCTAGCCGTAAGTCGATGCCCGTTTACGTGCCTACGTAAGCTGCGCCAGGTTGGCGGCGAGGTGACAGGTGATACGGTTACGATCCGTTTCCAAATTGATATGTGTGGTACGACCCTAAAACTACACGTGAGTAAAATTTCATTCAAATCCGTTTTTCAGAAAAAATAACAAATATCCTCTCTCAAAAAGTTGGAGGTACATTTATTATAGAAGTAGGCATTTTTCATAGTTTTTAAAATTTAAAACAAACCAAAAATTTGTGGAGTACATAGTTACGTATGTTTGAACAAAATGTATGAAGTTGGTTCGACAATCACATAAGCTTGCAATTCTTGATATAAAAATCATGGCGCGTAACGATTTCCATTCCATCATCGCCTGCTACAATAAGGAACAAATTGATACCGTTGGCAAAAAAAAACAAAAAACATTATTTTTCTAGTTTAACATCGTTAGTAACTATCTATACGCCCATAAATGTTTTCGCAGTAGCTTGGAGAGGGTGACTTTAGTTTTGTAAAGTATCTAGTTTTCTCTATAGGTGTCTTGTCAAACTCAAGGAATACAATACTGTGGATATTGAACAACACGACAACGAAACACGAAAAATAAATAACATGGTTCAACTTTTCTAAACCGTCACCTTGCGAACACGGTAACGCTAGAACCAAAGCGGTGGCCACGATACATAAGGGCTGTTTCTCTCCTTACGGAGTGATTTTACAATGAAACCGATGACTATGATCTAAAGGATTTTTTACGTTTTGACGTTTATAGTTATTCTGGAATAACACATGCTACTTTTTAACCAAATATTACGCGGGCGAAACCGCAGTTTGAAGCCAAAGTATTAATATTTGTGGAAGAGATTTAGAGAGGACATTTATTTACAACAAATACACAATAATAATAATTAAAAAAAATACTTATCTGAATAACAATCTCAACAATAACCTAAATAACGAAAGAGACTATATTTTCACAACCCGGGGTATCCTAGTGAGGAGGCTAGTCAAAACCACGACTGAAAGCTTTCTAGAAACAATACATATAATTTAATTTTAAATTTTCTTAAAAAAAAATAAGTTACTCAATACATACATAATCAAAACAAATGCTGGAAAAATTCTTTCTCATTGTTATGTTCTGGGGACGTACCTATAAGGATAAATATTTAAGGTATCGAATAAATATTTTGCTATCGGTACATAGTTACCAAACATACCAAATTCATACCACGTAGATACAGTTTTGAAGTGTCTCGTCTCCGAAAATTCTTATTTCATTCAGATTTAACACGTTACAACATATGTTTTTATTGGCTTCAAAAACCTTTGTATAAAATTATTTACCTAACAGTTTATTCCTGTCACGTAGAGAGAGGTTTTACGTCGAAAACTCAGGTGAACGTGGATATTACATAGCTTTTTAAGGTTCCGTAGTACTAGGAACCTTAGTAGCTTCATCATATCCGTCCGCGGGTGCACGTGGCTTCACATAAAGCTATACCTACATTTCCAGTATAAGTTGATCTCGCTTTGTATAGGATTTCTGTACATTACATAAATGCTGCTAATAAACATGTACATTCTGTACATGTTTATTAGCAGCGGAGATAAATCAATTCACACAAAGATGTGTGGACACGACTGGGAATAGAGCTTGCGACCTTATATTTCTAAGGCAAGGCATGTACCGTTGCGCCACCGCATCTATTTTATAGTTATAATCTAGACAACGTTTCTAATAAGATCAGACTTCGTTAGTTAAAATCGTACTCGTGGGAGATACTCAGCAATACAACAGCATTAAATTTTACACCATTTTGAAACTCTAGGTAAGAACTAAGAGCTTTTAGGTAGATTGAAACTACTACTTTGACTGGCCTGGTGGCGTATACTAACCACTACGCCATGCACCTCCAAACCCTGTGACCATGACTGCTAAGCCGAAGGTTGTGGGTTCGAATCCCACCCACGACAAATCTTTGTGTAATGAGCACGTGTGTTTGTACAGAACGATGTGGTATAAGTATTTAATAACTAGTAGAACCCGCAGACGTCGTCCTGCCCGGTAAATCAGTGCCACCTACCGGGTCCGAAAATAGATTACGACCGATTCTCAGACCCACCCAATCGGTCAAGCCGTTTCTGAGGAGGTTGTTTTTTTATTTTTCTTTGCGTAAGAACCATCCTCGTACTTCAGGGAACATTCTAAAAAAAGAATTAGCAAAATGGGTTCAGCCGTTCTCGAGATATGCGCTTACCAACACATTTGGCGATTCATTTTTATATAATAGACTAGCAGACCCCGCAGACGTCGTCCTACGCGGTAAAGCAGTGTCACCTGCCGGGTCCGAAAACAGAATACGACCAATAAGATTTCATAAAAATTGGTCAAACTGTTTCGTAGGAGTTTTTTAATTTTTCTCAGCATAAAAACCATCCTCGTACTTCAAGGAATATTTAAAAAAAAGAATCAGCGAAATCGGTTCAGCCGTCCTCAAGTTATGCGCTTACCAACACATTTTGCGATTCATTTTTATATTAAAGATATGAGGATTAGTTTTTAATCAAATATGGTCGCGTGAAAATGGCTTAGCATTTAATAAGCATATTACAAAACCAATATGTAATTACAACCTTTATGCTTGTATCTCAAATTATTTGCCACTGAATTTGATAACGACCATTAATAACCATAATTTTAATCGATCGGTCGATGTATTATTATCAGTAATTAAATAGCTTTGTTATATTGCGTGAAAATTGCAATAAAGTGCTTGTTTGTTTTGATTTAGCGGCTAAAATTGAGTACATGAAAGGAGTGTACTTATAATTAGTACTTACGTTTATACAATTTACTCTGGCCGTACACGGCTGCACGTAGAGTCAGTTAGTAAATAGGTCATCAGTATATATTCATATTAATAAATACAGAACCTTCCTATAAACTTTGAATTTTTTTTTAATTTGAACTAGACTTGACTACAACTTGCCTGATATTAAGCAATGATGTATTATATGGACCAATATCCAGATTAACACGTGATGATAAATGATTTTCGGTGAGAAGGTGGCAGTGGAATGAGGCTCCATATGGTTGGAAACCATAAAGGAGAATTAATTCCGAGCCACCATCTTAAATAGTGTCACTAGACAGGCTGCTTAGCGGTATGGCTTTGTCTGGTGGGTGGTCAACCACGGTCGAAGCCGGGTAGGTTGTGACCAGTTAATTCAGTTAATAATCAATTAATTACCGGTTAATATCGGACACCTGATTTGCACCACCCGGGGAACGTATATAGGGATTCGGATAAAAGGTGCAGTCCCACAGACAAAAGTGATTCAGCCCCCCAAGTATAGTTGTAGCTAATTTAAAGACATTTCAGTTTAGTAGGTAAACATGAACAGACAAAAATTATTTTTAAATGGTTAATATAAAATTTTCTACCTTTTTACCAAAAAGAATATTCATAAATCTAATAAATTGTCGGATTCAATGCAATTTTTAAATTAAGTAGGGAGTGTTCGGTACCGATTCTGTCATCTAGAACGGGATGAGTTGCAGTAAGGAGATTTATTGCACACACTGCACAGGCTTTGGACGAAGGAAATGTTCCCCGAAAATCAGTTGCAGTGCAACTAGCCAAAGTGTTACTTTTTAGTGATTAATTCTCCACTGAAAAAATGGTTTTAATGCCACTTTACGACTTAAAAATATTATTTTACTATTCAAATTTGTTCTTTGGTTGTTATAATATTGAAATATCTTAGGAAAGCGTGTTGCCACATAGATAGTTTGTACTTTCAGTTAAAATTTCCAAAGTAGTTTCGCTATTCTGAGATAGCCTTAGGTAGGTTCCTACTAGGTTTTTGGTTGACTTCAGGCAATAAATAATAATAATATAAATAAATAAAATAATAATTAAAATATTATTATTATTTTATTATTATTATATATTTTTTTTATTATTTTAATATTTTTGATGATTGTTGTACCAATGAATAATCCTCAAAAATATCCCTCAGTTATCTAGCCTTAAAATATGGATAACCTTAGTAACTAAGGGCGCAATGCCGAATTTAGAGGTACGGAGGCCCCGGGGCAATAAAAGAGTAGAGAGTTAGAACTCGAAAAAAAAGTGTCAATGGAAAAGTGGTTTGCTAATATTTATTAGTCTGGATTTGATTTTATTTTCCAAAGTCTCTATTGTGGGAGCCACTATTTTATGAAAGCCCTGGGGCTTTAGCCTCGATTTCCCTCCTCCGGTTGATCGGAATGCGGTGTACCGCATGCGGCTGGCCGCATGATCTCGACGCACTGAAATGTAGCCAACCAAGTTTAATGATACGACAAACCGCATGCGGCCAACCGTTCAGGCTCTAAGTATTTGGCTATTAATATCAACTCATACTAGAATGTAATAGAATTTAATTATATTTTTTATTTATTCACGAACTGCCAACAAATATACATATGTAAAGAAAGAACTTTAAGAACTTTTTAAGAAATTCGTAGTTAAATTAAAACTATTTTATACCGGATTGTATCGCGGTTTATTTTAGAATGACCCTGACCATGAAGTCTGAAAAGACGGAAAACATGTCGGGATTTAAAATCTAAAATAAACTGCGATAAAATCCGTTATTATATAGTTTTATTTCAATGTGTGATATTCGCGTTAAATTAAGAAAATACTGAGTTCGTAGTAACTAGACGTAAAATTCAGATGTAAAATTATTAAAACATTTCATTATGTTTCACCTTATAAGCAAATTGCAAACTTCAATCTTGTTTGCATGAAAATACAGTTTATTCTGAGCGCAAACCATAAAAATTGAATAAGTTTCCTTTTCTTATTTACATTTGGCTGGAGGTAGTTATATTTTTGCTGATCCAACAGCTATTGCAGTAAGCAGATAATAATATTATTCTAGTGAAATAACTGTGTCTTTGGAGTCTTCATCTTTGAGGTTCAAACTTTGCGCCAAATCAAAACTTTTCCCAATCATCTTAGATCTCACTCTTCAATACTCTTCATTGAGACCTCACACCGAGCGGAGGTGTCTGTTCGCTCTACTTTAATATGTATCTTTTTCCTTAGCTTCCTTGTGTTTTGGGGATAAAGTAGTTTTAGTGTGTCTAATTATTGGCTCAAACTATTATGCCTGAACTCGAATATCTATAAAAATATCTGAAGATAAATACTCAAGAAGTCCTATCGACCTACCCTCTGCCACATACTTAATGTAATGCATAATAAAAAATAATAACCCTGACGTTGAAACATATTCCCAAAACAATATTAAAATCAAATTGTAACAAAGTTGTCATAACAAAGGGCCATTTAAAAAGCCTTTTAATAAATAACGTTACATATGTAACAAAACAATGTTCCCATATTACTGTTGGCCGATTGTGGCCGTATTAAAACCGGCCAGATGAATTATCTCATGCGTTTCCGTGTCCGGCCGCTATTATCAGAAGTGGGACCAGAGGGACATCGGGACAATGTTTTGGTAATTATTTTTGAATAAATATTGAATGAGGTTTAACTGTTTTTACATGGGATGACAATTGATTTGACTTTGTTTAAAAATGAGGTACTTTAGGCTGAAGTTTTGTTTAACTCGTTATTGAGAATCTATTTGGTATAATCCTATCAAAAACATAAGTGTAAATTACCAGCCAAGCTCAATATTATATTATGCCTTGGTTGTTGACTTCAACGACAAAAAAAGTGAAATTTAAATGCCAGCCAAGTTCAATGGTCAATCTTGAAATTCATTATCAAATAAAACGTTTCATTGCCTCTGCTCAACATCAGTAAAGTAAAACGTCGTCGTACCCACATATAAAGATACTAGCTTTCCTACAGCGGCTTCGCCCGCGTGTATGTCGGTTATCGCGCCAAAACAGTACCTTCTTTTTGCGCAGTCGGATAAAAACTATCCTATGTCCTTTCTCGGGTCTCAAACTATCTCCATACCCAATTTCATCCAAATCGTTTCAGTAGTTTAGGCGTGAAAGCAACACAGACAGACAGACAGAGTTAGTTAGCATTTATATTATTAGTAAGGATGTGAGTAGGATTAGTATTCGAATCCGCGACCAAAGTATTAGTTAGTATTTCAAAGGCAAGGCTCGTACCGCTGCGCCACCGCTGCTAACAAACTATAACTAAAGATATATTTAAGTCTAAGATCTGACTTTTTTATCCTATAAGGCTTGCGGTTGACCATAACTTGCCTGATGTGAAGCAATTATGCAGTCTACGATGGAACGCGCTTACCCAGTAAATACCGATTCACTCGTGACTTGATAACGGGCAGATTATAGCTATCCGGAAACATAGATCTCGGTAACGAATTCTACAATTTGGCAGTTCGCACAATAAAAAAGTGGACGCAGAGCGCGTGGAATTTCCACGATATAACGGTGACGCATAGCCGTACCTCTACTTGACCAATGGAAAAACAGGGATGGGGGAATAAGATTGTATAATTCCAACGTACGCTCTCTGTGCCCTAATTCACGTAATTTCTTGACGCGCCGATCAAGTTTCGGTGCAGTTTCTAATTAAGATTTCGTCGTAGTGCAAAATGGTATTCTTATAATTGGTTAGCTACAATATCTATTCGAAGTGCTCTCGTGACGCAAACTTGGACGCGAGCGTATCTGACAGCGGTTGTCAAAATTACAAGAGTACGAAAAGGGTTGTTTTGATCGAAACTAAACTGCAAGTGAACTTATTTAACTACGTGAATTAGCCTACATCTATTTCCCGTTAACGAATTATATTAAAGCCTTCAAAAGTCAGTGTATAGTAAACAACATAGAGCTTGGCATCTCAATCCCTACATTAGAAGTCTAGTCACGTGACCCAATCCTTGCATAACTTGCACTCAGACAGAATAGAAGTACCTATATTAAGATAACGCGACCAAAGTCACGGGACAAAATTAATATATATTCCAAGTTTAACGACTTACCTCTTAATCGAATTTGATTCGGAAGTATAGTATTGTCTTAGATTTACGCGAATATCACACATTGAAATAAAACTACTTTGTAACGGATTCTATCGCGGTTTATTTTAGATTTTAGATCCCGACGTTTCAAAGTCTTTTCAGACTTCATGTTCACGGGTGGACTAAGGTATTTGACGTCCAAAAATATTATTCACAATTATTACTGACTACCTTCAAACATTAATATTTAAGTTGCGTTCCGATTTAAGCAAACTGAGCTCACAGTGTCTTGAATTCTGAGTTGATTTTGCTTGGGTTTTGGTACAAGTAAATTAAGTACTGGGTCCCAAGCTGGTGGTATATTCCAACCATTTTCTCTGTTAAAATTAGGATGTTATTTTTTTTTTTCGGAAGCTGAGTTACCTTTGTCCGTGGGAGTGCATCTTTTATCTGAATCCCCACACGTGGTCCCCGGGTGGTGTTAATCAGGTGACCATACACTGGTGGTAGGCTTCACCCTATTAAGTGAGCACCCACCATACCAAGCCGCACCGCCAAGCGGCCTTGCCGTGTTACAGTGCGATATCTGGTGACTCTTTGGAATTGTTGTTCCTATATGGTTTCTAACTATATGGAGCCTCATCCCACTGCCACCTTCTCACCAAAAATCATTTGTTATCACGAGTGAATCGGTATATTGGGCAGGCGCGTCCCATTGTAGACTACATCATTGCTTAACATAAGGCTAGTTGTGGTTAAGCTCAACACTATTTAAAAAAACGAAATTAGTTTAAGTATACCCACGGAAAATCCCCGGCTAGAACAGGACTATTGCAGGAAACAAACTTAAATCTGTGTTAGGTTGGTGGGTGCCAATGGATTATTATTACCCCATCCCCTACAACAAAACGCGTCGGCCCTAACTCGGGCTATTCTTCGGGCTATTTTCTTTCGCCTATATGCACACTAGATGGCGCCACACCTACAAATTATTTGCGTGTTTGCATCAACAAATGGCGGTGAAAAATTCTGTACCTACCTACCAGCTACCCGTAGGTACTTATATACGTGTATTACTAGCACAAGTTCATCGATGCGAAAAAGATTGTCGATTAGGTACTATCACAAATAATATAATAGTTACGATACCAAGATCATAGGGCCTTATCACAGAATAAATATGACCTATCGTCACCGGCACATGCCACCAGTGAGATATGACCCTAATAACATTGTAAAGAGATTGCATTAAATATTTATAACCTTCAACATTTTAATATCAAAAGCGCTTTTGAATACGCTTGTACGTAATTTTTCGCATTTCTGAAATACCTGCACTCTAAAGTAGGCATTCGAACATTCTGAGCTGTTTATCGATAATAAATCACAAAGTTCTACTCACATTACAGTTGCATTCAAACTGCCTCAGTGGTCCAGTGGTAAGCATGTTCGCATAGTAACGAGGACCTGGGTTCAATTCTCGGGTCGGGTAAAAAGTCTTTTCTAATATACCTACTACCTAATTAAGTTGCAGGTCGAAGGTTGGAGTTGTGCCCGATGAACGGCAATAGGCTCAACCCCTATTACGTACAGGACCGAAATATAGCCGGCAAACATACAGGTGAAGCTAATATAATTCTTTTTGAAACAAAAACACAAAAACGTAAGTACCTAGAATTATGCCTTTAGGATTATTGCTCTTTTAATTTTAACAGTCCGCAAACACTGCGTAAATAATAACGCTTCTTTCGACATTGGTATATAAATCTCGATCAAATTAAAGTTGGGCTACACGAGAAGCACCGGCTTTCAAGAAAAACAAAGAATCCAAAATCGGTTCACGTTTAACAAAGATCTGATGTAAAACATAAGAAAAACTGTGGAATTGAGAACTTCCTTGTTTTTGAGGTCGGTTGAAAAGTGTGTTAAAATCAAAGGGAGGTGGTCACGGGCAATATAGTCATCTCAAAATCAGACTTTGTCATTAGTATTCAACAAACAACCTGTATTTTTCTTAAAAAGAATTTCTTGACATCGAACACCATAAATTTAAATATCCTTTGTCGTGTCTTAAGACTAAGGGGTCAATTTCACCCTTAATCCCAGATAATAAGGTCGTTCCTTTACACTGCAATTTGTCAACCCGATAACTCTACGTGACCGAAATTATCTTAAATAGCATTCATCTTTTTGAATAATTACAGACATTTTACTTTGAATGGAAAAAAAATGTGAAATAAAAAATCACTGCTTCCCGTACATTTCGCATTTTGAATCTTTTACTCTCGTAATAGAGTTGGTGATAAAATTTCGCACCGAAATATTCAAAAATAAATCAACGAAATGTCATAACTTCAGATAGACGATGTTAAAATGTATAGGTAAATACATTTCTTTTACTCTGTTTCTCGCGCGATAGACATTTATTTTGAACTCGACATATTATGTAGAAAAAATTAAAGACTAATTTTCGTATTCATACGTTAGACATAAGTCTACCAATCAAAGCAAAACTCAATGAGTAGTACATAGCACTCGATTTCATTAGTTTTCAATAGACAAACACAACATGAAACTATAGAGTTCGCGACAATTGTCTAAACCGCGAGAATCGAAGTCCAGGAATGTTTTTTTTAAACGAGTACGTTCACTACCAGTGCGAATCTGGCTAACTTGAAAATATACCTTTAATCACCTGCTAGATACCTAGTAGACGTACTTTGTTCAAATATTGTATGATATTGTAATCGTCAAAAGTTGACGGGAAATCGGGGAAGATAGCTATTTTTGATTGGTTCATTCAAGTTTTTGTTCATGAACGAACCAATCAAATTTAGCTGTACCTTGCTATGAGCTGTCTAAGTTTATTTTGTTGGTGCCTATAATATACCTAGTAACTTATCGATTACTTGTTTCACCTATAAGGCTGGGTTCTTCCTTGACCATCCATAACCTCAAACCTTTCCCAATTCATTCGATTCCTGTCTCAATTCTACACACGAAACTTCTCTCAAGTAACCTAATGCTTGGCAAAGTGTAACTTCCCTTGCTGTTTTCTTATTTCTTTTGGGAGTCGGCTCCCAGTTTAACCTGATGCGGCTAGCTACTAGAATTAAATGAGTCATTACACCTCGAAATTCGTAGGAAACCAGTAACCGAGATGACAGACGACAGATGACAGATGTTAGACCAGATATCAAATTATATTAGACTTCTGACTACCTTTAACTATGGACCGGCCTTAACGTGCTCGCCGTGGCACGGAGTGTAGTCTCGTAACAAACCGGACACCGAAACAAATCTTTGTTATTGTACAAAGATTATCCGGGGCGGTATTAGAAACCGTGACCTCCATGCATGTTGTCCAGGCATGTTTTTTTTATTCTATAATAGGTTTGCGCTTGACCACAACTTGCCTGATGTGAAGCAATGCTGCAGACGGACGGATTACACCGCTCGACTACAGCAGTCATCACTCGACATGAGAAATTGATATATACTATATTCTTGCTTAACTATAACTTGATATCATACTCTAGCCACTTCTTTCATAACAGCAATTTAATGATCTAGTATATAGGCAATAGAAAACTCATTTCGCTGCGATTCCCTCGTAGATTAGTTATAAAATCAAAACGAAATTCCGATTGTGTTCCGCCATCGTATTTACAAGGACGGTGGAAGCTATGAATAAATTTCCAAGTTCGTTACTACCGGGATCGGCTGTGGAGCCTTCACGAATAAGATGTCAACAGAGGAAGCAAATTGTTTTATAGACCTTAGAATGGAGTTGACTAACTTGGAAATCCCGTGTTAATTTAGTTGAACGTTCTATTTGAAAGTCACAAAAATATACCACAGGTTACGACGTCAGTATACGTAGTTGAGTGTTGAGTGGGTTTTATAGTCTCTAAAGTACTTGACCAGACTGCAAAGGCGATCGCGGTGGTGCAATGGCGGCGGCGGCGGCGCGATTTCGTGTTGTTACACCCCTATAATGTAGGCAATAATGCAATGTCAACTGCCTAGTTAGCAGACAGGCTTAGAAGTACTTCTTATTTGAATAATCTTCAGTTCGGGTCCAATCTCCACGGTGAAAAGACGTTTACCAACCAATCATAGTTTGGAATATTTTTGTTTTTAAAAAGGTGTTTCACACATATAATTTAGAAATCAAACTAGCTTACCTGTAAGCGACGTTCGATTGTAATTATTCTTCCCGATCGCCTCGCCCGAAAATAATAGAAAAGTACCTATAAATTAATGAATTAATTTATTTCTTACTTGTAGTAGGCCTCCTAGTCACTCAGGCGTCACATAAGTTTAACTCAGTAAAAATAAAAAAGGAATCGTATTCTGAGCTTACACTTACTGTTTACCGCTCCTTGTCTATGTCTGTCATTTAGTTAAAAGTTCGCTGCGCTGTTCATTGAGTCTGATTGTTACAACTATTCTTGGGTTGGGAGGGTGGGTTTCTATTATTTTCGGGCGAGGCGATCGGGAAGAATAATTACAATCGAACGTCGCTTACAGGTAAGCTAGTTTGATTTCTAAATTATTCTTCCCGATCGCCTCGCCCTCAATAATAGAAAAGTACCTATAAATTAATGAATTAATTTATTTCTTACTTGTAGATGTTTAAAGTCAAGAGTTGTACAATCAGATCTGAATTGGAATATGTTGTTATTTTTCATTATTCTAATTCACAAAATTATCAATTGGTAAAAAATAACGCCCAAAGGGGAATGATCTTGATGAAGTTGTGAGTTCTTGACCCCTCGGTTCATACGTAATTGAAATTACCTTCATACTTACTCAAAAGTATCTAAATCAATGATATCATTGATTAGATAACATGCTAATGTTATTTCGCAAAGCAGGCTGTTTGACTTATCAAACTAGATCTATTAATCTATAAGTAGGTGTTAACCTGGAGTGGGTAAGCGTACCTGCTTACATTCTCTCGAGACCCTCGGTATCACTTAGACACTTGGGAGAAAGAGAAAAAATAAAATATTGTGGATAGGTACCTAACATTTCTTCTCTATCTATTTTTAAACCTATACAAGGACTACCTGTATATAAGATATGATGATATGATATTATTATGATAGATGCCACAATAATATTTATCTGTTATTGAATTTAAGTACCTGAATTATTTGGAAAATTTTAAGATTTCTAGAAACTTACATATGTACCTGTTTGTGTTTGGTTGTGTCATTTTCAATGATACACCAAACTACTTGAAATATAATTTATTATACCACATAACTTATTTAGGTCTTACAATGACGCCATCTTAAAACTAGTAGCGTTACCTTATGAGCACCTAAATAGTGCTGTGCACTACTAACCATAAACATCCCCCCCGTTAAATGTAGTTATAGTTTCCTTAGTCAAATGTCTCATAATCATCAAGTCTCTTAGGTGGTCTAACATAACGACCACTTCTAGTAGTATACCCTGCTGTCTTATCAGACTCAGGATTGTTTTCAGGTCCCGAGATGATAACAGGTTCAGAATTAACATCAAGGTCATCACTGTCTGGCGCTTCCATAGTATCTTCTAAATTAATATTGCCATCACTATTGTTAATTTTGGTTGAATAATCTGGTTTGATAAATCTGCTATTTCTTCTATACTCATTACCTTTATCATCGCGTATAACAAATGACCGAGGTTCTTCACACTTATTTACAATTTGACCTTTAGTCCAGTCCGCCTCTAAAGTTTTCTTAAAATATACAAATTGATGGCATTTAAATTCAGGAATGACTTTAGAATTTCTATTATAACATTTTTGTATACTATCAAGGTGGTTGTAGTATTTACATGAATATTTGGATACAGTAGGCTTTAACTCCTGTTTTGAAATTGGTAACAATGTATTTAAATTTCTAGAAAATAATAGCTGTGCTGGTGATGGCATATAGGGTTTAGCTGTATTTCTATAGTTTAATAAACCTAGATATGGATCAGATCCATCTTCTTTACATTTTTTAACAATACTTTTAAAGATTTTTACTGCACTTTCAACTTGCCCATTGGATTGGGAATATTTGGGACTTGATGTAATATGTTCGAATTTATAATGATTAGCAAAAGCCTTAAATTTGTCAGAAGTGAATTGTGTTCCACAGTCTGATGCTACTATTACAGGAATACCATGCCTTGCAAATACAGATTTACAGTTCTGTATGATACAATCACTAGTTAAATTATCAAGTTTACACACCTCAATGTATTTTGAATAATAATCTACAAAGATCAGAAAATCCTTAGCATTAAATGTACAAATGTCAATGCCCACCTTATGCCATGGTAGTTTTTCTATATTGTGACTAATGATCGGCTCCTTTTGGATATTTGGGGCAAATTTAGCACAAGGTTGACATTGTCTTACAAAGTTTTCAATGTCTTCATTTAAATTTGGCCAGAATATGCATGACCTTGCTCTCCTATGAAATTAAGTAGGATGCTAATTTTTCTTTTGTCGCTAGCGTCATCCAGGCCTGTAGCACAAAGAAAAATTTTTAGCCTTTGCTTGTAGGCTTGGAAATTTTCAGCCAGGTTTCCGTGGAAATCCATTTCTCGGACCCCACCTGACACCATGTTTGTGTTTGGTTGTGTCATTTTCAATGATACACCAAACTACTTGAAATATAATTTATTATACCACATAACTTATTTAGGTCTTACAATGACGCCATCTTAAAACTAGTAGCGTTACCTTATGAGCACCTAAATAGTGCTGTGCACTACTAACCATAAACAGTACCTAATGGTGTTATAAACTTCTAAAATAATATAATATTGTTACTATTATTATTGTTGTTATCATTTTTATTGTTGTTCGTTGTATAGGGTCAGCTTTCCATTTATCCATTCATTCCAGTAACCATTCCCAACGAAGGAATTTCATCACAATACATGAAGGTACCACCTTTATAATTTATAAAATAAGACTTCAGTATTATTTATTACAATTAATATAATACTATGGAGTAACTGTGAAACAACACCAGTCACTATTTAAAAATTGATGATTTTTCTCTCTGAACTGTACTGTCTGGTCTAGTAGTCACAACAGACAGTAAATTTAATATAATTATATACTATGGTAAAATTAATTCAGTGTAAATATACTGCCATCCGAGGCAATCTAGTAAAATCAAATTGCATAAAATGGAATGTAAATATAAAGATGAAAATAAACTTTAGACCCCCCTAAAGTTGAAGTTGGTATTGGTATGATAATAATATTATGTCTCCTCTAAGTACGTCTACAATCTTCAATGAAGTCTGATAGAAAGATACGTTTTTAATAACCTCGATAAATGATTTGAAGGATGGTTGCTATTTTTTTTTTTTTTTTTAAATAACAATTGTTACTACTTATTTATCCTTGCAGTTACCCAGTCGAAATTAGAAGCGTAGGTATCTACATACATTATCAAGGTAAAGATACAAAAAAAAATTATAAAATAAAAGAAAATGAATGACTATTAGAATCAGAACTCAAACCAAAGCTTTTAGTAGATTATGGCTTCTGTTGGCGAGTAGGTAATCTCAATAATCCTAAACATTCATAATTTTCAACATTTATAAATATTAAGAATTAAGCGTCCAATTTTGATAATGTATTGAAATTAAGTTATTAGTGTTATTACTTAATTATGGTTTCAAGTAGGCATGCACGTAGCCAAGGTATACCTAGGTTTATTTAGTAGGTAAGTAGGTACTTGCATGATTAACAGAATTTCATTATTATTATACTTGCTTAACTACCTATGTTTAGAATTATTTGTAACCATAAGTAGTATATATAAGATTGTATTCTTTGTACCTTTAATACAATCAATCTATTTTTAACTTTTAGGTTTGTTGATGCATAGGGTAGGTACCTTCCCACCTACATTGGTGGTACTCTTAATCATTAGGTATAAAATGTGAAGTAGGTAGTATATTATTGATATTATGTACCTACATTTAAAAAGTTATGTACATTATATTGTAAAATCCTGGGATAAAGATATTATTAAGCTTTATTCCTCCGGATTTAAAAACCAAGAAGATTATCCAAAGAATTTTATACATAATTTTATGAACTATCAACACTGATCATCACCTTCATGACACTCAAAACATTCAGTCAAATTGACTTCACCGCAGTTAATTTTCACATTGGAAAATTAAATATTATTAATGGCTACTCATCAATCTATGGTACATAGATCGAGCATAACAACGCCAAACTGTAAACGCCAGTTTACATCCTAGTATCACATCCATCTGTTTTTGCTGTTCAAAGGTTGTATAATTTTGCACAAACTAATATTCTGCATTGGCAGATTTGCGGAATTATGTCTGCAGAAGCTAAAATAGTAATACATATGAATTTTTTCGTCTTCGTTCACCAACCGATGTAAAATAAAAATTTCGTTATACGTACGTTGTCTAAAAAGACTCTAACCTGCTTGTCAATAATTCATCGATTTTGGACCGAACTATTGGTTGCTGTCAAAATGTCATGAATACGTCATAGCAAATCAATTGTACTATATTATCAGAAAATAAATAAATATTGTTTATTAAAAACATAGCATTATGATAATAAACGAAATAGAGTGCAATTATGACAACTCACTGCAAGTTAACTGCAATCCTCTTGTCCATGGACAATGGCAATTTGCCATTTACAAATATGCATATCAAGAGCTGCGTTGGTTATCAATATCCACAGTGTTTCTATGTGCTCGTTATTTCACACAAACTCAAAGCTGAATGTTGTAAGAATGAAAGAATTGTGAATCTCAATAAATAAAGAAAAAAAAACCATCCCATTGTTACTTAACTTTTCTAGTTTCCTTTGGTTAATATTTAATAATTAACACCTTCCTATCTGTGCGCATATAGACGACAATAATAGGTTGAAAGGCCAATCTTATTAGGTTTAGTTATATGTATTTATACCTCAGGTAAGTAACTTATGGTAAATTACTGTTAAATTTAGACCTTTAGCAACAAGGCTTGTAGGTAACATCTATGTGCTACATAACCTTATAACTATATCAACACAAGAGAAAAGTGAGGTTCTTTCATAAGGAAATTAAAAGCTTTACTAGCAAACAGGTCAGTTTCCTGTTGAGTACTTATTTTGATTACAATTTGTGAGGTGCAATAACTGGAAATCATCAGTTATATAGGGTTGGAAGTTGGTTGTCCTGTTAGCTTTACTCCATCCAATGTCATATCATAGTACTTACCCCACCAAGTTCAAAGGCATTCATAATTAAAATCTGTAACTCGGTACTTTCTTCCGACCGAATAGATTAATTATGTGGCTAGCAATAAAAACCTCAACTTTAGTTGGGCTTATGTATAGTGTCTCACAGAAAACACATTACATGCTGCACAAACATTACATCCCTGTTAAGTATAAAATAAGTTTAGTATAGAACTAAACATTATAAATAACAAATAATTAACCATGTTGCAGAAATATCTTCCAATAAGTAATGAGTTTTATGAAGAGTTGTCTGATTAGTTTCTCCACACAGATATGGCTAACTTTAAATAGTACAGTTACCTTTAGGCAAATTGGTGTTTCAGGAAACTAGAATGCTTGGTATGGTACTCATGTGAGAAATTAAATGTCCACTTCATGCATGGTGTAAGTAGGTATGTATCAGCAAAAGATTTTCAGGCAACACTGATACTGTTGCAAGATTTTGTTGCAATATGTAGGTATACATGATCTAAATATGGCACAGTGGGCAATATTGTTAGTTAAATAACATACTGAAACACTTGTAGTTCCATAGATACCATGATATATTATATCAACACTTTTAATATTAGACATTAGTGATAAAGATAACAATGTCTTAATTCCACTCCAACACAGAACTTTCATGTAAGTTACCTTAACATTATTCTGAGTCGGTGACACTCTTTAAGTTGTGTGTGTGCATGTATTACGGGGACATTCAATATTGTGTTTACCATGAATAGAAGTCAGAAGGTGACTGGTTTGTGTTGTCTGTCAGCTGCCTTTACAAATGTGTCCTTTGAAGATACATAAATATACTTTGGTAACCCGAAGATGGGTAATTAGGATAAACCCAGTGGTGTTCAGAACACAGACACGGGCCTCTTGTAATGACTCTTCAAAAAAGTGTGTTATCACGAACTATGATTTCCCAGTGGTGCCTATGTTATGTGTCGGGAATCTAACCATCATGACCCAACGGTTCTACCGGTGCCCATGACGCGAAAAGACCAGCACACATAGGCAGACCACGAGCCCTTTGTAACAACTCTTGCAAAGAGTGTTACACGAACTATGCTAGTTCACAGTGGTACCTATTTTATGTGTCGGGAATCTAACCATCATGACCCACCGGTTCTACCGGTGCCCATGACGCGAAAAGACCAGCACACATAGGCAGACCACAAGCCCTTTGTAACGACTCTTACAAAGAGTGTTACCACGAACTATGTTAGTTCACAGTGGTACCTATTTTCTGTGTCGGGAATGTAACCACTAGGACCCAACGGGTAAAAACCCGTTGCCCCTGGCGCGGAACAGCCTATCACACATTATATAGGTAGTGCAAAAGTGCACACATCCACGGGCTTCTCCACGTTCTGTTACGCTCTTCGACGCTCGTCGCTTGTAGCTCTGTAGGTCTTGCAGGGATCCATGGTCATCTCTCTTTATTGGAAAACATTGATGATAGGTAGCACTTAACCTAAAAGCTAAAACATAAGAAAAACATACGGCGTTGCGTTGTTGCAACATAAAACATACACATAATATGTGTTTATTATACTTCTATTGGACTCTGTTTTGGTTTTTAACAACTGAATACCACTAAAATATAGTTTTTTAAGAAAATTAGTTTTAAGGGCGGCATGACGCCTGTGACATAAGAAACGAATGACAGACATAGACAAGGAGCGGTAAACAGTAAGTGTAAGCTCAGAATACGATTCCTTTTTTATTTTTACTGAGTTAAACTTATGTGACGCCTGAGTGACTAGGAGGCCTACTACAAGTAAGAAATAAATTAATTCATTAATTTATAGGTACTTTTCTATTATTGAGGGCGAGGCGATCGGGAAGAATAATCATACAACACACAATTCCATACAGCACAAACATACATCACATAACTTCTTCACTCCTTCGTCTCATTATTATTATATTCCATTTTTACGGTCTAATGTTTAATATTTATTTTATGCTATTATTTTTATGAACTATTACTATGTCGAAAGAGACTGGACCCTGCAACCCCCAATCCTAGTGCGGGGCCCAGTGTCACTAACAGTGTCTGAACCTTCACATGAAATAAATAAATGTTGTATTTTTTGTATTTATTATTATTTCGTGGACTAACAGTGTGACTCTCTTAGTAATGTGTCCAGTGTTTTTCAAACAGAATATGAAAGAAAACGACTTATTTTTAACGCGTAAGAAAGTGCCTACCGTTAAACAGATCTAAGTGCCTACTCACTGAAGAACTGTTTACCAATACCGTTTTACGGAATTAGGATTTTTACCTTTTATATCTCCCGACTAATTCATGTTTCGAACAAAAACAAAATCGGTTCATCCGTTGGGGAGTTACGATGGCACAGTCAGACAAACACACAAACACACACACAGACATACGACACGTAAAACTATAACACCTCATCGTTTTTTCGTCGGGTTATAAAAAACATTGATCATCAAACAGATATTAACCGAAGTGGCTGTGATTATTACTTAATGTAAATTATGCTAAATCAGTTGTCTTGCATGAGGGTCAAACCTGCGACCTTCCACCAATCTTGGCTACTAGACCAGAAAGGTCGAATACATTTAAATAATCGCCTTTGGGTCGAATTCGTTAATAAATCAGTATTAAAATGTTATTTTCAGTTGAAAGGTTAATTGCCCTTGAATATTTTCAGCAGAATTTAATTCGATAATTTTTCAAATAATTACTTAAAGATGGGTGAATGATGACGAATGGCGTGTTCTATAAATGTTTCCTTCACTGGTAATTGATAGTAGTTGACACAAATAAAAAATGTGGCAGCTGTAGGTCGAATTAAAATTTATAAGTGCGGTACATAGGAGTTGAAGTGTTTATCGAAAACTAGCTTCCGCCCGCGGCTTCGCCCGCGAAATTGATCTCACTAATCTTGTTTCCCCATACAAACTTTGGAACCCCACTTCACCCCCTTAAAGGGTGAGTTTTGAAAAATCCTTTCTTAGTGCACCCCTAGACCCCATAAGGAACCTATGTGCCAAATTTGCAGTCTCCAGACCCAGCGGTTTCGGCTCTGCGTTGATATGTCAGTCAGTCAGTTTCTTCTTTTATATATTACTAGCTGCGCCAGCGAACTTCGTACCGCGCAAAATTGTGAATCTAAACCATTCCCAGATCCCCTTGAACACACACAAAAAATTTCATCAAAATCGGTCCAGTCGTTTAGGAGGAGTTCAGTCACATACACACGCACACAAGAAATATATATATATTAAGAATATCGAAAATTAGAAAAGGGGCTGAAGATACTCACTCAGTGGCGGGTGATCTACGTTTTTTTAAATATGATTATCATTCTGAGCCCCGATTCTCGCGACATATGTCGAATAAAATGGTGATTACGTCAGTTTTCAATGACATCCGCCATTTTGTGTCGAAAGTCCAAGAATCTAGGCCCCTTATCCCAGACTTTTTATAAATACATAGTTATGATAATATTTACACTCAGACACAAGACAAACTGACGTATTCTTCACACTAGTAGGTATTTGCCCTTGAATTGAATTTGAATTCGAATTTTGCAACGTGAAAAGCAAGTGTCTTACCGACCACGCCACCCACCCTAGATAAGATTCATTTGAAATGGCATATCCAAGGTCGTGGGTGACTGGAGAAGATGGAAGAAATTGAGGAGGCCTTTCTACTTCATTGGGGCTACAAGCTAGAAATCACAGATAATATAATACTATAGCTAGGAAAAAAATATTTAAATAATAACTGAAAAGAAAAAACAAAACAAATGAAAAATAATGTAAACAAAAGTTTTCTAAGAAACATCAATCGAAGAATGTGACGTATTACATAAGACAACTCAATTTTGGTTTCAAAATGAACCGTAGCAAAGATCCAAACTTGGGTACCGGCCAATACAATTTCATTCAAAGTTCCTCGTTCCGGAAAAGCTTGAGCTGGTTTGATTTCTCATAAAACTGTATATACAGCCTCTTTTTTGTTTTTTAGGATTCCGTACCCAAAGGGTCCTAAAAAGTACTATAAGCTTTCGCTTCGTCTGTCTTACGACGGTAAAAATAGAATTAAAATAGTTCTGAGTGTGAATTTCTTTGACCGCTATAAACTCTATAGTACGGAACCCTTCAGGTAAGATTTTAATTTCTGCATGACTAGTAAATTAAATTAAATTAAATTAATTTAATTAAATTCTATCCCACTTTTGACCTCTCCTTTTATATATCAGTTTTTAATGGGTAGTGATTTAAATTTCGTGTAGGCAAGATACTATGTCGGTAAATGTGTTTCATTGTAGGCTACATCTTTGCTTACCATCAGGGAAATTGTAGTCAATAGCAAGCTCATTTAAGAATAAAAAATAATTGATCAAAAGGAAAACATCGTAAGGGGAACCGGCACGTCTTACGCCGCCGGTTCCACACGTTGGCCCCAACAATGACCTAAACGCCACTCGTCCAACATGTTGATAAAAAAAATGGCATTGGCCCAACTTTCTGAGTGTCGCATGTCCGCTGTTGGCTGTGTGGTCATGTTGGTCATGTGTCGACATCAAAGGAATCTGCGCCAACGATCGCGATGTGTCCACATATTGGATCGATTTGTTCAGTTCTGTTGTAACACGTATCGAGCGCGTGCGAGAATGGCTTCCTTATCCACAAAATTAACAAAATGGACAATAGTTATAAAATTTTTGAACTTTACCAAGTATATAACCTACAATAATATGGGATGCAACTCGAAAGGATCATAATAATAAAAAAGTATTAGCTCATGCATGGTGCACCATTCGACAAATTAAGGAAATGATTTACTCTATTGAAGATCACACATCTTGTCGGGACTGAACTGGATTTACAGTCCATCGTTAGTACCAGCGTTGATACCTATGTGTGGAGACCGCCTTAGAATTTAGAAATTAAGAACAAGGGTATTGTGATCATATTGATGAACTTGCACTTCATCACAATATAAACTCCGAAAATCGAAGATATTTGATGTGAGACAGAAACAGTAGAATACAAAAAGGTTTATACTTTTTACTAAAAGTAAAGTAAAGTAACAACACTTTCAGTGTCCCATTGCTAGGCACGGGTCTTCACTCAACTATGTTAAGAGCTGAGAGAGATCTTAATCCACACACGCTGGGCAAATACGGGTTGAGTTCTTTTACATACGTTTCCTAAAAGAAAATTAAACAGACGTAACCAGGGTTTTACATTAGTGTTAAAACAAAACAATTTTGAAACAGCTCGGGAGATTGATCATCATATAAAAGTTTTCAAATGCTTTCCTGCTGTTCGCGGCTTATCAATACAAAAGGAATTTAACTTTTCTCGTCTCTCACCGACCTATTTTTGAAGAGGATCTTAACCAACTTTCAAAAAGATCTAAAGTCGTAGAAAAAGGTTCCTTAGTCGCAAGGATCGAAAGTACAAAGTATTTTTACGTTGTAGGTATTTGTAATCATTAAAGTAATGGGCAAAATAATGTTTTTAATAAAATATAATAATATTAGAAGCACTTCGATAAATGACAGTAGGCACACCCACAATACCAACAAAACTAACATACATTGCAAGTTGATTTAAAGTATGCTGGTGAAATACAGGCATGAGCGCTATCTATATAGTAGTTATACTATAGTTTGGAGCGGGATCATTTTCCGCGACTCGACGTCTCATAAGTGCGCCTATTTTGCGTGATTGGGCTTGCGTCGCTATTGCCAGCCCAACTCCAGGAGGAATCCTAGCAGACCCTTCACGTTGCCGATGGCCTTCTGGAGCGACCACGGCGATCGAAGGTGTTCCGCTCTGTATCTCGCTAACCCTGGACAACAGGTGACCACGTGGGCGGCTGTTTCTTTATCCTCCATACGTACCCTGCAAAGAGGGCTGTCTGTGATACCTATGGTGAAAAATATGGTGATCTATAAAGTAGTCAAAATATGAAAAACGCCTTACTCTTTTTCCCATAGAGCAGACAGGGGTTACAAAGTGCCAAAATACATTAAAATTAGGTTGTAATAAAGAAAGAAATGCCAAACCTCGCCACTGTGCCCCATAAAAATGCAAAATGTACCCAAAACTGTGAAACAGCTTGCAATCATCGCAGCGTTTAAAACTTAACTCGTTTTCAGTTTCATTAACGGTTATACCTCAGTTAAAATACTGTAATTTTGTACGCAATTTTGCCCTGGTTTAACTGCTTTCGTTGACATGGCTTAGTGCCGCATAATAGCCGAAGCGTGCATTCCAGGCCATTTTGAGCCGTTTGCGGATGTATTAGTAAGAAATATCTTTCTTTTGTACGTATTTGGCAATTAAGTGAGACAAATTAATTAGTGACTTTTTGAATAACTTTTAGTGTTCTACTGCCTCTGGTGTATTGTTAAATGAATATATAATACACCGTCAGCTCACCGCTCGCCAGTGGACGCCATTATCTTATTAGACGTAGAGCCGAGCCGACGCGACGTGCGCACGGAGCGCAAAACCGCCAGTGCATTTGCATTGTTCCTATTATCGCTGGAGAATCCTTAAATAAGGTTTAAGACATTTATTCTCATTAAAAATTACAAAAAATCACTTTACATGAGAACATAATTTTTTAAAATGCAATGTTTACGTACATAAATAACGCATGAGCGGTAGCATAACAATGTTGTTGTATAGTATTGTCTTAGATTTACGCGAATATCACACATTGAAATAAAACTACTTTTTAACGGATTTTATCGCGGTTTATTTTAGATTTTTGATCCCGACGTTGGAATATACCACCAGCTTGGGACCCAGTGCTTAATTTACTTGTACCAAAACCCAAGCAAAATCAACTCAGAATTCAAGACACTGTGAGCTCAGTTTGCTTAAATCGGAACGCAACTTAAATATTAATGTTTGAAGGTAGTCAGTAATAATTGTGATTAATATTTTTGGACGTCAAATATCTCAGTCCACCCGTGAACATGAAGTCTGAAAAGACTTTGAAACGTCGGGATCAAAAATCTAAAATAAACCGCGATAAAATCCGTTAAAAAGTAGTTTTATTTCAATGTTGTTGTATTACAAATTTATTTGTTGTATTATAAATTTATATATCTGCTCCTATATTTGGGATTGAGATAAGATTGACACGCCACATTTCGTCAATTTCATACACTTTATCATTCCGATCTTTTGTTATTTCTTTCTTATGTATTCTCTTAACTATTTACAAAGATTTTTGAACTTTAACACACACGGCCATCTGATCCCAAACTAAGCAGAGCTTGTAATATGGAAACCATTTAACCGATATACTACTTCAATTTTGCAAATACAAACTTATTAAAGGTAATTACAGCCAGACTCAAGACAAACAGACATGTTCATGACACAAATGTCAGTGTTGGGTGGAAATCAAATACACGACCTGCGGCGTGAAAAGCAATTATCTTACCGACGACACCACCGCACCGGCCCGTAAAAAGTACCTAAAGCAGTCAAAACGTCATGTATCTTCCAGATAAAATTTATCTACCTTTACCTAAATAATTTGGTCTAAATAAAATTCTTTATTTTGTTTTTTCATCATATTCGCTACAGAATAATGCTTTTAGCTGCAGAAATGTTACGTATATTACTTTAGGTAATAATACATTTAGTGAAAAGCCAGTGCTGCGAATGGTATGATAAACCGCCCCCAGATAACACGCGATGCGGCCAACACTCGGCCAAATTGCAACATAGCTAAATGGAATAACTGCAAAAAATATTTTAACAAAAATTTCAAATGATTAAAAATACAAATCGAAGTGATCCCACAGATAATTAATGTAATCGACATAGCGCATTGGATTAGTAAGCTGAAGTGGCAGTGGGCCGGTTTAATTTGCCGCAGAACCGATAACCCAGCGGCTGTCTTGTTCTTGAGTGGAGACCATGAATTGGCAAATGATTAGGTCGAGTGATGATCTAAGCAGGGTAGTCGACAAGAATTGCATGAGAGAAGCCGTGGATCGTGCTGAGTGGTGTGCTTTAGGACAGGCCTAAGTTACGACACAGATATAACTCATTTTTTTCAGTCTCGTAAATATTCACAATGAAATGGCAAAAATGCAAGCCATAGATTAAGAGACGCAAGCCGATGACATAATACAAAAATCCATCGACCACTGTAAAATAATTGACAATTCTACGGATACCTAAAAAAAAACGAATGCTGAAACTTAAGTCACTGCTAAGGCCTACTAGTGAAAACGGGCGAAAGTTCACTTCAACCCTTTTTGGTGTCCCACTGCTAGTCTCAACTATCTTACGAGCTACGAGAGTTTAGATCTTAATCCACATACGGATCCTCATGCCGATTGGTGGATGTCACATGTCCTCGAATGATTAGTTCTTAGACGGTTTCTTCACGATGTTTTCCTTCACCAATATTGAGCAGCGGAGATGAAACAAATCACACAAAGATGTGTGACCACGACCGGGGATCGATCCCGCGACCTTTTATTTGAAATTTTGATTTCAAAGGTGAGGCCGATGCCGGTGCGCCACTCGCTATACTCATATAATATCTCCTAAATACATATCTTCGATATTACGGAAAACTGAAAGGCAATTTTTCATCCGCTATGTACAGTCACTTAGAAAATATCTTGTAACGATATATTTTGATATAAACAGAGATAAAGTCGCACGACCGCAACCGTTCTGTGCGCCAATACGTGCCGATTCGTATATTGCGAATAATACTCTTTAATATTTCCTTGTATCTGCAACTTTATATTTACTCAGATCATTTATTGTACTTAGGTTAAGCAAATAAGGAAACAATATTAATGATCAAAGCTTTTAATATTACAGGATTTTTCATTAGCTGTCCGTTCCAGATTCGCACGTAACATAGATAGGTAAATGTTTTAAAACGGGTAAGTATCTTTAAAAAGGGAACACGGAGCAAATTGAATGACAAGTATTTCTTGTTTACCTTTTTTTTCGTGTGGAAATCCTTTATGGATCCCCCCGCCCTGAGTGGGCGTAGGGCAGGGGTATGTGGGATTCTCTGAGGGTACTCACTAAAACCCCCCCCGGGTGTTCCATCCCACACTTAAGCCAGGGGTCGCGGGAACATGTAATACTTCCGCAACCCCCGGCTAGTGATGGCCCGCTTCTGTGGATCTCTTCACGTCAGGGGGAGGTACCCCCTGCAACATCATTAGGAGTGCGCTTGGAACACGTCGCGCCGCTGCCTTGGGTCCTGATGTATGGGGGAGGATGGACGCACCCTAATCCATCGACTCTGGACCTATTTATGGGGGCTAGTAAGATGTATGTACTACATTTTTAATGCTATTTAGAACTTTTAGGCATTAGATTAATTTAGTACGGTACATTCATTCGCCCAGGAAGCCGGTGGAAATCATGTTAAATAGACTCTTGCCAGGTAGGTACTTACTCGTTTTAAAACATTGTCGTGCGAATGTACAAAACAACTCTTTACACAAACTTTGTTCTGCCTCACAATGAGAATACTAAGGATTTACAAAATAATAATAATATTTAAGTAAGAAGTATCGCGTAAAAAATAAAAAATATATATATGAAAATATACAGCTGAATTGAAAACCACCTTCTTTTCAAGTCGGTTAATATATTCGTTTCCAAACCTCAAAATTACGCGTTCCAGGGCGTGGTTAGAAATTATATCTTGTCATGTATTCCCTTTACTACTGTGCCATTAATATGTCGTTATACAGCCATCATGTACACAAGCATAATAATAATGTCCAATGATATAAAAATACAACAGATACCTATGTCTACCGCGCGCGTTTAAAAGACTCTGAAACATCCTATCCTAAAATGATATATTAGGATGTTTTCTCTTTAATCAGTGTCTCGATATTTCTTTTACTCGTGTGCTTAAAAACATTTAAATCATCTGCGAAACATTTCTATGTTCCGTTCACTATAAGATATCAATGATTATGAAAGGATGGTTACGCGGTACTAAGGAAAATGAAAATATTTATATTATACCTACCTGTTGTTTATACTACATACCTAAGGATATTGCACTTATTTAAGAGACCACATTACAATCTTTACAGTTAAGATTCAAGTATAGCTCAAGGTTATATGATGAATTTTTGAAATAAATATTTACCTTCGGCTTCATAAACGTCATATAAGATCATAATAGCTAAAATAATAGTTTGTAATTCGTTTGTCTTTGTCTGTCATCTTCACATTATACTAGTAAGAAAGAGACAAAGTTCATTTTAACTAAAGAGTCATAAAATATTTTTATGAATAAGGTCATTTTTTATGCTATTTATTAGTGCAAGATGTCTTTGTGTCTCTCTTTTGAGCGGTATCGGTTTAGCTGTATGTTACTATGGCAGTAATCCATCTTTGAATATGCTATATCATTGCCTGAGTAACATTTTATAACAAGAAATAAAATATTTATTCCGATGTATAGAATGACATTATTATGTTGTACTTATACTCTTTATTTGTACCCAATTTTCATTCTATCATAAACTTTTGACTGGCTTCTTGTTTTAGAGTTCAGTAACTAAAGGAAAAATTGATACGAAGTTATTTTATTCAGGGTTTCACAAATTGAAGTCCACTAAATTCAAGGAACCGGTGCTATACAAGTAAAACGGATGTTGATAGGTTATATGTCACGAGATCGTAGAATATAATTGACATAACAATCACGCACTGGTAAAAAAAAAAGAGACAGACAGACAAAAAGATAGATGGATGATATAAAATGATAGAAAAGTCGAAAACTTTACATAGATTAGGAAAACAAAAGATAGGAGAGAGTGAAAGCATCTGGAAGAGGACGAGCTGTTACAGAGATATGGCGTAGCGCACTCCTATTCCATAGCTTTAAAGCGTTATAGCTTAATATTGTTTCATTTGAGTGATAAAGCAAAAACTACGTCTCCAACATTTTTTTATAATCTTACTGACGGACTGTTGTAGACGACCTCGGTAGTCGAGCGGTGTAAGCGGTGCGATTGGGCTGCACTGTGCCCGGGTGCCCTGATACCGCTGCGCCACTGAAGCTGAAGAAAATGATATCGATGATAAATCAATGTTAGTTGTGTTCCTGGGCTTGAGTAAGGTAGCCAGGCCGCTAGATATCTAAAAGGTCAGCAAGGCACGAGTAATGCCTCTGGTGTTGCTAGCGCCCATAGTCTGCGGTGACCATTATCTATCAGATCAGCCATATGCTTGTTTAATGTGTTAGTAGTAAAAATATCACATCTTTTACTCAAAACTAGAAGATGGGAAGCGTAAACGCGGAGGCCAGTTACTGAGATATAAAGATGTGCTGAAAAGGCACATGAAACGGTGTGGGTCTAAACCGGGCCCTCCGCTTGGGAAACGTAAGCGACTAAATGCAAAATGGAGACATGAGAGGCTGACTGAAAATCATCAGGCGCGATCTTGAGAATAATTGAGACCATCTAGCTTAAACCACCTTCTAACATAATTTTTAATTACTTAAATGGTGTTCTTACATGCAGAATTTCACGGCTAAATTTATTTGTGAGCTGTAATCAAAAACATACTGTTGCTGAAATGGGCATGGCATCCATTCAGTCAAAAACAACTTAAGGCTTCGGATACTGAAGTAAAAACCTCTAACCTCATACATTTTAAGTAAATCCCACTTTTCTATAGCTCGCTATCAATCAATAAGCCTCTAACACCAAAACCACATAATTCCAATTTAAGGCAAGCGTAGAGTTCACCTTTTGTCCATTTTATATGTGCATTTAGAAGTGTTTTCAAACGACATTGCTTGTACCTATCCGGGATTTGGCGCAGAGCAGAGATCAAACGCAAAGGAATCCGCTCGTGTTGGATTCCCGGGATTTCACCGGGAACCCGGGATTTTTGCTATTATCAACATATACCAAACAGGTTTGCCTTCCAATTTTAAAGGGATTTATGATATTATAGATCATAGGTGTACCTATGATTTATGGTGTATTTATGCTTTGAATATTCGTTTGTATTGGAATTTATATTTTTGATGTGAAAAGATAAGGCTTGATTTTGTTTGTTTAAAAAGATGTTTTTTTTCTGGCTGGCTGATGCTAATCTATCTATATAGTAGGTACATAAAAAGCAATGCCACTTTTCGTTGTAATTTTATAACTCAAAAACGGGCTTACCTATTCAAACCAAATGTTTAGGCATTGTTCATTGTTCGTAGTGGTTTATGTGAAGTTTGCACATAATCGGTTGAGCGGTTCTATAAGTACCTATTAATCACATTTTTTGTAAATTGTTGAGTGGGCTGAAGCTACCCGGGCGAAGCTGTGGCGGGCCGCTATTACGATTATAAGAATAAGAATACGACAAATACTTTCACTACTCTCAAGAATAATTATTATGTACGTCATGGCCAGAATTGATAATTTCATGGAATGAAAAATATTAGGTACTCAAATTGTGATGTGGCCTGGCCAGATTAACGAATATACAATGTTTAATGACAATATGACTGGCTTGGTGGCGTAATGGTTAGTGACCCTGACTGCTCAGTCGAAGGTCATGGGTTCTGTCCCACCCGGAATAATCCTTTTTGTGATCAGCACGATTGTTTGTTTTGTTTCTGGGTGTAATTTATCTGTAGGTATGTATTTACAAAAAAAATGTATTTGTAGTACCTATATCCGTTCCTAGTATCCATAACACAAGCAAATATAATTGCTTAATTTGGGACTAGATTGCGCTGTGTGTGTGAAAATAGTATTTTTATATGAACATCTAAACGCATGGCCACATCATGATATAGTCAAACATCTGTGGAAATCGGAAAATAGTGACACTTTTCACCATCAGAGGCGTTTAACTGTTATTATAATATTTTTTATTTTCAACAGACTTCAAAAAGAAAGAGGTTTTCAATCCAACTGTATGTTTGTTTTTGTACGAGTATGTATGTTGATAATTCTTTCTAGGTGGTTTAAAGTTTATCAAAATCGGTTTAGCTGGTTTTGAATTATTGTCACGACATTGAAGTCAGTTCCTTATTTTTTAAAAAGCTATTTTTTTCAGACCTTTCATTCTTAAAGACATACTAGTACCGTGGCAATGGAATATAAAAAGTTAAAAATAAGTAGTAAATCGATGTTAAAGAAATAAATGATTACTATGATTACAATCAACTCGGTTCATTTACAGAATTAGAAATTAACTGACGAACCAACATAACGTCTCAGAATTATTTATGTAGTCAAACACCACGAAGCCACGTATGCTCAAATTCTAAGCAAAACACACAATATTGTAGACTTAAACCCTTCTGGAGTGTAAACAGAGGTATGTAGGTAAGTTTTATCAACAAGTGCTACTAGATTACGTTAACTCTGTTGTCCTTTGTTAGTTGTTCACCTGTGTTGCTAGGATGTTAGAGTGTTATATTAGGGTGAGATATTCATATTCCTATTACATAATAAATAATAAACAACTTCGAGAAAGAGGATAATAGAAGAATACAGCTAGGTTGGGCGGCATATGGGAAATTACGTCGGGACTTCACGTCGGCCATTCCACAGTCTAAAGACGAAAGTCTTCAGCCAGTGCGTTCTGATCGGTAAAATATAATGCACATGTTTGATATCTTATTATGAACATGTCTGTTTGTCATGAGTCTGGGTGTAATTATTAGTATATATTTACAAAATAAAGTAGTATATGTGAAATGAAATGAAAATGAAATGAAAATATGCTTTATGTTTTTTGAGACGCGAGTCTACTTAAAAATTGTCCAATTTCTTTTCCTACCGTGCTGTGAATGAATTGCAACTACTGAGAAACACTGCCAAAAAACTGAGTAGGTTTTTTTTCTTTTTTAAATGAAGTACTTATATCTATTACATTTTGTTTGTTTATTGTGTTGAATTAGAGCGACTTAATTCCAAGCGTTTTTATCCGTTAGATAGTCTGAAATTTTATAATACGCTTTCTTACATAACGCAGATTTTATAGTTATTTTAAATTTGTTAATAGTCATTTCCCTAATATTATTTGGAAGTTTATTGTAGAAACGTATAGTATAGACCAGTTATTTGGTTTCCATAACACAAGCTCTGCTTAGTTTGGGACCAGACAATCATGGGTGTTAATACCCTAGAATATTATCATTAATAATATAGTGAAATTATATTTTTATTTCATGTCCTGTGGGATCAAAATTGAGCGCCTACATTAGCGTTTTAGCCCTAATAATAGTCCTAAAGTTATCAAACTAAAACTTCTCTTGGGGTTAGATACATTAGCCTTCCGAGCCATAGGGACGCGTTTAATGTACGTATAACTTATATTTAACTTAATTGCTTAGATAACGAAAAATAAGTTCAGTGTTGCGAGGTCATCGGGTTAACTTAACTGTTAATGGTCGCCTTGAGATTGCTTTAATGTTAGTGTTACATTAAACCGTTATATTGAGATCCTCAATCTTCCAGACAATGTTTTAATAATAAATATAGTTAAGCGCTTTGCTTTCACTTTTATTTTGGGAACTGCAAAGTTTCACGATAGCTATAATCTTCCTGACTTCAAGTCGCCAGTGAATCGGTGTTCACGGTGTAAGCGCGTTCCATCGTAGACATTCATTGCTTAACAACAATCAAGTTGTGGTTAAGTGCATGTTTTGTTATAGGATAAAAAAATTAACCCCTGACAAAAAGATGAATGTTATAAATTTGTCGCGCGTATCTGTATACACGTCTATTGCCACGTAGCGCGGAATCGATTAATCAATTTTGTTAGTAAGGTGTCTGTTATTAGCTAGAAAATTGTTTAGAATGTAATTAATTCATAGTTTTTATGCTTATTTTTAATAATAACAAGCGTACCCCTCAGATGTCGTCCTGCCCGGTAAAGAAGTGCTACCTTCCGGGTCCGAACATATATTACCTTCGATTCTCAGACCTACTGAATATAGATATAAGTTTTCATAATAATCGGTCGAGCAGTTTCGGTGAAGTATGTTCTTTTTTTTAATTCTTCTCTGCGTAAGAACCATCGTCGTACTTCAGGGAGTAATCTAAAAAAGAATTAGCGAAATTGGTTCAGCCATTCTAGAGATTTGCGCTTACCAACACATTTAGTGATTCATTTTAATTTTAAAGATAATAATATGTACCTATGTAAAGAAAGTTAAGTATTTTTTTTTATATGAATTACTAGCGGACCCCGCAGACGTCGTCCTGCCCGGTAAAGCAGTGCCACCTACCGGGTCCGAAAATAGATTAAGATCGGTTCTCAGGCCTATTCTATAAAAATCAGTCAAGCCGTTTCAGAGGATATTGATTTTTTTTTAATTTTTCTCTGCGTAAGAACCATACTCGTACTTCAAAAAATATTTTAAAAAAAGAATTAGCGAAATCGGTCCATCCGTTCACGCGTGATGGCATGACCAAGGGAGGGATTCATTTTTATTTAAATAGATTTTACTGACAGTAGTGTTTTTAACATTCACTTTGGTTTTCACAGAATTGAAAAAATAATATTACGGCGTAAAATTATTTCTATTTAGATTAAGTAACTAGAACACTTATGTTTAAACTTTAAATGACGTTTTTCTGTTTTATATCACCACAATTTTAGCCTTATGACTAAGCTTAATTCTAGTCGAACTTCTGGGAGACTGGTGCCTGTAGTAGGTTTCCATAACAACCTGTTCACAGGTCACCAGGCCTCCATCCGTGTTATATGAGAGGGCTTGAGAAAATGTATTTACAGTTTACACAAACATCAACGCAAGCAAAGCTTAGTACGAATCTAGTAAAGAAGTAAGGTTGTGCTTGGAAACTTTAGCTAGTAATTTGTCCGTACTGGGATCATGGCCCGGAACATAGGACATAAGCTGCGGGGTGTCGCATGAGTATTTTTCATTGGTAACCCCGCTGAGTCAAAGTGGTTTTGGAGAGTAAAAATATATAAGTAGCTGCTTATGTAATTTTATCAGTAATAATCTCTCCTAGCCGTTTCTCGACTACTGCGGCCAGTATAAGCTGACTTGACAGGTAAGCAGGCGTTATTATTTTTTCTAATTGATTTATTTAAATTTTAATGTTACAATACGTATACGTACCTATATTGCGTATGGGCTCAATTAACGTGGAATTTAAGGCGGTAGCGCAGCGGTACGGGCGCTATGGCCACGGGACTTGGCGTCGGGTGGCGCGTTTTGTGATTTCATCGTTCATTGCGTATTTGCTTTAGAATTGTCTAAAGACAAGTGAACGCTACTGGGCAATGAACTACAAAATCGCCAGTCGCACCGCCCGACGCAGTGTCCCGTGGCCACGGCGTAAGGTCGCGGGTGCGATCACATCTTTCTGTGAATTGTTTCATCGCCACAGCTCAATATAGGTAAAGGATAACATCGTGAGGGGACTGGCATGTTTGAGAACTAATCTTTCGAGGAAATGTGACATCTCGCACTTGGCCAGCGTGTGTGGATTGAGGCCTGAACTCTCTCAACTCGGAAGATAGTTTAGAGAAGACCTGTGCCCAGCAGTGGGACACTAAAAGGAGTTGACATGATACACTTTCTGATTCACCTAGTATAGAAGGAGACAACACTACAACTCCAATTTAAGATGCAACCGCAATAAATTATTTTACAATTTACAAGTCTGTGTAACAGCTGTAGAACAAACCGCACTATAAAGATTCGAACCGGTATTATAAATAATATCTGAGAAATCGTATTTTCTCAGTAGGGTGTTATACATTGCTGGCCCCCTGCTCTGTTACTCATTGTTTTTGTTTGAAACGGTTGGTTTATTTATTACTGGGTTCCAAAAGGGGTGTGGAAATTGGACGATCGGGTGGTCGCGAACCTCCAGTGAAAAGAAAAGATGTTCTAGTCGGGCGTGGTGTGGTGCTCGGCGACCGCGGTAGTTACTAGGTAAGCGCGTTCCATCGTAGATCACGTCATTGCTTAACAATTTAGCTGCTGGCACCTCTGTTTCGTCTTCTGCCTGTCCTCTACTCACGAGTGAATCGGTATTTACTGCGTAAGCGCGGTCCATCATAGACCACATCGTGGCTTAACAACAGGCAAGTTGTGATGAAGCGCGAGCCTATTAGAAAATTGAAAATGAATTAATAAATGGGAATTACCTTTGCTGTGGAAATTTGAGAGCATTTGACAGATTTAAGCATATAATGGCGATAAAGTGCATATTCGCTAAACTGTGCCCTTTGTAGTACTTGCCAAGTATCGCCTCTTGTCAATGGATGCCGCGTGCTTGTACACCCGCAAGTGAATTTGGCAATTTACATCAAAGTCCTGTAGTAAAAGGTTCTCATTGTTTGGTGCTTAATTTATCTGCATTACAAGTGGCGCAGCGGTATTGGCCCTTTGCAATTTAAGGTCGCGGTTTGATCCCCGGTCGTGTTCCCACATCTTTGTGTGAATTGTTTCATCATCACTGCTCAATTTCGGAAAAGGTTAACTTCGTGAGATTACTAGCATGTCTAAGAACTAATTAATCGTGGGTACATGGCATCAATGTAGTATTTTAAACCCACAGATAGAGACTAGTTATTTCAGTAGAAATAAACAGATTTACTACGACTTATACACTTTTAGAACTTGTTTTAAATAATGTTGAGAAATCAATATAGAGAAATAATGGCCACGAGATCCAGTGGCTCGTTAAGTTTCAAGTTAGTAGTCTGTGAGACTGCTGGTAAAGATTAATACTATATCAAAATAATAGAAATAATTTTGAATTTGGAAATATTTAAATTAAAAAAGAGAAACGTAAGTGTGGCCAGGAACACCGAAAGGTTGAATTTGTTACCATTGTACTGAAACTTTACCCAAGCGAATCGATTTTACCGAAGTATATCGGTATTTATTCCCTCCCTACTCTGCATTCTATTATTATCGTCTCTATTACGCGGCTCTATATAATATAGCGAATTAAAATAGAAAGAAGTTGCTCGAAAAAAATTTGGGAAATAAGTTTTTAATCAAAAACCAATTTAAGTGCATTTTTTTTTACCACGTAAAAAATATTATATTAGGCCTGTCGAAAGAGATTTCATCAGGCTTAAGTATACCTTTTTAAGTAGATCGCTTCATTTTAGTAAAATTATTTCCCGTTCGGAAAATTACAGAGTTAGTATTCATAATAGAAATTATTGAAAATTTGTGCGGCTGGAATAATTTACTTTTCATTTAAAGGTTTCCTTTGTTACACTTTGGTCAATTAGAGAGATAATTGGATTTATATTAAACCTACCTAACTGTTAAGGATACGAATACAGCAGTGGACGGCGCGATTAGCGATTTGGCAGGTAGGTACAGTAAACTCTAAAAGTATATTTATTTTGGACAACCAGTAGTTATTAAATTAAATTAAATCTTAATGAACTAGCACTAACATTATAATTAAATAAAATTATAAAAAAAGTTAGACTCGACTAAGAAATTACTTATTATAAAAAAACAATAAAACAAAATTATTCAAATGGGGAAAGCAGAAATGGAAACACAAATGTAATATAATTTATAGGTATGCATAGTATTTAACTAACCTGTATTTTTATCTCTAAACAAACTCAGAACTTTTTTCTGAAAATCGATGAGCAGTCTATCGGTAAAAATATCTAGCTCACTGCAAAAGCTGTTGTATGTCTTAGATCGATGAAAGAAAATCGGTAATTCAATTTGGTGCCAGTATCAATAACCTATTTTTAGGTACTTACACTTTCCCTTATAATAACGTTCCTACTTTAGAAGTTAGTTAGTACTTTAGTTCTCTATCTATTCCACTATGACGCAAACTACGACGTCAGGCCGGTGGCGTGGCGGTAATATACTGGTTGCATAGGTTAATTTCGAAACCCAACAACAGGCGGCAAAAAGCCGAAAGAAATATAATTTAAAAAAGAAAAGTATTTAGTATTTTCGATTATAAATACGTAATTTTGCAAATACATACTTCAATATAGATGATTACACCCAAACTCAAGACAAACAGATATGTCTATCACACAAATGTCTGTCTTGGTTGGGTATTGAACCCACGACTTGCGACGTTAAAAGCAAGACAGACCACGCCACCGGCCTGTCTATTATTTATTTAAACTACAAATAAAACTTTATCGCTAAAAGTCAAATAAACTTCAGAATAAGTAAGTCAACCTCTTTTTTATCCGCTGTCGCGTATTCTTTGCACCTGATCAGACCCTAAGGCAGCAATACACAATACTGTGTCGCATCCGTGCATTTGTTGGCTTGTGCAATTGTCGCCGAGAACTTATTGATCCCACTTTAATATATGAGCAAATCGCGTTCGTTGCTTAGTAACAGTGATATTAAACAAGGGAGTTCATGGAGTTCTAGGAATCTGGTAGAATAAAATTACTTAGGATCTGTAGCCGTACTATGATACCGTAAAGTATTATTATTGCAGTTGTAGGAAAGAGAAATTGCTCTACATATTGTATAGCGGCGTTCCTCTTACGCACACACCCTCACACACACACGCACACATACACATACGCACAAACACACGCGCACACACAGACGCACACCTACACGCACACCCACATGTACACACACGTACACTCACGCACTCTCGAACACACTGGAACACCCAGGCACGCGCGAGCGCGTTTGCGTACACGAACAATTTGCATGCCGTCACACATAAATTATTATTTTTTAAATTGTACGTCTCACGAATGAGCGGTGTCTCCTAACACAAGCAATATACGCTTAAAGGGAGGCTCCAATCACTAACATATAAACTATGTAATTTTTAGTACAATAAACATTTTCTTCATTTTTCATTTTCTCACGCAGCTCCAACAATACTGTTTTAAGCTGTTGTGGTATCGGGTACCCACAGCTACACATCAAGGTATATATTTCCAGTATAAACTGACCTGCCCGTGTTCACGGGCAGCGTAGGACCACTTCGGTCAGGGGGCAAATCATGCCCCGAGACCGACTCCTCGAACCCCGTGAGGGGGTGTGAGATGACCATCGGCCTTTTTTAGTGTCCCACAGCTGGGCACCGGTCTTTTTTCAACTATCTTACGAGTTGAGAGAGTTTAGGCCTTAATCACACGCTGGCTAAGTGCGGTTTGGTAAATGTCACATGTTCTCGAATAATAAGTTGTTATATATGCCGGTTTCCTCAAAATGTCTTCCTTCAGTGAGGAAATAGGAATTAATTTTTATATTTATAGATAAGTGCGTTCAACCGAAAAAACTCTTTAGCCCAATATCCGTATATAGATTTAAGTAGTATTCTGAATTTCAGAGTCAACGTGCGAACGTAGCAACTTTTCCAAGCTACAAAGACAGCAATTTAGTTACAGAAAAAAGTTAGAATTTCCTCCCTCGTTAGTGCTGAATACTTTATTCATATTATTTAAGCTAATTAAGCCGTGGCAGACACTCGAAGAAAAGATTTATTTTTCTCTTGAAAAACTTACAAGAAAAATAATTTAGTTACGACTGTAGAAGTGTAAAAGAGTATCTTTATAAAAAGTTTCCACTGTTGAAGTTGAAATGTTGATTTTCGATTGAAATAAAACTACTTTTTAACGGATTTTATCGCGGTTTATTTTAGATTTTAGATCCCGACGTTTCAAAGTCTTTTCAGACTTCATGTTCACGGGTGGACTGAGATATTTGACGTCCAAAAATATTAATATTTTTGATAATACTAAATACTAAAATAAACCGCGATAAAATCCGTTAAAAAGTAGTTTTATTTCAATGTGTGATATTCGCGTAAATCTAAGACAATACTATGTTGATTTTCGCCTTAACTATTTTAATTATTGTTACCAACATACCCAATATTATACTTAAAGAGGCGGATAATAAACCGAATTTTAAAGACGTGCTTTTTGTATCTGTGGTAAAAACGTGGGTTCGAAACGGCGAATATACTTAACAGTTTTGTTATAGTAGGTAGATAGGTGAATCGAAATCTGATATTAATTATTCGCTTACGAACAACGGCCAACCGATATTGGTGCCAAATATAAAAAAAGTTCTAATTTCTTAGCACTGGTCTTTAACTCCAGTTTAAACGAAATAAAAACTGTCCTATATCCTTCCCCGGGTCTTAAACTACCTCTATACCAAATTACATCCCAATCGTTTCAGCAGTTTTAGTATGAAAGCGCGACAGAATTTATTAGTAAGGATTCTTTTTTAGGATTTCATTTTTATTTATTAGTTTGGATTTTGAGCGGAAACCGTAAAGTACAATATGATAGGAATAATAATAAAAATCTTTATTGGAACTTAAACAACATCGTAATATTACAATTAATCAATAATACCTACATTAGTAACAAACTGTGTCGTATCACCCACCTCCTGGAGAATCAAAGATCAACGTTCCATTATTCTTAACATAAACTATTTACTATATTTATTTTGTACTAATATATGATAACTTATAGGCGACCTCGGTAGTCGAGCGGTGTAAGCCGTCCGATTGGGCTATACTGTGCCCGGGAGGTCGCGGGTTCGATTCCCGCCCCGGACAATATTTGTGTAACAACAAAAAATTGTTTCGGTGTCTCGTTGGTTGAGAGACTATCCTCCGTGCCTCGGAGAGTACGTTAAGCCGTCGGTCTCGGTTGTCATTTAACATATCTATGACAATCGTTACATGTAGTCAGCAGCCAATATAATCTGACACCTGGTCTAACCATCTCGGCTACCGGTTGGCGGTTCCCTATGGGTTTCGAGGTCTGATGGCAGTCGCTCGTATAATTCTGGTAGCTAGCCGCATCAGGTTAGACTGGGAGCCGCTCCCTATAGAAATGGGAAAAAGGCAAGGGGAATGATCATGATGATGATAAGATAACTTATATACTTAACACAATGAGCTAATAAGTGTGAGAACGTATGTCTTATACATCGTATAATATGTCTTAATACCAGTGGGTAGGACAAGGTAGAACCCACCTAATTCAAAGAGGGTGAAACTTAGTGGCTAATAAACTCTTCACAGTTCTGCTAGAACAGCAAATTTTATATTGCAGCGGGGATTACAAACGTTGAACTAAGGAATTTAAAATTTTCCCAGCTATGATATCGCAACGCGAACTTGCATTAGTACATTAAGAAGCTTTTAGCATTTCCAGGTATTTTTAGCCATTGAGTTCCTATTTAAGTTGCTAATGTTGTTACGGTTTTAGCAAAAGAATTTTATGAAGACCTTACTTGTTGTTTTTCTTTTAACCCCATCGAAACAGATACGTAGAGGTAGGTACTAACGGCACACGTACCTACGCAATACCCCTTTGCCTCCACTTTTATTGTGCGAATTGCCAAGTTGTGGAATTCGCTACCGGCATCCCCGTTTCCCGATAGCTATAATCTACCTGTCTTCAAGTCACGAATGAATAGGTATTTACTGAGTAAGCTCGTTCCATCATAGACTACATCATTGTTTACCAATAGACAAGTTGTGATTAAGCGCGAGCCTATTATAATAATATTAATGTTATAGGATAAATATTATTATTATTTTAAAAGGCTTTGGCGGCTGAGTCACCTTCGTCCCACGAACTCCATTTGTCTGAATTATCCCGACCCGTGGTCCCCGGGTGGTGCAAATCAGGTGACAATCAACTGGTAATTATGTTTACTGGTAGGTAATTATCTGGTGGTAGGCTTCGGCTGTGGTTAGTGACCACCCACCAGACAAAGCCGCACTGCCAAGCGACCTTGCCGTGTTCACCATTTAAGATGGGAATTTTTTACTCTTTTATGGTTTAACCTTAAGTAGCCTCATTCCACTGCCACCTTAGCGAAAATCATTCGTAGTCACGAGTGAATTGGTGATAATAGGCATCGTAGACTACATCATTGCTTAAAAATAAGGCAAATCGTGCTCAAGCGCAAATCTATTTCAGAATAAAAAAGAAGTATGAAGTAGTTTCTTTTTTTAGTCCCGACATTCCCCCGACAACAAGAATAAGGTAATAATTCCAGGTAATTATTATTAGTCATTGAGTTCTTTATGTGGCTAATGTTGTAATGGTTTTACAAAGAGGTTTTATTAAGACCTTACTTTGTTTTATAATCTAACTTAAGTTGTTTTTGTTTGGACCGGTTTTATTTTTCTTTTTAAAATCGACTTTGAACGTTCTCTAAAGAGTTGTTACTCTTTCGAAGTTAAATATAAATCTTTGTAACCAAAATTCACCTACATTTTACTTCGAGACCAACGCAAAGTAGCACCACTTTTAACGAAACTTTTCTCATAAAATATTGTAGTACTTAGTATTAAAGTTTTATGCGTTTATTTGAGTTGTCAGAACCTATTTACATTATTTTTTAATACTAGTGTAACTTAGTGCCTACTTTAGAAGTAGTTAAGCCGTTTGTATAAAGTACCAGCAGGAACAAATTTTGTTGCCCCCCCAATTTCCTAAAATTAGTGTCCGGCAACGTCCTGAGCCGAGATTCGTCTCACATGGGGAGCCCGCATGGCAATTGCCACAATACTAATTGATCCGTTCGACCGGCCTAGGACGGCTCACCGAAAAAGTCCGGTGAACCAATAAAGGCACTTCTGGCTGATTGGGTAAGGTCATCCACAAAAAAAGCAAATTTGGTTCCCATCTAATGGTATTTATTGCGATAGGTATTCAATTAACTAACTTTTATCGTTTTATGGATAGTGTGTTCGCTTCGGGCAGTAGAGGTCGTATTTTTCGTCCTCCTCATTAAATTGGCTATTGAACATGACTTTTTTAAATCAAATCAAATTTTCGTATCGGACCACTAGTTCTTGAGATTAGCGCTTTCATATAAACAAACTCATTAGCTTTATAGTATTTTTTACCTAGATTGAAGAAGGAATCTAACATTTTGCTCTAACTGAATCTTTTTTTTCAAGGGGAAACCTTTCAAAGCCCATTGTATCTGGGCGTAACACAGTAGGTGAATGAGACTCTAAAGAAGTATTCACCAAAATCGGTGTTCCGCAGACAAAATCGGTGTTGCAAGGCCGCGGTTTCGGTTTTGCATTACCAACCCACTTAACGACTTGGTCAAACTTGGACGACTGTTCGATTTTGTCGAATCGAATCCACAGCATTTAGCTTAGCAGTCAGATCACTACCCATTACGCCACCAGGCCAGTCAGGTTAACTAAGATACGTTGGTAGGTACTTAGTTTGCGATAAACTTACCTAGGGTTCTTTCTTTGGTTTTTCGCGTAGTTAGCTTTTATAACTTTATTGTCGTTTGAATGGGTAGTGCATACGAGAGGTGCATATTGAATGAGTCTGCCCTATGTTTGTGTGACATTCAACGAACTAGAAACAACAGCTACATAATCATTATGTACCTAGGTGTTATATCAGTTCTAAGCTCTGTATAAACTTACTTAAAGTCCATCAAATCTAAGAAGAAAGTACCGTTTGACGTTTTACTGTTTTCTATTACATTAGCTTTATAGAGGCGTAATTCACACTATTTTTATTAGCTTTCCTGTAAAATAATTGAATTATGAAGTTATTTTTATTTTAACATAACAAACAATTTTCATACAATTAATAAAATTCTAAATGTACCTACTACGTTTAGAACTGTCACACGGTAGGTACTTCTTAGATTTGATGGAATGTAGGTAGGTATGACGTCTTTCAAGACACAAAAAAAGAAAAATCCGTGTCCTATATTTTTAATTCTTTGACTTCTGTTCTGCTGCAGAAGTGACAACCGCTGGGGTGAACGGGTTCTAGAGTGGAGACCACGAATTGGAAAACGTAGCGTAGCACGCCCTCAGACTAGGTGGAGTGACGATCTCAGCAGGGCCGGCAAGAACTGGACGGGAAAAACCGCGGATCGTGCTCAGTGGCGTACTTTAGGAGAGGCCTATGTCCAGCTGTGGACTAGAATAGGATGATGATGATGATTTTTAACTCACCTATACATCTGATGGATAAAACAAAAAAAGGGTCATCATCCCTATTGCTTGGCTTTAGTACAGTGGTTTAATCCCCTACAGAAATATTATCAAACTACCTAATTAAGAATATTTAAGTAGATACATATATAGGCAGTAGAGAAGAGTCCATATAACCAGATTCACTTGGCTTTCTTTTAGGAATCGGTCAAATATTATTAAAGATAAGTAGGCATATCTGGATATCAGGCAGTTGTTTTTAAAAAACTATCATGTTTTGTTGTGCAGTGCAAACGCCAAGATAGGACGTATTTGAACCTACCAATAGGTAGATTATTATTTGGAATAATAATTTAGAGGCTGCACCGACCTCAACTACCCTGTCACTGCGACATCTGAAAGCTGCAGCGCTAGCAATATTTTTTTAAATCTTAAGTGAATGCTCATATTCAAGGACATCTAATATAAAAAATTCCCATGTCATGTTTGTAACATATAACTTCTCCATGGCTTGATTGATTTTTATGAAATTTTGTGTATATTCAGTAGGTCTGAGAGTAGAAAGGGGGTCGCAGTTGTTACTTGTTTTCCGTGATCACTTGGTTTTTAGTGGGTACCTTTCGTGAGTCCCACATCCCCATGCCCTGCGCTCACATGGGGTGGAGGAATACATAAAGTATTTCCCCCGGAGAAATAGGTCTAAGATATATATGCCGTAAAGTATCGTACTAACGGTGCATCCACACCGCAGTTACTTTTTGTTGAGCAACATTTTCAAATGTTACTGAGCAACACTCGATAGCAATAAGTTATTCAATGTTAGTAAATGTTGCCGTGTCTGTCAATGTTGCTCTAACAATCGATAACATTTTTAAATAATGTTACCTCAACAATGCGTCGATATATGTCGTGCTCGATTGTTGTCGAAAGTTATTCTTTGTTATCTTTTGTTGTGCACTCAACAATTAGTAGGTTACAACTAGTCTCAAAAGTTACAGATTTAATGTTACCTTGTTGTAAAATGTTGCTCAACAAAAAGTAACTGCGGAGTGGATGCACCGTTACATCTCCCGGGCGAAACTGGGGCGGGCAACCAGTCACTCATAAACCTTGAAAGATACTGTAAAGCAGTGGGGTAACAGGTTTGTAAAAAAAGTAGCCACTTTGCTATAAACATTTATTGATTAAAAATATTATTTTATATTATAAAATAACACTCACAGCCATTCCCAAATACAATTTAGATATCAAGGAATGTAATATCATATTTTTCATATCCTATCTACATTAAGTAGTAAATATTTAAAAAATAACATTTAATAACTTATAATACTCAACGCTTCTTAATACTACCTAATTAGGAATAACTTACAATTAGATCTTTTATTATTAAATTTGAGTATTGAGTAAAAATACCTTGCATATTGCATGTATTAAGCTAATAAAAAAAAACAAAACGATTTTGTAACAATTTCAAAGCTAAATAAACTAAAAAAATTGACATTAATAAAGATATAAACTTTTAAATTTCGCGTTACATTATTAATATTTAAATATATCATAACGAGCAATTAACGCGCTCATCTTGATTTGTATTTGTGTGCTTGCGACCACGACCGGTACAACCCGTATTGAAAGGTAAAGACAAATTAAAGGACAGCGCGTTAATTGCCCGCTATGATATATATAAATATTTTTAATAGAGATTCTAAATTACATAATTATAACAATTTTATAGTTAAACTAGATGCCCCAGCGAACTTCGTACCGCGCAAAATTGTGAATCTAAACCATTCCCAGATCCCCTTGAACACACACAAAAAATTTCATCAAAATCGGTCCAGTCGTTTAGGAGGAGTTCAGTCACATACACACGCACACAAGAAATATATATATTAAGATTATTTAAAAAAAACTATTAAATAGTTTAAATAATTAGTCATAATCAAAGATGCATACATAACACGCTTACACCTGTAAGTATTACCTGAAAGTGCAGGCAGAGGTAAATGTTTCCAACATATTTCTGTCTTTGTTTAGGTCCTATACTTAATAGATGCGAACCGTATCGGGCACAATTTCTAACTTTGAGCTGCTATTATGATACTCCTAAGTACAGTGCGATATGAAAGTGTAGGGTGAATCGGATTGTTGCTCCTTTAGAACGCCTGCTTAATATACCGATTCACTCGTGATTACGAATGATCTTAGGTGAGAAAGTGGCAGTGGAATGAGTCTCCATATGGTTAGAATCCATAAAGGAGCTACAATACCGCGACCCACACGTGTCAGTTCTCGAGTTCAACACTTTTATATCACACTGTTTGTTAAAATTATTATTGCTATAACCGGGATTCTAACTTCACTTGCCACTGGACTGGAGACAGTAAAATTTATAAAATTACCAATAAAAATAACTTAAGAATATCTTACATCTGCACTGTGTGCGTTAATAACAAAATATGCGTCTATCAGCTAACCTGTGCCCGTATTACCTACGAGTTTACTATACTCGATACCGAGTCTATAGGCCGACCGTTTAACTCGCGTATCGCCTATCGCAAAGATTCTGACTCCTCAAGCTGCACAGACAGTGATGATGATTCAAGCGATATAGATATTAGAGACGAATAGACTTACATTACTTTATCTGTACTTAAATAGTTCTTTATGAGATTTAATTAATGTTTTATGACTTTGCACCTCAGATGGCGACGAGTTAAACGGTCTGAACCTGAGTTAAACGGTCTATCTATTTTTTTTTTAAACTCGTAGGTAATGCGGGCACTAGTAGGTAATATTTGATAGGCAAAGGTTTTAAACCACGAACGTATACACTTTCTTAACTTACACTTATTTAAGTTATACAACCTGACCCGGAAAGGCATTTGAAACCAGACATTCTTCTGGTTAGTACTAATGACTATGTGAAGTCAGAAATTAATTTCCAACATATTTTGGTACAATTTAAAATGTGCAAACTTTTTGTAAAAATTTCGCGACGCGCAACCCTAATAGCAGTTTTTATGAACTCTCTTTGACCTAATAAAATAATGTGACAAATGATTGAAAATTGGCGGTCCTTAGGGTTGTCTAAGATAATAAATTGAAAAATAATGTTTTTATTTTGTAAAGGTTATTTTTTTGTCCAAATCGATTTGTTGAAATTTAGGCGCCACAGTATGCTCAGCCTTTGGCTCAATTATCGTAGAAATTAAGAATGACATACCCTGTCCGGTTCACCTTGTATAAGAATATTTGATAGCTTAATTTTAAATTCACTAATATAATTATTCATAATTTAATTTATTTTCAAATAATGCATAGACGATATAAAAAGAAACTGTATAGGTGTTTACAAAAACAAAATTTAGTTAATCCTAAGTTTTTTGGCGGGATAGTCTTGTCGAGTTTGAGCAGCCAAGAAAGTGTTGTGCAGTAACATGGCTACTGTCATAGGACCTACACCACCAGGAACGGGAGTTATAGCACCAGCTACCTTCCTCACCTCTGTTAAAAAAATGTGAGCATTGAAAAAAAAGTAAAAAAGAAAACGCATTTTAACGAAAAATAATATTAATACTTTCTAGAATGATTTGTATAAACTTACCTTCATAATCAACATCTCCTACTAATTTGGTTTTTCCGTCCTTGTCCTCTATTCTGGTGATACCAACGTCAATGACTGTTGCACCAGGTTTCACCATATCTGCCTTGATTAAGTTCGGCACACCTAATAACAAGGAAAAAATATAAACCACACTGCCTAACGGCCTTACTGAGTTCCATATTAATAATATTTACATTTTTCAAATCAAATCAAATCAGTTTATTTGTGATATACAGGTTAAAGGTACAATAGGTCTTGTAATATAATAATATAAGCTCATACTGTAATCAGCCTCATGGACATACAAATTTATTAAGTAATACTAAATAATATTCCTCAATAAAATTAGTTACTAAAAGTCATTCAATCATTTGATCATTATAATAGTTAATAAAAAGTTGGTAATTTATAGTATATGTAATTAATTAATAATTGCATTCAGTCAGAGGGACATTTAGAGAAAAATTGTCCAACAGGCCTGTACGTGTTGGCTTCGGTCCCCACGCACGCCTTTCAAAAGTCACTATCACTTCCACACCGAAAATCATTCGTAATCACGAGTGAATCGGAATTTTGGGCAAGTGCGTTCCATCGTAAAATTAAATTATACGCTAAAATCGAAAATAAATAAAGAAATCTTGCATTGTTAGATAGCCCATTTATTGAGGAAGGCTATAGACTATTCATATTAGTACTATTATCTATAATATTACTAATATTAACAGCTAATTATTATTTAATTATTATAAACCTTACCTGTAGCAGTAATAATGATATCAGCATTCCTACAATGTTTATCTAGACTCTCTTTAGGAGTATACCGATGACAGATGGTAACAGTTGCATCCATGCCGAGGCCACTGGAGTGACTTTTATCACTATGTAACATCATAGCTATTGGCATGCCAACATTTTTAGAACGGCCTACTACTACTGCATCACGCCCAAATGTTTGGATATCGAATCTAAAACAAAAATAACAAAAACTAAACCTGATATTTTGGGCCTTATTAATGTGAAAAAAGGAGTATTTAGAGACCTCTCGTACTTTTTTCCATTCCTAGTAAGATAATTAAAAGTGTAACTTAAATAAATACCCAATATAAAAACTAATTAAAAAAATTATGAAGCCATAAATGATCAGACTTAATGGAAAACAGGCTTAGAAGTATCATAATTACTTCAGTTATTAAATAAATAGTTTTAGTACTAGTAATTGCCAGTCATTCACTGCGTGGTACGAAAATTAATCGGACTATTTTCAACTAGACTTGCATCTCAAACAGAAGTAAAAATAAGTAGATAAAACAATTATATCAAAGTTCCACACTAAACTAAGTGCTACAATATTGTGCACAAATACACTTGACAAACAAAAAAGCACTGTCTTATGACCAATCATTTTCTTTCTTCACTTAGAAGAAACATTTTATAATTTAACTATAAGAAGTAATGATTTCTTACCTTTTGAGTATTTCTACTACAGCCAATGCAGTAGCGGGTACAATAGTTGGCATATCAACACACAACTTCCCAACATTCATAATATGAAAACCATCGACATCTTTCTCAGGTGCTACCGCATTACAAATCACTCGTTCATCCATATGAGCCGGCACTGGTAACTGAACTAAAATACCATCAATGTCATCATCTCTATTTAACTGGGCAATTTCATTGATTAACTGGTCTTCGGAGATAGAGTCAGGGTGTTTGATCACTTCAGCGTTGATTCCAACAAATTGTGCAGCTTTTATCTTGTTGCTCACATATGTATGGCTTGCGGAGTCATTGCCAACAAGTATGCAGCGGATAGACGGAGCTCTGTTCCCCATTGCTATCCATTTTGCAATGTTTTCTTTTAATTCGTTCTTTATTTCTAGCGATAATGCCTTTCCATCGATGATTCGGGCCATTACGCTATTAAAAAAAAATATTAGTTAAGAATTGAATAAGTTCATAATGTTTTTTTTAAGGATAACACTCGTTTATAGATTTTGTAGCAACTGCACACACATAAAACACACAAAAACAATCATATTGAATTAGATTAACACTTAGTGAGAGTTAAGAAAATATTTGTTTTATTATTAATATTAATAAAAAATTGTTAAAACAGTAATATAGTAAGCAGTGAGTAGCCTCAGTATGCTAGCATTAACTCTATAAAAACAAAAAAAATAGTCCATTTAAAAAATAATTAATTCAATAAAATATAAAAAATAACACAAACAAAGTGAATTGAGATTTTGTTGCATTAAAATTCAATAATTATGGTAGGCTAGGGACTATTAGTATTAACAGAAAATAAAAATAAAATTCTTCATAAAAAAAGAAAGATAAGTAAAAAAATACTAGCAAACAAAACTATAAAAGCACTACACTTAATAATTTTACCTGGGCGAGCCCAAAGAGTCAATATAAGTGTGACTTCTCATTGTGCTTGTCAGTTGTGTACTGAATACACGAAGGCGGAGGATTTGCCTCATCGCCTACTGTTGATGTACACAGTTCATTAGGTCAAAACAACCAAACAATTACAGATAACTAATCTAACTCCAGATCACACCGGCTACACAATTTTAAAATTGGAACACTACAGGTTAAAAAGTTCATACTTTATCTAACTGTCAGTCTCAAGTACAAAGTAGGTACTACGGGAAGAAATCTGGATTACACCAGTATCTTGTAATTACAAAACCAGAACACTAAGGTTAATAAGTTCATATTATATCTGGCCCAGCAGTTTAAATGGGTGATTACTGCTTAAATCTTGTTAAAATGCGTAAGTTAACTAGATTTCTGTCACACAAACAAGTACTGGATATAAACAAAAACATAATTTTGATAATAGCTAGAAATTACTGGTTGGTTTACTTACAAGGAAAAAACGGGTTGTGGTTCTAGCAAAAGGTGTTACTGGAAGTATAGAGTAACTCAGAATGTGCCTAAGGTTATGAAATGCTGCACAGGTTATGAAAATAATGTCTAATTTGTATTGAGTAATTGATAAGTACCTACAAATTGTTATCATAACTTTCTTGGCATTTCACAACATCCAAACGCGGTTTTTGAAATTAGAACACAGTTCATATTGCAACGTCAACACATGTATTGTGTTGTGGCAACTGCAATAAAAATAATAAAATGAAATGTACTGCTTAAGAATCCACTTACAATTTTGTTGAAACGAAGTGATAAAAATGTATGATGAACTGGATTTTTTAACTTGTTTGGGTGGGCTATTTAAATTGATTATACTACAGCAAAAACTCTTTATTTTTTAATATAACTTACTGAGAAACTATACAAGTGAAGATATTGAAATAAAAACAAAATTCTAACCCGACCGCCACATTTCTTTCGAAATGTGTCACTGTCAAATGCCAGTCAAATTTAAATACAATGTCAAAGGAGAGGTCAAAAGTGGGCTAGAATTTTGAACACCAATGTGATATACCTCATTAGAAAGCTTATTTAATAAGCTGTTAGAATTTAACTAAACACGAATTTTAGGAGCAACCATTTTTGTAAAAATCAAAAAAATGTAATAGAAAAACAAAACGCACATTACCTTTAATTATCCGTTTCCTAAGCAGTATAAATATTGCAATCACATCAACAATTGCATTCTGTTACAGTACTTTTCTCTTGTAATATTATTCTAGCTGCAGCTTAATGTAATTATGACGAAAAATATTTTTTATCTTATTAGTGTAATAACAAAACGCGTGGAAAAAAATATAATTACGGGAAACGTCATGATGTCATTGTCATTGATCAGTTTGATTGACAGCGTCGAAATAATTTTGATTTTTTTGGTTGCTCAATTGACATTTGACCATGGGGTTGCCAATTGCAATAATCATAATATTGCATTAAGGATTCTTATTTTCAATTTCAATTTTTAAAAAAACGGGATGGTGTAAAATTATTTTAAATACACCAATAAATTTAATTAATTATGCTCTATTAACCTATGTAACTCAGATTGCTGTTCAAATTTACATTTATTTTAATCCCAGGCTCTATACATTTTTTGAACGTCTCCTTTTCGACACAAGGTAATTTTGAACATACTCACTTTCTCAGAATAAAACTAAGCCTATCTGAAGCTAAAATGAATTTTGTCTATTTACCCTCTGATAGAGAAATTAGGATTTTTTTTTTCATCCAGATATTTTGATTTTGTGTTGTTGTTATTTTCCTACATATACGACAGCAATGTGACGCGATAACGTAACTCTAAAAAGATTTTTTAAAGAAAAATATTGCTTTCAACAGTTATCGGCATATCGTAATTAAGTGGATATACTTTACGTACAAACAGTAGTTTCATTATTGCCGTATACGATTCAGCCGGGGCATAATGTTATCGAATCCCAATCTAATAATATCTTTAATACCTACCTAATTTGATGAGGAAGCGGAAAACACAATACTTCACGAATTGACGAAATTAGTGAGATTAGATAAGTAAGTAGGTATCAATTTTATTTGGAACAGTATTTAGGTGGTAAAAACTAGTACCTAGCAAACAGGGCACATGGCGTAGTGTAGGTACATTTGTATGAAAATCGGCTACTGCGCAAGGCCGATCTTCTTCCAAAATTTTTGCCGGCTACTGTAACTAGGTCTACTTATTTCTAACTTAATTTACTTCTTTTTACTGTGCTGTCCCTGGTTTCTTCCATTGATACCTACACCCACAAGAAAATATAAAAGAAAACAAGAACAAACACTCTCACTCTCTCTCACACTATCTCTATTTCTCTCTCCCACTTCTCTTACGTCCATTTCCATGTCTTAGATATGAATAGAAAGAGATGGATGGTGCTTGAAATGTTATTGATATTTAAGTACGCCTATTTACCTACATTCATTCATTTGCATTACGTTTAAAAGCCTATGGCTTCATTCGTTTAAACCTACTTGCTGGTCCTTCGAGCCGGATGGTTATGTTTACTTGCAGAAATAGTATTCCGAACTAGGTGCTTAGTCAAATACCCTTGGGTATCTAATAGAACTGTATATGTATGTATTTAGCTAAATAGCTAAACTTTTTCATCATTCATCATCACCATTAGAATTCGTCAACGTCAAGATAATACAAGTTCGAGGAAATAAGTAGATTTGATTATGTAATTTTATGTGCGTTGGAATTTATTTAGTAGGTTTATACAAGGGGCATAGGCCATTGGCTGATAACATTTTTTAAACGACTACCGTATTCGCGGGGCCTGTATTTAATTTTATTCATACTGTGATCTGTTTTGACAATTACATTATAAATAAGCATGATTTTAATTCTTAACTAGATTTGTATAGTGTATTATTGATTAAAATCCCAATTATTGATTATTATGACCTGTAGAATGTCTGGTATCAAGTAATAATAATAATATAATAATATAGTGCGACATTAGCACAAACGGTCATCTGATCCCAAACTAAGCAGAGCTGGTACTATGGAAACAAGATAGCTGGTAATATACTACTTAAAATACTTTTCTTTTGTAAATATATACTTAAATACCTGTAGATAATTACACCCAGACACAAAACAAACACCCATATTATTATTTAAACAAATGTTTGTCTCGGGTGGGAATCGAACCCACGACCTGCGGCGTGAAAAGTATCTTACCGACCACACCACCGGCCCGTTAAAGTATAGTAAGTATAAGGTTAACGTCCTTTCCGGTTAAGGTTGTATAAAATGAACCGCAAAATTTATAATGTTTCATGTGTGCAAGTCACGAAGGCGTTAGATAGGGGTCATCTTAGGTCCCTGTAAGTTAGGTTGGTAATGTTGTTTATCAATGGTTTAGATCTTGGCCTATATTCTTCACTGCTATACTTACTTATCTTACGAGTTCAAAGAGTTAAGGTTTAAATCCACACACGCTGGCGAAGTGCAGGTTAGTGGATACCGAGGAGACCCGTGCTCGGGACACTAAAAAGGGTTGAAGTGATGAAGTAATACTTTGGTACTTTTATGATTTTATTTTCACATTTTAGAGCAGCGGCGGGGTAGAGGTATCGGCTTCGCCTTTAAAATATATATTGGCGGGTGTTCACCTTCTTAATCTTTGTGTGAATCGTTCTATCGGCGCTGCTCAATATCGGTGAAGGAAACCGGCATATAAAGGAACTAATCATCTGACAACACGTGACATCCACTAACCCGCACCTGTCCAGCAAGTGTGGATTAAGGCCTAAACTCTCTCAACTGGTAAGATAGTTGAGAGAAAACCGTGCCCAACAGTGCGACACCAAAAACGGTTTGAACGATATTGATGTGATTTATGATATGCAAAATTTTTGCAAAAATTTCATTACGCGCAACCCTCTATCTGTTTTTCTGAACACTAGATCTCTTCTGTCTTCAAACCATAGGGTTGTCTAAGAAAATAAGTTAAAGAAGTAATATTTTTATTATTTAACACGGAAGGTGTTATACGCAACTTCTAGTAGGTACTTAATTGTTTATGCCTGTTTTTAGGGGAAGGGAAGGTAACAACGTACAGCACACGTGTAAAAGTTGAAGCGCCCTTACAATGCACACATGTAAAAGCTACATACAAACACAAAACATGAACAGTTTATGCATACAAACCGTTCATGTATGCACCTCGGCAGAAGGAACAGGAAGGTGTTAAATTTTTATTGTTATAACTCCAATAATTAGGTAACTTCATAATATAGTACAAACAGTGTTGAAATGACGCGCAAGGGTGTGTTCATGACGCAGGGTTCACGCTGATAACTAAAAGTCAATGTCTCCTGATAAATAGTTTACTATTATTAGTTAAAACGTAATTAATACGCAATAAAAACATGTTATTTCGCACGCATAGTAACTTTAGGCTGGGACTGTACTTGTAGACTTTGCGATTGGATTACAAAATAAATAGGTACCATTGTAAATTGCGGTTTTGACATTGCCTAGACCGCGAATTCGATCCTCAGTAATGCCCACACCTTTTTGCGAATTGTTTCGCCACTGCTCAATATAGGTGAACGAAAACATCATGACGAAACCACTAAGAACTAAATATTAGAAGACATGTGACATCCACCAACAGGCATTTTGTCAACGTTTATGGATTAAGGCCTAAACTCTCTCAACTAGTAAAATGGTTGAGATAAGACCTGTGCCCAGTCGTGGGACACATATAGGAGTTTAAGTGAAAATGATGTAATTCTAAAATCTAGAAATATAACTAAATACACGTGCGCGATAAATTGAGACTCGCCTGGTATGCAACTCTCCGCCCGTACCCCTGTAAGTGTAACTTTATGGCCACGGGACTTGGCGTCGGGCGGCGCGTTTTGCGATTTCATCGTTCATTGCGTATTTGCTTTAGAAGTGTATAAAGACAATTGAACGCGACTGGGCAATGAACTACAAAATCGCCAGTCACAACACCCGACGCAGTGTCCCGTGGCCACTACGTAAGGCGGCGTTGTTGTACATTAAAAAAAATTGCACAGACGAAGTCGCGGGTGGAAACTTGTTGTGATATTTTTTTGTGCACAGTTCAACCATGCGTCTGTGGCGTCTCGACTTGTGGCGCACTGTTAGTACTTTTTAACGTATTTTATCGCGGTTTATTTTAGATTTTGTGAATTATTTCAATGTGTGATATTTGGTTTTATTTAAGAAAATACTATGAGAAAATATTGTAAAATTCTTTTAAAATCTGTGCTACTATAGGTCGACCGGTTAACTCGCGTATCGGCTATCGCCAAGATTCTGACTGCTCAAGCTGCACAGACAGTGATGATGATTCAAGCGATGTGGATATTACTGACGAATAGTCTTACATTACTTTTATCTGTGGTTAAATAGTTCTTTAAGAGATTTAATTAATGTTTTATGACTTTGTACCTCAGAAGGCGATACGCGAGTGAAACGGTTGGCCTATAGCAATTTACCTCCCTGCCAAATTCGATCTTTCTGGGTCCAGTCATTCTTAAATTTCATCATACGTAAGTATGTAGCGTATAATCTCACCTTTGAAACTTTCATTAGATTCGTTTTTTTTGTTACCTGGCTTCCATAATACAAGCTTTTCTTAGTTTGGGATCAGATGGCCGTAAGTGTTAATGTGCCACTATATTAATTATTATTATTTTTATTAACCTAATCGGTTCAGCCCTTCTCGAGTTCTTACGCGACAAACTAAACATCAGTAATTTATATTGATTTCTAAATGTGATGTCTGCCTTATTTGTGTTATCTCCGGAACAATAAAGTTGGTCTGACACAGAGCACGTGGTCCACGTGTGATCTTTGTGGAATGGAATAATTTTATTTGTAGAGTATAACGGCCGATTTCACACACAAGATAACCTTGTGATAACATTTGTATGGAAAACTAGTGGTGCAACAGTCCCAATAAGTTGAAATATGTTTTGTACTTTTTTTTTGTATGACACTTTGACTACTTGCTTTCCGACAGCGGCTTCGCCCGCGTGTATGTCGGTTATCGCGCCAAAACATTACCTTCTTTTTGCGCAGTCGGATAAAAACTATCCTATGTCCTTTCTCGGGTCTCAAACTACCTCCATACCCAATTTCGTCCAAATCGGTTCAGTAGTTTAAGCAGGAAAGCGTAACAGACAGACAGAGTTACTTTCGCATTTATAATATTAAGTAGGGAATGTATTATAAAGGTGATATTGGTTTGTTAGAACGCGATAATCACAGGGAATACTGGTCCGATTTGAAAAATTCTTCCACTATTCTTGGGTATATAATACGTACTGCGATTAAGCTTGGTTTAATAGTCATACTGACAGACAATGTCACGTCGTCGTCGGCGCGACATTCGCTACCTAATTATTATGTACGCCGCTACCATCTTTTTTTTATCCTGAAATAGGCCTGCGCTTGACTACAACTTGCCTGATGAGCAATGATGTTAAGCAATGATGTAGTCTACGATGGGACGCGCCGGCCCACTATACCGATTCATTCGTTCGTTACGAATGAATTTCGGTGAGAAGGTGGCAGTGGAGTGATGCTCCTAATGGTTAAAAAACATAAAGAAGCAACAATTTCAACCCACCCTCTTAATTGGTGTCACCAGACATTGCACCGGAACACGGCAAGGCCGCTTGGCGGTGTGGCTTTGTCTGGTGGGTGGTCACTAACCACGGCCCAAGCCTACGACCAGTTAATTACAAGTAAACTTATTTACCAGTTGATTGTCATCTGCGCTAACAGACATTAAAAGTCCCAGCTTAATGACGAATAGACTTAAAACAGGTAGACCACGCTTACTACAGCGCTGATAGTCGATACATGCTACATGGTCAGCTTTGGTAATCATTCTTTAAAGAGACCCGAAAAAGAAAACAGTTAAGAACTGACTACAAGCCCTGGTTCGAAAGAAAACAGTTAAATCGTTCTAGAAATCTGTGTATTTACCTATGTTTTGCTTTATTTTATTTTCTATTTTTTATGTTTTTTGTGTACTCAAGTGCGGAAGGAATCGCGGGGAAAGTTTGTAGGTATGCTTCATACCAAATAAAGAATGTCGTCTTTAAAAAGAGTGCTTGGCAATAAAGAGAAGATAATGGAATGAATATTACTACAATGCGTAAACAGACCCCCCCCTGTTTGACCTTTAGCTTTAGATAAATGTAATTAAGTATGTTAAAACAATAATATATTTTTCCATTTTATCTTTAACAATAACTTTAGTTTAATACAATGCGAAACAAACTCTGTTGGTCTGTCTGTTTCACTAAATTTCGATGAAATTTGGCATGTTTATACGTTCACTAACTGACATGTTTTATTTCTATTATAGTAATATTAATTGCCGAAATTGTCCGATAGGTTCCAGTTAGTTTATTAAATCGCACCTTTATTCCAATATCGTCAGTACACTAAATAAGCAAATTGTACAGGAGAGCTATTTAAAGATTTAAGGTCTAAACTCTTTCAACTCATAAATTTGTTGAGAGAATACCCGTATCCAACAGTGGGACACTAAAAAGGGTTGAAGTGAGACATTTTCTGCTTAAATTCGTACGGGACCCGAAAAAGTTTTAGACCAGGTGTCCTGAGTCTTGGCTGGACTTAAATCCCGAGTGTCTTAACGGCGCGGCGGTGGCGTCGCTGTTGATTCTGACTTACAGAAGTAGTGTGTATGTTTAGCTTGGCGTTATAATTCCGTCTACGAAATTTTGTAATAAGGTAGTCAATATTTTTATACGAAAAACAATGTATAAAAATAATAACAACAAACAGCACAGGGAGAGCTTGGGGAGCTAAGTTAGTATGAAATAGCGTGACAAAAATCTGATGACAGAGTTTATTTTTTTTCATTCACTGTATGACGCACGGTAACACAATTTACGCATATAGCAGTAGGTATAAACATATTTTGGTTATTGTTGAGAAGTATAAAAATAATTGTTTAAAAATCGCAACTGATAATAGAACAATGGTTCTTCACAGTGCTGTTGATTCCACCGACATTAATATTGAAATTATGTTGGCTTTATGTTCCTAATGATTTACCATCGGTAAACACAGACTATTCGCTGCACCAGTATGTCGAACTGTGTCGCGTAAATCCCCTGTACCACGTATTCTTACTGCGTTCAATGCTGTCCTGGACACCAACTGTTCGGAGCTGAGCAACCGAACAGCTTAGCATCTTTCATTTGTGCATTGCCTAACCCCTATACTAAAACTGGACCAATTTCATACATTTTAGTGATTTTCAAATCAGTTCGCGTTCATCCAGGGACCGAGCTCGATAACCATTTTACAACCGTTTTAATTAACCACTTTAATAACCATTCAAATAGACCATTTTAAGAACCATTTTTATTTAGGTACTAGTGTTAATTTTAAGTGTTATTTTATCAGTGTTAAATGTATTTTCTATTTAATCTCAGTGTTTTGGTACCAATAATTTAATAACAAAAATCACCCCAGTTATTTTAAGCGAGCTCTATACGCTACACCAACTCTAACTGTGTTTGAGGATGGTTTATGAAGATACTCATTGGAAGGAGATGGAGTATTTATTCTGAAAGTAGTCTAAGTAGGTAGGTAACTTACAGGCGGGCGCTGACCCTGATACAAAAATAAGATAAGGATAATGAATATATATCGTATAAGTACTATGGTATTCTGTTTGCTTATCGCTGTCTGCTATATTAAAGCCGTAAATAAGTTCAATAACATATTATTGCTATCAAGAACTACAGATACTTTCAGTCTTAAGTTATGTACTTACTAGCTTTGTCTACTGTTCATAAGTTTTCATAATGATTAATTAATTAAACAGCTGTGGCGCAGCGGTTCGGGCCTCGCCTTAGAAATATATGGTCGCAGGTTCGATTCCCGGTCGTGCCCATACATCTTAGTGTGAATTATATTATTGCCACTGCTCAATATCGGTGAAGAAACGGCTGAACCTTTGTTTGATTTTAGCCTCGAAGTATTCAATGCAGTTCCACTAAGGTTTAAAGTGTGAGGTTTAATACGCAGTAAGGAATTCGCCCGGTCAGATAGATAAAATTATAAACATAGGTACATGCGTTTTAAGGTCAAAACCTGGCTGATTTCCACCCATCACTCTCTGCTATGCAAATTAGGTACTGCAGTTTTGTTAAAATTAAACTCGTATTTATAACATTGTGTTTCTACCACATCCTGTGAGTACCATCAGGATGTGGTGTGTACTATCAATTGCTCAGTTTTATCGACTGTAAAGAGATAGGTACACTGAGTGTGTTTGCGTTAGTTACGGCGTCTGTAAGCTGGCGTCGCGTCGGCGAGTTTGTAATTTGGCGTTAGTTTCTACATCCAACTTTTCTAAATTCATGCGGGATCCAAGACAGTTTAGGTGTCCCGGGACTTGGCCGGGTTTAAATCCCCAATCTCTTCACGGCGCCGTTGCCGATCCTGACTTACAGGAGTATTAATGACGGGATTGCGGATTCTTAACAAAAAAAAACCAACTCCTCTATTTTGGCGTCGTCACCGTAAGCGTCTGATAGGTGCTAATGCTGACACACACTATATGACTTTTTTTAAACAGTGTGCATTTTTTTGTTGGTTCTTCATTATGTTTTAGTAATTTTTAGTTGACATAAAATCCGCGATTCTCGTGTTTTTGACATTTAACTCCAACAGTCAAAATATGTCGAAAAAATGTAAGAAAACTAATGAAATCCTTTTTTATTTTCGACGTATGTCTATTAGAGATAAATGTCTAAAGCCCGAGAATCGAGGCCCTGGAAATTATGGTCGATCTATTCGTAAAAATGTCGATAAAAGTGGTGGTGGTCGGTCACCATAGAAACATCAGTGACGGTATTGAACAGCAAAACAATTCTTTCAAAAAAAAAAAATATTTCTTTTGAAAGATTTTTTTGCTCTGGCTTCCCTTTGTCAGATTCCCGCCCTTCGCCACTGATAGGTACAGTTACATATTATGCAGTACCATCTATTCTGTGGTATAGTTGTACTTTGAGGGATACCTGTACTACGTTTGCCAATCGTTTTTAAGTAAAAACTCCTTAACCACAGTGGTGGTCGGTTTTGTTATTTCAGCTTACTAAGGTAGGTTATATTGATAATTTTAGTTTTCCGTCGGATTACCCGTTGTCCTAGGTGAGCGACAAACGTGGCAATGCGACACAACGCAATGCGACAGTATTATATGTCGATGGCCTCATAGAACAAAGTCGTATCTACAAAATTACTGTTTTGAGTTACAGGCCTCCAAAGATTTTAAAAGACATAAACGTGAATATTTTTTTAACTGGAGACCTGACGTTTTTATTAGGTATTAATACCACTTAGTAGCAATAAATTGTACATATTTTTACATTTTTTGAAATGATTTATTTAGAATTATGGAAAAAACGTGATTTATTTTACCTCATGACGTTGTTCTATGTATTGCCTGGTGGCTTATGTGCAAATACGACGTTGTTTTAGGGTTTATTTATTAAAAGATTAGATCGTATGATTACTTATAACGTTGTTTTTCGGAGCTCAATACTTTAAAACCGCGTCGTAACTAAATATGTATGTATTAGTGTGATTGCACTCAGTAAATGTCTCACTATACTATTATACCAAAACGAATTTGATCTGGAATAAAATTCTCAAATAAATGCGAAATTAAACTTTATTAAAATTTATACAATGTATGTAACAAAAGGCACAATATCTTCAATAATAATCAGTCGGAAGTTTCTATTAAATCTAGGTATAAAACGCTAGTACTGCATTATCTAAATACTAGTTAGCTGTTATTGCAGATCAAACTATAGAACACTTAACAAATTTAATATACTAATAGTTAACAGAGTTAGTTGCTTGCTGCATATTATAATTATTATTATGAGAACGATAAAAGTAATTATTATATTAAATGTCAATCATCACAGATTCTTTACAAATTACAATACACAGGTAATACTAAGCACCAACACATTTAAAAATCTTAATCCAAAAAGGTAAATATAACTTATTTAGGAAACAAATTTAATGTAAAAATGTAGCAAAATTAAAACAATAGAGTAATCTTTTCTTTTTAATTATTTTTGTGTTGTGAGTTTCTAAAAAAGCCTGTGTATTGTTCAGGAATCACATGAGTATCCACCATACTAACCAAATTTTTATACTTATCTTTAGATAGCATGAGTGGTGAAGAACAGGCACGGTTTAAAGTAGGTAAAACAATAATTTTTTTTTAGTACTTTTACGAACTAATAAACACTTATAATCTTCATCATTAAGATTTTATTTGTAATAAAGCTTGTTGGTCTCAGATTCATCTATGAAAACTTCTTTGATATCAAGCCATGCAATGGTTTTTTAGTTACTTTCTACTCCAAGTTTTGCATTGACATGGTACTTGAAATCAAAAACGTTTTCTTGTGTTTAATTCTTAAAAACATAAGGCTCTCCCTCTGCCTTTGCCCAACGTATAAGCAAACGACAGTCTTCGGAAATATAAATACTTTTACAGGTAGCAGATCTTTTCTTTCAGTTAAGGCATGTACACTATCACCTTCGTTCTGCGTATGTCCTTTTTCTAGAAAACGATGGTAAATTAAGACTTTGTATTTTTTGCGGCATACAAATACGACGAAAAAACGAATCAATTTTTGTTCTGCCCTGGGCAATTATCAGATCAGAAATTAAATTCTTTGACTTCATTTTTTGCATTATGTTCAATAAAGTCCATGAGACAGCTAGCTACTTCGTTCAACCCTCGATTGACAACTGTTTCATCCCACAAATAGCACCCTTTTTCGCACCTATATCAAAAACAGTAAAATTATAAAACGCGTTTTAGTTTATAATAATAAATATTAACGGCACCATGTGGACAAGACACTACCTACTCGAAATCGAATACCGCTGTTAGTATAGAGCCACCGGAGTTTTATGCAGCCTGCTTGTCTTTTTCTTTAATACGCCTTGATAATTTTTTCGCCTTCAAATGATCATTCTGTGCTTTCGCATCTTCACCAAAGATTTGCTGATTATTTGATAAGCATGACACTGTGTTCATTGGTCTTTTTTGGGAACATGAAAAGATAAATTGAAATTTTTATTAACAATATCGCTATATTGTTTTTTGGACTCAACTTTGGTGGAAATTATTAAACCATCAAACCATTCGTTGTACAGTTTGACTCGACTCATACTTAGACTACTATAGAGTTATGTTTAACTTGGGGATACATTAGGCGGCTGCTCAACTTCTATATTAGAAGGATGTGACAAACTAGATGCGGGTTGCACATCTTTGAGCTCAGGTGCAGGCGATACTCTTATAATATTTATTTGATCTTGGTGGTCTAGCAGATCTTCCACATCTTAAATAAAATATGTATGTTGAAACAGTGCAAAGCAAAATGGAAGAGGTACAAAGTTGCATGGAAGTACTGCAAAAGCTGTGCGGATGCGGTGTTGGAGCCAAATCTTAGGGATACTCGTAAAAAATTAGTCTAGATTTGGCTATTTGTACATAAACTACACAAAAATCCATCAGCATAATTATTTTAAACACTAACGACGGCCCTTATTCTGTGAATTCCCTTAAACATGCACTCACGACATTTGATCTGGTATTAACATTCCACTGAACAAAGTCTTATATACATATACGACGATATTCTCTTAAACCACTTCCATAGAATAAAGTCGTATGTGTATATGAGACTCTAAAATCGACTTCGGTTTCCAATGAACACAATTTTAGATAAACATGCGAAAGGAAATTTGTAACAAGCAAAATTATGTTTTTTTATGGTGTAACACTATTTGAAACACAATTTTAAGCAAAAGCTGTCTCTTAGCGACAATTACAACGAAATCATATTTTACGTAGAACAATGGCGGATAGTATTAAGCAACGGAAAATAATAGAATTTTAGTCAAATAGCTTAACACTTGTCTTTGCCAGATTAATTAGCATTTTAGATAGATTATTTTTAAATTTATCAAACAATCGAAAAGCTACTTACCTTCATTTGGGTGGTTTTCGCTTATTTGAGTTCTTCTTCACGAGGAGTAATATTGCTGGTTTCGTCTAAAACCAAGTCTAAAATCCTTCTTTTACGTAAGTGCTTTGCCAACATATTGATTATTAATTTGACACGCAATTTACTTATTTTAAGACACAAAAAATATTTATATTCGCAAAATAACAGTTAACCCTATTATACGTCCGCTTCGCGTAGAACAGCGTCGCAAATGGTGACACGCCGCAACGCTCGAGTCGCTACGCGCCGCGAACATGTACCTATGTGCGCTAGCCACTTTGTTCAGGGTAGTGTTGCGGTGATAAGACTATGTTTTATTCGATATCTGAGAGACTATACATTTTAGAAAAAATCTGAAAATGGGGTATTATAATTCGCATTGAGCGTAGTATAAATCGACAATAAAATGTGTTTTGTCGTATTTTTCCATACGACTTTGTTCTATGAGACCATCGATGTATAGTCATTGTATAATAATATTTACTTGAAGCACACTTAGTCTTGTCGTGTGACATTACGCGGGCAACGGCAAGTCGCATAACATCGCGTCATATCGCTTCGAACGTTTTCGGACAGCTCACCGAAAACATCCGGTGAACCAATAAAGGCCCTGCACGGATAATTGGGTCAGGTCATCTGTAAAAAAAATCCTCGCTCATCTATTACAACGGGTTACTTTAAGATGTATTCGATTCTTTACTAGAATTAACAATTGTACTGTTTATGACACTTAACTTATTTATAGTTAGTCACGAGGACTAAAGTTCCTCAGCTACAGCTGGCTAATATACAATTAAAACTTTTTAATTCCCTCCAAGACCTTTAGCAATATTTTCTGTTTACGTTCCTTCCCTAAGTCGCGAAGAAAATAAACAATTTATAATACAATATTGGAACAAGTTTTCTAAGAATTATTCGCCGCCAACTGTTTTCAACGGCTTCACAGTGATTTGTTAGGTTTTCGCAATTATTGTTGACGGTTTAAAGATTAACATTTTTATTAAAAACATTTGATTTGCAATAGAACATTGAAAATTCTTTTTCTATATTGGTAACGCGGAGTGAAATGGAACGTCAAACACAATTTTTATTTTAATCTTTATGAAATTGAACTTCAGTGAAAATAAACAAGTTGAAAAAGGTTTTACGTAAATTTAAAAGAATAAAATTTAATGGTAATCCTAAATCATTTTGCTAAAAGGATTTTGTTATTTGTAACAAAATTTAAGCAAGATACTTACAAAATAGCGATTCAAAAGCTTGTAAAAAAACTAGGTCCACTGCACATCAAGCTATACAATTCCAGTATAAGCTGACCTCTCGTTTTAAGGAAATCCTATTCAATACGAGATCAGCTTATACTGAAAATTTATATCCATATAGCATATAGCTTAATAAATAGCCAGGTATACTGCAAAAAAAAACTATGTATTAAGAAATTTGTGTGGTTTTATTTTCTGCGTTAGTGCCTATTATTAATTATTTTGAAATCAATTGAGGTAACATTAAATTCTTAATCATTCTCGACGACGGTTGTTTTTGTCCCAGTTAGTCCAGTAGTTTGTGGTTAGTAATCCAGTAGTTAAAGTCACGGGCACCTGGGAGGTCTCTGACTTTCTGAATGAAAATTATTCAAGACATTGACAATTGTAATCGTGTACACTGTACGGATTTTGAATTCTACACTGCGGTAAGAAATTACTTATAGGTATAAACTTTTTTTACTCCGCGATAGGATGGTACTTGACTACAACTTGCCTGATGTTAAACAATGATGTAGTCTACGATGGAACGCGCCAGCCTAGTATATCAATTCGCTCGTGATTACGAATGATTATCAGTGAGAAGGTGGCAGTAAAATGAGCCTCCATATGGTTAGAAACCTTAAAGGACAACAATTCCGACCCACCCTCTCTTTATGGTGTCACCAGACATCGCACCGGAACACGGCAAGGCTGCTTGGCGGACCGGCTTTTTCTGGTGGGTGGTCACTAACCACCGCCGAACCCTACCACCAGTTAATTGATACAGGATACTTATAAATAGCTCTGAATTGAAGCTTATTTGTGCTTTATAATATTTTAAATTTTTGTCTAAAGTTATAATGCATACAATACTAGACACGGATCCCTACAAATCATAAACTTTGTTCGAAGATGCAAAACGAACAATTCCAATTTTAATATCAATATATTCTAGGGTATAGGAAAAATGGCCAAATGCTAGATTTATGCGTCTGCGTAGCCAGTAGAGAGTGCCAAAATCTCAGTTAGTAGTAGTTACTTGTGGAAACAATATTTTAGTTTGGAATTTATTACGATCGCATAGATACGAAGTTGCGGTGTTAGTGGTTGCAACTAAGTTATGTGTGAATTTGTGTTTTTATCATTAATGTATCTATGTTCATGAGCATTTGTTTCATTAGGTATGAATTGGCTGGAAAAAATCATTAAACTCTGTGAGGAAACCACTTCAAATGCTAAAAATAAAAAAAATATAATATCATTCCTTTTATCTTTAAGAAATCTACATTTACGTATTTGAGAAGAAATACCACACCCAGAGATAGAGCGACAAATAAAACAACAAAATTCTGTATACTACATATTATAATATTTTTCTTTTGTAAAAAATACTTAGTTATAGAGAATTACATTCAGACTTAAGACAAACAGATATTCATCACACAAATGTCTGACTAGGATGGGAATTGAAGTCACGATTTGCGGTGTGAAAAACATACCGACAGTGACGTGCTAGTGAACTTCGTATCTAAAGTGTTGTTCGTTATTATCTACTTCCCCTTTAGTGTCCAACTGCTGGACACTGGTCTTCTTAACTATCTTACGAGTTGAGAGAGTTTAGGCCTTAATCCACACACACTAGCCAAGTGCGGGTTAGTGGATGTCACATGTCCTCGAATGATTAGTTCTTAAACATGCCTGGTTTCCTCACGACGTTTCCCTTCACCGATATTGAGCAGTGATGAAATAATTCTCACAAAGGTCGAACTCACGACCTTATATTTCAAAGACCGATACCGCTGCGCTACCGCCGCCTAACGTTATTAATCCATCACCCTATCTATAACTCAGTTGGTGTAAACCGTACTTTATAGCAGCAAACAAGTAAATCGCGTGCATTTCCTTCGAGCGTGTAAAAAGGGGAGAAAATGATCTACGGTTATTGCCCCGTTTTATTATACGTAAAATATATTAAACTGAAACTTGGTGAAAAGGGAAACCAAATTAAAAACATGACGAGTTGTATATTATAATTAGAGAGTCCGAAAATATTTTATGATATAATCCAATTTATTTTAAATTTCTGGAAGTTTTAACATTGGTAACGGTATGTTCACATGAAAAAATCCGATTCTTTGCCGGATTTTTTTGTAAGAATTTGATTTCATTTTATTTATGTGTTGTATTTAAAGGACATTTAAATATAAATACATATAAAACTAGCTGCCCCAGCGAACTTCGTACCGTGTATTTATTAAAAAAAAAATGTTCACTTAGGGGGATGAAAAATAGATGTTGCGCGATTCTCAGACCTACTGAATATGCATAAAAAAATTCATAAGAATCGGTCAAGCCGTTTCGGAGGAGTATGGCAACGAAAACTGTGACACGAGAATTTTATATATTAGACGAAGCCTAGTAAATAGCAGGAAAAGTGGCCTGCCTTAAATGTGCCCTAAAGGTTTACAAACAAATAAATATACCTATAAGAGTATCCCAAAATTTGCAGTTTAAAAAGCGATCACCATCACATCCTTTTTATAGCGAAAGTGGCGACCGTGACGAGAAAAGGAAGTGTATTCTTTAATATCAGCTTAAAAATAAAATAAGCTTTTAAATTTAAGCTTTTAAATTTTTTTAAAGTCATAAGTTCGAACCTTGTCGTCTTTATCGTCACTTTTCAATATCAATGATGAAAAACATCGAGTGAAAGCAACTTTTGTTAGGAAAACCGCATTTTTTTAACCGCACTTGAATTTTAACTCTATCAAACAACATCGAATTTATGGTACGTAACTATCTGTAATTATATTTATGTTGGGCAATTATAGCTTTTGCAGGATGAATTCATAGGCTAGCGCTTGACTACAACTTACCTCATATCAAGTAATGATGCAGGCTACGATGGGACGCGCTAGTCCAATGTTCCGATTCACAATAACCACAATAACTATTTTAAAAGATTTGTATAAAATATTTAAAGATACAGACTTTTTAACTATCTAAAGACAATTGGCTGCCCTGCGTTCAAACCCACATTTTACTTAGTAATCACACTTTAGACCTCTAATATGGCAGTTAACATTATATGTAACATTGTTAAATAGTAATTTTCTTCAAATGCACGCTAAATTGTGGAATATTTCTGTATTTCATTGTGTGGGCTGCACTAAGCGGTTTTTAATGTCATCCGTTTCCATCGCAGTAATGCTACGAATAATACTGATAGTAAGAATTTCTACATAGATATGTACTTGCTTTTGTGTAAAGCGTTAACGGTATAATAATGTATACAATACATGTATTCAAGAAAACTTTTTAACAGTGAGCAAATTTTTTTAGTAGTCAAGGTGGTCATTTTTGTGAATTTTTCAAAATGTTATTTTTTTATTCGACATAAAATCAGCAAATTATGGACGATCAATTCGTAATAAAATCGATAAAAGCGCGCTGCGTAAAATAGGCGGTCAGCGACCCTAGCCAGACAGCTGACACTGCGGCGAAAGTGTGACGGATATCAATTGTAAATATTTTTAGTTATCGATTACTTATTTTTTTTAGTACTGAGACGTATCCAAATAAAGAAATGCGGGTTTATTAATATTTGTCTAAGTTTATTTTCTTAAAGTTTAAAAAAAAAAAACACTGGTTTTACTAATCAGTGGTTAAAAATTTAAAAATTTACTTTTTATTTATAAATTGTTCGTAAGTCAGCTTAATTAACAAAGGAAAACTAAAATGAAGATCTTTATTATTTTTTATTGGTGCAGAGAAGCCCCGTTGCTTGTGTAGGCCGCACTGACCAAAAACGTAAAGACACTTCATAGCTGGACCCCACACTCACTTAACTTAAGTCTTACCACATACCATCCGACAAAAGCTTATTTTGATTGGTTCCTTCAAGGACAAGACCTTGAACGAACCATTCAAAACTCGCTATCTTACCCGATACCCCGCCAACTTTTGCCGATTATATGTTCATACAATTTTGAAAAAAGTGGCGTCTAGTAGTATTTAGTCGGTGTTAGGTCGATAACGCTCCCCAAATAACACTTAATAGTGGCACGGAATATGTACATAAACACGTTTAAGTTGATCATTAGACGGCTAACAGCGATGGGCTTATGAAAAATATAATTTGCTTGGAAATTACAAGGGTGAAAACTATCGGCCTTATTCATAAAAAAGTTATGAGACTCTTTAGTTAAAATGGACTACATCTCTTTCTTACTAGTATAAATGTCAAGATGACAGACAAAGACAAATGAATTATAAACCTATTATAGCTATAATGCGCTTAAAATACGTTTATGAATACGGAGTTAGTATTTTCACTTAGTGTTAAAAATAGGGGCAGTTACCATAAGCGAAAGAATCGCGGCGATGTCATCGTCGTGCCACGTTCCTAACTATTTCCATACAACCTCTGAGGCCGTTTGCATCTTCACGAGAGAGAGGTTTCCGATTCAGAGAGTAGGTATATGAGTAAATTTAATTAGAAAAAGTTGTTTATAAAAACATTCTTGTGATAGTCGCCACTTACTGCGAAGGTCAATATTAAATAGTGAATTTAATTAGAAAAAGTTGTGGTACAGTATTTTACACTAACAACCAGTCACCCTACACCACTGCAAAGTTACCAGATATTCAACAGAACTAAAATATCGCGTTCGGAGAAACAATTCTACTTGGTTTAAACAATTTCACTGAATTAAGTTTGAAGTGAAAACTTAAATGCTTGATGAGTTTATTTTAAGTGAACTGCAGGTAATATAACGTGAGTTGTTAAGTGTTTAAATAGGTAAACGTTGTTATGTGGCAGACCGTAATGTCGCATTGCTGTGCGAACTAATGTTCAAGGAGATTTTGAAAAAGGTTTTCAGGCATTATCCGGTTAGCGAAGGTAAACGAAATTATAGGATAGTAGAATATGCTGATAGTATGTTTTGCAAGCATTAACTAGCATTAACTAGTTGCAGTACAACGTCAGGACTAATACACGAGTGTCATCAGGCCCTGACTGAAGCATGCACACAAAACAATTTTACACTGCAGTGGATCAAGGGTCACAGTGGCTCGAGGGGTAACGATGCTGCCAAGACGGACTGGCAATGCAAGTACAGCAGTAGGCCCGGAACCCATCTTGCCCTTGCCATTCAACTGGACACGAAATAAACTCCGACGAACCAACACCGTCTGTTCATTTTCCATACAAAAATACGCTTTGACATTACGACGTTAACGAAAGACGAGTACGAGACGAAGACCTATAAGGTGTAAATAATATAATAATGACCTACCTACCACTTTGATAAATTAATTTTTTTACAAAGATAATACATTTTTAAAAGGTTTTATAACTTTCAATTTTATATGTTACTTTTTTTTTAATAAAAACCGAGCGCCTATTCAGCTTCAAAGAACTGCAATAAGTAATTAATATTATAAAAACTCTTTATAAATTAAACTCTTTGATATCCAACGTTTTGAGGTAAGCGGACCATGATATTACCTCTTTGTCCAACATCATAAGAATTTATTAATTACTGTATCAATCTATTAAAGCCTATTGAAAAGAAAGTTATGAAAATTTCAAAGTCAAAGAAGAACTAAATTAAAGATTAACAATTGTTAGGAGGATTTTACACCTACACCGCAAAACCGCAGCACCAATACCGCAATAGCTAATAACTAAACAGATGAACAATTGTATGTATTTGTTATGACAGCTTAGAGATTTAATCATGATTATATTTCTCTACATTAAAGGAATATGCACTTATTGACGTACGTCTACCATCTTCGTCTTAATTTTTTCATTGATTATTAGATACCTCCAGAAATCGAGAGCTGAGGTGTTATTAGTTATATATACAAATTAACCGGCAGCTGACTGCGAACTCCTGACTCCCGAATTGCGGTTTTGCTGTTACAGTTTCGCGGCGCGGTGTTAAATTAAATCACTTTATAATACATACTTTAATTATGCTTTTCTTCTGTGCTATGGTTTTGCGGCAAAAGTATTATAATATGTAAAGGTCTTAACCTAATGAGAAGAACAATATAGAAAAACAAATACACTGCTAATACAATAGCAAACAAGAATACGATCCTGATGATAAGCGGTTAAGTCTATGGACACTTGAACACCAAACTTGCTTGCTTGCTTTTTTGCCTTCCTTTTATATTTTAACGGTCTCTGGTTACCTTAACTACATGCAGCAACACAACTAATAGTAACAACGTTTGAAATAAGAAGAAGAACTTCATACCAAAAATCAAGCAAAGTAGCGTCAGCAAAAAATATGAAACCACAGACAATAACATTATTTTAAAATGTAAGGAAAACTGATTTATGTAGAAAAATTGACTTAGGTATGTAGCCACCTACCTTAATTTACGCGCTGCAATGCCACAAACTTGTACACAAATACATGAACACGGATATAAACACACGTTTTATACTTGCACGCTTTATTTCGTCCAAAGTTAATAAAATATGTGCGTACCTAAATATTCTACTTCCAATTTATTATCTTACTAGAACATGGGCATAGGCAATAAGATACATGCATTTTTTTTTTCATCTAGATGTGATTACTATAATCAAACAAACATTTTTACACACCGTCCTGAAAAATGTGAAGTTGTTTCGCATTCCGGTCCAAGATGGCGGATTTCCAGTCCTATTCTTATTTGAAACCCATACTAACCTATACATTTTAAATGGAGTTACTATCATCTTTAGTCAACTGCCCATGGATCAAAGAAAATCGCTCTTCTTGCTTCTCTTATAACCCCTTTGAAACCCCTTGGCGTGACTAATTAAAAAATGTTATTGAAAAGTTAAAATAAGAAACGAGTTGCCGAAGCAATGAATTAATTTAGTTAATAATTGAAGAGTTCTTTCTTGTCATGGCCGTGTTTTGCTTTTGAGGAAATTTTATAACATCTAATTATTATTTTTTATTAAAAAACCCAATTAAAAAGTAATGTTTGCTACTTTTTCATTTTAGATTAGATACCTAAATTTTATTTAGCTAGTACTAGCTTCGCCCGGGTGGTGTATTTTCCGTTACAGTTGCCCTTTCTTCCCCATTGACGGGCCGGTGCGGTGGCGTGGCCGGTAAGATACCTACTTGCTTTTCACGCTGCAGGTCGTGGGTTCAGTTCCCACACAAGTCAGACATTTGTGTGATGAACACGTCTGTTTGTCTTGAGTCTGGGTGTAATTATCTATATGTATAAAATTTACAAAAGAAATGTATTATATGTAGTATATTACCAGTTATCTGATTTCCATAGTACAAGTTCTGTTTAATTTGGGATCAGATGGCCGTGTGTGTTAATGTCCCACTATATATTATTATTATTTCTATTACCCAGCTATTGTTTTGTCTACCCATCATCATCTGCCAGTCAATCCTCAGTCCTCATCCAATATCCATCGTAAAAGATCGCCGCGCCTTTTTTTATTAATTATTTGTGAAATTGAATAAATATTAATTTCGAGGTGAAACAATAACCTCTTTTACTAAAAGGAAAATCCGAAGTTCCTTAAAACAGTATCCGATTCTTTTTACACAAACTATCTTCTGATAGAAACAACCTTGTAATAAAATAATTATTTTTATTTATTCAAACTTACACACACTATTTTTATAGGATGAGTTCTCAATACAATAGTGGTTAGCAAACCTAGGTACAACAAATAAATTGAAATATCATCATGAAAAATCTAGAACACTTTTAAAATTGCAAAGTAACACAACTCTATTAAAATCAGTCTTAACACAGAATATGTGTAAATGTTTAAATATATCTAACAAAATTCAATTATTAATTTGAATTTTATATAAAAAATACGAACTATACTCAGGTATATTGCTCTATATGTTGTCGATGGTTGATGAGGGATTAAATTCTACCGTCTCAGACATGTTCAGTGAACCGTCTTTATTAGGTACACGATGTCTTTGAACTGAATCATGGTCTTGGTTATGGCTTGATAACCCTACAGAATATAGAATACAGCCATTTTCTCTCCTCTAGCCTGACAAGAGATAACTGATAGTCTGATTGTCATAAATGACATCTAACCGCCAGTTTAGGCAACAGCTTGCTATCCATACCGTGCATCCACATCGCAGTTACTTTTTGTTGAGCAACATTTCCAAATGTTACTGAGCAACACTCGATAGCAATAAGTTATTCATTGTTAGTAAATGTTGCTGTGTTAGTCAATGTTGCTCTAATAATCGATAACATTGTTAGACAATGTTACCTCAACAATGCGTCAAAATGAAAAAACATGCTGTTGCTATAATAAATTCATCTTCCATGGCGACACGTCCGTTGCCTGCAGAAGTTAAAGGATATATGTCGTGCTCGATTGTTGTCGAAAGTTATTCTTTGTTATCATTTGTTGAGCACTCAACAATTAGTAACAACTAGTCTCAAAAGTTAGAGATTGTTATTTAATGTTACCGTGTTGCAAAATGTTGCTCTATAAAAAGTAACTGCGGCATGGATGCACGGAAGGGTTACGCGTCGCGACATATATTTGGAAGTCTGTTAAAAACAACTGGCCAATGGCCATTTAGTAGAATAGAAAATAATCTTAATAAGTCGTTCCGATAGGTCACCATTCCATGAAACGTGAATTATTGAAAGAACGGTTCTTCAACAACCTGACATGCAAAGGTCCGACTAATTCTGAACATGAGGCATACATATATAATACATTCTTGATAGCAGTTTTAATAAAATACTAGCTAGGGAAGTGGAGAGTGTAACTTTCCGACTCCTATTATCTTTCTGATTAAATTCATGCGGGATCCAAGACAGTTTAGGTGTCCCGGGACTTGGCCGGGTTCAAATCCCGTGTCTCTTTACGGCGCCGCTGTCGATCCTGGCTTACAGAAGTAGCAATGGCGACGATTTTGACGATTGCGGTGGTAGATTGTCTCATTTAAAAAAAAACTGGCTGCCCTGGCAAATTGATGCTTATTGCCTTTTGTATTAATTTATTATGTTAAGTAATTAAATTTTAATTAATTTTTAATATTATGACACATAATATTACCTACTATATTTTGATGCACTTATAGCAAGGCTTATAAATTTTTCTTACATACTTACTTTGGTTTAAGAACCTATACCTACGTTAAATCTTCCCATATAAATGAATTGACGTAGGTTGGTGGTGCTAATAACGGCTGAACCGGTTTTGCTGATTTTGGTTTTGAAATGTTCGTATCGGTCCGAGGAAGATTTAACAGGATTTATGTGGAAAAAAAATCTTCAGGGCAATTAGTTTTAGAATTAAAACAAACTGGCCCACAGATCTAGAACTTTTTAAGAGTTTTTAATACTCTTTAAAATAATATTAGCATTATATTATTTAATATACGTCTAGGTACCGTACGTTGTATAAATTGTACGGTTATATTTGGTAGGCAGCTGGGGCAGATAGTTCTAGAATAAAAATTAATACCTACATACGCAATTTTAGGGAGTCGTAAAGAGAAATAAGTAAATAAATATTAGTTATAACTAAAATGTTTAGCGTGATTGTTATTTTATAAGTGATTATTATTCCCAAAACGTAACGCATTTGTAGCCTAACCTAAATAAAGTAACGGAGCATCAAGAGGTATAATTCTCGAAGCGTAGCGTGGCGTGGGTTGAACTTGTTTTTGCGGCTCCCATTGAAATATTCAATCTTCTTTAACAGATTTTAAAAGGTTGTTTTTAATTTGAAACGATGCATTACTCTTTAATATATAGGTAGAAACGTCATTAGTTTATTTTTTTTCATCGCGCCTTTCTCCTGCTTCGGTGGTCTTGTGGTAAGAATGTTCACTTAAAATCGCGAGGTTTGATACCTTAGGCGAGAAAAAAGACTTCTTGTTATTTACAAAATTAGTTGCACATTGAAATTGAACAGCGGCGATGAAACAATTCACACTAAGATGTGAACACGACCGGGAATCGAGACCGCGACCTTATCTTTTAAAGGCGAGGTCGATACCGCTGCGCCACTGCTGCTCTATTATTATTTAACTGGTTTCAATAATAATAATACTTACAAAAATAATACAGAGACCTATTTCCATGGACATTTTTTATCTCTTTCAAACTTTATTGCACACGTCCTACAATGTTTCAGACCTTAAACACAAAATAAGTAATCGCACAGATAATAAAATACTATGCCAGGTAATAGGTAACACTTGCGATCTCAGTTTTTGTGAAAAGCCACTTACTCGCTTCTCACTCTAGGCTTCAGTCGACAGTTACAAATGATTCAAATATTTCTGTCTCCTAAACAATGAAGTTAAAATATGAAGTAAATTAGCGTTTCTCTGGAAAATAGAGACTAAGGCCCTGTCGAATAATGCCAATAGTTATTTCTAAAAGAATATTAAATTGTTCACTTAAAATATTTTTCAGAACAGTGTCGTATCAATACTACTTTATTTTGGGACGCTCACCGCCATTGAAAGAAGGAAATTCTCGCTAATTATAGACCGATTTTGATAATTCTTTTTCTGTTTCAAAGTGTATATTTTTCTGGAGCGGTGTAAATCCAACCAAAAGTGTGTTCATTATTTCCATTAAATTCTTACGTAATAAATGCAAGGCCTCTACTGATTACTACTAGCAAAGATGAAAGGACTTCACGTACAGAAAAGGAACTCTAAAATCGTAGATTACACTATAAAAAACATAACCCTAATGGCTCAAGTTTGAGCAGCACTTATCAAGTTATTTTTTCCTTTTGGGACAGAAGCATAATCTTTTGGCAAGAATGAATCCGTTTTATCGAAATATCTGGTGGTTTAAATCATTGCAATTCTTCACTGAACAATCAATACCTTATTTAAAAGCAAATTGGTCTAGTTTTACACAGTAGATATCAGTAAAGCAGTAGTTCGATTTTAAACAAACGGCCGAATTGAGTTACGTCATAAATCGAGCGCCTTTACTTTTTTCCTCCACGATACTTCACGGCACAAGTGACAGAAACTCGTGGTACACTGTGAGAATATGGACTTTGCTGAAAATCAGTGTTGTGGGTCGTCTCTGGTAGGTACTCACAGCGTTTACTGAGCAATGTTTATGTTTGACACTAATGTGTAACACTAAACACTTTGTTATTTATTTTATTATTGTACCTTTTATCAGTTTTTATTTGTGTTTTTTACGTGTGTTTTTTATTTGATTGTGTGTGTCCTATCTATGTCAAACAAATGATCTTCTTTCTTTTGGTAATGAGATTGATAGTGCGTGTGTGTACTAAAATACACCACCTAATGGTGACGTTTTATTCGACCCATTGACATGTTGTCGAAATATGGTGTAGACTAGTTTTGTTTAAATAACATGTCTGTTAGTCTTGATCCTATACGAATTAGCTATTATATGTATGTTTTTAGAAAAGAAAAGTAGTATATGTAGTATATCAGTTATCGGATGAGCGTGTGTGTTAATGTCCTAGAATATTATTATTATAATATCTCACTTTGTTCATAGCTTTAATCGTTCTTTTTGTAAAAAATGGAGATTGTTTTATTTTGATTTAGTTTTCTAACATTAGAATCATCGTCATTGACAACCCTAGCTCTCTGATTGACAGTAGGCATTAAATTTGAGGACACATCGGAGTCTAACTGCTGTTTTAGCTTATACATCTACTGTGGTTATGGCTTAAGGAGTAATACGTATTTTATTGATAAGAATTTGAATACAATTACGGTTGGTTTTAGTTTGAATGACAACGAGTAAGATAATGTTCAACTTGACATTACATAGCTCAGGGTGACTTGATTTAAGTTTGATTTAAGTTACAGGATTTATAAATGAAGATAAAAAGGATAGTTAAAACAGGGTTGTGTTTGACTACAACTTGCTCGATGTTAAGCATGTCTGTGATGGAATACACCAGCCTAATATACCGATTCACTCTTGATTACGAATGATTTTTGGTTAGAATGCGACAGTGGAATGAGGAGCCATAGGAATGAGGCTCGAGGATTAGGAATCATAAAGGAGCACCTCTTAAATGGTATCACTAGACATCACACTAAACACGGCCGACTCCTGTCACCTTATTATTGTCACCTGATTTGCACCACCCGGGGACCATATTTGGGGATTCAGGTTAAAGGTGTACTCCAATGGACGATGGTGAATCAGCCCCCAAAATATTAGATACCTTATTGCACCCGTGAAAAGCTGGGAAGAGACACTTGTACAGCATAATAAATCACTAATTTCTTAGAAACAGCTCCAACTTAAAGATAACTTATTTCAGTTTAACTTTAAATAAGTAAAACTTAACTTAATTGTTTTACTTAAGTCCTCGTCAAAATGGTAAAGGAATCTCTTAACTAAATCATTACCTAGTACTTAGTGTAAGTGTCGTCGTTTCAATGTGTCTTAGGCTATTTACACACGAGTAACTTAAACGCAACTTTAAAGTCAAGAAGCATGCAGCATAAATCTGCAACTTTCTCTAAGAACTTGTGAAGTAACAATTTGTTTATTTTAATTAAAATTACAAGTTTTTGTAACTTTCTAGGGACTATTGCCACACTTCAACAAAAGCATCTTTTATAAACTGCCACCTAACTTGGTCTTCACTTTAATGGGTACTTCTCTGCAATGTCTTCTACTTCCGTTGAGTAATACAGACTGGACACGTACAGAGGGCTAATTCAGATAATTAAATAAGTTCAGTTGCAGTGCAGTTGCAGATAAGTTTCGATCTAAACAGCCCTTTTCGTACTCTCGTTATTTTGACAATGTATTAAAGCATATTATTGTATTGCTCAATAGATAAGGGAGTGAATTAATGCATGTTTGACTAATTAAAACCTTTTAAACCTCGAGCCACTCAAAAAGCAAAACTTAATTAGACTTTTTTGTATACAGGATGTTAAAATCAATAACATTTTATGTTACTACTAGGTGATTGATTGCGTAAGTTTTCTTCTTTATACTGCTACACGTTTTGGTTACATTTTTACTTATTTAAATTAGTTTTTTTTTCAACTAAAACACTAAACTAAACGTAGGTACCTAGAATTGTGAGTAACAGACAATTTTGGCAATTGATCTTATAATTTTGACAGCGTAAACAATGACGCTTCTTTCCACATAGCTCAAAACTACTGATCAGATCTTGACCAAATTTAAATAGGACCACACCAGAAGCACCAGTTTTCAAACAAAATAGAATCATAGAAATCTGTTCACGTATCGGTAACAAAGATATTAAGTAACAAACATAAAAATAAATACTCAGTCAAATTAAATACCTCCTCCTTTTTTAAGTCGGTACAAAGTCATTGGTTTGCGAATGCCCTTATGTATAACATTCATCAACTTAAGCTAGTGCGGTATAAATTTGCATAATAACGAAGATGCAGTTTCGCAGAATCCGACATGGATTCCGCAAAACTAATATCAGACTTCTTGATGGAATATACTAGAATCTAGTATTAATTTTATCTACCTACTTACGGCAACTTAATAACTAGTCTAAATATATAAAAGAAGAAACTGACTGTTTGACTGACTGACATATCAACGCAGAGCCCAAATAGCTGTATCTGGAGACTCCAAATTTGGCACATAGGTTTCAGAGGTCTAGGGGTGCACTACGAAAGGATTTTTCAAAACTCACCCTTTAAGGGGGTGAAACGGGGTTCCAAAGTTTGTATGGAACAAGATTAGTGAGATCAATTTCGCGGGCGAAGCCGCCGGCGGAAACTAGTATCTTAATAAACGGAACTAACCGCCCCGCGTGTTCAGTCTGGCCAAGCATTTATAAACCAGTTCCAGCCTGACTAGTCTCAAAACACTCCAGTCCCTTCAAAAAAGGGTTTTATAAATTCGACGCGTGTATCTGTGTGCGTGTGTGTGTATCTGCGTACAAGTTTATTGTAATAACCTACGGTTTATCCTGATCGGAATAAAAAGGATAGCAAAGTATATTCAGAAATGATAAAAATATTGACTTTCAGTATTTTGATTTAATTTGAACCAATTCTTTTTTAACTCAATTTAGAACACCCTGTACAAAATGTTATTAAAGTCTTTGAAACTTTAAAAATAATATTAAAAAATTCATGAGCTTCAGACTAGGACAAACTATTAATTAAGGACTTCTTGTAACTTCTTCAAATATTGAAATTGTTCGGCTGTTATGAAGCGCTACTCTCTTAAATTGTTTGGTTCTTTCGTTCACGCCTTAGAAAATTTAACACGGAACAGGTATTGCGCGCGTTCCCCTCTGCCGAGGTACATAAACAGTTTGTATGCATAAACTGTTCATAAATATATAAAATAAATAAATAAATATTCTGGGACATTAACACACACGGTCATCTAGTCCCAAGCTTGTGTTATGGAAACCAGATAACTGGTATATATTATACATTTAGTACTTTTATTTTGTAAATATTTACATATAATAGATATACACCCTGACTCGATCAATACAAACATGTTTTGTGTATGTGTGTAGCTTTTATTTACGTGTGCATTTGTAAAGACGCTTCAACTTTTACATGTGTGCTGTACGTGGTTACCTCGCCTCCCCCAAAAACAGGCAGAAACAAATTTGGTACTAGAAGTTGCGTAAAACTACTCCCGTGTTAAATGCTCCAAGGTTCAATCTATAATTAATCTATATAAGATAAAGATAATCTCTAAATATCTATATATCTAATATCTATAAAAGTTAAAATGGACTTTGTCTCTTTCTTACTAGAATAAATGTCAAGATAACAGACAAAGATAAAAGAATTTTAAACGTACTTTAGCTATAATGAACTTATAAGACGTTTATGAATACGGGTAAGAATATTTCAATTCTCATCTGTTCCTCGTTCACTACACTGATAAACCGGGATAGATATTAAACTGATTTAATGAACGACTGAATGAATATTCACTCATTCGTGAATGTAATGTTGAGAATCGTGTTCACTCCGCTGCATTTATTAGCGAACGATGTGGATTTTTTGTTCGGAAAAGGTATGTCCCATGGTAGGTATCTATTTGAAATTAAAGATAGAATTGAAATAAAACTATTTTATAACGGATTTTTAGATTTTAGATCCCGAACTTTCAGTCTTTTCAAACTTCATTGTCACGGGTGGACTGAGGTATTTGACGTCCAAAATTATTTATGGGCAAAAAGTTCGGCGAAAAGTGGTTGATATTCGACTCTGCCTACATTTTCGGGTATTGCAAGAGTAATGTTATGATATGTTTAAAATTAACTTTCTCGTACATTTTGTACGAAAAGCCTTTGCATCGGTTTCCGTTCGCCTAGCCAGAAAGTCGGAAATATAATATCTATGGTCAGGGTATTCTTTTCGGTGAAACACTAAACTAATGATAAAAGCCACGTGACCCTCCCGGCTATCACGTAGTTGTTATTGGGCGATTCAATCATTTTTTGAAATGAGATATTTTTTCGGTGAAACCTGCCTTTATTTAGCTTTGATTTATCTTCTCTAGGGTGACTAGTAATAAGTGTTAAATACTTGACCACGTGTCTAATGATTACAAGCAACTTTCCCAGACCACCCACACACGACCAACCCACGATCTTCGGCGTAGCAGTCAGGGTTACAACCACTACGCCAACAGACTATAAGTAGCTCTAAAAAGTTTCTTCACCTGCTGTAATTTTGTCTTTACTGGTAATTAACTGGTGGTAGGCTTCAGCCGTGGTTAGTGACCACCCATCAGACAAAGCCGCACCGCCAAGCGGCCTTGCCGTGTTTTGGTGCGATGTCTGGTGTGTGACACCATGCAGAGAGGGTGGGTCGAATTGTTGCTCCTTTATGGTTTCAACCTCATTTCACTGCCACCTTCTCACCGAAAGTCATTCGTAATCACGAGTGAATCGGTACATTGAGCTGGCGTGTCCCATCGTAGACTGCACCATTGCTTAACATCAGGTAAGTTGTAGTCAAGCGTCAACCTATTCTCATGGTACACACGGTTACACATAAAGCTATATTTTTCCAGTATAAACTGATCTCGCATTGTATAGGATTTGTTTACAATGAGAGGTCAGCTTAAACTGGAAATTTATAGCTTCATGTCTAGCCGTGTTTAGACTACCTCGGTAGTCGAGCGGTGTAAGCCGTTCGATTGGGCTATACTGTGCCCGGGAGGTCGCGGGTTCGATTCCCGCCCCGGACAATATTTGCGTAACAACAAAAAATTGTTTTTGGTGTCTGGTTGGTTGAGGGACTACTATCCGTGCCTCGGAGAGCACGTTAAGCCGTCGGACCCGGTTGTTATGACAATCATTACTTGTGACTACATGTAACGATTGTAATAGATGTGTTGAATAACTCAATGTAGTCAGTAGCCAATATAATCTGACACCTGGTCTAACCATCTCGGCTACTGGTTCCCTACGGGTTTCGATGTCTGATGGCAGCGCTCGTATAATTCTGGTAGCTAGTCGCATCAGATTAGACTGGGAGCCGACCCCAATAGGAATGGGAAAAGGCAAGGGGTATGATGATGTGTAGCCGTGTGTACTTGTACAAACTTCAAATCTTTTTAAAGTTTCGCTTATTAAAAAATATGCCAAAAGAAGATTTACTAATCTGTCAGTAAAAGTATTTCATAAAAATATTCTATTAAAAAGTCTAGACGTCTAAAACAAAAATAAATAGTTCTAAAAAAGTATCCAACAAAATTAATTTTTAAATAAATTGATATTTATCGATAAAATGTTATGAGAAAATTATTTTTAAAATAGGTAGATATATTCGTGTCGATTCTCTTGTTCAAGAACTAAATTAAAATTAGAATCTATCATCAATAATATCAATCAGCACTGCAGCGACGAAACTGACGAGTATAGCTATGAACTATGTTATTCATGTAGGTACTTGAAACTACTTTATGCCTTGCGATTTATGGTGTACTTAATAGAGACATAAAACTTATGTCTTGAAAAATAAAACAAGTAGAAACTATTTAAAAAATAAATGTGATAAAACTTAATAAAATCATGTTCTAGTATTTAGAGTTTAATACTTATTAAAGAGCTTAATTATGTAATGTTAAACAAATGCATATAAAAAATTCTCAACATTTTCATCTTCCGGGAATGTACCCAAGAATCTAGCATTTCCACATTATCATCATCATCATGAGCCTATTTTAGTCCACTGCTGGACATAGGCTTTTTCTAAAACGCACCACTTAGCACGATACGCGGCTAATCTTATCCAGCTCTTACCAGCCACTTTGCAGCGATCGTCATTCCACCACTAGGCAGAGTCTGAGGGCATCCTACGCTACGTTTGCCAATCCATGGTCTCCACTCGAGAACTCGTTTACCTCAACGGTTGTTGGTTCTGTGGCAGATATGACCAGCCTACTGCCACTTCAGCTTATTAATCCTGTGAGCTATTATTTCTTTAATTTCTGTTTATTACTTATGTTTTTACTTTCTGCAGATCTTTTTGACAATGGGCAAGCCTCCTTACATTTATCTTTCTATAGTTTTCCGCCAATTCACATGTCATGTTAATATCCCATCATTCTTGCGGTTTGCCTTCTCCAGTGATAACATTACTTTCTTACTCCATCTGTCATGTGTCAAGTTTTCTAACTCTGATGACACGGTTTTTAAGATTGCTTGATATTCAGCATACTCCTCGTTATAGCGCACTGGATTTTTTTTGAATTGAAAGCTATCCCAGATATTGTATTCGTCAGTGTAGTCAATTTTGGTGTTCTAACTGACATCACAAAATATAGCGATTTTTTCATTTTAGTGTAGTTATAGAACACGAGAATTAGCGCCATCTAATGGACTGTCAAATACCGTAATAGAAATTAGATAAGAAGATAAAGGAACATCGCAATTTTTTTTTTGTTTTTATTAACACCAATAATCTTTTAAAAGCTTGTATACTTATTGATAGTTTAATGTAATTCATTCAAGACCGTACAAGACCGCTGAAGTTTTATTCGTTTTTAAATACTCATCTTTTAAAAGCTTGTATACCAATTTAAATTTGACATTGCCTAAATTGCGGAATAATTTCTGCTAAGGCCAAAAGAAGAATAGAAGGGGAATATAAGAATAAAACCATAAAGAAACAGTCTGCGGTCCGTGATGTGTATTGCTATAATAATTTTGACAAACATAATATAGGTTGGTACGTCGTGACTGTAAAACCCAAAAGTGAAGGCAGATTTGAATAACGCCCACACTTTGTCTGCTTTAGTCACAGGTGAGTCAATTACAATTTATCGGACACAATGCCCAACTTCAGGGTGTTGCTTAAATTTTTGGAAAGTAGAAAGTCAACCTTAGAAGTATAAATTTATTTAGACTGTATTACTTTGTACAGACGATTAAGAAAAAAAAAGGATGTAGAGCATTTTATTCAATCTTTTGCTGACCAATAACAAATCGCTTAATGAATAATAAATTAATTTCTGGAAGCAGTGAGAAGGTAAGCAGCATTAATAGTGCCTAAACTGTAGGTAGAAATTTTAATAGTAACCTAACATACCTGCAAACGAACAACTTAAAAGCTGAAGCGATTTTATATTTCACCTCAAACCCTTTCTTAGTGTCCCAAGGGTTTTAAATACTACAAACGTAAAACTCTCTCAACTCGTAAGATAGTTAAGAGAGTTTTAGGCCTTAATCCACACACGCTGAACCTACGACCTTATATTTCTGAGGCGAGGCCCGTACCACTGCGCCACTGCTGCTCGTTTCATCATCATTGATTTTATATTTAGAAAATGTTATTTACCAAAAAATAAATAAATAAATAAAAATCCCTGGGTATGCGAGTTTTCGGGTGAAGATCGCGTAGTGTAAGACCCACTCCAGCCAAGTGGAGTGATGATCTGTAAAAGATAACTGGATGCGATAAGCTGAATGCAGGGTGAAATGGCGCTTATTAAGAGAGGCTAATATCCAGTAGTGGACTGGAATAGACCGATGATGGTGATGGTGATGATGATTTGTCAAAATATAAACCATACATAGACATTATGATAACATTATTTAAAATGTAAAAAAAGTAAATACTAAATGTGTTTCAAGACTGGACGAAATTTAGCCATTGTGTTACCCCTTTGCGTCTTCACAAGACAGGCTTATTTCGATCAGTTTTGTTTTCATTTTCTATTAAAAAATTAGCTTTCCCTGCGTGACCCACATTTCATTTTATGCTCAGCAGTGGGATAAAAAATGGCATAGTGCTTTTTTCAGTAAATGGTATCCAGAAGCAATAAGTTCCAGCAGTAAGTTCTTTAACTTGCCAGTTCGCATAATAAAAGTGGAGTCAAAGTTTTTTGCGTACCCGTGGAATATCCACTAATAACGGTGGTGTATAGCCGAACTTTTACATGTCCGATGAAAGAATATAGATGTATTTTGCTCGACCCGGATATCGAACCACGCGGTTATTAAGCAATCTTGCTTACCACCGGTCCAAAAGCAAAATGCTCATAGTATTTATGCCCGATAGAGTTATCCCTTGGACAATATTCCAGATTTAAACGCTAGTGTTTATGTATTACACCATACTACCAGTAATTGGATGGTGGCGCGGTCACAGTTAAATCCCACATTAATTGCAGGAACGAAGCCAAGATTTCCGAATCGCTGTGCACGTACATAATTATACTATGGTACTAATTATAGTTTAAGTACTTACCTTTAAATTGTTTATAGAATGTTTAGTGTTAAAATAGTGGTTTATCAGAAATCAGTACATTAGTAAACTACGAAGTTATACAAGCTTTACCTTGCTATAGCTGTGTAGTGTGTAGTTAACGAGAATTTACATAATAATAGTTCTGTCAACAATTAATCCCTTCTTGAGAACTACGTGTTGATAATTGAGTTACCTGACCCAAAGTACCTACAAACTACAATCCTTACACTTAGTTTGCACATAACTTGGACACGAGTAGGACTTAGGGACCTTCTGCACGAGCAAGAAAATCGCAGCGATATTATTGAGATGTCACATAATTTCTATATACCAGAATCGCGATTCTCTCGTGGAGACACCCACTTAGAATGTCAAACAAATGAAAACATTGTGAACAAACATGATATGTGACATCTACCAACACGCATTTGGTCAGCGTGTATAGATTAAAGCCTAAATTCTTTTAACTCGTAAGATAGTTGAGAGAAGACCCATCGGCAGTGGACACTAAAAAGGGTCAGAGAGCTCAAAAGTTTTGGGCAACCTTAGTTGGTCGTAGAAGTAATCTTGACCTTATTTTCACTAAGCGACTAGTCGCATCGGATGGTCGCTAAGTGGCAGCGTTTCCAATTTATTCAAAAGAGTGATATACGAATTTTCATTGACGCGATCGCGACACAGCAATCGTCGCGACTGTAAAACAACACACGACTCAAGTAGCCAGTAACGAGCTTGTTGTAATGCCTATAATCGCGGGCTATTAGTCGCGAACGCAGTTGCTACAAAGCTAGCCCCTAGCGTCTGCGGTCTCCCGTGACTAGTTGCTTAGTGAAAATAGGGTCTTAACGTGGACTTGTCATAGAAAATATTAATCTTTTAGAAGGCTTCAAGATATAATAAATTAAAAACTGAAAACTAATTTCGGTTAAATACCTTCTAGATTTTCTCATTTCCACTCGATTAACCTTTAAAATAAAAAACAAAATAATAATATAAACGAACAAAATTAAGGTACTTCAATGTTATTTTATTTTTGGGCAATTTTAAACACCGTTTGTATAAATAAAGGCGTGCGTAATGAACTGAAACTAGGAGTTTTATGGTTTGAATGTTCACAATTATTTTTCTGAATGTTAATTCAATGGCCGGGAATTATTTCGCGATTAAAAAGTATGGAAATAGGTAGGCACTGAAATAAAGAAAATAAACGTAAAATTTGCAACATAAAGACACAATTGGACCAGAAAAAGTAGTATGTTCTTAGATTTACGCGAATATCGCACATCAACATAAAACTACTATAATTTGTATTTTAGATCCCGACGATTCAGTCTTCCGTTTTCTTTTCTTGCCTACCCGTGACGTGACCATGAAGTCTGAAAAGACTGAAACGTCAGGATCTAAAATCTAAAATTAACCGCATAAAATCCGTTATAAAATAGTTTTGTTTTAAGAAAAAATACATAACTAAATAATATGAACACTAACCTAAATAAAGAACTTAACTAACTAATACTAAACTTAAAATAATACGTCAAAAAAATCTCTGCGTCTTTATTTTCTGGAATCGTACCCAGAAGACAAGCAGCATTGTCGCTTCAAATGGCAATACCAATTCTTTGCCCGAGATACAAATCAAACTATTGTTACATGAACAATTTTCTTTATACATTATTTAATGTATGATTGCAGTAGTTCTAATGTGACTTAGGTACCTAAGGGCGCTTTTACATAACCGGCACATTCAGTTCGGCAGTGTTTGCTTACCGGCAGGCCCAGCCCAAAGCAGTTACATATAATGTATTGAGTAATCTGTTTGGTCTTCGGGCTTTAAGCATGTCGGTACATGATTTGGAAATATTTGTTTAACGACCGTCGGCTATTTTAAGAACATTTTTTACCTATATTATCATTCGATTTTGCCGATCGGCTGTGCCGACGCCGGCCCACTTATTTGTATAAAATTTCGTAGTTTATTGGTGGCTTGAGTCCAGGTAAGTGCAGCCTATGAACTCTATTCCAACTTAAATAGAACCTAAGCACATCACAGTTCTAACATTAGGCACGCCTCCCACAAGTTACAGTTAAAGTTATCCAACTTGGCCCCTAGAAAGTAACTTCAGGAAAGCATCTTAGCAACTTAGCACTAAGCTTAGAAATCTTTTCCCACTATTTACAAGGAGTTGCTGCTTACTTAACCCTGCAAACGCTAGCACCATATTAATGTTTCCATTCTCCCCTTAATGGGGTGAAATATTCCAAAGTATCTAAGTTTTTTTGTGAAGGGTATTTAAGAGAACAGTGTAAAAAATGTCCTGCTACTAAAATTTTCATTTACACCTGTCCTGTCACGGTCGCCAAATGTGACGAAACTTTAAAACTTTCTCTCTTTCTTTCTGTCTCTCCACTCTTTATTCTCTATTTGCCCATCTTCCCTCTTTCTCATTCTCACCCTTCTTGCATGCACACTTGGACGAATGGACGTATTTTTGCTAAATGCCCATTTTAGTCAATTTTTGTATTGTAAGTCGTGTAAAGTACCTTCACTTTATAAAGTATTTACCTTTATTGTTTTATGACTCTTTAACTTAAAATTCCTGCGTTGTCATAACTTTGTGACACCATACACCTACAATGTACTTACAACTTCAGATCTGTTTAACACTTTACTTCCATAAGTCTTCATTACTCCACCCTATCGATTTCTGGGTGAAGTTGAAAACTCTTTCCATTAATTGTTATATCATCGCACGTTCTCACACAGAAATACGACGAGAAAGCCTTTCCGTGTATCAAAGTTGGCATGTCGTTCAACTTAGTTCCAGGTAAAACTTCTTACTCTTAAGCGCTCAGTTTAAAACAAAATGTTTTAATGGGTTTTTGAGATCGATGACGTTTTGGCAGATTAAGAAGATTTTGTCACGTGTGACACAAGTTTTATGTGTCTGATTTAATTGTGTTGACGACAAAGCATCGAGTTTTAGGAAAATATGAACTGTTTATTGCTAATAAATTTTTACACGTGTAACTTTAAATTAGATATTAATTAATAGTTATAAAAAAATTGTTAGTAAATTATTACATGAGCAACAATTCCGACCCACCCTCTCTGCATGGCGTCACCAGACATCGCACCGGAACAAGGCAAGGCCGCTTGGCGATGCGGCTGTCTGGTGGGTGGTCATTAACCACGGCCGAAGCCTACCACCAGTTGATTGTCTCCTGATTTGCACAACCCGGGGACCACGTGTGGGGATTCAATTAAAAGTGCCCACGGACGAAGGTGACTCAGCCCTCATGAGTAAACAAAGCAATTTAAAAATGTTTCCACAAAACAATTTACCAGGGTTGAATGCTAGACCTATATTTCAATACCATTGAGCCTCGAAAGTGCAAAAGTGTTAATGATAACAAAAATAAACAAACCTTAAACTATTTTTTTTTAAACCTTTGCCCTAGCTAAAAACAATCCTGATCAGTTTCAAATAAAATCCGCATCAAAATGCCTATCTTTTTGCTAAACTTACACACGTTAAACTTCTAACAATCCTCTTTTATCGTAGTTTAAAAATAATTCATAATTACTACTAAATAATCTTTTAGAGATAATTCCAGAATTAAATATTTTAACCTCAAAGACATAAAATTTGTAACCAGTGAACTAAAATCAAAAGTGAACCTTTCATCCATTGATTGATGACGAGCCTTAAAAGTAAATATGTTTTAGAAACCTTTAATTCATTAATTTGATCCGAGAGACAAATTTAGCGAACCTAATTTGTATGAAAAGGGTTTTAGTTTAATATTAAATGTACCGTAAAACATTGTTCACTAAAAATTTTAGGATTACAAAGTAAAATACAAGAATAATGATAGACAGATATAATTCATTGAGGATTAAAAATTGGTAGTAAAATAAAAATATAGTAACAATCCGTATGCGTCTACTGGGCATAGGTCTTCTGGGCCTAAAAAAAGTTTCATAGCGAAGCGTTAACCAACGCTCGCAAAAGAACATAACATATTGACAAAAGATTGTTAAGAAAAATTTGAAAGGCAAATTTTAATCTTTCGTTATTGCATCGTTATGTAATTTGTCTAGGGGCCCTGATTTTTCTTTATCATTGGACTGGCTGACTAAGTACAGGTTGTTGAATGATACATGACTTCCAATGGTTAATTAATAAATAAGTCGGTACCCTAATGTATTCCCGCACCGATATTGAGCATTAGCGATAAAAAAATCCCACAAAGATTGGGAAAGAAACTGTGACCTACATTTCAAAGCCAAGGTCCCCTTCTTCTATTGCATAAACAGATTGCAGGTCTCCCCCAAAGCCGTCTATTTACTTTTGTCACCTGCAAACTCTGCATTCAGTTCACCCCGCCACCTTTTTCTCGCTCTTCTTCAACGATGCAGTTTCGCGGCAGCAGGGAGTGATCATCTGAGCCAAATTTGCGATGCGTGTTTAGTTATGTATGCGTGCTATGGATATAATATAGTGCGTAATACCGCAATATCGCTTTCCCTGTCGTGGTTGCATCACACGGTTCGATATTCCCACTTTCCCTATTGCCATTGTATCGCATGGTTCGAACTGCGTTTCTTCATAGCATATCGCACTAGCTCCGATACAAAGCTTAAAATCTGTAGAAATGTTCACATACTTTTGGAGCACTATACAGCAAGTCGCTAATAGAACAGCACCGTAAATGCGCTATGCCTTGCCTGTCGAAGCATTTCACAGTCCGAGCTGCGTGCGTATCTTTACAGCACATCTTGCCCGCATCGTCACATAGTGTCGTAGTTTAGCTGAAAGAGCATCGTAAGTCTGTGTTAGTAATTTGTCAAAACTAAACCAATATTCAGAATGGCACATTAACCTGAAACCACATCAGTTGACTCAATAATTGGGCAACAAGTGTACGCCTCATTAGATGATCGTTCGATGTGTAGTCATTCGGAAACCTTGTTATTGCTTCCAAATAACTATACAGTTGAAACTTGGTATATTGTTAGTTTATCACTGACTACAACCAAAGAGCCCTATCATTATAAGTCTACTGCTGGACATAAACAAGACCCTAGTCAGGTACAGGCTAGAGGCAGTACCCCAGAAGGTGAAAGCAAAGCTATCGATGTTCGGCGATAATAATCGACGTTACACTTTAATTTTTAACTTACTTCTGAATTCTTTTTCTCTTTTTCTGCTCTACTGACTTTTTTATTCCCTTCTCAATACTTAGTTTGTATTGATATTTCACTTTCAACGTTGCCTATTCCACTGCTTGCCTCGAGCTTACTTGCCCAACCTAAAAGAATCCTCGCTACGCCTCCGAACTGCGCCATGCCATGATAAGTGCCATTTAACTCATCTACATTCAAATGGGACAAGCCAAGGACAAGGTGACATAGCGTTACAGGGTCACTGGCGGTGTGACTGGCAGTCGCTTACTACTGCCACTGCTTCTGCAAATCATCACTCCTCCACCAAGCTGGAGGACGTTCTACATTACACTTGCCAAGACGCATGTTGGCCACCTTAACTGGCTTTCCATGGTAAAAGTATTCGAAACTAGCATGATATTATTTTTATAACCATAAACTTACCTATTTGACTGCCTCGGTTACTTAGGTGATAATGGGATCACCTCTAGTTTCCAAAGGTTGAGGATTTTAATTTTATTTTATAATTGTACTTATTCTTGATGCTATTTAAAACTTTTAGGCTTTATCTAATGTTTGATGAAGTTAGTGGAATTGACGAATTCCACAAGGGAAGCTGTATGTACTCTTCCCCACTGCTATGTACCTAATTCACGTAATTCCTTCGTACTAATCAAGCAAGTGCTTCGCAAGTAGTATGTTTATTGCATTGTGTATCTTCTAGAGTTCCACAGACCAACGATTGTACTTTAGGAAAATTAGAATTGGAAAGCCTTATACCCTTTATGCAAATGTAATGAAGGGATGTTTTGGTTTTAGTATGAATATTTGAAACGTGGTAGTAATTGGAAATGTGTTTCCCATATAATATTGAGTTACAAATAAAGCTTGCACAGAATTATTATTGTGTAATTATCCAATTCAAATAAAATATTTCGACACTAAGGATGGTTACCTACGTAGAACATAAATAGATAGTAAAATAAACAGGCTGGGAGGGACAGCCTTCCACAAATTAAAAGGGTGCATTCAGCTTCGTTATTCCGGATTAATATTTGTTTGAAAAAAAAAACATTTAATTTTCTTCATGATGCTTTATTTTCATTTACAATTACTTAATTATCCGCAGAATTAAATGAAATTCAGCTTCAGTTTACCGAACGATTGTTGAAATGACGCGGTGCTGTTAAGGACTAACCGCATAGTGGAAAGGTTGGCTTTGCGCCTTTAGGGTTTCTCTAAGGTAATGCATATTCAATATAAGTTAAGAAAACAGAGAAAGATTATTGGTTTCCCATAAATAACTAAACTAATTTCATGTATCATCTATCAGTTTGTGGAGAGCGGTCCCTTCCACCTGGTATTTTTTACTTTGGAAACTAATCAAATGAACAATAGTGTTAGTAATTTTAATTAAAATTAAAAAGAAAATTGACGGTTAAGCACACAAGCCTTATCCTCTTGCTCACAATAGCTCAGAGTTAGAAAAAATTCACTCAACCCTTTTTAGTCCTACTGCTAGGCACGGGTCTTCTTTAAACTATCTTACAAATTGAGAGAGTTAAGACCTTAAAAAAATATTTCGGGATATTAACAAACAAGGTCACTTGGTCCCAAGCTAAGCAGAGCTTATGTTATGGAAACCATATAACTGGTATAGAACCAGAACTAGACAACAGAAAAGTATTATATAATATTGTAATTACATAAGTTAAATTTTTTATTACATAAAATACTTTTCTGTTGTAAATATACACATATTATAGATATTTACACTCGGACTCGATACAAACAGACGTGTTCATCACACAATGTTTGTCTCGGTGGGAATCGAACCCACGACATGCGGCAAACACGCTGGCCAAGTGCGAGTTGGTGGATGTCACATGTCGTCGAATGATTAGTTCTCAGACATACCGGTTTCCTCACGATGTTTTCCTTCACCTATCTTGAGCAGCGGTGTTGAAACAATTAACATAAAGATGTGTGGGCACGATTGGGACTCGAACCCGCGACCTTATATTTCAAAGGCGGGGTTACCCCTGCGCACGCCGCTGCTTAGTTAGAATTTGCTTCCCTTATATCAGATATAGGAGAAGCAATTTCTTACTCTGACCTATTAAATGTTTGTCAACGTAGATTCATTAAAAACTTCTTATGCTTCGACCCGGGATTCGAAACCAAAATACTACGAGTATTAAGCAAACGCGGATACATTTCGACATCGTTTTTTTCACTACAACAATAATTTAGTATTCAATTTCATTTCAACGTCCATTTTTATTTCCATTTTTCACAATAATTATTTTACGTAATTATGTAGTACGTAGACTGGCGAGCAGTCGACACTGTTCTATTAATTTTAAGTACCTAGTTGCTGTATTTGCGAACTAAATATTACCTTGGCAATTGCTTTGAGTGAAATATTGTTCAAAGCAGTTTATATTGTAGTAAACAAGTTGTATTTTAGTTGTAACCTATTCGTTTGTATATTTATCTACAAGCTTTCTGCCCGCCGCTTCGATTATTGCGCTATACCATTAATTTATTTTTGCGCAGTCGGATAAAAACTATTGTATGTCCTTCCCCGGGTTTGAAACTAGGTCTATATCAAATTTCAGCCAGATTGGTTCAGTAGTTTTGGCGTGAAAGTATGATAGATGGACAGAGTTACTTTCACATTGTAATAGAAAGATTGTAAGTGTTGAATTTTTAATGCCTCGTTGGTCTGTAATAGCTAAAATTTGGGCAGAATTTGGTAAGCTACTTAAGTCTTCACATCACCTCTACCCTCTACCACAATGCTGCCCATTCAACTTTTAACTGCCCGTGTCGCTTAAACAGTGTCCCGTCAATGAAGTTCCAAGGTTAAGCAAATTGTGGTGGTCATGATGATTAATGAAGGTCAAATTAGTGGTTAGAATTAATCTAATAATAATAATATTTTAAATTGAAATTGTAGCTTAAATTTTACCTTTTGAAATTTTAATGAGTTGATCAGAACTTTATTTTAAAACAAATGGATATTGAAATAAAACTACTTTACGCTATGGCCACGGGAATTAGCGTCGGGCGGCGCGTTTTGCGATTTCATCGTTCATTGCGTATTTGTTTTAGAAGTGTCTAAAGACGAGTCGTGTGACTGGGCAATGAACTACAAAATCGCCAGCCGCACCACCCGACGCAGTGTCCCGTGGCTACGGCGTTACAACGAATTTTATTGGGGTTTATTTTAGATTTTATATTCCAAACAAACAAATATACATTTAAAAAAAATAAAAAAAAAATTACATTTATTTTTCTCAACCAATAACTTTATAGCATTTGATATTTTAACGTCAAATAAATGTTCTAAATTATTCCAATAACTCACTTTATAGAGCATCATCAATAAATCATAAATATTCACTTTTGTCGGCAATCGACATAAACCTTGTTTTTATATTTATCTATAAAACTTATAAGCGTTTGCTTATTAAAAACAGACGACTTTGGACCTTATCAAATTACTTAGATGACCATGAGGGTGTACACATTTATTACCAGCTTAAAAAATGAGGTACATCGTAAGAAGGCCGTGGTATGAATAGTAAATTTATACTTGTGTAAGTATGGGACTGCCCTTACATCGTTTTAAGGTAAGGCTATGAATGTTTAATATTGTTGTTTAAGTAACTCCGAATGAAATAATAATATTGACATATATGTAAACGTTTCAGTAGGTACTCTATTGAAACGTTTACATAAATTTCAAAAATGTTGAAGAAAGTTTGAAAATAGGTTTTTTTTTATTCCATAATAGGCTTATACTTGACCACAACTTGCCTCATGTGAAGCAATGATGACATCTACGGTGGAACGAACTCACCCAGTAAATACCGAATCACTTGTGACTTGAAGACAGGTAGATTATAGCTATCAGGAAACATATATAGGTAGTTGGTAGTTTGCACAATAAAAGTGGATGCAAAGCGCTTTGTGCTTATTAGTGATAAGAAAATAGTGAACTTTTCAAAAACTTACAATACTAACATTCTGGATTAAAAACAGGATAGAGCGTCATAAAATAGCTTCGATTGCTTCGAAATGTAATTATGTAATAAAAAGAAACAAATTAGAATTAGCCTTAACTTTACTGAGTTTTGGGAAAACGTTTTAGTGCAGTCAAATATCAAATATTATTATTTATTCATTGCAAACATGGGTAATTGTTAAGTACATCAGATGTTATAAAATTTGAAGTTCGCCATATTTTACCGTCATGCAGGCATGCAAAAGAGCATAATTTTATGTAGAAGAAAAAAATTAGTGGGAGTAGAATGAGTAGATCCTTGTCCGAATAATATTCCAAAAAAAGTAAACATTATAAACTTCACTAAAAATATATTGCATTTTTGCAATTTGGCATTCTTGGTTGCTGGCAGTGCAGTGTAACTTAGCTGGCATGTAAGTTTTATTGTAGCTTGAGCAAAAAATTATCTAATCTAACTAATACTGGCGCAGAGTAAAAGCATTGTGCGTCGTCGCGACGCACTGTGATCGCGTAGTTAAAAAAATTACGCGTCGTCGCCACGACGATACGCTTTCACACTTCACATTGCGGCATACGGCAGTCTAAGTTAAGCCATAGAAAAATCTTAGTAGCCACTCGAGGTCGGAAATAGTGCCAAATGTATTGCAACAAGCTCTTCCCTATTACCTACGTTTGAGACTTAAATATTTTGACACACATACCTACCAGAGGTGATGGGTGGATCATCTGAAAAAGCCAAGCCGGAGCAAAAAAGTTCTTACTTAATAAAACAACGTTTTTTCAATACAGTCACCGATGTTTCTATGGCGATCACCACCGTCGTATTATAGGTACTTAATTTTGATGCTATTTAAAACTCTTAGGTGATACACATAACTTTAATGAAGTAAACGATATTAATCAATTCTTAAAAGGAAGCTAATTGGAATTGGCTTGTGTGGACTCTTAGCCACTGACACATACTACATATACCTATCATATTAAGAATGATAGTCGCTTCTGCCCACCTTTAGGTAGTATAGATGTGAGTGCTATGTTATGTTAAGGTTTATTGACTGTTACTGACCTTTGTAACAAGGGTTAAATGACCTGACCTTTGGATTAAAATGTATCAGAATTTAACCCTGACTTAAACGAACCGAAGATTGAAACGACGTCAAACGGATCATGTCCACAAGATTATATTAAATGAGTCTTGAAAATGGTACCTATATCCAAAAATCCAAATGTCTAGACCGTGTTCAGATGTAGGATTAAAATGTATTCAACCTTAGCTACGTTTTTAAATCCATGACTGCCTACTTTAATATTATTTCTTATCCTTATGCAATCTCTGGAAAATTGATTTCATTCGGGTAGTTTATTTTTAAAAAGATTTAGAATCCGAATAGAAATCTTCAGTATATCAACATTCAGCACCTTTAATAGCAAGCTACTAAATGCAAAACAAAACAAATGAATGAAATGAGCACTTCCTCACATAAACAACCCACACACCTGCTCACAAATCACAGACTTCCCAGACAGCTGAAATCGCTACCAAATTCAGCTAGACCCATTACCAATGCAAATACTATCACAACAAATCTACAATCGCGGTCATAACTCACAGCTTAATTTCTATTGCCGGCTCGCATTGATTTTATAAATTCGTTCTACCCCACTGAGAATTTAATGAAAAACGTGCGTAGAAAGTTTTCGCTCCATTACTTCCGTGGTTATTAATGACAGGGACGGTATTTGGCGCACCTACAGCTTTGATAGATAGCTCCATTCGTCTGCCTGAATGCAAACAAAGGAGATATGTGCTAGTTGGGACGTTTAACGAGTCATTTCATTTTATTTTTTATAGGAGAATGGGAAGCAGGTGGCTATTTTTGGAAGTAAATTATCCTAAAGTGGTCGTTTTCTTTTGGCTGTTACTGTGTTAAATGATTTTATCTTTGTTTACTTCTTTGGAACATTATATTTGAAGAAAAATATAGATTCTGTAAAGAGGCAACATAGTCGTGATCCTTTGCGTCCGCTGGCCATTTTTGTAAGCCTATGTTAAAACCGACGCTGTACCCAACGTCACCGCAGCACTTAACGTTAGAACCGCCATGATTTAGCAACATTGACTAAGTACGTTAATATTGACGCTGTAGCCGACGCGGTAGTTAACGCTGAAACCGTTGCTGTAACAGACCTTGAAACTGAAGTTGGAAGAGACGATGATGGAAGAGACGAAACCGATAATCAAACAACTGGGGAAGTCGAACCACTGCGAAAACTAAAGCAGTAACCAGTGTGGTAGCTGACGCTTGAACCGACGCGATAGTCAACTCCAAAGTTAATACCAACTGACTAAATGACGGTATCATTACATCCCAATTCTCATACTATTAAGAGCCCTCGTAAGCATATAGGGCAGGACGGTGATAAGAGAATTTTATTCTTTATTGTTAAACATAATTCAATTTGAAGTCTCCTATTCATTGTATAAAGCACACAGGCTTACAATATAACCTATTAAAGTTCCGTATTTTAATTAATACAAAACATAGGTACGGAACCATTTTAGTACCATCACAGCCTATTGAACGCATATGAATAAGTTTGAAGGCTTTTGTTCGCTCGTTCTACGATCGATACACGAACGGTGATTGATGAAAAATAAATTATCAATGAGCTTCAGAATATGAGTGGTTAGAAATGGCTATTGAAATTGTTGCTGTTGTGGTTAAAATTAGAAATAAAATTGCAAAGTACGAAGTAGCTAACGATTTTATTTGGGGACCAGTTGTGGACGTAATATGTTTGTGATTTCATTTATTTCATTGTCATCATTTTAAAACGGTTTCGGTTTAGTGAGCCTGTTAGGTAGCTAATTTTGTCAGTTAAGCCAGGAATAGGTACATATTGGGGCTGATTCACTTTCGTCCGTTCTTTGATCTGAATCCCCACACGTGGTGCAAATCTGGTGACAATTAACTGGTAGTACCTGCTGGTAGGCTTCGGCCGTGGTTACTGACCACCCATCTGACAAACCCGCACCGCCAAGCACCCTTGCCGTGTTCCGGTGCGATGTCTGGTGACACCATTTAAGAGGGTGGGTCGGAATTGTTGCCCCTTTATGATTACTAACCATAACAATATGGAGCCTAATTGTACTGCCAGCTTGTTCACCAAAAATCATTAGTATTCATCAGAGAATCGGTTTATTGGGTAGGCGCATTCCATTGTAGACGACCTATTTGCTTAACATCAGGCAAGTTGTAGTCAAGCACCATGTACTCTGAAAAGACTTTTAAACGTCAGCATCTAAAATCTATGCGTGATAAAATCCGTTATAAAGTAGTTTTATTTCAATGTGTGATATTCGCGTAAATCATTAGTAAGTGGAAAGCTTGTGTACCGTGGAATTTAAAATATACGTATCCTAGTGCACAGCCGTACCTACCTCTACTTGTCTTATCTATGTATAATATCTGTCTTGTTTATCTTGCTATTTTATAATACTTAAAGTATTAATAAACAACTAACAACTCCTTCACTTCGATGCAACTTCGAAACTTCGCAAACAGCTACCTACTGATAACGTTTTCATTTCCTTTCATTTAAGAAACATTTTATAAAACAGTTTGTGTTATTAAATACTGAGTCGAAGTCACGAAGAAGATTCAATAGTTCTTAACTTTAAACAAAAGAACAAAGTTTCTAGAGAAATCTTTTCAGAGACAAACTTACGTTCATCCAAGTATCTGAAGAGGTTATATAGTTTGATTTGGTAGTATAACTAGAGTAAAATACATACAAGAATACGCCATTTTTTTTTGGTCGTCCTGTATCAGATCTAGCACATTTAATTTTCCATTAATATTTCATTCGTTTTTATTTTTAATTTTCTATTCCACTTAAGTTCATTAAATTATGGACGATCGTTGAAAGTGCTCGTGTAAAAGTAACGGTCAGTGAGAGTCACTGACCGCACAATTGATACGGCGGCGAAAGGGCGACCGTACCATTAGTATCAATAGTAATTTATATAGTGTTTCGTTAGTAATTACTTCATTTTTGTATACTAAATTAGTATTTGTTAAAATTTGTTTAAGTAAATATTTTTTTTAAAACCGATTAAGTCCGAGTCCTGCATATAATGTGTGTGTGTGAGTACATAAATTTTGTTTTTATTTTCAATGTTATAATCTGTAGCATATTTCTATTGCATTAGGTTACACATGTAATAGTAGACCGTTAGTACGAAATAAAGAAATATATGGTCTCGTACCATTTATACGAGGAATTTTTATAGGGGAGTTTCATCGTAAACTACATCGTTGTCGACAACTAAGTCGTAGTCAACTGCAAGCCTATTCTACTAAAATTATAAACGCGAAAGTATGCAAGAATGTATGTTGTAATGTATGTTTGTTATTCTTTCATTCAAAAACTACTGGACGAAATTGGATGAAATTTAGCACAGAGATAGATTATGGTCTGGATTAACACTTAAGTTACTTTTTATCCCAATAAGTGAAGCGTGGTCGAAGCTGTGGGCGGAAGCTAGTTTCAGAATAAAAAAAGGATAGTACCTAGGTACTCGTATATGTTAAATGTAAACACTCTTACATTGGAATGCGAGAATGTTTTATCTTGATAAATCGATCCTCCCTCGGGCCATCAATATCTCCTTGCGCTTCATATCCAGTTTCATCACAGTTTTTTCTTATTTCCGGAACACTATTTACTTTTACTTTGTACTATGTAATCACACATATGACTTTAACATTTTTCAATCTTGATCTAAAAATCGTAATAGCTGTATAGCGAACTGCGAGAGCAGCGGTGGCCCAACGGTATCGGCTTCGCCTTTATTCAATATCGGTGAAGGGTTTTCCTTCCATCGTGAGGAAACTGGCATATCTAAGAACTAATCATTCGAGGACGTGTGACATCCAACAACCCGCAATTGGCATTTGTAGATTAAGGCCAATTCTCTGTTAAAAAAAATGAGGACAATTGACATCACCAACCCGCATTTGGTCAGCGTGTAGTAGATCAATATAGTATGTTTTCACTACCCATTAATACATGGGGCTGTATTACTTGTTAAAAGTCGCAAGTGTTGTGTTTTTTTTTTATTAGATAAGTAGGTATAATTTGTTGTGTATTAATCTTTTTGTCACCTCTGGTTCTATCACAGCTGTTGAAATAGATTATTGAACGTAATCTGAGTTTTATTACTACCTCTACTAGAGTTCAATATTGTAGGTCAACCAGTCACGGCTTGACAGAGCAAGATCTAACAGCGTGTGTAGATTAAGGCCTGAACTCTCTCAATTCGTAAGATAGTTGAGAGAAGACCCATGCCTAGTAGTGGGATACTAAAAAAGGTTAAAGTACACAAAGTTGGCATGGGCAGCTAGTATTTAATAAATTATTACTTAGCATTGTAACATAACCTTTATGATTTCAAATATAAATGTCGAAGTCATGGCCTAAACCTATTTATTATGTGAAACAATGTTGTTACCCAACCTCATACGCGCTTTGTTACCAAAACTGTTTGATAAATTACTAGTAGCGTGTATTTTATATTTGTATCACTAATGGATGATACAGTAATGATCATAATATATCATATTTAATTGGATTTGTCATATTTTTATATCAATTTTACTTGCTGTATTAGTTTTACGTTTAGTTATAGATTCTGATATAGATTACATAGAATTTTGCATTATAATTATATCTTGAATAAGCACTGAACAGTAAATAATGCGATTTATTTAATTATTCGTTATTGTAAGTACATATTTGTATTGTAATAATTATTGTAAAACAATAATAATTTTTAATGATAATGTTGTGCATGTCTATAATTGGCATAAGCACAAGCCCTTGCACTTGCACATTAATTTTATTGTAATGTTGGTGCTTTATACTGCAGTTGACATGCCTTGTAAATAAATAAATAAATATCTACCTTAGACAAAATAGGCTGACCACTTAGCACTTAAGACCTTAATATAAGGATGTTTTATGTGAAGTAAAGAAATTTGAATTTGAATTTAGATGCCACGCCGAAAATAGAATGCACTACTTGAATGCTAAAAAGTAAGGTGAATTTAAGTACGAATAAAGTAGGTGCCTACGATATTGTAGTAAAAGTATTTTAATCTATGTAAAAAAAAAAAAGTATAAAAGGAAATTATGCATCTGATATAGGTACTTAGAAAATCTTAGTAGGTATTAATTTCATGTTGTGTACAGTCAGCTGGAATGGTTATGAAGAGACTCAATATTATAAAACACGAAACTTTTTACATAACACTAAACCATTGTTCTTTATCGTTCCGCTTTTGTCAGTGTGGTAGAGGACACATTGAGGCATCCACATCGGATAAAGAGGTGGACTCAGCTCTCCACACGATCTCCCGCCATCTGTGTCTATTGATAGACTGTCCGGCACAATCATGTAAGCTGTTTTTTGTGGCGGATTTTACCTGGTCAGTTCAGCGTACCTATATGTGACCTGCCCCTGAATATAGTTCCCTCCACCTTTCCCTGAACAACCAGCCGCAAACCTGTTACTCAACACTAAAATGTTGACTGTTCATTGTAAACTAATGACAAGATTTTTTTTTCTTGTCTTGACACTTATTTATCGAATCTTATAGTTTTAATAGCTGCCCCAGCGAACTTCGTACCGCGTATTTATTTAAAAAAAACGTTCACTTAGGGGGATGAAAAATAGATGTTGGCCGAATCTCAGACCTACTGAATATGCATAAAAATTTCATAAGAATCGGTCAAGCCGTTTCGGAGGAGTATGGCAACGAACTGTGACACGAGAATTTTATATATTAGATTAGAAGATGTTTTGTAATATTAAATCTAGTTCATCAACGTTGATTGAATATAGTCGGTACCATGACGCAACTGGATTATTGCACCCGAAACAAAGCAAGGTAACCCGTGAGTATCCGATACACTTTATGCACATCCAATAGTTGTTTACTAAAAGCTTTCTCATGTTCAGAATTAGTCACGTGCCCGGTTTTTGTCTTATCTGAGATTTATATTGCGTTGCGGGAACGATTTGTAACACCGAAATGAGATATCGAAACGTTTTGTATTCATAATGCGTGTTGAACCTATGGTGAGAGATTTTGTTTAATTAAATAAGGGTTTTGGGTGAAATGGATTTTTATCGGATTTCAGCTAATTAGTTATGATTTTCGAAAGAATTTTATTGTTAGACTAGCGACCCGCCCCAGCTTCGCACGGGTGCAATATATTATACTTATGAACCTTCCTCTGGAATCACTCTATCTTTTAAAAAAACCGGTCAAGTGCGAGTCGGACTCGCGCACCGAGGGTTCCGTACAAACCTGCAAGGTTTACAAAGTTCGTTCATTACGACAATCGAGTCATAACTATGGTATTTTTATTGCAAAATGAAATTCATAACATTACAATGAGGAAATTTAAGACAAAGATCTCTTTATCGTTTAAGTAATCCTTTATTTTATATTAACACATATCATTTATCTATAATGTAACTGAAACACTTATACTAGCCTTGCAGCAGACTTGCGAAAGTTCTTTAATTAAAGTTATTTATTTACTAAGTTTTTTAGTCACTATTAGGTTTTAATTCCCTTGCGTGTAGTTGCGAGTTTCAAAATATGCGGTATCAATGGTTGAACTTTTGCGTTTTGCGTTTTTGCGTTGACTTAGAATTTTTTTTTTCACGGGTTAAAGGCAATTAGATCTAAGTATTTGATATGAATTTCAACTTGATAGCTCTACGCGTTCATGAGGAAAAAAGTAATAAGTTTATATTTATTAAAAAATATATATTTTGTAATGTAACAAAAAATTTAAGGTTTTCGGAATTTTTCCTTTATGTGTGCTATAAAACGTTGCTTCATGCCAAATTTCAAGATTCTAGGTCGACTGGAAGTACCCTTTAGGTTTTGATTCCCTTGCGAGTACTTGCGAGTTTCAAAATATGCAGCTTAAATTGTTGTTTCTTTTGATTGCGTTGACATAGAAGTTTGATTTTGTTACAGCTTAAAGGTATTATAGACCTGAGTATTTGGTATGAATTTCAATTTAATACCTCTACGCGTTTATGAGGAAATGGGTAGTAAGTTTAAAATTATTAAAAAAAAATATATTATGTGATGTAACTAAAAATTTATGGTTTTCGTAATTTTTCCTTTATCTATGCTATAAGACGTTGCTTCGTACCAAATTTCAAGATTCTGAGTTCACGGGAAGCACCCTGTAGGTTTTGATTCCCTTGCAAGTGTCGAAAATTTGCGGCATAAACGGCTGTATCTTTTGATTGCGTTGGCTTAGAAGTTTGATTTTTTCACAGCTTCAAGGGACAGTAGACCTGAGTAATTGATATAAATTTCAGCTTCATACCTCCACGCGTTCCTGAGAAAAAGGGTCTTGACAGACGGACGGACACACGGACAACAAAGTGATCCTATAAGGGTTCCGTTTTTTCCTTTTGAGGTACGGAACCCTAAAAAACACATCAAAATCCGTTGCGTAGTTTTAAAGATCTAAGCATTCATAGGGACATGGGGACAGAAAAAGCAACTTTGTTTTATACTATGTAGTGAAGTTCAATATTAGAGAGAGAGTTTGTAACACCGAAATGAGATATAGAAATGTTTTGTATTCATAATGCGTGTTTAACCTGTGGTGAGAGATTTTGTTCAATTAAATAAGGGTTTTGGGTGAAATGGATTTGTATCCGATTTTTAGCTATTTAGTAATGATTTTTGTAAGAATTTTATTGTTAGCAGATTAATATTAAAGAGAGTATTTGTAACACCGAAATGAGATATCGAAACCTTTTGTATTCATAATGCGTGTAGAATCTATGGTGAGAGATTATGTTTAATTAAATAAGGGTTTTGGGTGAAATGGATTTTTATCGGATTTCAGCTAATTAGTAATGATTTTCGAAAGAATTTTATTGTTAGAAGTTTAATATTAAAGAGAGTATTTGTAACACTGAAATGAGATATAGAAGCGTTTTGTATTCATAATGCGTGTTGAACCTATGGTGAGAGATTTTGTTGAATTAAATAAGGGTTTAGGGTGAATTTAGATTTCACTTAATAAGTTATAATTCTTGGAAGAATTTTATTGTTATCAGTTTATTATTAGAGTAGAAATTAACTCGTAAGAAAAAGCTAAAGCTCACCGACAGTCTAACTAGATTTACATTATATTTTGTATCGTGCCCAGCAGTAGAATAAAATGTAGCCTATAAATTTCCTCAATAATTAAGCTATCTAAGCCCGCACGATTTTTTCAAATCGGACCAGTATTTCCTGAGAATAGCGCATCCAACCAAACAAACAAAGTCTTAAGTTTTATAATAGCTTTTGGAGTACGGAACCCTAACAAGACTGTAAACTGTGTAAAAGAACCTCGTCCCAGCGAATAAAAATAAACTGAACAGTTTTATAAACAGTCAAAACAAAAGACAATAGCGGACGATATTATGTGATACAGTAAAAGAAAAATAAACTACCCAATGCATCCGAGCAAACACAAGATGAATGTTGTTGCAAAGAACTCTTGGGCTCTATGTGGCACAATCAGCTGTTTGCATTATGCATGAAACCATCCCGGGGCGACAGATGCTTGGAAACTTCAGGAAGGAGTAATATTAATATTTGTTTATCAGGTGCTTTTAGTGGTGCTCCTGTCAAAGTTTTGCAATGACTTCATTTGTTTAATACTGGTTTGTAAGTCACTTAATGTTCTGTAGAAGTTTGGATCTTTCTTCAAAACTGTTTTAAATGGCGACTTGCTGATGATGCATATTAAACATTTTTTTTTATCCTTTAATAGGCTTTGCGCTTGACTACAACTTGCTATTAAGCAATTTCGAATTTGATGTCAACTTTGTAGCGACTACGTGCTTGTACGCGTAAGGATAATTTTATCCTTGACTAGCGGACTCTGCAGATGTCGTCCTGCCCGGTAAAGCAGTGCCACCTGCCGGGTCCGAGAACAGAATACGACTAAGATTTCATAAAAATCGTTTTGGGGGTCCTTTTTTAATTTTTCTCTGCGTATAAACCATATTTGTACCTACTTCAAGGAATATTCCAAAAAAAGAATTAACGAAATCGATTCAGCCGTTCTCGAGTTATGCGCTTACCAACACATTTTCATTTTTATATTATAGATAGGAGAAGATGGGAGATACAATTAAACACCCTTAATTGTAAACACAAACATAATTACACTATTCAGTAATATGCACAACAATTTGATTACAAACGCGTTATTATAACTTTCTTTCCTGTTTATAATTGAAACCTCACATTATTTTTTGACGGGCCGCGCCGCGCGCCAGTGCGCTCTGGCGTGGTCTGTAAGATACTTGCTTTTCACGCCGCAGGTCGACGGTTCGATTCCCACCCAAGCCAGACATTTGTGCGATGAACATGTCTGTTTGGTTTAAGTCTGGGTGTAATAATCTATATTGAAGTATGTATTTACAAAAGAAAAGTATTATATGTAGTATATTATCAGTTATCTGGTCTCTATCGGTTCGACCGTCCTCGGACGGCTCACCGAAAAAGTCCGGTGAAACAATAGAGGCCCTTCCGGCCGGTTGGGTTAGGTCATCAGAAAAAAAAAGAAATATCTGGTTTCCATAGTACAAGCTCTGCTTAGTTTGGGATCATATTTTATGGCCGTGTGTCCTAATGTACCACTATATTTTTTTATTTAATTTATTTATTTTGTTAGTCAGATAGGTAAATCTTTCGGATTAATTAATACCTATCAAGACCAATAACAATTCAACGAACATTTGATAGAATACTCGTGCTTAGCAACGGTATGTAACCTTTTTTTTAGAGAGTGCAACAATAGCTCACCATTATGATAACTCCATAATCTATGTCAGTTAAAAAAATAATTTATTAATAAACTCCGATTGTAAATGATTTCATTTCAATCTAAAACCAAATCCACTCAATACGAGATTGATAAACAAAACACGTTAAGCTGAATGCAGCTGCAATTCGGTAAGGAATTGCAACGTTGACAGTATTTGACTTCTAGAACGCGCATTTCGGTGTTCCTGACACCGTCTCGGACGTGAGTTATCAAATAATATAGAAACGTCCAGGCCTACTCTTCCGGAATGCGAAATCACAAGTACGCAAAGACGTCATTCAAGTACCTAAAGAAGGCCTCTGTGGTGTTTTTAGTGAGTAACCTGAGCTTGCTTGAAGAAAAGACCTTTTGCTAGTCGAGCAGAGACACTCTGCTGCGTGTCCCTAGGTGAGGAACTAGAAGGAACTACCACCACGTGAAAAATATCCTATAGCCTAAAGGCAATTGCAGCGTGTAGTGATATTAGCCTCGCTTTTGAAATGTAAGATCGTGGATACAATCCGTTCGTGTCCACACAATATTTATGATTTTTTCGTTGTCACTGCTCAATACCGGAGAAGTAAAATATCGCGAGGAAACAGAAATGTCTAAGAATCAATCATTCGACAATATATATTGCATCCACTGACCAGAACTTGGCCAGCGTGTGTGGATTAAGGCCTAAACTCTCTCAAGTCGTACGATAGTAGAAAAAACTGCTCAGCAGTGGTACTAAAGGGTTGAAGTGTAATCTGAGCCTACATGAAGAAAGGATTTTTCACTAGCCGGGCTGGGACATGCCGCTTCGGAACCGTCAAGAACTACCACCGCGTAAAAAATGTAGTTGATTATTTTCTAGGATCGATCAAAATAACTAAAGGCTATTTCAAGGGCTTTTTATAATATTAAGTCGGAAAAATAACATACGGCACTCACCGAAATTACGCTTGCAACAATAAGTGTCTAAACACACTATGCCGAACGTACGCGACCGAAGTTCGGCACGATTACGCCTGCAATGTTATTTGTATTACTGACGGCACATTACGCCGAAGTTACATTGCGTTAAAAACGCAACGTATTTTTCTGTCGGGCGTAAGTTTAGCGTAGCGTTCAGCTGTAGTGGAAACATTATACGCGACCGAAGTTCAACGAACATCGAAACACTGACTACACACTACACAAGCATCAAGTAACGCAACTGAATTTCTGCCGCGTAAGTTCGGCACTTATAGTGTGTCATATCAGCCGAACACGTCGGAACGTAGAATCAGCCGCGTAACTTCGGCATAGTTTGTTTAGACACTATAGACACTATAGTTTCAATGATTCTTCAAGGTTGTATTCATGAATTGAACCTTTGAAATAGACGTAACTGAATTCCCCGATGAATATGTTGCGTCATCAACAACGCCATCTATCAGTGTCCTATTAATTACCTATCTAATGGCCGCGATCGCTCCCGTTTCCTGTTTTGTTTAGATACACGATTGAAACGATTCATATAAAATGGTTATAACATTTCCATGATATATTTTTTTCTTTTTATCCTGAAATTGTCCTGCGCTTGATGAACTTGCCTGATATTAAGCTATGATGTAGTCTACCATGGGACGCGCCGGCCCACTATATCGATCCATTCGTGGTTACAAATGAATTTCGGTGAGAAGGTTGCAGTGGAATGATGCTCTTTATGGTTAGAAACCTTAAAGGAGCAACAATTTCGACCCACCCTTTTAAATAGTGTCACCTTCAGATGACTGTTTGTTAATGTCTCAGAATATTCTTAGAATATTATTATAATAATAATATCTAAAACAGATGAAAATTCAGAACTACGAGAAGGAGACTATATACAAAACACATATCTCGTTTGTCCGGCCATATAACACACAAAACTGGGACAATGACGTCACGTACCACCAATAAACTTGCCTTAACGACTAGTTTAACGTCTTAAACGTTGGTTAAGCGAATACCAAAATATATGGAATCTTGGTTAATGTACCTATGATAGTACCATCTAAGTGGAATAAAGAAAATTTGTGGCAAGAACAGACATACGAGCAAAATTAGCTCACTCAAACTTTACTTTAACTTGCCTGATATTAACTTCCAATGGCGTAGGTACAATATGGTATAATGGAGCGCGACTATCAAATATACCGATGCCCTCAACTACCTACCACTATTTTTCAGTATGAATTTGGACGTGGAATGAGGATTCATTATAGTTGGAAACTATTAGAAAGAAAGAAAAAGAAAATATGAAGGAAAAAATTATTCTGTAACACAAAAACAGGACTCACAAAAACAAACGAAACATACGAAAAAAACATAATAAAAACAAAAGAATAGCGTAAATAAAGAATGTGACCCAAACATACGTAAAAAGAAAACAATATAAACAAGCAAAATAAAAACAAAAGAATAGCGTAAATAAAGAATGTGACCCAAACATACGTAAAAAGAAAACAATATAAACAAGCAAAATAAAAACAAAAGAATAGCGTAAATAAAGAATGTGACCCGTCAGTGTCAAATATAGGCATTGGTCAGCAATCGCTATGAGTACCTACCACCTACCAGAGGCGTCTCACAGTACTGAATTAAATAAATGACACCAGACATGGTACCTACCGACCCAGAGCACGGCAAAGCCGCCTTACGGCGCGGTTTAATCTCTAACCACGGCCGAAGTTTACCACTAGTTTAAAGTCACCTAATTTGCACTATCTGGGGACCACGTGTGCGGATTCAGATTGAAGTTGCACTCCCACAGACGAAGGTGATACAGCCCTTAAATATTTTAGTGCTGCTATGTCGACCATTCACCAACGCTGGTACAAACAGCTGAGTCGGTCACACATATTTTTAACCAGACAATTGAAGCTACAGTCGAAGTAGTTTTGGAAAGAAAAAGGTGACAAAGTACCTGAATATAATTTTATATACTATACGTTTCAAATAAGAATAGGACTGGACTCGCGACTTCAAGCCAAGAAAAAGTGGCATCTGGACAAAATGCCAAAACGCACACAATAAATTATGTTAAAATGTATAGAAAAGTGATTTATGTAGAAAATTATGCACTACCTACTAAATATAATAAATAAAGTTACGCGTTAGGATGCCACAAAAACTTGATAAATATTCTGGGACACATACGGTCATCTGGTCCCAAGCTAAGCAGAGCTTGAGTTATGGAAACCAGATAACAGGTAAATATGTATATAATAGATATTTACATCTGGACTCGATACAAACAGACATGTTCTCACAAAAATGTATGCCTTGGGTGGGAACCGAACACACGACCTGCGGCGTGAAAAGCAAGTATCTTCCCGACCACGTCACCGGCCCGTTTATAGTTGTACACAAATACACAGAAACTCAGATACACAGACACGTGTTTTATCTTATCCAACCGATTTTTTCGTCGAAATAATTATGTTCGTGTCCAAATATTTGACTCCAAATACCCAATCCTACTCAAACCGCAATAGGATTAAAAATATTCTATAAATCAAATTTTTTTGCGAATCAATTTGTTGCGAATTCCGGTCTAAGATGGCGGATTTCCAGTCCTATTTTTATTTGAAACGTATGGTACGTGGATGCATTGAATCCGTTTTCCTAAACTAAACAGAGAACCAAGTAAACTGAGTGAAACCTATACAAAGAGTGCTGAATAGGCAGACTTAGGTCCGGCACACGCAAAATAAAAAGTACTAAAGCAACAGGTACTCGAAGGAGTTTTTAGGTACCTACTTATCCGGCAAATGAAATCTCTTTTTGCGGTTTTTAAATAGTTTTTCATTTTGAACGTAATATTCTATGTGTAAAAGGTATTTAAAATAAAAGTTTCAGGTTCTTACCTATAAGAATTATGAATGTTTAAATATGTTTTTACTTTTGCAATTCTAACTCTCGGATTTGAAAAATCTATTTATTTGCTGTCATTTGTATCTAATATATAAAATTCTCGTGTCACATTATTAGTTCCCATACTCCTCCGAAACGGCTTAACCGATTTTTATGAAATTTTATATGCATATTCAGTAGGTCTGACGTCGGCTGCTATCTATTTTTTATACACGTAACATTTTATTTTAATTTTTTTGGACAATTTTTTTTAATTTCTTTTAAAACTACACACAAAAACAAAACCATGAACAGTTATGCATACAAACTGTTCATGTACCTCGGGAAAGGGGAACGCGTGCAATACCAGTCACTAATCAACAGCGTTTTAGTTCTAACCTGTCGAGGTAATCCTGACCCGGTTTAAAATTACAGAATACCCCCGTGCACTACATACATGTTGATTTGATTTCCAACACTCGACGCACCGTCGAATTCAATTAAGCTGGCTTTTGTTAGCTTTAGACATATCAACGATACGTAGCCTGGTTGTGAGCTGGGGATTGACATGACAGCTAACTCACGTCAAAGTCTGACGAATCGAATAATTAAACGTGAATTAGGTAAATTGTAACAATACTTATTTGGTCTACGCGAAGTTACTTGTGCTACACACTCGTTTATAAATGAAGACTAAATGTTACATGAATTATTGGATGTTGTACGTGCTACCTACATACAGAAAGAAGGTATGACGGGAGCAAGCTGCATCATTAGCAGGAGGAATATTTATTTTATTTTATAGGTAACTAGCTTCAGCCCACGGCTTCGCCCGCGAAATTGATCTCACTAATCTTGTTTCTCCATACAAAATTTGGAACCCCGTTTCACCCCCATTAAAGGGTGAGTTTTGAAAAATCCTTTCTTAGTGCACCCCTAGACCCCATAAGGAACCTATGTGCCAAATTTGGAGTCTGCAGATCCAGCGGTTTGGGCTCTGCGTTGATATGTCAGTCAGTTTCTTCTTTTATATATTTAGATAGGCTTGCGCTTGACTATAAATTACTTGTTGTTAAGCAATAATGCAGTCTACGATGAAACGCGCTTACCCAGTAAATACTGATTTTAAGATAGGCAGATGCTGGTAGCGAATTCACAACTTGGCAGTTCGCACAATAAAAGTGGAAAAAAGCGCTTTGTGCGTAGGTAGGTACTCGTGGAGTTTCCACCTTAAATCGGTAGCGCATAGCCGTACCTCTACTTTTTCAATGATAGAACGGAGATTGGGGAGTAATATTAAGTAATTCCAACGTACACTCTGAAGTGTATCCGATAGAAGACCATAAGACTAGCAACTATACGGTATTACATCTTCTTCTTTTAAATATAGGTACAAAAGGATAAACTGACTGACTGACATAACAACACAACCCAAACCATTGAGTCTAGAAACTCCAAATTTGTCACAGAATTCTGTATGAGCTCTAGAAGTGCACTAAGAAAGGAATATTCAAAACTCACGCCTAAACGATGAAACGGGGACTACGCGGGAAAAACCGCAGGCGGAAGCTAGTGTAATATGTCTAGTGCAAAGCGTAACTGACCCATTCAGCCGTATTCTTCTGAAAGGGTAATATACATACTTACAAATTTAGATTACACAACAAATACCTAATTAGGAGCTTAACAAATTTTCTATTGGTATATATATAACAAAAATGTAACAATGATATAGAGGGACATTAACACACCCGGTCATCTGATCCCAAACCAAGCATAGCTTGTACTACAAGACAAACAGACATGTTCATCACACACTTGGTTGGGAATCGACCCCACCATCTGTGGCGTGAATAGCAAGTATCTTGCCGACCACGCCACGTGGCCGGTTATCTATTGGCGGTTGAGCTAGTGACTAATGACAAAGCTGAAATATTTGGCTTGGATTATTATTTATCCATTTGTTACAGCATGGAAGCTTTACAGCTAAATACAATTTTATTATAATTAAAATATAAAACATTAAGCCATTTACAATCCTACGCGAAGAATTTTTTACATAAGCATCGTTTCGTTGCTCATGTAGTTGTAATAAACGGATCAATATCGTGCTGCTTACACAATTCATTAAAAGTTCTATTTGCACGTACAACAATGCTGTTCTGCGTATAATTGGACGAGGTGTACGATATCAGAATTGGGGGATTGAAACCTAACAATTTGCATTATCAGCCCTGTTCTTTCCATTGCTGGGCAATGACCTCTTTTAAGACATTCCAGACATTGCGATATAGATTTTAGAGCACATTTTTTAATGTGAATAAAAATTTTCGTTTTAATGCCTTTGCAGTATTTTTAATAACTTAAACAATACATCTACAAGCTGTTATTTTGTAAGTAAAAGAAAGCTATTTAATATCAAAACTAAATTAGACGTCTTTTCCATTTGCATTTAAAATGAGATTCTGTAAAGTAATATTAAATTTATAATACATACGTGACATGAAACTACAATGCTAGTTTTTGAGCCATTGTTTACAACGAACTTAATGTTTCTATTTATTTGAAGGGTAAAGTTAACCTAGCACGACAACAGTAGAGACTGCTAAAATTCCCAAAGATAAATAAATAAATAAAATTTATTGAAAAAATAATGTAGCATACACATAGGGCTTAGCTAATTATGGAGGAGTATGTAAAACTGAAAACTAGTGTATATGACTCAAATGAGTAAATATGGTAACAGGTTTAAATGGTATTAGCTAGAATTATTAAACGGCCTGTCCGATCTAGGTTTGTTAAACCTGAGTTTCAGGCCAGCTGTCTGCCTACGCTAGAGAATAGCACTAGATTAATATAAATTATCAATAAATACATCCTTTAAATTACTTAGTTACCTTAACTATTAACAATTATTAACAATTAAGGTACTACCTACTTACTATGGTGAACTTAATTCACTACTTCTAGAAGTTTTTCTGTATCTGCGTAGGTTGTAATAGATTTTTGAATAGTAATTTTTTACAGCTGTAAAGGGTAACCTGTTTTATTAAGTTTGTTATATAAATACACAGAAACATATAAAATCTACGCATAAAAGCATGTTTAGATTGAGAGTTAGTGCAAACCGGATAATTTCTTCTGTTTTCTAAGAGGAGTGCAGGGCTTAGACCTAGCTCAGTGCGCTGGATTAGTACTGTATTGAGGACAAACAATTGTCGTACCGTCAGCACTTCGCATTCCAAGTAAAGAGAGGGTGTGGGATACAGGAATGGTCGAAAAATTCCATTAGAACTAAACTTACTTACTACGGACTTAATCCATCACCATATTCCAGCAATACCTGTAAACTCCTGTAAACCAAGATCTACAGCGGCGCCGTAAAGACTCGGGATATAATCGCGGCCATGTCTCAGGACCTAAACCGTCTTGGATCCCGCACGAATTTAAACAGAAAGATTATAGGAGGAGTTGGAAAGTTGATATTCTCTACTTTCACATTTTACATAATATCTGAACATAATGTACAGTATGTGACATCTTCCAAAAAGCGGATTGACTTTGCGTCTGATATTTTCTTTCAACGATATTTAGCAATGTATAATATAGGTGCGTCAGTAAGTACTTGCAGCTGAGCAGCGGTGGCGCAGTGGTACGAGCCTCGCCTTAGAAAAATAAGGTCGCGGGTTCGAATCCTGGTCGTGCCCACACATCTTTGTGTGAATCGTTCCAACTCCGCTGCTCTATATCGGTGAAGGAAAACATCGTGAGGAAACCGGCATGTCTAAGAACTAATCATTCGAGGACATGTGACATTCACCAACCCGCACTTGGCCAGCGTGTGTGGATTAAGGCCTAAACTCTCTCAACTCATAAGATAGTTGAGAGAAGACCCGTGCCCAGCAGTGGGACACTAAAAAGGGTTGAAGTGAGTAAGAAGTGAGTAAGTACTTCACGTCAAAACAGATGCTTGAGCTATATCAAGCACAAGTTCGTTCATGCATGGAGTACTGCTCGCATCTTTGGGATGGGTCAGCTAAATAAGCCATATAAGCCAGCTAAATAATAATAAAAGCCTCGAGCATCGCCGCATAGTTCGGTCTTTTACCGGATACACTTCGGAGAGTGTGCGTTGGAATTACACAATCTGATTCCTCCATCCCCGTTCTTGCATCGGTCAAGTAAAGATACGGCTATGCGCCACCGTTATATGGTGAAAATTCCACGGGTATACACAAAGCGCTTTGCTTCCACTTTCAATGTGCGACTTGCCAAATTGTCGAATTCGCGGCCGGCATCTATGTTTCCCGATAGCTATAATCTGCCGGCCTTCAAGTCACGAGTGAATCGGTATTTACTGGGTAAGCGCGTTCCATCGTAGACTGCATCATTGCTTTACATCAGGCAAGTTGTGGTCAAGCGCAAGCCTGTTTTAAGATAAAAATAAACTCTCTCGGCATGGTGTCACCAGACATCGCACCGGAACACTGCTAGGCCGTTTAACGGTGCGGCTTTGTCTGTTGAGTGGTCACTAACCACGGCCGAAGCCTACTACCAGTTGATAGTCACCTGATTAGCACCATCCGGGGACCAGGTGTGGGGATTCAATTAAAGGTCAGCCCCCAACTTATACTCGCTCCATTAAGTCTCTTTCTAGTTACTTAGAGGTTTAGTATTGTCTTAGATTTACTTAGAGGTTAATATGATATCTTTTATTTCTTTTTGAAGTCTGTTATCAAAACAAGAACTTCATTATACCAAAGGAACAAAAAACAAAAGGCTTGTTGTAACTATAAAATGGTAGCAACTTATTACACTACAGTTAACATTATTAAGGTTGTATTTCGGCATGGTTTTATACAGTAGCCGGTGGATAGAATTTAATTAACCGCTGCAGTTGGTTGGGTGTGGGGAGCTGTCTGTTGGGAGACGGTAGTGCCTTGAATTATAAGAAAATACCTTAGTATAGTGTTGAGAACTGTATTTTAACTTATATAGCCATTGGCATGTGAAACTGAAGAACTTTAGACGTATTCTTTTACTTGAACATTTTCCCTTATTTATAAACATCCTTTAATTAAGCTTATAATACCTAAAATAGGTTAATAATTCTGTTGGGGGTTTCCCGTCGTTGTCCCGTCGTTGTGGGAATCCCGGTAATTGGTATTATCTATCATCAAACCACAAAGTAAAAGTAAAGGTCATTTGGTATCCGAAAGATAAGTTAAGTGTATGAGTCGTACTTTAGTTTATCAATTAATTTAGTTAATTAATAACGGGCCGGCGGCGTGGCCGGTAAGGTAGTAGCTTTCACGCCACAGGTCGTGGAATCGATTCCCACCCGAGAAATCCATTAAAATTTATGTGATGTATATATTTGTTTGTTTTGAATCTGGGTGTAATTATCTATTTGAGTATGTATTTACAAAAGAAAAATATCATATGTAACTAGTATTACCAGGTATCTGATTTCCATAGTACAAGCTCTGCTTGGCTTGGAATCAGATGGCCGTGTGTTTATGTCTCACTGTCCCATTTTATTAATAAATTAGGTTGTAAATAATGCGTGAAAAGAAAAATGCTTTAAATAGTACACACGTACAAATTCGTCTGTCTTGGTCTGTCTTGACATTTATGAAAGATAGAAAAACTATTTTTAATTTAGAGGATGATCAGATTTTTATAAATATTTAATACGTTAAAATTTAAAAAAAAAAATCTAACTAAAACAATTATGTTACTTATGGCACTAACTACCTAATAATACATGTAATAGGCTTAAACACCTGCCCAAATTCATTTAAGAGGTTGATAAATATATAGTGCACTTCAAAATAATCCCCAACCCGACATGCTCGTTCAACCCTAGTAATTATTCCCTACTCATATCTTCTTAATTTCATCCAAGTCTTATAGAAAATCTCCTAGACTGAAGCTCCAAATTAAATTTACCGACAAACCTGGCAGAAACTTGAGCCACATTCGTGTTTGCAAACAGCCAATGAATTTTGCACGTTATGCTTGAAACTTGAAAGTTAAATTTTGTTTAAGTGCTCCATGTAGTTGTTGGTAGTTGTGTGTATGTTGTAATTATTAACAGTTTTAGCTAGGCCAGCAACTATAAGGTTTAGTGTTTAACTATGTTTTGACCTATTTGGGTTTACTAGTAACATGATGTATATATAAATAACACAAAATGACATTATTGGTAGACCTTCAGGTACGGATCGGTGAAGGAAAACATCGTGAGGAAACCGGCATGTCTAAGAACTAATCATTCGAGGACATGTGACATCCACCAACCCGCACTTGGCCAGCGTGTGTGGATTAAGGCCTAAACTCTTTCAACTAGTAAGATAGTTGAGAGAAGACCCGTGCCCAGCAGTGGGACACTAAAAAGGGTTGAAGTGATTCAGGTACCGTAAAAGCCCTACCTCACAATCGACTTCAACAAACCATCAAGATGTAGTACAGGGCAGCAATGGCACAAGCAGAAAAATATTACGGGCACACATAATAACATAATTTCTCAGACTCAATGAAAGATAGGGGTGGTCTAAGCCTAGGCCATGCCCAGAATTTCTTTAAAGAATCGATTCGCAATGTAGTGATCCAATAGGGGATCCAGAGCCCATCATAGCGACCGGATTAGTAAGCTGAAGTGGTAGTGGGTCGTTCATATCTGTCGCAGAAACGACAACCGTTCGCGTTAGGGTAAAAGAGTTCTTGAATGGAGACCACAAATTAAAATAGGCAAACAGAAAATAGCGTAGGACACTAGGTGAATTGACAATCTTCGCAAGGTAGCTGGATGAAAGTAGCCACGGATTGAGCTCAGTGGCGTGCTGTTGGAGAGGCCTATGTCCAGATATGGCCAGTGATAAGTTTAACGTGAGTTTTTACATCGCACATTCCACTATACAAAGTTTAAAGACGAAACGCCCTCAAACTTCGTAAGGTGGCTGGTAAGAGTTGGATGAGAGTAGTCGCATATCGTCGCCTTAGAAGAGGCCTAAGCCATCCTTCAGCCCACTGAGTAATAATGAATACAAGAAAACTTTACCAGTACGCAAATATTTTTGATGGTTTTGTATTAGAAATAGAACAATATTTGTTAACTGTTCATTACGCATTTTTATTTTTTTATACGACATAAAATCTGAAAATTATGGATGATATATTCGTTTATGAAAGCGCGCGGCGTAAAATTAGCGGTCAATGAGCCAAGCGAGCGCACGCTGATACAAGACCTCTTGGTTGACAGTACAATCAGTATGCACAGAAAACCAGATACCTTTAATAGACATCGAATAGCTGGCCACCCTGCTCCTCTAACTCATGTTTACTATTACATGTTGACCGACCATAAGTTACTCATAATTAGCTCTCTTCCCCGAAATACCCTGCCAATTTTTATGACGATTACAATTTCATACAATAATTAAAGAAAGCGGCGTTTAGTTGCCTAGCTATGTAGTCTTAAAATTTCATTTTCAATTGTTTTTCTTAAGAGTAGAATCAGAATCGTGTAACACGGCACGGAACTTTTCTTCATAAGATACCTATTATTCCAGATTTAGGTTTGTTAGAACATAATTCCGACATCCATTTAGACGAATATGCACAATTCTTTTCTTTTTTCAGATCAGGTTTCTTATTGATATTGATCTGTTAAAATTTTAAGTCATTTTTTTTGCTTAAAAATCTGGTCAAGAATAAGTAGTTGCTTGAGGTTCTTAAAACAATTATTATTCTGCGCTTGTTATTCACATTTTCATTCTGTCACATAATTTTACTTCACAATATTCAGCTTTGGCAACGGAAATGAATAACGGTGAGACAGGGATTTAAATTAGTTGAGATTTATGTATTGGCTTATGTAACGTGGATTAACGTGAAACTTTGTTCAGCTAATTTGTTGAATCATATTGACTCATAAGTTTATTCTATCAGAAAGTTGCCTGTTCAAATCACGTCAGGGTCTCCAGAGTGGAGCTTGGAGGACAGAGTAGTAGTGACCATCCAATGATCTTCCGTCCCGGCGACCGTGGTTCTGCCCCCAACTGCTCTTGTCGAGAAGTTGTATATATGCTTATCTTCGGTGAAACTTTGCTTGTGCGGATAAGGGTAGCTATGACGGTATATGGAGTTAGGTATGTGATGCCACATCGCTACACAGTTTGACAAGGCGGAGAAGCAGTACATCCGCTATATTTTCACAGAAGCAACACCCGTTAGGGTATATAACTCGCGCCAATAAAGATATGAATCAAAATGGCGGCTTAAAATTGTAACGACTGTGTGGACCGTCAACAAAACAAAATATACAGTTCAGATAGATGATATTTTTTTATTATAAACATTGGTTGTTCAAAAATAAATAATTAAGATATGTAACTATTTAAAAAGCAAAGTTCTGATTGTACTCAAAAACAGCGGCTTCCGTACGTGAAGCGTTTCCTAGAACGTGTAAAGCCGAATAATGAATACATGGATAAAATAAAATATTACTTTTTTGTGTGCTGTACTGACGTGGGTGGCTAAAGACAGCAATAATGTGACATGCGAGTAAGAGGGAATGATTATTGCCACCATTTATGATTCGTTTTTTATTAGCGCAGGTTATACCAATGAGTATAAAATTATACTAATTGACTTCGCTTGCGGGTGAGGTTAGATTTTTAGTCACCTTTCTCACCTGGTACTTGCCCAGGTGTCACATGGCAAGTTTTCACAGGCGCGTAGGTATTCAAGGCACACGAGACGCTACTGAAAACTTAAGGTTTCAATCGTGTGAAAATAAGTTGTCTGGGATCTCTGGGATCTTACTCTATTAGTAAAGGCGCATACTAAGCGATACGCGACAATCACAGCTCAGCGATAATTTTCCTATATTTAGTTTAAAGCTTTGCACAGTGCGTCAATCGTATAACCCCTTTAACAATAAAAACAGCTGCCGTATTATGATTGTTTAAAGCGATTATGATTCCATTGAAAGGAGGAGATACGGTTGTGCGTAAATCTGCACCCTTTTCTTTCATTTAAATCACAATTGCCATAACCATTCATAATACGGCCTCTGATCGTAATTCATACTCAACACAGTTCTATAATTTGTGTATCTCCATCTATAACATAACTACAACGAAATTAATGCTTGATAACTCCTAATTCTAATTGGGTAACTTATCTGTGCTTAAGTTCTAAACCGCTATGCAGTGAGTAAAGCGTGGAGTTTGCATTTACAGGTATAGTTATCATGTATTTTCAGCTAACGTTTAATGTTCGCGGTATGTTCAGGGAAGTTTCATTCAATAGATTGCATACTCGTGTTAGAAACTTAGCTTTTCCGGATTGAGCAAAAGCTGTGGCAAATTTTAATGAGGACCCTTTAATCTGCTACGGAGTTTTGGTATAAAAATAGATGGGTAATAAAATATTTCATAATATTTTCACATCCACACAGCGCCATCTAGTCCCAAACTAAGCTAATTGCTTTATATGCTATTAGCTCGTGTTTTGGGTACTAGAAACTGACATAACACTTACAATACAAAATCAGGCTCCGCGCAAACAAGTGTCGCTCTTTATGTGGTATCTTCTTTTTTGCGGGATCAAATTTGCAAGGTGTCCATTTTTCAGCCTAAACGCCCATTCGACGTGACTGTCAACACGTATAGTACAGTAACAGTATTGTATTGTACAAGCACGGTTACGGGTACAGGTACGGGTATGGGTACGGGTACGGGTACGGGTACAGGTACGGGTTCGGATACGGGTGCGGGTGCGGGTACGGGTACGGGTACGTGTACGGGTAAAGGTACGTACACAGTTGCGGGTACGAGTACGGGTACCTGTACAGGTACGGGTACGGGTACGCTTTGGGTACGTAGTCCTGTACGGTTATGGGTACGTGTACGGGTAATGGTGCGTGTACGGGTAAGGGCACGTGTACGGGTAAGTGTACGTGTACGGGTAAGGGCACTTGTACGGGTAAGGGCACGTGTACAAGTATGTGTACGTGTACGGTTAAGGGTACGTGTACCGTTAAGGGTACTTGTACGGGCAAGGGTACGTTAACAGATAGGGGTCGGGTACGGGTACGGGTACGGGTACGGGTACGGGTACAGGTACGGGTACGGGTACGGGTACGGGTACGGGTACTGGTACGGGTACGGGTACGGGTGCGGGTACGGGTAAGGGTACGGGTACGTGTACGGGTACGGGTACGGGTACGGGTACGGGTACGGGTACGGGTACGGGTACGGGTACGGGTACGGGTACGGGTACGGGTACGGGTACGGGTACGGGTACGGGTACGGGTACGGGTACGGGTACGGGTACGGGTACGGGTACGGGTACGGGAACGGGTACGGGTACGGGTACGGGTACGGGTACGGGTACGGGTACGGGTACGGGTACGGGTACGGGTACGGGTACGGGTACGGGAACGGGAACGGGAACGGGTACGGGTACGGGTACGGGTACGGGTACGGGTACGGGTACGGGTACGGGTACGGGTACGGGTACGGGTACGGGTACGGGTACGGGTACGGGTACGGGTACGGGTACGGGTACGGGAACGGGTACGGGTACGGGTACGGGTACGGGTACGGGTACGGGTACGGGTACGGGTACGGGTACGGGTACGGGTACGGGTACGGGTACGGGTACGGGTACGGGTACGGGTACGGGTACGGGTACGGGTACGGGTACGGGTACAGTAATAGTAACAGTACACACAGTACCACTTAGAAACTTGTACTGTACTGATGATATAACTTGGTTTACAACTTTTATAGTGCGTAGAAATGTAAATTCAAATTCAATCACTAATAAGATTCACACAACTAACTCAATGGGTGCGTAGCTCTCATTAATTCTCGCTTACTGAAGCATTACTAGGAATTGTTTGAACATTATTTCCGTTACATTGAGTCTATTTATAGTAGGCGCTATAAATCTATTTGGCCTTATTCCAGCACTAGGAACTTAGTCCGAACTTATTGTAGGTGGCCAGCTATGCGATGCCTAGTATAGGTGGTCGGTAGTACTACTATTTTAGTTATAACAGTAGTACTACTTAGCAACGTTATAATAAAATAATTTATATTTTAATTAGTAACACTTAGTGCCGTGTGGCCACACTGTGGATGTAAACTTTCTTCTTATTCACCTGCGATCCGTGGCATAAACATATTGTGTTAAATTGTGTCCCGCCGTTTCACTATAAAATTTCCAAGTTTGAGTCAAGTGGCCAACCAGATACCTGCCCCACGAGATACAGCAGTCCAGTACTATCCCTGTGTCCCACAACTAAACTTATTATTCTTGAGAGGTGGGTTTCACTTTCCAGTGAGATATCAAGTGAGTGACAATCTAGCCATTGTAGGTTATCATCAGAAGTATGTAACTCCCTATCTAGTCGGTGCGTAGTACTAAATTAAAGCTACAATGTAGTTGTACTAGGTGGCACTTGTGTGCTTACTTTACTCGTTTTCACAGCAAAACACGTATCTAATGCATTATTAAACGAGTGGTTTCCACCTGATGCTCTATATAATCGCACTTAAACGGAGTGGAATGTTTAGTTTACAAAATAAACCTTCAACATAATTGTTAAACGAAAAAAATATGTGAAAGATTTTGAATCATCTTTAGGTAAGCGTGGATTATTGTGTAAGAAGACGGTATTCTAATAAAATAACTTCGGCAACAATCACTTCACCCAGAACTCTCGATAGTACAATCAATAATTCAATCAAATTGTTACAGATCGCTAACATTTAATTGGATTGGATTGGAGTGCGCCCTTTCCGACGACGCGACGCGATGGCCCAACACAAAAGTGTCAGCTCTTCCAAGATGGCCGCCTCACCCGTGTTCGGTGATAGATAGCTTATTCCAAAGGCGGGCACGATGACAGCATAAAATGACAGTTAGTGGTGCTAATCAGAAGCGGTTGCCAACATAATGTAATAGACCTATTGTGGCGATGAAGTATTTTTCCTACCCTATCCCAAAGCGTGGGCTATCTTTGGATCATCAGTTCACTTCAACTGTTTCTAGTGTCGCGCTGCTGGGCACGGGTTTTCTCTCAACTATCTTCCAAGTTGAGAGAGTTTAGGTCTTAATCCACACACGCTGGTCAAGTGCGGGTTGTCATGTCTGTTTGTCTTGAGTCTGGGTATAATTATCTATATTTATGTATGTATTTACAAAAGAAAAGTGTTTGTAGTTTGGGATCAGATGACCGTGTGTGTTATTGTCCCACTATATTATTAAATTATATTACCTATTCATAAAAAAACCACCTTATCGTTTTCCATAGCCATTTGTAAACAAAAAACGAACAGTCAAGCGGGAAATAGGTGAGATAGTCGTAAAAGTCGGTTATTATAGGTGGTCGGAAATGGTATACCTATACATACTGAGAATTGAGGAGGACGAATGCAGTGCAGGCCAAGAAAATTGGATACCAACAAATTATTACCCACTTTTTTATTTTATACTTTTTTATTTAATACCTACTTTAAAATTTCTTATCAATCTTTTGTATTAAAGCCTGAACGCACAAGCGGTTGATGGGAATGCGTGTGGCTATTTTTTTTTTGCTGATGACCTAACCCAATTAGCCGGAAGGGCCTCTATTGGTTCACCGGACTTTTTCGATGAGCCGTCCGAGGACGGTCGAACCGATCATGTACTGTGGCAACTGCCATGAGGGCTCCCCATGTGGGGACGAACCTCGGCTCAGGACGTTGCCGGACACTCTAGTTATCGCGTGTGGCTAGCTGCACTTCGGTTTTTATATGAAACCGTATCATGATATCAACGCACCGACATTTGACCAATCCCGGTTAAATGATGCGGCTGGCCGGATTCAGCCAAGTGCTAGTGCATTCACGCTCTAAGGCGAGTTTATTAAAACTAAACTAAACAGAAAAGAACTGTAACTGACTTGTTCGTAGTCAGTAAATTTTATGTGCCTTACTAGACCCAGATATTCACTAAATATTTCTACAACAAGCTGCTCACTTGTGTAAAGAAAATGAGACTGTAAAACTAGGATGAGTTTCAAAAAAATTGTTGATGTTTTCCCTCATCGATATTGAGCAGTGGCGATGAAACGATTCATGCAAAGATGGGGTTTGAACTTGCGACCTTATTTTCAATGCAGAATTTAAGACCACTACGGTACCGCTGCTCTGAGTTTGACATTTGACGATTTATTGATATTTATTTGAATAGAAATATTTAGCACCGCTGTAGTAGTTAGTGTTAAAAATATAAAACTGATAAATATTGTGCCGAATAACTTGGCAAACAGTGTCAAAATTTCCTGCTAGGAAATCGGTACATTCGTATTCAAATGATTATTGTGCAGACCACACGATTACATTTATTTGGGATATTCTTGCTTGTTGGTTTGCTCGGATATTTGTGAGAATCGTTTGCAATAGATTGAGTGTAAACGGCCTTCCAGCCCGATTCTCGCACTAAAGACATTTGTCTCGAATTCGACATAAATCGAAAAAATGGCGAATGTCGATTAAAGCCTATTGCGTTTATCGAGTACAATTTCAAACTTTGCTGCTACTAAGATTCTATTAGTATTTATTATAAGTATTTTTTTCTTTTCTTTTGCTCGACCCGGGAATTCGCAGTACTAAGCAAACCCGTTTACTACTGAGGCAGTTTCATAGAAATAGCAAATAATATCACAATAAGTAACTACAATGCTTTTCTCCTGTTAGTGCTTGAGCTTCAGTACGCTGTTTCTACTTAACTAAAAAGCATGTTTCAGTTATAATTTTCTTTTTACTTTTTTAATTCTTGACAACGGCATGACCTCACAATTTGGCCACGAAATACAACGTAGATACGCGACTAGCGATAATGTCCTTGTGAGAATATACATAGCTTTATGTTTGGTTCATTGATTGTTTTTTGTTTTATTTCTTTTGTCTCATCATTTCTATTTTTCGTTATCTAAATGTATCCTCTTGCATTTATAACTCAGTGTAGGTACTGTGTAAACGCGTCTCTGGTTCCTAAGATTTAAAGATCTAGTTTAGGAACCGCATGTAAATTTTATTTGTAAACTTGTTAAGTTAATAAATTATTCTTATTCTTATTCATCTCACAAAGCTAGATTTCAAATTGTAAGAAGTCAAAAGATCAATTTTTTTTGTACTGATTTTACCAATTTTTAATTTCGGTTTTGCCGTGTTCCGGTGCAATATGTGGCGACACCATTTAAGGAGGGGAGGGGGGGCGTAATTTTTGCTCCTTTATGGTATACCATATGGAACCTCATTCCACTGCCACCTTCCCACCGAAAATCATTCGTAATCACGAGTGAATAGGTATATTGGGCTGGGGCGTTCCATCGTGGACTATCATTGCTTAACATCAAGCAAGTTGTAGTCAAGCACAAACCTATGAATAACTAAAGCAGAAATAACAAACTTATGAATTTAGCATCTGTAGCTGAACTAGGCAATGTATGTATTTCTGCTATCAATAATCATCAATATTTTGCAGGAAATTTTTTAAATAGTACACAACATTTTTTTATTATTTTGTATAGTAATCCTTACTATCCTTACTAACATTATAAATCCGAAAGTAACTCTGTCTGTCGGTCGCGCTTACTCGCCAAAACTATGGAATCGATTTAAATTAAATTTAAAGATAAGAAAGGTATGGAGACAGTTTGAGAGCCGGGGAAAGACATAGGATAATTTTTAACAGAAAAAACAGGTTATTGGTTTAGCGCGATAACCGATACATACCCGCGGGTGGAAAGCTAGTAGATCATATTACCTAAATGGACAAAACAATTCTGCTGTCATTCATTACCTACCTTAACAGTAAGAAAACTGTAAAATCCGTATGAAAATATTTTGTGGCCTTAAGTTACGTTGAAAGAGGTTTCATGCGAGTCATTCCGTGATACAATTTTCAGCTAAAGGTTTTAAAAAGGTCTGGAGTGTATGAGAATTACTATCTACCTACTTAGATCTCTACTTTACTTGTATTTTTAACTCAACTCCAAAACGACGGAGCTGTTATAAGTTTCACGTGTCTCTATTTGTGTCTGTCTGTGGCATAGCTCACGAAAGAGTGAAGCGATTTTGATGTTCGTTTTTTGTTTGAAAGATGAATTAGTCGGAATTGTTAAAAATAACAAAAAGAATAGGTATTAAAAACATATTTAATTTGTATGTACCTAATATTGGGATTCAGAGATGTAGCAAGTTTGAAAAATGCAAATAACCAATAAGTACTTTTTAACAGACCCTAAAACTTTGAAAGAAATCTACTTTATAACGAATTTTATTGCGGTCCACCCGTGATCATGTAGTCTGAAATGTTTTTGAAACGTTGGGATCTAAAATTTAAGATATACTGCTATAAAATCGGCCATAAAGTAGTTCAACTAGTAATTATGTTTACTGGTAATTAACTGGTGGTAGGCTTCGGCCGTGGTTAGTGACCACCCATCAGACAAAGCCGCACCGCCAAGCTGCTTGCCGTGTTTTGGTGCGATGTCTGGTGACACCATTTAAGGGGGTAGGTCGAAATTGTTGCTTTTTTATGGTTTTAACCATAAGGAGCCTCATTTCACCGCCACCTTCTTACCGAAAGTCAGTCGTAATCACGAGCGAATCGGTACTTTGGGCTGGCGGGTCCCATCGTAGACTACATCATTGCTTAACATCAGGTAAGTTGTAATCAAGCGCCAGCCTATTCAAGAATAAAAAAAACAGTTTTATTTTAATGTGTAATATTCGAGTAAATCTAAGAAAATACTATGTAGATCCTAAAACTTATTTTGACTGTCTTTCGATGTATACCTAAATACCTAATTACAACTAACTGTGCCTACACACGTGGCCAGATAAACATGTTTATCTGGCCACGCCTGGCCATCTATAAACAAATTTGTTGGGTAAAAAAAATTATATAATCTATAATACCAACCTACTGCCAAATATGAATTAGAGATTATGCATTCATTATTCGCCTTTGCAGTGGAGAGGCCCGGCGGTGGCTTAGTAGTATCGGTCTCGCCATCGAAAAAAAAGGTAACAGGTTTTATCCCCAGCCGTGACCACACATTTTGGTGTGAATCGTTACATCGCCACTGCTCAATATTGGAAGACATCGTGAGACATGTGACTTCCACCAAGCCACACTTGGCTAGCGTGGATTAAGGTCCAAACGCTTTCGAATTCTAAGCTATTTGAAAGAGAGAAAGATAAAGAATAAAGAAAGGAGTCGCCGTTTTGGTAAAATTACCTATTTATTAAAAAAGTACTTTGTAAAACTTCAATTTAATAAATCATGTACCTATTTAGATACCACTTAAGGCTTTACAATGTAAAATAAGTAATACATAAACAAGTTTGAAGCGACATTTAATGTTGTTCAAACATTTTATAGTACATTTTATTTGAAGATGTAAACTCACAACATTGTTTGATTTTATTTCGATCATTCGATATGTACCAATAGACTTAATTTATGTCAGGAAATCGATATCGGAACAAGAAATAAGCAACGATCTGTGTGGAAGTTATGGGTGAGTGAATTCGATCAAATTACGGTTTCCTGAAGAGAACTCCATTGGCTTTATTTTTTAAATACATTCGGTTTCTTCTAAGACATTGTTTGCAACGTTCATTGGTACATATAATATGGTTACTTACAATTTACTAGTTATTTTCCTATAAAATAGGTACAGTAAAATAGTTAATTAAAAATGATATTTTTTACTAAAGCGATATATTTTGTTTCAGCTTGGGACCAGATAATCGTGTGTGTTAACGTCTTAGAATATTTTATTATTATTATTAAAAATTAAGCGTAACTTTTTCTATGAGAGAGCGACGTGAGCACATGTTATGTGCTAGGACTTTTATTCTTGCCCCAGATGGTCACATACGTTGGCCTATTATTAGGCCATCGTGTGTGACCATCCGGGGTAGGCATATACTCTCCCAATGGAGAAGACATCAGTCAATTCGTTCCAGCTAGATTAAGACGTATTAAGTTAATAATATATTAAAAAAATATATCTATAAAATCTACGTTATGTAAGAAAGCGTATTATAAAATTTCAGACTAGGTATCTAACGGATAAAAACGTTTCGAATTAAGTCGCTCTAATTCAACACACTAAACAAACAAAATATAAAATATACTAGATATAAGTACTTCATTTAAAAAAGTAAAAAAGCCTACTGATTTTTTTTGGCAGTGTTTCTCAGTAGTTGCTAGTCATTCACTGCACGGTTGGAAAAGAAATTGGCCTATTTTTATGTAGACTTGCTTCTCAAAAAAAATAAAGCATATTTTGATTTGATTTGAATATCGTTAAATAAAACAAAAGTAATAAAATCAGCACGTATAAGAAATAATCATTCGAGGACTTGTGACATCCATGAACCCGCATTTATCCAGCGTGTAGATTACGGCGTAAACTCTCTCAACTTGTAATGTAGTTGAGTGACTCGTGCCCAGCTGTGGGACACTAAAAATACTGACGTGAATAGAACAAAGAAATAGGTGCACTTGAGCTACGAACAAACACACATGAAACGTCTCTTTCCTAAGCACACTTCAATACCTCCATATTTATCGTAACCACAAACTCCACCTTCTATTTGGTTAGGGAGCGACCATCGTGTAGCATTCTCACCCTTCGAAAGAACAGGTGTGCCCAGTCTTATACAAATACTTAGTACAGAACCCACAAAAGGTATAGAACGCATGTTTTCATAGCAAATACGAAACGTATATGAACCCTAATAAGGTATCCTTTCACACGATATTTATTTAGGCACTTTAATACTTGGATAATAAGTGTTCGGTTTAAGTTCAAGATAATTAAATTTTGTTTTGTTTGAGGGATTTGTTGAAGTTATATTATAGTAATGTTTGTTTAATGAATTTTAATTACACCCAGTCTCGTGATAAATAGACATGTTCATCACACAAATGTCTGTCTCGGATGAGAATCTATCCCAGGAATCTAGCGAAAAGCACCGGCCACGTCACCCGCTCGTCAATGTCAATTCTATTGTTATTTAAAGCCAGAAGGGGTACAATAAATAACCAAACTGCTTACTATTTTGCAATATAATTCGCCAAAGCCACCATTATGTGTATTCGATTTTATTATACCATCGAGTCCATTCGATTATCATTTAGATTTTTTGATTACAATTTAAACTTATCGATTATAAAAATCTTAAATAATAAATTACCATAACATTTTATTTAAACTAATATTTAAATAGTTTGGTAACACTATTAAAGCTTAAAATCTTTAGAAATAGGCTACATTTTATTTATACAAACAACCTTTCAATTTTAATCTTTATCTATGTTTAGATAGTACTTGTGTTATTAATTCTTTAGAAGCAGCATGAAAAACATTATTTAGCGTGAATATTATACTACAAATAAACAGATGAAAACTGTTTGTATTCTTCTGCGAAAGAACGCGAAACGCTTAAATCTTTTAGTTTTATTAAATATATAGGTAGTTAGTTGTGTTTCTTTGTGGAACTGAAAAAAATGCTAGGAAAATAAATTTATTAAAAAAAATTTTTCTTTAGCAGCGGTGGCGTAGTGGTATGTCGCCTTTAAATTATAAGGTCTTACGTCCAATACCCTACTGGGTGCTGGAGCAGTGTCGTAATAAGGGCAATAAATTGGTGAAGTGTTAACACTTTACAGTCCTGAAACAGTGTGGGTGGGGAATATTTATTTTGCCTTTTTTTATTTTATTATGTAGGTATAGATGCAGATAACAGATAAGCATATTACAATGAAAGTCATGTCAGAAACTAGTGCGTGAACCTGACATCCAAATTACAGCTGTACACAACATTCACATTACAAATAATCACACATACACACGCGCCACGGTAATCCTTTTCTTAACACACTGCTGGGCACGGGTCTTCACTCAACCATCTTACGAGTTTAGAGAGTTTAAGCCATAATCCACACCCGCTAGCCAAGTACGGGTTGGTGGATGTCACATGTCCTAAACCTATTTTCTGGATCTGGATTGGATTTCAGATTTGTACTTCAGACTCACAAAACATCTTATACCTCATATTTGTCACGTACTTACTTATATTTCCAAGCTAAGAAGTCAGTTTGAAAACAATACGCGTAAAGTAGCTCAGTGGTGTTTTCCTTTATTTAGCTAATGCCTTGATTCAACGGTATAAGTTGGTGAGAGTGTTCAACATGGCGAGTACTCGGCTGTCTGATTTCTCCAAAATATTTTTTTCTATCAACCAAATATAATTTAAGACGAACACACATTGTTAACAAGCAGAGGAGTCCAAATATCAATTTCCGTGCATTCAAACGATTTTGCAATAAAATTACTGTGATAAATAGTGATATTTTAGAACATTATCTCACACGGTCAACTGATGCGGGCAATTTTACGTGTCCCGGAGCTTAGCCGGGTTCTGATCACGAGTCTCTTTGGAATGCTGCTATTAATCCTAGCTTACAGCAGTTGCGGGATTGCGGTGGTGTGTTAAATCTAATAAAAAAATAGAAATAGAAATCCGTTGAACTTACGGATCTTTCGGGTGTTCCCGTAACTGTATTACCTAAGTTGAGGGAGATTAGCTCTTGTGCAACAAGCTTAGTAACCAAACTGCTTACTATTTTACAATATATTTCGCCAAAGCCACCATCATGCGTATTCGATTATTATACCATCGAGTCCATTCGATTATCATTAAGACTCTTTGATTACAATTTAAACTTATCGATTTTAAAAATATTAAATAGTAAATTACCATAACATTTTATTTAAACTAATATTTAAATAGTTTGGTAACACTATTATAGCTTAAAAACTTTAGAAATATGCTACATTTTAAACAAACAATCTTTCAATTTTAATCTTTATCTATGTTTAGATAGTAAACTTGTATAATAAATTCTTTAGAGAAAAACATTATTTAGCCTGAATATTATACTACAATAAACAGTAGAAAACTGTTTGTATTCTTCTGCGAAAGAATGCGACTTAAATCTTTTTATTAAACAGATAGGTAGGTAGTTGTGTTTCTTTGTGGAACCAAAGAAAAATGCTAGGAAAAGTGAAAATGCATGCATTAGTATAGTAAATTTTTCTTCAGCAGCGTTGTGTAGTGTATGTCGCCTTTAAATAAGGTCCAATACCCAATCGTGCTTACTACACATTTTTGTGTAAATTGTTTTTTGTAAATAAAAAACAATCTGTATATAAAAGCATGTCTTAATGGAATAGGTGAAAATTAAATCTTTTCTTCTTTTGTCTGGACATAAGGGTTTGAATAAGGACAAAAAATTGGTGAACTATTAACGCTTTACATTCCTGATGCAGAGTGTGGGTGAGGAATATTTATTTATCTATTTTTATTTTATTATGTAGGTACAGATGCAGATAACAGATTAGCATATTACAATGAAAATCATATCAGAACATAGTGCGTGAACCTGACATCCAATTACAGCTGTACACAATATTCACAATGCAAATAACACACACACACACACACACACTCACACACACGCCACGGTAACCTTTTTTAGTGTCAAACTGCTGAGCACTAGTCTTCACTCAACTATCTTACGAGTTTAGAGAGTTTAGGCCATAATACACACCCGCTAGCCAAGTACGGGTTGGTGGATGTCACATGTCCTAAACCTATTTTCTGGATCTGGATTGGATTTCAGATTTGTACTTCAGACTCACAAAACATCTTATACCTCATATTTGTCACGTACTTACTTATATTTCCAAGCTAAGAAGTCAGTTTGAAAACAATACGCGTAAAGTAGCTCAGTGGTGTTTTCCTTTATTTAGCTAATGCCTTGATTCAACGGTATAAGTTGGTGAGAGTGTTCAACATGGCGAGTACTCGGCTGTCTGATTTCTCCAAAATATTTTTTTCTCTCAACCAAATATAATTTAAGACGAACACACATTGTTAACAAGCAGAGAAGTCCAAATATCAATTTCCGTGCATTCAAACGATTTTGCAATAAAATTACTGTGATAAATAGTGATATTTTAGAACATTATCTCACACGGTCAACTGATGCGGGCAGTCTTACGTGTCCCGGGGCTTAGCCGGGTTCAGATCCCGAGTCTCTTCGGGATGCTGCTATTAATCCTGGTTTACAGGAGTAGCAGTTGCGCGATTGCGGTGGTGGGTTAAATCTTAAAAAAAGCAGAAAATTTCATTGAAAATCAGGATCTCTCGGGTATACTCCCAAATATGTTAGAATTAGAGGGATATTAGCTGTTGTGCAACAAGCTTAGTGAGGTTTGGTGGGTGTCACAATTAGTCCTCAAATGTTTAGTTATAAAACCAATAACAAAAGCGTCGCGTAATATATTTTTGATTTCACTTGCTCATTTATTCGCTTGTAACGTGTAAACCAAGCATAAATACGAGCTCAAGCTTGTGGCCTGTCACCTGTCAACTCCTCTTAAGCTTTCATAATTTTCTTTTTTCTTTTTAACGTCGGTATTCCCTTTTATCAAGGTATTGTGAAATTAAAAAGTATGAAGTGTAGTACGAGACGGCGGCTAAGTTTAATTATCTATTAGAAGGTAAGGCTTGTTTCTTAGAATTAATCTTACGGCCTTATTCATATAAAAGTTATAAGACTTTTAGTTAAAATGGACTTTGTCTCTTTCTTAGTAGTATAAATGTCGAGAAGAAAGACAATGACAAACGAATTATAAATCTATTTTAGCTATAATGATATAATGAGCATTGTATTTATGAATACAGGGGTAAATATTTAAGCATTATTCTAATGGTGTGTAGCGGTATTGAACTCAGCTTTGGTATTGGTCACGGGTTCGATTTTGTGTTGTGTATAGGACACTTAAGGTTATTTTGTTGATTGCGGTTTATATTAGTTTTTATAAGTATCACATAATTTCGGAAACTAATTAAATTATTTGTTTTTTTGTTATTTATTTCGGATTATTTTTTATAGTTTCTATGCCCTCATAATTGTGACAGGTGTAAGTCCTCCGAAGCGTCGGGATATTACTTATATTTGACTGGCCATATTTACTATATTTGATTGGCATGGTGGCATAGTGGCCAGTGATCCTGACTGCTAGGCTGGACCTGACTGCTAACTAGCGCCCCGGGTGTTCCATCGCGCATCTTAGCCAGAGTGTCACGGTGACGGTAACCACAAGTGACACAACCGTGACAAGAAGTATCATACCTACTTAAAGATCGGTTGACAACTATAAAACATTACCTGGTCTAAAAAAGGAAAAGTTTTGTGTAAAATGTTCATAACCACTCTTAAAGAACGTTTATTCTTGCCAATCTTTTTACTACAAAATTGGGTTATGACTCCAACAAACTCTTTTACCTCCCAATTTCAAAAGAAATGAAGAATTTCGGGAGAACTTTATTATAGCTGAAATTCATTGCTTTAGAGGTAGTTGGTCTAATTTATGACTATGAAGGCGAAGTTTTTGTCATATAAGTATTATACTAGAAGTAATATAAAACAATTTATTTCTATTGAACTAGTTGTCTCAGCAAATACCGCATATTTTGTTTTTGTGACTTTTTCTATGTTTAAAGATTGATTCTGCTACCAGCTTTCGCCCAAATATTCGCTCGTTTGGTATTATAATATAATATAATATAATATAGTGGGACATTAACACACACGGTCATCTGATCCCAAACTAAGCAGAGCTTGTACTATGGAAATCAGATAACTGGTAATATACTACATATAATACTTTTCTTTTGTAAATACATACTTAAAAATAGATAATTACTCCCAGACACAAGACAAACAGACATATTTAAACAAATGTTTGTCTCGGGTGGAAATCGAACCCACGATCTGCGGCGTGAAATGCAAATATCTTACCGACCACGCCACAGGCCCGTTAGGATTTAAAGTAGCCTTTGTGCTAATCCAGACTATAATCTATCTTTGTGCTTTGTGCTAAATTTAATCTAAATCCATTTACTAGATTTTGTGTGAAAGAGTAACAAACATCTATACCTCCAAACATCCATGGGCCAACTGGCATGTCTAAGAACTAATCATTCAAGGACGTGTGACATCCACCAACCCGCACGTCGCCAGCGTGTGTGGATTAAGGTCTAAACTCTATCAATGCGTAAGATAGTTGAGGGAAAACCGGTGCCCAGCTGGGGAACACTAAAAAAGGGTTGAAGTGAAGGAGAGGACGGCGACTGTGTCTGTAACAAAGTTTATACTAGCACAGACACAGAAGTTTACTCCATCTATGATGCACAACGCTTACTGATGGAAACTGTATTAAGCTTTCGAAAACGAAGATTGTAAACATTTATTCATCTAAAGAGTCGCGAACGCTGCAGTGATGCCTAATACTTTTATTAGGCAGTACTCTGCCTTTGTTTAAAAACAATTAAAAGAAAAGTCATAGATTTGAATTTACAAATCTTGTACACAATTTTTAAGGAAATGTCAATCAAACTTAACGTACGTAACGTGACTTAGTTATACAATTTCCAACTTTATCCCATTGCTATAGAGTTAACTATCCTTTGACTTATCCGCTAAACATTCCCGACTTTTGTACCACGAAGTGTCTCTTGGCATGAGTGCTGTTACGCAGTAGGTCGACTCTTTGCACTAATTGCTGTAGACACTACCTTCTCTGACATCCGAAGTATGTCGGATGCGGAAAGGAGTTTCAAATTATGTTTTAACTCTTGAAAAAAAGTCGTTCTATAAATTTTACGATTGTATCTGTGTACAAACTTGTTACAGCAATTTGAAGTTATTTGTGTAAAAATTATTTTGAAATTATGTTAGGTACTTAGAATTATTTTGACTAGACTTTTAGCGTACCTAGTGGTTAGTGATCCTGACTGCTAAGCGAGAGGTAGTGGCTTCGATTCTCACCCAGAACCAACTTTATATGATGAGCAAAAGGTTTGTTCTGTGCATGGGTATAATTTATCCATAAAATGTATGTATGTAACTAAAAAAGTTCTTATTTTTTATTCTGATATAGGATTGCGCTTGACTACAACTTGCCTGATGTTAAGCAATGATGTAGTCTACGATTGGGACGCGCTCGCCCAATATATCGATTTAACAAATGATTTTCAGTTAGAAGGTGGCAGTGGAATGAGGTTCCATATGATTAGAAACCGTGAAGAAGCAACAATCGGGACTCACTTTCTTAAAGGGTGTCACCAAACATCGCGCAGGTACACGGCAAAGCTGCTTGGCGGTGCGGCTTTCTCTGTTGGGTGGTCACCAACCACGGCCGAAGCCGAACCAGTTGATTATCAGTAAGTAAACAAAATTATTTACCAGTTGATTGTCACCTGATTTGCACCACTCGGGGACCATGTGTGGGGATTCAGATATAATATATAAGTTAAAATATTAACAAAAAAAACCGACTTCATGGATGCCATTCTCAGAACTAAACCTAATTGAATTGGGACCACACGGGAAGCATCAGCTTTCAATTAAAAAAAATATCAAAATCGGATCACCCATTCGAAAGTTCTGAGGTAACAAACGTAAAAAAACATACAGTCGAATTGATAACCTCCTCCTTTTAGAAGTCGGTTAAAAAGGTGCACTCCCACGGACGAAGGTGACTCAACCCCAAAGTAATCTAATACTAGTTCTAAGTACCCATAACACAAGCAAATATAATTGCTCAATTTAGGACGAAAAGGCGCCGTGTATGTGTGAAATTATTATTATTAAATTCGTGTTAGTAATAATAAATTATGGTCTACTTTTGTTTTATGCTTTTAAATTTTATGTTTTAAATTTCATAAGTTTTCTTCTTACTGCTATATCTACTACACATACACATAGAATAAAACATAAACATTCCTACACTCAGATACATACACATTCCTGACATACACACTAACTGAACACAACAATTTAATCATTTTCTATTGTTTTTCTTTTCTTGTATTTTTGTTTTTTTATACATTTATACATATATTTTTAGTGTGTAAATTTCTATTGTCACTGGCGCTCCTATATGAGGAACTACTGACTCTAATAGTAGGTACAGTTAACCTAGTTTCGGAGTCAGGGGTCCATTTTCTTCGTGTAAATAATGGGTGAGACTAGTTACTAGTCTCACCCATAATCTCTGTATTTTGTCACCTTGCTGTTAATTTCTGTGTTGAGTTATGATAAATGATTATTATTATTTCTTATTCCGAGCACTAGTCGTCTCTCAACTATCACATGCTGATATTTGAGCTGGCAGCAACTGAACACATCCAATAGAATTTGACGCAAATGTGATTGTGCCTATTCGTGCTTCCCATAAAATACAGTCCATTTTTGCGAGGGTATCTTTTATGCATGATGAAGGTAATTAACCTAAAATCACAGTTGTTAGTCATTATAATTTATTTATTTATTATGATTATTTATTTATACTATGTAATGTCACGCGACAGTTCAGTATAGTCTGTTTATGTTAGGGCGTCTTCAAGGCCTTATATAATAGCAAGTGATTCAATTACCCATCACTTCCACTTTCAAACAGATAAACTTAATAGAGTTGTCCCTCTCATTTAAAACCGCGCCAAAATCCGCCATTTTTGAATCACACAATTAACGATACCTTAAAAATCGCAATTCATTCATCTGTTTTGAGGCTGAGTCACCTACGTACGACCGTGGGAGTGCACCTTTTATTTGAATCCCCACACGTGATCCCCGGATGGTACAAATCAGGTGACTATCAATATTAAGCTTTGGCCGTGGCTAGTGACCACCCATCAGACAAAGCCGCTCCGTCAAGTGGCCTTGCAATATTCTGGTGCGATGTCTGGTGACATCATTTCAGAGGGTGGTTAAGAATAGTTTCTCTTTCATTGTTTTTATGCTTTCAAGTATCATTCTACTGTTACCTTCTCACCGAAAATCGTTCGTAATCACGAGTGAATCGGTATATTGAGCAGGCGCGTCCCATCACAGACTACACCATTGCCAAGTTGTAGTCAATCGCAAACCTATTTCACTATTATAAACAATACGTGGTAATAAAGAAATTTACCTAGAAACGTACATATAAAATACGAGTCAGAAAATATAACCCTTCTTTGGAAGTCGGGTAATAAAAGGAACAAAAATAGTTTTTTTTTTAATATTCTGGGACATTAAGACACACGGTTATCTGGTCCCAAGCTAAGCAGAGATTGTGTTGTGGAAACCAGATAACTGGTAGATGCAATACATACAATTCTTTTCTTTTGTAAATATATACTTATAATAGATATTTACACCCAGACTCGACACAAATGTTCATCACTAATGTTTGTCTCGGGTGGGAATCGAACCCACGACCTGCGGCGTGAAAAGCAAGTATCTTACCGACCTCGCCACCGGCCCGTCAAATATAGGTAAGTAACTGACACATACAATTTTCAATGTGAGACCAAAGGATTCGATTTCAAACCATTTTTACAACTGTGGAGAATACTAAAAACCTTATTTTTAGTATTTCACGATTATTACTTAGTTATTATTTGACTTTATTCGATTCTCTCGGGATTTTCTTAAGGTAAACATCCACTGTACTACTTGTTATTTAAAAAATATATTATCTAAAGTTTTTTTATAACATTTAGAAAACAGTTAGTTAGAGTGTTAACTATAAGCTGCCAAAATGCGGTTGACATAAAATATTACTTACATTTCCGGTTACATATTACACGCGTAAATATAAAAAAATGTTTTTGTTGATATTTCATTTATGTAGGGCCTTACAATTTTTGATCCCACTGTGCCGGTTAACGTGCAGCGCATGTGGTATGTTAAATTACCGTTTTCAGCCCATCGGGCCCGTCGTGCTTGATGTACCCATTAGTTCTCATTAGTACCGTCGGACTTATGATACTGGGCTGCGAGATTCACTCGTTGCATTCACCGAACAGTATTGATGTTACATGTAGTTGTCAAATATTAAGCAAGCTATTTAATTGACAGCTTGTATGCTATCGTTACACTATAGTGTACTACAAACTTTATTTAAATCATATAAACCACATTCCATAAGTATCGCAGATTGTGACATTTTCACACAATGATTCATTTTATTTGAGCATAAAATGTAGATGGATGCTTACCTTTACAACTCAAACAGCCATTGCCTTTCGTTCCGGTATTGTTTGGTTAGGAGCAGATTAAACCGGTTTTTACCGGTTACTTAAGTCTACTTAATTTCAGTAAAATAATATTGTGTGATCGTCGCCTTGTGAGTTTTATTGTTAGTTACATTAATATTTACGAAATGGAATGAAAACACTATTTTTGCTGTTAGTCTACGAGAAATTGGCAAATTTCTATTTAGGTTGCCTAATTAACACAATATAAGGAAGTTTAACCCACGTGTTTATAAACGTCATAAAAGCTAAAATATAGCTAAAATAGGTTTAGGTATAATTCGTTTGTCTTTGTCTATCATCCTGACATTTATACTAGGTGAGAAAGAGACAAAGTCCATTTTACGTAAAGAGTTTTATAAGTTTTTGTGAATAAGACCATTAGTGTTTATTTGTAAGAATAACACATATATGGAAGTCCTTGATTGCTTTATTGGTAAGTCTGTTTACATAATAGCCGCAAGGTAACCGTTCGAATTTAGACACCTTCAAGACGTTATAGTTTATAAATCTTAGTAATAAAGAAGTTAGGTATTGTCATGAGGTCGCAGGTTCGTAAGACACTAAAACGAGTTGAAGTGAAGTATATAGTTAGTAGTAGAAGTGAATCATCATTATATAATAATAATAATATAGTGGGACATTAACACACACGCTCATCTGATCCCAAACTAAGCAGAGCTTGTACTATGGAAACCAAATAACTGGTAATATACTACATATAATACTTTTCTTTTGTAAATATATACTTAAATATAGATAATTACACCCAGACACAAGACAAACAGACATATTTAACAAATGTTTGTCTTGGTTGGGAATCGTACCCACGACCTGCGGCGTGAAAAGCAAGTATCTTACCGACCACGCCACCGGCCCTTGTCGGTCTCTCTTATATGTTACGTCATCCGATTCACATTGGTGGTCATATCATACCCGCTCACAGAGATGGAGGAGTCAGTTTCCACGAACTAAATCAAGACAGTCAAAATGATTGAATAGTTATGTTAAGTTCAAAAAATAAATGCAAAAACTTAAAAAAAAAGTCTTTTAAAAATTTCTTACATACAAGTCACTTCAAATCCAATGAAGTAACACAGAAATCGATTATGCAAAACCATTTACTATGTTATTTACTTGGGTTCGCTACGACACTGCTACGAGAAATGCTACGAATGTACTACGAGATCCGTGTGCTACGGCGTAGCGTATGCAAACACATTCCTTGCCTGACGTGACTTTGTAATAGATTGTTGCACTTTATTTAAATCTCTATGTATTATTGGTTGTAAAACGTTTATTATGCACATTTAGATAAAACATATGTCACTTCAACTCTTTTTAGTATTCCACAGCTGGGCACGGGTCTACTCTCAACCATCTTAGAGAGAGTAGTTGAAAGAGTTTAGGCCTCAATCCACACATCCTGGCCAAGTGTCGATTGGTGGATGCAAGGTGCTTTAAGTTTAAATGACTGTTTCTTAGACATGCCGGTTTCCTACAAGTTGTTTTCTTTCACCGATATTACGTAGCGGCGATGAAACAATTCAAAGATGTGTGGGCATGGAGCCTATACGGCTGGGCCACTGCTGCTTATTCCAAAACCTATGTAACACTAAGTTTAGGTACAATTACAATTAAAATAGGTGCTTATCTGCGGTAACGACTGGGTCTAGTCAAGCTAGTGACCCCAAAGTCGTTTTTAACGACTAGGTCTAGTTAAGCAAGTGACCCCAAAATCAATTTTTAACGACTAGGTCTAGTCAAGCTAGTGACTCCAAAGTCAATTTTTAACGACTAGGTCTAGTCAAGCAAGTGACTCCAAAGTCAATTTTTAACGACTAGGTCTAATCAAGCAAGTGACTCCAAAGTCAATTTTAAATCATTCCAATAATATCAGAAAAAAATACAGTGGTACCTACTTGAAGTTTTCTTTTGTGAAGTAATTGTTATACTGATGACTGTAATAAACATAATTTAAAACGATTAAAATACTAAACAAGGAGATAAAAATGATAGAAAAGAACTACGAAGAATATTAATTCTGTGTTCTGTTACAAGTTTTTGATTCAATTCTCTAACTACACTTTTTCTTCTTTATTAAATCATAATTTAATAAAGAATAATTCATGATATTCACGGCTTAATGTAATATTTATACTAAAATAATCACTTTCTCAAAGTTATATTTCCCTACAATCGCGAGAAGATAAACATAATTCTTTCAAGTTTTTGTTCTGAGTTTGTTTGTGTTTTGTTCACATGAGGATAGTGTACTTACGCCAGTGTTGTGTACAGTGCTGGCTATATTTATGTTGTATAACTAAAGCATAAAGTTTGCAGTTTTGCTGCAATTGCCTTCGAAATACGAACTTTAAACTTATGCGCTCTGTAAATATCTCGTAAACTAAATATCGTTAGCGTTAGCGTATTTTCTCAACTATCTTAAGAGTTGAGAGAGTAATTATTGTAAAAATGTTTAATTTCTAAACACTTTTTATTTAAATTAAAGTTGTATTAGGCCATAAGTGTCTTCAATTTCATCAAAAAACAAGCACAACGTAAAATAGGAATTAGTCAAAACACTGCCTTGTCTCAACCATGAAGTCACTTAATAATTGTGTATAAGTTACTAGTGACTAAAACCACACACTATCCCGTTTGAACGCACCATTAAGACATCAACTCACATAGAATTAGTGGGCCCATTTGGCAAAGTTCCAAGCAAAAACAATAAGAACTCGAAAAATAAAACTATTGAAAATTCATTTGGAAAACGACCTACAGAAAAAATGTTGTCGGACAATCTTGATGGTGTATAGATGACGCTTAAGCATCAGGGTCTTTTAGCGTATTTTCGTTGGCGTCACAAGATAGATGGGTAAAAAAAATCTATTGGTATCTATGGGATGGCTTTTGCAGCAATAAATACGTTTTTGATCGTGAATTTTTCTTGTTTTTGCTCTCAATAATCTGTCTATAAGCGTAGAAGATGTTTACTTAAGTACTTATTTTGTCAATAAAGTTTACTTAACAACAATGTTTGTTTCATTGTCATCATTATCAGTCTATTCTAGTCCACGGCTGGACATAGTTTTCTCAGTTCTTTCCAGCCGCCCGCTGAGATTGTCACTCCACAGTCTGAGGATGTTCGCTACGTTTGCCAATTCGTGGTCTCCACTCAAGAACTCGTTTACCCCAGCGGTTGTCGGTTCTGCGGCAGATATGGCCGGCCCACTGACACTTCGGCTTACTAAACCAGTGGGCTATGTCTATTACATTAGATTTATGTCAATCACTTCATTGCGTATTCGATCTTTCAGAGAGACACAACATTTGTTTAAAACAAGTTTATTTAATAATAAAAACATGTTTAAAAAGTTAAAGTATAAAAAAAGGTGTTACAAAATTCAATGAATTTTCCTTCACACCACGGACTAGTAAAATTAATAGGTTAATAAACTTCATCAACTCTAGTTAATATAATAGTATTGCGAGTGTAATGCAATTTCTCGGTCCAACGACCATCAGTCCCCAAGTCTCGGCGCAATTAGTGTGACAACATTATTTTTGTGTTCACCCTGTACCTTTTCGTTTGGGTAACGAACGCTGAAATTCGTGGTAGCCCCCAGGGTACCGCTAAAGTAAATATTAAGGATTTGTGATCAAATTATTGTTATATTTTTCATTATTTTTTTTTCTATTATTGGTAAATAAGCTTGGTTTTGTGTGGTAATAAGGATTTTTGTTAGTTTTATATTTGTCTAGGGAGTTCTATACAAAATCAACTTATTTTTATGCCTAAATAGACTTGCGCTACCACAACTTGCCTGTTGTTAAGCAATGATGGAGTCTATGATGAAACGAGCTAACCCAGTAAACACCAATTCCCTCGTGACTTGAAGACAGGCTATCGGGAAACGGAGATGCCCGCAGCGAATTTCACAGCTTGGTAAATAATAACTTGGTTCGCATAATAATAGTGCAATGCTGCTACCATCTCTGTTCCTCGTTATCTGTAGTCTGTGTTCAAATCACGAGTGAGTCAGTATTTTGGTAAGCGTGTATCATGGTAGACCACATCGTTGCCTAACAGGGAAATTGTAGTCATGAGCATAAGTTTAAAGATTTATTCTTTTGAAACCTAGTTCCTTAGAGAAAAGCGCCTTATCCTATTCTCTCGTTCAAACCTAACCTTGACGAGTATAACAGAATTGCTGTCTCTTACAAACTAGCAGTGTGAGAAAAAGACGAATTTCTATGAATTAGTTATAGATGCCTAACTGGTATTTTTTTTTTAATTTACGCGAATATCACACATTCAAATAAGGTGACTGAGGTATTAATCACAATTATTACAGGCTACCTACAAACTTAATATTATTTAAGATGCGTTTAAAAAAAACTGCGATAAAATCTGTTCAACAATAGCTTTATTTCGATGTCAAACTAGTTAACGCCTTGATTTCAGCCATGTTTTAGTTAATAATGTTTTTTAAACTGAACAACAATGGTTCAGCTTTATTATTAACTGATTAAAATGTCAAACTCTACCTAAGGCCCCTCGAAAACGGGCCACCGACCAGCCATCGGTGGCTGTTGCGCGCTACCGCCATATTTGTAACAAGTCAACAGCAAGCGACAGTCGCTGGTGTTTGGAAGTCGCGACATTTTATAACCCGCTCCCGGTGCGCTGTCTAACAATGGACTCCGTCACGGAAATTTTGCTCGCACTATTGATAATATGCAGCCAATGTACACATCACCGACGCCGCCTTTAAGGTTCATTCAATTTTAACTGGTAATACAGTAAAACATAACGACAGTGCCGGGTGTCCGCGTTTTATGTGGTCCATAGTGATCCCTAGTGGTCCGTAGCGACCACTAGTGGCTCACAGCGACCACTAGTGTCGCGTCGCGGACACTGCTGTAGCAAGTGGCGGCGCGTCTGTAAAAATATATGAAAAAGTATGATATGTAAATGTTGCTGGCTACCAGTGACTTTGGTCGGTGTACCGTTTGAGCGGAGCCTAGTTATTGTTGATCTACTTAACAGTTAACTTGTTAAAGTGGTCGTTAAAGCCTCTTTTGTTAGATTACTATCGCACACTAATTAACCTTTTTGTAAGTATTCATCAAATTAATTAATACTGTTGCAGGCTTAGTTAATTCAAACACATTTACATATCGGATAAAGGCTTTGTTTTCCTTTTATAGCACTAAGGCCCAAGTTCACTGAATTATAACCAAATGTTAGTTCTAACACGATTTTGTGGAACTATATTCAGTGTTTAAACAATAAACAGCCAGACTTTATTGTGGGTACGTAGGGCTAATTTAAAGGGTTGTTAGATAACTATTTTGATGTATTTTTAAGGGATAATAGGTTTAAAGTGGATGACGGAGTGACGATTTCTGTGAGGTGTTTGGAGCTAAATTAAAAGTGGGAACGCCTACGCAACTTTAAGGTATATTTAACACTGGCGTAACAGTTAAGTTATATTAAGATAAAATGAAGATACAGTGTTCAATGGAACTATACTATAGACATGCCGGTTTCCTCACGATGTTTTTCCTTGCCGATATTGAGCAGCGGAGATGAAACAATTCACACAAAGATTACCCGACACGACTAAGATTCCAATCCATTTTCATTTGTATCAGTATAGAACTTACTCATTAAAACGTTTTTAAAATAACTTAATGAAAACCTAAACGCCTAAACTATGTTAGCTAGCAACTAGACCCTTTGAAAAGGCCATTCAAACCGGTTATAACCGGTTCTCTTTCCCAAGGGATGCTGGATTTAATTACTTATTTGACCCAGCTTCTAAAGACATGACGAATTTCCATTCAATTAAGTTTGTAATAAAAGGTGTGGTATGATGAAATTGAATTCTATTGTTATGGGAATAAGGAGATTACTGTAACCGATAAGTTATAAGGCCATTTAATGGGATTTAGCGTTTGTACTCACTATACAACAAACCGGCCAGCCGCGCGGTCAGCCGCAATTACGATACCTTCCAATTAAAAATTTAATAAAATCCTCGACACAGTGGGCATGTATTTGTAAAATCTAGTTAAAAACCATCTCGATAACTTTGGTTTTTTGACTCCAGACGCAAAAACGACGGGGTATTATAAATTTGAAGTGTCTGTGTGGGTGTGTGTGTGTGTATGTTTGTTAGTATCTGTCTGTTGCAACATAGCTCCTGAAAGGATAAACCGATTTTGATTTGTTTATTTTTTTCTTTGAAATGTAAATTGGTCGGAAATGTTCTTAGCTAAAAAAGACTGAATTAGAATTAAAGATATTATTAAATTAGAGTTATTCAATAAAGAAATCTTAATCAAAATTAGTCGACTTGTATTAGGGTGTATGCCACAAACTTCACAAGTACTCAGATACATACGTCAAAATTTTAACTCCCCTTTTTTGTTAGAGGTTAATTAAAAATGGCCAGTCACGCTGCGGTAAATGTGTAGTGTAGGGACGATTTACTTTTTATCTGGCTGCGTTTTCACAGTACATAATTTTTAAAAGATACTATGTACCTCACTTCAACCCTTTTTTAGTGTTCCTATGTTGATCAAGGGTCGTGCCGTGTGTGAATTAAATCCTAAACTCTCTCACCTTGTAAGATAATTGAGAGAGTTTAGGACTTAATCTACACACGCTAGCCAAGTGCGGTTATTATATGTCCTCGAATGATTAGTTGTTAGAAATGCCGGTTTCCTTACGATTTTTCTTCAACCATATGAGCAATGGCGATAAAATAATTCACACAAAGATGTGTGGGCACGATTGGGAATCAAACCCGCCACTTCATTATATAATCTAAGGGAAGATTGACACCTCAGCGCCACCGCTTTTTTTTGCTAAAGACCTAACCCAATCAGATGGAAGAGCCTCTATTGGTTCACCGAATTTTTTCGGTGAGCCGTCCGAGGACGGTCGAACCGATAGCGCCACCGCTGCTTTATGTACCTATATGTAGACAATTTACCTGTTGACCTTTGCTGCTTTAGAGCAAGTTAAGCTATGGTTGAGCTGTATATGTATGGACAATCGCATTGCGACAAATTGTACAATGCGTTCGTGCATTATGTCTATATAATGGGCTTTTGAAAGTCAATGTGTGGGGATTTGGATCGAATATTTTAAGGGAACAATGGGTTTTGGGCATACTTATTTATAATTACATAATACAACTGTTCGTTGCTTTATTAGTAGCGTTTTCACCACAGGGTCCAAACCGGGTCCATGAAAACTGCCTTGGTAAACACGAGGTAATCGTGTTTGTTTTATAACCGTGAGATCCCAACTCTATGGTAAAAATAAAATAATAGCCCATGAAATGTGATATTTACCTCTGCCTACACCTTCGGATATATAATACAGTTAAGAGCGCTAAGAAAAATTCACTAGTATACAACTCTTTACACCCAGACTCAAGACAAAAAGCTAGACTTTAATAATAATAATAATAATATAGTGGGACATTAACACACACGGTAATCTGACCCCAAACTAAGCAGAGCTTGTACTATAGAAACCACATAGCTGGTAATATACTGCATATAATACTTTTCTTTTGTAAATACATTCATAAACAGATAATTACACTCATTAATTACAGTCATGTTCAGCACTTATTTATATTATTTTCATGTTTAACTTAGGTGGGAATCGAAAAAATTTCAATGTATACCTACAAATTTTTATGTACCTATATATTTCGTGTAAATTTTCTGAATCCATTTTTAAACCCCGACTCAAAAACGACAGAGTGTCTACTGTAGGCTAGTTTTTCTTTATCTGTTTAAAAAGTGAATGAGTAGGGAGTGTTCATAGCTAAAAGGCCTGAGTTTATTTTTGGTTATAAAATTTTTAATTTAAAGATTTTCAGCTTTAAAAGTAAAGCCTTTATCCTTTTTCAGATTAAAAAAGCCTATGTATCACATTTAATCTTAATCGGTTCAATGGTTCTAGCGTAAAAGCTTCATAGACAGAGATAAAGATAGAGTTACTTTTGTATTTACAATATTAATTTCGATAATTTCTAAGTTTACTGAATGAATATTTAAATAAACTTTACCTAATCCCCCACCATCACCACCGAAGTGTTTCCGAGTAATTAGTGGAGACGTAAAAAGGTCTAAAAGCAATTTTGGTGGAAACAGATTAAGGTATAGAATTATTTATTTAGTAGAGGCTTAAACCACTTAGGACGGGTCACTTCTGACGTGCGTGGGAAGACTCTCGAAATATATTTGACAACTACAGCACTAGGAATTGACAAGTCAAATAATAATTATTTTATCAATCAAAATCTCTGCTAAAATAAAATAATAATAAATAATTATAATTAATTAATTCATTCATAATCCCTACTAATAATATAAATGGGAAAGTAACTCTGTCTGTCTGTCTGTTACGCTTTCCCGCTTAAACTACTGAACCAATTTGGATGAAATAGGGTATGGAGGTAGTTTGAGACCCGAAAAAGGACATAGGACAGTTTTTATCCGACTGCGCAAAAAGAAGGTAATGTTTTGGCGCGATAACCGACATAGGTACAAGCGGGTGAAGCCCCTGTCGGAAAGCTAGTATTAATATAAAAATCAATTGCTGTTCGTTAATCTCGCTAAAACTCGAGAACGGCTGAACGGATTTATATTATCTTGGTCTTGAAATGTTCGTGGAGGTCTAGAGAAGGTTTTAAAGTTGAGAAAAATTCAAATAATTGCCGGGTACACCCTAAAAACAGCAGTCAATTGAGGCAAAACGAAGTCTGCCGGGTCAGCTAGTCTCTCATATAAATGTGAAAGTTACCCTGTAATAATAATAATGTAATAATATGGTTATGAGAACAGCAGTGGTGGAACAGCGGTACGGGCCTCGCCTTAGAAATATAAGGTCGCAGGTTCGATTCCCAGTAGTGTCCACACTCTTTGTGTGAATTGTTTCATCACCGCTGTTCAATATCTTAATATCGTGAGGAAACCGGCATGTCTTAAAACTAATCATTCGAGGACATATTACATGAATGACTATCGGTGAGAAGGTGGCAGTGGAATGAGGCACTAACCCACCCAGACATCGCACCGGAATACAGCAAGGCTTGGTCTGGTGGGTGGTCACTAGCCACTGCCGAAACCTACTACCAGTTAATTACCAGTAAACATAATTACCAGTTGATTGATTGTCACCTAATTCAGATAAAAGGTCAACTCCCACAGACGAAGGTGACTCAGCCCCCAATAGTGCAATAACATTAGTCTAAATATATAAAAGAAGAAACTGACTGACTGACATATCAACGCAGAGCCCAAACCGCTGGGTCTGGAGACTGTAAATTTAGCACATAGGTTCCTTATGGGGTCTAGGGGTGCACTAAGAAAGGATTTTTCAAAACTCACCCTTTAAGGGGGCGAAACGGGGTTCCAAAGTTTGTATGGAGAAACAAGATTAGTGGTAGATATTAATTTCGCGGGCGTAAGCTAGTTAGGTACAAAATAGGCGCAAAAAAAATGGAATCAAAGATATCCAAAACAAATCCAACGTTCTCACAAACAGTTCTTAAAATAAAAAGAATGTTTATATCCCGCTGTTCTCATGTTTTCAACACCTAAAAGCAATTTATTCCAAGTCAAGATTTGTGCATTTCAGTATAGCGGCGACAGACGGCGACAAACGTAACAAAAACTGAATGAATAGCAGCTGAACCGGGCCAAACAAAGTGACAAGTCGTATAAAGCTGGGCATACACTGCTAGCTTATAGATAGACCGTTTAACTCGCGTATCGCTTGTCACCAAGATTATGACTCCTCAAGCTGCACAGATGTATGACAGTTTGACAGTAGCTACATCTGTGCTTTTCATAATACAAGTTCTGCTTAGTACTGATTAATAATAGTACGGGCAGCGATGGCGTAAGAGCGACGGTGGCTCAGCGGTGAGGGCCTCGCCATAGAAAAATAAGGTCGCGGTTTCATATCCTGGTAGTGCCCACACATCTTTGTGTGAATCGTTTCATCTCCGCTGTTTATTATTGGTGAAAGAATACCTCGTGAGGAAACCGGCATGTCTAAGTTCTAATCGTTTGAGGACATTGTGACCTCCACCAACTTGCACTTGGCCAGCGGTTGTGGATTAAAACTTAAACTCTCTCAACTCTTAAGATAGTTGAAAGAAGATCCGTGCCTAGCTGTGGGACACTTAAAAGGGTTGAAGTGAAGTGAATAATAGTACGTGTAGATACATCTTTCCTTCTTTCGTATTCTTTAGAAAAGAAATTTCTGGAACTTGCACTCATGTATTGCATTTAAGAACGACGGATACTAAAACCGTCACTCGCGTCTAGACGTTACGGTTGGCTGTTTGCATTTAATTCACGTTTTCACTGTTATTTTTTCAAAGCATAGTTGATACTACTTTGCATTTACATCGATTGCTATAGCGCTCTCATTTGTGTACCTAATTTAATTAAAAAAAACGGTATCTCTATTCCATGTAACTAGTATTTCTATACATAATCAGATATCAGATATTCCAGTTCCACGTAATAAAGAGTGGATTTGGGTGACAAGATTGAAAGTGAACGACTTTGGACGTAGAAGGATTTATTGAGCTCTCACAGAGTTCCGAGTTTACAAGCACAGAGTCTCTAATCGTGGTCCCTATTTAGCACAGTACTGTACTTTCACTTTTTCATTTCTTGCTTCTTCGCCAGAACAAATTAACTTGCCCAAGCGCTTTTTTTTTGTGGACGACCTAACCCAGTTAGTCAGAAGGGCCTTTATTGGTTCACCGGACTTTTTCAGTGAGTCATCTGACAACGGTCGAACCGATCAAGTACTGTGGCAACTGTCATGAGGGCTATCCATATGGGGATGAATTTCGGCTCAAGACGTTGCCGGACACTAGATATAGGGGATCGGGGGGCATTTCGTGATCGCGCGGTCTGGTCCTTCTCGGGACCGTAACCGTCTTGGAGGGGCGCGGCGCAGCCCCCGACAGCGTGGGTGATATCTCGGCACATGGTGTGTTTTACTATTTTGGTTCCTACTTACTCTAACAGCGGATCGGAGTTGCCCTTAGGTGCAAACTGCAGCTCCTTATTTAGGTACCTACCCCGAAAACGATCTTCTTTTCGCTATTCATTTAATATAGCGCTTTGTAGAATCTATTTCTATCCTACTCTAATTATTTCTCCTTATTTTTCCTTTCCATTTCTACTAGAATATACTAGAAATTTCTAAATCTTTAATAAAAACTATAATGCTTGGTGCCCAATTAGAGCGTTACCAAGCTCATATTTTACTCAGAATTAGAAGATGACAAGCGTAAATTCGGAGACTAGTTTCTGAGGTATAATAAGATGTGCTTAAGAGGCAAATGAAACGGTATGGGATTGAGCCTTTTACTTGAGAAGTGCAAGCTACCAAATGAGTAAAGTATCCACACAAAAGTGGCTGACTTTGAAAATCATCGAAGGCGTGATCTTGATAGTAAATAAGACCATCTAAATCTTAAAACCACCTTCCAATAAAATTTATAATTATATAGGTAATGTGCAGCATTTGTCATAGGAATTTTTCGGCTAAAATTGGATACCTATGTATATCACCCACGTGAGGACACACTTACCTAACAGAACAAGATCGCCGTTGACGAAATCGACATGGAAAGATTCATTCATTCATTGGTTGTCTATTTTCACGCAGAGCTGTCAGTCGTCACAATAGTAACAATAGTTTTTAAAACCGCAATTTAAAATTCATGCATTATGTTGGATTTTATAGAAATAATATACTGACGTACAAATTTTAATCAAGTATTAGGTAAATATGCTCTTGAATATCTGATCTCTAATTTCTAATTTAACTTGAATTTTACTTTTAATAATATGTTTGTTAATATTCTATTTATTTGTTTGTCTTGAGTCTGGGTGTAATCTATTACAAATACGTATTATAATAATTTAAGTAGGTAATTAATACGATTTCTAATTTTATTTTTTGACAAATTAGTTTAGGTTAGGCATTAGTTAGATTAGTTACATGAGATTGTTACTCAGGTAATTATGCTTGTCAATTTGTATCTTTATGTTGTAAATAAATGTATTCCATAATTGAAATATCAACAAAAACGTGTTCTACATATAAATAGGTACATTAACGTAGTTAGATCAATATATACATACATTTAATTAGGTTCTAAGTAATATCATGCTCTCTTGAGCTTTATTAGAGGTTTTGCGAACAAAGTGGCAAGCGGAATTCAATAGTTAGCAGAAGGGAGCTAGTCGCCTAACTAAATTACTTTATATGTATGGCGTGGTCGGTAAGATACTTGCTTTTCATGTCGCAAGTCGTGGGTTAGATTTCCACGTAAGTCAGATATTTGTGTGATGAACATGTCTGTTTGTCTGGAGTCTGGGTGTAATTATCTATATTTAAGTATGTATTTACAAAAAAAAGTATTATAAGTAGTATATTACCAGTTATCTGGTTTCCATAGTACAAGCTCTGTTTAATTTGGGATTAGATGGCCGTGTGTGTTAATGTCTTACTATATAATTATATTATTATTATTATTAATTAAGTTATAAAATTAAAGAAATCCAACGCAGACTAAGGTGCTTCTGCTCTTATAATATACTAGTTTTCCGCCCGCGGCTTCGCCCGCGGATGTCCGTTATCGCGCTAAACCATTAATCTCTTTTTTCGCAGTCGGATAAAACTATCCTTTCCCGGGTCTGGAACTATCTCCATACAAAATTAGTTCAGTAGTGTAGGCGTGTAAGCAACATTTTGAAATCGGCAAGTACCCATAGCTATATCCATAAATCTATAGGGGTTTCTTAAAAAATACTACGTCTCTTAGACCATGATCATTGTAAGTTTTTCATTCAATATTTAAGAAGAAATAAAATTTAAATTTCGAATTCTAATAATCGGTCTGAGTTATCAAACGTCATTGTGTCAAAATAAAAAGTAATTTAGCTAAAAAGCACGAAGGAGTATTGATATCAACTTTGAAAAAAATCAAACTCAGAATAATTTCGCAGGCTTCTCCCGCGTAATATTAGGATAAAAATAAAAAAAAATGGAAAAATAAAAAACACGTGTTTCATTATTTGTTTTAAGCTTTATTTATACCGAATTTGAAGTGAATCGGACCAAGGACTAAACAGTTATGGAATATTTAGTATTTCCAAAAAAACTCATTTAACACCCCCGCCAGGGGTAGTTTTGGAAAAATAAAAAACACGTGTTTCATGATTTCTTTTAAGGTATATGTGTGCCGAATTTGGAGTGGATCGGACTTCAGACTATACAGATACAGAGAAACTTTAATTTTTACCATTAAAACTCATTATCCACACCTCATAGGGGTAATTATGGAAAAAATAAAAAACCCGTATCTCATTATTTTTCTTAAGGTTTATGTGTACCGAATTTTAAATGAATAGGACCAAGGAATAAAAAGTTGCATACAAACTTCACCCCTCTATTTAACCCTCTTAAGGGATGATTTTTGGAAATATTGTTAGCCTATGTCCTATTCTAGGGTATAAATTACCTACATTTCAAAGTTCATTAAAATCGGTTGAGCGGTTATGGAGATACGCGGTAACAAACCTTCACACACACACACACACACCTACTTTCGCATTTATAATATTAGTAAGATCAATACATATATCATCAGAACTTCCAGGAAACCCCATTATTTAAAATAAGCAATAAACCAACAAACTCAGCACAAACGACTCATTTTTTCGTCAAAGCACTGTAACACATTTTCTTGATAAATTATTTGGGAGGTACGCCCACTTCATTCAATTTCCCAAATAAAAAGCTTATGTCAGTGGCATTGGGGGAATTATTTATTTACCCACCTCAGTCTTGCCCTTTGGTGTATATGGTAGTGATGTTATATTAGGGTAAGTTATTCATATTTATTTTACTGAATATATGGGTATTCATTACGTCGTTTATAATACCATGCCTAACATTAGGTATTACACAAATATGAAGGTTTTTGAAGGTTTTAGACTAAAAATATCACGATTAGCAGACAACTTTAGGTAGGCGTGAATAATGGGGTAAGAAGACGGTATTTCAATAAAATAACTACGGCAAATATCACTTCACCCCGATTAATTCTATTAATGATTGTGATATCGAGAGATATAGATAATTACAGATCGCTAAGATTAAATTGTATTAAAGCGTAACGTCCACCGAGCACGTGTTTGCGTGCGCACTTCCCGACGATGCAACCGTCCATCACAAAAGTGTCAGCCCTTTCAAGATGGCCGCTTCATCCGTGTTCGGTGTTCATTCGTTCGTTCATAATGTCATTTACGAGTGACAGCTGACTTCAAAGACGGACGCGATGACAATATAAAATGACAGCTGATGCATTGAGAAGTAGATGTGCCAACAAATATTTGCGTGGCGTGGCGATTTTATATCCGATATTAATATTGTTGTGTTAATACTGTTATGACTTAGCTAATACGGAACGCTATACCATTATGTAATACGAATCGTATCGTCGTCTCGTCTTCGTGTCGTAGTCGTGTCCTCACACGTGTGGGTTTGACGGCGACGCGAGCTATAATGACAGCGCTCAGCATCGCCTGTGTCACTCACTACTACGCGCTTCATAGTATTGTTATACATAATCTCATCCTAATATAAACTTTTAACTGGTAACCTAATATTAGAAATTCGTGTATCCTAATACATATGGCTCGTATTATATTACGTATGTCTAATATGAATATATTAATTACATCTCTAGTATAAGGCCAACACCTTAATTTATTCATGAGTTCACATGTTTTAAGAACGCTATTTTTCGCTTGGTTGGTACCTACCTACTTGTTTTTAATACAAAAAAACTCTTTAACCAGTCCGTCTTTAATTTTTTTATTGTTGTTTCTGTATGAGTAATAGGACACATTTCTATTACCTAATTGTTCAATACATAATTTTTAACCGACTTTCAAAAAAGGAGGAGGTTTCTAAATTCGACCGTATAATATATGCTTTTTTATATTTCTTTAACTTCGTCGTTTAAGATCCGATTTCGTTTTTTTTTGGAAAGGAGACTTCAACGTGTGTCACACAAATGCCACTTTAGTCTAGAAATCGAACCCACAACCCGCGGGGTGATAAGCTTAGATCTTACTCCGACCAGTAACAAGTATTTCATCATCATCATCAGCCTTTGCTAGTCCACGGCTGGACATAGACCTTTACTAAAGCACGCCACTAAGTACGATTCGCGGCTACTCTCGTCAAGCCTCTTACCAGCTGTAAGCGACGCGTTATTATTAGGTCTATGGTAGTTGTTAATAATTTGTCTGTAGATTATAGGGTAGTAATATAAAAAAATTGTCTGTCAGTCGTCCGGTAACCGCCGCCGCGAACGGCAACGTTTTGTGTCCTAATATCTCGATATTTACTCGTCAAGGTACAATAAATAGTTTCAGTAGTGAGAAAAGTGTTCATATTTATCTCTTCGAGTGTGACCCTTATAGCTGGTCACTTCGAGCCTGGATCAATTTCAAATGTTCCACACACCGAAAAGTATGGTGCACACTCGGAGAACTTTTAAGAAGGATGAAGAGCAAAGGGAGGCTCAGGGTTCGGTCCAGGAGGTTCCAGTATTACCACCCAACGAAGAAAAACCAGGAAACGAGGATAATTTCAGCCGAGAGAAAACTTTTCTTCTTAAATCAAAAAATGAAGGTAGTGTGGTAAAATCAGAACCGCCGTTACGTACGATTCAAACCTGTCCTCTAACGTCTCATCCAGTACCTAGGGCCAGATCTAAAATGTCTACCTCGTCTTCAGTGCTGGCACGTAAGAAAAAACTGGAACTAGAAGCTGCAGAGGCGAGGGCTAAGATCGAGTTAGAACTGATTGACAAACGTTTGGCGGCGAACCTAGCGGAGATTGACGACGAGTGCAGTGTTCGTTCAGACCACACTAACAAGGACGTAGAAGAGTGGTTGGAGCGCAGCCACCGAGAACTGGAAGCACAGCCTGTCCACGACAAGGGTCATACTACGGACGTGCTGTGCCCGCCGGCCACAGAGGATGCCGGCACTGAGGGAACAGTTCGCCTTCTGGCCAGCGCACTAAAGGATCTCGCAGCCGCTTCTACCAGTAACGGCCTGAACACTCATTTGTTAAGCAGAATATGCACACCAAAAGACTTGCCAGTTTTTTCTGGTGACCCGTTGGAATGGCTCCATTTTAAACAGGCGTATGAAGAATCGTCTAAGGTATGTAATTTCAAAGATAATGAAAATATGTGGCGCCTAAGAAAGTGTTTAAAAGGATCAGCTCGGGAAGCTGTCTCGGCCCTGCTAATAAGCGCAACTTCGCCCGAGATAGTGATATCTACGCTCGAATTACAATTTGGGAACCCTGACCTTATACTGTCACGCATTATGGTTGATATAAAGAAATTACATCCGGTGTCACAAGAATATCACAAAGATATTGTGCCATTTTCAGTAAAGGTGCGAAATTGTGTTGCTGCTGTCAAAGTAATCGGTCAAGATGAATACCTGAATGGTTTAAGTATAACTACGTGTATACTGTCTAAATTGCCACCAGTTTTACTCTCAAAATGGGCGGATTACAGTTACACATTTATCAAACAAGGCAAGAGACCGACATGGTTTAATATTTCTGATTTTTTAAACGAAGAAGCTACGAAAGTGTCTTCTATGGCTTTATTGAATATTAAAAATACTAGTGACAGCTACCACAACCGAAGGAAATACTCAGAAGGTACACATACAGTGTTATTAAACGAAAGCTTCGATAGCAATGAAAAATGTAAGTTCTGTCGATTGTCTAAACATAAATTACAAGATTGTAAGAAATTCCGCAAAGCATTACGTAAGGACCGATGGAGTTTTGTGAAGCGAAACCGGTTATGCTACAAATGCATAGATTCCAGTCATGACCGAGCGACATGTCCCGCGGTAGCGTGTGACGTCGATAGTTGTGGAGAAGCGCACCATAGGTTACTGCATTACAACTTACGACAAACATTGTGCGCTGATAACAATACCGCATCGGAACTGCCGCCGTCGACGCTTGCTGAGACAGTGACTCATATTAAAAACAGTGAGTGCAAAATTTTATTGAAAGTAGTGCCAGTGAGTTTACACGGACCTAACGGTGTTTATCAAACGTGTGCGTTATTAGACGATGGATCTACTGTCTCCCTTATCAGTGCATCGCTTGCGTCACGAGCCGGTCTGCGCGGGCGCCGGGAGTCGTTGCATGTGCGCGGCGCTTGGGACAATAGCGCGCTTGTGTGCGACACTGACGTCATAAACGTTTGTATAGCAAACCTTAATGGTGAGAAGTTTGAACTTTCTGTACGCAGTCTTGATAATTTTAGTTTACCTACGCAAAATTATAGTTTAGTTAATTTAAACAATTATGATTATTTGTCTAATATTAAAAATCACTTATGTTGTACTAATTGTAAACCTGAAATACTTATTGGTCAGGATAATTATAATTTATTATTACCGTTAGAAATTAAAGTCGGTAAATGTAACGAGCCTTGTGCCACTCGTACTCCGCTAGGATGGTGCGTTCATGGTCGGGTACCTGCATCGCTCACACCGCGCGCGTGTTATTCCACGCTGCATGTTACCGAGGTTCAATCAGGGTTGGCAGACACTTCACTAGAAGACCTGCACGAAATGGTAAGAAAGTCATTTTCTATCGATTCTATGGGTATATCCGGGAAACCACGCCAGAATTCCGATGATCTGCGCGCTCTGGAACACCTGGAACAAACGGCAAAATTAATCGATGGTCGATGGCACGTTGGTCTACCTTAGAAGGATGCTAGCTGTAAGATGCCTGACACTGAACGTACGGCCTTGTCTAGGCTGTATAATTTGGAGAAGAAAATGGCCTGTAACGAACAATATGCACAAAGGTATCGTGAACGTATTAAACACTTGTTAGATAATAATTTTGCTGAGGAAATTTCAGATACAACTAAAACAAATAAAACATATGTTTTTGCGAGTTAAGATAATTAGTGCAGATCAAGACGCTTTTAGATTTTTGTGGCGTGACAACCCTAGCGAACGTGTTAGGACGTATAGGATGACCTCATTAATATTTGGTGCTAACTGCGCTCCTTTTATTGCACAGTTTGTTAAAAATAAGAACGCTGAGAGATATGAGTTGTCGAAACCTGCAGCTGTTCAAGCTATTCGCAATCAGCACTATATGGATGACTATATAGATAGTCTACCAAACGTAGAAACTTGTATTGAACGCGCTCGCGATATTATTAACATTCATAAACATGGAGGGTTTGAGATCCGCAACTGGTTAAGTAATAGCGCGATAGTATTAAATAGCTTACCTGAGCAGTCGCTTTCCGCTACCGCTGCGTCTTTGATGATCGGTACGCGTCATGAAGGTGAGCGCGCTTTAGGTATTATTTGGTATCCCGATGATGACACCCTAGGGTTCGTCACTTCCTTTAAACGTATACCTGAAGAAATAATAAATGGTACAAAATGTCCCACGAAACGCGAATTGCTAAAGGTCATTATGTCATTGTTCGACGTTTACGGGTTCCTTTCACCATTTACTATTAATGGTAAAATATTACTTCAGGAAACTTGGAAGTCAGGAGTTAGTTGGGATGAAAAAATATCGGAGGATATATGTATAAAATGGTTTAAGTGGTTGAAATTATTAAAATTAATAAGTAGCATTCGAATACCACGGTGTTATTTACGTACAAATGCATCGGTATTACGTCACGGTGCAGCGGGAGTTAGTAAAACGGGTGACTCACAGTCACTACAGCTGACAACCGATTTATTTAATAACGTAGCTACGACACCGTCGGGCTATCTCATTAGCAAAACAGGTTATAATTGTTTACAATTACATATTTTTTGTGACTCTTCGATAACAGGTTTATGCGCGGTAGGATATTATCGTTGGTTAGACAATAATAATCAAATAAGGGTTTGTTTCGTTGCTAGTAAATGTCGAGTTACTCCGGTAAAGCCTGTAACAATATCCAGACTGGAATTGCAGGCAGCATTACTTGCTGCTAGGTTAGCTAACACAATACAGTCCACGCATCGAATAAAAACAGCTGATCGATACTTTTGGTGCGATTCCACGACGGTATTGCAATGGATACGCAATAACACTCGGTGTTACAAGCCTTATGTAGCTCACCGCTTAGGGGAAATTGACGAATTAACGTTGATTAAAGAATGGAGATACTTACCCACTTCTATGAATGTCGCAGATATAGCCACTCGGGAGAATTTCGACAGTCTTCGACTGGAGGGTGAATGGCTTAATGGACCATCATTTCTGTACGAGTCTGAAAGTTCGTGGCCTACCAGTTCAGCTAGCTATTGTGAATGGACGACCACTCAGTCACGTGTCAGTCGATGTCAATAGCAAGGAGGCTTTGACACCTAATCATTTTGCTTGGCTCGTCATCCATTTCACCACAGATGGGTAGCTTTGACGACTCTGACCTATTCCGACGTCGACAATGGCGAATAGCCCAGAGGTTGACGGATATGTTCTGGAAGAGATGGGTAACCGAAGTTTTGCCAGAATTGATACCACGTCAAAAGTGGACCCAAGATGCGCAGGAGCCTCTTCAAGTTGGTGATTTAGTGTTTATCGCCGACCCTGATGCGCCTCGTAACGTGTGGCCGCGGGGCATTATAGAGGAGGTTTTTACTGGTAAAGACGGCAGGGTGCGAGTGGTACAAGTTCGAACGCAGTTAGGTAGTCTTAAGAGATCTGTTGCTCGCGTCGCTAGAATTCCTGTAGTTATGTGAGTACTGCTTCAGCAGCACTAGGGTGGGGCTATGTAAGCGACGCGTTATTATTAGGTCTATGGTAGTTGTTAATAATTTGTCTGTAGATTATAGGGTAGTAATATAAAAAAATTGTCTGTCAGTCGTCCGGTAACCGCCGCCGCGAACGGCAACGTTTTGTGTCCTAATATCTCGATATTTACTCGTCAAGGTACAATAAATAGTTTCAGTAGTGAGAAAAGTGTTCATATTTATCTCTTCGAGTGTGACCCTTATACCAGCCACCTTGCAAAGATCGTCACTCCACTTAGTCTGAGGGCGTCCTACGCTGCCAATTCGTATTCTCCACTCAAGAACTCGTTTACCTCAACGCCTGTCGGTTCTGCGGCAGATATGACCGGCCCACTGCCACTTCAGCTTACTAATGCTGGTGCAACTAGTATTTTGTTTAAAGTTATTGAGACAAGTCTACATAAAATAATCCAATTTATTTTCCTACAGTGTAGTGAATGAAAGCCAATTACTGAGAAACTTGTAATAAAACTTGGTTTAAGTAAACTCTGTTCGTGTCTTGCAGCTTTATATCACTAAGTAAAATTAAAGTAGACCCGTGCCCAGCAGTTGGACACTACAAAAAAAAAACAAAAAAGAGACGTGTGGCACTCGGAGACTGCCGCGGTAAAGCTCTGGCATAGCATTTTTTATCGATTTATGTAATTATAATTATATAGTACAAGCTCTGCTTAGTTTGGGATCAGATGACGGTGTGGGTTAATGTCCCACAATATTATATTTATATTATATTGTATAGGATTTCCGTGCAACGAGAGTTCAGTAATACTGGAAATGTGCTGCATCATATTGTGTAGCCGTGTGTTGATCGTACTTAAATTAATTTAGTTATAGATACAACAATAAATCTTAAACAGTGGCCATTTGTCACTCGCAACTCAATTAGACTGAGTAAATTATTGATATTACTTAATATAATGAAGTAGTTCTGTTATTAGACATTGATTAATAGACGTTTAATCGAGAAGTACAGGTTTGGTTTCACCGCCGCCGCCGTCCAAATTAAAACAAAAATAAATAAATAAATAAATAAAAAAATAAAAAAAATAAATAAATAATAAATTATTCAACAACTGCCTTTTTATCTGCGATTTCACCCGCACGTATGTCGGTTATCGAGTTTTTGTGTAGTCGGTTTTTTTTTTCTTTTTTTCCGGGGGGAAATTCTTTATGAATCCCTCTGCCCCGAGTGGGCGTAGGGCAAGGGGTATGTGGGACTCCCTAAGGGTACCCACTAAAAACCCCCGGGTGTTTCATCCCACACTTATGCCAGGGTTCGCGGGAACAAGTCGGATAAAACCTATCCTATGTCCTTCCTTGAGTCTCAGATAAACGACATTTCATCGAAATCGGTTCAGTAAATTACTTTTACATTTATAATATTTGTGATATATTTTAATAAAAATAGAAAAGGAGGACCAAAAAGTGGATGTTCATTTAGACATACATTACTTGTAAGTTAGTTCTAAATAAAATAAACCAACATGTCCCTTGTTTGTTTCTTTTATTTAGAAAATAAACAATTTTTTTTATATTAACACACATGGCCATCTGATTCCAAACTAAGCAGAGCTTGTACTATAGAAACCAGATAACTGATAATATACTAGTTAGAATACTTTTCTTTTGTAAATACATACTTAATTATAGATGCGACACAAATGTTTGACTTGTGTGGGAATCGAACCCACGACCTGCGGCGTGAAAAGCACCGGCCCGTCTAGGTATTGTACAGAAATTAATAAAAAAGAAATTTGTCCTTATTGCTGACATTCATTCTGTACGGTTTTGTACACTATAGTTACTTAGATAAGTTGCCAATAAAGTGTGAAGAGAATAACGAGTGATACCTACGGTATTTTCACAAAGTTAATTTGGTTAGATAGTACACAACACAACTGATAGTTTCCTCCGTTAAAAGCACACTGAATATAATATACCTAAATGTTCATTATTTTATGTCTAAGTAGTAGACCTATAGGCCGACCGTTTAACTCGCGTATCGCCTATTGCCAAGATTCTGACTCCTCAAGCTGCACAGACAGTAATGATGATTCAAGCGATATGGATATTAGTGACGAATAGTCTTACATTACTTTTATCTGTGGTTAAATAGTTTTATAAGACATTTAATTAATGTTTCATGACTTTGTACCTCAGATGGCGATACGCGAGTTAAACGGTCGGCCTATAGGTATAGCTTAAATTGCATTGTCAACAAAATGGACAGGGTAGACTGTACCCTTTCCTTTAATTTCATTTGACTCATTTTGTGATGCATTGAATAATGTGAGAATACGATAAGATATATATTTTATCGCACCTGAAGCTAGGGCGATGCCTGTATCTAAATAAGTTTCATGCATCATCATGGGAAAATAAAAGATCTAAACTTCCCAAAAAAAGTATTTTTATAAACATTTCCGAAACAGTTCAACAAGGGTAAAATGTCCCTAACAAAACAACCTTTCAACCCTTGAAACTTAATTAATTTTTCAACTTTAACATGTTAGAACTTGTCCAACCAAACTCCCAAGGTTGTCCTTATACCGATCTTAAATTGGCCACATTCTGACCTCTCAACTGGAACAATTCCAATTACATTCCTCTCAAGCACAACTGGGGTGGCCCGAATTGTGTGAGGAATTCGGGAAGTTTGTACTATCTTTAATTAATAATGGAATACCATTGGACTCCGGTTGAATTCGAAACGACAACCAGATTGCTGGCTGGATTTGGAAAGAATCTTTACAAGTTTTGTTACGGTTCTTTGACGGGTAAAGTTTGATATTATGAGCTGTTGAATAGGAATGACGACATTTATTTTTGTTTTGTCAAATATAGAACTTAAAGATCACGTATTTTTCTTTTTTTTGTGTGACCTAAAGGTTACAAGGATACGTCCTAGCAGAATCTCGAATGGCGTCACAAATAGGTAAGTTTTATAAGAGGTATGACGTACTCCCAATCGATAAGTATAATGAGATATATCTTAATCTTGTGTCATTTCAATGATAAAGCATAAAATACGTGTCGTGTACTCACTGATGGACTAATGAAAATACAATTTTTCATACGTTGTGGTCATCCCTATTGTGCGATGGAAATAAAAAGTTTTGCTGGAAGTATCACCGACCCGAAGTATGACCTACGTATGTCGTTCTATTTACTTATTGTCCGACCACAAACTAATTTTGGTTGGTTCGTTCAAACTTAAACCAATTTAAATTACGTATTTTGCCCTATACGCCGCAAACTTTGAAGTAAGTGGCATCGAGTAGTTATGAACTCTGTAAAAAAATAAGAAGTAATGACACTTCTGTGTACCATTGCTGGGCATGGGTCTTCTTTTAATATGTAGATAGTTTATTGCTAGTAGAATTTAGAAAACTTACCTAAGATTTGATAAAACACAGGTACTTGTCAAAGAACACTGGTTTCCACCAAGAATAATCCGCAAGCTTATAGAAATTAAAAAAAATATCCTAATTTCATCAGAGAAAAAGATTGGAATATACTACTTACAATTGGGACCCAATTGCTTAATTTACTCGTTTAGTACAATCCAAGCAAAATCCACTCGGAATTCACGACACTGTGAGTGCAAATGTTTGTAGGTAATCAGTAATAAGTTTGGACGTCAAATACCTCAGTCCACCAATGACCATAAAGTCATGTAGGACTCGCCTTAGGGCGCGGGTTCGATTCCCAGTCGTGCCCACACGTCTTAGTGTGAATTGTTGCTTAATATCAGTGAATCATCGCGTGAAAAGCGGATCGAGGACATGTGACGTCCGCCAACCACTTGGTCAGCGTGTGTGGATTAAGGTGAAAACTCTCTCAACTCGTAAGATAGTTGATAGAAGACCCGTACCAAGCAGTGAGACACTAAAAAGGGTTCGAACCCGTTATATTATATTTCAAAGGCGACACCGAACTTTACAATATTTTATCAATTTTAATTTCTCACCAAATAATGTTCGCGCCATCTGACGGAATGAAAGGAAATTAAGACATTTTTGTCCTCTTTCGTTTCATAGACATTTGCACTTTTTAACATCAAAATGGGAAGCAAAAATGCACCAGCAGCTTTGTACAGAGAATTGAATTAAAATGGCGACTAAAAATTTGCTGTTTTTCGTGGCGCACGCCCGAATGCCCGCAAATAGACAATTAGCCGCTTTAGGGAAGAATAAACGCAATTTACTTACTTTTTATAAGGTTTTTAGCGCATACATTTTAATTTTTAAAGCTCGTTGTTGTATTAAAACTAATGCGGGGAATGTCAATAATTAAACTACCACTTCGATCCCGCCCTATACAGGTGACCTGGTTTATTTTCATAATAGAAGTATACAATTACAAAAATCTTGAAAAAAAACTATCTGATTTGGTGGAGTGGTAGTAATTTCGGTTTTTATTTTGAATAAAATGATAATGTCAAAAGTTTGATTATTATCAAATTTTGTAATTGCACAATAACTTATTTTTCGAGCAAAAACACTTTTCTTATATATCTACTTATCTCATAAACTCTCGCCTTGCATTATGAATATTTACTTAAATTTATCCTATCGGGCATTTCACGTGTTTAGCTTTACGTTTCGACACGGATTGCACGGGCCGTGGTCGTGGTCGTGGTCGTGGTTGTTCTACAGCCACCGTCATCAACAGGCTCTTTCGCTGGATCAGTCTGCTTGCGACCACGACCGTTGCAACCCTTGTCGAAAAGTAAAGTCAAATTAAAGGTGAGCACGTTAATTGCCCGTTATGGTATTAATATTAGAGTCTTAGTTGCAGTTCGTAGTTTAGAACTGTGCCCAATGAACGGTAATAAGTTCGCGTCCCTTTTGACACAATTGTAATAATAGTAAATTAATTAACCACATTGTACCATTGAGATTGTACTCTTTGATATTATTGTAATTATAATAAATTAATGAATAGTTGTCTTGAATTACTTACAATAATAATTTTTAGCCAATTTTTTAGCATCACACACTATTATTGTAGTAAAATGTGATGGACCTTATTACTTATACCACCTTTATGTACCACATTTATAGACTTAAACACAGCTGGCAAAAAGTGGGTGATATTCACCTCTGCTTACACCTTTGGGTAATACAGGCGTGATGTTATGTATGTATATGTCGCAGTAAGATAGAGCAAGCCGTAATATAGTTATATCCCAAGGGATATAATTATATACCGTAACATAGTTATACGAAAGAGATTCCTTTTATAAGTTTCGTATACTTAAATATGTTACGGTATATAATTATATCCCTAGGGATATAACTATATTACAACTTGATCTATCTCACTGCGACATATACACACATTACAAATTCATCTTGACGATGTATACAACGCATAACTAAATTACACTTTCGGGTGCTTTAAAGGCATCGGATTTTCGTATCACAACAAAATGAAGGAAAACAGTGTTACAAAGTAAATTGGTTTAGCATAATATTTATATATACGCAAACTTTCTATGATAAGCAATCTATTTGGGTAATTGAAGTGGCACTTTCAAATTGTACAGTGAATTGAGATGATAATTGATATGATAATAGGTATTAGAAAGAAAAGAAAGAAAACATTTATTTGATATGATAAAAAAATACATAGAAAGAGAAAAATAAAAAAACAGAAACGGAAAAATAAAATAAAAAACAAAGAGTAAGTATGACCCACCAGTGTCAAACATGGACATTGCTCAGTAAACGCTGTGAGTGCCCACTAGAGGCGACCCACAGAACTCATTTTCAGCAATGTCCATATTCCCACAGGGTGACGCCAGGCGCCAAGGTTGCCAAAAAATCAAACCTGCATTCAACCTGTATTCTATGTAGAACATTAACACACACTGTCATCTGATCCCAAACTAAGCAGAGGTTGTACTATGGAAACCAGATAACTGGTAATATACTACTTAAAATACTTTTCTTTTGTAAGTACATACTTAAATATAGATAATTAGACCCAGACACAAGTCAAACAGACATGTTCATCTCACAAATGTCTGTCTTTCAGATCTTCTAGTTCCCAGGGCCGTCATTTAAACACCTGACGAAAGCTACCGTTGTGTTTTTAGTGGGTAACCAGAGCCTGCCACACTCAGGCTGGCAGGAACTACTACATACCCCGCTTCCTTCCCAATAGCCCATAGAGGTTTTCTACCATGTTAAAAAAAGTTAGTAGGGTTGATTATGACATAAAATGTCACACATTAAATAGATTCTATAGGCTGTGACAGATATAAATAACATAAAAGGGTCGTGCCCACTTATGTTCATCGTTGTTATTGCCGCAAAAATTGCTATTCAAGATATCGAGTTCTGTCTATCTAGTTAGGTTAAAATTTACATATAAGAAGGGGTGGCACAGTATTATTTTAACAGAGAGGAATTGGATTTTACATATAGCTACAGTAAAACTAAAACTACTTTAAAACTTTATCGCAGTGTTTTTAATTTAGACTGTGGACTTCAGGCTGTAAATCATCCGAAACGCCTTACTGTAAAAGTCTTTATTTTACTGTCTAAGGTCTAATAGACGCTTAACTAAATATAAAAATAAACGAATAATAAGTTCAGTGCATCGTTGTAATTCTAATTAAAAAAAACCAGAGATGTTAGTGTAATTATAATGTAAACAGTTAAAGCACAACTCTGAAATAAACTAAAAAACATGAGACTAAAACAGTTTTCAACACAGCTCATAGATAAAATATGACTTACACACCGAAAACTTAGTGCAAGAAAGTGCAGCAACATCATAAATGTATCCAAAATAAAACGTGATAGCTTGTAGTTGTTTAAGATTCTTATTCATTTTTAAGTCTTTAGACAAACTAGGATTTACAGCGCATTTAATTGCAACTTACAAATGCAGATAAAGAGGAAAGTGAAACCAAGTTTTAAATGCTCATTTTACAGTACAAACAAAAAAAATTGTGCTGTAGTAACGCCAGTAAAAATATATTAATTATGTCTTTGTTGTATTGTAATCAACAGAAGCTAGGTGCACAGGAGATGTTACAGTGCATACGTGTGTGTACAAACACACAATCTCTATTTCCTTCACTCTTAAAAGGCCGGGGCATACAATTTTTTATATGGGCGCGACGGGACGGAAAGTTTTGGAAATATCGTTTAATACAAATTAATATGAAAGAGCATAAGTCACAGATTTCATTCTAAGCCGTTTAGCCGCTTTAGTAATGGTGGATCCATTAAGCTGCCAGTGGCTTAGCAACAATCAATGCCATAAAGCGGCCGGCAGTGTGGATCCAAAATAATACTCTCACAAACTTTCACATTATTTTAATTTGTGTAAGTAAGTATCTTTAAGAATAAAACAATACTGTTTAATAATTACCAAGTCTCAAAATTCAGGTTTTCAACGAAAATCCTCACAAAACTTTTCTTCGCAGTAGAATAGTAGATAAATACTTTCCAAGTTTGTTCAAAGTTGTTATACTGATTGCCTTTTACTGGGGAAGTTTCGACCTTTTTACGTCCTTATTACAACGGCTTAAGAGTGAAAATGCATGTATCAATTTGTTAAAATAGCTTAACACTTTTAGGGCGGTAGGCAAAAGGGCCCCAAAGCGATTTTATGGTATATTCTCAAGGAAAAACTATTTTTATTGGGTGTGATGCCGATATTTTAGGCTTGTGGTTGTAAATGACATCATAACTTTGAGGTAATGGTTTAACGGGTAGTTTTGTATGGCAAGTATTTTGTTGATGCATTATAAATGAGAATAAAAATTGGGTTTGTCAAGTGCCCTGTAAATGATCAAAATGTTTGTCAAATATTATATTGTCGGTGATAGTGAGTTTGGAGATGATCAACGTCAGCTGTCAAGTATGACAGGTGACATCGCAGAGCTGTTCGACTGAACGAAGTGTTGTCTATGTATAGCTTTAAGATTATGTTGAATGTATTGTCTGTATTAACTGTTACTTATGTATTTGAATTAATATAATCGTTAGACCCCGTGCAAGTTAGACGTCCGCTGGCGAACAATTTGAGAGGCCAAGTAGTGCGGTCGTGTGCGCGGCTAATCCATCTTATATCTTAGTTTTACTTACTGAAGCCCCTAGGACCCCATAATTGTTTAATGCTGGGGTAGGTAGCGTAATCTGGGCGTTACTGTTTGAACGATGGCTTAACAGTGTAACTATAGGCCAACCATTATACTCGCGTATCGCCTATCGCCAAGATTTTGACTCCTCAAGCTGCACAGACAGTGATGATGATTCAAGCGATATGGATATTAGTGACGAATAGTCTTACATTACTTTTATCTGTGGTTAAATGGTTCTTTATGAGATTTAATTAATGTTTTATGATTTTGTACCTCAGATGGCGATACGTGTGTTAAACGGTCTATCTACAGCTAGGGTCACTTCCACGGACTTTGTGTGACTATTTTAAATATAGCGTTACGCCTATAATCCGTAGACAGAGGTGGATATGACCCACTTTTTAAGTTGTTTAGGTCTCATACGTGATAGGGGTCAAGCCTATTTGGTAATAGGTATCATCATTCATCAGGGACAACTTCATACTTCAAGCTGCAACAAAGATTCTCGTAAGTATGTTACTACTCTTTTGCTCGACCCGGAATTGGAACCCGGCCATACTTGCCACTGTACCTCCGAACCTACTCAATTGACTATCTACTATATAAAAATAAGTCGGGTTTTCCTTCCTGACGCCATAACTCCAGAACGGACGAACCGATTTCCACGGTTTTGCATTCATTGGAAAGGTCTCGGGCTCCGTGAGGCAAAGAAAATTCAGGAAAAATTTCAACAGAAAAGCGGGAAAATGTTACATAAAACGAAGCCATCTGGTGGCGAAACGGAGTTCGCCAGGTTTGCTAGTTTTAATATAACAAATTTGAAAATATCTCTTTCAAATAAAAAATAATTTTACAAATCTGTCTAAACAAACATAAATAAGACCTCCTTCATGAAGTCTGCAAAAATTAGTGCATAACCGCCAGTTTCCAGCTATAAAATCATATAATAAGCTGCTCGGTAGAAAAGTTTAAAACTACCCACTTTACTGCAACACGATTGAATTTTAAAACAAGTAACTTAAGCTATGTATGTAAGTATACTTTAGCCACTTCACAAAATTTGCAATCATTTTAAACTGCAAGGCCGTACTCTATTAAATTTTCATATATTTACTATTACGAATTTTCGTATTTAGTATTAGATAAAACTAATTCAAAAGAATCGAAATGTAACTTCAGAACTTTTTTTTTTCATTCGATCCGTTTCAGCGCGATAAGTCTTAGCGTTCGTCTTTTGTTACATGTGTAACTCACGTGTATTTAGTTTTTTCAAGTAAAAACTTCTTCAGTCGCGTTGGGAACGTTTTGGTAAGGGAAAATATTATGGGTGACGTCACCGACATGCCCTTGACTGGCGCATGCATAACGGAAGAGTGCTGTGCGCGTTAGACGCTTTTTGGATGGGTGAAATTACATGCGTTCGCGTCACCGACATGCTTCATGTGAAAGCCAAGCTTCATGATTGATGTGTTATGAAATTTCAAATTTCAAAAAAAAACTAAAAGTCCTGTTTTCACTTGTATTGGGTTTCCTTATAACAACCAATATTTTTTTTTACTTTCATATGACACATAGTTATAAGTAGATTTGTTTTTGCACAACGATATACGATTTTTTTTACGCTTTGCAGTAGGTACAACATTTTTTTTTTATTCTTCGATAGACTGGCGCTTGACTACAACTGGCCTGATATTAAGCAATGATGTAGTCTACGATGGAACGCGCCAGCCTAGTGTACTGATTCACTCGTGATTACGAATGATTATCGGTGAGAAGGGGGCAGTAGAATGAGCCTCCTTAAGGTTAGAAACCTTAAAGGAGTAACATTTCCGACCCACCCTCTCTCGCACCAGAACACGGCAAGGCCGCTTGGTGGTGAGGTTTTGTCTGGTGGGTGGTCACTTACCACGGCCGAAGCCTACCACCAGTTGATTGTCACCTGATTTGCGCCACCCGGGGACCACGTGTGGGGATTCATTTAAAGGTTTACACCCACGGACGAAGGTGACTCAGCCCCCAAATACTACGCCTAAATACTACCCCGTAAATTATTATGTTCATATCAAATTGTACCGGAGTAGCACCTCAGTCAGTGTAGTATTTGACAATTGTACAGTTCAATCCCAAGCGATTTTGTGTTTTATACAGTTTGACACTTTGTAACATTTTTGGTTCTATACGCGGTATTTCAATTTGTGTTTCAAAACTTAATAAGTTTATGGCCTCTCTATTGCCAAGATCTAGATATAATAGGTACCACAATGCTATAATTATCCTTAATGGTCCAGAATATTTAATAGCAGCTAGCGAAATAAAAGTGGGTGGTTATTTGCAACTTAGCTTTTGTAATATTATGCACCCATTCTGCTTCTGATACTACTTCTGCTACTTTTAATGCTATAGCTGTGACGGGTGGCGTGGTTGGTAAGATAAACTAGGATACCTTAACACCTTAGAACGGTAAAAGTACCCACCTAATAACTCATTCTATCTAGATAAAGGAATTATCTAGATAAAATAATGCTTAGAATGAATGTTAATTATTCATACTTTCTGAAAATAAGAAACATAACATTACTTACATTAATCTTTTGAGAGAATTTAAAGAAAAGCATGTTCTGTATTTCATTCTTATTCAGCTGATTTTCACATCTTTACATTGAACAGCGTATAAATCATCGTAGAATTCATATCACGTGACTAAGCTATTATGTTAATATCGTAGAGCAAAACATCCACCTGAGTCAGAGCCGGATCTAGGGCTAAGGTAAGGTCCCAGGCTAAGAAAGGCAAAATGCTTGCGTCAAAAGTATTTTCAATTTTCTTCTAAATTTTTTTAGTTAACTTATTGATTTTTTTTATGTAATAAGATAAAATTTTAATAAAATTTTTGTGTATTAAGATAATTTAGACACAAGTAAATTATTAATATTATTATTATTATGTATGTCTTTTCATATCTCGGAGCTATGGAGCTCCGGACTTTTGGAAGGCGTGCGTGGGGCCGAAGCCAACACGTAGAAGCCTGTTAGACAATTTTACTCTAAATGTAATGTGGCACCAACCGACGATTATCCCTGTTCGCACCATATAGGTACAACAAAGGACAACCCCCGGTTAGAGCAGGACTATTTCAGAATATAGGAACTAAAATCTATCTATCTTATTATTATTATTATTATTTTGTGTAAATTATTTTATCGCTTTTGCTTAATAACGTCAATAAAATGGCATATGGTTGAACTAATATCCCAGGACATGTGTGACATCCTAAATACCTTTCATCATTATCATCAGTCTATTTTAGTCCACATATGAACATAGACCTCTCCCAAAGCACGCCACTGAGCACGATCCGCGACTCATCCAGCTTATACCTTGCAGATATTGTCATTCCACCTAGTCGGAGGGGAGATATGCCACGTTTGCCAATCCATGGTCTCCACTCAAGAACTCGTTTACCCCAACGGTTGTCGGTTCTGCGACAGATATGACCGGCCCACTGCCACTTCAGCTTATATAGGATAGGACGACTTTAACTCTTAAGATTCTTAAATCTTTAAGAAGATTGTTAAGCTTAGCTATAAAAAGCAAGCATAAGCTAGAAAATTCTTTTTATTAAGTATAGCATTGATGACTTATTCTTAGTGGGGTCAAGCCCCTAAATAAGAACCCTAAATCCCCCACTGAACTGTGTGCAAATGAAAGTGCTATTATCGATTCTCAAAAGCGAGATTTCAGAAATATCTTTTAGAGATCTCGTTGCAGCGAAATAGAGTAACAAGATTTCTAGCTATACTTTGTACTTCTTCTGAGATTTTGTATTAAGATTAGTTGGAATGTAATGAAAAATCGACAACTATTTCGATATTTCATTTGTAGTTTCTGTTGATATTATATTTCATTTTTGTAATGTTATTAAGGGAATTGAATAATATTTTCTTAAATTTACGCGAATATTACGCATTGAAATAAAACTATTTTATAACGGATTTTATTGCGGTTAATTTTAGATTTTAAATTCCGACGTTTCAAAGTCTTTTAAGACTTTATGATCACAGGTCAACTAAGGCATAAAATCCGTTATAAAACAGTTTTATTTCAATAGGCGAATCTAATGTTAGGAACGCTTATGTAATCTTGTCTTGTCTTAGTAACATTGTGTCGTGCTACTTGTACCTATTAAAAAAGTCAATATTAGATGCTTGTTACACTATAGACTAATTTAAGTGTTAGATAATTACGAAGATTGAAATGATAGAAATAATATTAGATACTATATAGATAGAGGCTTAAACAGACAATGGTGGGATGGCGGTCCTGGATGTTGCTACTTCAGTCATTCAGTAACTTTAGTAGAAGTTGTACATACGAAAAAAGGTTTTGAATACAATCATTAAACTGTCAACATAATAAATTAAAATCCACAAATTAATGAACTAACGTTTATTATATAAGAGAAAATGAAATATAATAAAATAGACCTAAAAAAAAACCTATTCTGTTTTCAATCCATTTTATTATATTTCATTGTCTCTTATATAATAAACGTTTGGATCGAAAATTTTACAAGATAGTATTTGAAAACTTTTTTCGTATTGACGAACCGTATTAAGGGTACAGGTAATTATTAGTGCGTTTTTAGTGGGTAACCTGAGCCCAATGAATGGGAATATTTTTGTCGATCTATAGGTATTCAATTATAAAAAAATAGGCTAAATTTTGACTAAGTAAACTTCTTAATTGTTTTTATAGGCCTCACATGTACTTGCCTTGCCTTTTTAGTGTTCCAATCCGGGTCTTTTCTGTGCTGTCTTACGAGTTGATAGAGTTTAAAAATTAATCCACACAGCTGGCAAAGTGTGGATTGGTTGATGTTTAATGTGCTCCAATGATTAGTTCTTAGATTTGCTGGATTCTTTACTATGTGTAAAACATTCACCGATATATAGCAGCAGCGACAAAAAAAATCACACAAAAGTGTGGGCACCGGAGAAAAAAATCAAAAGATTATGTTCCAAAGGCGAGGCCGATACCGCAGTGCAACCGCTGCTTTTATAGTCTTAGCATGTTTCATTACTTGTTTTATTTCTGCAAAAAATATTACGAATTGATAGAAAGTAAAACAAAACTAAAAACTTGAATTACCAAATCTAATAAATTGAATATTCATCTTTTGATATTAATTTGAAATTTTGATTTAATTGAATAATATCTATCTGCTATAGTATTTGAACAGTTTCAAACAAGTGTAATAAAATTTGTCACAACCAATTTAATTTATTTCAATTATTCTTATGAAAGTAACCAGACTTATAAAATTAATAGCTAGTGATTAGATTAAAGTAATTATAACGTGATAAAGAGCACCTGCGTTAATTGTGCCTCGGTCTTGAGTTATTTTTGTTCGTAATTTCGCTGAAATTAATAATTTTTAAATTACATAATGTTATACTAGCAGCTACAGGAAACTTTGTACTAGGTGCATATGTTTCACCTTTTTATACCTTACTTGGACTTAAATCAATCTTTCTCTAGTTTTAGCACTACAAACAACCTTTAATTTATTTTTATTTCAATAGGAGATTATGTAATTGTGCATATAAAAAGGTCGTAATTAAATGTGCAGAGTAAAGATTTTAACTTCTGCTTTTATAGTGACGAAGGGTTGTACTCAAACCGAATTATTATATTGATTGGCTTCGACCACAGACTTCATTGTACATTGCATACTTTTGGCTAGTATAGTATTATATTACCTGTGCTTTTGGTCTTCAACCAAACAAATCACGTTAGTGTCTATGAAAATCATTTTTCTCATTACCGTACGTATGAGAGTCACCCGGTCGCCTTATGCTAGTGACTGAATGGTCTGGGTGAGAGAATAAGTATTCGACCTCTATGTCCTTTGGCGCGGATAGACCTGACAATGACCGGGGTTGCCGGTAGACATCAATATGCATTCGCGGGGTCCACGATGTCCAACCAAACCGGCAAGAGGGGAACCGCTAAGGTGTTTTGTGTAGTGTAGAGAATATACCCCTTTTCTACTCCTTCTCACTCGGGAAGCAGAGAGGTGCAAGTCCCACATACCCCCTCGCCACTCTTATAGCAAAGAGAAATGCGTAACGCGTAAAAAAATTTACATAGTACAACCTTCAGACCTGTTTCCCTATAGAAATAGCAGACATCTCGTTGAAATAATGTTAGTCCAAAAAAGTAAGATCAAAATTGGTTTAAAATGAAGTCTCATAATAAAATATTAATAAGCTTTCGTCTTACGTACTTAATTTAGTTGAATTATCAATTTTCTTCAAGATACGTAGAAGATATTTTTACGTTGAAAGCTTCTTATCCCGTGAGGATTTGAAAAATATTTAACGTGCACTTTACGTAAGTTAGCAAAAGATGACAAGAAAATAATATCTTTTGTTGAAATAACTTTTGAATTTATATTAAGACTTATCTTTTTAGATGTATATCTTGTTAAGAGGTGGTAATTGAATTTTCAGTTATGTGACAATAATATAAAAAGACACATTTGTCCTGTTTGTAGTTATATACAGTCAGCTTCAAAAGTTAATCAGCAGACTCAATATGCCAAAACATATTAATACATTTTTTTATAGATTAGTGTCGTGTGACTGTTCATTGTAAACTACTAAAAACAAGCTTATTTTCTCATTTCATCACGACACCTTTAAATAGAAGCTTTTAGAGTTTATATGTTTTGTATTATTGAATCTGTTAATCAACTTTTGTAGCTAACTGTACCTACCTACTAAACTCAGGTCTAATGTGTTTTTTTCTATTGCTCTTTAAAGCAACACGGGACGGGAGAATCCTAACAATACCTCTTCCCGCCAAAAACAGTACTTAAGAGCCATTGTTGTGCACAAGAGTGTGCTAAAACACAAGCGTTTTCTTTATTCCCTTCACTTTCATAGATGAAACGCACTATCGGTGAAAGTGTGGGTGCAGGACCGACAGCTTTACGTGCTCTCCGAAGCAAGGGAGTATCACACTACCAATTTTCTGACTCCGGACTGGTGCTGAGAAATCAAAAAACTCTCAACACTGGTTTTGTGATTAGAACCAACAACCCAGAGACTAGAGGCGAAGCTAGGCCCTAAGCTATAGTATAAAGTATCTATACAAGTCATGAAACTATTTCTAGAACTTCTAGTTTCCTAAACCGACACTCATATCTTTTCTGCTATTTCCGAGTTTATTTTTAAAGTGGTGTGCAGTGCCCGGTTTGTTTGCAGAGCCCTCAGAACTTCAGTCGAAGTCATATAACAAACAGTTTTTCAACCCGCTTCGACGCTATGATTTTATGAATTTTTAAAAATATCACGTTGAGTTTTTGGGTCACTTAGGAAAATTGCATTTGTTACTAGAAAACGTTTTTTTTTTTAAATTTTATTTAATATATTAAAATCTGTGTCGGGTTTTGTTTAATTTTCTCGTTTCAAATGAATAAATTAAGCAGACATGGGGTTTAATTTAAAAAGATTTTTTGTGTTTTTGTTTTAACAGCCATGGTATGACCGCCATTGTTTTTTAACCGACTTCTAAAAGGAGGAGGTTATCAATTCGACTGTATGTTTTTTTATGTTTGTTACCTCAGAACTTTCGAATGGGTGAACCGATTTTGATATTTTTTTTTTAAATTGAAAGCTGATGCTTCCCGTGTGGTCCCATTTCAGTTTAGTTCTGAGAATGGCATCCATGAAGTCGGTTTTTTTTGTTAATATTTTAACTTAATATTATTATACTTCTATTCGTAATAGTAGGGGAGTCGAAAAGGGGATTTTGGGATTTACTCCAGCGAGTCAGATTAAAAGATACACCTTGCGCTCTGTTGAATACCTACACCAAAACTTAGCTTCGTGTATAGAGCCGAGAGTTTACAGTAGCCAATCAAAATATTTCTAAGACATATCTATATAAATATAAAAATCAATTGCTGTTCGTTAGTCTCGCTAAAACTCGAGAACGGCTGAACAGATTTATCTTATCTTGGTCTTGAAATGTTTGTGGAGATCTAGGGAAGGTTTAAAATGTGAGAAAAATTCAAATATGTAGTAGTCGGGAAAACCCTAAACACAGCAGTCGATTGAGGCAGTACGAAGTCTGCCGGGTCAGCTAGTTTGTTAGATAAAAATACTCGAATTCGTCAGAATAATGTATGATGAGTACATTACATGTTGATAAATGTAAATATCAAGAATCAGGCGTTTTGAGCCAGGAGCAAGACCGCCAAGCGGCCTTGCCATGATCCGGTGCGATGTCTGGTGACACCATGCAGAGAGGGTGGGTTGGAATTGTTGCTCCTTTAAGGTTTCTAACCATATGGAGGCTCATTCTACCGATAATCCTTCGAAATCTCGAGTGAATCGGTATACTGGGCTAGACGTTCCATCGTAGACTGCATCATTGCTTAACATCAGACAAGTTGCAGTAAACCGCCAGCCTATCGAAGAATAAAAAAAGATTTCGAGCTCTATCTAGTGTCAAATAAGTAAACAGTATATTATAATGTAAAGTTGAACATTAAGGTTGTCAACAAATTTATTATACGAGCAACTCAATCAATATCAAACAGGATTCCAGAACCCGATTAAATTAAGTATGGTAACCCAGTTATGTTAAAAGTACATAAGATGTGATAAATACTAGTCCCTCGGTGTTCAGTGTACAAAATGAATTTTAAGCGGGCCACACCGCACTAGACAATTGAAACTTTGCATTATGCATGCCACCAACCAACTGTACCTTGGGGAACTATCGAACAGCCAACTAAAATATTTGTGGCTTTTAAAACTTCTACTTTAAGTAAAGTATGTTTAACTTTCGATTCCAAGTGGTGAAGATTTCAAATTTCGAGTACTTACTGATTCAGCAAAATATAATTGAATAACTTTCGCTGGCGGCGTGACCTAAATTTTATATCATGCCCAGCAATGGGATATAAAGTCTGTAGCCTTCCTCAATAAATGGCCTATTAAACTATGCAAGAGTTTTTCAAATCAGACTTGTAAGTTCCAAGTTCAAGTGATTAGTCGTTCAACCAAACAAACATACTCTTCAGCTATAATAACATTAGTATGAATGTAATACCTAAGTCGAAACGATTTATTGATAAAACAACAAACCTTTAAGTATGTGTAGTCCTTCAATTATTTATGTTTTTATTTATTACATACTAAGAAATTAACAGAAATATGAAACATTAAGCCAATTGCAAGCCTTCGCGTTTATGAAATTGCATATAAATTTATGTAATGTGAGCAATATATTACTTAATTTATATTTGGTATAGTGAAAACGTAAAGAAAAAGTATTATGACTAAGACATTGCTGAATAAAGAATTTTAGACTTATGCATCGTCTCGTCGCTGATGTAGTTGTAAGAAACGGATTAATATCGTCCTGCTTACACAATTCATTAAAAGTTCTACTTGCACGTATGTACAATAATACTGTTCTGCCTATAGTTAGACAGGGTGTTTGGTATCTGAATTGGGGGATTGTAACGAAGCAATTTCTATGGAACGTTAAGGCCAAGTTTAGCTAAGAGCTCGGAACTGTCAATTTCGCTAGATATAATTTTATACTAATATTAACTATCTGAAGAGTTTGTTTGTAGACTGCAGTCTACGCGATAGAACGCGCCTGCTCAATATACCGATTCACTCATGATTACAAATTCTTTTATAAATGAATGAATGAGTGCAAAATGCTATTTTTTATACAACACAAATTAGTTGTACCTAGGTACTTATTACGTAGTAGAAAAATCTGTTTATATTGGCGCGAAATTTTATTCTGCCTACTTACCGCGATCCCTAAGTTCCAAACATTCCCCAATAAAATATTCTGTTTTACTGTTTATTGTCTGAGAAAGAAAATAAAGAAGTTACAATGCCAAATGCTATTATAATTTTACAGCGTCTTTACCTTTTGTGACTCTTAGCGTTTTATTTTATCTGCGTGCCAACGACATTTACGATGTGGTGTTCACGTATCTTTGCCTAGTTTAAAGGAATTTTGCATAAATGTACGCTATTCGAGGAATTTTGGACTGTATTTCAATTTAGTTATGTTTTTATGTCGAAAATACGAAATAATGTTATTACCTATAATTAGTTCTAACTTTGCGTTTGCCTAGATGTTGAAGTCTGACTTAATGCCAAGATTTGCATTAAAAATTTTAATATCTTAATTATTAGATAGATTTATAACCGACTTCAAAAAAAGACAGGAATTTGGGTGTTCATATTTTTATGTTTGTTTGAATAGATAAACAAAATAGATTTGCAAAGTTCTTTTTTGTTTAGAAGAAGTTTATCCTGGCCATAACAAGTTAATTATTTAATGAAATCGTCTTTTAAATAAGCAACCAAACATTACAATGGCTGATCCACTCAGTTAATATATTTTTTGTGAGATGTATAAAAGATTACAAAAGAACTTAATGATCTTGCACCGACTAGATATTTACTAGATGCCACTTTCTTTAATCATTGTATGAAATTGTATTTGTCAAAAATTGGCAGGGTATCGGGGAAATAAAATAGTTAATTTCGATTGGTTCCTTCAAGTTCTTCTTGAACAATGTAAACAAAATCATATAAAGAAATAAAACAAATACTAACAAAATAAAAAATATTAAAATTAAATTATTTATTCATTTTTTTTACAATACCAATCAAAATCAGGTTGAGATTGGTAAGTATGTAGTGGTAAATCATAAATTCGGTGAACGCAAGTGCGCCTACGCGGTTTCTATAAGTATGTGGTGTGATCATCATTAGAGTTCTCAGCAATTGGTGGAACCATCCAAAAAGCAATCAGATTTTCCCAAAACTTTTCAAATAAAATAACCGTTCATATTCTAGTCTAAAAAGTATATTGATGTTCTAACTTTGCCAGTGTTACAGTTTTCTGCGGTCGTCAAAGCAACTAAACTATTTTAAAGTTAGATTGAGTTAGCCCGACTCGTGTCTACAAGTGTTTTGTATGGTTTTTCTGATACCTTTTGTGGGTAGCGTTTTCTATGACAAAGTTTGGATGTTCTAACTTCGATTTTATGTTCAAGATTCTCACGCATTTTATGATAGTTGCGGCAAGGTTTGAAGAAACTAAAAGTCGGTATCTGGGCAAAATTGCGTTTATAGCGCAATAAAACTTGTAATGTGACCTACAGAGTTCAGACTGACCTCAGAACGAAGTTGTTACATCGACGCTTCATACTAAGCGTTGAATATATTTTTGTTCATTAATCGCGTATAAGAAAATACTGAATCTATAGTATTTTCTTAAATTTACGCGAATATCACACATTGAAATAAAACAATTTTACAACAGATTATATCGCGTTGTATTTTAGATTTTATATCCCGACGTTTTAAAGTCTTTTCAGACTTCATGGTCACGGGTGGACGACGACGACACTTCTCTTTAAAAAATTAAATCAAGAAAAGCCATATTAGACCGTCATATACCTAGCGGGTATCTGGATATCTAAGCGCTAAGTTAAATAAAAATACATTTTTACCAGTGCGAAAACTGAAAAAATAAACTTTACAAACAAATTTTAACAAACACGTAATACGTCTCAGTACCTACAGTAAATTTAAGTAATCGCTAACAAAATATATTTCACTATTCGTACTGCGAGCGGTGCCGTATCAGCTGTGCTAGGGTCACTGACCGCTAATTTTACGTGGCGCGCTTTCATCGATATTGTTATGACTAGATAGTCCATAACTTACTGATTTTATGACGAATAAAAAAAAAATTTTGTACAATTAAGTCGCTCTAATTCAACACAATAATCAAACAAAATGTAATAGATATAAGTACTTCATTTAAAAAAGAAAAAAGCCTACTGAGTTTTTTGGCAGTGTTTCTCGGTAGTTGCCAGTCATTCACTGCACGGTAGGAAAAGAAATTGGACTATTTTTAAGTAGACTCTCGTCTCAAAAAAAATAAAGCATATTTTCATTTCATTTCATTTTCTTTCATTTCAATTAATGAAAATGTGTTATATAACTGATAACTAATTGTGATAACTATAACTAACTATACTTAATAACTATACTTCTTTAACTGATTCTGATTGATTGATTCTTTTGGTTTCGGAATTGTTGCTCTTTTAAGGTTTCTAACCATATTTAGGCTCATCCTACTGCCACCTTCTCACCGATTTATCATTCGTAATGAGAAATGAATCGGTACACTAGGCTGACACGTTCCATCGTAGACTACATCATTGCTTGATCAGGCAAGTTGTAGTCAAGCACCAGCCTATCGCAGAATATAAAAAAAGATGTAGAAACACGAAAAAAAACGCTCATCGGTTAAATGTTTTGCTGTATTTATGTTATACATTTATTTATTCAAGGCTTTTTACCCGTATCTATCCATCTTAACCTTCCATTATAAAAGCTAAATCATAAAATATATTAAGACAAAGCTTATTACGTTGAAAAAGATAAGTAGAGCTCAAGAGACAAACGGTAGCGATTTTATCTCAATACCAGCTTCTGCTCGCAGCTTTACCCGCTGAGTCTCCGATCCACGATTTTGTGAAATCCTTTTTAGTGCACCTCTAGACCTCATACAGAAGCTATGTGCAAAATTTAGAGTCTCTAGACGCAGCGGTTTGGTCTAGGCGTTGATATGTCAGTCAAAAAAATCAGTCAATCAGTCAATCAGCCAGTCAGTTTCCTCTTTTATTATATGATTAGATAAAAATAATACTGCAACAGAATCTTAGGACATACGAAAACATACAAAAATGCATCATATAAGGCCAACTACACATTATCCCCATTATTAAATAGGTACCCTTAATAAAGGGTAAGGCGTGAATAGCTAATCTATATTTTGGTCGTTTTCTCCTGTATGACACATTAGGAGCTTTGTGTGGACAAGGCTACAGTCCATCAAATCTAAGAAGTACCGTTTGACAGTTCTAAATGCAGTACATTTAGAATTTTATTTTTTGTATGAAAATTGTTTAGGTTATGTTAAAATAAAAATAGCTTCATAATTCAATTATTTTACAGGAAAGCTAATAAAAATAGTGTGAATTGCGCCTCTATAAAGCTAATTGAATAGAAAACAGTAAAACGTCTAAAGGTACTTCTTAGATTTGTTCAATTGTAGGTGCTCTTCGGACAGATGCTCTAAGCGGACTACGTCAAAAACAAACATTTCGCATTCCTTAAGTATCCCGGGACCTCGCGGACACCAGTACCCACACACACAGTGGAAATTTGTAATTGTGGTCGATGAACGGCAATAGGCACCTATTATTACCTACTTATCTGACCTAAAAATCGAGATTCTTCATAGAATTTGGACTTTTAAGACAGATTCTTATGAATTCATAAAAATGTTTTCTCATAATCACTTAAATCTACGTGATATCACGCGACTCTTTGGATCAATGTAGGTATCGCCCCTATTTTTCGATTACGTAAAAAAAAATTAAAAATACATAATTACGTGTCTTAAAGTTTTCAAAAAAATAACGAAGTTCTTAATTCAACTGTATGTTTTTTTTGTGTGAGTATTACGCGATAATTCCGGCATTTAAGAAACAATTTAAATAATTCTTGTTTTATTTCAAAGGGTGAACTTTTCAGGTGGTATCATTCAAATTTTGAATTATTGTTTTTTATTAGCTATTATTCAACAATCTACAAGACGAACTAAAAAAACTAAATTTTAACTACTTAGTCTTATTTCCTATGTCTACAAATACTAGTATAGTATTATATTATCTGTGCTACAAATCAATGAATCGTCCATGAAATTTTCCATGACAACAACAATTCTCATCTTATAATAACAAAACTATCACTCAGTCACTAATCTCTTATGACATTTAATTTCTCACGTCACTCGCTCTCCTTTCTCAAATCAGGCCAAATGACCTCTGGGATTGTGCGGCTCTAAAGATACACGTCACCGCTCTAATGGAAAACATCACGAGACTGACATCAGACGTCCCTAAAGAGGCGAAGTTTTGTTATCTATTAAATTAAGTATTAATGCTACTTATACTTATTATAAATAAATCAGCTAGAGTGAAGTCAATATTTTGTTTTATGTCTACTTCAAATTTGATGTCCTGTACGGAGACATTAATCCTTTTAATATTCACTTCACTTTCCAACGTCAGGTTGAAAGACACAATATTTAAAATTGGTGTTAGTAGTCTGTGGTATTGTGCGGTTATTATGCGATTGAGAACGATCATATTATCACACTGCTTTTGAAGTTAACATTTGATGTGTAGGTAGGATAATCGAAGCGTTGCTGTTCAAGTGATGGCTTCACATTGTAACTACTTACCGATTTGCACTAAGTTAATATAAAAGACCATACTTTCCTGACACTTTACCTATATTTCTCCGTTTTCCGAACCTGCTTCTGATTGGTATTGGTCTGGTTTACACCCCCTCTTATATGTATTAAAAATATCATCTATCTGAATTTTTTGTTTTGTTGGTGATCCAAACTGTCATTCATTACCACAGCCGCCATTTTCGTTTCGTTTTTTTATTAGAGCGGGTTCTAAACATAAGCACCATTTATTATTATACAAATGAATATTTCATATTGGACCAAAGTCGTTTATGCTATTTACATTTGTGTCCATTCAATTTTCTCCTTGTCACTTTCTTTTACATGCGAGCATTGATATGTATCTTTTATTCGTGGTCAACGGCATAACCTGAATTCAAAACACCCGTGTAAATATAGATTGAAACTTATTTCTGTTTTAAAATAAATATAGGAATACAGAATTATATTATGTAACTAAGCAGCGTTGACGCTGGCGCTGTCGGTCTCGCTTTTGAAATCTAAGGTCGCATGTTCGATCAACAGACCTGCTCACTCATTGTGAAGTGTTGCATCGCCGCTGCTCAATATGGGTAAAGGAAAACATTGTGGACGAAATAACATTCGAAGACATGTGTAGATAAGATAAGGACCTGAACTCTCTCAACTCGTAATATAGTTGAGAAAAGACCCGTGCACAGCTGAGGGACACTTATAATGGTTGCAATGGTATCATGTCTAGCTGTTCCAGCGAACTTTGTGTTACGTATTTCTCAACATATAAATCTTTTTTGGATTTGTACGAACATTTCAAAATCAAAATCAGCCACATTTGTTATCAATCAATCTGTTAAGACCTAAAACTGCACATTAAACTCAATAATCAATAAGTGTATAAATGATTATTCTACAAATTATTTCAACTGCCTATAAATCCAATATCAATTCCGACTACAATATGGCGCGCGCTTTCTCAAAGAATGCATCAAAGAGCCATAAGAGCCAATCATTCACTCCGTTCTGAATGAATGAGCAAGTGTTAGTAGATCTCGCTCGCCATATTGGCAGCCGCTACTCTCGCGCCACCTACGTCATCCACTGTTGCCAAACATTGGTTGAGAAATTATCGAGATTTAATAAGCGAAGACTATTGCAATATTGAAATTTTTGTTCCCAATGGCAAGCTGCGGCCCTTCAACCACACAGTTTTTAATATTTAACGTTGTACGTACTGTTATTGAAAATGTCTTGCACAAAAACAATATGTTCATGAATAGTTAGATTTTAATCACGGGCAGTCTACAGAACATTAATCTAGACTCTTGAGACAATACAAAAACTGTAGGTCAGTGACATCATTAACTCGGGTGTCATTTTCAGTAACAATTTTTAGTAAACTAGCAATTTTAACTAGAACAATAGGGACTATGTTTGTTTGACTTATAAATGACTTTGTTATTAGAGGTCTTACTAATGTTTCAATAAAATATTGACAGTTTATACTTAGCGTTAGTACACACCGGTGGAGTGGTAACAAAGATTTGTAAGTACAGACGCAGGGTGACCCAAGAATATGCGACAAAAATAAATTACCTTCAACTCATACTTACACACAGCGCCATCTAGTCCCAAATTAAGCAATTATATTAAGAATATTTGTGGTGTAAGTATGTATTTGTATAAAAAATGTAGATATAGGCTTGGTGTCATCTTGACCTAGAGACAAAATGTAGTGGGTCAGGATAGTTGTTCTATCATACTTTGCTGTTTCCCTTATATCACTATCTACATGTGCTGTACGAAGATCTGCTAGTGTACGCTGTAGGCAACAGAGCACTCTTCTAAGTTCTAACCCGACAACCCGGTGTGGTGGGAGTCTGTGCTCTATTCCTTCTCATTGCTTGTGGAAGTTTACTTCCGTGCTGTTTCGTGGAATAAACTATAAATACTTTGAGAGTGATAGATTACAGTGCACCTAAGTTTGCACTTACATTTTGTTTTCTGCATACTTACAAGAATCTGATATGAAATGAAATGAAAATAAGCTTTTTTTTGAGACTTAAGTCTTAATAAAAATAGTCCAATTTCTTTTCCTACCGTGCAGTAAATGTCAGGCAACTACTGAGAAAAATTGCCAAAAAAACTCAGTAGGTTATTTATTTTTTAAATGAAGTACATAAATCTATTACGTTTTGTTCAATGTTCTGAATTAGAACGATTTCATTCCAAGCGTTGTTATTCATTAGATAGTCCGACGCTTTCTTAGATAACGTCATCTACTCATCATTGCGATTATGACGTTATGCCAGCAGCTAAATGAAGAATACCTTAAGGAGAAGATGTAGATGATTTAAGCGAAGATTCTAATCTCAAGTCAGGTCAAGCCTTATTTGGTGTGTAATGATTGCTAACGTACCTATTGAACTCTTGATTTAACTTTCGAAGTCACGATTTTAGTAGCTAATCTGTATATATATATTTTCTGTTTTCTAGGAAAAATTCATGAAATATAACGAATATAGGAATTAATAAAATATTACTACAATTTTAGTTTGGAAGGTGCAATAGATGAAAAACATTGCTGAAAATCAGTGCTGTGGATCGCCTCTAGCGTATTCATAGCGCTTTTACTGAGCGATGTCCACGTTTGACACAGATGGGTCCCAGTGTTCATATTTTTTTTTTGTTTCGTTTCAGATATCTTTTCATTTGTTATTTGATTGTGTGTGGTAAGTTTGTGTCAAACGTATTTTATTTTTCCTTTTCTCTTTTAAATTAGAGCAAGAAAACATGCGTGACTTTAGTCGCATAAATACGACACAAGTATTAGGGCACGAAAATATTTGTCCCTTAAATGCGACTTTAGCAGTAAACAATGCCAATGCTGCCAGCCTTTTGGGCTCATTCACCAAGGCCTTGATTCGGATGAATTTTTTTTTGACCCCTTGTCCAGTTTTTAAGATAAGAATTCATTAAAAATTTTGAATTTATTTTATTATATTTTGTTATCTTTTATATATACCTATTTAGATAAAATATACAGTTGAGTTATGCTAAAATAGGATCAGAGATCCTATTTTAGCATAACTCATCACTCCGACTGTCTGACTCGCCCTTTTTCATTATTTAATAAACTCTATCTCGGTATAAAAACTAATCAGTACTAACTTCGACACAAGTTTAAGACACAATTTTCTCTGTTTTACCCTAACTTTATAACCAAGAAAATATAAAGTAAAAATGGAGAATGTTAACAAAAAGCCATACCTACATAATTAGTTTGGCCAACTATTTAGAAATTCAAATTAATATTAAATTTAGGTAACCTTAAATTCTTTGTACCCTTTTAACCATGCGGTTCATTGTTCGGTTGTATGAAGGTACGCCTTTTTTAGAACAATACATTTTAAAGAACGCCTCCGAGTTTACTTCAGCCCCTTTTAGTGTTCCACAACTGGGCACAGGTTTTCTCTCAATTATCTTACGAGTTGAGAGAGCAAGCCTTTATCCATACAAGGTGGCCAAGTGCGGGTTGGTTGGATGTCACATGTCCTCGAATGATTCGTTCTTAGAAATGTTATCCTTCACTGTTATTGAGCAGCGGCGATGAAACTATTCACCCAAAGATGTGTGGGCACGATCGGGAATTGAACCCGTGACCTTATATTCCAAAGGCGAAGCCGATACCGCTGCGCCACCGCTGCTCAGTTCCATCCTATACTCATGAAAAATGCGTGAAAGTATGTAGGTACAACTGTAAGTACCTAGAATGTATTACAAAAACATTTGATGTTTCCGACACGCACAAACCGTACGTACATAAAATATTCATCACTTGAATTTTTAACCCGTCGAATGAACTTGGAATTTCACTGAATGTGAAGAACTTGTGAATAAAATGCAAGGAACGATGCACGTAGAATGTGTAAGCATGCTTTTAAAATATTGGGATTCATACACCGATGAGCTAGCTAGTGCAAATTATTCTGCTACATGACTATTTTCGCGTTTTCAAGTCATTCGTTTCAAAGAAGTTGTATTTTGAAATAAAACTACTTTTTAACGGATTCTATCGCGGTTTATTTTAGATTTTAGATCCCGATGTTTCAAAGCCTGTTCAGACTTCATGTTCACGGGTGCAAACTGAGCTCACAGTGTCTTGAATTCGAAATCATTGCTTGGATTTTGTTTTTTGTTTTGCTTGAATCGGAACGTAACTTAAATATTAATGTTTGAAGGTAGTCAGTAATAATTGTGATTAATATTTTTGGACGTCAAATACCTCAGTCCATAGTATTGTCTTAGATTTACGCGAATATCACACATTGAAATAAAACTACTTTTTAACGGATTTTATCGCGGTTTATTTTAGATTTTAGATCCCGACGTTTCAAAGTCTTTTCAGACTTCATGTTCACGGGTGGACTGAGATATTTGACGTCCAAAAATATTAATCACAATTATTACTGACTACCTTCAAACATTAATATTTAAGTTGCGTTCCGATTTAAGCAAACTGAGCTCACAGTGTCTTGAATTCTGAGTTGATTTTGCTTGGGTTTTGGTACAAGTAAATTAAGCACTGGGTCCCAAGCTGGTGGTATATTCCAACCATTTTCTCTGTTAAAATTAGGATGTTTTTTAATTTCAATAGCTTCGCGGATCATTCTTGGTAGGAACCGGTTTTCTTTGACAAGGACCTGTGTTTTATCAAATCTCAAGTAATGGTTGGGGCCTTTTTGAGTATGTTCACACACTGCAGATTTCGTTGAGCGTTGATGTTTAACATCAGCTATGTGTTCTTTTACGCGGGTCCCTATACTTCTTTTTGTTTGTCCTATATATGAGAGTCCACACTCACAGTCAATTTTATAAACACCCGCATCTTGCAGAGGGACTTGACACTTGACAGACACATAGCTGATGTTAAACATCAACGCTCAACGAAATCTGCAGTGTGTGAACATACTCAAAAAGGCCCCAACCATTACTTGAGATTTGATAAAACAAAGGTCCTTGTCAAAGAAAACCGGTTCCTACCAAGAATGATCCGCGAAGCTATTGAAATTAAAAAACATCCTAATTTTAACAGAGAAAATGGTTGGAATATACCACCAGCTTGGGACCCAGTGCTTAATTTACTTGTACCAAAACCCAAGCAAAATCAACTCAGAATTCAAGACACTGTGAGCTCAGTTTGCTTAAATCGGAACGCAACTTAAATATTAATGTTTGAAGGTAGTCAGTAATAATTGTGATTAATATTTTTGGACGTCAAATATCTCAGTCCACCCGTGAACATGAAGTCTGAAAAGACTTTGAAACGTCGGGATCTAAAATCTAAAATAAACCGCGATAAAATCCGTTAAAAAGTAGTTTTATTTCAATACCTCAGTCCACCCGTGAACATGAAGTCTGAAAAGACTTTGGAACGTCGGGATCTAAAATCTAAAATAAACCGCGATAGAATCCGTTAAAAAGTAGTTTTATTTCAATGTGTGATATTCACGTAAATCTAAGACAATACTAAGTTGTATTTTCATAAATTTACGTTAATATCAAACTTTCAAATAAAACTATTTTATAACGGATTTAATCGAGGTAAAAATAAATTTCAGACTTCATGGTCACGGGTGGACTGAGGTATTTGACGTGCAAACTTATTAATCACAATTAATGGCGTGGTCGGTAAGATACTTGCTTTTCACGCCGCAGGTCGTGGGTTCGATTCCCACCCGAGACAAACATAAGTGATGAACATTTGTGTTTGTGTCGAGTCTGGGTGTAAATATCTATTATAAGTATATATTTACAAAAGAAAAGTATTATATGTATAGTATATACCAGTTATCTGGTTTCCATAACACAAGCTCTGCTTAGCTTGGGACCAGATGACCGTGTGTGTTAATGTCCCAGAATATTTATTTATATTTATTTTAATTATTGCTGACTACTAACAAGCATAATTATTAAAATTAAATTTAAAAAATATATATTAAATTTCCGCGACAAAATTCGATATAAAATAGTTAAATTTCAATTAAAAAAGTTTGTAACGTTTACTTAAACCCTTTTCAGTGGCCTGCGACTGGGAACGGGTCTTCTCTCAACCATAAGACTTGTGATAGTTTAGTTCTTAATCCACGCACGCAGGCCAAGTGCGGGCGACGATTAAACAATTCACACAAAGACGTCTACGGATCAAACCCGCGATCATATTTTTCAGAGGCAGAGCTGATACCGCCGCGCCGTGTTATCGCTGCTTTTATCGGTAGATTTAAAAAAAAAAGATTTGCTTGCGACCACAATTTGTGATGAAGCAGTAGTTTGAGTCAGACATTTCTTGAATTCAATACTTAATATCGGTCAGAGGGTTTTGGTTGCTATTGTCGTGTAAAAAAGGAAGGTGAAATAATTTTTGATTACTTTGTTTTAACACTTGGCAACTGAGTGTAAAATAGGTACTGTAACTGGCGGGAAACGGGCGCTCGCTTGATGAATTCGATTCAATCATTTGTTTAAATTCTAACTACTGGTTCAGCATATTTATCGACTGTGGTATGAGGTAGATTTTGTTGGAAATTGGCTAACGACAAAGTTGCTGAAAGCAAGAGTTCCTGAAAATATTTAATTTGAGCGTTTAATATGAACCTACCCACCTTGATATTAGAATTCCTTTCTTTGTTATGTATCCTATATATTAATACTAATGGAATATAATATTTAATAACGTATATTTCATATTTTACTAATATTAAACCGCGAAAGTTGGTGAACATTAATGTTATAGTTTTGTGACTCGCTTACGACCTTGGTAGTCGAGCGGTGTAAGCCCTCTGATTCGGCTATACTGTGCCCGGGAGGTCGCGGGTTCGGTTCCCGCCCCGAAAAATATTTGTGTAACAACAAAGATTTGTTTCGGTGTCTGGTCGTACAGGCTCCATATTGCTAGAAACTGAAAAAAAGCAAAAATTCCGCCCCACCCTCACCTCTCCTTTCCACCGGAACACTGCAAGGCCGCTTGGCGGTGTGGCATAGTCCGGTGGGTGATTAATAACCACGGCCGAAGCTTACCACCAGTTAATTACCAGTTGAATGATTTGCACCACCCTGGACCACTTGTGGGGATTCAAAATCAGCTAGCAGGCTTTGAGTAATAGGTAAAACAATGAGCCGGTTTGTATTTATTTTTAAAATCTATTACCTATTTAAAATCTATTGAAAATTGTCAAATAATATTTGGGAACACAAAAATAAAATCTAAAAATCTTAAAACCTTTAGTAATATTTTAGTTTATAATAAATCGTGTATCAAGAACATACGGTGCTCACCTGAGGTATAAAATAAACTTACATTTTGAACTAGAACATTAATCATAGAGTCACTAGCACAGGTATATTTGCTATAAAAAATAGTGATGTGAAAAAATAACGAAAGTTTATCGAAGAATGTTTACCAAAATAAATAAATATTCTGGGACATTAACACACACGGTCATCTGGTCCCAAGTTAAGCTAAGCTTGTGTTATGGAAACCAGATAGCTGGTATATACTATATATATAATACTTTTCTTTTGTAAATATATACTTCTATTAGATATTTACACCCAGACTCGACATAAACACAAATGTTCATCACTAATGTTTTTCTCGGGTGGGAATTGAACCCACGACCTGCGGCGTAAAAAGCAAGTATCTTACCGACCAAGCCACCACCATTGAGACAGTTCTATTTTTACATGTTACAAAATTAGTATTTTACACATCATAAACATTTCTATACCCCTAAAAGATCTGTTATAATAGTTTTGTTTAAAAAATATTTACCTATTTCAAAAACGTTTCAATTTTAAGTTTTTACATAATATTTTTTTATTTATTTAGGCAAAGTTCATACCAAACGTATCAAGCGCCGACTGTCAGCATTACGCTTAATGTCGACAAACGCTACGTTTATACTATAGTCGGTTTCAGTGTGAACGATAAGTTTACTTTATAGGTACACACGCCTACACATCAAGCAAAACAAAACCAATATAAGCTGACCTTTCATTGTACGGAAATTCTACACAATGCGAGTCCAGCTCCGCTTCTCCTCCTGCGGTTATCGCGCTAATCCGGTAACCTAAAAACTATTCTACGTCCAAACCAAATTTCATTCAAATCAGTTCAGTAGTTACCTTCGCATTTATAATATTATTAAGGTAGGATGGAAAGCCTTTAAACCGACCGAGAAAAGCGTGCTGAACGTCGGCGGCCGACAATCCGTTTGGTCTGAACAATGCCCTAAATTATATTTCTACTCTAAATATGTAGAGAGACATGTTATGTTGGCAGAATCGACATTTAGCTCAAAATATGACTGATAAAAATCGTCAGTAAAACTTTTAAAATTAATTACTAATCTGTAAATACCTTTGGGTACCTACAAAATTAGTAATTGTAATAAAGCTGAAAAAGAGAAGAAAGTTTTAATTTACTGAAAAATTAACTCGTAAAACTGAAAAATTAAACTTAATTTAGTAACAAACAGAACAGTACTCCGGTTTTCATCACTCGAATCACACAGTAAAATAATTCACAGAGCTAAATTAAATCTCATGCAAAGGTAAATTTTATTAATGTTCTGTGAATAGTATTTTTCAGTTATGACGTTGTTTAGTGTGAAAATTATAGAGCTGCTGTGCAAACTTAGTATGTCATAAGAAACAAGAGAGAATAACAATGAGAGAAGAGACATTAAAATTGGTATCTTGTATATATACTCGTATATGAGCGATAGAAGAACTGCCGCTGTTCACTATCAAGAGGAAGCACAAGTATCCCACTAGGTTATACATCGTACTTACTACCCACACAAAAATAACCTAGCCTTTGGCCTAAATTTTCTTGAAAATCTTCAAAACTTTCTTCCAAGTGAAGTACGAATGACGATATAAAGTAATTTGCCTAATCCTGAGCCTCGTTAAGTGGTAGTAACGAACAAATTGCCACTGTGGTTAACATCAGTCACGTTATATCAGAGCTTAATGAGCAGCCATTTTGTATTTCGGCCATTTTACGTAGCGCATTATTAGAATGTATTTTCATTTTTCAATTTTTAGTAATTAGTTTAAGACCGATTTTGGACCTCTAGACAAATGAAAGGGAAATACTAAATCTATTGGGAAAGGAAACATTATTGCTTTTACATTCCTTTAATCAGGCACTACTACAGAATTCCATACATTTGGTTAAACCGCCGTTTATCTTACATCTATTTCTCACGCGACATTTTAGTAAAGTAAAATATAATTGGACTTACTTTGGCAGTTATACTTATTTAACGTGATCCACTTTCTTTGTTCAAATTAGTCTCAACGTTATTATACCAATAATAATTAAAATATCCAGCCACGTAGTGGCCGTTGATGCTTTCTTGTTTATTTTGCGCTCTGCCTTTTATTTTTCTTCCCGATCTTTGGCAGGAATGAATGAATGATGGAGTGAGTGAAACTAAGGTGAACGAGCGAAAGTCAAAATAGAGACCCAGAAAATATGACTTATTTAGATGAGTAATTCGTTACCCTTACACAAATTACATATCGAAGGGATAGCGAAAAATCGAAAAGAAGACATTCACCACAAACATACATCACATAACTTCTTCACTCTTTTATCTCATTATTATTTTTCCTTTTTTCGGTAAAATTTTTATTTAATGTTATTATTATTATGAATTATAACTATGTCGAAAGAGACCGAACCCTGCAACAAAGGGTATCCTAATGCAGGACCGAGTGTCACTAACATTCTACTGGACCTTAATATGAAATTAATAATTTAGTATCTGTATTTGTAGGAAACAACATAGAGAAGAAGAATGTATGGAATTGACATTCTCACACCTCGAAATTTCATACGACAATCTCACAATTCCATATATTTTGTTTTTTTTATGAAACGTTATTTGAGATTTGACAGTTTTATCTATTTCGCTTCTAGGCTTTTAAGCTCTCATACTTGATCTACTTTCCGCTTGCTACCAGTCGTTTAAGATCACCATCCCATCACAACATTCCATAACACAAGACAGACAATTGGTACTGACTGACTGAGACACCTTCGTCCGTGTGAGTGCACCTTTTATCTGAATCCCCACACGTGATCCCCGGGTTGTGCAAATCAGGTGGCAATCAGTAAACTGGTAATTATGTTTACTGGTAATTAACTGGTGGAAAGCTTCGGCCGTGGTTAGTGATCACCTACCAGACAAAGCCGCACCACCAAGCGGCCTTACCGTGTTCTGGTGACACCATTTAAGAGGGTGAAATCGGTACGTTGGGTAGGCACGTCCCATTGTAGACTACATCATAGCTTAACATCAGGCAAGCCTAGTCAAGCGCAAGCCTATTGCGGGCCTGACGAATATACCGATGCTTTCATGATTACGAGTTATTTTCGGTGAAAATACTTATTCAATTATTGTGCCAGGCTGAGAAGTTCAGACACAGCAATCACTGACGGGCTGGTGGCGTGGTTGGTAAGATGCTTGCTTTTCACGGTGCAGATCGTGGGTTCGATTCCCAAATATTTAAGTATGTATTTACTAAAGAAAAGTATTATGTATAGTATATTACCAGTTATCTGGTTTCCATAGTACAGGCTCTGCTTAGTATGGGATTAGATGACCGTGTGTGTTCATGTCATGTGTATTATTATTATTATATACTGAACAAACTGGTAGCATTTTGAAAACAAACTGGATGATCTCAATTTTGAAATATTTAGATTGAAGCATGGAAACCATGACTAGCGTAGTATTCTGAGATTTGTAATTCGCTATTTCTGTTGAAAATCTTAAACTAAAGGTACGAGTAAAATTCTTTGAGCGTTCACAAAGGAATTAGGGGATTCAAAGTTGAAGCTTAAACTTTTTGCACTGATTTAACGAGTGGAGCGTTGAAAAATGAATGAGGAGTGAAATTCGAAAGGCAGCCAGTGGTGTGTTTTATAACTTGCTTTAGAGTTCAAAAACATTAATCCTATAGCACGGTCTGAAAAAGGTAATATTAATAATTTCACACAACACAGAGCCATCTTGTCCCAAACTAAGCAATTATATCTGCTTGTGTTATGAGTGCTAGGAACTGGTATAGGTACGACTCAATGCATTTTTTTTTGTAAAAACATACATATTTTAAATAAATAACCCCCAGGCACGGGACAAACAATCATGCCCATCACAAAAAGGTTTGTCCTGGGTGTCCAAAAGTCACATATCAGAGTTGATTCCAGTAATTATGGCAAAATCGTTTGAAAGCATGGAAATAAGCACCGGTTACAAGAAAATCGGCACTTATAATACAATGCTAAATTTGTCTTTGTCTGCTGACGTGTATACTAGTCAGAAAGAGACAAAATCCACTTTAGCTAAAGAGGCTTATAAGATTTTAATGAACAACGAATTTAAAACAATGTATCTATTCGCTGTTTAATACAGGAGAATTTCAATTATCTTTATTAATATTAATAAAAAAACGTAGATGACAGAGCATTATAGTAATGATAACTTAATGTCGTGTTTGATATTATAGATAAATAAAAAAAATCATTTATTTTCTCTATCACAAAGTTACAATGATATGTCTTATGCTACTAATATACACCTTAGAAAAACTTTGTGAGAGACAGGTGCCTGATTTAGGTTTATAAAATAAACATGTATTACAAGTCACCAGAGCCCTCCCGCTGCTAACGGATGGTGTCCTATGTACTATGCGTTTCAAATAAGAATAGGATTGGACTATTATATGCGGCTAACTTCATACCAAAAACCAAGCAAAAGTAGCGCCAGCACAAAATGACAAACCACAGACAGTAATATTATTTTGAAATGTATGGAAAACTGATTTATGCAATAAACTTTATTTAGGTACGTAGTTACAGTGTAGCTACCTACCTAAGTAAATTTACGCGCTAGGATGCCACAAATTCTTTTACACACATAAAAACACACATTTTAACATAAAAATGTGTTCGTACCTAAATACTCTACTCCAAATGTCAAATTTTAGTCAAACGGCAGTAAGATATACGCATTTTTATTTTATCTTCATCTAGATGTGATTATTATTTTAGAATCATTTTTGCTAACTGTACTAAAAAATGTGAAGTTGTTGCGCATTCCGGTCAAACATGGCGGATTTCCAATCTTATTCTCATTTGAAACGCATAGTACATCACTGTAATTTTATAAATACCTAATGTAACTATTATGATTGTTTAGATGTTAACTTTAAATGACATAATAACTAATGATAGGAACTTACAATGAAAGAAACAAAAAAACAAAACTAATAAAACATAAGAAAATACTAAAGCTAAGGAACCATGTGTGGGGTGTATGTAAGATGTGTGTGTGGATGTGTTTGGGTGAAAGTGCTTATGCGTGAAGCTATGCAATTTACAGTGTGTATAGGTTAAAGTTTTAGGTATTGAATCCAATTTTACATCATAATACTTAGTTTCAAAACCATCGATGGATTTGTTGCTAATAAAAATCTCTTCTACAGATAAATACATTAAATTCAGTTCAGAATTTGGACGCTTACAAATGCGATGCCCATTTCCATCCAGAATAAACACATTCCATAGAAATAGCAAATAAATTCTGAAAATATCTTCATCGCCTGTATCTAGACAAAAAGGGTCCTCTTATTTCAGAAAATACGTTTAGAAATACGTTAGCTCAGTGAGATAATTGTAAGGGACTTTACTATTATCTCACTGAGCTAGAAATACCGTTCTGTGAATCGTTCAAATTTCTTTGATTGGTTGTTTGCCCACTCATTAAATTTATTCTCATTTTGATTTTTATATCTATTGTACAGCGCCTTGATCCTCAATTTCATCTGATGGCAATAGACAATGAAGATAAATGAGCTACACGTGTGAGTAACATGAAGCGAACGCACTAACTTTTTATTTTATTTTGATATAGGGCTTGACTACAACTTGCCTGATGTTAAGCAATGCTGTAGTCTACCATGGGACGCGCCTGCCCACTATACCGATTCATTCATTATTAAGAATGTTTTTCGGTGAGAAGGTGGTTCGACCCACAAGATCAACATATTCGGTGAATTTGGTCATATTCTCCTCTGCCTACTCGGATCATGCATGTTAAAAGAATTTTACCAACATTTAACTAGAAACAGACGTCCAATGTTCAACAAAGCCTCGAGCCAATTTCAGTCATGTCAGAAGGAATATGTAGATGGATCGCGGTAAACGATTTTCGATTATATCATGCGGGAACCCGTATCACACACGTCTACAGTAAGATAGATTGCACAGCCACCTCTTATCTGCACATTGACGTCACCAAGACCTATGTACCCGCATTTAATAGTTCATGTTTTTAAATTGAGTTGGCCAGTAAGTATATTGTAGACAGCGATATAAATATTATAGCAACAGTTATAATTGTAATCGAGATAGAAGTGGCAGTAGGCTGTATATATCTACCGTAGAACCGACAACCGCTAGGATCCTTCTTCTAGAGTTCTACAGTGGCGACCACAAGTTGTCGAAGGTAGCGTAGGACGCCCTCAGACTAGGTGGAATAAAAATCTTAGCAAGGCGGCCGACAACAATTGGATGGGAAAAGCCGCGGATCGTGCTCAGTCACATGCTTTAGCAGAGAATGATGATGTAATAGTTCTGACCGTATTATTACAATACCAGGTATTATTATACAATTTGATCCATGGAGATAAAATGGTAAAATAAAAAGTGAATGTAACCTACCTCTCCTTAATGTATAGTGACGTTTCTTATTTTTTTTTTGTAAACCAAAATCGTTTTAATTTTCGATAGCAAATCTTTGACTTTTTATTGAATCTCACTGTTTTAATTTAGTAACGAACGAAAGAAGGGAGTAATCAAATTATTCAAATTGGCTCGTTGAAGTCATCAAATTAAAACATTGATTTAATTTGTCTACTCGAGAGTAACTTTGTCTCGGGTTTTAGAAAATAAATGAAAATGAACGCAAAATATTGAGAGTATTTGTCAATAACAACGAATATTTGATTGGATAATGTCAGGATAAGGAAGTCGTTACTTTCTTTGTAGGTAATATCAAAGGTATTTATTATAATCATAACTTGTTATGTTATCTCAAAAATATATGTTATTTATCAGAATTTGAAATAAATTTCATACCGTGTTTATCTAATTCATTTTTTATTTAGCAGATACAGGCCTTTAGCCATATAGGCCGACCGTATATTTCGCGTATCGTCTATCGCCAAGATTCTGACTCCTCAAGCTGCACAGACAGTGATGATGATTCAAGCGATATGGATATTAGTGACGAATAGTCTTACATTACTTTTATCTGTGGATAAATAGTTCTTCAAGAGATTTAATTAATGTTTTATGACTTTGTACCTCAGATGGCGATACGCGAGTTAAAAATGGTCTATCTATAATTGCAAACACTTAAAACTACGCACTACATAAAGAATGTTCTACCCGATTGGACAAAATGAGAGTAAAATTTTGCATGCTAGTAAGCCCATATGTGAGTAAAGATAAATGTTTGTCCAAATACTTTAGTTGAACTGACATGAATTGATGACTCACTAGGATTGACTGCTCAGGGGAAATTAAAACTAGGAAAGTGGGGCATTACATTCACGACCTACTTTTGGGAATTGTGTGTGTTAATTATTTTACAAGATAATTGTGATTCAAATAAAATTTTCATTTAGTAATTCGATGAAAATAGGTGAAGGTTAAGTTAACAATTTACTAAATTTATTATTGTCACTATAATACCTATAGATTTAAAAAAAAGACGTGTGGCACTCGGAGACTGCCGCGGTAAAACTATTGCATAGCATTTTTTATCAACTTATGTAATAGTATTGTCTTAGATTTACGCGAATATCACACATTGAAATAAAACTACTTTTTTTTTCTGATAAGACTTTGAAACGTCGGGATCTAAAATCTAAAATAAACCGCGATAAAATCCGTTAAAAAGTAGTTTTATTTCAACTTATCCTATCCTATCCTATCCTACTAATATTATAAATGCGAAAGTAAGTGTGTGTGTGTGTGAAGGTTTGTTACCACGTATCTCCATAACCGCTCAACCAATGTTAATGAACTTTGAAACGTAGGTAGTATATACCCTAGAATAGGACATAGGCTAATAATATTTCCAAAAATCATCCCCTAAGAGGGTTAAATAGAGGGGTGAAGTTTGTATGCAACTTTTTACTCCTTGGTCCTATTGATTTAAAATTCGGTACACATAAACCTTAAGACAAATAATGAGATACGGGTTTTTTATTTTCCCATAATTACCCCCATGGGGTGTGGAAAATGAGTTTTAATGGTAAAAATTAAAGTTTCTCTGGATCTGCATTGTCTCAAGTCCGATTCACTCCAAATTCGGCACACATAAACCCTAAAAGAAATCATGAAACACGTGTTTTTTATTTTTCCAAAACTACCACTAACAGGAAGAGTGTAAAATGAGTTTTTTTGGAAATACTAAATATTGCAGAACTGTTTAGTCCTTGGTCTGATTCACTTCAAATTGGGTATACATAAAGCTTAAAACAAATAATGAGACACGTGTTTTTTATTTTTCCATTTTTTTTTATTTTTACCCTAATACTACGCGGGAGAAGCCTGCGAAATTATTCTGAGTGCAATTTTCTTCGAAGTTGATATCAATACTCTTTCGTGCTTTTTGATTAAAATTACTCTTTATTTTGACACAATGACATGTTTGAATGCGATGATTAGAATTCGAAATTTAATTTTTTTTTCTTTTTATTGGTATGGTCTAAGAGCCGTAGTATTTTTTCAGAAACACCTATTGATTTATGGATATACCTATACCTATGGGGGCTTGCCGATTTCAAAATGTTGCTTACACTCCTACACTACTGAACTAATTTTGTATGGAGATAGTTAGAGACCCGCTAAAGTATAGTTTTATCCGACTGTGAAAAAAGGGATTAATGGTCTAGCGCGATAACCGACATCCGCGGGCGAAGCCGCGGGCGGAAAACTAGTGTAATTATAATTATTTATTTATTTTATTTATTCAGTATTATTTTTCCTTTGTTTTTCTTTTCTTTGATATTATTTCTGGATTCGGTCTCCACGTTCAAGGCCCGCGATAGAAGCTATGCAATAGCTTAAAAAATATAACGCCTTTTACCTAGGTAGGAACCACATAGATCCCTTCTCCTGAGATGCCTGGAAAGCCATAAATGAGGATAGGCCTGATGGGCTATACTGTGCCTCTATAAACTGGCGTTCATATGCTACAACTCAAATACGGTGAATAGGTGACTAATGTGTGTGAATAATTGTATTAGGTAATAATTTGGAGGTCAAATATTTCAGTCCACCCGTGACCACGAAGTCTGAAAAAACTTTGAAACGCAAGGATCTAAAATCTAAAATAAACCGCGATAAGATCTTTTATAAAATAGTTTTATTTCAATATCTAGTTAGTAGCAGGCTATCTTGTAGCCTAGCTAGGAGACATTAGACTATCAGGCAGGTGCTTAATTGCAGTCATAATATTCTATCAACCCGCATTAGAAAATATGAATGCTACTAGTACTGAAATCAATTTTTAGATAAAGATTTATTTGTTTGTTTAAATCCCCACATTACCATTTACAATAAGCTCATTTATCTTAGTAATCAGATAAATAACAATACTTTAATGTATATTTGTGTTGCGGTCAGCTTAGAACTTACTATATAACCTTGCGGTTTCAACTCTAATCCAGAGCTTAGTCTAGCCAACGTAATGAAATAAACCCTGTAGGTACAGTCGGAGACAAAATCTGAAGGCAACATACCATAAATTTTTTTGAAACCTCATCGTGTTTGTTTGTACTTATGCTTGTTGGCAATAATCTCAAAATCTACTGAACTAATTTTCATGCGGTTTTTATCATGTGCTAGATAGTTTTTGAAGAAAAGTATTAAAGACAATAATTAATTGTTGCACATGTGTAAAACCGAGACAGATCAAATGTAGGTAATAAATAGGTTACCTATCTGTTTGAACAGACAGTTGACTATAAATGTAGAGTCCTGAAATATTCTACATATAAAAGTATTTATAAATTTTCGAAAAATCATCTTGCAAATTACACTTGACACAATAATACAAAATAATAGCAAGCTAAAATTATTGCATTTATATTTAAAGAGATCATAAACCAGTTTACTAAACCAAAACAGACAGCGTATCTTTAGTTATTTACTACCTTGAATTGATTTGGCATCTGATGATTATAAAATAAATTACCAAATAATATTTTATCAATGCCTTTGTTACTGACTGTACCTTGTCTACGTATTTCATCACTTTTTCGGGTATTTCTTTTTTAATTTGCTCACAGGCAACCTTATCTAATTAACAGTTTTTTTTTATTTCCATGAATCTCATTTTGTGGTCGTAAAATGTTGCCCTGAAATTCTTATTGCTTTTTTAAGAAAATATCTGTGTAAGTCGGCTACTTGCTTACACAAAAGTTTATTAGGTATTGTTAAAATGTTATTACAATACCTTTTTTTTTGTTTTAATTTTAAGATTTACGGTGATTGAATAGTAAAGCAGAGTAAACAAAATAGCAGTTATTCTTAACAATACGTTTGCGTGTTTGGTTAAAAAAAACGTAGTATTGTCTTAGATTGACGCGTATATCACACACATTGAAATATAACTACTTTTAAACAGATTTTATCGCGGTTCATTTTAGATTTTAGATCCCGACGTTTCAAAGTCTTTTCAGATTTTATGTTCACGGGTGGACTGAGATATTTGACGTCCGAAAGTATTAATCACTATTATTACTGTCGGCCGGTGGCGTGGTCGGTAAGATACTTGCTTTTCACGCTGCAGGTCGTGGGTTCGATTCCCACCCAAGTCAGACATTTGCGTGATGAACATGTCTGTTTTTGTCTTGTTGAGTATAATTATTTGGATTTTCAAAAGGAAAGTATTATATATAGTATATTACCAGTTATCTGGTTTCCATTGTACAAGCTCTGCTTAGTTTAGAGTCAGATGGCCGTGTGTGTTAAAGTCCCACTATAAAAAAAAATGAAAAATCTTTTTACTCGACTCGGAATTCGAACCTGGGACCTCGTGGTTACTAAGTGAATATGCTTCCAACTGGACTACCGAGGCAGATCGTTTGTTATTTCGTTATTGATTCGTTATTAGACTAGTCAAGGGCCTAGAATCACACACAAACTTATTAATTCCTTACTAGTAGGTACTCAAAATAAGAACAGTTTTCATTATTCTTGATCCGACACGAGAGTTGAACACCGTACCACCGGAGGCTAGTGGCGAACACGAAAAGTCCTAATACATCTTACGGAATTTATGTTTCTGTAATATAAAATAAAAATTCTGCGTAACAGGTTCTTAAGGAAGGCTAATTCGGCAACAAGTTAACTAAGATTTATTAGCCGTAACGATCCTTGTAAAATGCTTACATAAATCACTAATGCGCTTTACGAATCAGGATTTCTTGGTAGTGAGAAGATACGAAATAATTCTTTTTGCAACAAAAACACAAAACCGACTTAAAATACTACCTAGAATTATGCGTTTAGGACAATTGGCAGCAGACGTTTTGGTAGTGAGAAGATACGAAATAATTCTTTTTGCAACAGAAACGTAAAATTGACTTCAAACGTAGGTAAGTACTTACACAGTGACCGATTGTGGGATTACCTATTCTGCAGATGATGTTCACTTGTTTTTAAGGACTGTTTTTTTTTTAATTTGCTAAATTGAATGTATGAAAATTTAGGCCTAAATGTGTCCGACAGATTGATCAATCAAAAATATTGAACATGTGAATTTTTTTTTGGGTGACCTTAAGATTATTGACGGGCCGGTGGCGTGGTCGGTAAGATACTTGCTTTTCACGCCGCCGGTCGTGGGTTCGATTCCCACCTGAGACAAACAAACATTTGTTTAAATATGTCTGTTTGTCTTGTGTCTGGATGTACTTATCTATATCTTAATATATATATTTCTTGTGTGCGTGTGTATGAGACTGAACTCCTAAACGACTGGACCGATTTTGATGAAATTTTTTGTGTGTGTTCTAGGGGATCTGGGAATGGTTTAGATTCACAATTTTGCGCGGTACGAAGTTCGCTGGGGCAGCTACTTTAAGTATATATTTACAAAAGAAAATTATTATATGTAGTAGGTATATGACCAGTTATCTGGTTTCCATAGTACAAGCTCTGCTTAGTTTGGGATCAGACGACAGTGTGTGTTAATGTCCCAATATATTATTATTATTATTTTTATTATGACGATACGTTCAAGTGAAATCTCGAATGACATCACACCTACGAAAGTTTTGTACATAGGTATGACGTAGCGCACTCCCACTCCATATATTAAATGCGTTATATCTTAATACTGTTTCATTTTATTGTAATACGTGTGTTAATTCAGGGGTTAACTCTTTCAACTCGTAAGATAGTTCAAAGAAGACCCGTGCCCAGCTATGGGACACTAAAAAGGGTTAAAGTGTGAAGTGTGACTGTTTCATTTTAATAATAGAACATATCTGTCTTATATTTATTATTATCTTACTGAGGCACTGATTAAAATCATCCTTGGACGTAGCGCACCTAAAGGGTAGGTAATGTAGCTATTATAAATAAAAATAAAATAAAATAAAACGTCATTTATTTCAGGCTCATATTAAAAATTGATTACAATGATTAAATAACAGAATTTGGAATCAGTCATAAAAAAATTAAAAATAAATTAATACTTACATTAAAAACAAATTGTAAAATTGTAATTGAAATTATGGTAACATAAAAATTGATTTGAATTTGAATTAAAAAAAATTAAATAGTAATAATAACAATAAAAATAATAGAAATAGTTATTAATTCACCACGATATGTTAATTTAGGTATTGTCCTCCAGACACATCACCTAAAGATGTATGCATATAGCATTCAGTGTGCTAGGACAGGACAGCCGTGTCTTGAGCTAATAAGCTTCAGGATGCTGTTGGTACTCCCACGCACTCTAAGAATCATTGACGCACATCTTTTGCGAGTTATAGCTTGGAAGCTATCAGCATGCGCCTCAGCAAACATGCCTGATGCACTGTAGAAACGTAGTAGGTAGGTATTATTATTACGTGCTCCCAGTATATGTAGGTACATTGAGTTCGTAATTTAAAAACATTCAAATAAAGACGAAAAAAAATTAATCGATGTCGTACTCGTGTTCCCCCATTTAACGATTTTCGTACGCGACGGCCTGAAAAAGTATACAGTAAATATTGCCTTTCAATATTCAAACGACATGTTTAATCTAAAGAACGAAAAACGTGTTTGCACAGTGCGTCTTCGTATTGGCAAACAAAAATCTAATATGTTTCTGTTATTAGAAAGAGGTCGAATTGAAAAAAATGTATTATCTGTCTTTGAGGTGCTATTGCGTGTTAAAAAATATTTACCAGCTCTACAGCTTTGAACGAAACCACTTGCTTTAAGAAGTTTAACTCCCAAGTATGAGGTTTTGCCGCCGTAATTTTTTTTTAAATTTTTATAACATTTGTCAAACGCCTCCTTCACCGCTACTGTCACCAAGATGTCACGGTACCGATTTAGCGATAAATAGATTTACTATGGCCGTTTGTCACCGGCACCCGAGCGCGGTCATCCCGTCCAAAATATCGCTCAGTTCGGCGTTACCACTAGAATTAGCCCTAGGCGGCAAGAACATTATATTTATTTAAAATTGAAAATATTAATTACTTATTTATTAATGTCATATTTAATTTTAATATCACATTTCTCTTGAGAACACTTCGTCAATATTAATATTACTATTAATATAATATATTATTATTATAATAATAAGTTTTAAATTAAAAAAAAAACATTATCGTGAGCTTGGGGACTTCCACAGCCGGACATAGGCCTTTCCTTTAGAACATCCATCGGCTTCCATCTTTACCAATGTTATCAGTCCACTTCGTGGCGTGCGTAAATAGCTGTTGGGAAATAAATTCAATTCAATCAAAGAACCTTTCATAACAGTTATCAGTTCTATAAGCAATGTGGCCTGCCCTCTGCGATTTAACTAGCTCATTTTGATCGCTATGTCAGTGACTTTAAAACTGACTTTTAGGTGACTATAATAACTGCATGCTTATTTAGAAAAAAAGATTTTTTTTTGTATGCCATAGGTTTGAGCTTGACTACAACTTACATGATGTTACTCAATGATGTACTACGAGGAAACGCGCCTACCCAAAATACTGATTCACTCGTGATTACGAATGATTATGATTATTATGATTAGGCTACATATGTGAGTAATAATTCCGACCCACCCTTATATATGGTGTCACCAGATATCGCACCAGAACATTGCAAGGCCTCTTGGCGGTGCGGCTTTATTTGTAAAGTGGTCACGTGTAATGTCAAGGTCGGTAGGTAATGTTTATGTTTGTTACAAGCAAGACAGTTGCACTATCTCTATTAATGGCTACTGTTATTATTAGCTTAATTCTCTCACACAACTTCGTGAAATATGATGGCTATTCATGGACATATTAATCTTACTCCAAGAACTTGCAAAGTCCGTCCCCGGCGCCGGAACATCAGAAATATAATTTAGTTTTCCATTTAAGTTTGGAATAGAACACTTTGCATACAAAATTTCCCTTCAAACCAGTCATGAAAATTGTAACATACTGTTGTAACATTCATTCATAGACAATAGATGTTACGCCAAACAAATGAAGGTGTAAAACTTCTATTTGTTTTTCAAAACAAAACAAATGAAGGTTGGCACCTTCATTTGTTTTTAGAATAATGTTCACTACGCTTTCAATGACGTCATAAGAGCTCTTCGGACCGCGGCGCAACATATTTCGAGGGCGAAACATACTCGTTTATGACGCCTCTGCGGACAAGTGACATCAAAAACCGCTTAGCGAGTCCCAGAGTGCCACCTCGGGTTGGTAGCTGTATACTTTATGTTACTAAAGTTGTAAAATGTTGGTCTCCCAAAAGGGTACTTTTCGTAGTTTCATGTTGTGGCGAAGTTTTTGTGTGCAAAGGAAATGTAGAACAATTAACTATGTAAGTACAATTTGACGACGAAACGTGCCTTGTGAGAGCTCGAGTTTATTGCTTAGTCTGTTGTTAATGTTGATGCCGTAAACCGAAATAATGTCCTTTTTCATTATGTTTTAACTTCGTGGCAGAGCAATGTATATCAAATAGAGCTATCTGACGAGTCGTTTGTCATTAGTAGAAAAGTTTATTATGTCTAGGATATTTTTATTTGTCGCTGGAACAATGTTATAAAACTTAAATGAGACAAGTCATCACATCCACTTGTATTTGTACCAAATATCTAACTTAGTATTTATATAGGGTGGAACGGATAGCCCTCCACTCCCTCAGAGTGTGCATTCAGCCTCTTAACTAAAATCATTTTCAATCAGCAACAATTCCCAGATTTTTTATTAAAAAATTTTCGCCATCAGTTTCAATGAAAAAATATATAACAAAACATCCAACGATGCGTGAAGTGACGTGACGTGAGTGTGCTTACGTAAGGAGGATAAAGCCTGACATACATTCCGTATAAGTTAACAAAACAGACCACAAATAGAGGATACTTATAAAGTTCCTGAACTAATTTCATTTACCAACCATCTCAGTATGATGTTCGGATTTCAATCTATTTGTTTGTGGACGGCGGTCCCTTCCACCCTGTATGTTAAGAATCAATAATTGTCATCAGTAACTATACGTATATATGTAACTATGCCTCGGAGAGCACATTAAGCCGTCGGTCCTGTTACCGATCTGTCACCACTTTGAAAATGAAGGGAATAGAGGCACACACACTTGCACACTTGCTGATAGACTTATGCAATAGCTTATCTCCTGTGTACCTAGCTAATCAGCTTAGAGACTATTTTATTCTACTAATTTTGCGACCCATACAAATAAATGCAAAGCAAATGTCATTATCACTGGTATTACTGTCCCTATTTATATATTTTGAATTTTATAACAATGAAATAAGTTTCTTATCATACATCATAATCATTATCGACTTAAATCAGCCCACTACTGGACATAGGTATCACTAATCTTATTCTATGACATAGTCCCCCCCCATTTAACGCCATTTTATTTTGTCTTAGAAATACCTGAATATCAGAAATTTAAAACTGACATTCCAAAACGTCTTCGAACCGATTTAAAAATCATTCAACATCAAAGGAGGTTGAATTGACATTGGCCTCCCCAATAAGCGCCATTTTAGTCTATCGAAACAAGAATTTTTGAAATTTAAAATTTAAATTACAAAACGTCTCCGAACTAAAGAATCACTCAAAATCAAAGGAGGTTTAATTTCAAACCAGAATTCCTCAGAAATCTATAGGCACTTGTAGAAATAGAGCGACAATTCTAGAACATTGACGCCTCTAGGGGTGAGTTTACCTTTCATTAGCTCCCATTTGACGCCCAGTAATTAAGGGAAGCGACTGTATATTATTGCGTGCATTCAAACAGCAAATTACAAGTGGGCAAAGAGTGACCCTCTGATTGGCATTGCGATGGAGTTCACGCTCCGTTTGCTCCGGAAATCTGATCAATTCCCTGTTAATTTTCGAGAAATGTTTGGACTAGCCTACTGTAATGTAGTTACGATTCCGTTTTATTTGTTTTTATTGCATTTATTAAACATTATTGGATGAAAAGACTGGAGTGGACGAGCTTGGGTATTTTATTAACGTACTATCTTCCGCCTACGGCTTCGCCCGCCAGGTACTTATTGGGATAAAAAGTAGCCTATGTGTCAGTTCAGAACATAATCTATCTCTATGCTAAATTTCATCTAATTCCGTCTAGTAGTCCGTGAAAGAGTAACAAACATAGTATTAGTTGGATTATTGGTACGGCTATCTTTAAATTATTTTTGTTGATTTTTTGAGGCAAATCTATATAATTCCGACTCCTCCGCTGCACAGACAATGATGATGATTCAAGCGATACGGATATTAGTGATGAATAGTCTTACATTACTTTTATCTGTGGTTAAATAGTTCTTTAAGAGATTTTAATGTTTTATGACTATGTTCCTCAGATGGCGATACGCGAGTTAAACGGTCGGCCTATAGTACAATATAAATGACGTATAAACTCAGAATAGCTTATTTCCTGTCACTTATGACTTTTTTCTTTGTCACTGTCATGTGATTTAAAAAGTCTTTAAAAAGAAAAAAAATGTTCAAAATTATACATAACAATACTTTAATACGTGTTATCAGACTAGAAATGTTACGTACGTGTGACATTACTCACCTACAATAGCACCCTGAAAGTGTCGTTATTAAGATTATTTGGAGAGTAGTACCTTTGTATGACTGTGTGTCGGCTTGTTTATACGGGTCCATGCACTACTCGTTGACAATGTTATAGCTGTATAGAACAAGTTCATAAGAGAAGCTATCATCTAAAATAACACAATAACGTCTCACTGATAACTATATTCGAGAGTTGAGAGAGTATAGGTTTTAATACATACTCTAGATTGAAATTAGTACGTCTCGAATTATCAATCAAGTCTCTTCAAAGACTACAGAATGTTATGGTTACTTGTTAGTTTTATTTTAATGTAGGTATTATTACTTATTTTGATTTGGTTCGACGTGTGTGATCTGGTGACTCTCGACTAGCCGCGGCATAGGCCTACCAACAGTGATGATAAATATTTTTATGTATAACTGCAGCAGCAGTAGATAGAGTTACGGGGGTAAACTTGAGCTGTATTTATCTCAAAAATTATCTCTTACAATGAAACTAATTAAATAATAATGATAACTTAATAAATAATTTCGGCACCCATAGTACAGGCCATGCCTAGTTTGGGGCCACCGGAAAATTTATATCTCTGTAATATTTTCTTTTTTCAATAAACATTTTTTCATTTTTTTCAATGATATCTCTTGCACCTTAGACTTAATTAAGTTTACGAAGTAAAAACCAGAGCTCTAACTCTCGCGCTTTAGAAATTTATCTCAAATAGACATAGTCGACGATAAAATAAGGATTTCATTAGTTTTCTGACATTTTTTCGACATTTGTTTTTTATAATTAAATGTTATCATTATATATAATAAAACTAAGTTGATAAAATGTGCGTGCCGATAAAACTTAAAAAGGAGTCCCATCACGATAAAGGGACTTATATAGTGTGATAGCCCTTTATCCCCCCTCGAACAAGAAAGTTCCCGTTTTAACCTAAAGGGTGTGTTTTTAAAGATATAAGGGCTTTTCCAACCCTTCAACTTGGAAAGTAAGTGTAGTCGCGCCATCTGTTGTCAAATAGTTGAACTTCATTCATTGTACACAATATGGACTTAAAAGAACGATTATTTGGGGCGCGAAATTTAAAATTCTCATTTCAATAAAGTCTTAAATTACATTTGTTACCATAACCCTTTATCCCCCCTCGAACAAGAAAGTTCCCGTTTTAACCTAAAGGGTGTGTTTTTAAAGATATAAGGGCTTTTCCAACCCTTCAACTTGGAAAGTAAGTGTAGTCGCGCCATCTGTTGTCAAATAGTTGAACTTCATTCATTGTACACAATATGGACTTAAAAGAACGATTATTTGGGGCGCGAAATTTAAAATTCTCATTTCAATAAAGTCTTAAATTACATTTGTTACCATAATAAAGTTATTAAATTTTGTGTATTTATACAGCAGTAGCTAACTTATATGTTGGAGTTAAAGCGATATCATTTTAGTTATTCAAATTACTTCTGAAAACATTTTAAAATTTAAGTTTTTAAATTTCGCGCCTTTACTGCGTATGCTACAGCTGCAAAACCTATTGTTACGGCGAACGATAACGTCGAGAACATTCTATACCTAGAAGGTGTGAGAAAGTAAATATTCCCAAACTTTCTTGAATATCCTAGAGCCATCTTTCTCGAATATCTTAGAGCCAACTATACACTTCATGTGTATAGTCTCCATAAAGCCAACTTTCTGGAATACCCTAGAGCCTAGCTTTCTGAATATATAAGAGCCCGGTGTCGCCCGCCAGAATTAATTCGATTTGAACAGCGGAACAAGCCACTTCGAAACGAAAAAGAAAGAAGTTACCTGTGTGAGCCTTTATTTTGAAGTATCACGTGTGAGTATTTTTAATAGTGTGTTTAATTAATTCATGATCTTGAAGTGAAGAAAAAAAAAAGTTATCTGTGAGCCTTTATTGTGAAATATTAAATGTGAGTATTTTTAATAATGTATTTAATTAATTCTAATGGTTTTTTTTTCTTTTCTTTTAATTGTAATTTCCTTAACTTTCAAGTAGTCGCGCGGCGTTGAATCGATATACTTTGGCCGTAAACAAAATATCGCGCGACCGCTTGAAGATTAAATAATTTTGTTTTCTTTGTCTCAACGTGCCCCACGTTTACGTAATAATATATTTGTCTATAAAATGTTCATTTAATTTATATTTTACAGAATATAATGCCTAGACGTAAAAGAGGTGGAGATCTTGCCAGTTCTGCAGCGAAACGGCGGAAACAAAAAGAATATCGAAGAAATGAAACGGAAGAACAGCGCGAAGCACGTTTACAAAATCAACGAACCAGAATGAGCACCCTGAGAAGCGGAAAAAGCGAAGAAAGAAGCGAAAATAAAACTATTGAAGAATCGAGAATTTTAAAAGATAATCTAACAAAGGAAGCATTCCACTACGAATCGACGAAGAAATATTACAATCATAAATATGTTGTGATCGGAAAAATGAATAACATTTGCCAATTTTGCCACGCGAAAAAATTCAGTAAAGAAACACCAGGTCTCTGTTGCATGAATGGAAAAATTCGATTACCACCACTGGAAGCACCTCCGCAGGAATTTCTACATTACATGACCGGGGAAACACCAGAATCAAAACACTTTCTTCAAAATATAAGATCATACAACTCCTGCTTTCAAATGACTTCTTTCGGTGTTACTTCGACTAACACTAATAGAGATGAATTTGAATATGTATTTTCAATTCAAGGGCAAATTTATCACAAAATAGGATCGTTACTACCAATGCCTAACGATGACTATAAATTTCTGCAAGTATATTTCATTGGAAATGAAGAACAAGAAATTGATCAACGAAGTACACATTTTAATGGATTGAAACGCGAAATAATCCAAGATGTACAGAGGATCTTACACAAATACAATCAACTGATTTACATATTCAAAACAACACTAGATCGCATGATTTCTGATGACTATAAAATTGTGATTCGAGCCGATAAAAGACCACGTGGAGAACACGAACGTAGATTTAATGCACCTCAGATAGATGAAGTCGCCATCGTAATTGTGGACAATGAAAATACAAGCCGTGACATAATTTTACAACGAAGAAGAAAAGGACTACAACGCATTGCAGAGACACACCGTTCATATGATTCTCTTCAATATCCTTTAATATTTCTGCACGGAGAGGACGGTTATCATTTCAATATAAAACAAATTCATCCTGAAACAGGCATAGAAACAAACAAAAAAGTCACTTCCAAGGAGTTCTATGCTTACCGCTTAATGATCAGAGACAATGAAATATACAATCACATTCTCAACACTCGCCGTTTATTCCAACAATTTCTGGTAGATATGTACGCAAAAATAGAAGCAGAACGGATGCTTTACATAAGACTGAATCAGAAGAAACTACGCACAGAAGAATACATCCACCTTCGAGATGCGATCATAAATGACGGCAATATTGACGATATTGGAACAATGGTAATCTTACCCTCATCATACATAGGAAGTCCAAGACATATGCACGAATATACTCAAGATGCCATGACCTACGTAAGAAAATATGGACGACCTGATCTCTTCATAACATTTACATGCAACTCATCATGGCCAGAAATCAAAGAACAACTAAAATATGGACAAACCTCCATGGATCGACACGACATAATAGCCCGAGTTTTTCGACAAAAACAAATAAGATTTATTGAAGTCATCACAAAATACCACATCTTTGGAACCGTTAGATGCTGGATGTATACAATCGAGTGGCAAAAACGAGGATTACCTCACTCACACAATCTCATATGGCTACACGATAAAATTTATCTCACGGATATCGACAAAATCATCCAAGCTGAATTTCCCAATCCACAAAAAGATCCGGAACTATACAGCATAGTAGTGAAAAACATGATTCACGGACCATGTGGACCATTAAACTTTAATGCGCCATGCATGCGTGATGGAAAATGTACAAAAAAATATCCAAAACCATACGTAGACGATACAAAAACTGAAGATGACGGCTATCCCAAATATAGAAGACGATCACCGAAAAACGGTGGTTTCACAGCAAAAATACGAATACAAGGCAGAGATGAACTGGAAATAGATAATCAATGGGTAGTACCATATAACCCACTACTTTCTAAAATGTTCCAAGCACACATAAACGTTGAATATTGCAATTCAGTAAAATCTATTAAATATATATGTAAGTACGTAAACAAAGGTAGTGATATGGCAGTATTTCAAATAGTCCAAAATAGCGAACAAAATAACAGAAATGATGAGATACTCATGTACCAAATGGGAAGATACATCAACAGTAACGAAGCAGCGTGGAGGATTTTTAGTTTTCCCATACACGAACGCGAACCAGCTGTGCAACATCTAGCAGTACATTTGGAGAATGGACAGAGAGTTTACTTCACAAAAGACTCGGCTAGAAAAATTGCAAGCGAACCACCTCAGAACACAACATTAACAGCTTTTTTCCAACTTTGCCAAACGGATCCATTCGCAAAGACGTTACTGTATGTCGACGTCCCTATTTATTATACGTGGGACAAAACAAGAAAAATTTTTCAACGACGAAAACAAGGAATGCCAGAAGAGGGTCATCCAGAAATAATGAAAACTAACACAATAGGTCGAGTATACACTGTACATCCAAACAATGCCGAATGTTTCTATCTCCGGATGTTGTTACACGAAATACGAGGACCAACAAGTTTCACAGATCTCAGGACTATTGACGGCTACCTATGCCAGACGTACAGAGAAGCATGTCAACGCTTAGGATTATTGGAAAACGATAACCACTGGGAATTAACACTACAAGAAGCCACACTCACAGCTTCAGCTGAACAAATTCGAGAGTTATTCGCCATAATTCTAACAACATGTAACCCATCAAACCCAAAACAGCTATGGGACTCTTTCAAAAGGAGTATGAGTGATGATATATTGTACCAAATCCGACAAGCTAATCCAGAACTGACTATAGAATTCAGTGACAACATCTTCAATGAAACACTCATTCGCTTAGAAGATAAATGCTTAGCAATAAATAACCGGACCTTAGTAGAACTTGGAATGCCAGCACCACAAAGAAATGCTTTCAGTATGCTAAACTACGAAATTACAAAGGAAAAAAGCTACAACGTCAATGAACTACTTGAATACATTGCTCACAATAAACCACTCCTCAATGACAATCAAAAAACAATTTACAACGTTATAATGAACCGAATAAATAACAACACTGGTGGAATTATTTACTTGGACGCACCAGGAGGCACCGGTAAAACGTTTCTAATAAATCTAATACTGGCGGAAATACGTGCTAAAAAACACATCGCACTGGCACTAGCATCATCCGGCATTGCAGCCACACTTATGGAAGGAGGACGAACTGCTCATTCTGCCTTACAACTACCGTTGAATATAGCCGAACAACAATTCCCGGTATGTAAAGTCTCAGGAGCATCTGGACGGGGTCAACTTCTAAAACAAGCTAAAATTATCTGCTGGGATGAATGCACCATGGCCCATAAAAAATCACTAGAAGCCATGGACAGAACATTACAAGAATTGCGAAAAAACTCTGAAATAATGGGAGGAGCTCTACTCATACTCTCAGGAGATTTTCGACAAACACTTCCAGTTATTCCCAAGTCAACACCAGCAGACGAGATCAATGCATGCTTAAAAAAGTCACATCTCTGGCCAGAAGTACAAATACTGCAATTAACAAAAAACATGAGGGTTGAATTATCAAAAGATGAAACAACAGCACATTTTGCTAAAATGCTTTTACAAATAGGCGAAGGTACATATCCTACTGACCAAACGACCGGTCTCATTGAACTCAATAGTGATTTCTGTAACATAGCCACTACTGAAAACGAACTAATCGACAAAATTTATCCAAATATTATTCAGAACTATACCAACGTAGAGTGGTTATTTCAAAGAGCAATTTTGGCCACTAAAAATAATATTGTTGACGATATCAATTTTAATATTCTAAAGAAAATACCTGGTGAAGAGAAAGTATATAAATCGATCGACACGATGGTAACCATTGAAGAAAGTGTCAACTTCCCTACTGAATTTCTAAACTCTTTACAAGTACCAGGAATGCCATTACACTGCCTTCGTCTGAAAATTGGATCTCCAATCATACTACTTAGAAATCTCAACTCCCCAAAACTATGTAATGGAACGAGGATGATCGTAAAACAGCTATCGAATAATATCATTGAAGCTGAACTTATTTCTGGAAAGAACAAAGGACACACAGTATTTATACCTAGAATACCACTGATCTCTTCTGAATTGCCATTTCAATTTAAAAGATTGCAGTTTCCAATTAAATTAGCCTTTAGTTTTACAATTAACAAAGCGCAAGGGCAAACTTTAAAATATTGTGGCATCAACCTCAAAGAATCCTGCTTCTCTCACGGTCAGCTTTATGTAGCTTGCTCAAGAGTAGGAAATTCGAAAAATTTATATATATATACCCCGGACAATAAAATGAAAAATGTTGTTTATAAACAAGTAGTATAAATAATGAGAAAATGTAAATACATGTAAATATATATGTTTAAATATACATGTAAATATATATGTCCATGATAATGTAAATACATGTAAATATATATGTTTTCAATATATATATATTTTTTACTTTTTACGTCATAGTTTATTTTTTTATTTCAACTACCACGTAACCTCATATCAACTCCCGAGCGAAGCCGGGTATTACAGCTAGTTTATTGCTAAAATAACAATCGCTTCCACCTTAGACCATACGTAAGTTTTACGAACCAAGCCCGTCATAAAGACGACAGTGAGTCGCAATGCGCGTCAACTCGGACGTGATATGTCACATTCATAGTGGCTGATGGATTTATGTCTTCAATGTCTTCACCGATGTCTTTGTTACTACCTCTTCTGATGTACGATGGTGTGTTAACAGCTAAGTTTTATTTTGGAGAAAATTTCTTTTCCTCATCCTTGTTTCTACTTCATTAAGTTTGTTAGAATTTTTGTTGGCTTCGTAGTTTCTGTCGTTTAGGTTTATAAGGAAAAGCTTCGTAGATTCGTTTTAACATAGAGGGTAATTTTTAAATAATTACTAGCTTCCGGTTACGATTTCGTTCACGTGATGTACGGGGAGGATCTTATCAGAACTTATTACTTGAGTAAAAGTAGCCTTTATCTTAATCTAGGTTATCTGAATTAAATTCAGTTCGATTTTTTTTGGCCTATTGTGAAAGAGTACCACAATTTTTCCAGTGTCAAGTTTGGAGTTGTCAGTTAGTTGTCAGATAGAGGGTAGGAAGAAAAAATGGCGTCTTAGAACGTCGCAGTTTTTTAGTTTTTTACTACTAATCTTTAAAAACTTATATACTTATTTAAACTTGACACTGGCAAAATTGCGGAATAATTTCTGCAGAGGCCATAATTAAAAGAAGAAGAAGAAGAAATAGAGAAAAAAGAACTTCAATTTTGTTTATTCTAATAAATTTACACAATATATTTACAAAAGGAGAAAGGACAAGTGGAAGAAGAAGTTTGAAAGAGGTAGGGCCAGGTTAATTGTGTTATGTGCTATCTAATGTCTGGCTGACATTTTCACCGTTATGTCACTGTAAGCATTTTGACTTCGTATACTTTTAAAAATATTTTAAACAACTTTATATCCAACTTCGCACAAATAAGTGTTTTTAGCGATATGCTGCATATACCTGGTCACAATTTAGCACAAATAATTGCTGAAATATCACTTTATTTAGAAGTTTAACTCACAAATCTTAGAAATAATCCTAAACTAACAAGTGTATATAAAACTAACAAAGTTGTACCCAAAGATTTGACAAACCTTGCCTCTAAACTAGACTTGGTCTTCATATTAAACGCTATCTGACAAAATTACAAAGCCTGTATGGGTTACCAAATTTCCAATGAGTTAGTTTTGACCAAACATGGATAGCATTGTTATAGAAGTTAACTGGAAGATGCAGTTTCTTAAATACAAACCTAACTGCTTAATCCTGTAAATTTCTATCACTCCTTGAAGAAGGTTTACTCGGTTTATACTCAATAGCATATTAATTTTGGCAAGGTGATACAAATGGACACGAGCTAACTTGAATTTAAATTGTGAACCCGCAGCGTTACCTATAGCCCTACGAATTTTGAAAGTCATTGCATGATACGAGAATCAATGAATATAATGTACCAGCATCGGTGGCGCAGCGGTACGGGTCTCACCTTAGATTTATAAGGTCGCAGGTTCCATTTCCAGTCGTGCCTACACATCTTTGTGTGAATTGTAGCATCATCGCTGCTCAATATCGGAGAAAGAAACCGACATGTCTAAGAAACAATCATTCGAGGACATATGACATCCACCAACTCGCGCTTGGCCAGCGTATGTGGATTAAGGCCTAAACTCTCTCAAACTCGTACGAACAGTTGTGGGACACTAAAAAAAGGGTTGAATAGTGTTTCAAGCTACAAGAACACAATATTATAATAGAAGTCTTCAATCAATCAATTAGTCTGCTTTACATTTTCGGATTGTACATCACCATCATCATCATCAGCCTAGTTTAGTCCACAGCTGGACATAGGCCTCTCCTAAAGCATGCCACTGAGCACGATCCGCAATTTTTCCCATCCAATTCTTGCCGGCCGCCCTGCTGAGATCGGCACTTCACCTAGTCTGAGGGCGTCCTACGCTACAGTTGCCACATCGTGGTCTCCACTCAAGAACTCGTCTACCCCAGCGGTTGTCAGTTCTACGGTAGATATGACCGCCCTACTGCCTCTTCAGCTTACCTTCGGATTGTACCTGCGTATGTAAATCTCGTTCGTTCCAAGTATGAAATCGTTATAGGAATCTTTTTGTCATCATAGTTTTTTGACAGTTTTACATCAATTTGTCCAGTTTGCGGGTTGGTTTTGCACAACACGGTCCAATTATGACCTTAGTGTTTTCTATAGTTGAGCAATTTTGGGGCTGAGTCACCTTTGTCCGTGGGTGTACACCTTTAATTGAATCCCCATACGTGGTCCCCGGGTGGTGTAAATCAAGTGACAATCAACTGGTAGTAGGCTTCGGCCGTGGTTAGTGACCACCCACCAGACAAAGCCGCTCCGCCAAACGTCCTTGCCGTGTTCCGGTGCGATGTCTGGTGACATATTACACCATAAAGAGAGGGTGGGTCGGGATTGTTGCTTTGAAGCTCCTAACTATATGGAGGCTCATTCCACTGCCACTATATCCAGCACTGTTGTGGCAGACATGTCTTATGCAGTGCTGGGTAGAGCGACGGTCATTTATATATTATTTACATTTTATTTACTTTATTATTATTATTATTATTACTAGCCCGGATCATCCCACTGCTGGGCAAAGGCCTCCCCTAACACCTTCCAGGCGTCGCGGTCTTGTGCCACCTCCATCCAATTATCTGAGAATCTATCTATTTCGTCCCGCCATCTCCTTCTCGGTCTACCGCGACGCCTCCTCCTTGGGTCTGGATGCCAGTCTGTGGCTATCTTTGCCCACAGCTCGCTCGCCATACGGCAAACATGGCCAGCCCAATCCCACTTCAACTTAGAGGCCTTCCGAGCTACATCAGCGATTTGTGTTTTTGAGCGCAGCTCGGTGTTACGTACTCTGTCCGTTATTTTGACACCTAAGATGCTGCGCTCCATCGCCCTTTGACACACCTTGAGTTTGGACATTTGAATCTGCGTCAATGACCAAGTTTGCGCACCATAGGTTAAGACGGGAAGAATGAATGTGTCCATGACCTTTCTTTTCAGAGAAAGTGGGAAGTCTGGGTTCTTCATTAGGTTTCATTATTTTTTTATTATTAATTTTAAATTTTATGGGTTCATTGTCACCTGAAATAAATGAATTTCAATTTAATTTAACCCTTTGCAATTTCTTATCTCATACGTTGTAACATAAGCACGTACTTAATTCACTCAACATTATCCTTTCCTCTCATATTTATTCTGTTTACGAGTAAACTGTTCCTATTTGGCTCCTGTATTGGTAATTATGCTCAATTCTAAACCTTATTACAACCTGTGTCGAATAAACTTCAAATTTTTTCAACACATTCGGCATAAGTGACAGATGCTGAACACTATTGTTGATTATTCTTCCCGATCGCCTCGCCCTCAATAATAGAAAAGTAATGAATTAATTTATTTCTTACTTGTAGTAGGTCTCCTAGTCACTCAGGCGTCAGAAATAGTTTATAATTTTTTTTTCGTTAATTTATAGGTACTTTTCTATTAATTGAGGGCGAGGGGATCGGGAATAATTACAATCGAACGTCGCTTACAGGTAAGCTAGCTTGGTTTTTAAATTATGTTTAAAAGTTTGCTATTTACTAGAAATGCGACACAAAGCAAGAAACTAGAACAAACATACTTTTTTTTCCAAAGGAAGCAATGCTTTTTACGGATATTGGAGCGAAGTAGGAGTTTTGCAGTAGTATAAAATATTCCAATGAGTTTCACTTCTAGCAAACTGTGTATTGCTTTGTTAAGTCCCTCCGTCGCATACAATCTTATTGGATCAGGCCTTTGCTAATGTTTGCACAATCTACCCGAAACTGCTGAGATTCAATTTTATGTTCCTTTCCCTTCAGTTGACCCATCAGCTCTGTTCTAATCTCAGTCAGGACGTAAATCTTGCGTTTGAAGAATAATTTGATACGTTTAGGTATTCGGATTTCTTAGAGAATGAGTCTCAATCCTGAAATTTATTGCGTTTTATGCCTTGTTAATAATATTCAGTGTAAACCATTAGTGACATTAATATTTGACATAGGTATTACATCATCATCATCATCATCAGCCTATTCTAGTCCACTGATGGGCATAGGCCTCTCCTAAAGTACGCCACTGAGCACGATCCGCGGCTTTTCTCATCCAGCTCTTGCCAGCCGCCCTGTTGAGATCGTCACTCCACCTAGTCTGAGGGCGTCCTATGCTACGTTTGCCAATTCGTGGTCTCCACTTAAAAACTCGTTTACGCCAGCGGTTGCTAGTTCTGCGACAGATATGACCGGCTCACTGTCACTTCAGCTTACTAAGCCGGTGGGCTACGTCGATTACTTTAGTTCTCTGTCGGATCGCTTCATATCCCTACATATCCGCTCTTATTCATAAAAATCATAAGACTTTTTATATAAAATTGACTTTGTTTCTTGCTTACTAGCATAAATGTCAAGGTGTCAGACAAAGACAAATCATGTTAAGACAAACCGTGATAGTTCCGTGTTAAATTTTCAAAGAATAATAGTCTACTTGTTCGCGGGTGAAGCCACGAGCGGAAACATGTAGAACAATATAAACATCCGAAGGAACACCTTTTATACATCCTGGTTAGTTACAAATTACTGCTACAAGTGCAAAAATGTTTTTCTTATAGACTTAGAGAATCTTAGTTGCAGCTCGAAGTTTGGTATTGTGCTCCCACTTCACTTCAACCCATTTTAGTGTCCTACTAGTGTAGGTTGGTGGATGTTTATATCACAGCCTAAACATGAGTAGGACTAAATCTAAATATATAAAAGAAGATACTGACTGACTGACATATCAACGCAGATCCCAAACCGCTGGGTCTGGAGACTCCAAATTTGGCACATAGGTTCCTTATGGGGTCCAGGGGTGCACTAAGAAAGGATTTTTCAAAACTCACCCTTTAAGAGGGTGAAACGGGGTTCCAAAGTTTGTATGAAGAAACAAGATTAGTGAGATCAATTTCGCGGGCGAAACCGCGGGCGGAAGCTAGTTAGTTATGAAAACGCTTAGACGTAGGTACCTAATAATGGAATTATAGAAACAAATACCTATAAAAATATATGGGATCTCATCAAAATGCAAAGTACAGTATCTGTATAGAGCCGTAGCTCCTTTAGCGGCGATATATCGCTTGATATAAAACGGAGATAGTCGGATTCGTGACGATACATAAAATGAGCGAAATACACAAAAAAAGGTATAAGTTATTCACATTTGAAACTTGTAACGTGACATCATAGTGATGTATTTACGTGGCGAATATTTTCTTGTACCCTTTTGTTGGTGGTAAGAAATGGGCCTGTTTACTTATCAGCTTGCAAATTAAGTGGATTTGTTTGCTGATAAACAGAATAGACCTTTATTTTAAGGTACAAGTTCTATGAACGGAGCCGTTGGTTTACTTGAGGCAAAATTCAGGAATGTAGGTACCTACTGATAAAATTTTGATTCTCCCAAACCTAAATGTTGTCTAGTGGTAAGTGTGTTTAGCTAATAACCGTGATTGGTCTTGGGTTCGCATTCCGAGCAGAGCATAGGACATTTCTAAATTAAATAACGTATTGAAGTGGACGGCCTCGGTTAGATTTATAAGGTGGCCGCCACATCTTTGCGTGAAATGTAACATCGCCGCTGCTCAATATCGGTGAAGGAAAACATCGTGAGGAAACCGGCATGTCTAAGAAATAATCATTTAAGGACATGTGACATCCACCAACCCGTATTTGGCCAGCGTGTGTGTATTAAGGCCTAAACTATCTCAACTCGTAAGATAGCGTGCACTCTAAAAGGGTTCATCTTGTGTCTACATCTATAAGACTTTTTGATTTTTTTTATTCTGTAATAACCTTGCGCTTGACTAAAACTTGCCTGATTTTAAGCAATGATGTAGTCTACGATGGGATGCGCTTGCCCATTATACAGATTCACTTGAGATTACTAATGATTTTCGGTGGGAAGGTAGCAGTGGAATGAGGCTCCATAAGGTTAGAAACAATAAAAGAACAAAAATTCCGACCCACTCTCTAAAATCTCACCAGTCATCGCACCGGAACACGGCAAGGCCGCTTGGTGGTACGGCTTTGTCTGATGAGTGCCGAGTTGTCACATGTAATATATACGTTGGTAGGCAATGTTTTATGTTTGAACAAGCAAGACAGTTGCACTATCTCTTTAGATACCTAGATATTGTCATTCTTCGCTTAATTCTCTGACACAATTTCGTGAAATATGTTGACTATTCATGGACATATTAATCTTACTCCAAGAACTTGCAAAGTCCGTCTCCGGCGCCGGAACATCAGAAATATAATTTAGTTTTCCATTTAAGTTTGGAATAGAACAAATTTCCCTTGAAACTAGTCATGAAAATTGTAACATACTGTTGTAACATTCGTTCATAGACAATAGATTTTACGCAAAACAAATGAAGGTGTAAAACTTCTAATGTTTTTCAAAACAAAACAGATGAAGGTTTGCACCTTCATTTGTTTTAAGAATAATGTTCACTACGGTTTCAATGACGTCGGAATAACCACGGCTGAAGCCAGATATTTTACACATGAATTCAAATAAATAAATTGAAATTGTCTTAAGAATATCATACTTTAGCGGGCCTTTCTACATATTTTAAGTTTTATAAAGACGGCCTTAATGTAAAGTGGAATGAAAAATACGTACTGACTTAACTTTTAACAGAAAAATTACGAAATGAATTCAACATTCCCGTCTAGTTTCATTCAAATAAATGTTCATTGTTGTAAATAAACCCCTGATATGGTTGGATAAATCATTTTTCCACTTCTTTTGAAAGCGAACATGACAATGACGGAAAGACGCTGTCTCCTATTACTTCATATCTATTCTATTCTCGTTTCTTTTGTGAGTAAAAATCCATCTTACTACAGCGGTTTTACTGAATAATATATTTCTGTGATTTTTTTTTTACATTTGGCATAGATTTAATAATTTATTAGATCGTAGATCCGACTAGTATGCACCATTTTGTTCAAATATATTATGGAATTAAGACTTAAGATGGTGGGTCGGTATTGTTGCTGCTTGGTTTCTAACCATAATAATATGAAGTCTCATTCTACTGGCATCTCACCGAAAATTATTCATAATCTCGAGTGAATTGGTATATTGGGCAGGCGCCTTCCATCGTAGACTACATCATTTCTTAACTAAAGTGTTTTACCCAAACGCAAGCCTATCGTAGGATAAAAAAAATAATGTCAAAACCCAGCCGCTTATCGGGAAAGATAGCGATGAAAATTCTACTAATAATAATATGTTTGAATGTATGTTTGTTACTCTTTCACGTAAAAACAACTGAACAGAATTGGATAAAATTTGACTCAGAGATAAATTATAGTCTAGATTAACACATAGACTACTTTTTATAAATAAAATAAAAAGCTAGTATACATTTATTGTTATCTCTCAACGCTATAGACAGTTGACAGATAACCCCAGCTCTACAGTGGAAATTCAATATGGTTTCGAGTTACTGCAAGTAGGTTAGCTCAAAAATTTTCCATTTTCAATACCTATTTCCTGACATTTCGTTACTAGCCAAGTAATACCTATTTTGTTTTGTTCAATACAAAGCCAAATTCGATAGATGTACACACCTGCACCCCTATTCGAAATAACGAAGGAGTTGACGTACAAAAGTCCGTATATCTTTGAGAGGATTGTTCTATTTTCTTGAGTTGCTACAGTTCTATCAACAAAAGGAGTTTTAACCCCTAACTAATAAATGAAGAATAATTTTTACTACACGCCACTTTCTTCAAATTGTTCTATCACACTTCAACTCTTTTTACAGTCCCACTGCTGGGCACGGGCCTTCTTTCAACTATCTTATAAGTTGAGAGAGTTTAGGCTTTAATCCACACACGCTGGCCAAGTACGGGTTAATGGATGTCACATGTCCTCGAATGATTAGTTCTTAGACGTGCCGGTTTCCTCACGATGTTTTCCTTATAGTTCTATATGTATATTAAAAATCTGATTTTGGTCGACCCGGGAATCCAATGCAAAGTCAAAATAAATTACGTTCTTGTCTGAAAGCTTATAATGATTCTGAATTCATTACTTCAACTCTTTTTCTGTGTCTTACTGCTGGGCAAGAGTCTTAAGGCCTCAAAAACTATTTCAACTATAGGCCGACCGTTTAACTCGCGTATCGCAATCTGAGGTACAAAGTCATAAAACATTAATTAAATCTCTTAAATAACTATTTAACCACAAATAAAAGTAATGTAAGACTATTCGTCACTAATATCCATATCGCTTGAATCATCATCACTGTCTGTGCAGCTTGAGGAGTTAGAATCTTGGCGATATATACACAGTTTTTTAGACCTTAATCTACACACGCTGGCTTGGTCTCCTCTCAACTATCTTACAAGTGGACAGAGTTTCAGCCTTAATCTTGCGGATGTCACATGTCCTCGGATGATTAGTTCTTAGACATGCCGATTTCCTCACGATGTTTTCCTTCACCGATATTGAGCAGCGGGGATAAAACGAACGACCGAGAATCGAACCTGCGACCTTATATTTCAAAGACGAGGATGACTCCGCTGCGCCACCGTTACACGTTACTCTACCAAATGGACAATGTTTATAAAATACACGGTTAAAAACAAGGTTTCATAAAAGGATGACAAGATTAACATATGTCCAGAGTACAGGGTTTAACTGACGTCGGTATAATCAGCGCTACGCACTCAAAGGTTCATTACATATTACTGAGTGGTGCGATTTAAAAGGCCGGCACCTTTCCTACTAGGGATATCTAAATATTATAATCCTACTAATATTATAAACGCGAAAGTTTGTAAGAATGTGTGGATGTATGTTATTGTTTCACGCAAAAACTACTGGACGGAATTGAATGAAATTTAGCACAAAGATAGATTATGGTTTGGATTAACACTTAAACTACTTTTTATCCCAAATAACACGTGTTTAATACTGTATTTAATCGGTGTAGTTCATCTAGTAAATGTGTACCTATTCGTCATCATCATCATCAACATCGTCAGCCTATAGCAGTCCACTGGTGGACATAGGCCTCTCCCAATAAGCGCCTGTCCTCGGCTTGTCGCATCCAGCTACTGCCGGCTATCTTTTTCAGATCGTCACTACATCTAGCTGGAGGGCGTCCTACACTACGCTTGCTAAGACGTGGTCTCCATTCGAGAACTCGTCTTCTTCGACAGATATAGCCAGCCCACTGCCACTTCAGCTTGCTAATCCTTTGCACTATGTCGACAACTTTAGTTTATTGTCGGATAACCTCATTGCGGATTTTATCCTTTAAAGAAACGCCAAGCATATTACCTACTAGTGTACCTATTAAAGTAGTTCTTTTCTATTAAAATACATAGAGTGATTCAGTTTAAGTAATTATAGAAAGGAGAAACTGAATTTATTTAATTTTAATTTAAAAAACTTATACTCTGTTAATTTTTGTTTATTGTTGTTTTTGTTAACTCTCGTAACCGGCCAGCAGACGGTGAGCATGTGCCGTTTGGCCAAAGCTGGCGGACTGTGCTGCCAGCACTGTGTGTAGGCACCGTTAAAAATATTTAGGTTGTGAAAAAAATGTGACTTGTTTTTTATTTTGATTGTATAAATCACTTAGCGATCGTTAAACTGGGTGTGAATTTTTCAGATTCTCTTAGAAAATTTATGTTGTTTAATATTCAATATTTTTGGCAATGGTGACTCTATGTGTTGGATTAAAATTACTTTATAACGGATTGTATCGCGGTTTATTTTAGATTTTACACGTTACTCCTACTACAAAGGTAGTCAGTATAAATTGTGATTAATAATTTGGGACGTTAAATACCTCCACCGTCTACCGTATACCCGCGACCATGAAGTCTGAAAACACTAAAACGTCGGGATATAAAATCTATAATAAATTGCGATAAAATCCATTATATAACGTAAATTTAAGAAAACACTATGTATCTATGTGATTAATACTGACCAACCTACATAACCCCTGTATAACTTTATCGTGACGTCATTCTGTCCCGAATAAAAAACGATTCATTTATCATACGAGCGACATTTTGCGAATGTTTTTTGAACTGGCGCTTTTTGGCTAGCTATTTCGGTGTTTACTGATAAAAAATAAAAAATGCGGTGTTTTTGAAACGGACGCGAAATGTCAAAAGTGATCAAAAGTTCTGTTGACTTTTCTTTCGGGAAATTCAATTTTAGCGTTTGAAGATTCGTACTTTTAGATAGGAATGTTTTTTATTATTACTCAGCAAAAACAGTCTGACATTTATCCACATCTGACATCTTAAAATGCATCTAAATAAGCTACACTTTGAGATTACAAATGTATAAAATAATTCTGCTATAAAACAAATTTTATTAAAACATACATTGACAAGAAAAATTACTTAACCGAATAACAATCTTAAAACACCAGAAAAAATCTAACTAAGCCTAAAAAAAAATTAAATTAAAACGATAACGATTAAAAATAGTATTTGAAATTGTTTTACAAATTATTTTTTGATATTTCTGCTATAACGATTTAAAATAATATTTGAAATTAGTTTACAAATGGAATACAGATTCAACTAAGGCATGTATCCAAGCTCTAAAAGAAATTACAAACTGGCACCAACAAAAATTTCATTCGGATAGTAATAACATGAGTCATTACAAGTTAAACTTCAAACACACTTTTTGACACTGAAGTGCTAACCTTTTTTTATTTTTATTATTATTATTATTATTACTATTATTACTAGCCCGGATCATCTCACTGCTGGCCAAAGGCCTCCTAACACCTTCCAGGCGTTGCGGTCTTGTGCCACCTCCATCCAATTATCTAGAAAATTTATCTATTTCGTCCCTCCATCTCCGTCTCGGTCTATCACGACGCCTCCTCCTTGGGTCTGGATGCCAGTCTGTGGCTACATTTTTTATGTTTTTTTTATTTGACTGTATGTGTGTCCTTTTTGTGTCAAATAAATCTTTTTCTTTCTTTCATTTAAACGTCATATTATCAAAATATTTTTAAAGAAGTTGGTGATTTAGGTATAACTGGGCCCAATATTCCGATGATATTTGGCAAGAGTTAGAGGAAACTAAATTAACGATTCCTCATAAAATTTGAATAGTATTAGGTACTACCTAACTTTCATTCCAAATGTTTTGATTGCCTGTAGGGCTTGCAGACTCACTCCGGGTGCAAAGTAGACACAGAATTACTATCACTATGTACTTTTATTTGGCAATTAGTTTAACAATTTTACATGTCGCATAGCGCATCGATATCGCTCGCGCAGCGGTGCGGACATAAACTAAAAATTAAATTATTGAGGGTGACAGTAAAAATCTTACAAATACAATTACCTAAGGTGCAGGCAGAGGTAAAGATAACTTTGGAGGTTAATTTGTATGAACCGAACTAGATATTTAATTAATAAGATTATGAGCGTCGCTAACACCTTAGTTGCGTAAAGTTCATATGAAATTAGGAATTTACTAACGAACTTACTATACGATCACATTCGTGACCTACATTATACATCATGCCCAGCTGTGGGATAAAAAATAAGTTGCCCTTCTCTATAAATGAGCTATCTAACAATGCAAGAATTTACACCAATTAACCTTTTCAGTTTTATATCTAGATTTACTTCTAAAGGTGTGTATAGACTAGAGCATTTACTTGTAACAACAACGAGCCGCTCTATGAAGTGTTGCAGTGTATTACTCGTTTACTAACCAAAATTCAATACAAAGAAAACTGAGCTACTTGTTGATACAATTCATAAGAATGTTACATTACATAGAAATGCTCTAGTGTGTATCCACCTTTATGGTTCATTACTTAAAAAGTTCTAAAAAGTATTATGAGTGTTTAAAGTGATTGTCATTAATCTGCTCTGATTAATCATTCGAGAACTTGACATAACATCCACCAACTCGCACTTGGCCGAGGTTGTAGATTTTCTCCACCCTTATAGATAGTTGAAAGAAAGAAATATGCTTGGAATAAAACTAATAGATAAAACTAGAAATGTTAACATACGAATTAAAACAAAATTAATAGATATTCGGAAAAGAATTAGGATTTTGAAATGGCAATGGGCAGGAGATATTTGTAGGATGCACAACAATAGATGGACTAAACGTTTAACAAAGTGGATACCAAGAGAAGGAAAATGAAAAAAAGGGAAACCCAATAAAAGATGGAGAGACATATTTAGCCAGAGGTGTGGATCCCTATGGATGCATAAAGCACGGGAAAGAGAGGTGTGGAAAAAGGTTTAAGAGAGGCCTACGCCGCAGAGGCGACTGCTAACGTAGCGTAATTTTTTTTTTAAGTTTATAGGGATTTTAAAGCTTAACTATAGTAGAAATATAGACTATTTTTTATTTATTTAATCAACTTATGTAGCTGACAGTACATTCTATAGCTTAGATTATTTGTTTGAAAAACCATTTTTTTTTAATTAAAAACTAAATCATTTTTTTAATTGCTGAAGTCTTAACTTACTTCGCATAGAAAGTGCCTTTAATTTATATTAACTCTTAAAAGTTTTGATACAGGAAATTTCAAGTCCAAATTTTAATTTAAATCGTTAATATTAATATCCAAACTTAGATTAAATGAAATTATGTTTAGATGAAACGTTGGGTCTTTTCTCCGCCGTCACCATCACCGGGACGGCACCGTTAACAAAATAACTTCAACCCTTTTTAGTTTCCCACAGTAATGCACAGATCTTCTCTCAACTATCTTGCGAGTTGAGAGATTTGGGGCCTTAGTCCACACACGCTGATCAAGTGTGGGTTGGTGGATGTCGCATGTCCTCGAATAATTAGTTCTTAGATATATCGGTTTCTTAACGATATTTTCCTTCACCGAACTATAGCAGCGGCGATATAACGGCGGACACGACCAGGAATCGAACCCGCAACTTTATATTTCTAAAGCAAGGTCCGTACTGCTGCGTCACCGCTGCTCTAACTGATAACAAGATAACAGCACCGATTTTTTGATACGTACAATTACTATGGCCGTTTCTCCCCTGTCACTGTCACCGGAACGTCGGATCCAAACTTAATCTCGGCCTGAAATAAACACGTTCTCGTTGACGTCCCGTTTAAGGTGGCGGTGGACTAACGGCCTTAATCTTGGTAAGCTGCTAGTAACCGCAAGGTCTCAGGTTCGAATTTCAAGTAGAGTACAAATAAAATTTATCACGCTATACCAATAACCTCTTTTTGCGCAGTCGGATAAAAACTATCCTATGCCCTTCCCCGGGTAACCTTACCAAATTTCATCTAAATCAATTCAGTAGTTTTGGCGTAAAAGCGCGACAGACAGAGTTACTTTCGCATTTATCTTAAGGATCATGAAAGGAGAGGTCAAAAGTGGGCTAGAATTTTGAACACCAATGTGATATACCTCATTGGAAAGCTTATTTAATAAGCTGTTAGAATTTAACTAAACACGAATTTTAGGAGCAACCATTTTTGTAAAAATCAAAAAAATGTAATAGAAAAACAAAACACACATTACCTTTAATTATCCGTTTCCTAAGCAGTATAAATATTGCAATCACGTCAACAATTGCATTCTGTTACAGTACTTTTCTCTTGTAATATTATTCTAGCTGCAGCTTAATGTAATTATGACGAAAAATATTTGCTATCTTATTAGTGTAATAACAAAACGCGTGGAAAAAAATATAATTACGGGAAACGTCATGATGTCATTGTCATTGATCAGTTTGATTGACAGCGTCGAAATAATTTTGATTTTTTTGGTTGCTCAATTGACATTTGACCATGGGGTTGCCAATTGCAATAATCATAATATTGCATTAAGGATTCTTATTTTCAATTTCAATTTTTAAAAAAACGGGGTGGTGTAAAATTATTTTAAATACACCAAAAAATTTAATTAATTATGCTCTATTAACCTATGTAACTCAGATTGTTGTTCAAATTTACAATTATTTTAATCCCAGGCTCTATACATTTTTTGAACGTCTCCTTTATCTTATGTAATGTACCTACATAAATTCGTTAAAATTTTCTTAGTGACACAGTATTTCATTACAAACTTTACTCGAGCGTAGTGTTTTTAATTAATGGCGTCATAGCAGGATTAATGAATTTCCCGGTGCCGATACTGACAATATTGAAGCTTTTTTATTTTGTTGATCAGTCTTGAAAACATTTTTAAATAATAATTAATGTTTGACGTAGTAACGATCTATGTAGGTAGGTACACTTAGACTGTTTCAAGAATATAATTTATATTACCTACTTGAGCAAAACCTAAAATTCAAAGAAATTTCTTGTTTATAAGTACTAAGTACTTGCGTAGATTTGACTCCCCAATCGCTTACCTCCGAGAGCAAGGACATTGAGAGTGCACCTGTGTAAGCGCACATACTTGTGTAAAGAGCCTATGGGCTATGTATTTGCAAAGATGCGTGCACAACAACGCTTTCAGGGCGATGTTGGGGCTGCCCCGATTCTACAGCGCATCAGGAATGTTTGCAGAAGCGCGCACCGATTGCTTCCACGCAACTATGCGTAAGAGGTCCTAGAGCGTCCCTGGTGCGCAGAGTGAGGGCCAACTCCAATGCCGTCCTGGCGATGATTGCAGGTCGTGTGGACTGCCACTATATCCGGCACTACTGTGGCAGTCATGTCATATGTAGTGCTAGGTAGAGCGACGGTCATTTATAAATTATTTACATTTTAATTTTTCTTTTCATTCATCGTCATCATCATCATCATCAGCCTATTCTAGTCCACTGCTGGACATAGGCCTCTCCTAAAGTGCACTACTGAGCACGATCCGCGGCTTTTCTCATCCAGTTCTTGCCAGCCGCCCTGCTGAGATCGTCACTTCACCTAGTGTGAGGGCGTCCTACGATACTTTTGCCAATTCGTGGTCTCCACTCCAAAACTCGTTTACCCCAGCGGTTGTCAGTTCTGCGGCAGATATGACCGGCCTACTGCCACTTCAGCTTACTAAGCTTACTACCTACTTCTTTTCATTATTAACTTTGAATTGTATGAGTACCGGAAATAAATGAATTTTAATTAGTTTATAATATTTCTTGCGTCATGGATAATTAACTAATTATTGGCTGTTGTAGCTGAAATACAGCTTTGAGGACGTTGTATTATACAAGCGAGCCGCCCCTAGCTTTGCAAGAGTTGACCTTCCATCACCGTCGATTGGTAAAAAAAACCGCATAAAAATTCGTTTAGTAGTTTATTTATTGGAGTGCTGGGCACGTGAGGCTGGACCATTAGGCAGCATACAATCGGGTAGAATGCCGTGGGACACCGCTCCACTCTTCTAACCCCTCAGAATATGTTGCCCGTTGTCGCTTCTTTTAGAAGCCATACGGGGACCCATTTATTGAGTGGGCTAGTCACCCCTTGCCGTTTTATCCATGTTTATTTGCATTGGTCAGGCAGGGGCCATGCTCCATCTATAGTCCTAGTTACCTAATCTATTAACACCTTAATATCTCAGATTTTAGTTCCTACATTCTTCAATAGTCCTGCTCTAACCGGGGATTGTCCTGGGGTGTACGTTTATAGTGCGAGCAGGGATAATAGTCGATTGGTGCCGGGTAAAATTATTATTGTCAAACGGGCCTCTACGTATTAGCTTCTTCACGCACGCCTTCTAAAAGTCAGGAGCTCCATAGCTCCGAGATAAAAAAAGACAAACATATAAATAATAATATTTTATGTAAAGATAAAGATTGTTAATGCGATAGCCAATTAAGGGTCAAAGTAAGCACATAATTTGAAGAGAAAGTTTAATTTGATTTATTCCCAAATAATGACAAATCAGAATAAAGACATAACAAGGGCATATAACAACACAAGAGGTCCAATTTAAAAGTTTTAACAATGTCTCTCGTCATTCAATACTACCAACTGTTTCTACACAAAGGATACCTACTTAGAAAGTTAACAATATATAAGATACTTGGAATTACATCTTCAAATACTGTTCTTTATTAGTTACTATTAGATATTTTAGATTAAAAGTCGTAAGATTTGTATCTTCTACGTACCTTAAGTTTATACGTTTCGCTATAGTATTTTAACATTATTAAGTTGTATCCGATTCCAAAGGGTAAAGATTGTGTAAAAAAAAAACAAATGAACGCTAGTAAATTATATTATAAGAATATCTTCTTCTTCTAAATATATAAAAGAAGAAACTGACTGACTGACTGACTGACTGACTGACTGACTGAGAGCCCAAACCGCTGGGTCTGGAGACTCCAAATTTGGCACATAGGATCCATATGGAGTCTAGAGGTGTACTAAAAAAGGATTTTTCAAAACTTTATGGGGGTGAAACGGGGTTCCCCAAAAAACAAATAAATTGATAAAGTGTTCTTATAGATCTGTCACTTGGCTAATTTTTTCCTAACACCACGCGGGCGAAGCCGCGGGCGGAAGTTAGTAGGTATATAATATTACATAAGTATTATATAAGTAAATAAGATAAAAACAAAAATGGAATAAGATTAAATCTGTTCGAAATAAGAATAGTATAAGAAAATAATAAAGCATAAGTTTATTTACAAAAGAAAATAATACAACAATGTGTAACCCCCCTTATTATCCCGATGTATAAAATGAAAATAAACAAAATCAGAGTAGATAGATGAGAGCAGTTGGGAATCCCACTTAAACCAGTAAAAATGATGATGAATGAGAGAAAGAATGCGGAATAAAAGTGCGAGAGGAATAGAAGAGAGAACTAGAATGAAAGTGAGAAAGCATAGTCTTCGACAACGTCCGAGGTACAAGATTAAAAAAAAAGGGGTGAGGAATCTGTGATCTGTAATACAGGTTGCATCTATAGTAGATACCGGCTCCTCGCATACACCAGACGGTTAAAATTTGTATGTGAAGCTTTTCTTTACTTCTCTTTTTGATTCTTGTCTCTTGTTTTTGTGAGGTGGAAATAAAGATGATTATTATATTATTATATAATATGATATTGATAAATCAGGCTTATCAAACATCATTATCGCTTGTAACGTACAAATAGACTGAGATTATGTAGTACCGCGTACACGGGGCTGCACGTCAAGCTATATAATTACAATATAAACTGATCTCGCATTGTATAGGATTTCCCTAAAACCACAGATAATATAATATTATACTAAAACGAAAGGTCTGCTTATACTGGAAATGTATAGCATGATGTCTGTAAAAATCATTATTTGACGAAAGACATCGGTCTATATAGGCTTGGAAAGAAATCCCGTAAAAGGAGACGAATACAAGAGACCTTTTAACCTGTTCTCAAACTTTCAAAAAATAAACTTAAATAAATTTTAATAAACTCGGATATTTATTTATTTTGTTATATCTTTGTAAAAAAAAATAAGAAATTACTATCTGTACAGTTCGCTGTCGTAACAGCTGTTCGCTCGCTAGAGTCACCGACCTCTAATTTTACTAGCTGCGCTTTTCAATTGATAATATTAGATACAAATAGATCGTGCATTTGCTGATATTTGTTGAATATAAAAAAACGTAGTAAATATAGTATTTTCTTAGATTTACGCGAATATTACACATTAAGACATTACTACTTTATAACGGATTTTATCGCGATATATTTTAGATTTTAGACCCCGACGTTTCAGTCTTTTCAAACTTTATCGCCACGGGTGGACTGAGGTATTTGAAATATTTTCTTTTATTACTTTTAATTTTATTTTTTAGTAAGTATTTATTTTAAATCTATAACATGCCGCAATAAAATCCGTTATGTTATAAAATAGTTTTATGTCAACGTAGTGAACAGTTTATAGAAATCTGTTATAATACTGTTGCAGAAAAAATAATAAAAATCTTGCGCATTGGTTAAAATGTTTTAATAAAGTTATATTTTTCAAAGAGAAAAGAGCGTTATAAAATAAATATCAGGTGATGTGAGTGAAGTCCTAGTACTTGTAACAGAAAACGTAAAGAATTCCAACAATTTTAATCGTACCGTTAAAGGGGCTGGGGTCGAGAAACAATGTACAAAATTGGTTGAGGATCGCAAAGTTTGTCATAAAAGAAGGTCATTTAATAACCGCCACAAAGGGAAGCGAAGGTGATTCAATAATAAAGCTTAAAAATATAGCCGATGTAATGTTTTAGGAATTTTGGGTATTCAATCTCATAAACAGAGATTTTTTATATTTTCCAAAAGGTTGCCTTTAGGGTTCAATTTTCCATTAAAAGGTTATATTACAAATGTCCATTTAGCTTTGAAATTTATTCGAGAATGCTTCTCTTCTTTAATATATGAAATAAGAAATGTGTTAAGAAACAATTGTTCCTGAAATTTACCGATTCCAACAGTTTAGGGCTGAGTAGGGCTGATTAAATTATTTATTTATATATAACAGTAACAATTTACTGTGTAAAGTTAAAGATAAGTAATGTTTTCTTATAAAGATTCTTAATGTTAATTGTTCTATTCTGTAGAACAAATCACAAACTTAGTAAAGGGGATGACATCGGTGTCTCCTGTGACTAGCAAAGACTATGCTATTAATCATAGATTCTGGGTTTAGATATAGCAAACTTGTTTTATATTTCCCGCAGGAAATAATAAATCTTCAGTTTTCTGGGAGTTAGATAGTTAATTTTTAATTAAACAGTTACAGTCCTGTGTCTAACATGCGTTACATTTCGGAAAATAAATTTTTATTTTTATTATCGTGATCACAAAAATATTTGTATAAATTTACAATTGACGAAAAAGTCGCCATAAATACATAAACCTTTTCCTTTTGTTGAGCGTTGTAAGCCGTCCCAGCGATACTGTACTTAGGAGGCCGCAGGTGACAATCAACTGGTAATTAAGTTTACTTGTAATTAACTGGTGGTAGGCTTCGGCCGTGGTTAGTGACCACCCATCAGACAAAACCGGTCACGGGCACGGGTCTTCCCTCAACTATTTTATGCGTTGAGAGAGTTAAGGCCTTAATCCACACACGCTGATTTTTATTATAAAATAACAAAAAAATATTTTTAAAAAGTGAGCTATTACTTAAAGTATTAATAGTATAAAGCCTTAACAACGCGGCAGTAAATTTCCTAATAAATCTCAGTATTTTATAGAGAAAACGTTTTACGCTCATAGTTTTCTTAAACGGGTATAAAATTGACTGCAATAGGTAGTGTATACTCGTAAACGCTAATGCAGATATCTTTAAAAGTAAATACCTTATTTGTGGTCTGCTGCCGAAGGGTAAGGTCTATTTCGCACGGGGTACAATATAGGTAAGTATCTAACTTTTACCTAAAAAAATACAGTAATCCTTATTAAAAGATTTTTTATCGATATTGATATTTCAGTCACCCGTGAATCGTAGCATCAGCTGTGAGTTCGCTAGGGTCACTGACCGCTAATTTTATACCGAGCTTTTTTTTGCGGATGACCTAACCCAGTTAGTCGGAAGGGCCTTTATTGGTTCACCGGAATTTTTTGCCGGTGAGCCGTCCGATCGAGTAGAGTGGGAACTGCCATGAGGGCACCCATGTGAGGTCGAATCTCGGTTCAGGACGTTGCCGGATACCTACTCTAGTTTTAAGAGAACGGGGTTTTCACCGTGCGTGCGCTTACAACGATATTATTACAAATAGATCGTTCATCATTTGCTGAATTTACGTCGAATAAAGGAGTTACAAAATGTATTAAATAATTATTGAAAATGTTTTCTGTTAGGCCTAGAGTTTAGGCCTTAATCCACACACGCTGGACAAGCGGGTTGATGGATGTCACATGTCCTAGAATGATTAGTTCTTAGACATGCCGGTTTCCTAACTATGTTTTCCTTCACCGATATTGAGCAGCGACGATGTTACAATTCACACAATCGAACCCGTGGCCTTATGAATCCAAGGCGAGGCCCCTACCGCTGCGCCACCGCTGCTCAGAGAATAGAGAAGGTATGATAATTTAACTACACATGATTACACTATAGATTTGATGCAGCAAACGATAGGTACGCGGCGCGGAGTTAACAACTGAGCTATCGCGGAGAATCCTACATTATCCTAATTCGCTACAATAACCAACAGATTATTATTGTGTAATATTGAGTTTTATAAACAACTAGCTTCCACCCACGACTTCGCCTGCGTGGTACCGGGGTAAAAAGTAGCCTAATCTGTTAATCCAGAATACAATCTATCTCTGTGCTAAATTTCATCCAATTCCTACCAGTAGTTTTTGTGTGAAAGAGTAACAAACATCCATACATTCTTACAAACTTTCGAGTTTATAATATTATGTAGGATTATGTAAGTTAAGTAAGTAATAAAGCTAAAACTACGCTACTACTAAGCTATTTGTACGGGTTTGCCTTTACAAGCCTCAAAATAATCAACGTAATCTCATTGAACAGATATCACTGCTGATTTTCACGGCAAAATGAATCAGTTTCAATTATCATCACATGCGATGGACATGAAATTTGGTTTTAAACGATATCAATGAATATCTGAAAATTATCCAAATGATAGTGATTATTTCAATACCCTTTTTGGATGGAAAAGTTTCTGCTTTTAGGTCTTGTAAAATTCAGTTTAACGCCGTGACCAAGGGACACTGCGTCGGGCGGTGCGACTGGCGATTTTGTAGTTCATTGCACAGTCGCGTTCACTTGTCTTTAGACACTTCTAAAACAATAACGCAATGAACAATGAAATCGCAAAACGCGCCGCCCGACGCCAAGTCCCGTGGCCATAACGTGATAGAGTCAAAATGTGTTTTAATACCTATTTTCGTCATTAAGCATACCTACTGTTAGAAAAACTCGTAGTATTTACTAGTGTAAAGTTTATTTAAAACCACAATACTTATCTGAAGACAACCTCTGACGTCCGAAGCCGCGCTATGAAGAAAAGAATGCGCGCCATGAATTACTTTTTTTGAAAATGCGCGCCAATGTTTTATTTTTTTAAAAGCAAGTTGCCAATGCAAATAAGTTAAGATCATTTTTTATCAATTAAACATAGATTAAAATGTTGCCAAATTTTAAAATAAATGTTTTGTTTGTTGATTTAAAATAATCTAACAATAGGTACAGTCCGCGATGTCAAGTTGAGCTTTGCATATGTGTGTGTGCACATAGATAGTAGGTGTGATATCAGCCTAGAGCGCGACGCTTCCTTTGTTTCGTTTAAACAGTTTATACTGTTTTTTGACGCGGTGCGTCCCTTGAAAGACGAAATTCATCTAAACAAGTTTAATTACGTATTCCTGATGAATTTTATTGTTTAGAAGGTATTTTTAAATATTATACTGAGTATCTTCTCTCTTGCTTTATAATTTGTGACTTTAAAACATTATTATTTTTAACCAAATAAAAGAAGAGAAGTTACTTCTAGCTGTAGGTAGGAAATAATATTGGAAGTGCACCTTATTCGCAAAGACCAACTCTGCAGATTTAATGTAGGTACATACAAATACTTAAGTATGTTAGTATGTATAACCCAGCCAAGGGATAATTGAACGCCGCATTGAGATCGGTTCAGCAGTTTCTGAGATAAAATAAGATTTAGAATTTAAGTTACTTGATATCTAATTATAGGCTGGTACCTTAGGAAAAGGAATGAAATAAGTAGCTTCTTTCTTCCATGGGTGCACCGACTTTTTGGTATATCTTTCTTGAGGCACTAGAATGCAATCCAAGGGTCTAGGCTTGACCTATTTTTAGTATTAAATAATGTTACAAAAATAGTAATATGTATACCTAGTATCAATCTATTGATTTAAAATAATAAATAAAAAACAAAAATCTTAAAATTGATGGATCTCAAAAACTGCTAAACCGATTTTGATACGGTTTTGATTTACCTCTGAATTAGTTAGTAATACATCTTATAAAAAATCTACAAATCATCGCAATCTGATAGCTAGTTTAGAGTAATCGCGAGACAAACAAACATGAATACATACACTTACGAAACTAGGTATATATGTCTAAAAGCTCACATAGAATGTCCCTATTACAATAAATGAATGAATGAATGATGAATTACTTACATACAGATCGAATTGATAACCTCTCTTGTTTTGAAGTCGTTTAAAAATAATTCACTTTAATTTTAGAATCTACTAACCAAACTACAAAGTTCTGTACTAGTTAGTTAATTAATTCTCGCTTCGGAACTATTATAGCAGTTAAAAATCTCATTATACAACAGAGCGGATGGTATTATTCTACGCAAATGACCAATTTGGTGTTATTTGGCAAATATAATTATTGGCTAGTGATTCCAGAATAGCTATTTTTGCGCCGTTCCAGAGATTAAGCCTCAACGGTCTCATGAGATTATGAATTTTGGCACGTGGCACTAGTTTTGGTTGCAATAAATAAAAAAAAATTGCAAGCAAAGCCACTTTTAAAAAATTCGTCGTGTTGGTCCACTTTTTGCACGACATTTTATTGACTAAAACCTAGATAACCTAACCTAACCTAATTAGTATTGTTAATAAAAATAATTTGAAAATTTTATATATTTAATCCAATCTTACAAGTTAAAAGAGTTTAGGCCTTAATCACCTTCACCAACCTGCACTTGGTCACCAACCCGCACTTGGCCAGAGTGTGTGGATTAAGGCCTAAACTCTCTCTACTAGTTACATATTTGAGAAAAGACCCGTGCCTAGCAGTGGGACACTAAAAGGGTTGACGTGGTGTGGTGTGACTTAAAAAATGTGAAGTTCTTGCACATTCCGGTCCAAGATGGTCGATTTCCAGTCCTCTTCTTATTTGAAACGCATTATTATTACGTCATCCGTATTCGGAAGAGACACTTAACAGTTTTTAATACTGTCGCTTTTTCTTCAGAATAAGAATTTCAGCTAATGCTAGGTATCACAGTCTTAATTTCTCCGGAAATTCAGGGAACTTTTGTTAATTACAGTACATTTTATTTTAAACAGTGTTGAATTAATAATAACTTTTGCTGTAACAGTCTGCGCCTACGTTACGGAATTTTTGGATAGGTATACCTTTTATTTAATTACGGAAAATGTAGGCGAAATTTTAAAATTTAAGCCAGTTGACTGAAAACTGTCCTAACGTAATGTAAATTAAATGTTTATTTAATTTTGTATATATTTTTTATGTTTTTGTCGCGATGGTCCTATGGTAAGCGAGTTTGCTTAATTACCGCATTACCGCGTGGTCCCGGGTCTACCAAAACGACTTTTCTAGTATACTTATAGAATGTTAGTCGCAGCTCGAAGTTTTTTTATTTTGTAATAGGTTTGGGCTAGACCACACTTGCCAGTTGTTAAACAATGACGTAGTCTACGATGAAACGCGCTTACCCAGTAAATACAGATTCACTCGTAACTTGGAGACATGCAGATTATAGCTATTGAGAAACAGAGATACCGGTAGCGAATCCCACAACTTGGCAGTTCGCACAATTAAATAAAGTGGCTACGTATTTGTGTTTGATTTCCGTACTAATACAGGGCAGCATATGCTGGAAATGCCTGTACCTGTAAAGCATATGCCTGTACGTACATTATGTACGAACCCGTGGAATTTAAACCGTATATCCGTAGCGCATAGCGTATCTCTACTTCTCCGATCGCGATGATAGAATGTAGATGGGGGAAAAAGATTACGTAATTCCAACGCACACTCTCCGAAGTGTATCCGATAGAAGATCTTAAGACTAGAAGTGTTACGTAAGAAATTTGAAATTGTGCCCGATGGACAGCAAAAGGCTCGCTCCCTATTACATTTAGGACCTTAACACTGAGCACCTGGAGCTTTACTCGTTTTTTTGGAAATTATTTTAAAGAGCTGCCAGTAGTAGGTTTTCTCACAAAAGAAGAAATTAAAAAAAAACATTGTAGGTTAGTAATATACCTAAAACAAAAGAACTCAAAAATATTTTAGTACAAGAGAACAGTACACAAACATAATTTAATATACATAGTAAAATACCAGTACCTTTTATAATTTTTTTTTTTTATTCTGCGATCGGCTGGCACTTGACTACAACTTGCCTGATGTTAAACAATGATCTAGTCTACGATGAAACGCGCCAGCCTTGTATACAGATTCACTCGTGATTACCCAACAATAAAATAGATCGGTATGGGCGAAATGGACGCAGCCCATAAACTTATACACGGACGTGCAACTCCGTGTATCGCCTGAAAATGGCCCCATCCATTCTGTCTGCTATCATCCTCAGGGCCCTGATAATGCTCCCCCACAAACCATAATTAAAAAAAACATATTATCATCAGCATTAGAACCGGCATCTGGTTTCGATATCACCAAATTTCGCACCTAAGCTATTATAATATGTTGTGGCAAAATTAGCCTTTGCTTTAGCAGTTTTTCACTGCCTGAAAAGATGAATAGTTAACCGACGTTTTCTCAAAATTAATGCTAACTAGATCCATTAATCGCCCCATATTTACTAAATCTCATGACAATTGTTGCAGCCGTGTCTGAGATTCAGATTATATCTATGTATTTATAAATATTAGCAAGCTGAAGTGGCAGTAGGCTGGCCATATCAGTGCACTGATAATCGCTGGGAAAGCGAGTTCTCGAGTGGAGATCACGTCTTGTCAAGCGTAGTGTGGGACGATGATGATCATGATGATTATGACTATAATATATATGTATTATTTATTATTAGAGGTAAAATCTTAGGCCAAATTAAGTATTATTACTATAAGAATGTTTCAGAGAAAACCCTTTGCTTTAAACGATGTAAAATAATAAGTTCTAACCCTTTTTGTAGAATGATATCTATAAAGAAATTTTCCTTGTCACAAAGATATTATTTAAGTTATTGAGCTATTTTCAAACGAATGGAATATCGATTACATATTATACGGATGACTGATTAATTTCATTAACCCTTGACAAAAAGAAAAAGAAAAGGTTTTATATGTTAGGCACGTTTATGACCTATACTACACATATGTATGCCTAACTTATAAAACCTTAGTAACTACTTCGGTGGTCCAGTGGTAAACGTGTTCGCGTAATAACCGCGATTCGATTTCCGGATGGAGTTGGTATATATTATTGATAATAACAAAAATATATTATAACAAACTTTCTGTCCCCGATTATATCCCATCAAAATAATAGAAAAAAATTAAATACTTGCTACTTGCCGTAAGTATCACTTCACCCCGATCATTATTTCTACCAGATAATTACATATCGCTAAGATTACATTGGATTAAAGCTTAACGTCCACCGAACACGTGGTTGCATGCGCATATCCCGACGACGCAACCGTCCAGCACAAAGTGTCAACTTTTCTAAGATGCCTGCTTTACCCTTCCGTGCTAGGTTTATCGTTGATTCGTTCGTTCATGCTAACATTTTTGAGTGACAGCAGACTTGAAAGGCAGATAACTGTAAAATATGACAGCTGATGTATTGGACAGCGGATGTGCCAACACATTATTTTTTATCTTTACGAAGCGCTTTACAGTGTTTGATTTCATACAGCTTCATATAAAATGCAGAAATGTTCACGCATTTATACACAAAATATATTTCTTACTTCAACAAACTCAGACATATAATTCAAGCAAGCCCCATTGAGTACGAGTGTGACATTCCAACTTTTTTATATCTCCAAGCCAAAGCCAAAAGTAATATATTCTACAGGACCAAGTCCACTCAATAAGTATAAACTATTTGCCATTTCTAAAGCCGATGGAAATTGTTTCCAAACTTTGGTCAAATTTACTTTGACTGGAGTTAACTAACTATAAATTGTTAGGATGGTATCCATCGTAATTTGAACGTGGTGTATCAAACCAATGATCTTGAGCAGTTTGCGTGAAATGTTTTGAATGTCTTTGGAATTATTTATTACAACAAGGTTTTGATCATAGATTCATTCATTGGTCGGTAAAATGCTTGCTTTTCACGTCGCAGGACGTGGTTTCCCAGACAAGTCAAAAATTCGTGTGACGAACATGTCTTGTCTGTTTGTCTTGTGTGTGGGTGTAATTATCTTTAATTAAGTATGTATTTTCAAGACAAAGGTATTATATGTAGTATACTACCAGTTATCTGGTTTCCATAGTACAAGCTCTGCTTAGTTTGGGATCAGATGACCGTGTGTGTTAAAATGCAAGTGGGCCTCTCACATCGATTGAGGATTCTGTTATTTTTATTTTCTCTTTGTGATGTAATTAGAAATATACGATTTTGAAGAGATTGCTTTTACTAAATTTCACTGATTTAATTTAAAAAAAATAATAGTGATCCTATAGCAATACACGTCTCCACAAAATCTTTAACTTAACTGTAACTTTTTTAAGGGGCTATGTATACGTTTATACGTAAAAAAATATTGGTCAATTTAAAATAATTATAAAAGTTTCAGACCGTCTAATTAATAGAAACGCTTAGAAACAAGTTGCTTTAAAACAACACACTAACTAAACAACATGTAATTGATTTAAGTACTCAATTTAAAAAAGATAAACGCCTACTGAGTTTTTAGCAGAGTTTCTCAGTAGTTGCCACGTCATTTACTACACGATTCGCAAAGAAAATGGACGTAAATAGAAGTTCTCTTTATGAAAATAAATTATTTGGACTTTGAAATGGAATCTTTTAGTGTTAAGATAATTTTTTTTTGTAATATTTAATCTGTTATTTCACTTTTGTAGTTATCTGTACGTCCACGGGGAAGAATGAAGCATGTCACTGTACTCTACATCTTGTGTATCTATATTTAAACTAGCGGACCCCGCAGACGTCGTCCTGCCCGGTAAAGCAGTGCCACCGTGTCCGAAAACAGAATACGACCTATAAGATTTCATAAAAATCGGTAAAGCTGTTTCGGAGGAGTTTTTTTTTTCTGCGTAAAAACCATCCCCGTACTTCAAGGAATATTCTAAAAAAAGAATTAGTGAAATCGGTTCAGCCGTTCTCGAGTTATGCGCTTACCAACACATTTTGCGATTCATTTTTATATTATAGATTTATTTAAATGGGTAAACATTTTCAACCATTATGCAAACTTTGAGAAAATAAACTTAGACAAATTTAAATAAATACATGATATCTTAGTACTGAAAAATGAAGTAATCTCTAACGGAAGGTATTTATTATTGATATTAAAAGTACGGTCGCCCTCTCGCCGCCGTATCAACTGTGCGGTATCCTAATACAAATAGATCATCCATAATTTGCTAATTTATAGAAAAAAAAATTGAACAATAAAATGAACAGAAATGTGGTCTATTAAAGATACAGAAATTTCATGCACTGTTTGAAAAGCTTTTCTGTATACACAACTATTTTTTGGCAGTGTTTCTTAGTACTTGCCACTTGCACGATAGGAAGTAAAATTGGATTACATTTACGTAGACTCGTGTATCAAAAAAAATGTAATCAACTCCTATATAAATAAAAATGAATCCATATTTCCCTTGGTCACGGCATCACGCGTGTACGGCTGGACCGATTTACCTAATTATTTTCTTAGAATATTCCTTGAAGTACGAGAATAGTTCTTACACAGAGAAAAATTATAAACAAAAAACAATCTCCTCCGAATCGGCATGACCGATTCTTATGCAATCTCATATTTTTAAGAGACAGCTTTGAGAATCGGTCGTAATCTATTTTCGGACCCTGTAGGTGGCACTGCTTTACCGGGTAGCACGACGTCTGCGGGGTCCGCTAGTATCACATAAAAATCATCAGAAGAATTTCTCGTCACTACTAAAATTACAAAATTATATTTTGAATGTGTATTTAAAGACAAAATGCGTATCTTCATTGTAACAGTATCCTTTATTAAAGTGTAATGGGCTATAAATTAAAATCTCTAACTCAGTAAGTATACTCCAGCAGATACTGATATCAGATTACCTTTTGAATCCCCCAAGTGTAGTATTAAGCTTTTGTTAAAGAACAATGATTTTAATGGCGTTCTGCATCCCATTCTACCGTTTACACCTGATTTATTAAGGGAGAGTTTTATTGTTCGTCTTGTGAAGATCGCTTGATTGTTGATTGTTATCTTCATTTGTTTGAATACTGATGATCATGAAAGGATTTTGTAGTTAAAAATAGTAATTTAGTCTGCGCTCATTTTTCTTAACATCTCATCTAAATAATAGTGATCGCCACCAAAATCACTAACATTAAAAGAAGTTCTTAAATGAATGGTACTAAAGAATTGTACCTATGTTACCAAAGTTGCTTTGTCTACTTTATTTTATAAAAACGCTATGTTAGATTATTTTTCATTTCAATCAATAATCTGTAGTACCATACGTAAATATTAATCGTAGCATGAATTTTTCGTTTTAACAAGTGCCATTTCAATCGAGGCTAAGTACCTCCTACAAACTTCAGTGCAAATAATAAACCAAACACAATTCACAATGTATAAATATTTTAAGAGCTCATACGCATTATCCCTCTGCTAGCCGGACGGTTCTTTGTACCATTTTTTACCGGTAAGTCGGTAGCGTTGATTATTGCACAAACCATTACCCGCTTTGGTATTTTGCGAAATACTATTGTAAGTTTTAACTTTTGTTTTATACTGAATTTTATTTAAATTAGTTCTCCGTTTTTAGATTTAAAGTTAGCAGACAGATACTGACAGAGTTATTTTTGCATTTATAATAATAAATATCTTCTTCCAGCTATATTGACACGATGGTAGCCAACCTAAACTGACTAGCTATGTACACAGCAGATATTATTATTATAATGTACAGGTGAAAGCACAACTTGCAGATGAACAATCTATTCCTTTCACTCACAGGGTCCGGTGGCGATGACCGACGCGTCCGAATTAACATTCAGTGTAGGTACAACAACCGCAGTGCGGTTAAACTGGCAGTGCGTAGGTGCACTTATACTATATTAGGGTTCCTTGAACTATGTTTCATTGCAGTTTATAGACCATTTATGATTTTCTTGAACTCTCTTATATTAAGTCGTAAATTTTGTAATAATTGTAATTTATAAGTTTAGTGTCATTTAGTTAAGTAGATTGCTTGTATTAAGTTTATCAGTAATAATATTGCTAGTACTAATAAATTCTTAGAAAATATTTTAATATCATAAAATTTTAAACCGACATCCCTTAGGGTAATCAAGTTCTCGAGTGAAGACTACAAATTGTCAAACGTAGTATAAAGGTCTTAGGCTACTTACGCGACTCCGCGCCCAGCCAACAAAAATAATGCAATTTAAATACGGGCTTTAAATATTGCTCTTTAGATATACTTTACATATATTTATATTTATCATAACGGGCAATTAACGCGCTCAACTTTAATTTATCTTTACGTTTCGACACGGGTTGCACCGGTCGTGGTCACAAGCAGGATAATCTAGCGAAATAGCTCCGTTGATGACGGCGGTCGTAGAACAACATTTTCTCTGACTACCGTCACTTGTAATTTAATTTAACTATTATTGGGGACCCTACACACCACACTCACTACGTCCGAATTTTAGGTCTTCAAATAGCGAGGTCGAGTTAACTCTAAAACTAGATCAGTCTCTTTCACACATAAACCACCACTGGACGGAATTGGATGAAATTTAGCACTGAGATAGATTATGGTCTGGATTAACATATAGGCTACTTAATATACCAATAAGTACCAAGTCGAATCCGTTGGTGGAAGCTAGTATAAAATATTTGAATGCGGTGACTGCGGAACGTTCGGTGCGGCCCAAGTCTGCGTTCACCTTTAAGTGTGATAAGAAAAATAATTCCGAAAACATCATTGTACCGCAATGTTGTATTAAATATTAGGTAAACAATTCTAACAGTAGGTATGCGAAACTACACAAAAACCAAGTCTGTGGCTTTTCTATTCGATCGTATTGCACGGATTGTTATTAAAACTTACCGAAGTATGTGAAGGATATAAAAAAATTCTATTGAATCAACAGAAACAGATTTCCCTCGAGTATAACGAGTGACCGTTGGTTTACTAAGCAACCCTACTCTGCTATATATCGATCGATCGAACGAAATTTCGCATTCGTTTGAACAATTAATTTTATTAACTTCCCGATTTCGCTTGCGGTCACGCCCGCGTGGCTCCCGTTTCACTCCCTTAGGGGTAAGTTTTCAAAAATCCTTTTTTAGTGCACTCTTAGATCTCATATCTACGGAACCTATGTGCCAAAGAACAATGGCAGGTCTCCATACTAAAAAATGTCTGGAATCAAATCACAGCGTACCGTTATGAAAAAAATGTCAAAGGATTTGGCGTTAGATCCAGAGTCTATAAATAGAACTAATTTTATTTGGGAAAGCGGGAAAAAAAAGATATTAGCGTTTAATTTTTTTGAGGTTATGAACTTTTTATAAACAGTCCATTATAGTAATCACGTATTTACTCACTTAATCCTTTATACTTCATCCACATAAAATCAAATAGAAACGGGTAAATAATATATTACGTTAGTATTAGAATAAGAAGGTGTCATTTACAGAAATACAGGTTCTTTGTTAAATAACTAGTTGCACGGGCAAACCTTCCTTGGACTTGCATGAGTACTTTTAAAACTAAAATCAGCCATATAGATTCAGCCGTTTTCGAGTTTTATCGATATTGACATCTGTTATTTCATTTTTACATGTAAAGAGTTATTAAGCTTGTTGAATTGAAAGTCCCTGCTGCCCGGGAAAGGTGAACGCAGCATTGGCTACTACGGCGTGGTTAGTTGTGCCAGGTGCCTTAAAACTTCAGATAAAAGAATTCGAATGTGCGACTGCGGTGCGGTCTGCGTTCAACCTACTTATGAAGGTAAGGTTATGATATTATGCAAGGATAAATAAAAATCACTTTGTTAGTAATCATTATGTTTATTATCATTTTGTTTTTCATCATAATCATCAATAATTATTTCATCAAGAAAACCGGCTGGTGCTGATATATATTCTTGATATCTAGCCCATCGTAAATACCATACTAGAGTCATAGTGTTGGTATAACAGCCTACAGTACGCCGACCAACCAGGCAACTACAACAATTCTCAACTATGCCAGTTCTGCCAGGTACATTATTTTCAATAAGGATGTTCATATTATCATATTGACATATTATCTTGATTTGATGCGGCTCCTCCAACACTTGTGGCTCCTCCAGCACTTGGGACTCCTTCAAGACTTGGGACTCCTCAAGTACTGGAAAAACTACTGCACTACTTTGAGATCTTGCAGCATCAGTAGTAGCTCTACGTTGAGCTTCCCTTTGTATACACAGTCAGCAAGAATGGCACACATGATCATGTTCTGTAATCTGAAATTAATATACATAACCTTTATTTATGGTCATATTTATAAGTGTAAATAAATTATTTATTTACTAAAGAACCGACATGTCAAAGTACACATTGCTATTGAATTCGCTTAAAAATAGCCAGGTCCTTGTCTGTTTTAAACCCAGATTAAGCACAAAGCTCTCTCTAAATATATTTAGAGAAAGGCGCCAATGGCAATAAAGATGTTCACTTATTAACTAAAAAGTTTCATTTTAATTTAAACTATATTACTTATAAAATAAGTGTACAGGACCTAAATATTGTTAGCAAAATGTGGACGATAGTCACCTCTGCTCACTTCTTTAGGTAATAGAGGTGTAAACATTATAAATACTATTTATTTTTAAGTCTGTTCCAAATGTACTATTCACTTCAACCCTTTTAGTGTTTCCACGGCTGGGCATAAATCTTCTCTGAATTAACATAAGAGTAGAGAGCTTAGGCCTTAGTCTAAACACACTGGCCAAGGGCAGGTTAGTGGACATCACACATCCTGAAATCATTAATTCTTAGATATTCTGGTTTCCTCACGATGTTTTCCTTCACCAATAATATTAGCAGCGGCGATGAAACAATTCACACAAAGAGTGTGGGCACAGCCAGGGATCTAACCCACAACCTTATATTTCAAAGGCAAGGCCACTGCTCCTAACTGTATTATTATTATTCACTTAAAATATTAAGCATACCTGTCGTGGTGTTACCCTGCTTTCAATAATAGCAATCATGGACAGTTGCAGTTCAGTAGGATTGCTTCTTAATATCTTATCACTCCGTCTTCTTTAAGTTGATAATCCACACAACAGACACACATGAGTGTGGCCTTGGTGACTTGATCCAGCTTGTTGATCTGCATTGCCTGAAACTTGTTGCTGTATATTCTGGTTTACTGTGAACATAGCGAGATCTCTGCATGCTTCACATACATGGTCTTCTTCTATGATCTGTCAACAACATATATTTTATTTAGTACGCCTTAGTTTGCCTATACATATATTATCTTCTATTCTATCATCAAATAATTATAGAACAGATACTTACGGTTTGTGATATACCCAGCTGCAAAGTAAGCCGGCAACTCTCGGGTCAAGTGTTAAGACTTGGAATCGGCGCAGTGTGTTGACACATAATTACAGTTAATACAAAAAATACGCGCAGCACGCGGTTCTGTGGCGTAGTCTCCCATTGTTCCAGGGTCCAAGTCGCGAAAGAATAAAAGCAAAATCGAAAACATAACGACATCCAACAACTAAAAGCGATACAAGTATTCTGTTCAGCTCAGCTTGGGTGGATCTGTCAGTGTCAGTGTCAATTCAAGGTCTAAACTAGAGCTGTCAGTTGCTAACACGATCGATCCGATTACGTTCAATATCGATTCAATATTGTTATGATTCATAGTTATTTTAATTAATTAAGAATTTGATACAGGTAGTATAGTATAGTTTTAAAAACAACAATGACTAAAAATGAAAAAAGAAACAACACATCTCAATTAAATATGATCAAAACTTATGCAAACTATCTGTATCGATCTTTCTTTAAATAAATCGATACCCACATAATAATACCCTAAATCCCTATTTATTTCGTTGACATTTTTTTGATTATTTATTTATCAGTTGAAATACTTTTAATAATATTAAATAACTCCGGCTCTAACAAAAAATACGATTTATTTAATAAATCGTAAAAAAATAAATAAATATTTTTGCTATAAAAGAAATCTAAGGACGCCCACAAAAGTCCAGACAAAAATCTGCCATTGTTCTTTGCAGTCCCAAGTTTTAGGCTGTACGTAGATATGTTAGTCAGTCAGTCAGTTTCTTATTTTATATATTTAGATAATTTTAGGTTAATCTAGCTTTCCAACCTGAGTTCTATTAGCTAAGTTATAATCCTACATACATACATGAAATCACACCTTTTTTTCTATGTTTTTTTTCGTTGGAGTTTATAGTTTTATTATGCCGTTTATCACCCAAAAACATTGCCGTACGGCGTAGACAGGTAAAAAATAAATTATTTTCCCCATCCACAGAGGCCAAACTGTCTGTACCTATATATTTCGCACACATAATAATTAGTTATAATTATGATATACCGCAATATAACACGGTTCGTTGTTTTCGCAAAAAGTTGAATGTGTAAAACTGAATCCGAAAATATGTCCGACCGATCGATAAACTGACCAGAGTAGTTGTTCAGAATTGGAAAAAATGGCGCTGTGTTTTTTGTTCTTTCATCTAATCTACTCGAGGTACCTATAGGTAGTTAATTAGAAGTTTTTGCGAAATGTTCTATTATTTATTGAGTTTGCTTAGTCTGTAGGTATCATTGAAATAATTAATTAATGAATATAGAACCGCTTATTTCAGTAGGTATCTACTAATGTTGTTTTTAATTATTTATTTAAGAGTAGTTAAAAATGTTGCGAAGTTAGTCTAGTTAATCAAAAACTTCTGAACGCTAAAACTGTATTAATCAAGTTTGGTAACATTTTACTAGCACAGTACAACACTTTTATGCCGGAAGAAACTTATTAACCATTAAAAAATTACTCACTTCGACCCTTTTTAGTGTCCCACTGCTAGGCACGGATCTTCTCTCAACTATCTTACGAGTTGACAGAGTTTCGGCCTAAATCCGCGGGCCCTTTAATCCCTCATACGCGGGTCAAGTGCGGGTTAGTGAATGATTAGTTTTTTAACATGCCGGTTTCCTCAAGATGTTTTCCTTCACTCATATGGAGCGGTGGAGATGAAGGTGACGACCAGCCGAAGACAGAGTGAAATGGCGCTTATTGGGAGAGCTGCTTCTGCTGATCTTCGGACTGCTATAGGCTGATGATGATGAGATTTCATGAAATGAAATGAAATGAAATGAAAATATGCTTTATTTTTTTTGAGACGCGAGTCTACTTAAGAATTGTCCAATTTCTTTTCCTACCGTGCAGTGAATGACTGGCAACTACTGAGAAACACTGACAAAAAACTCAATAGGCTTTTTTTCTTTTCTAAATGATGTACTTATATCTATTACATTTTGTTTGTTTATTGTGTTGAACTAGAGCGACTTAATTCCAAGCGTTTTTATCCGTTAGATAGTCTGAAATTTTATAATACGCTTTCTTACATAACGTAGATTTAATAGTTATTTTAAATTTGTTAATAGTCATTTCCCTAATATTATTTGGAAGTTTATTGTAGAAACGTATACACTGTCCCATAAAAGAGTTACTGATTTTGTGGAGTCAAGTATGATGTGCTACAAGATCGTTCTTATTTCGAGTATTTAAATTATGTGTGTCGCTTATTTTTTGCGATTATGCGATTTAAGATTGTATTTGTTTATGTCATATTTTATATGGGCCTTGTAGCCTAAAATAAATGGTTAGTACTATTATTAACATCAGGCAAGTTGTATTCAAGTAAAAGCCTATTACAGATTAAAAAAAAACTTTTCGTGAATACACCTGGAGTGAGTATACCGTCTAAAACTAATCTAACTTTAGAATTATTTCCAATTTTTACTTACCTATTGGAGTGTAAGATAATGCTATTTGCCTCTAGTTAAAGTTCCTTAGTGTCGGGAAGAGAATCACTTTATCTACATTTACATTACTGGCGGAATGCCAAAATGATGCTCGGTGTTTACATTTTACTGCCAACCGACCGAATTCGGAACATCTTTTGACTTTATTATAATAACAAAAGATTTTAAATAAAAGTTACCAAGTGGTTTCAGTTTGAGGTTCGTTTGCATTTAGGTATACCTTGTTCATCTCATAGCGTCAATGGTCTATTTGATGATGGTTACGTATAATATCCTGTAGAAACATCAAACTAACCACCATTTGTTGTTGTAGATAGACCGTTTAACTCACGTGTCGCCTATCGCCATGATTCTGACTTCTCAAGCTGCACAGACAGTGATGATGATTCAAGCGATATGGATATAAGTGACGAATAGTCTTACATTACTTTTACCACATTTAAATAGTTCTTTAAGAGATATAATTAATGTTTTAAGACTTTGTACCTCAGATTGCGAATATTGCGATACGCGAGTTAAACGGTCTAATTATAAGAGCCGGAAGGCACTAGCATCTGACTGATGATAATGATAATGATTATGAAACTTGTCAGGTAGTGCGTACGGCACCTAAACGTAGCCGACCATACATACGAATGATAATCACCTCTGTCTTTATCTTCAGGTAATACAGGGGTGAGTTTGTAGTAATGAACGTGTCTTACGTCGAATTACAAATAGCAACATGTCTACCCGAAATTAATTATAAAAAAGTTTTCAGTTATTACTAAATGTTTCTCATACACGCATTATTAAAAAAGTTTAGTGTAGCCTTATGCTGTGTTGAACTTCGTTTACAAAGTTAGTATGAAATAACGTAGGTTTTACTTAATTTTATTTAGGACTGCTCTTTTTTGACATCTAAAAACATCTGTATTAATATTATAGCAAAATATTTGCACTCATCATTTACGTATGCTTTTAAACATTTCAGCTTTTTGTTTGTGTTTTATGTATGTATCTATGTTTGTCTACATATAACTTGAGAACTGGTCAAGGAAGTGCATTAATAATTTTATGCTAGATGAAATATTTTTAACTTAACATTAATATAAGTTTCGTTATAATTGGTTAATCAGCACAATTATATTCAACAAAAAGTACTTACTTCAAAAAAATGCGACCGTTTTCAAACAAGCCACTTTCTAGGAAAATGTTTTTTTGCTAATTTGGCTGTTTAATAAAGTTATGCCGAACAAACATAAAAATATATAAACACCATCATGTTCTTTGAAGTCGTTTGAAACAAGGAAAATTTAAGGATATCAATTTCAACAATAAGCGTTTTGTGAAAGTAGATGTTATATTTTAATGTCTAAATTTAGACATTAAATATATTATTTTCCAACCATTTAACAAAATTGCTATCGGACAACCGTTTTAAAACCATCACAAACATATAAAAGTGACAAACAGAAATTAATTAATTAGTTTCACAAACTCACATCGAACATTTAATAAATCAGAATTTCACGGAAATTTAATTTGGAGGGTTACCCATTCATGCTATTCAATAATGCGAAAATTATTAAGTACAAAATTTCAAAAATTATGTTAAGACCTTGAATTTATTAATAAGTTTCAATAGCTCTAAGAAAAAGCTCTATAACGTAAGTAAAAAGTTCTAAAATTTTTTGGTGCGATTGATTTGCGGGGCTTATTAAACCCTTCAACTCACTGAACGTGTTAATCACCCTAAAAAAATACCTCTTTTGCGGAAGCACTGAAATGTTTCTACACTATTATCCTTCTGATTAAGTTCATGCGGGATCCATGACAGTTAATGTGTCCGGGTTTGGCTGGGTTTTAAAACCGCTGCAGATCCTGGTTTACAGGAGTACAAAAGACGGGATTGTGGTGGTGGTTTAAGTCCAAGCTCTAAAATGTGTGAGCTTTCTGTTGGTGTATACGGGGCTTATCAAACCCCGTAACTCACTGAACGTGATACGATTGAATTTATTTATTAGGTTTTGCTAGCCCCGAGATTATAGCTTTTTAGCGTAAGCAAAAAGTTCCAATATATTATTATGTGAATTCTCATTTTGCAATAAATTACGCGGTTGATTTAAATGGGTTTCCCCGACTGCGCCAAAAGGAGGGTGATGTTTTTTAATGTATATGTTTGTATGTTTGTATATTTCTTTGGCACGCTCTAAAGGGCTGAAGACCTAAAGAGGTTGGCGCATCTGTGCTTGAGAAGTATCATTATATTAGTCATAGTCGTGAGAATGACACTGGGTACATCAACATTATGAAAAAATATATGTTTATGATTTTTCACGCTAAATGAGTTCTCCATTCAATTAAGTTGGCAGATTTTCAAATAAGTTTGCTTCTTAGTCGTATTAAATCTACAAATTAAGACTTTCAGTTTTATCCTAGTAATATGATAAATGCGAAAGTTTGTATGGATTTGGGGATGTACAAACGGCTAGTCATCAAGCTATACATTTCCAGTATAAATAGAACTGGCATTGTATAAGATTTCCATAAAACGAGAGGTCAGCTTATATTGGACGGATTTAGATCAAGTAGCATATAGGCTACTTTTTATCCTAATAACACACATACGAGACGATCAATGTCATTGCTTGATTGTGATTAAACGTGACGTCATACTCTTGTCTCGTGTTCATAAGGCTAAAGAGATCTTTGTGTGAATTGTTTCATCTCCGCTGCTCACTATCAGTGAAGGAAAACATGGTGAGGAAACCGGCATGTCTAAGAACTAATCATTCGAAGACATGTGACATCCACCAACCCGCACTTGGGCAGCGTGTGTGGATTAAGACCTAAATTCTCTTAACATATAAGATAGTTGAAAGAAGACGTGTGCCCAGTAATGGGACACTAAAAAGGGTTGAAGTGAACTGAGTACACAGGTTATAACCCTCTTAATCAAACAAATGCGATGGTCATAACAAGGAAGCTGAAATTCGATACGCCACGTCTGAGCATGGGGGGTGTAAACATTACCATGGCGAAGGAAATCAAACTGCTAGGCGTCACCATCGACGACAAGTTAACCTTCAATACACATATCGCGAATGTCTGCAAAAAAGCCATAGGCGTCTATAAACAGTTATGCAGGGCGGCCAAGGTAAGCTGGGGTCTCAACCCGGAAGTGGTTAAAACTATATATGTGGCCACAATAGAGCCAATCGTCCTGTATGCTGCGAGCGCATGGGCCCCTGCCGCCAAAAAGAAAGGAGTGGCCAGACAACTCGCGCGGGTACAGCGGGGGATTGCCCAAAAAATTTGCAGGGCCTACCGTACTGTCTCCCTTAACTCAGCACTCCTGTTGGCAGGGATGCTACCCTTGGACCTGCGTATCCAAGAGGTGGCATCCCTCTACGAGGCCAAGAAAGGAGTGCCCCAGTTAATATTGGGAGACAGAGAGGTGGAGCAAATTGCGCGTGCAATCGATTCCCCGCACCCCGCAGAACGTCTGGACTTGGAGTTTGGCAGCCTGGTAAACCTAGAGCAAGTAAACGAGTACGAGCACCTAAACGTCAAAATCTATACAGACGGCAGCAAGATAGGAGGGAGAGTGGGAGCTGCGCTGTCTGTATGGAATGGAGACACAGAAGTTAGGACTCGTAAACTGTCGCTATCAAACTATTGCACGGTTTACCAGGCGGAGCTCCTGGCCTTGTGCAGGGGAACAAGGGAGATTAAGGTGAATACCGCTTCGTCGTTTGGAGTCTTTAGCGACTCCATGGCAGCTCTCCAAACAGTTAAAAATTACAGTTGCCTCCACCCCCTGGCTGTGGAAGCCAGAGAGAATTTGAGAACCATCTCTCACCAGAACAAGCAAATTAGCTTGTTCTGGATAAAAGCCCACGCGGGGTTGGTAGGCAACGAAAGAGCCGATGAGCTAGCCAAGGAGGCCGCTCAGGGCTCCAGACGCGCCCCAGACTATGACCGGTGTCCGGTTTCATTCGTCAAGCGCCAAATCCGCTCGGGAACGCTTGACGAATGGAATCGGAGGTATGTCAACGGCGAAACGGCAGGTGTCACCAAATTATTCTTCCCAGACGCGACGGCAGCATACAGGACAATTACGAAGATTAAAATAGACGCCACAGTTACCCAATTAATGACAGGGCACGGTGGGTTTTCCGAATACTTGAACAGATTCAAGTGTAAGGAAAACCCATCGTGCGTGTGTGACCCCAACAAAAATGAGACCGTACAGCATATACTTCTGGACTGCCCTGTGTTCGCAAGGGAGAGATGGGAAGTAGAGCAGAAGCTGGACAGGAGACTGGAAATAGGAAGTATAGCAGGAATAATAGCAGGGAAAGACAGACAAATATTAATTGATTACTGCACAAACATAACAAAAAAGGTAATAAAAAGAAATAAAACAGACTAAGAAAGTTATGTTTACAATATATATTGATATATATATAAATGTCAACATAAAATAGATATAAGACTAATAAAAACACTAGAATAAGCAGTACCTAATTAGAATATAATGATGAAGATAGGATAAGGAAGACTGTTAAAAGAAAGGAAGATGAGAATGTAAAAATAGATGCCAAAATTTATCATATACTAATAAGATGTGAAATAATAAATACAAAAACAGATAAAATAAATAAGCACATATAACTATATAAAGCAAGATAAAATAAGACAATTTCGTAAGTAAGAGATATTAGAATAAGGAAGACAGCTGTTAAACAAATTTAGAATGGGTAGAATATAAATGTAAAGGAATAATATGTTAATAGCGCCTGCGTCACCCACACCCATGGAATAGGATAAGTAGATAAAAAGTTAAGAGAAATGCTAAAATATAACAAAAAGATGTAAATTGTGAAAGAAATTGTAATTGGTATCGTGTTGGTAAAAATACTGGAAATTATAAAACAAGATATCTAGATATTACTAAAGGAAGTTAGAACATAAATTGTAAAAGATGAAAACCGAAAGAGAAATATGAAGAATGAAAGTAAGAGAGGAAAGCAAGAGAAATTGGAATGAATGTGAATAGTAAGAAAATGGCTCCGACAATGTTGGAGGAGATAGAAAAAAAAAAAAAAAAAAAAAAAAAAAAAAAAAAAAAACCCTCTTAATCTCTCTTCAATTTCAAATCAAAGCCTTCGTGAAAGAAATATTATATTTGGTACTCATGTACCTAAATAAATATTGTGTAGATTACTCGTAGAATGAATTGTACGATATTTTAAAATAGAACTATATTTAACTTACACTACACTTCAGTTGCAAGATATTGAACAAGGAGAGCCCTCGGTGCTTCAGAAGGCGAAACCCTTTCAGTTGCGAAGAATGGCTAACTACAGTGTCATTATTTCACTACAAGTATTTTGTAGAAGGTACAAACTTATTGATCAAATAATGATTAAAAAGCCGCTAAGCAACAGCCTGTGTTTACGCCATTTTTTCTAAATAAATAATCATTGTTGAAGTGAAAACTTCTTTAGCGGCGTTGAGCACTTTTTCTGTAATGGGTATAAAATCTTAAACTCGCGTCAGGACACGTGACCTGATCGAAAAAGCGTAAGACGGATGGAGAGTAGACAGCTATCCCCTCTCTACGGCGCGGCGAAAATGTATGCCTGGGCCTACTGTTTCGTTTAGGCAGCGCAGGGCGCTTGCGCGAATGTTTTTCACTTCTGCCGGCACTCCCGGAGTGCAACCCGTCTTTTTTTTTTAAATGGGTAGTATTGTAGGGTTTGGTGAGCTCTCGTTCTATCACATATCCTTCTCACTTACCCCTTCATCGGGACCGATGGACCTCGGCAGTCTTCGTGTGTGCTTGCGATGACACATAGAAGAGAACCATTATCATCAGTAAGCAAATTGTTGTGATATTCAACGCACGTATGCCATTTTTGGCATGCAGAACTAATTAAAACTGCATTCAAGAGTGTACTATGCGTTTCAAATAAGAATAGGACTAAACTCGCGGCTAACTTCATACCAGAAACCATGCAAAAGTAGCGTCAGCACAAACTATCAAACCACAGACAATAATATTGTTTTAAAATTTATGGAAAAGTGATCTAAGTAGAAAAAATTACTTAGGTATGTAGTTACATTCAGCTACCTACCTAAGTCAATTTACGCGATATGATGCGACAAACTTATGCACAAATACATAAACAAGGATATAAATAAACACATTTTATAACTTATAACATCGCTTTTTTTCGTCCGAAGTTAATTAAATATGTTTGTACCAAAATATTTGACTCCGAATTTCCAATTTCACTGGAACGGCAATAAGATATACGCATTTAAATTTTTTATTCATTTAGATGTGATTATTATATCAAACAAATATTTTTGCCCCACAAGAAGTCTGTTTGAATACATTTGCGACTATCTTAAAAAAATACTGAACGAATTTACATATTTTCTTTTTTATTCTTGAATAAGCTTGCGCTTGACTTCAACTTATCTGATGTTAAGCAATGATGTAGTCTACGATGGTTCACGCAAGCCCAATGTACCAAATCACTCTTGATTACGAATGACTTTCGGTGAGAAGGTTGCAGTGAAATAAGGCTTTTTAAGGTTGAAACCATAAAGGAGCAACAATTTCGACCCACCCTCTTAAATCACCAGACATCGCACCGGAACACGGTAAAGCCGCTTGGCGGTGCGACTTTAATAATAATAATAATAACCATTTATTTCAGGCTACAAGGCCCATATGAAATATAACACTATAAATAAATACAATATTAAATATTATCTAATCTAAATACTATAAATACAATATTTTTTTTTCTACGCTGCATCGTGAGTATGTTGCGTGGTGTCAGGTATCCCATCTCGGAAGCGCCGGAACAAAACACCTTGCGGCCAAAATTCTGATTGTCTGATGGGTCGTCACTAACCACGGCCAAAGCCTACCACCAGTTAATTACCAGTAAACATAATTACCAGTTGATTGTCACCTGATTTGCACCACCCGGTAACCACGTGTGAGGATTCAGATAAAAGGATACATGAAGTTTTCTTCTTCTTCTTCTTCTAGTGCCTCTCCACTACTGAAAGTTAGCTATCAGCTCTTGGAAACTCTTCTTTTCCTGTGCACAGTGGAATAGTTGTTTTGCGCTGGCTACTCCTGTCTATTCCCGGATGTTTCTAACCTATGACTTTTTACGTCTGCCAGCGCGGCGTTTACCCATTACCTTGCCCATCATAATTAATTGAAGCAGTTGATATCTTTCATGCCTGAACACATGACCGAGATATTTAACTTTTCTCTTCTTGACAGCCATCAGTAATTGGCGACCACGACCCATACGCTGTAGAATTCTTTCGTTTGTAACCTTGTGAGCCCAACTGATGCGAAGCATACAGCATATGAAGTTTTACAACAGTTAAATTTATAAATGAAGATAAAAATTACAAAAACCGAATTCAAAGGTTTCTCGAATGTTTGCAGCGTCGGTTATTCCATTAAAATAACACACAGACTGTTAAAGAAAATAGAATAAGAATGAGGATCATTTTCAGTAATATTCAAGCAAAGGAAAGCTAAGCCACTTACTTACACCAGTTTAAACGAAGTGATAAAAATATAATTACTTTTTCAACGTTTCAAAGTATATCTTCTTTATTATTATGATGTGAATACGTTGTAAGTTGAATCATTTTATGAGTCATAATTTTGAAATGACTTTCTTAGATACTTAAAAGAAAAAAAAAAACAATTTTATTTGACGGGCCGGTAACGTGGTCGGTAAGATACTTGCTTTTCACGCCGCAGGTCGTAGGTTCAATTCCCGCCCGAGACAAACATTTGTTTAAATATGTGTGTTTGTCTTGTGTCTGGGTGTAATTATTTATATTTAAGTATATATTAACAAAAGAAAAGTATTTTAAGTAGTATATTACCAGTTATCTAGTCTCCATAATATAAGCTCTGCTTAGTTTGGGATCAGATGACCGTGTGTGTTAATGTCCCACTATATTATTATTATTTGATAACCCACAAACAAACCAGAAGGCTAGTTTTTATCTGGCAAAGGATCAGCATTGATATCCAATGCGGCAATGCTGCTAACCTTCTGGGTAAGTTCCCGAAGCATAAATATACAGAAGAACCTTTTGCGCATTATTTTCGGTTAGGGATTAGTCAATTTAATCTATACTAATATTTTAAAGCTGAAGTGAATGTTGGTTTGTTTGTTTGAACGCGTTAATTGCAGAAACTACTGGTTCGATTTGAAAAAATTTTGCACTGTTAAATAGCCCATTTGTTGAGGAAGACTATAGGCTACTTTTTGTCCCACTGCTGGGCATGATATGTAGTTCACGCGGGCGTAGCCGCGGCAGAAGTTTGTTCTTTATATAGGTTCTTTATATAGTATTGAGATTGTTATTCAGTGAGGTAGTTATGTTTTAAATTAATTATAAATTTATATTTTACAAAAAAATAATTTAATAACAAAAGAATTCATTCATTCATTCAATGTATTAACTTTCCATCCACACAAACACTATCGTAAAACGTATTTAATTACCAATGTATGTATGTATGTATGTATCTTTAATATCAAATTTCACAACATTACAATATTTCATTGCACCAAAAAACTGTTTCCACAGTTTGTCTGTGGGTGCACACATTCAGGTTAACAATAATTATAACAGTGCGTGAAATTTTAACAAACTATATACTTAATAGGTATAATAGGATATAGGTGTACACTTGTGATACAGTATTCAGACGGCTAAGTAAGAATTGTTTGAGTGATTTTACAAACTTATAAATAGTTATACAATAGTTATATGCTGCTGTGTATATATTTTTAAGATCAAAAGAATGAAAGGTATCGTCTTCGTTCCATTAATCTTTGTCAAGTTAGAGGGTGACCTCGAAAATGTAACCTTTGATTTTGGGGAGTCACAGTATAATATTATGTGCAAACTGATTATTTTTGATACATCTTTATACTTATAAGTTAAATTGTAAAACATTTCCAAATAATATACCTAAAGGTGTTCACTATCAAGATATTTACAAACAAGTTAAAAATTTAGATGTTTTTTTTCTGAATCAATCGACAATTGCAATAAAAAAATTAAAGGGCAATATTTTTGTTGAATTCTTATTTATTTTTCCAAAAATATTAACAAAAAACTGATTGTAGGTGCTTTTGATAAACGTGAACAAATATAGAAACACGTTTTTGTATTTACTTTAAAATTATTAATTTTTGTTACATATTTTAAAATTCTAGGTATTTAAAGTTCAATATTGAAATAAAACTAATTTGTAACGGATTTTATCGCAGTTAGATTTTAAATCCCGGAGTTTCAATTTTTTTTTGTTTTTTTTTTTAATTCTATATTTTTTATTAGCCTCTATAGTCAAAACGCATGTTGTCTTTTTCTTACTAACATAAATATTAAGATGACAGACAAAGGCAAACGAATTATAAACCTATTTTATCCATTATAAGCTAATAAGACGTTAATGGATAAAGGGGTAAGTCTATAGACATACATTTACACAATTAGCAGTTATTAAATATTCCAGGAAATTATTATTTTGCATAAATTTGACTTTAAAACATTGTAAATGCTTTAATAGCTTCTCAATCTCACACCTTAAGATACAATACATCAAAAGTAATGCTTCTCTGAGCTGTAAAATGTTTGAAGATAGCACCAGTCACTCTATTATTAATTTGACATGAAACGCTAGATAAATCAAGACAAAATTCGTTCGTAAATACAGATCTGTTAATTTAGACGCCATAATTTTAGTATATCGTTATCTATGTAATGTTATGTAAGTATACCCTTTAGCAACAAAAGAGGTTTTCAATTTAAATGTTTAGGCAAAAAAAATTTTTTAGTGTCGAGTCTTGGTGTAAATATCTATTATAAGTATATATTTACAAAAGAAAAGTATTATATGTATAGTTATATACCAGTTATCTGGTTTATATAACACAGCTTAGCTTGGGACCAGATGACCGTGTGTGTCAATGTCCCAGAATATTTATTATTTTATTAATACTTATTAAATGAGAACTGCTGCCGACAAACTGTTATGCAGTTTGGCAGAATAGCAGTTACGTAACTTGTATACAGATTTTGAAGAAAAAAATAAAAATAACTATACAATTTTGTTTTGTTTAAAGAAGACGTTGTATCTTCTATTTAGGTAGTCTCTGTAGACTCGCTGAGAAATGGTCTGTTTTGTTTAAACTCGTCGTTATACTTGATGGAGTCCATTGTTTCTGTAACGGGTCGAAATGAAAGGATTATTTATTTCGTTCACTCAGAACCAGCTTTAAAGTTCCGCTGCTTACTATTATTTCTAAAATAAATTTACATTTCTATGGCTTGACGTTAATTTCAATACAATAGAAAGTATAGAATATCTATCAATCATTGTACTCATCTGTTAGGATACTGTAAGTGATTTTCTCTATTATTGAAATGTATAGGTACTTATGTATAATTTTTACCTTCCAATGAAAAACAGAGGTGTTTAAAGATGACCTATGAATTTGTGTATATGTGTACTGGTTTGTGGCATCGTAGTGTTCAAACAAATGGACCGGAAGATTCCACTTTCACCGTCTCGAAGAAAAACATTTTCTGAAGAACTACATTTTCTCTGACTATCAGATCGAAACTTCGGACATAGTGAGTGTAGTGTGTAGGGTCCCTAACACTAGTGAAATTATATTACAAATGACGGTAGTTAGAGAAAATGTTGTTCTACGGTCGCCGTCATCAACGGAGCTCTTTCGCTTGATCAGTCTGCTTGCGACCACGACCAGTGCAACGTGTAAGCGTAAAGCCAAAGCGTAAACGAAACGTAAAGCCAAATTATAGGTGAGCGCGTTAATTGCCCGTTTTGATAAATATAAATTTTAATAATGCAACGCGAAACTTTAAAAGTATATAGTTTCTCATTTTTTAAAGAAAAATATTACCGTGAGCCCTTTAATATATTTAAAAAAAAATCCGATTAAATATCAATCATTCAGGTAGGTACAGTTTTGTTGATTGAAATCTGTGCTAATTGCTAACAAACCTATTTTGTCCTCAGTACCGTTTAATCTACCAATTAAGCACCGATTTCTATAAACAAATGAAAGTAATATTATTTTTCACGTTTTAGGTGACCTTTTTTTTTCTATTAAAGATTTATCTATTTTTATACGTTTTTAGTAGTGCAAGGCATACTTTATTTCAATATCATTTAAACCTTTTTCAGTGTCCCACTAGGCACGGGTCTTCTTTCAACTATGTTCAAGTGCGGGTTGGTGGATATCACATGTGCGCTTGGTATAAGAACAAAAAGCAATATTCGGAGGATTAACAAAACAAGGAATGATCATTAGATAAATCATTAAGTTCCTGAACTGATTTCATCTCAGTACGGATTTTACCCTACCCAATTGTGGAGGGCGGCCCCTTCCACCCGGTAGAATAGCACTTCGCCATATGACGTTGGTATCACTAACAGCATTTTCTATAAAACATTCATTTCCAAACGAAATTTCGGTATAGCCTTATAGTATATGGATCCCAAGTCGCAATTTTATTCAAATAAAACTGTTACTTTCATTTCGTACATAAAAAACGTCGAACATACACGCTTCCAAGTGCCACTTCTAATATCTTTATATGATTCTCTACTAAATGTTTACGATCTTCGGCCACACGAATTTAGCTTGAATATAAATATAGGTACGAGTTTAATATTACAGGCTCTGTACCTATAGTAGGTACGAAAAGGTAGGTAGAAAGTTTTCGAATACTATCATGAACCTGTCAAGATAATAAGATACAAAAAAAATTACAAATGATTTTACAATTAATTGAATTTATTTAAAACCTTTTTAATGTTTAGAATGATTTGAATTTAAAAAATGAATTTGAAAACGCATACGAGAGAAGAGTATTAAATGGCAGCTTATACTTGTAATGACAGTGTGGACCGTCAGTATAACAAGGTAGCCAAGGTAGGTGATATATCTTATTATAGATGTTCGCGCGAGAAAGAGAGCATAGTAGGGGCCGCTGGAATTGCCTTGTAGATTATTACGAACCCAAGCTATTCCTATCTCTTTCTACGATGCGAATATCTGCATCGTCGCCGTGGAAAGGGGTAGCCGCCGCGAGCGCATGTGTCAGTTGACAGTTGCATCTTCTTCTGTATCTCCGCACATCTAATAGTAGTATCGCCGCTCCGCACCGCTGTGCTTTGGATATATTTCTACCGTGAAAAACTACCCTGGACGGCTGGAGAGAGAGTAAAGACTGGGAAAGCTTGGTAAGTACCTATTTACTTGGTAATTTCCAGTCAGACCTAGCTCTCACTCGTGTATCCTATACACAGTCCACTAAATTAATAGAACTTTCTTAATCAATAGACCTTTATTGTTTTCAAATAAATAAGCAAGTTAAATACCAATTTAAACGCATAGTCAAGTGCTAATCGGACTCAAAAAGAGCGGATTCCGTACTCGTACTTTCCTCGAATAAATAAAACCTAATGCCTAATGCTGAATGATAGTTAAAATAGAATATTAGTTTTTTGTGTGCTGTACTGAAGTGTGTGATTCGAGACAACAATAACGTCCGAGTTTTTTTTTATTCTGTTAAACAATGATGTAGTCTATGATGGGACGCGCCCGCCCAATATATCCATTCACTCGTGATTACGAATGATTTTCAGTAGGAAGGTGGCAGTAGAATGAGGCTCCATATGGTTAGAAACCAAAAAGAAGCGAAAATTCCAACCCACCCTCACCTCTCATTTACACCGGTTCGTCTTTGCCTGGTGGGGGTAACTATTATGATTTTCGGTGAGAAGGTGGCAGTGAAATGAGGCCCCAAATGATTGGAAACCATAAAGGAGCAAATATTCTGACCATCATCATAACATCAGGCATGTTGTAGTCAAGCACCAGCCTATCGCAGAATAAAAAAAATTATAAGTAAGAATACATTGTATTTTCGTAGTTACCAATGATTGATCCATTTATCCCATAACCACTGAACCAAAGAAGTGAAACCTTTACTACATCTCTATAAATCATCCCATGTCAATTTCGGGTACTTCATTACATACCGATGCGTGTTTGTGTAATTTATGGAGGTCACGCTAAAAAAAGTGTAGAAATATGAAATGTTCGTATGATATATTTTACCCTTGTCAAAATATTCCAATGTTATTTCGAAATAAATAGGTAGCCAGCTAATTTGCATGGGTTTCTGATAGGGGTGACGTTTTGTGTGTATCTAAAGTTGAATGTTGGATATTTCGGAAGAGTGATCCGGTTTGTTCCCTTAGGAGCAAAGTATAAAAAAGTGTTTTGAGTTATTTTTCCAATATGTATGGTTATCTTCAAGGTCCCATGCCCAAAAACTTGAACGATTAATAGTACTAACCCGAAAAATATCAGAGTAAATATATCTTTGGTGAAGCTAGGGATCAAATGGCGGTATACCCGACACGTGGAATGAAACAAAACTGTTGTTGATAAACTTACCATTTAATCAATATCTCCCAAACCGCTTGTAAATAATATTAGACATGATATAATATTTTTGTCGAAGAACATAAGCATAAGAACAATGGATTCTTTTTTTATTCTGCAATAGGCGGGCGCTTGACTACAACTTGCCTGATGTTAAGCAATGATGTAACCTACGATGGAACGCGCTAGCCTAGTATGCCGAATCACTCGTGATTACGAATGATTATTGGTGAGAAGGTGGCAGTGGAATGAGCCTTTAAGGTTAGAAACCTTAAAGGAGCAACAATTCCGACCCACCCTCTCTGCATGGTGTCACTAGACATCGCACCGGAACACGGCAAGGCCGCTTGGCGGTGCGGCTTTGTCTGGCGGGTGGTCACTAACCACGGCCGAAACCTACCACCAGTTGATCGTCACCTGATTTGCACCACCCGGGGACCACGTGTGGGGATTCAATTAAAGGTGTACACCCACGGACGAAGGTGACTCAGCCCCCAAAAAATTTAATAATCAAATAATAATTCATGTCTTCCCGTCTAAAGGCTCGCGACTGAGGAAAAAAGTTCCGGGGAATGTCATAGCTCAGTGGGCTAATTCACATAATTAATTAAGTTCAGTTGCAGTTCAATAGCAGTTAAGTTGCGATCAAAACAGCCCTTTTAGTATTCTCGTAATTTTGACAACCGCTGTCAGATACGCTCGCGTCAAGTTCGCGTCACACGTGCGCTTTAGAATAGATATGACAGCTAAACAATTACAGAATACCTTTTTGCACTAAGACGTAAACTTAATTGAAACTGCACCGCAACTTGATCGGCGCGTCAAGAAATTACGTAAATTAGCCTACAGATCCTACTTTAATATTGAAATGAGAAAGTAACTCTGTGTCTGTACGTCTCTCTGTCTGTTTATGGCGCTTTCACGCCAAAACTACAGAACCGATTTGGATGAAATTTGACAAGGAGCTAGTTTAATACCCTAGTTTTTATTTGACTGCGCAACGTTATAACCGATTTATGCGCGAGCGGAGCCACAGCCGGGAACTTATAAAGAAACCTACTAATATTATAAACGCGAAAGTTTGTTACTCTCTCACTTTCTTGGATGACATTTACAACAGAGATAGATTATGGTCTGAATTAACACCCTTCACTTTCAGTTTGACCCTTTTTAGTGTCACGCTGTTGGGCACGGGTTTTCTCTCAACTCGTAAGATGGTTATTATGGATTAACATAAAGGCAATTTTTTATCCCAATAAATACCACGCGAAAATGGGCGAAAAGTAGTGTTCAATATTTTCTCAAATAAACAAACAAAACAACAACGTTTAGTATATTCTCAAATATAGATTCGTTTACTCAGTGTCACGGACTAAACCAAAGCCTACGTATTCTTTAACATATATTTTTAATTTAGAATCATTTATTATTATTATAATTCTAGAACAAAATTAAACAATCATTCAAAAACAAGTTACAATCGAAAAAGAAAATGAAAATTAATTATTCAATTTAATGTTTGGCCATGAAGAGTGGGGTCCTAAACAGACGGCGAAACTTCGAGATAATAAAATTTAAAAGGTCAAACTTCGGCCGCCTTGGATGGAATGAAAAGTGATTTGCCTAATACTCTTCCCAATTTTCCAACTCACTGAGTTTAGAGAATTAAAGTCACTAGTGGCATTGCTTGTATGCGACTTTGTGCGAATGTAAGTTGAAGATTTTTGTTCCTTACATAAATATTACTTGGAATAGTAAAAATAGCGTTTTATCTGTATTACCCGAGGGTGTAGGCAGAGGTGAACATCACCCACTTTTCGCCGGCTGTGTTTAGGTCAAATACGTATAGGGGGCCGGACCTTACCGTTTTTGGGTATCTACGTTTGAAATGAAATGAAATGAAAATATCCTTTTTTTAAACGCGAGTACATAAATATGGTCCAGTTTCTTTTCCTACAGTGCAGTGAATGACTAGCAGCTGAGAAACACTGCCAAAAAAACGTTTTTTTAAATGAAGTAGGTACCTACTTATATCTATCACATTTTGTTCGTTTAGTGTATTGAATTAGAGTAAATTTGATGCAATAATAACTAAATAAGTAATAATAATAATGAAAACCATATACAGAATCAATGTTGCCACAATACAATATTGGCAGTTCATTTTTATGATTAAAAAAAAACCTCATCTGAGAGGTGGATTATAACCCCAAACCAGTTTGCCAGTGTGCCTGATTCTTAATATATTCAACAAAATAGTATTGAAGTACTCAATACTCAATACTCAATATCTTTATTGCTATTCCATAAGTATTATAAGGTGGTAACATTATATAACATAGTACATCATTATGGACCCTGCAGGGCACAGCAAAATAGGGTAGGAGAGAGGAAGCTTTATTTGAGACGTTAATTTAAAGATCTAATGTCATTATTAGTAGTTTTAAAAAATTATAAAAATTAAAATCAAACATAAATAGATTAAATGAATAATAAATTAAAATATATAATATACTAATAATTAAAATATAATATATATAATTAAAATATAAAAATGTATCATAAAGTAAAATTAAAATTAGATAATTCATTTAAAAATTTTCAATACCAACAATTATTAATTCAATTCTTATAATAATTCATTTTTACATTAATTTTAATATTAATATATTATTTCTTAATGTCATTATAATTAAAAAAAAAAAATTATTGAAGTTTGTCTAGGAAGTATTCATTTAAAGAGTAATAGCATTTATTTATTAGCATTTTTTTTAATTTATAAATAAAATTATTTAATTTATCTTCTTTCTTAATTATGTCAGGTAGATTATTGTATATTTTTATAGACATTACATAGGGACTCGTGGAATTTACTCAGTGAAGTTTACTCAGTGACCATAGAAAAACTATGCTATCCAGTAAATTCGTTAAAACTCACGTTAAAAGTATCTACTTAGTTCCATTTCAATAAACAAGTTGTCAGTTTCAAGACGAAGGTCTGATTAATGACTGTGCATTCCACAGGTGTTTGTGTTTCAAATAACGCAGTAAATGTTTTACTGTGTAACCTAACCTTCAAGACAGTTGTGGTTGTAAAGGAAAATATAAAATTCGTGTTTCAGGCTCCCATACTGACTGTGTGACAGTCAGTATGAGAGCCCGCGACTACAGGGTATAATGAGTTACAGCAGTAGTTTAACTAGTGACTTTGAACTTGTACAGTTGGCTTTGATAAATGAAAAATAAATTGATATACAAGTAACAGAAAAATATGATTTATTATTTACATGGATTTACATTACATTTGATATTGTTGCGGTGGCGCAGTGGTATGGGCGTCGCCCTAGAAATATAAGGTCGCGGGTCTGATGCCCGGTCATGCCCACACATCTTTGTGTGAATTGTTTCATCACCGCTGCTCAATATCGGTAAAGGAAAACATCGTGAAACCTGCGTGTCTAAGAACTAATCATCCGAGGACATGTAACATCCACCAACTTACATTTAGCTAGCGTGTGTGAATTAAGGCCTAAACTCTCTCACCTCTCTTTAGATAGTAGCGAGAACACCTGTTTTCCAGTAGTGAGAAAAATGGTTGAAGTTATTGATATTGTTTGATAGTTGCTATGTCAACAAATACGCAGATAATAATTGCTAATTGGTTATTAATATGATAAATTGAGTTTTATAAAGAATTAAGTTGGTTATTGATTGATTTTTGCTCATACAGAACTCAATGCCTACTTTCATTCAAAGGGCTTAGGTTGCTAATTTAAGATTTTCTTCTATTATAAGTTGTGGTTGTAGTTAGTAGACTTATTTACACTACGACTATCGAGTATAGCGGCGTCTGGGGAGACGGGCGCTCGTTTGACGACATAACTCGATTGAGGAGTTTGTTTAAAGTTGAACTACTGTTTTCAGCTTTTTAATTTACTGTGACAACCACTTTAAGAACTAGTTTTAGTTAGACACGCATTTTGCGGTTAAAATAATAGTGATCTTAAAAGGTTTTTTTAAATTCCAAAATAGGCTTGTGACCAAGGCTAAGCCTTGACGTGTTCTGGTGCGATGTCTGGTGATACCATGCAGTGAGGGTGGGTCGGAATTGTTGAAGGCTGGCGCGTTTCATCGTAGGCTACATCATTGTTTAACATCAGGCATATTGTCGTCAAGCGCCAGCCTATCGAAGAATAAAAAAAGGCTTGCGCCTGACTACAAATTTCCTGATGTCAATCAATAATTAGGTTTACCGAGGTTTTTTTTGCGGATGACCTAACCCAATTAGCCGGAAGGGCCTTTATTGGTTCACCGGACTTTTTCGGTGAGCTGTCCGAGGACGGTAAAACCGAGGGTTTACGGTGGAACGCGCCTGCCTTATATACTGATTCACTCGTAGTTACCAATGATTTTCGGTGAGGTGGCAGTAGAATGAGGTACTATATGGCAGGAAACCATAAAGGACGCGGCTTTGTCTGGTCGGTACTCACTAACCACGACCAAAGCTTATCACCAATTTACTGTCACTTGATTTGCACCAACCGGGGACTACGAAAGGCGATTTCTATAGTAAGTTTGCGCTTGACACAACTTGCCTGTTGCTAAGCAATGATGCAGTCTTCGCAGTAAATATCGATTTACTCGTAACTTGAAGACACATTCAGATTGAAGGACCACTTTCAAATGAAGGTGACTCAACCTTTTGGCCTTTTGAAAGTGTCCCTAGAATTACGCTATGATATTGACCGGTTTGTAACTGTGAACATAAATCTATACTTTTTCAATATCCGATTTTGTTTTGAGGAAAATACAATGATAAACAACGCCCTTACATACAGCGGCAGCGTGAACAGCGGTGGCGCAGCGTTACGGGCCTCGCTTTAGAAATATATATGGTCGCGGGTTCGATTCCTGCCTGTCGCGCCCACATATCTTTGTGTGAATTATTTCATCATCGCTGCTCAATATCGGTGAAGGAAAACATCGTTTGGAAACTGGCATTCGAGCAAATATTTATCGCTGGCCAAGTGCGGGTTGGTGGATGTCACTTGTCCTTGAATGGTTAGTTCTTAAACATGCCGCTTTCCTCACGATGTTTTCCTTCACCGATGTTGAACAGCGGCGATGTAACAATCACACAAAGATATGTGGGCGCGACTGGTAATCGAACCCGCGACCTTAAATTTTTAGGGGCGAGGCCCGTACCGCTGCGCCACCGTTGCTTACTAAGATTTTTAACGCCTGATGAAATAGAGAGGTGGTTATAATAGGCTGTCGCTTGGCCACAAATTGCTAGCCTTTTTATTTTAAATACATTTTTTTTTAATTTAGTTTTATTTTTGTGTTGTATTATTGATAGCAAATATCTCTGCCACGGGGAAGCAAGTCATCAAAAATTCTCCCTTTTTATAATTTTACCGATGATATAACAACATGTGATTGACGTTGGAGAAATCAGATTTTAAAAAAGCTTTCCTTTACCAGACGGTCCATTACTTTTAACCTTTTAGTTAATGCTGAAAAATACTTTGAAGGTGTTTTGAGATGTTATTACGTAAGCTTTTAGGAGCTTTCTCTTTTACAGCTAACTTGATCTGACTTGCTTTGTTAGCAGCGTGTTTTAAATTTATTTAATTTGTACTCAAACTCCAGTGTAAAACTTTATGTAATATGGCAAATATCATAAAACAACCAATAGAGTGTAAGGCTCCGTCCGCATGAATTTAATTTTTAAAAATTCGCTCTGCATGGTGTCACCAGACATCGCACCGGAACACAGCAAGGCCGTTTGGCTTTGTCTGGTGGGTGGTCACTAACCACGGCCGAAGCCTACCACCAGTTGATTGTCACCTGATTTGCACCACCGGGGACCACGTGTGGGGATTCAATTAAAGGTGTACCCACGGACGAAGATGAATCAGCCCCCAAAAGTAGACATAAAGTCATATATATCCCTTCTACATAAATGGGCTATCTAGAAAGAAGAAAAAACATTTATTTGACACAAACTTAACATAGCATATTTGTTCTCCGAGTTTTGACATAACTCAATACAAGTTATGCGACTCTAATGCGTGCTTGCGCTCCATACGAAAAATTTACCAACTTCTTCAGATTCTTCTTCTTCTTCTGGTTTATATTATGTGATCGCGAGACTGGTAGGTTATATGTATTTACAGTCCCTCCAATCCTTACTAATATTATAAATGTGAAAGTAACTTTGTATGTCTGTCTGTATGCGTTGCTTTCACGCCTAAACTACTGAACCGATTTGGGTGAAATTGGGTATGGAGGTAGTTTGAGACCCGAGAAAGGACAGGATAGTTTTTATCCGACTGCGCAAAAAGAAGGTAATGTTTTGGCGCGATAACCGACATACACGCGGGCGAAGCCACTGTCGGAAAGCTTATAGTTCAGATAAATATTCATTGTGTAGAAAAGAAAATACTACCAAATTAGCCATTATACCAAAAAGCTAAAATCGTGTTGCATAATAATAAATAAATAAAATAATAAATAAATAAATATTCTGGGACATTAACACACACTGTCATCAGTTCTGGTCCCAAGCTAAGCAGAGCTTGTGTTATAGAAACCAGATAACTGGTTTAAACTATACATATAATACTTTTCTTTTGTAAATATATACTTATAATAGATATTTACACCCAGACTCGACACAAACACAAAAGTTCATCACTAGTGTTTGTCTCGGGTGGGAATCGAACCCACGACCTGTGGCGTGAAAAGCAAGTATCTTACCGACCACGCCACCGGCCCGTCATGATCATAATATGATGTCAGCTATCTACTCCTAAGAGGTTGCTAGTGTTAATAAAATAACCCTATATGTTTATAACACCCACTTTTTCGTCAGTGGTTAAAAACATATGGCTCTTAACATTGTCTATCGGAGTTTTTCTAACGATTATAACCAAGACCCTATTGTCGGCAGAATCTTTATATTAATTACGGACATAAAAATGATTAATGAGAGGAATCTGGATTGTCTCCAGACCCCGTATTTATTGGATGTTCGCCCCGGTATTTGTCATCAAGACAAATTATTGTCCAATGTTGGGTCATGATTTTTAACAATATTGTTCTTTTGTTGTTATTCCCTTTGTTCTCTAGTGGCTAAATGGTCGCAAACACAAGTAATTAGCCAGTATAGGTATGTTAGATTAGCTGCCCTGGTGAACTCTGTACCGAGTATTTTTCACCTTTTAAGTCTCTCTTTTCACCTTTTAAGTCTCTCTTGTTTTTCGAATATTTCAAGATGAAAATCAGCCGACTCGCTTCAGCCGTTCTCGAGTTTTAACACGACTAACAAATGCCGATTCACTACTTACATACGTTATAACAGCAGCAGCAGATGTGAAGTAAGACAAAACAGTTGAGAGAAGACCTATGTCCTGTAAAATACCCAATGAAAACTTAAAAGAAAAAACTTTTGTGCGTTTTCTCAAAATCCTTAAAATATGTTTGGATTTTACTTTTCTTTTGACTGGCGCTTGACTACAACTTGCCTGATGTTAAGCAATGATGTAGTCTACGATGGAACGCGCTAGCCCTGTGTACCGATTCAATCGTTATTACGAATGATTATCGGTGTAATGATTATCACGGGCCTGTAATGTTTTTACTACTGTTCTTAAGGAATGATACTTGAGATATGGATGCTACTGAATACTAATTATAGGGGCGTCTGCTTCCAACTGGCATTGGGCAGACCAAATCACTCGTTGAGCCAAAAACATGAGAATAAATGTTCCCAATTAGATATCACGCACGTGTCGGTGGAAAGATGACATAGTAAAATTTGCGGGAAGCCAATGGATATACACGACCGGCGACCTGATTTGGCGTTCTTAAGGGGAGGTGAATATCCTTTTGTGGACACTCTCAGCTTGATGATGATGATGATAAATAAGTAGAATCAGTACCTACTTCCTAATAGCAACAAGTAAACAAGATAACATTTATTCACAAAATTGTCGGAAATTAGAAGAAGTCCAGTTCGATCTCAATACAAAAAATAAATTATGTTACACAAAGTGTAAAACGTCACTTATGCTAAAGAGCTTCTATGGAACAGCTCCGAGAATTTATAATAAAATACCTGATGCAATAAAAATATTGACATTTCACAAGTACAAAGTAGTACTTCGTAATTTATTAATAGACAAATGTTATTATACAATTGACGAGTTTTTTAAAGACAATTCACTAATATGACTGAGTTCAAATTTTCTGTTGACTAAATTATTGTATCTAAATAAATAATAAATATTCAGGGACATTAACACACACGGTCATTTGGTCCCAAGCTAAGCAGAGCTTGTGTTATGGAAACTAGATAACTGGTATATACTATACATATGTTGGCACATCTGCTTCTCAATGCATCGGCTGTCATTTTATACTGTCATCCCGTCCGTCTTTGAAGTAACCTGTCACTCGAGAATGTCATTATGAGCGAACGAATGAACACCGAGCTCGGGTGAAGCGGCCATCTCAGAATGGCTGACATTGCGTGTTGAACCGTTTTGGCGTACGGTAGTGCAGATGCAATAACGTGCTCGGTGAACGTTACGCTTTAATCCAATGTCATCTTAACGATCTGTAATTAACTGGTAGAATTAATGATTGTGCTATCGAGAGATTGGGGTGAAGTGATATTTGCTGTAGTTATTTTATTGAAATACCGTCTTCTTACCCGATTATTCACGCCTACCTAAAGTTGTCTGCTAATCATGATATTTTTAGTCTAAAAACCCTTCGAAAGCCTTCACATATAATACTTTTTTTTTGTAAATATATACTTACAATAGATATTTACACACAAACACAAATGTTCATCACAAATGTTTGTCTCGGGTGGGAATCGAACCCACGACCTGCGGCGTGAAAAGCAAGTATCTTACCGACCACGCCACCGGCCCTTTATTTTGTTTTATTATTATTGTTATTATTTTTTCCAATTTTAATTTAATTGTATTATAAATTGTAGGAAAAGTATTCACCTACTAAACATAAATATTTGTATGCCAGTGCGGCAAAACATAGAGTTCAGTGTTAGTCTTAAGACCTTGAAATGTATTATCTACCTATGTTTGACAAATAAAAATTATTGTATTCTATTCTATTCTAACATTAAGTAACATTTTTCTTGAGTTGAATTCAAATCTCTTCCTAAAGCGTGAGAATGGTCCATTATTCTAACAATAGAACTAAATCTAATACTAGATTTCCTTAGTCACACTCGTTTAACACATTGTGCGCTATGGAAATAAAGGCTTATTTTCTCAACGCATTTGTTCCCTTCCAGAAGATGTATTTCGGATGCGAAACAGTTTATCTCTAGAGTTAGTAGCTTAAAGGACACACTGTTCAACAGAGCAGCGTGCAATAATGCCCGGTTTATAGTTTAAAATAAAATTAACTGTCAGCTTACTATAGAATAAATTAACCTTAAATATATCTACCTATATAATTTAGGGCTAATAGGTAAGATGACTAAATTTTATTTTATAGAAAATATTGGACAAGTAAGGCGATACATTATGCCAAAGTGTCGGGTGACCTACCGTTTACAAAGTAGTTTCTAGTAACTAATTATGACGTTAATAGTGCGATTTATCTGAATATTTTGCATTGATTCATATTGTACAATGTTTTTTAAGTTTACTACTAAACGGATTTCAGAGAATTCTGATTTTCCTATCCAGGAATCATGCTGACTGTTCAACTTTTGTGTAACAAATATTTTTGACTTTTTGTCAAATTTTTCATACATTGACTGTCACGATGTCTAAATTATTGCTCAAACAAAATTTATCTAGCAAAAAAACTCGTCCGTTAATGTTATTTTTGGATAGGTAACTGTAGATGCTGTGATAGTTATGGATATTTTTTTCCTTCCTCGAAGCCAATGGCACGCCATTCATACAGGGACGACGACGGTCACGACTGCTGGTACATACTAAAAACATATTTTATAGTTATCTAATTTAACGTTAAAATAAAAAAATGTTTGAAATACTAATTGACGTTTACGTGGACGTGACCGTGTAGGTTATAATACTTACACTAGCCACTGTAGTGAGCTCCAAACTTGAGCGACGACCTGTTCGTCAATTTAATAGTCTGTGTGTATGAAAAACGTACAGTCGTTAGGAGAAAGGTAATCCGTTTTTATTGTCGCGCCACTAATGACGTCATTTTTATAAGGCACTGCGGCTGGTACGTTTAAATTAATAATAAATCTTCTTGCGAATTTCTGGGGTTGTGCGTACAGATTTTTACATTCATATGTAGGTGTAATTTATTTTTCTCTAGAAGAAAGGTAGAGACTTTTAGTCGAGAGATTTGTGTAGTCTAGCGGTGTAAGCTGTTTGATTAGGCTATACTGTATTCGGGAGGTCGTGGGATCGATTCCCGGCCTGGACAATAATTGTGTAGCAACAAAGATTTGTTTCAATGTCTGGTTGATCAAGGGGCTACCATCCGTGCTTTGGAGAGCACGTTAAGCCGTCGGTCCCGGTTATCGTTTAAAAATGTATGACAATCGTTACAGGTATTCAAAAGCATGATATAATATGACACTTGGTCTAACCATCTCGGCTACTGGTTCCCTACAGGTTTCGAGGTCTGATGGCAGTCATTGGTTTCATACTGGTAGCTAGCCGCATCAGGTTAGATTGAGGACCGACCCTAAAAATGGCCTAGAAATGGCAAAAAGGTATGGAAAACGATGATGATGGAAGGCAGAGTCTCTATAATATCTTGATACGATGTGAACACATCTCTTTATAGTTTCAACAAACGTGAATGTTTCTATTGGTACAACTTATATTCTAAACAGATATTATACCTACGACTTCATGGTAAGTGGTCATGCGAACTCCGATCCGCTGCTAGAGTAGGTAGGGACAACCAAAATAGTAGCACACAACACATGCCGAGATATCGCCCACGCCGTCGTGGGCCGCTCCGCGCCCCTCGAAGATAGGCCCCCAGTCGATTACGGTTCCGGTCAGGACCGGACCGCGCGAACGCGAAATGCCCCCCGATCCCCTAAAAAATTCCCTAAAAAGCCGTGGTTCGTCCCCACATGGGGAGCCCTCATGGCAGTTGCCACAGTAGGTTCGACCATCCTCGGACGGCTCACCGAAAAAGACCGGTGAACCAATAGAGGCCCTTCCGGTCGATTAGGTCATCAGCAAAAAAAAGGTAAGTGGTCATAGTAGCATGGACGCTTGCAACAACAAAGGAAGAAAATAATAAAAAGAAAAAGAGTAAAAAATGTGAAAAGTTATAACGTTAGAATGAATAAACAAAAAATAATGAAAAAAACAACACTGTTTCCTCCCTTTGAATTAATAAACGTTGTCTGATTGCCAGCGTATTTTGTAAAGAGCAATATTTTTCTACAAATTTAAGCCGTCAAATATTTAACTTGAATAGAAGGTTCAAATGTTATTTACCTGTGTCGTTTTATCTACCTAACTTGTTTATTCTGTTTAATTTACGTAGGGATTAATTTTATATTTTATTTTGAGAATATTTAAAGTCAAATATTCCTTGGCGCCTGGCGTCACACTGCGGGAATGCGGACATTGCTGAAAATCAGTGCTGTGGGTTGCCTTTAGAAGATCACAGCGTTTACTAAACAATGTCCATGTTTGACACTGATGGGTCATACTTACCCTTTGTTTTTTATTTTTTCTTTTTACATTTGTTTTTTTATTTGATTTTGTGTGTAATAAATGGTTTTTCTTTCAGCTGTGTAATTACTCAATACAAATACATATTTATATTGAGTAATAACACAGCTAATACACACACACATACACACACACACACACACACACACACACACACACACACACACACACACACACACACACACACACACACACACACACACACACACACACACACACACACACACACACACACACACACATCCGTACACACATTTTTCAAAGTGGGTTCTACCCACTTCACATTCTACCCACTTTGAATCATGGCTTTACAAAACGGTTTTCTTTGAGTTTAATCATTCGGACAGAAGTGGTATACATGCACATATATATGGAAGTACCTAGATTACCAATATCGGGTTTTTTTCTGACAAATACACGGTGGAAAGGATAGCCCTTTACAAATTGAGACTACGTTCAGGTTTTTAATTAGAATGATTTAATTTTTAATTTTTACCAGATCGTATTTTTGTATCTTTGCTTTATTACAATTGACAAATAAATTGATTTAAATAAAATACAGCTAAATTACAACATCCATCAATGCATTATTTTAAGGAACGATACGTGAAATGACATGGCGTGAGTGAGCTTGGTGGTAAGGACTTACTCCATAGTCGAAAAACAGGCAACGATTTAAGGTAACGATACATTCCGTTTGAGTTATTAAAACAAAGCATTACTATTATATACCCATAAAGTTCCTGAACTAATTTCGTAACGATCATCTCAGTATGATGTACGGATTTTACTCTATCAGTATGCAAAGAGCGCGGTCTCTTCCTCCTGTATAACTTGCTCACTCATTGCATGTGTACAAGTGCTACCTTTGTCTTCATTGTCACTTATCAGATCAAATGGTGTGTCTGCCATAGTAAATTACTGTCAGTTAGAGAGCACGATAGACTCGTGAGCCGCATAGCAGTATTCAATTCTAGGTTGCTTTGTGTGAATTTGTTACACTGTCTAACCTGTGCTCAATATAATAATACTAATAATAATATAGTGGGACATTAACACACACGGCCACCTGATCGCAAACTAAGCAGAGCTTGTACTATGGAAACCAGATAACTGGTAATATACTACTTAAAATACTTTTCTTTTTTCACACTCAAACTCAAGACAAACAGACATGATCATCACACACATGCCAGAGTTGGGTGGGAAACGGACCCACGACCTGCGGCGTGAAAAGCAAGTATCTTACTGATCACGCCACCCCGGCCCGTCAAACTATGGATTAAACTTGCAAACATGTCTACTAGGATTGGCGATTATTTACGAAAAAGATCGATTTGACTCGATTCGAATCGCAATCTAATTAATCAATTCATAAAAAAGTCAATGTTTAAAACGTCAATTTCTCAAAATTCTTTTTCATAAGTTTACATTTGCGATGTAAACATAAATCCATTTTGTAGAAATGAAGGCAGACAACATAATAAACTATTTTTTACTATTAAAAACAGGGCATTTTCTATTATTACAATACTGTATTGTCCATGTTAAATTACTACATTTGGCGAACTGTAAACAAAGCTATTATTTTTATCAGGGTTCGATTTTAAGAGTAAAATATCGGTTTACTGATTATCGATTCAATGCTACATATAGTTTAAAAAAAAAAGATATTTTCAGCTTGAATGATTTTCGATTAATCGATCTCAGATTCCCCTTAATGTCTACCTAATACATGCTAATACAACCCAGCGTTTGTGAACTAAAACCCTATCTAAACTCTTGAGATAGGTATTTGAGACTACTCATTCTCAATAGTAGGGTGCAAATGGCAGAACTGTAATTAGTTTAAGGAATCATCTTGAGGACATATTGTATCCACTGGTGTCCACCAACCCACATTAATCCAGCATTTGTCAGTCAAAGCCTGAAGAATTAACGGAAAGACTTGAATCTTGAAAGAGGTACTTAAGAAGTCTCCATTAACTAGCAGCTAGATGCTTCTAGACCTAATGTTAATGTTAGGTTAAATAAAACGATTTATTAAATTATTCGTCATAAAAACCATCAATATATTTACAACTGCCCATTATTTACATATTTACATATTAAAAAATGATCACAATAATAATTGAACTGTATTTACATTAAACAAGCATTTACATCAAACAACGAAGACAAAATTTAGATATGTTATATAATTTAGCATAGTCTAGATAAATTAGTTAGGCAAACACAACATATTTAGTATAATAGTATAATATAATATTCTGGGACATAATACAGATTAACAGTAATACAATAATTGAAATTGTAAGTATAGAATATATATTCAACTATTTGACCGCCGCGCCACAGAGACGCCATGACGAAGTTGTCTCTACATCGTATAGAAATCTATGACAGAGAATAGCTTAGCTACAGACTGGCGATTTTACCAATTTGGATGCGTGTACTTACCTACCACAAACCGGCTATGTGGAGACTACTCTAACAACCTGACGACCTGTAGTAAAGCTGTCAGTAAATTGTATACCAGTAAGTTAGTACAGTAGCCAACTGATCGCCAAATATAGCTTATTTGGTTCGGTTTGGTTTGGCTGCGGTAAATAGCTAGAAACAACCATACCTACGCAGAAAGCAAAATCGCCATGGCGTCCTACAGTGTAAGCGCTTTTTAATTAATGTTGATGCATGAACTCAAATAAATATTTCCTACTTATTCTTTTATACTGTGACAAAGAATTAAAAAATTGCGGATGTAGTAACAGAATTACTATGTAAAACATACCACCATACTCCTAAACGAAGTTTATGCTTTGTTAGAAGTTGTTACTAGTAAATACCTAGTGATAGTTTTGCATTGAGTTTAAACTTCGTTTAGATTTAATTTAATTCTAAAATTGAGATTGAAATAAAAATATTTTAAAACGGTTTCATCGCGGTATACCTATATGGGTTTTTAACCGACTTCATAAAGAAGGATGTTCTCAATTCGGCTGTATGTTTTTTTATGTATGTCTGGCGATATTTTGTTTTAAAAGGTATATTTTCAGGTTAAATCGGTTGAGCGTGTGATAAGTTATTGTTTAAACATTGAAGTCCTTATTGTTTTTAATCTATTATAATATAGCAAGATTTCGGATGCACGGGGGTCTAATATGTATAAACTACACAGTGCGCATGTAACCTAAAATCATTATACTTTCGACATTTTCATTCATCTCCATGAAGTTCCTTTTATTAATTAAAATCCCAACGTGTTTCGCAGTTGTTGAAAATTAATTAAATATTCCATATGCATGATGAATTGCATTCATTTGCATACAGGTTAGTTAAACGATTTTTATGCAAATAATGTAATAACTTATTTATACATTTTTTGCATAAAAATAAGAATTTTACTAATGGACATCACTATTCTTCTTAATATAAATACAAAAATAATTACACTGTTTTGTTTTGTTTAATAATTTCAGTTCAACAAAATAAAATAATAAAATAAAATAAACACAATACTTACTTATATAATTGAGGAGGTAATAAATATTAAGAAATAATAATAAGTACATTAAAATAAAACTGCTGTAAATAAATATTTTATTGCGATTTTTATACCCCATCGTTTCATGCAAAGTACCTAGTTTTATTTCATGTAAATTATTATATATATGTAATTAAATAAAAATGATATACGTATATCATTAAAAGAATCTAAGTTAAAATAAAACTAAAAAATATTCAAACAAAAACATTTATTTATTTTATTTTATTTCTATATACCCATTTTGTTAACAAAAACAATACAAAATAACTCTATTTAACGAATCAAACTTAACATAAAAAAACTAAAATCAAATTTAAACTACTTCAGTTCAAACTCTTTTGAAACAAAAAAATGCGAATCCGTATACAAGTAAATAACATGACGGAGTAAGCAAACATAATAAAAATCTGAATTGTGAACCGTTTTGCAGTCTTTTAATAAATTAATATATAAACATATCCATTTAACTAAGCTTGAACGAATAAAATACCAATAATTAACTTAATCTTTCCATCTTCAACTGTAAGAGACAAACAATGATTTAAGAATATTGGTCAAATATTTTATGTTTAAAAGAAAACAACAGTACTGCCTCAGTCGCACTGACCGCGATTATTTTCTCGCGGTAAACTTCCCTTGAATGTTTCATACACCAATACATTAATAATTGCTAAAATATTAAATATCGAAATCGCGACGTATATTAAGGTTATCGCGACCAGTGCGAACAAGGCTTAATAGTATCACCATACCGTAATTCTAATTACAGGAATCGTATTTGAAACCCCTATATCAGTCTGCAGTGTAAAATTACTCTAATACCATTGACATTAGGCTCATAGTACTATGTTGGTTCTTCGGTTTCACTTTTACTTTGTATTTCAACTGAATCGACGGCTTTCAAAGTCGTCGATGACGTCAGGGCTATTAAGTCTTCATCAATTGTGGTCAGTTGGGAATATTCTGCCTTCGGGTATATCGTTCGGTATTTATATTTCCTGGATTTTACCTGTGAAGGATTTACTTGATATAATTTTCCATTAAAAAAATATTTCATAACGAAAAAGAAATTGATTACTAAATTAATGATTGTATTACTAAATTAGCCGCCATTTTGTTTCTTTGTTTCTGTTAAAATGGCAGCCAAGAATGTAAACGTCAAAATACTCAAACCACTTTGCTTGCTTCTTTTGAAATTACTGAGACTTTGAAAAGTTATAATGTATTGGATGTAGGGTTTTTTTTAATTTAACAAAATTAAGCAACGCTATAAAATCACAGTATTAATTTATTTATTTAAAATTAACATTTACGTATATTCTAAACATAGATAGGGACGGCTAAAATTCAGGGAGGCTATTTTCAAATTCGTATAATTGAGGTAATTACTAGCTACCTGAGTTAAAAGCGAAAATGTTAGCAAGTTATTTTTGGCAAAAAAACCTCTTTGACCGAACCTGGATGTGGACTGTTTCACATTCTAAACAATATCCTTCACACAAGTGGAGGCAAATATAACAATTGATTTTGTTCACTTGAGCAGAGTAAATAAATTCATATACAAATATGCACATACTCCTAAGTATGATATACAAGTTAATAAAACGCTATCTGGTCAAATCATTTCCTTTTTCCAGTAAAACAAACACTGCTAGCCGTGCACGATTTTTTCATTCACCATGGGAATTAGAAGCGCTATCTACTATTTAAATCGACTTCATTCTCGAATATAATTGTCAAATAACAGTCAAAAGTAATTTGACATTTTGACGACAGCGAGTTTCTATAGTGGAGGACTATAAAGTCTATGACTAATTTGATTTATAAGATGTCTAGAACTTTATCAGAAACTGGTAAAATAGCTTCTAATGCTAATTAAGTTAAACCAGACTTTTGCTTACCTTTATAACTAGTACCAGAACAACAGAAGCTAGTAGAGCTGCACCCACAATCCATATAGCTATATAATTTCGGTGGAATATATTAGTAGTGTCCTTAGGATCGTCAATAAAGTATGATGCTGTTATATGAGTGTGTATGTTCTCTGCTATTCTTCGTTTACCAGCTGATGAACCGTTGAGGCAACCTCCTAAAATATTTTGTTAGACTTAAAACATTATAAACATAATTTATTTTATATCTTTAAAGACACATTTTTATCAATAAATTGCGGTCTATTTCAGCTTCACGGTGAAGCAACTAAATTAGTCATTTTTTTTCGATGAAAATCTTTTATTTAATAAATCTTTTTCGCCTTCCAAATAAATAAATAAATAAAAAATAAATATTCTGGGACATTAACACACACGGTCATCTGGTCCCAAGCTAAGCAGAGCTTGTGTTATGGAAACCAGATAACTGGTAGATACTATACATATTATACTTTTCTTTTGTAAATATATACTTATAATAGATATTTACACCCAGACTCAACACAAACACAAATGTTCATCATTAATGTTTGTCTCGGGTGGGAATCGAACCCACGACCTGCGGCGTGAAAAGCAAGTATCTTACCGATCACGCCACCGGCCCGTCAAAATAGTTCTTAAAATTAATAGTTATTAATAGTTATTAATAGTTCTTAAATAGTTCTTAATTTCAAAATAGTTCTCTTGACTAGCAAGATAAATTTTTAATTTTTAGTATGTCTTGTAGTTTGATTGATTTTATTACATATTAAAATAAAACTTATTTAAAAACCTAATTCGACTTCTTAAAAGGGTAAAATAATTATTATATCGTTAATAGAATCGAAATGAAAGCGTAAATATGTCTCCCCTATATAGGTTCATACGTCAAGTACTTTTTTGAGGTCGGTGCGATTTATCCTTTTTTGAAGTAGTCAGTAGTGGTGTAAAATTGGAGGTAACATACCTATGTCTTTGTTACAGTGACAGCAATCTACAGTTTGGTTGCCACTCGAATAAATTGAGCCAATACTCTCGGTACAGCACGGCAAACATTTGAGGTTCACCCTGCAAACAAAGAATTTTGTATTGTATTTATTAGCCTTTACCCGTTTTCAGTTTCATACGCAATTCTGTTTTATGGTGTCCATTGAAATTTTGTTGACAGTAAAAAATAATGAAGAGAATACATTTTTAAATGGTACAACACTTTGCTTTAATAATCATTAATAACAGAAAAACCCCTAATTTTAATTTATCTGTTAGATACCATGCGTTTTAAAATCCTACTATTTTACTTCAAATGGAAAACGAAATGATTGAAATGGATGGATGTTTGTACTGTAAATTTTAATGTTCGTTTGGGAATCTCTCGCGGGTGGAAGATAGTGAGCAAACAAGATGAAGATTATTCTTACCTATCTAAACGAAGGGGGTGTGCACAAGTGACACAACTTGTAGGCCCTGGTCCCAAACAAGACCTGCATGAATCATGGCATGGACGGCAACTCCTAGTTCTAGGTTCGTAGAATTGTGAACTAAGGCACTCCACACACAGACCATTTTCCAAAGAAAAATGCGGTGGACATGATGTACACCGCTGTGGACCTGCTCCATGACAGTCCTGGCAATAATGGTGGCAGCGGCGACAGCTGTCCTTCCAAGGAAAGAAGTTCTGCGGACATTCTGGACGACATTCCCCTGCAGCCAACCTCCATCCAGGAGGGCAGGATGCACACTGATCTCTTCTTGGACCCGTACAAGTCTCACATGATAAATAACACTTTGAGCAAGTCCCTTGATCTGGGTAATATCCCGCCGCACATGTTACTCTACACGTTCCTGACTGTAACCTTAAGGCACCGGCACACGATGTGCAATTTAATCTTGACACACAATTTGTACACGTGTGAGGACATGGCGAACATCTCCCTGCTGTCTGATAAAAGCCTTGTCCACATTCAGCGACACATCTAAAATAAATATTTTATGTTATCTAAACACTTGAAAAGGTTCCGGAATATCTAGATGGAAGGGTCGTTACCTCGATCCTTGTAACAACAAGGGACTTGAACAAGACAAACAGTCCCACTCGTTGGGTCCACTACATTTCTCACACGTTGAATGGCAATTTTTACATCTTCCTCCTTCAAAATATTCGCCTGCAAAAATACTTTATCAGACCTTGTAAAAAAACTGTAACATAATTCTTTTTTTCAATTAAGTAGATACTTACTCGTATCACATTTCTCATTACCATTTGGCAAACAAGTTCCACTTTTAGTTAGAATCCATTTGGCTTTACAAGCAGAACAAACGGCATACATACACTTCGAACAACCAATTGGGCACCTAAAACATCGAGAAATTTCGTTCATTAAACGAGTTTCAACTAAAATGTTACAATTTAACGCTCAAATAATGCTCAGTTCAAAGTAAATTCTAAAATTCCAAGCGTTCGTAAGATTGACGACCTCTGTTTTATCACAGAATAGAATGGAAAGATAAATTATTATCATAACAATAACACTTACGCCAAGCATTCCCTTCTTTGAGTATCAGCGTAATATCCTGAAGGGCATTTTGAAACACAATGGTTCTTGAATGCATAATCAGTTACGCGACACGAAACACATGCGTTTTGACTTGGTCCGTGGCAAGATTCGCAGCTCTCGTGACACGGCATGCATCCAAAATCGTCCTTTTGATATGTTCCTGGAGGGCAAGTTGCTAAGCAAGAACCATTGTACAGTACGTAATTATGGGCACAAGATGAGCACATATCAGCCTTTTCCGAGCACGTATCACAATGCTCTGCGCACGGGTAACAAGCACTTGCATCGGAATCTTCATAGTAACCATCTGGACATTGTTGCAGACACACTGCTAAATCCACGACTAGCAAATGTGCAGGTGCGCAAGTCAAGCAAGAGTCTTGTCCAGCTCCTGCACAAGTCTCACAAGACTCGTGACAAGGCCAACAAACTCCTCCTTGATTCACAAAGCTTCTTGGAGGACATCGCGATACGCATGAATTATCTAAGCGATAATGTTTGCACGCGACACACTGAGTTGGCCCCTTCCCATAACAACCTTGTGAATCACATTCAGGATCGCACAATCTTTGCACTTGTTTATCGTTGGCATCTGCCAAAACATTTTTCCGCTGTGCGGAAGGAATATTTTTGGGATAATTGCGTTTATCGGTGATGCCAAGATCGATCTCGTTAAGGAATGCTGAATATTCCGAAGCGTCATAAACATCGTTAATATGATAAGCCTTCTCTTCCTGGTAAACATTATTTGAATCAAAAAGGCCTTTGTTTCGCAACGGTATCGGATTTGTGGCCGTCCCGTAGAAAATTAATTGCCACTTTTTCAATAAACCCGGTTGAGTGACGTGGATATTGCCGGCATTTATTATCTGAAGGGTCCAACGCCCTTCGGCACTTTCTCCCCAAAAATGAACACTTAAAAATGGCCACTCGTCAAAGTTAGAACTCGTCGCGTCATGCGTCCTCTCGAATAAAAGGGTGGAAGTGGTTCCCATCGGCGAAGTAAGTAATATCCGTAAATTTCCTCGAGGGAAAAAGCTTAGTGAAATTTTACATTGAACGTGTTCCAAAACTCTGACCTCGTTCATTGTACCACTGCAACCATTCACATCCATGTGCACTGATATCGTGTAGCCGAACGAAGTTTCTATAGATTTGTCCTCGTTTATTTCTTGTGATTTACAAATATGTTGCGGAGGCACGTTCGTCCATTGTTCAGCTAATGTTACCATTTGAGCGGCGTCCATTAGTCCGTAACCAAACTTGTGGCTTACTTTTCTTTTTACGCCATTAACGATCCATCCTTCCTCCTTTTCTAGGGGCTGCGACCGCGACGTCATTACGACTAAATGTTGCATGTCCCGCCATGTTAGTAATGAATTAGCTTCTAACGCTAATGCACAAATACCAGCAGCTAATGGAGCCGAGGCCGAGGTGCCAGTATGATCTACGGTGCAAATGTGGTCGGGGCGTAATTGTACATCCATATCTACAGTTGCTACACTTTTATCCTTACCCGGAGTTCCCGAACTGTATGTCGAAGCTAAAGTTGACGAACATTCCTCTAAATACCACGGCTTAAGCCCGCCTTGAGTTGCACTAGAAACAGAAATAGTAAATATACTATTCGCGTAACCATCGCAATTGCAAGAGTCTGTGTGCCTGCCTCCGTTTCCCGAGGCCCATATAAAAATAGATCCTTTTCCCCCTCTTCCGTTAGTCACACCATTTATAAAAGCCCTGAAACAAAGAATTTTTAATGAGCTTGCCTGTTACTGTGCTTCTAAATCGCTCGCATTTAACAATAGAATAATACCTTCTAGCTAAAGGGCCGGGGCCGTCGACGGTTTTCCCGTCGTCTTCGGGCCCCCAGGACGCACTATAGATGTCTATATGATGTGGGTTAAATCCGAGTGCTTTAGCCTCCACTGCGTCGTTAACTAGGCCGTCGAGCATTCTGATTCCTCCAATGCTAGCATTGTAAGCTATGCCTACGCCGCAATACCTATTGTAGGCGACCGCAGCCACCTCACCCGCACACCTGGTACCGTGTTTATTGTCACCATTGTCCTGCGGTGTTGGGTCCGTGTCGTTCCCATTTATGTCTGTCGAAGCTGCAGGATCCTACAATAACGGGTTTCCCGTTCAATACACATCACTTACATAATACATGAGTATTAAAGAGATATCATTTCGCATAAATTGGGTTATTATTTGACAGCTATAAGTCCTTATGATTAATGGAATTTTCATTTACATTATAGATATATTTACATAGTTTTGTGACAGATCCGGATGATTTGGTTGTATGCCATCGTCTAAAATAGTTATAACTACTCCTTTCCCTGTGTAACCTTTTCTCCAGGCAAAGCCAACGTTCATATCTAGGCCGTCAGCAGCACCACCATTCTGGAAAAATTTAACTCTCAATATTTTGTAAAACAATACAGTTCTTATTTCCATTCAAAACAATACTGAAAACTACATAAAATTCAATATTCCAATATTTGCAGATCCCTATATGAAAAGTTGTATGTATTTTATATAACCAAAGTGGCACTTTACTATATTGTTTTTCCGCTTCGTATTAAGAGCGTTATTTTTCAACTCTTGAAACTAAATATGCTTTTTAACGACTTTTGACATTGTTATGGCAAACTGTGGCAAACAACCCTCATAAACATACAATAGCCAGCACTTTACGAGAAACGGCATCATGAACACAAAAAAACAATTCTATTTTTTTAAGTTACATTGGCATGACATAACTTTATTTTTGAGAAATAACATGAATCATAAATTAAATCAAAAATTTATGTGTTAAGGGCTTTAGATGGGCATATTTGATATAAAATAAGTAAATAGGTTTCAGGGAACATATTTTATGAATGATGTTTATAACAACATAACACTATATACATGAACTAGAATATACATAAACCGTGCTGTACGCATCCAATGTTTCTCTATTTTGCCATTAATAGCAGTCAAATTTGTATTCTGACCCTCTCTCACAGTGCAATATCGTGCATTTTTTGGGTTTTAGTTAATATTTCCGTTCATATTCCTCTTAGTTTAAACAAGTTGTGATCAAACATAATCCCATTTATGTTAAAAATATATGGATATGGTACTTAACATCTCTCCTACCTACTTAAATTGAATACACCTTAGGGCTATTTTTAATAAATATTATTTATAGTATTTTAATGTCAAATATTACTACATAAGGATTTATAAGATATTACAAGAAAAAGAACCTACGTACTTACTAGGCCTAAAAAAGGAATTAAAAAATAGAATTTATTGAATATATCTAAACCTGGGCGACAAAAATCTCCCCCGCATCATACTGGTTGGTAGCGTATCAAGAAGGTCGGCAGCTTTGAATAGCAATGCTAAATCTTAAGTTATAATTAAGAAATGATACTGAATTTTACAGTGAAACTTTTATTACATCGTCTCAAGCTTTTTCGTCTGTGCATGTCGCGTGACAGTCGGCCGCGGAGTAAGGATAAAGTGAAAGGCGCTCGTCAGAGCAGCCAAGGCCAATATGGCGGCGCCTATAGTTCGCAACAGCTGATGATAAAGCGATTTTTATACCTTTAATGGAATATTATTCCAAAAAAATTTAGTTAAATGTCTATAATGTAAAAAGAGCTTTCATAAAACCACACAATCTTTTTTTACTACCTACGAATAGATAAATAAATAAATAATAATATAGTGGGACATTAACACACACTGTCATCTGATCCCAAACTAAGCAGAGCTTGTACTATGGAAACCAGATAACTGGAAATATACTACTTAAAATACTTTTCTTTTGTTTTAAACAAATGTTTGTCTCGGATGGGAATCGAACCCACGACCTGCGGCGTGAAAAGCAAGTATCTTACCGACCACGCCACCGGTCCGTCAAGATGTAAGATGTGTAAAAAAGCCTTTCCTCCGATGAAAATTATCTAGTTACAGAACAACTGACCTAAATTAAGTAAAATATGTTTACCAAATACCACTGCTCCTTGAACAGAGGATCCGGAAATGCTGGCGCGTTGGATCTCAACACGTGTCTGGGCGTCCAACGGTGGTCCCTTTTCACTCGTCTTAACTCCTTCTGTTGCATCACCCATCTCACCTGTTAAAATTACTTCTAATATAGCCTAAGTTCACTATCCGGTTTTGAGAATGTTTAAGTATTCAGGATAATTAATGATTTGTTAAAGGATTTTGAAAAGATTCGCTTTAGGACGGTACGTATTAGTTTATGTAGAATATGATAAATCTAGTTGATACATGAGAAACAGTTAAATAAGCTGAAATGAACCGCGTTAGCGAAGTAGTTAGTGTGGAAATGACTGATGATACTAATGACAAAAATTTATGAAGCTCACTCACTCTCACTTCAACCCTTTTTAGTGTCCCACTGCTGGGCACAGATCTTGTTCCAACTTTCTTACGAGTTGAGAGAGTTTAGGCAAGTGCGGTTTGGTGGATGTCACATGTCCTCAAATGATTGTTAGCCACGATGTTTTCCTTCACCGATGTTGAGCAGCGGAGGTGAAACAATTCACACAAAGATGTATGGGCTCGACCAGGAATCGAACCCACGACCTTATATTAATTTCTAAGGCGAGGCCCGTACCACTGCGCCACCACTGCGCCACCACTGCCGTCTGCTTTTTTACGAAGCTACTCTCATCTAATTCTTGCTAGCCAAATTCCAGAGATTGTCACACCAACCTAATCTAATAGCGTGCATATCCGCAGTCCCTATCTAAGAATTCCTTTACTTAAACAGTTGTACATAGAGCTATAAAATTTAGAATTTATAACCCTTGGAGTATACTCTGATATCACTTCGGTGACTGAAGTATCTATTATTCTGTGTTACTTCGTTGGCCTAAGTCTAACTTTGTTTTCAATAGAGAAATTCATTCCTGCTTATACGGTCGTTGATCTTTAGTTTTATATAGCTACTAACAATATTGAAACTGTTAACTAATTTATAGGAAACATTGTTTGCCCAATCAAACGTAACAGTGATTGACATCGGTCTCCATTATTATTCATAGGTTCAATCCTTAAACTTCAACAGATTGATACTACGACTTACTGCCGTTTGAATAATTGAACTGCTGTATAGACTTCAAAATTTAATTTCTACTATTTCAATCAAAATTTTATTGATGATTATATAAACTTCTACTTTTATTCCAACTAGGGACATAATTTGGATTTTGAATATAGATAGACCGTTTAACTCGCGTATCGCCTATCGTCAAGATTCTGACTCCTCAAGCTGCACAGATAGTGATGATGATTCAAGCGATATGGATATTAGTGACGAATAATCTTACATTACTATTATCTGTGGTTAAATAGATCTTTAAGAGATTTAATTAATGTTTTATGACTTTGTACCTCAGATGGCGATACGCGAGTTAAACGGTCTATCTATAGTTACACATCACCATCATCATTATCAGTTTAATCCACTGTTACTTTTGGCTTTTTAGTCGAACTGTTGTTATTCGAAGTTGAGACCGTGTCGAGATAATGATGTATCGAAATTCAGTACGACAGCCTTCTCCAACAATTAATTTCAAAGTAAATCATCACTGGATAGCTTCCCACACTATATTTGCCAAGTAACAAATATTTTTTTTAGTATCCGACTCTTCTAGCAACTGCTTTAAGAGTTGAGAGTTTAAACCATAATCTGGCAAGCTGGCAAGGGTTGGTGGTAGACACAAGTCTTTGTCCCGTTAGCCAAGACATGGTTTAATTAGTTTTCACTAGCTGTGACGTCGTATATTGTCCTCTCTAATTAATATTACAGTACTTGAGTAAAGTACTGAATCAGCGTTATACTTAGGAAAAAGGAGTGTGGAAACTATACACCAGCGGCAATGGGTGGAAATTGGAAAAAGGGCAGACGGAGCCAATGAACTAACTAGTATTTCTATGTTACCTACGCCGACTTTCAAACTTATTAAAATGTGTGTACTGCATTTTTGATGCTATTCAAAACTTTTAGGTGTTGCATTATATTTAATTAAGTAAATTATATTGACCAAATGCTAAAGGGAAGCCAGTAGGAATTGTGTTATATGCACTCTTCGCCTTTGCTATACCTACATACACTTATTTCAATAAATGTTATCATAACATTTCCACGTTTAAATAAGTTTCTAGGTAATTCATAACTCTACATTGAAAAATATGTAATATTAACGCATTTTTTTTAACTAACAGCCATTTCTATTACTTCAATTTTGATGCAGTTTTTCTATTCGAATGAATAGAAATGCTGCATCAAAATTGGCCCATCCGTTTTGACGCTACGTAACAAAAATCTTGTACACTGATACAAGCGTGAAACTTATAACACCCCCTTTTTTGACAGGGGCTGAAAATAAACACAGCGCGAACAAGAAATATTACACTTAAGTTAATAAGCATGAAAACAGATTGAAAATCTAGATATCAACACTTAATTAAAGGCTATTCAGTAATCTTTTAATTACAATAACAGTTTTCTTTGTGTTTCAAATTTATTAATTTGAAACACAACGAAAACTGTTATTCTACTAAAATTAGACGAAAATCAACTTAGTGTTGTAATCAACACTAAGTTGATTTTCGTCTAATTTTATTTCACTTTCATCTTTGACATTTTTAATTAATTAATGAACTAAGTTCAGTTTATTAACCTTTTAATCGACTGTGTCGCATTTATGCGACAAAAAACATGCATCCCTTTTTGTACCATTTTTGTCCATTACTCCGACTTATTCATTGTAGGTATGTTTTACTAATTCGAAAAAAATGGGGTCATGCGCTACAGGCACAGCAATCGATTTTTGACTGGCCTGTTACAAGATCCTTACTAATATTATAAATGCGAAAGTAACTCTGTTTGTCTGTTTGTCCGTCACACTTTCACGCCAAAACTACTGAACCGATTTGGCATGGAGATAGTTTAACACCCGAGAAGGACATACGATAATTTTTATCCAACTGCGCAAAAAGAGGATAATGATTTAGCGCGATAAAGGATATACTCGAGGGCGGAGCCGCTGGCGGAAAGCTAATAGGAAGTATCTGTCATAGTCTACAACTCATGGACTCTCCTGCTTACTGGATAGTTAGTTTAGCCTCTCCGCGGTAATCAAAAAACGGCTAGGGAGTAATCTATATTAAGCTAGCGTACTGGAACTATCGTTGTTAACCCCCGACACAAAAACCCCTGTCGTTTTTGTTATAAGTGTGACATGAGATTAATTTGATGTCCGAACGGATTTAACGATTTAGATATTTTTTTATTTTTGGAAAGTTAAATAGCTGCGAGTGTTCTTAGCTAAACAAATACAGTTAGGAGATTATTAGATTTTTAATTTAGAGTTATTTATATTTTTCATGTTATGGTAAAAAAATAACCTCGCGAATAAAAATCGTGAATTTTGGATCACATCAAAAACTGCTTGAAATTAACAAATACAAAAAATACAAAATATTTTTTGACGTGATAACGTCTTTAAAATCGTTTTAGTCGGGTGACATGTTCAGAAACTTGTGTCACACCAAAACCTCACGAGCGCGATCGCAGATATAACGAGAGTGAGACGGACCGATCTCCCGTCTCATCTCGAGCGCTGCCAGTCATTCCGTGAAACTTGTCACGCGGAATCCTCACGAGCGGAGTCTGGCATAGCGTTCGAGTGAGTGGACCGATCTTCCGTCTCTCTCACTCTAGCGGCAACAATATTAATTCCTTACTTCCCAAAAACTTATATCACCAATAAGACGTTATCACGTAAACATCTCGATCGTAAACCTATTTTACAAACAACCAATTTTTTTTTTTGTTTTCTACATAAATTGATAACTTGGACTTTGATAACTCATTTAAGCAAATAATTGCTTGTGGTATGAGGTCCCCCTCTTTCACAACAATAATAAACTATATTCAGTAACAGGTAACAGACATTACATAAATACAATCACTTGAACACAATAATTTTCATAAAATCGAATTATTATCAGAATTTGGTTACCAGTAGGACAAGTCAGAAAATTCCCATAAATACACATTATGAACGCGAAAGTTTGTAAGAATTTAATGTTATCTTGATGTATGTTTGTTACTCTTTCACGTAAAAACTACTGAACGGAATTAGATGAAATTTAGCACAGAGATAGATTATGGTCTGCATTAATACATGAGGTGCTTTTTGTTACAATAATAACACACGGGCGATGCCGCGTGGAAGTAAGTTCATAAATACCTGGGGATCATTCTTGAGTTTTTGGAAGTGGTCGATGCTGGCGTTTGGTGATCTTTTGATGATGTGAGGATGTGACAGCAAATAGTAGTTACTCAGAGTACCAATCTGGAAGAAAAATGCTATTGTTAATTTATATTCAAGAGCAAATCTAACTTCTAAATGGACCGTGGTGTGGTCGGTAAGATACTTGCTTTCACGCCTCAGGTTGTGGGTTTCATTCCCACCCGAGAGATAAATTGATTGTGTGCATGAACACGTCTGTTTGTCTTAAATTTGAGTTTATTTATCTTTAAATCCCTATTTCCCTTGGTCACGCCGCCATCACGCGTGAACGGCTGGACCGATTTCGCTAATTCCTTTTTTAGAGTTTTTCTTGAAGTACGAGGATGGTTCTTACGCAGAAAAAAAAAACAATCTCCTCCGAGACGGCTTGACCGATTCTTATGGAATCCTAAAAGTATCTATTTTCGATAGGTCTGAGAATCGGTCGTAATTTATTTTAGGACCCGGTAGGTGGCACTGCTTTACCGGGCAGGATGACGTCTGCCGGGTCCGCTAGTCTAGTATAAGTATGTATTTACAAAAGAAAAGTACTATAGGGATTTGTAAAATAAAGCTATCATTACCTATCTCTCTTTAACTACCTGAACCTATAAGGCAATACCATACTTAAAACTAGACATTCTTCAAGTTTTTATTAGGTAATTAAAATGAATAAATTAATTTGCATGAAATTATACTTTGATTCGAATTTAGATGTGCTAATTTTTTTGCAAAAGTTTCGCGTCGCGCAACCCTGATAGCTGTTTTAATCGATCTTTGACCCTGTAAAAGATGTGACTAATTAATAAAAAGCCCTGATCTCTTCAAAGTTAGGGTTGTCTAAGAAAATAAATTGAAAAATAATATTGCAATAATAATATAATAAATAATAAATATTCTGAGACAATAACACACACGGTCATCTGGTCCCAAGCTAAGCAGAGCTTGTGTTATGGAAACCAGATAACTGGTATATACTATACATATAATACTTTTCTTTTGTAAATATAGGTATACTTATAAGTAATAGATAATTACACCCATATTTCTATTATGTTATGGTTATTCTTTTCTTTACTATTTGATTTATTAAAACTTAAACGTCACAATACTCGTAATATTACATATGTCTCAAATAACGAAGAATTTGAGGTTCACCTTGTGTAACAAAGTAGACTGACTGATTGACTGACATATGAACACACAGCCTTATTTTTATTCTGAAATAGGCTTGCGCTTGACTACAACTTGCGTGATGTTAAGCAATGAGTCCACGATGGAACGCGCTCGTCTAATATATCGATTCACTCGTGATTACAAATGATTTTGGGTGAGAAGCTGGTAGTGAAATGATGCTCCTTGAGGTGAAAACTATAATGGAGCAAAAATTCCGACCCACCCAAATGTCCTAAATGTGACATCAGACATCGCACCGGAACATTGCAAGACCGCTCTGCGGTGCGGTTTTTTTTGGTGGGTGGTCACTAACCACGGCCGAAGCCTACCACCAGTAAACTCTACCTTCACTTTCGGGTAATACAGGCATGATACTATATTATGCTATATTTTCCTGAAGCAATTTCTTGTTATCCTATTTCTCTCGTACAAAACAAAGAACAAAAGCAAATTAACAAATATTTTCTTTACTAATATTACAATTTGCAGAAGAAATATAACTTTAGCAAATACCAGATGCTTCCCACTTTAATCAAATTATAGTTTCTTAAGAAATACAACTCTGATTTACTCTCGTTTCTGGAAATTTTCATTTATCTTATCTACTTATAAACAAAAAATATATTGAAAATTTACTAAAAATTTAAATCTTTAGATACTAATATTATAAAAGCGAAAAGTAACTCTGTCTAGGCAGTCTGTCTGTCGCGTTTTCACGCCTAAACTTCAGAATGGATTTAAATAATGTTTGGTATGGAGATAGTTTAAGACCCGGGGAAGAATATAGATAGCTGTCACAAAAGTGACGTTGATGAAATAAAATAGTCAACAACAATGAATTTTAAAATATTTTTTTTTAAAACCAGCAAGCTCCCAAAGGCATAGTATTGTCTTAGATAAAACACGGGTTCTTGTCAACGAAAACCGGTTCCTACCAAGAATGATCCGTGAAGCTATTGAAATTAAAAAACATCCTAATTTTAACAGAGAAAATGGTTGGAATATACCACCAGCTTAGGACCCAGTGCTTAATTTACTTGTACCAAAACCCAAGCAAAATCAACTCAGAATTCTAGACACTATGATCTCAGTTTGCTTAAATCGGAACGCAACTTAAATATTTATGTTTGGAGGTAGTCAGTAATAATTGTGATTAACATTTTTGGACGTACACCCGTGAACATGAAGTCTGAAAAGACTTTGAAACGTTGGGATCTAAAATCTAAAATAAACCGCGTGTACAGTCTTAAACTTGTACATGTTTTGCTGACGCTGCTGCCTGCGCCGGGCACGTGTCGTTTTACTTAGTTTTATAATTTTATTAATTTAGTGTGCAATCAATCGCGACGCGAGTAACGTTAGAGAAAGGAATCGCCTACAGTTTCACGTGTAACTTTTAACTTAACCTAACAATAAACGTGGTTACTTTAACTGTGATCTTTCCTCTGCGCAATCTCAACATAACTATAACTTCTCCAAGTGTACAAATCCGCTAAAAAGTAGTTTTATCCCAAAGGCATGTTCATATTTTATATGTATACTATATTTTATTTAATTGTCACATCAGTGAAAGTCGATGTTCTACGGTCTCCCCTACCAAGAAAACAGTATCCTAAAACGGACTTTACGAAACCAATAATATAACAAGTCTTGACATATATCACTGTACCGATACGATGCGACAGCAATTTTCAGGCAGTCCTCAACAATCAACTATTATATAACAGGGAACGCCGGACTAAATACACTGCAAGCGTTCTAGAGTTCTTTGCACACTGTAAAGGCACTATTCCAAATCGGCTGCTACTACCACTGCCGATAACACGTGCAGCGAGTGCAATAAAATCCAGACTACAGTCGTCATATTCAATTTTAGTTTGCAGTTGTAGTTGGCAGAATGATTCGGTATAGAACCTTAACGGTTTTCCTTCATCCGTCATACCTTTTTGTCGCGGCGTGACAACATTGTCAATTGTCATTGTCGTTCGTATTAATTCGCTGTACATTTTGGTCCTTATTTTATGCCTTTATCATCAGGAGACAACACCATTTCCTTAGTAAACTCTAGCTCTCACTGACTACTCTAATTTGCTAAAATACAGGTTTGTGGATGTCACATGTCATCGAATGACTAGTTATAGCTAAAACATGCAGGTTTCCGCACAATGTTTTCTTTTCCCGATATTGAGCAGCGGCAATGAACAGCGACGCATACAAAGATTACGATCGAGGATCAAACCCGCGACCTCATATTTCCAAGGCGAGGGCGATGCAACTGCGCCCCTGCTGCTCAGCTTTCCAGGATTCACTCACTTTTTTATAGTATTCTACTGCTGGGCAGGGATTTTCTCTCAACTATCTTACGAGTAGAGAAAGTTTAGGCCTTAATTCATATACGCTGGCCAAAATCGGGTTGGTGGATGTCACATGTCATGTGATATTTCCAGGATTACTTTATAATACTCGTACCTAGAATTACGATTACCTAGAAACAGCCGATAGCGAAAATAAGCGTTCTTCTAATATAAACCCACAAAGTTAAACGAACCACGCACTTAATTTAAATGTCTTCTAAAAAAATCTGCTTTATTTCAGCCTAATTCAAAAGTTGAATTTAGTTCTGTGACTACCGTGGGGCGAGAACTCAGAACGCGCGCCGAACGCTAGAATGTGTATTGATGGATAAATATTTGATGGATGCACAGACATGTTCTCTAGAGTCTTTGATGATAGTTAATTTAGTTCTTGTTCTGTCGTATTAAAAGTGTTTAGAGCAGCGGTGGCGCAGCGGTATGGGCCTCGCATTAGAAATACAAGGTCACTTCGATGACCGATTGTCGATTTGTGTGAATTGTTTCATCGCCGTCACTCAATATCAGTGAAAGAAAACGTGAGGCAATCGGCATGTCTAAGAACTAATCAATCGGGCCGGGGGGGCGTGTACACACAATATTTCAGATTAGTATGCTGAAGTTTCAGTGAGCCGGTCATATCTGCCGCAGAACCGACAACCGCTCTGTGGTAAACAAGTTTTTGAATGGAGACCACGAATTGGCAAACGTAGCGTAGGACGCCCTCAGACTAGGTGAGAGCATGCCGGCAAGAAATGAATGACAAAAGTGCGTCGTGCTCAGTGGCGTGCTTTAGGAGAGGCCTATGTCCAGCGGTGGACTAAAATAGGCTGATGATGATGATGATGACAAAATTTTATTCTATTTGTTATGAGCAAAGTCCTAGAGAAATAAGAAATATTGAAGTTATACTTCTTTAGGCGCGTTATGAAAAAATGATGATAGTGAAATTTTAAGATGCGCGCGCATCTGTGACACCAAATTAACAGTATGAAGCTGTCTGCGTGAAATTTTAAGATGCGCGCGCATCTGTGACACAAAATTAACAGTATGAAGCTGTCTGCCTATTTAATGATGCCAAAGAAGTATAACTTCTCACGCGCGTACATAAGTACACGCACATTTTTTTTGGAACCGTAACAGTCACGAGTGGAGAACTCTGACCGTTAGAACGCTTTATGTAGGTGTATTAGAACCTTTTATATAAAGGACATCGAAGACATTTGATGGGTAACTAATTGATGGATGAATGGGCATGTTCCCAAGAGTCTTAGATAATAATTTATCATATTTTTGTTTATCTTAATGGTAAAGGATTTTTTTTTCCGGATTCCTTGAGATATCGGTTGACGGATTATCCGGATTTTGACCAAAATAAATACAGTTTTTGCTAGAAACAGTCATTCAGAAAGCTGCGATAAGGTTCATCTTTCTAGACAGTTATGTTATTTAGTAAATCTCTAAGAGCAGCGGTCTCGCCTTTGTAATATTATCTTTGAGTGAATTGTTTCACCCACTGCATAAAATCAGTGAAGGAAAACATCGTGACGAAAGCGACATGTCTGAGAGCTAATCGTTCGAGGATAGGTTCGTCTTAGGTTAGTAAGATATTTGAGAGGAGACTCGTGCCCAGCTGTGAAAAATATAAAAAGGTTGAAGTGAAAAAGGTTTGTTTACCTTGTACCTCACAGCTCCCTGAATACGGTACGGACTCTTCACGCACGATTTATTTAGTGAATAAAACTCGAATTTCATTTTACTTATCTTATGTAACAGAGGACGACCAAGTTTCCAAACATTGGACTAAAACAAAACCTGATTCCAATACAAACTTATTTCAAATATCCATTCTATCACGTTTTATTTAAAATAATATTTGTCACATACATACAGCCTTATCTAGTCTCAAAATAAGCAATCATTTGCTTGTATTATGGGTACTAGGAACTGATATACTACTTAAATACATTATTTGTAAGCACATACATATTATAGGTAAATTACACCCAAATATTTGTCCTGGGAATCGAGCCTCCGGCTTAGTAGTCAGAGTTATACACTACGCCAAATGGCCAGTGTAAAAAGTAAATTGTTAAAGTAAAAAATAATTTCGTTTGAAGAAAAGTTTATTCTTGAAATATTGAAACAGTCATTTTTTTATGTAGTGAATGACGTAGAAAATTATATCTGTATCCCGACCTAGCTAAGAACCTTGTCAATTTTAGCTTTTATATAAAAAAAATCCTCGTCAAAATCGTTCCATTCCTTTAAACACTACAATGCCACAAATAGATACAAAAACACGTTTAACGAGTAACACCCATTTTCTTCGTCACAGGGTTAGACATATTATTTTACTCACAGATATTATTATATACTGTAAGATGGTAAGATTCAACCCAAATTCTAGTTATACAACCACGCCTTGACCGTTATAAATCCCAAAAGACCTAGATACTAAGACAGCCAGACACCGAATTACACCCAGAATACTAAACAAAATACAACTCCAAAACATTATTTCTATATTCCTGAACAAGTTTGCCAAGGAATAACACGTGTAAAATGGCATTTTACGTATTCCATAGACGCCTCACGTGATGTAAACATCGCGTTGAATTTCACGATGTTCGGTTTATATCGCCTTTTTGGGTAAGTTGATATAAGATGTGGTAGCAGAAAAATGTACCTACTATATTCTAGCTACTTACTTCAATACAAGTTTTATGAAATTCCGGAATCAATACCAAAATCAAAATATGCTTTATTTTTTTTGAGACGCAAGTCTACATAAAAGTAGTCCAATTTCTTTTCCTACCGTGCAGTGAATGACTGGCAACTACTGAGAAACAATGCCAAAAAACTCAGTAGGCTTTTTTTCTTTTTTAAATGAAGTACTTATAGCTATTACATTTTCAAAAAGTTACATTTTAAAATAAAAGACAATGGAAACATATCAATAAACATACCTGGGTGTGACGGTTCGAGATTTCGCTTGGACATATCACCGTTATCTTTACGTCACAAAGAAAAGAAGAAAATGTCGAATATGTTTAATTTATTGAAAAAAAAACTACTTTTTAACGGATTTTATCACGGTTTATTTTAAATGTTAGATAGCGACGTTTCAAAGTCTTTTCAGACTTCATGTTCACGGGTGGACTGAGGTATTTGAAAAGACTTTGAAACGTCGGGATCTAAAATCTAAAATAAACCTCGATGAAATCCGTTAAAAAGTAGTTTTATTTCAATGTGTGATATTCGCGTAAATCTAAGACTATGTTTAATGTAGCTATCTTTCTTTTACACAGAACAAAAACTAATTCGTCATCATTTTTGTGTACCAATGTAAAGCAACTTCTAAGATCCAGGTGTGTCCAAAATATAACAATTCTAACTACATATTATTATAAGTTTTACGATACCACAAAAAACTGTGTAAACTACTTCTAATAAAAACGCTAAAAGTAATATCACTACCATTCGAATTAGGTCGCGACTAGCTACCGAAAAACCGTCCAAATCTCAGCGAAAAGTTTTTGCGTAGCGAAACTTATAGTAAATACTGGAGTATACATAGGTATATAGTTTCATTCAGAAAGTTTCTTTACTTTATTTGGGTGTGCTGACTGTACTGTTTTGTGTTTTTGTTGGGGACTGGAGTTCTGGCATTCTATGTGTATTTTGTACATAAGTAGGTAGGATCAGAATGGCCATGTAACACGGCAATATAATAATATAATATAGTGGGACATTAACACACACGGCCATCAGATCCCAAACTAAGCAGAGCTTGTACTATGGAAACCAGATAACTGGTAATATACTACATAAAATAGGTACTTTTCTTTTGTAAATACATACTTAAATATAGATAATTACACCCAAACACAAGACACACAGACATATTTAAGCAAATGTTTGTATCGGGTGGGAATCGAACCCACGACCTGCGGCGTGAAAAGCAAGTATCTTACCAACCACGCCACCGGCCCGTCAGGCACGGCAATGCAGCTAGCCTCTTAGTATTTTAAACCTCTCTTTTTCTCTATGCTGTCTCCCGTTTTACCTAGAGGGAAGTGGACAGTCTAACTTTCCATCTCCTTCTACTATCTTTCTGATTATTCCAAATCGGGTCCAAATCCCGAGTTTCTTCATGGTGCCGTTGTCGATCCTGGCTTTCAAGAGTAGCAGCGGCGGGATTGCCGTGGTGGGTTAACTTAAAATAATCCTCCAGGAACGTTACCGGGAAATAGCAATACGGAAGATAAAGTACTTATTAAATAAGATAAGGTAGGTACTCCCTTAAATTTACATGAATATCACATAAAAAACAATAAAAAAATGCTATAAAATCCATTATAAATTAGTTTAGGTTAGACATTAGTTAATTTAATTTTTTATTTAATAACAATATAATATAATATAGAGGGACATTAACACACATGACCATCTGTAAATCAATTATCCTTACTAATATTATAAATGCGAAAGTAACTCTGTCTGTCTGTCTGTGTTGCTTTCACGCCTAAACTACTGAACCGATTTGGATGAAATTGGGTATGGAGGTAGTTTGAGACCCGAGAAAGGACATAGGATAGTTTTTATCCGACTGCGCAAAAATAAGGTAATGTTTTGGCGCGATAACCGACATACACTTTGGCGAAGCCGCTGTCGGAAAGCTAGTTTGTAATAAATCTGTTGTTATTTTCTTTAACAAGTACCACTTCAATTTTACTCCAAAGATAAAAGAGCAATGGAATTACATTTTTGTATAAAGCAATAATACATATTACGCTACAAAAAAGTAATACATCTCATACGTAACTAGGCTAGGTTATTCAACTGAAACGCTGACCGAGTTCAGGGCAAACGATAGAACCATAAATTACAGGTTATTGGTGATCGAGCCATAACTCCGCTGGTTTATGCCTAGCCATGTGACGTCACCCTGAGCCCCGTAATTGCCGTATAAGGAAAAATGTAGAGCTAATTTAGGTGACTGCGATTGCTAATGACCATCGCCAAATGATCTTTGGATGAGCAAGGAGAATCGATGACTTGGAAAATTTATGAAAATGTATTTAAAAGTTTTTAATATTAAATATTAATAATAACATTAATTTGATATATCTAAAAGAAACGCTAATTTTTTTGACATCGTACAAAAAGACTATTAAGCAACCACACTAACCACTGGGCTAATGAGGAACGAAAAACAATAAGTACAATCTGCGTCTTATGTCCAGCTGCAGCACGTTAATAATCATATTTAGTTGCATTGTACTGCGCCTCTACTAAGTGTAATAATTTTTTGGTATGGTCTTTTGGCAAACTTGGCGCCTGGTGTAACGCTGTGGGAATACGAACATTGCTGAAAATCAGTGCTGTGCGTCGCCTCTAGTAGGTAATCACAGCGTTTACTGAGCAATGTTCGTTCGGTACTGACGGGTCACACTTACCTACTCTTTGTTATTTTTTTGTTTTTTTTCATGTATTTTTTGTTTGATTCTGTGTTCTGTCTTTGTCAAATAAATGTTTTTTATTTCTTTCTTTTCTTCAAAAAGGTCGTAAGCGCGACTTGTTTTGATGTGATAGATGTGTAAAATTGCTACTGGACTTATAACCAAGACTGTACTTAAATATCTACCCCGTATTCATAAACGTATTTTAAGGTCATTATAGCTAAAATAGGTTTATAATTCGATTGTCTTTGTCTGTCATGTTGTCATTTCTACTAGTAAGAGAGAGACAAAGTCCATTTTTAATAAAAAGTCTCACTTTTTTCTGAATAAGGCCGTTAGTCTTGTATGATTTTCTAACAGCTGTTTATGATACCTGATTTAATTTACATTCGTTATAAAAGTGTTGCATCTAATATGCAACACTTTCGAACTGTGGCGTGGTCGTTAAGATACTTGCTTTTCACGCCGCAGGTCGTGGGTTCGATTCCCACCCGAGACAAACATTTGTTTAAATATGTCTGTTTGTCTTGTGTCTGGGTGTAATTATCTATATTTAAGTATCTATATATACATACAAAAGAAAAGTATTATTATGTAGTATATTCCCAGTTATCTGGTTTCCATAGTACAAACTCTGCTTAGTTTGGGATCAGATGACCGTGTGTGTTAATGTCCCACTATATTATATTATTATTATTATTATGCATCTATACCATGTCTAACATTATTATTCACCCCTCTTACTCGCTGAGATAAACCGCGTAAATGTTAAAGACGTGTATTATAAATACGTAACAGCGTCGCGGTTTTATTTACCGTGTAAGACCTGCGTCACCTACATAATTAAATTCTTTGAGGTGAGACAAGCTCTGGGTGAAATGAAGATTTATACTGGAATACAAAATTTGGTGATAGAGTTTTGGAGATGGGTAGTATATTGAGAGAATATCACATAATTAAATAAAACTACTTTATAAAAAAGTAATTTATCGCGGTTTATGTTAAATTTAACATCCCGATGTTTCAAAGTCCTTCAAAGTTTTTCAAAACCCATTATTAAATAGTTTTCGACGACCTCGGTAGTCGAGCGGTGTAAGCCGTCCGATTCGGCAATACTATGCTGTGGTCGCGGGTTCGATTCCCGCCCCGGAAAATATTTGTGTAACAACAAAGATTTGTTTCGGTGTCTGGTTGGTTGAGCACGTTAAGCCGTCGGTCCCGGGTGTTATTTGACACATCTATGACAATCGTTACATGTAGTCATAAGCCAATATAATCTGACACCTGGTCTAACCATCTCGGCTACTGGTTGCCTCGGGTTTTGAGGTCTGATGGCAGTCGCTCGTATAATTCTGGTAGCTAGCCGCATCAGGTTAGACTGGGAGCCGACCTCAATAGAAACGGGAAAAAGGCAAGGTAAATGATGATTATAAAGTACCTACTTTTATTGAACGACTTCAATAATTTAGAAGGTTATCTATACTATACTAATATTATAAATGCGAATGTAAGTTTGTTTGTTACGCTTCCATGCAAAAACTACTGAACCGATTTGGATGAAATTGGGTATGGAGGTAGTTTGAGACCCGAGAAAGGAAATAGGATAGTTTTTATCCGACTGCGCAAAAAGAAGGTAATGTTTTGGCGCGATAACCGACATACACGCGGGCGAAGCCGCGGGCGGAAAGCTAGTATTTTGTAAATCCGCATAATAATGTATCCTCTTTCGCATAAGTACAAACATATCAAATTTGGATTTATCCGTCGCTATCTATATATATAAAAATGAAACCCGTTTTCCGTTGTCGCGACATCACGCGTGAACGGCTGGAACGATTTCGCTAATTCTTTTTTTAAAATATTCCTTTAAGTACGAGGATGGTTCTTAGGCAAAGAAAATTAAAAAAAAAGAAAATTTTGAAAGCGAAGAAGTGCCAAAAACCGGGTTAGATACCTATTATTTATTATTGGTTATATTCGGTAGGTCTGAGACCCGGTAGATGGCACTGCTTTATCGGGCAGAACGACGTCTGCCGGGTCCGCTAGTTGCTAATAATTTTGAAGTTTTTTAAAGTCTCTAAAAGGTAATATTTTGACAGCCGAACAGAGCACAGCTCGTCATACTTAGATAAATAAAAAAAAAGAAAAATATTAAATCAAATCAAAATATGTTTTTTTTTGAGACGCGAGTCGACATAAAAATAGTCTAATTTATTTTCCTACCGTGCAGTGAATGACTGGCAACTTCTGAGAAACACTGCCAAAAAAACTCAGTAGGCTTTTTTATTTTTTAAATGAAGTACTTATATCTATTACATTTTCAAAAAGTAACATTTTAAAATAAATACTATGTATTACATTTTGTTTGTTTAGTGTGTTGAATTAGAGCGACTTAATTCCAAGCGTTTTTATCCGTTAGATAGTCTGAAATTTTATAATACGCTTTTTATAATTATTTTTAATTAGTTATTAGTCATCTATCTCCCTAATATTATTTAAAAGTTTATTGTAGAAATGTATACACTGCCCCATTATATGGCACTAGAATACCTACAGCGCGCAGTCGGTTTCTTGATTTATCAAAGTCATAGGTTATTTTCCTATCCTCTCTCTCGCCAATCACGATCATATAATTTATGGTACGTATCATTTTAATATTTTCGTATGATTATTTAAAAAAAAAATTGTCATAGTTGACACTAGAATGACAGGGCCACTTAACATTAGCGCAAAAGTATATACAACCTACATTGTCTCAGCGAAGCTACAACTTCAGCAATACCTTATAAGATAAGAATACAAAACTTTCTGTACTAGTAGTAAAAATAAAACTCGACGTTTGATAACGGACTTTGTTGCGTTGCAACTAAGTTGATATTTGCATGGAGGTAACAAGAAAATGTTATACAAGTTCTTGGTAAGAAATGCTAATGTTACGTTTGGGATTAAAGAATGCCTATTTTGACCTCCTACAAAAAGAGGTGTGTTATAAGTTTGTCGGTTGTACAGAGTGCTTGTTTGTTGCCTTATAGCGCCTAAACGGATGAACCGATTTTGATGCGGTTTTTTAAATACTTATAATCTGCCTGTCTCCAAGCTGGTATTTTCTGGGTAAGTGCGTTTCATCGTAGACTACATCATTGCTTAACAACAGGCAAGTTGTGGTCAAACGCAAGCCTATTATAGAATAAAAAAAATGCATTCAAAATTTAAGGTAATGTTTATAGCTTTTTCAACTGTGAATAAAACGACACAATTATTCGTAATCACGAGTGAATCGGTATACTAGGCTGGCGCGTCCCATCGTAGACTACATCATTGCTTAACATCAGGCAAGTTGTAGTCAAGCGCAAGCCTATTTCAGAATAAAAAATAAAAAAAAATCTAATAACATTTAATATTTTTATCTTACTTCGCATTTACTACTTAAACTGACACGATATACATACATACGATTTATCTTTTCGTAGCTTCTAACCATTAAATAAATGATATTTATGGTTTGAAATAATCCTTATTAATATTATAAATGCGAAAGTAACTCTGTCTGTCTGTCTGTTACGCTTTCCCGCTTAAACTACTGAACCGATTTGGATGAAATTGGGTATGATACTAGTTTGCGACCCGAGAAAGGACATAGAATATTTGTTATTCGACTGCGCAAAAAGAAGGTAATGTTTTGGACATACACATACACGCACATACACGCGGGCGAAGCCGCTGTCGGAAAGCTAGTAAAAAATAAAATGTCTAACTTTCTTACTAATCCTTACTAATACTAAAGATGCGAAAGTAATTCTGTATGTCGCGCTTTCACGCCAAAACTACGTAACCGATTTGAATGAAATTTGGTATTGAGATAGTTTGATACACGAGAAAGGACGTTAGATAGCTTTTACCCTACTGTGCAAAATAAGTTAATTGTTTAGCGTGATAACCGACATACGCGCAGGCAGAGCCACGGTCGCCTTCTGCGTCGAGGTCATGACGCAGAAGGAGACGGCAGAGCGCGTCAGGGAGAACGATCCCTCCGCTGACCCCTGCCGAAGAAGACGGACTGGTCGGAGGCGGCGGGCCTATATTCGCCGTCTCTGACCGGTGGGCGAACTGTGGGGAACGGGCACGGGAAGCCTGAACCCTGCATTGCACTAGTTCGCCACCGTTGAAGTCGTCCCAAAATCTCCGGGGCGCCCACTCCCCCATACCCACACTGGGGGAGAAGGAGGAGCTCGCCAAATTGGCGAGCCGTCACCTGTGGGGTCGCGGTAGTGTCACATCGTGGTTCCCGCGGCCCTGCTGGGTGCACATGCGCCGTTGACGCAGCCGTCACGGAATAAGTGGCGGCTGTTTCTGCGGTTCATGTTCACCAAGGTGAAAGATGGAGCGCTGTGGGTTTAGTGAGTATTGCCCTCGCCCTCGGTGTTGCATAAAGCAACATCGCGGTCGGGGGGGCACCGCTTCTCGGTGCCACGAGTCTCACACACCCCCGCCTTCCCCTAGGGGCGGGACAGTGCGTAAATGCATTCCCACAGCGGAAACAAAAAAAAAAAAAAAAAAAAGGCAGAGCCACGGTCAGAAAGCTAGTAGGTATATAATATAAGCGATAGTTTGTAGTTTGTTTGTAGATGTTTGTTACTATTTCAAGCAAAAAATACTAGACGGATTTGGATGAAATTTGGCAGAGACATAGATTACAGTCATAAGGCACATAAGCTACTTTTGCCTCGCGGGCGAATCGGCGAGCGAAAGCTAGTTTATACTACAAAGCAAAAAAGATTACTTTCGTAATAGGTACTGTACCTGATCCTATTGTTAAGAATATTAGTAGTCCGACAAAATCTCTCGAAAGCCACGGGATTTAATAATGCAATAACATTTGGTTCAAAGTGTTTTGCAACCTGAATTTCATTTTATCCCAAATGTACCTATATTGAGGAAACATTTTCCGATTACCGTGAAAAGGTTGTAATGACCCGGAATTGGATTTGACCTCGTAATAATTGAGTCTGAATTTTTGAGAGAGCGACCCCTTATACTCACGTCAACCCTTTTAGTGTCAACTATCTTACGAGTTGAGAGTTTAGGCCTTAATCCACACACGCTGGCCAAGTGGATGTCACATACCCCAATTGATTAGTTCTTAGACATTCCGGTTTCCTTACGATGTTTTCCTTCACCGATATTGAGCAGCGGCGATGTTACAATTCACACAAAGATGTGTGGGCTCGGCCGGAAATCGAATCCGCGACCTAATAAATCTAAAGCGAGGCCCGTACCGCTGCGCCACTGTTGCTCGCTGCTTTATAATGTAATTAAGTATAATAAAATGGCTAATGAAATATTTTTAGCAGGGATTATAGGTTGAAATAAAACTACTTTTTACGGGTTTTATCGCGGTTTATTTAAGATTTTAGATCCCGACGTTTCAAAGTCTTTTCAGGCTTCATGTTCACGGGTGTACTGAGGTATTTGACGTCCAAAAATATTAATCACAATTATTACTGACTACCTCCAAACATTAATATTTAAGTTGCGTTCCGATTTAAGCAAACTGAGCTCACAGTGTCTTGAATTCTGATTTGATTTTGCTTGGGTTTTGGTACAAGTAAATTAAGCACTGGGTCCCAAGCTGGTACCAAAGCTGTAGCTTTAAAAAATAGTTTTATTTCGATGTGTGATATTCGCGTAAATCTAAGACAATACTAGGGATTATAGGTTTTTGTTGCAGTTTCAATCAAGAACTGAGTTACTTTGCACATAGTACTTAACCTTAGAATGAGTTGTCTATACGAATAAAGAACTTCACATTCTATACTATCATTTACTACTTAGTCTGAAAGAGGCGAGTCGCCTGACATAGGCATACATTTGCTTAAAAGGTGGCGCCAATCACTACACATTTGTAAATATATTTGTTACTGCAAATAACTAATTTGTATTTAGTACGTATGTATGTAGAAATATACATAGTGGGACATTAACACACACGGCCATCTGATCCCAAACTAAGCAGAGCTTGTACTATAGAAACCAAATAACTGGTAATCACTACATAGTATAAAACAAAGTCGCTTTTTCTGTCCCTATGTCCCTATGTATGCTTAGATCTTTAAAACTACGCAACGGATTTTGATGCGGTTTTTTTAGTAGATAGAGTGATTCCAGAGGAAGGTTTATAAGTATAACACATTGCACCCGTGCGAAGCTGGGCTGGGTTGCTAGTATACTATATTAAAGATTTTTCTTTAGTAAACACATACTTAAATATAGATAATTACATCGACTCAAGACAAACAGACAGGTTCATCACACAAATGTCTGACTTAGGTGATCATGACCTGTGTTGTGAAAAGCAAGTATCTTACCGACCACGCCACTGAATCGTCAATACAAAAAAAATACAAAACTTTCTACAAATTATTGTACCTAGTTTAATTCCTATTCATTTTATTATATTTACCTATAGCATTATCTTTTTTTAGTGAATGTTTTCAATAAAATAGTATTTGAAAATTTCTTTAGCATTTAGGTATGCACTCGTACTAGGGGTATCTGCAGATTGTATTTAAAACTAGTGGACCCCGCAGACGTCAACCTGCCCGGTAAAGCAGTGCCACCTGCTTTACCGGGCAGGATGTTTGTCAAGACCTAACGAATATAGATACTTTTAAGATTACATAAAAAACGGTCAAGCCGTCTCGGAGGAGATTGTTTTTATTTTTTATTTTTCTTTGCGTTATAACCATCCTCGTACTTCAAGGATTATTCTAAAGAAAGAATTAGCGAAATCGGTCCAGCCGTTCACTCGTGATAGCGTGATCAAGGGAAATAGGGATTTATTTTTATATATATACATTAGCTGACGCCCTCATATCGTTGTACTGTAAAGTTATATATAGTCTTATGTTACTCAGTGTACATTGAACTAAAAATATATATCCTCTAGTTACATGAACAATAGAAATCATTTCTGTTTAAATAACAATAAGATTCTAGGACATTAACACGCACCATCATCTGTAGTTTTATTCACGTAATTTCTTGACGCGCCGAACAAGATGCGATGCAGTTGCAATTAAGTTTACGCCTTAGTGCAAAATGATATCTTATAATTGTTTAGTTGTAATATCTAGCGCTCGCGTGACACGAACGTACCTATTTGACAGCGGTTGTCAAAATTACGTGAATACTAAAAGGGCTGTTTTGATCAAAACTTAACTGCAACTTAACTTAATTAATTACGTGAATTAGCCTACTTGTCGTAAACTAAGCAGAGCTTGTACCTACTATACACACCTGATAACACTCATAAGCTACTTAAACTACTTTTTTTAGTAAATAAACAATCTTTAACCTAATAAGCCTTAATTTTCCAGGCAAGTGTAGTGTGGTGGACATCATATGTCCTCGAGTGATTAGTTCTTAGACATGCCGGTTTCCTTACAATGTTTTCCTTCAGATATAGAACAGCGGCAGTGATACAATTCACAAGAAGCTGTGGGCACGACTGGGAATTGAACCCACGACCTTATATTCTAACCACCGCACCGTATTCATAAACGTTTTATAACCTTATTATAGCTAAAACAGGTTTATAATTAGTTTGTCTTTGTTTGTCATCTTGACATTTATACCAGTAAGAAAACACAAAGTCCATTATAACAAAAGAGTCTTAAATGATTTTTAAGATTGTATGGCGAGGGCCGTACCGCTGCGCTACTGCGCGCTTTATGTTAGTAGAACAATATTTATAATCAGTTTACTAATTTTTCTATACTAACAACTAAGGGAAATGACATTTACATTACATTTTGTAGAATCTCATATTTGTTTGGAACAAAATCGTGTTCCAAATACAAATCTTTTTTGTTTATAAACCGCGATAAAATCCGTTAAAAAGTAGTTTTATTTCAAATCTTTTTTGTTTATAAAGTTAATGTAAACGTAGAACATTATTACACGATTCCCTTCTTTTCCCTTCGAATGCTTAGAGTATTTTAATGGACATAGTCGTAGGCGAAATATGAAATGTTTCCATATATTAGCACAAATTTAAGAAAATAATATACTAGTTGGTCATCATTATCACCAGCCAAATTTAAATCGCTGCTATACACAGGCCTCTATTAAACGGTACTGAGCATAATCAACATTCATCCAGCTCTTACCAGTCACATTACTAATATGTTACTGCTACTTCATCAAATGTAAATTTAGACTTATTACAAATTATTTGTTTCTCATAAATCTCGTATCTCAGTTACTTCGTAGTAGCTGACATGTAACTTTGTAATAATTTTTCTAAATAAATAAATAAAATATGTTGTCACATAGGTTGAGACATATTATTATTCAGTAGGCTCTTTAGTATCTAATCAAACTCGCCAAATTAAATAACGAAAATATTGTACCAATATTTACACTTTTCGGGTTGAAAACAGTTCCAACAATCCTCAAAGTCACAATGTATTTTTAAAGTTTATTTTCCACACAAATAAACATAGCTGTACCTCAATTTATGTGCATGTATAACAAATTGTATGCTCGGGAATTTGTTAGTGGCTCTCGATACGGTAAAGCTATGTGCAACTTGCCTTCCTTTTGCATACCCGTTGGAACTTGAAAATTATTTTTTATTGAGAATTCTGATCTAAATCACAATTTTGAGATTGAAGATCAATTTGTAAAAGTCATTACGTTCAAGTCAACCAATTTATTATTATAACATGAAGGAACTAAATTTCACGAGTGAACAAATTTTGTAGCAATCTATTTTCCTGATTTATTAACTATACCTATATCTAACTTTGTAATAGGAATAAAGGAACAACGTTCGAATACATAAAAGAAATTGAACAATGAATTTCAACCCACAATAGAGATAAAATAATTTCCTTTCAGATCACGTAAACAAAGAAGAAAAATATCTTAACACAAATTAATCATCACTTAAGACAGATTCTGGAAGATCTTGAGAAATAACATATTTCCTCTTACATTAATAATGTCCACACGAGATAAAAAAAATACCTAAGACAGATCACGCATCAAATACATCCGTTCCTTACCTCTCCATGATTAATGAAACCATGTTTGTGTGCCAATTCGTGGGCCTTCTCCAGCCCACCGGGTACAAACACAGCGAATTGATGGTGGTATAATGGTACACAAAAGTCTAACACTGTACATAACACGACCAAAACCGCTAACATACTCATAGCTTGAACCGCGCATTGCACGCTACCTAATCGAACTATGAAAAACCCCGATCATTATAAGTATTAACACTCGCGACTTGATATTTTATTTAAGCAAGCGACGTCTGTTTTCAACGACGTCGTTACGAAGACTGAATCTGCGTGACTGAAGCCTTTTGGGTAATGTTTGTGTAGCGCATGCGTAGAAGTTGGCGCCTTTTCTTAGGTCCAGTTGGTACGTATTGTGCAAGTTGAATTGTCTTGAATATGTAATTAATTTGTATCGGTGAAGGTTTGAAATGTCTGCGAGGGTTGCAAAAGGTTGTTTGTATAGAATTTTCTTTGTTCATACATTTCTTGTAGTTTTTTAATAAGTATGTACTTATAGGTGGTTACTCTTGTTTCTATTAAAATAAATGTAACCATTTGTAAGGTTGTTTTAATTTACTGTCAAATGTCTGTCAAACTCATTTATACAGTCCATCAAATCTAAAAAGTACCGTTTGACAGTTCTAAACGTAATACATTAACATTAACATTTAGAATTTTATTTTATGTAGGAAAATTTTTTATGTTATGTTAAAATAAAAATAGCTTCATAATTCAATTATTTTACAGGAAAGCTATTAAAAATAGTGTGAATTACGCCTCTATAAAGCTAATTTAATAGAAAACAGTGAAACGTCAAAAGGTACTTCTTAGATTTGATGGACTGTAGTAAGTTCTGTATGCTTTTTTTATTAAAATTTGTTACACCCACAATAGAAACACAAATTCTATAATATTTTTACTCTATACTTCTTACAATTCATAAGATAAGTAGACAGACGGACGAAGGCTTAGTAATAAGGTCCCATTGGCTCTTTGAAATGAAATGAAATTTATTTATTTCTAGGAAAGAGGTGCTACATAAAACCGTTTAATTTCTTTACCAGTGCAGTGAATAACATAGCAACCTCTGAGAAACACTGTTAGAAACTAGTAGGCTTTTATCACTTTTAAATTGTAGTAGATACTTATAATAACATCGATTTCTTACAATTTTGTGTGTTTTGCATTAGGGCTATCTTATTTTTAATCTATATATATAAAAATCAATTGCTGTTCGTTAGTCTCGCTAAAACTCTAGAACGGCTGACCGGATTTATCTTATTTTGGTCTTGAAATGAATGTGGAGGTCTAGGGAAGGTTTAAAATGTGAGAAAATTTCGAATAATTGCCAGGAAACCCCTAAAACAGCAGTCGATTGAGGTGGTACGAAGTCTGCCGGGTCAGCTAGTCTTTTATAAAGATTTAAGAAGGGCTCAAGGTCATTGTTGGCGACTGGCTGGAACGCGGCCTCTTTGGTATTATTGTTATTTTATAAGTTTTTACTGACGTCTTTATGTCAATCATTACTTCTTAATATTTTACTGTGTGTACATCTGTAGTACAATAAATAATATATTTTAACACATTCACACCTTATTTCCTCTAACTTAGGCTTCCGCTCCACAAAATTCGAATATAGTAGGTTAATTTATGCAATAAATAGTATAACTTTAAAATTTAATTTAATTTTTAATTTCTAAAATAAATGAATTGATTTAAAACTGAATTTAAAAAAAAAACATGTTTTATGTTACTCATTCATCAATTTTAGCATAACTGCCACGTTTACTATGTAATTGCAAGTAGAATTATTTTATAATGAACCCTAATTATTAGAAACTAAACTTACAGCCTATTGGCTGTAAGTTTGATTCTAGTTGAAAGAATAATTAAAATGGCTGTTGTATAAAAATAACGATGTGTATGAGTTATTTGTATTAATATTAGTTAATACAAATAACTCTTTTTGTATAATCATAATAATATCGTTTACTTTTCACCGCATTTGTAAAATTAATTGTAGCACAGTTACCGTAAAGTGCTTACCAGCGCCATCTAGGTATCGCTTAGGTAAGCTACGACTGAAAATTGCTGTAAATACTTTTCTAAACAAGTTACTACATTTATTTTAGATTCTAATTTAGATTAAAGCAATAAATACTAATTAATTAATAAATAATAATATTCTGGAACATTCTGGGAGATTAACACACACGGTTATCTGATCCCAAGCTAAGCAAAGCTTGTGTTATGGAAACCAGATAACTGGTATATACTATACACATAATACTTTTCTTTTGTAAATATATACTTATAATAGATATATTTACCGAAGATAATAGATATAGATACACCCAGACTCGACACAAACACAAATGTTCATCATTAATGTTTGTCTCGGGTGGGAATCGAACCCACGACCTGCGGCGTTAAAAGCAAGTATCCAACCGACTACGCCACCGCATCGGCCCGTATAATAATAAATAATAATGTTTATACTATAGTTATAATATAGTTAATTTTATGTGAATACTATTTAAATACTAGAGTCTTTAAATAGTATTCTAAAAAAACCATAGCCATGTCGGTCAGTTTTCCCATTTATTTTTCCTAAACTGCACTACGGATTTTGGTAATTATTTATGTAGATAAATATTTGGTCCAGTTTTGCACGAGTGGTGCAATACCGGTACTGTTTTGTACCACTCAAAGAAAACCGGTACTGTTTTGTACTATTTTTATTTCTAGTGATAATTATACCTAAAAAAACTACACAACGATTTTGGTATTTATTTATGTAGATAAATTTGACCAGCCTTGTACCAGTGGTACAAACAGGTAAGGACTGTTTGAATTTTTGTTATTTTAAGGACGCGAGTTCGATCCTTGGTCGTGTTCACACATCTTTGTGCAATTTGTTTCAACACCACTGCTCAATATCAGTCAAGGAAAACATAGCGAAGAAACCGGCATGACTAAAAAGTAACCATTCGAGGACATTGTGACATCTGTCAACCTGCTCTTGGTCAGCGTGAGTGGATTAAGGCCTAAGCTCTTTCAACTCGTAACATAGTTGAAAGAATTCCCGTGCCCAGCACTAGGATATTGTAAAGGGTTGAAGTAAAGTGAATTATACTTAAAATCAAAGATAACGACGTAGCAGCTACACTAATCAACTGTTTATGAATACATTTTTATATAATATGATTATAAAACGGTTTTAATTATATTAAGATTTTATTTTAAAATGCACTAAAACTAAAATCTGTTTTATTCCTTGATACAGACAATTATATATCGCTATCATATAGTAATACGGTGTTATTTATAATAACTCTTTCATTAAAATGGACTTTGTCTCTTTATAATTAGTACAAATGTTAAGATGACAGACAAAGACAAACAAATTATAAACCTACTAGCTTTCCGGCCGCGGCTTCGCCCGCGTGTATGTCGGCTATCGCGCCAAAACATTACCTTCTTTTTGCGCAGTCGGATAAAAACTATCCTATGTCCTTTCTCGGGTCTCAAACTACCTCCATACCCAATTTCATCCAAATCGGTTCAGTAGTTTTTTGCGTGAAAGCGTAACAAACAAACTTACATTCGCATTTATAATATTAAGTAAAAGTATAGATATAGATTTTAGCTATAATGAGCATATAAGACGTTTATAAATACGGGGGTAAAACTTCATCAAATCAAATCAAATCAAATCAAATTTCTTTATTTGTAGATCATAGGTAAGATAGAGATTTAACAATTGAAAGTAATTGAACGCTATATCTGGCCATAAACAGCATACAAATATCGATATCATTAGATGCATTACCCCAGTCGGGTCGTAATTTGTCAGATTCTTATAAATTAAATTACAATTGTCATTCTTAATAGTTTACATTAGTTAGATATTAATCAATCAATCATTCGTTAACAATATTAAAAATTTCAAATTAATTAATTCATCATTTAAATATAAAATGTAATTATTAAAATGACATTGTCCATAAATAAATTTAAATTCAATATAACAATAAAAATATAATAGAAATCAATTATTACTACAACTGTAGGTACTATACAATATTATGTCAAATAAGTAATTGTGTGGTTAAGTAAAATAGTCAGATATCAGATCATCTGGCTTGGTAAACTAAAATATAAGTAAGTATCCAAAGCATTGTATAGTCGCATAGTCTTATAAAACATGACTTTGTAAAGCCAGTTCGTTCCAGGAATTGGAAACGGAGTAGGAAATTCAAATGCCTTATTTGTCTGAAGTTGAAAACTTAAAGTAAGCGGTATGAAGTTGCGCGTTTGTTGAATGAATAAATATTCACTTGTTATTGTAAGTACTTGGTGTATTGTAATTGAATTTCAATATAGTTCTAGGTTTAAAAAAATGTAAGCTATAAAGTAGCTTGGATATAAATAATTTCGACCTGAGAGGCTGTACGGTTAGCAACCGCACATTGTTAATTTAGTCATTTGTAATAATCTTAATAAATCACGTGTGCCTCAGTACGTCAGTTCGTAACAAGCTAACATTGAACTCGGTCATTTTAACATTTTTTAACATTCTTTAGTGTAACAGTTCTGGTGTACAATAAACTTTTTATTTTTTATAACTTTAACATTTTTCGTTATTGAGAACATTAACATTTTTGAACATTAACATTATTGAAATAAAACTACTTTCTAACGGATTTTATCGCGGTTTATTTTAGATTATAATTTTTTTTTGTTTATTTATTTGCGTAAATCTAAGACAATACTATATTAACATTATTGTAAGGGCAACAGCTCTTACAGAGGCATAAGGTCGAATGTCCACAAAATTGACGTGGGACTTAACCCACAACTGCAATCCCGCCATTGCTCCTCCTGTAAGCCAGAATCAAGAACGTGAAGAGACTCGGGGTATGAATCCGGCCAAGGACACCTAAACTGTCTTGGATCCCGCATGAATTTAATCAGAAAGATAATAGGAGTTGTAAAGTTACATTGTCAACTTCCCTCCAGGCAAAACTTACATACAAATATAATCTACTCGTATTATATAAAATTTCCATGTCACAATGTTTGTTATCAAATTTTATATGCGTATTCAGTAGGTCTGAGAATCGGCTACTATCTATTTTTCATACATCTAAGTGATAAGGGTTGTTCACCCATAATTTTTTTTTAATTTTTGGGCGAAATTTTTCGTGTTTATTTTTGTATATAATGTGACATTTAAAAATACATACGTATTACATTAGTAATACGCGGTACAAACTTTGCTGGGGCAGCTAGTATAATATAATATAGTGGGACATTAGCACACACAGTCATCTGATCCTAAACTAAGCAGAGCTTGTACTATGAAAACCAGATAACTGGTAATATACTACACAAAATACTTTTCTTTTGTAAATACATGCTTAAATTTAGATAAGGACACCCAGACACAAGACAAACAGACATGTTCATCACACAAATGTTTGACTTGGTGGGAATCGCACCCACGACCTGCTGCGTGAGAAGCTAGCATCTTACCGACCATGCCACCTGCCCGTCTTAATTTGTCTAACATACATACAAGCTTATACCCACAGATAGTATAATACTATACTAGTAATTATACCTCTCTGAACTGAATTAAAATTTTAATTGAACTTTCAACGCTTAAATTAGTACAATTTCTTAGAACCTAGCTACAAACCACATTAATGACGTCAGTTTTTGAAAAAAGAAAACCGTGCCATGTAATGATACTACTACGATGCCACGTACATACTAACACACGTCAAACAATAATAATAATAATATAATAATTGTTCGAGAAAGGTACAGTTTAGACAGGAATTGATTAGTTTTTATACTTATCATCTGTACAATAAAGGTTACTGACCCTGCCTCTTAAACTAGGGTGACCTGTATGTTGAGTAATAGTGTTCAGCATAAAAATGTAATACAATAAAAACAGTAGAAAGTGTCGAACAACAAAAACTGATTTATCGAACACGGACTCTTCTTTATTGTCAGGGGTCAACAAGACAAGTCAAGTGCGAATTGGACTCCATGACCACAGACACTAGAAAATACACTATTTATTATTAAGTCAGGAATACGAAATACACTGAATCCTTACTAATATAAATGCGAAAGTAACTCTGTCTGTCTGTCTGAGTTGCTTTCACGCCTAAACTACGGAACCGATTTGGATGAAATTGGGTATGGAGGTAGTTTGAGACCCAAGAAAGGACATAGGATAGTTTTTATCCGACTTCGCAAAAAGAAGGTAATGTTTTGGCGCGATAACCGACATACACGCGGGCGAAGCCGCTGTCGGAAAGCTAGTATAAAATAATTTCGAAGATCGTAGCAAATGTGGGCACCGTAGCTGCTACGACACTCGTAGCTGCTACACCGTAGCAGTCGTAGCAAGATCATTATTGCTTTTAACAACCGCTATGAAAACCGAAATTGTAAGACCAGGTGTCAGATTATTTTAAGCTTCTGAAGTTTTGGCTGTCTGGATCGATTGTCATAGATATTTTATTGACAACCGGAACCGATGGCTTACCGTGCACCGTGGCACGGAGGAGAGTCCCTCAACTAACCAGACACCGAAACCAATTTTTGTTGTTCCAAAAGATTGTCCAAGGCGAGAATTGGTACCCACGACCGCCCGTGCACAGTATAGTCAAATCGGGCGGCGTACACCGCTCTACTATAGACCAAATTCTGCAAATTAAAACGTAAGAAAACAAAGTAGAGTCTACAAAATTTTTGACGTGACAACGTCTTATAAATTGGTTTGCCGGGTGACACTTCAAGAAACTGCGTTACGCTCCGCTCACGTTATGCGCTCACAATGAGAGCGAGTGAGAGGCACGGGTCCCTTCCACTCGGGCATGGTTAGCCCGCCTAAGAGCGAGAGAGACAGACATAAAAAGTGAAAGGCACGCGTCCCTTCCACTCGAGCACAGTTAGCCCGCCTAAGAGCGAGATTCTTTGTATAAATTAATGTTTTAAATATAATTCTTTGTATAAATAAATGTTTTAAATTGTTACTATTATTTCATCCTTCTTTCTACTATACGAATGAATATTCACATTAAAATTATTTTACCACTCAAAGTCGTTGTCACGTAAAACTTTCGCCCGTATACCGACCTTACAGGCAACCAATTTTTTATATAAATATAACTAGCAAAGTAAATATCTCGATAATGACTGCCATTCAAACTGACAATGCTTCTACCGGATCTATAAAATCTCCCCATTCATGACGTAGGTGCCTTATTCAAGGGGATTTCTTGAAGCAGCTCTATAGCAATTCATTATAATGCCATTGAGATATTTCTATTGTTAACTTACCCCATTATAGTCTAATTTAGCTTAGTATTACGGTTAATAATGGTGTTTGGTATTTCAATTTAATTCGCTTGTGTTTATTTCTGTTTTATGTAGCAGTGAAGAGACAAAGGAAGGAATATAAAATGAAATACTTTTTTTAAAGATTTTTGTATACAACTGTCTAAATAAACTAAAATCTAAGTAAAAAAATATTGACAATCTAATTTTATATAATCTGATCTAAAGCTTCAACCCTTTTTAGTGTCCCACTGCTGGGCACGGGTCTTCTCTCAACTATCTTAAGAGTTGAGAGAGTTTAGGCCTTAATCCACACCCAGGCCAAGTGTGAATTGGTGGATGTCACATGTCCTCAACCATGTCAGTTTTAATTTTTGTCACGATGTTTTCCTTCACCGATATTGAGCAGCGGAGATGAAACTATTCACACAAACGTGTGTGGGCACGACCAGGAATCGAACCCGTGAACTTATTTTTCTAAGGCGAGGCCCGGACCGCTGCTCTGATCTAACCTAGTCTAAATTAACTTCTATAATATCGGTAAAGTAAAACATCGTGACCAAAATTAAAACTGACATGGTTGAGAACATGTGACATCCACCAATTCACACTTGGCCTGGGTATGGATTAAAGCCTGAACTCTGTCAACTCGTAAGATAGTCGAGAGAAGTCCTGCACACACGAAAAAGGTTAGAAGTGAATAATCCTTTTGGCTATTTTAAGTATACTTTTGCACAAGTTAGAACGCCAATATAGATAAATCTGAATATAGCTGTGAGTTGCATCAGATCGATCTAATTTCCTCGCGTCTTCAGCATTTAAGTAAATATTCTGAAAAAAAAAATCAAAATAGCGAATTTTTATAATACACAACGCGGATTTTATGATTATTATAAATTGTTAATAGTCATTCTAAATGTGATTAAGAAATGTTTTGTATACATTGCCGCATAAAAGAGTTCCTGATTTTGTGGAAAATATGATGTGTAACAGAATCACCTCAAATTGACATCAATCCACTCCAACTTATCTTACCAAACATCGGGAAAGTGTTATCACGTTTCTGTCTCCATTATATTTGGCAGTTAACCCTAAACGAAGCCATCAAGCTTAAATGCTTATATACTTTTATTGAACCAAACATGGATATAGGAAACCCACATGTTAATAATTACAATCTATGTTTAGTATTCAAAACAATGCAATATAAATAAATAAATATTCTGGAACATTAACACACACGGTCATCTGGTCCCACGCTAAGCAGAGCTTGTGTTATGGAAACCAGATAACTGGTATATACTATACATATAATACTTTTCTTTTGTAAATATATACTTATAATAGATATAGATATTTACACCCAGACTCGACACAAACACAAATGTTCATCATTAATGTTTGTCTCGGGTGGGAATCGAACCCACGACCTGCGGCGTGAAAAGCAAGTATCTTACCGACCACGCCACCGGCCCGTCAATATGTAGTATCCGCAAAAGTATTAAATAAATACTATGCGTTTCAAATAAGAATAGGACTGGCCTCGCGGCTAACTTCATACCAAACCCCAAGCAAAGTAGCGCCAGCACAAAATATTAAACCACAGACGATAATATTATTTTAAAATGTATGGAAAACTTATTTAAGAAGAAATATTTACCTAAGTAAATTTACGCGCCGAGATACACAAACGTGTACACAAATACATGAACACGGATATAAACACACGTTTTAACTTGTAACATCGTTTTTTTTCGTCCGAAGTTAATAAAATATGTTCGAACCTAAATATTCGACTCCGAATCTCCATTCTCACTGAAACGGCATTATAATACACGCTTTTTTTTCCATCTAGATTTGAATATTATATCAAACAAACAATGAAATAAAACTACTTTTTAACGGATTTTATCGCGGTTTATTTTAGATTTTAGATCCCGACGTTTCAGTCTTTTCAGACTTCATGTTCACGGGTGGACTGAGGTATTTGACGTCCAAAAATATTAATCACAATTATTACTGACTACCTTCAAACATTAATATTTAAGTTTCGTTCCGATTTAAGCAAACTGAGCTCACAGTGTCTTGAATTCTGAGTTGATTTTGCTTGGGTTTTGGTACAAGTAAATTAAGCACTGGGTCCCAAGCTGGTGGTATATTCCAACCATTTTCTCTGTTAAAATTAGGATGTTTTTTTAAATTTCAATAGCTTCGCGGATCATTCTTGGTAGGAACCGGTTTTCTTTTACTAGAACCTGTGTTAAAGAAGACCAACACATACAAATAGGTATCTAAACGGTGATTCGCACCACCATCCTAAACAGTTAGCTACCGTGGGCAAAACTTTGTTTCAGAGTCTACATATAAATAGTTCAATTTATTTTCCTACCGTGCAGTGAATGACTGGCAATCAATGAGAAACACTTCCAAAAAATCAGTAGGCTTTTTTTATAAATGAAGTACTTACAAAATATGATAGATAAGTAAAATTGGTATTTGACTCATATTTTTTATTCGAAAATCTCTATTCTTTTATTTAGAACTTCACAGAATTTAATTTATTACTCTTTATATCCGTGGAAGTGAAGTATTTTGTATTAGCTCATATAGATGTAATAAAATTTTAAGTAACGAACGACATGGCATTTTTATCGGTTCATTTATATTATGGGCTGTTTGCGGATTCTTGTTGTTGTGTCTGTAGAACAAGAGTCAAGGGTATTTGTCGAATTCTATTAAAGACCTTACTCTGCTATGTTTTTGTATGCAAGATAGAACTCACCCAAAAAATACCGATTCACTTTTGACTTGAAGACAGGCAGGACATAGCTATCGGGAAACAGCGATGGATGATGGATTTTCTCTTAATATTCTTATAAGTTGAGAAAGATGTTGGAGCGCCAACAACTATTATTTCAAGGCGCAGGCGCGCGCGGCAAAAGGCCATCGGCGCGCGTGGCAAAAAGCCATCGGCGCGCACAGACAACGGACCAGCGGCGCTCATAATTAAAAAACTTCACTTTTTGCTTCACTCTATTCGGAATTATGGTGTTAACTTTGTACATCCAATTCAAGTTATTAAACCAGCATCTAAATTAATACAGTCCATTTATTTCTATCATAGAATCATAAACAGTTTTTGGTCCTTCGAGCCGGATAACGCTGGCAAAGTACAGGTTGAGAAATGTTTTGATGAGTTTTTACACGATGTTTTCGTTGACAAATATTAAACAATGGTGGATCGAACCTGCGATATTATATTTTAACAGAGAGGTTGATGCCGTTACGCCGCTGCTGGACACCATACTCAAATCAAATCAAAAGTTTATTTTGTAATCATAGGTGTAGCAGATAATTAGATATTTTCAAGACCTCTGTTTTATAGGTAACGGGCGTACATATTACATTAAATTACAAATGAAATAAAATAATACTGAATAAAATGAATAATACGTCATAATATGAATAATACGTCATAATATGAATAATACGTCATAATATGAATAATACGTTATCCAAACATTATAACAGAGTATAAAGTTGATTGAGTTATTTCTCATAACATAATATTCTTTAAGAACATTGATAATAATCATGACAACTATCGCAACAATTAAATCTAAACAATTTATGGGAAATTGTATTCATAGAAATTATTGCAACAATGTAATTTCACATCTTAGAATCTACTTCCTTATAATGTTTTAAAATATTATGTTTAGATTGTGTGTCTGCACTCTGTTTTTTATCTTCCAATGTTCTATAATTAACTAATAATAATATATTCTAACCAGCTTTTAGCTCGCGGCTTCGCCCGCGTCTATGTCGGTGGTTATCGATAAAAACCATTACCTCGTGTTTGTCGAAAAAAAGGCGAAAAAAATTTTTGCACCGGATTTCATCCGTATTCGTTGTGCGTGACTCCGTATAAGACAATAACAGTTTTTTTATAATGCTTTTATTTAACTTAAAGTTTATGTATTTTTATACGTGTGTCCTGGAATCTTGCAAATATTACACCTACTTGCACTAAAGCTATCGAGCTGAAATTTTACATACGCGTTTTGTTTTGATGTTAATAAAAGATTTTGTAAATGCATTTTTATTAATTTATTTTATTTTTTTATGAATTTGATAAGGAAAACCAACAGCTATGTAACAAACTAAAAAAGCTATTAATAGGTTTTCACGAATAGCAGTTGGGTAACATTATAAACTTTTCAGAACCTAGTGTTCTGTAAATGTTTTGAAAAGTATCTGATAGCGAAGAACCTGTAAGAGTAAAAATCTACATGGAACAAATTATTTATAAAATAATAAGGTTTAGCCTGTTCCTTCTTTTGTTTGAATCCAATATGGCGGACGGTACAAAATGGCGACTTATCGATTTCATAACCACCCCTGCAGGGTATCAAGTTTTGCACGTCCCACGGGAATGGAACGGGATAAAAAGTTTTTCTACTGGTTCTAAGCTACCTTCCCACAAATTTTCAGCTGAATCGGTGTAGCCGTTTTTGAGTTATAAGTGTTGTAACAAACCCGTCTTTGTTTTATATATATAGATTAACCTATTTTCTTCTATGTATTTATAATATCTTTTACGAGTATTTTATAATGATTAAGGTAAACCACAAACTTGTAACAGATACTCACGTTAAACTTAAAAACACCTTCTTTGTCGGGGAATAAAAAAACAACTGACGATATACGATCCTTCAATAAAAACAGGGTGGTTTACAAACGTCGACTATATCCAAGCACATTTTGCGATTAATCCACACCAACGCTTTTGAGCGGGAGTGTACGACACTTCAATCGCCACTTACAGTGTTCGTAGTACGCAAACATTGGTACAGTCGCATCCAATTCGTCCACTAATTGAATATAGCCCTAGGGCAGCATAAATCTCGACTGTATACGCAACTGTGACGACTATATCCGAACTGGGAGTCGCTTGTTATGCTTAACAACAATGTATGTACTCTGGGGAATGAGAAAAATGTTCAAAAAATCGGAAGGTTGCGAATTTTTTCGGGTTCGGGTTTTTAATCCCTGACTTTGTTAGCTAGATGCTTTTTTGTTTTAGAATTTGCTATGAGTTAGCTGGTTTATAAAGTGACATAGCGCTCACTCCTATGATACCTGTAGGTGTAGGTAGAGGTTTAACATCACCGACAATTTGCCGGGTATGATTTATTTTTCTTTTGCATTCGGAGCATTGACAACTATGAGCTATTCTATCAAGAGTTAGTAGTTAGTCATCGACTACATATACTTCAAATCAAAATAATATGACTTGCTACAACAGCTATGATACTATAAAGAGTTCTGAGTACATCTGTAAAGTTCATTGTAAAATAACAAAAATATTTTTATGGGACCAACTTAAGAGAATTTCGTAACGAAATTTAATTATTTTTTTGACCTGACTTGGAATAAATGGGTTAGTAATTCTCTTGTTTTGAGGTACCTACATATTTTTTTAAAGACGTTTACGCACATAATCAAACTTTTTCCACATTATAACTAGTTTGGTTTTACACTATAGTCCATCAAATCTAAGAAGTACCTTTTGACGTTTCACTGTTTTCTATTAAATTAGCTTAATAGAGGCGTAATTCACACTATTTTTATTAGCTTTCCTGTAAAATAATTGAATTATGAAGCTATTTTTATTTTAACATAACATAAACAATTTTCATACAAAAAATAAAATTCTAAATGTACTACGTTATGAACTGTCCAACGGTACTTCTTAGATTTGATGGACTGTAAGGCATAGTAATCGTTGTTGGGTTCCTTGACTATATAAACTGTAGTCGAGAATTTTATTAAATAGCTGTGTTTATACTTTTACAAAACTGTGTTCACTATCCATGGCTGAATATTTCACCAGATAAAAATATTTTTTATTTTCATAGAGGAATTAATATTACCGCTTCTATCACAAACACCAATGAATATGAAAAGGTCCATTGTCCAAAAATCGTAACAAACACAATAGTAGAATCGATTGGACTCGATTATTCGATTTAAAGACGACGATCGAATAGATTCTGCCTCATTGTCACTGTCCTTTTTCTTTATTAGATATCTAGATTAACGATATTGCTCCAGTCTAAATAAAGTTTATGGTGACGTAAAAACCGTCACATAAATTTCGCCATTAAAGCCAAAGACTTTAAATTAACCAGAAAAGTGACCGACGTAGTTATTCCAACAATGTTGTAGTCTTCCATTATTTATTATCCGATTTTATTGGTTTTATTCGATTTTGAAACTTTGTATATTTTTTTTATAGAAAAAGAAAAAGTGACGGTACCTACCTACTTTTTATCTTATCCAAATTGCTTACTTCCTTTTTTATGAATGTGAAAAATGTGGATTTTTTTAAACCTATTATGTATAATTAATAGGTTTTAGTACGTACGTAAGATTTTTATGAATAAGACATTCATAAAAATCTTATAGGAAAAATGGACTTAGTCTCTTTCTTACTAGTATAAATGTCAAGATGACAGACAAAGACAAATGAATTATTAATGATTGATATTATAAAAGTTATTGTTTTTCTTATTGTACATTTTTTATAATTTTTGATATTATTGTTATTTTATTATTTATTTCAAAATTATAATTGATATTTGTATACTATTAATAACTAAATTTGTAAACTTGTTAAAGTAGGTATGATGAAGTGCATGCTGTGGCTTCCTTTAATTGGAGGAGCACACCTGGATGTAGACCTGCCTTCGTAATACCTGTATGCAGGTATTACGAAGGCAAAGTTGTGTGTATCCTCTGTTGGAAGCCCTAAATAAATAAATAAATAAATAATAAGCATTTAAGACTAGTTATTTAGTTACATAATAATATATTAAATTAATACTAATTCATAGCTTTCCGTCTGCGGGTCCGCTCGCGCGTATGACGGTTATCGCGCTAAACCTACCACTTTTTGAACAGTCGGATAATAACTATCCCATGTCCTTCCTCGGATCTCAAACTATTTCCTTACCCAATTTTATCCAAATCGGTGTCGTAGTTTTAACGTGAAAGCGCGACAAACAGACAGAGTTACTTTCGCATTTATAATGTTAGCTAGGATATTTTTAATTAATTTAGGTGCTAGTTAAGTTAGCAGCAATGGCGCAGCGGTATCGGCATCGCCTTTGAAATGTAAGGTCACAGGTTCCTCATTCATTATGCGATCTTTGTGCGATTGTTAAATCGCTACTGCCCAATATCGGTGAAGGAAAACATCGTGAGGAAACCGCATGTCACATGTACTCGAATAATTAATTCGAGTACCTACATGTGACATCCATCAACCCACACTTAGTCAGCGCGTGTGGATTACGGCCTTATCTCTTCCAACTCGTAAGATAATTAAGAGAAGACAACCTCTGTAGTAGGCGAGTTCTTGAGTGGAGACTACGGATTGGCAAGCATAGCGTAGGACTAGCGGACATAGCGCCCTCAGACTAGGTGGAGTGACGCACTCTGTAAGGTGGCTAGTTAGAGCTGGATGAAGGTAGCTCGTACTCAGTAGTGTGCTTTAGGAATGGCCTATGTCCAGCAGTGGACTAAAATAAGCTGATGATGACGACAGCCCGAAGTAGTCATACTCCACCATAAACGAAGCAAGGGCATTTGATATAACTATTACATATACCTTGTGTGACCATGAAACATAGCGCCTAGCGGAGCGACAAGCGATTTTGTTGCTCATTTCGTACATCCTAGCTGCTTCCTACTTTCTACTATCCTACTAATATTATAAACGCGAAAGTTTGTGGAATGTACGCATGTATGGATGTATGTTTGTTACTCTTTCTACTGGATGAAATTTGACTCAGAAATAAAATATGGTCTGGATTAAAAATACGCTACTTTTGACGTGACAACGTCTTATAAATTGGTTTGCCGGGTGACACTTCAAGAAACTGCGTTACGCTCCGCTCACGTTATGCGCTCACAATGAGAGCGAGTGAGAGGCACGCGTCCCTTCCACTCGGGCATGGTTAGCCCGCCTAAGAGCGAGAGAGACAGACATAAAAAGTGAAAGGCACGCGTCCCTTCCACTCGAGCACAGTTAGCCCGCCTAAGAGCGAGATTCTTTGTATAAATAAATGTTTTAAATATAATTCTTTGTATAAATAAATGTTTTAAATTGTTACTATTATTTCATCCTTCTTCCTACTATACGAATGAATATTCACATTAAAATTATTCTACCACTCAAAGTCGTTGTCACGTAAAACTTTCGCCCGTATACCGACTTTACAGGCAACCAATTTTTTTTTTATACCAATGAGTACCATGCGGGCGAAGCAGTAAATATAATATAAATATTCAGGGACATCAACACACACGGTCATCTGGTCCCAAGTTAAGCAGAGCTTGTGTTATGGAAACCAGATAACTATACATATAATACTATTCTTTTGTAAATATATACTTATATTAGATATTTACACCCAGACTCGACACAAACACAAATGTTCATCACTAATGTTTGTCTGTTTGTCACCCACGACCTGCGGCGTGAAAAGCAAGTATCTTACCGACCACGCCACCGGCCCGTCAATGGATGGAAGGTATTAAAAAGGAAATGAAATAACTTCAACATTGTTTGCTTCAAAAAAATAATGAATTTTCTTCAATATCAAGAACGGGAAATAAAAAACCGACTATGACATCATATAAACATTTCATAAAAAAAAAACAAAAAGGAAATACTTCAATCTGAATACGTTTTGAACTCAGTTAAAAATAATATCTAACTCACTTCACTTTACGTATTCACTTTAACCCTTTTTTACGGTCTCACAGCTGGGCACGGGTCTTCTTTCAACTGTCTCGTGAGTTATGAGATTTGAAGCCATAATCTACATACGCTGGCCTAATGACACATATCCTCGAATGATTAGTTCTTAGACATGCAGGTCCCCTCACGAGTTTACCTTCGCCAATATTGAGCAGCGGCGATAAAACAATTCAAAGATGGGTGTGCACGACCAGGGATAGAATTCGCTACCTTTTATTTCAATGGCGAGGCCGATATCGCTGCGCCAGCGCTGTTCTACGTATTTTTTCTACACATTCTAGTTTAACATTGAAGTCTGAAAAGATTTTGAACCGTTGGGAAGGGTAGTAAATATATTTTATTTTTAATTTTGAACTTGTGTTTTAAAGCAAATTGAACCCATAACTCAGCTTCTTTTTTAAGTGTATTGTAAATCGCTATCCGCTAAAACGCTGTGTTTCGTGGCTACATAGTTAGGAAGGCTATTAGTTAATATCAGACTGAAATCCATTAGATCGCTATTATCAGAATTTCACCTATAAATGATAACGAACAATGTTATTCTGACCCTTGGGATACCGCCTTACATATATATGACGTAGATCTCTACTTAGTATAGTTTGTTTCAGGAAAATTGGCCTTCTACTTTTTTTTCTGAAATAGCCTTGCGCTTGACTACAACTTACATGATGTTAAGCAATGATGTAGTTTGCGATGGCACGCGCCAGGACAGTATACCGATTTACTCGTGATTTAACTAAAGAATCTTATAACTTTTTTTATGAATGAGACTGTTAATCTATAGTGACTGACAAAACAAAGAAAAATTCGTCATCCCTATCTTATCTTAACTTATCTTATATATTTATAAAAATCAATTGCTGTTAGTAAGTCTCGCTATAACTCCAGAACGGCTGAACGGATTTAGCTTATCTTGGTCTCGTGTTTCTGGAGGTCTAGGGAAGGTGAGAAAAATCTTATATCATAAAAATCAATAAGTAATATTAATATGTAGGTGTATACATGTACGTATTTAAAATTATTTGTTGCGCACTTCTACCCATTCCACAATGTTTCATTACCTAGGGTTTATTGGTAGGAAATTCACATTTGAATTAAGTTCGCCTGTGTACTGTTTCCTATTTGTAAATTGTTTATGTAAGTGTTTTGTGTACAATAAAGAATAAGAATAGAATAAGAATCAATTGCTGTTCGTTACTCTCGCTATAACTCGAGAACGGGTGGACTGATTTGACTAATTTTGGTCTTAAAGTATTTAAACAAGTCTAAACACAGTTTAAAGTTGAGCAGCGGTGGCGCCACGGTACGAGCCTCGCCTTTGAAATATAAGGTCGCGGCCGTGCGGGTTCGAATCCCAGTCGCGCCCACACATCTTTATGTGAATTGTTTCATCACCGCTGCTCAATATTGGTGAAGGAAAACATCGTGAGGAAACCGGCATGTCTAAGAACTAATCATTCGACGACATGTGACATCCACCAAACCGCACTTGGCCAGCGTGTGTGGATTAAGGCCTAAACTCTCTCAACTCGTAAGATAGATGAGAGAAGACCCGTACCCAGCAGTGGGACACTGAAAAGGGTTGAAGTGAAAGACAGTTTAAATAGTGAGAAATACGCGGTATGAAGTTCGCCGGGGCAGCTTGATCTATATATATAAAAATCAATGCCACTTTTCGTTGTAATTTTATAACTCAAAAACGGGCTTACCTATTCAAACCAAATGTTCAGGCATTGTTCGGACTCTTTAGTAGATGGTTTGTGTGAAGTTTTCACAAAATCGGTTGAGCGGTTCTTTATTTATCACAATTTTTTGTAAATTGTTGAGTGGGCTATAGCTACCCGGGCGAAGCTGGGGCGGGCCGCTAGATATGTTATAAAAACTATTTTATCCAAAACTAAATACTTTGATCCCGTGTTGGGTTACTTTATGAATTCTTCTCTCATGTCAAAAATGAAGGTTTACTGTCATAGAATTTTATAACAACTATCTCACATTCTTTGCACGTTCCAGGTGAAGTCGCCCTATAAAGAAATGGGGTAAGGCAAGGACGAATAAAATTTCTTTCATGACAAACTTGTGAAATATTAAGTTATTTATTTGGTAAGGTATCAGTTACAATTTACGCTATGTTCACACAGAGACATGTCGGACCTGATTATTTACTAACTTCTGAAAAAAGGTGGAGGTTCTTTTTTTATTTTTTTATCTTAAAAATTGACTTGCCTAGTGCAAGTGCCTGATGTGAAGCAATGATGCAATTTACGATGGAACGCGCTTACCCAGTAAATTCCGATTCACTCGTGACTCGAAGACCGGCAGATTATAGCTATCGGGAAACATAGATGCCGGCAGCGAATTCCACAACTTGGCAGTTCATACAATGAAAGTGGAAGCAAAGCGATTTGTGGGTACCCGTGGAATTCTGTAGTTGCGCCAGCCTAGTATACCGATTCACTCGTAATTACGAATGATTATCGGTGAGAAGGTGGCAGCGGAATGAGCCTTCATATGGTTAGAAACCTTAGAGGACAACAATTCCGATCAATTTTTTTCGTTAATTAAAATTTATTTATTAATTAATTAATTTGGTTCGTTCTATATTCAGTAGTAAATATGTACATATTTACATGGGACCTAACTCACCACCGCTATCCTACCACTGCTACTTCCGTATGCCAAGATCAATAGCGGTGCCGTGAAGACTCGGGAATAGAACCCGGCCAAGTGCCGGGACACTAAAACTGTCTTGGATCCCGGACGAATTTTATCAGAAAGACTCCTCCTAAGTAGGAATTTTAGATTATCTAATCCCCCCCCCCCCCCCCCCCCTCGGATGTATTGTTTTTTTATGTATGTTCACCGATTACTCCGTTGACGAATCGGTCCACAATCGATTGTGGACCAATTTTAAAATCTTTTCTCGATTGAAAGAATTTACTCCCGAGTTGTTAAAAGTCTTAATAGCAGCTCAAAGTTTGGAATTGTGCCCGGAGAGCGGTAATAGGCTCACCTTCTGTTACGTATGGGACCATAATATAGCCTGCGTAAAGTGGGTGGTATTCACCTCTGCCTACATCTCCAGAAACCACAGGTGTGACCATGTATTATGTTGTGAATACCTTTCATAGATTCAACCGCTTTAGGACGTGACACAGCTGCTACATACACGGCAGCAGTTTCACTAAAACAAGTGCTGTTTCTCAAACAATCTCTGGTTTTCCATGCATTCAGCTATTGCTTTCCATCAACAATTAATTGAGCAGACATGCTATTCTGCCGTAATAAGTAGAAAAATGCATTTGACATTTTTTTAAGCTCAAATGATTAAAATACCTGTAGATAGGTAGGTACCTACCTCTTTTTTTACTGATTGCCACAATGCTTATTTTTTTTTATTCTTGAATAGGCTGGCCCTTGACTACAACTTACCTGATGATAAGCAGTGATGTAGTCCACGATGCGACGCGCCAGCCCAATGTACCGATTCTTTCGTGATTACGAATGACTTTTGGTGAGAAGATGGCAGTGAAATGAGGGTCCTTAAGGTTGAAACCATAAAGGAGCTACAATTTCGACCCACCCTCTTAAATGGTGTTACCAGACATCGCACCGGAACACGGCAAGGCCGCTTGGCGGTGCGGCTTTGTCTGATGGGTGGTCACTAACCACGGCCGAAGCCTACCACCAATTAATTAGAACCAGTAAACCAGTTGTTTGTCACCTGATTTGTTCCACCCGGGGACCACGTGTGGGGATACAGATAAAAAGATAAAAGATGCACTCCCACGGACGAAAGTGACTCAATCCCCAAAAGTACCTAAGCCTACCTACCTAATAAAAAATAAAAATAAAAGTTTAACTTTACTTTTTTCTTAATTATTTTTTTGTTAAGAAACAAATGTTAGAACCTATAGCTAACCTCGGCAGTATTCAACTATTATAAGATTTTTGAGTAACTAACGAGTGTCAGAAGGAGAGACAATGGGTAGGTGTTTTCTTTAATTTTTGCTTTGCTTTGACGAATATGATAGTACTGAACCATTGGTTTTTATGTTGTACTTACTTTTAAATTTTATTACGAAATAAATATTATTCCCAACAGCCAACCAGAATATCTACCAATATTAAGTCACTCCCTCTATTCCTCGCCCATTACCTCCATCAGCCCTAGGGCTAAAGAAAATATTAGCCGCACCGTAAAATGACATCAGCGCAGCGCACACGCTGAACGAAATCTCGTTACTTCTCAATTTGAATATCGGCCAATCAACGTTCGACGCCGCGGCCGGTGCGACCCCTTCCCGATTCAATTATTTTATTTTTAGCGCTCGCAACACTCAAAAAATTTGTGTTCGTTTTTAGAATGTGACGTGTGACGTTAGCGTGCTCGCTTTTTTTATTTACCTATTTGCTTTTGTCGAGCTACGATTTTTAGTGTAACGTGTCAATTTTAGATTTTTCGTTTCTAAAAATACATATATTTTTTAGTTTATTTCTTATCCAAACTGAAATTTCATAGTTCTAAATTCATTACTGTTTCTAAGAGAATTGCAAAATCGTGTTTAGTCCAAAAAACTTCAAAAGAAAGTTGTCAAAAGCATAATGTCGTAAACATTTTTAATAATAAATAGAGCCTTTATTCCGATCCATATTACAACTATAGGTATGAAAAAAAAACAATAAATAAACAAAAATATTGTAAAATTTCAACAAATCCCTCGTCAAGGCTAAATTGCAAAGCCTCCAGCGTCACTGCATGGTTGCTAGTCTTTCGGTCTTCTATCAGTTACACTTTGAAATTGCATAGTCTTATTCCTCCATCCCCGTTTTAGCAGACATATAGCGGCTATGCGCCACCGATATACGGTGGAAATTCCACTAGTAACTTCGCAAAAAACCTAAATCTAGTATTTTATTTCAATTTTACGTATTTTCTGAATGTCTGTTTGCCAATAGGTAAAGGCTTCCTCCAATCTTTTTCACTCATATCTTTCTTGAGCAACTCTGTTCCATGTGACGCCTTACACTTTTTTTATGTGGTCATCTCATCTTTTTTTGTGGACCCATTTTTCTTTTACTTTCTCTAAGATCTTGTGTCACTATTTTGCTTCATTTATATTTTCCTTACATCGTTCTGTTTTTAACAAACCAATAAATTGTACTGGCCTGAGGCAAATGCCTATTTCACGTGAAATTGGAATTACAGAAGATTAGGTGAAATATGGCACGTGGAAATAAAGAAGCTACATACATAGGTATATTATGTTAGAAATTCTCGGCATATATAATTTCCGTTGAATGGGAAGTAAATACATGTGAACATTTTCAACTATTTTGAGGTAAGCAGCGGTAGCAGAGCGGTATTGGCCTCGCCTTTGTAATATAAGATCGCGGGATCGACTCAAGACGTGCCAACACATCTTTGTGTGAATTGTTCGTCGTGTTTGAATCGCCGCTGCTCAGTATCAGTGAAGTAAAACATCTTAAAGAAACCGGTTGGTTTATAAACTAATCATTCAAAGCCATGTGACATCCACCAACCCGCACTTGGCCAGCGTGTGAGGATTAAGGCCTAAACTCTTTCAACTCGTATGATTGTTGAGAGAAGACCCGTGCCTAGCAGTAGGACACTAAAAAGGTTGACGTTCGTTTCTGCAAGATGGTGAAGTGACATAAGGTGCCTACAGATAAACACGAAGAACCCCTAAAGGAACAACTATTCCAACCCTTGAATGATGCCACCAGACCCAATATGTGTAATTAAAATGAAATTCTTAACATAGTAACAAACTCATTACAATAATGTATTGAAATATTCAAACAACGTTAAGCACATACTTTTGTGTTGTTTTGTGTTTCTGAATAATTTTGTGAAATCATCGAAAGTTTGATATTAATGTATGAATGTGAAGTAACTTTACCCCACATGGACGTGAATTTCAATGAGTTTTAGATATTCACAAGTTTACTACCTTTTTAACGCAGTTTCACTCGCAAAAAGTATTTCAATATATGCATCCACGTAGTTTCAACTTACTTGCATCTCTGCGAGGCATTTTAGACCGTAATCTACACATGCTGGCCTAGTCGGGTTGGTGGATGGTACATGAATTCGAATGATTAGTCCTTAGATATGCCGGTTTAGGTAACTTAATATTTACTTCTTTTAGACTTATTCTATAGTTCGTCCTATCGGAAAGTAGATGTTCATAACAGGCGGTGGCGGTGAGGGCTATCCTCACCCAGTTCGAACTTATCTCTAATAACTCTAAATAATATTAATATAATAAGATAAAAACAAAACTAAAACTAATCACATAACCAAAAATAAAATTGGATGATACAAATGAAACTCTAAATTAAAAATTTAATAACTTATTTTTTTTTAGTAATTGTAATTCATCTTTCAAACAAAAAAAGTATTTCGAAATTGGTCCATCCGTTCGGGAGCTACGATGCCACAGACAGACACATACATATAAACTCGTCAAACTTATAACATTCCATAATTTTTTCATCGACAGCTAAAACAAAATCGCACGAACTCCTAGCGGCCAGCGTACACGTGAACTTGGCATATCTACAGCGCCCTCAGCCGCCAATCGCGTGTGCAGTCTGAACAAGCACTAATATTCACTACTGTTCAGTTAAATTGCCATTTAAAATTCTCATTTGCTTTTTGATCGTCTTTTATACTCAAGGTCTAGTCTTTGACAGGCCGGTGGCGTGGTCGTGGATTCGATTCCCACCCAAACATTTGAGTCTTGTCTTGTCTGTTTGTCTAGTGTCTGGGTGTAATTATCTATATTTATGTATGTATTTAGAAAAGAAATGTATTACATGTAGTATATTACCAGTTATCTAGTTTCCATAGTACAAGCTCTGCTTAGTTTAGGATCAGATGACCGTGTGTGTCAATGTACCGCTATTATTATTATGTACCAATCACCTAGTCACTACACCTTATTCCAGACTAAACTTTACCCATCTACACACTCAAAGATCACGTCCTAAACAACTTTGTATAGCCTAAAGCATTCCGGAAATCTCTCGGAATCGTCATCCATTGAGTTTGAGCCTGAAGGCACTCGAAACAAGGACTATCTTTAATCGGACTTCCTTGCAAATATTTATTGTACAGAAATGATTGTAAATACAAATTTGTAGCTTAAATTATATTTTGCGTAATCGTCTTACTAAAGAGTGTCGTTCATAGATTTATTATGTCAAGATTCAATTTAATTCAAGGTGTAAGGTGAATTTGATCGAAGATAAGTCCGTTCTCTTACAATGCTTATCAAAACCAATGACTTAAGCTATTTAGTAACTTGCCTTTATTAATTTTTCTGGGAGAAATCCTTTATGGATCCCTTCGCCCCGAGTGGGTGCAGGGCAGGGGGTATGTGGGACTCCCTAAGGGTACCCATTGAAACCCCCCAGGTGTTTCATCACACTTAAGCCAGAGGTCACGGAACCACGTGATACTTCCGCAACCCCGGGCTAGTGAGGCCCCTGGACCTATTTAAGGAAGCTGGAAGAGGGCATTCTGTGCCCTCCACCCGGTCGCCCGCCGTTCGCGTCTTCTTTAGTAATTGGCCTTAGGTTAAGTTCACCTATTTTTATTTAAAAACCAACCATGTCGCAGCGAACTTTGTACCGCGTATTTCTCATCTTAAAACCTTAAGATTAAATTTAGCAAAATTGGTTAACTATGAAAATTTACGAGGGAACAAACTTGTACTTATTACACAAATGTCAAGCACCCCTCTTTTTCGTCGTGGTTTAAAATATAGCTTTCAGAATATGGCAGTAACATTCGAATCGACCACAGATTTACCTGTACCAAAGACATTATACAAACATTTTAGTGATATTACAAACAAGCATTTGTATTATTAGATTACGTCTTAGAACAAGCTGTGTTTGTTGTCTGTCAGGAACTGTGTCAACTAAGACCGATGGATAAGCCTACCGTGAATATACATATGTAACATTAAAGAAGATTGTGAATAGCTGCAATGCAATATTCTAGATTCTTCTATTAGAGACATAACACTACGATGACGTGACGATCTCTGCAAGTTGGCTGGTAAGAGCTGGATGAGAGTAACCGGATCTTGCTCAGCGGTGTGCTTTGACCACAACTAGCCTAATGTGATACAATGATTTAGTCTACGGCAAAACGCGCTTACCCGATAAAAACCTATACACTCATGACTTGAAGACAGCTAGATTATAGCTATTGGGAAATATAGATGCCGGCAGCAAACTCAAATTGGCAGTTCGCACAATGAAAGTGGGAGCAAAGCGCTTGATACGTACCCGCGGAATTTCCACCATATATCGCTGGCGCATAACCGTACATCTACTTGTCCGATGAAAGAACGAGGATAGGGGAAATAAGGAAGATAAGATAATGATGATGAAGAATATTACTGCCACGCTACCTGCTCGTCAACTATCTAAACTATCTAAACAATTTCGAGTTAATCAAATGTTAATGAGTAAATCTAAAGGAGAGGTCAAAAGTGGGCTAGAATTTTGAACACCAATGTGATATACCTCATTGGAAAGCTTATTTAATAAGCTGTTAGAATTTAACTAAACACGAATTTTAGGAGCAACCATTTTTGTAAAAATCAAAAAAATGTAATAGAAAAACAAAACGCACATTACCTTTAATTATCCGTTTCCTAAGCAGTATAAATATTGCAATCACGTCAACAATTGCATTCTGTTACAGTACTTTTCTCTTGTAATATTATTCTAGCTGTAGCTTAATGTAATTATGACGAAAAATGTTTGTTATCTTATTAGTGTAATAACAAAACGCGTGGAAAAAAATATAATTACGGGAAACGTCATGATGTCATTGTCATTGATCAGTTTGATTGACAGCGTCGAAATAATTTTGATTTTTTTGGTTGCTCAATTGACATTTGACCATGGGGTTGCCACTTGCAATAATCATAATATTGCATTAAGGATTCTTATTTTCAATTTCAATTTTTAAAAAAACGGGGGGGTGTAAAATTATTTTAAATACACCAAAAAATTTAATTAATTATGCTCTATTAACCTATGTAACTCAGATTGCTGTTCAAATTTACAATTATTTTAATCCCAGGCTCTATACATTTTTTGAACGTCTCCTTTATGTGTACTGTAAATGAAAATTTCAGTTGGTCATATAGATAAGTGCATTGCCAACCTACCGTTCCATCCATTTAAACGTGATCCACTTAAACTAAATAAACTTAAATAACTATCTAAGCGTTATAAGAGATAATTAAACTAACATAATTACCTTTGCAATGTAATTATTCTCTTTAATAGTGCAATGAATTTGCTACTTTGTATCTTGTACTGTAGAATAATACCGCAGTTGGTTTATAGTATCTTTCGTACTTCCTGACTGTATTTTGGCTTAGCACTATCTATAAATTCAAAGCCGCTTAATACGCTTAGCACGAGATCATCAATACGGAAAAAGTTTTAGAAATGCAAGAGGAAGATGGTGAACCCTACCCAGTCCTCCACCAGAAGTAGGTACGGTGAACGTAGAATAATGTGAAGTGTCAGGATGGTCTTTTATATTAACTTACCCACTTATTTATGCGAACTCAGTGAGTAACTGCTAGCCTTACCTACCTAATATCTTATCATTTAAACAGTAACCCCCAGAGTACCCTACCTACCCAATATTAAACTATTATGGGTTCCCAGGGATTCAGTAAGTAAAACTATGATAAAAGGTGGATTAGCCGCGCACACGACCGCTCTACTTGGCTCTCGTAATTTGATCTACTGATTCGCCAGCGGACGTCTAACTCGCACGGGGTCCAGCGATATATTAATTTAAATGGTTACAGTTAATACAGACAAAGAACAATATACATAATCATAAAGCTATACATTAAAACATTCATTCAGTCGAACAGCTCCGCGATGCCACCCATCACACGTGACAGATGACGTTGAGCCGGTCCAAACTCACCATGACCGACAACAGAAATACTATCTTGAACTTGTCAAAATACGTTTTCTGCGTTCAAAACATTTTGTATAAAGAAAATAAAATGCTAGAAATATAATAAAATGTATTGGAAACAGAATAGGTAAAATAATTTGTAGTTTTATATGGATTTTAACTTGATATAAAATTACTTTATAACGGATTTTATCGCGGTTTATTTTAGATTTTTATGTCCCGACGTTTTGGTAGTTTCGGACTTCATGGTGACGGGTGGACTCAGTAAATAAAGAAAATGTGCATTTTAACTTATTATCTTGACGTGTTCATAATAATATTCGATTTTTTTTTTCGTATTGATAACTCCATGCTCATGCTCAGAGTATGAAGGATCGAATACGTAATAAAGTATCGACAGTGAATTAAAGTTATCCACAAAGGCTAACGTATTAGTAAACTGAAGTGGCAATTGACCAGCTATAGTACCCGCAGAACGCCTGCCTGCTGTATGAATGTATGAGAGAATGAATGATGCAGTAAAGTTAAAGAGTTTGAAGAAGTGAATGAAGTTATTGCATATGTTAGTGTATGTAAATGTAGAGTGTAGTGCTGTTAGTATAAAGAGTGACAAATGAATCTCACTGTAGAAATATATTGTGAAACAGACAGTTTAGGCGTACCGGGACTTGACCAGATTCAAATCCTAAGACTCTTTACAACGGGATTGCGGTGATGGGTCAAATACCATTATAAAGGTACTCATCAAATGTCAATTTAGACATCTACATACTTACTAGGTATATCCTTCGGATTAAATGAAACACATTTCCTTTGTTCCATTTGAGTCGTAACTTAAACAATCACGCTATCAGCGATAAATATAAAAACTGGGAGATTACAAAAATTCTAAGCTATAAATTTGCGAAAAGTGCGAGTTATGACCACAATAAAATTGGACAAAACAAAAAGTAAATACTAAAGAAACGTGTTGTAAAGTAACAATGAAAAATGGGGGTCTCACGGTCGTTACAATTTTGTCCCTTGCTAACAAAGTTAGAAGTAGCCAGATTTATTGATAGGATCTTTACTGGCGATATCGTATAACAGGGATGGTGAACCATTGGTCCGACTCAATATTGGGTACGCTACCAATTTCAAAGTTTGATAGATGACTCGAATATGAACATTGAAATAAATCTGCTTTGTAATGGATTTTATCGTGATTTATATTTATAATCCTTTCAGGTGCTTGACAGCCCACGTGCTCCGGTAATATTCCAACATGCATTCTACTAAATGCTGTTCGATTCTAAATATTATGTTACTTGTCACTTTCGATTGCAACTATTAATAATGTCGGAACTACAAACAGGCTACTTTTCAGTACGGCCTAATAAAGTTTTATGGTTAATTTTTTTTATTCTTCGACAGGCTGGCGCTTGACTACAACTTGCCGGATGATAAGCAATGATGTATATACGATGGAACGCGCCAGCCCAGTACACCTATTCACTCGTGATTAAGAATGATCATTGGTGAGTAGGTGGCAGTGGAATAAGCCTCTTTAAGGTTAGAAACCTTAAAGGAGCAACAATTCCGACCCACCCTATCTGCATGGTGTCACCAGACATCGCACCGGAACACGGCAAGGCCGCTTGGTGGCGCGGCCTTTTCAGGTGGGTGGTGACTAACCACGATTGTCACCTGATTTGCACCACCCGGGAACCACGTGTGGGGATTCAATTAAAGGTGTACACACCCACAGACGAAGGTGACTCAGCTTCAAAAGGGAATTAATGGGATGATCTTACAACATCTGGTTTTAAAACTGAATAACTACGATAGTGAGTATTTAGAAAAATTTTAAATTCCAAATTATTCACAGCTGGCTATTTGCTAGTTCGTAGATATTTTAAGACCTTGGGTGCAATAAAACGAACATCGCCTAAATATAGTTCCAACTTTGTTTATAGCTGCAGTTGTTTGAACCTCTCAAACGTGTCATGCACCTATGGGGTACATAACACATTCATAGTACTATTTTATTATAGCGCGGACTCGTGCAAGTCAAAGGACATTGTAAGTCAAAAATATTTACGCAATTGACCCATAATGAGATGAACGACAACATTTAAAAGTAGATATTTAGATGTAGATTCTATTTCAGACATTCTACAGGTAATTAGATATTCATTCATTCATTCATTCATTTATTGAAACAGTGTTTTTTTAAACTTACGCGAATATCACACATTGACATGAAACAACTTTTTGACAGATTTTATCGCGGTTTATTTTAGATTTTTGTATACCGACGTTTTAAAGTCTTTTTAGACTTCAGTTTGGACGTCTAATACCTCAGTCCACCCGTGACCGCTAAGTCTGAAAAGGCTTTGAACAGTCGCGATAAAAAAATCTAAAATAAACCACGATAAAATCCAAGTTGTTTTATTTAATTGAAACGTATTTTATTGCTATAGATTGCGAAATGAAGCAAAAATTATGACGCCACATCTATTTGCTCTTTAATTTCTTGATAATAAATAGCACGATAATTTAAAGGTTCGCTACCCCTGTTATGTAGGTTAAACGACATGGAGTTAGGTATTGAAACAGTTTTACTACCACTATTTGCTATCTCATAAACTTACTTGCTACCTGTATCGAGGTGCTTGCATTGTAATTTCCTATTTTAGATAACATAGCTCATTCATGCCTGTATAACCTGAAGGTGTTTATCTTGCTACGGGCCCGATTAGGAATAAACGAACAAAAAATCATGGATCTCTGAGAATAAGCCGTTGGCAGAGGTGAATGTCACCTACATTTCATGCCACTGCATGCTTTCATTTCATCGTGAGGCAACCAGCACGTCTAAGAACCCCTCACTTAGACAGCGTGTGTGGATCAAGGCCTAAACTCTCTCAACTCGTAAAATAGTTCAGCGAAGACCCGTGCCCAGCCCTGGGATACTAAAAAGGGTTAAAAAGATATATCCTCTTACCTCTATTTTTATTTGTGAGGCTGCTCTTGTAAAACATACCTAAGATTCTAAGCATTCGTGTTGTCATTGTGAGTTTTGACCGAGTCAACGACACATCAAATCAGGTCTGACAGTTGACACTGCTGTTCGAGTAAAGAAGTGTAGTCTTTGGTATAGCTTTAAGATTATGGTAATGTTCTTTGTTTTTTATTAATATATTGTTGGTCCTCGTGTGAGTCACCCCTAGTTTCCACTGCACAAGAAAACATGTTGCAAGTACTATCTCTATCGTTTAGAGATGAGTAGAAAGAGATAAACTATGCTTGTATCATGTTTTGTTGTGTATTGTATACGCCTAGTCCGCTGGCGAATCAGCTGACGAATGAAAAGACCAACGTGAGACTCCAAATAGAGCAGTCGAGTGCGCGGCTAACCCACCTTTTATCTTGGTTTTACTTACTGCAGCAACCTAGGAACCCATAACAGTTAATAATGGGGTAGCTAAGGTAACCTGAGCGTTACCGTTTATACGATAGATAATATGTAGGTGCTTGTCAGTGTTACTATTCATCCATTATTATATGAACTAATCTATATAAATATATATATATATATATATATATATATATATATATATATTGTCACGAGATCACGCGTGAACGGCTGGACCGATTTCGCTAATTCTTTTTTAAAATATTCCTTTAAGTACGAGGATGGTTCTTACGCAGAGAAAAAAAGAAAATTTAGAAAGCGAAGAAGTGCCGAAAACCGGGTTAGATACCTATTATTTATTATTGGTTAGTACCCGGTAGGTCTGAGACCCGGTAGATAGCACTGCTTTACCGGGCAGAACGACGTCTGCCGGGTCCACTAGTTTAATATAAAATAACATCTTGATACATTGCTTATAGTTTTCCCGTTTATCGAACCTTTTTCTGAATAAGGTTCCTTTCGTTTGCACCCCATCTTATACTCCTGCCTTTTAAAATGCCCTAGAGCTTTTACCTACACGTGTTTTGCGGTTAATCCCCCTTACATTAGATTACCATACATCAATAAATGTCATTTCAAACTCAATACTGATACCGTCAAACGCAAATCGTCACCCGTCGGCTGATTGGCCATTATGCAAATCAATCTACATCGCCCTCTGCAGTACCTTGAATATTTTACAGGATTACTTACTACAGGGATAGTTAACATTGCACCCTGACATGCTTTCATAAAGCGATTTTTCTCATTTTTAGGCCCATTTTTATATAATAGAATTAACAAAGAAATAAGTATTTACAGGTCGAATCAATTTAGATGTAAGGAATTATTATATAAATACCTTAAAGACCAAACATACACTTCTACTGAAGAAATGTTATTAGTTAGTAAATAAGAGTTGGTAAAATAAGTAAATATATTTAATAGATTATATAAATTTAATTATATGATAACTTTTTATAATATTGATAATTTTTGTAATATGTACTATATAAATTAGTAAAGAAGCAATATTAGCCTGAGACACAGGGGTTCACCCTAGTTCAGGTATATACATAACTCTGTTTTTATTTTATAGTTAGTTTTAATCTCATGTTGTACCTTTTATTATTTATTATTATTATTATTGTTATAATACCGGCGCCAGTCCAATCACTCAAAATAGGCAAACGTACATACAAGACGTCGATTTGCCAAAAACAAGTACGCTACAAACTATACTTAATTACCTAGCAGCATGAACGACAATATATTTTGGTAAGTTTAGATATTTCAACGAACCCGTAGAGTTCCGATCATCAGATACACCCCCTTCTTCATGCATCTAGGTGGAACACAAAACAACCACAGGTAGCTAAGCAAGTCTTAGATACCTAATTATTCTAGTACCTCCCTAATCACAAATGTTCACAAAATGTTTGGATGGAAACGGAGGCTTTTTTGTGAGATTAAACTGACCTCACCGCCATTGTCTCTTGACGTAACAATTACAATCACAGACAAGCAACTTGCATGACATTGACGTCTTCTAACTTTGAATGCAATCAAAAGGTACTAAAGTGACATCCAACCGTCTGTTTAGGCGACAGCTTGCTACGTTTACAGATTACGCGTTGCGACATATATATTATACCAAAATATATTATCATTCATGCTGCTGGCATGTGTATCCCAACCAACGATAGGCACAGTTACATATTATTTTTGAGGAAAAATAATCGGCTATAAATATATCAAGGAAACCAAGAAAAAGGAAAGGCGTAGCTTAAGGTCGGAATGTTAAGCAAAATACAGCTGATCCTTTCTTCAGCATCAGTGAGCAAAAAAATCGATTCTACATATCCCTGTTACGTGGCCATAAAACAAGAGAGATCATCATCAAAACATTCTTTTTTAACTTGCCTATACTGTCCTTGTGCTGAGCTAAACGCGAAAGATTATAAGAATGTATGTAATAATATAGTGGGATATTAACACACACGGCCATCTGATCCCAAACTAAGCAGAGCTTTTACTGTAGAAACCAGATAACTGGTAATATACTACATAATTCTTTGTTTTGTAAATACATACTTAAATATTAATAATAATAATAAATAAATATTTTTGGGACATTAACACACACGGTCATATGGTCCCAAGCTAAGCAGAGCTTGTGCTATGGAAACCAGTTAACTGGTATATACTATACATATAATACTTTTCTTTTGTAAATATATACATATAATAGATATTTACACCCAGACTCGACACAAACACAAATGTTCATCATTAATGTTTGTCTCGGGTGGGAATCGAACCCACGACCTGCGGCGTGAAAAGCAAGTATCTTACCGACCACGCCACCGGCCCGTCAAATAAAAAAAATATAAAATAAAATATAGATAATAACACCCAGAGACAAGACGTGTTCATCACACAAATGTCTGACTTGGGTAGGAATCGAGCCCACAACCTGCGACGTGCGACCACTATGCATCGGCCCCTTATGGATATAAGTTGGTTACTACTAGACGAAATCGTATGAAATTTGGCACAAAGGTAGATTATAGTCTGAAATAACACATAGGCTTTTTATCCCAATAAGTACCGTGCGACCGAAGCTGTGGGTGGAAGCTTGTATAATGATAAAAACAGTGTTGTAGGTCGCCTCTGGTAGGTACTCACAGCATTTACTGAGCAATGACCACGTGTGACACTGATGGGTCACACTGTTACTCTTTGTATTTCTAATTTAACTATTTTATTTGTTTTTTTACGTATTTTTTTTGACGACCTCGGTAGTCGAGCGGTGTAAGCGGGTTCGATTCCCGCCCCGGACAAAATCTGTGTAACAGCAAAAAATTGTTTTGGTGTCTGGTTGTTGAGGAAATACCCTCCGTGCCTCGGAGAGCACGTTAAGCTGTCGGTCCCGGTTGTCATTTAACACATCTATGACAATCGTTACATGTAGTCAGAAGCCAATATAATCTGACACCTGGTCTAACCATCTCGGCTACTGGTTCCCTACGGGTTTCGAGGTCTGATGGTAGTCGCTCGTATAATTCTGGTAGCTAGCCGCATCAGGTTAGACTGGGAGCCGACCCCAATAGAAATGGGAAAAAGGCAAGGGGAATGATGATGATGTATTTGTTTTGTTGATGTCAAATAAATATTAAAAGTGTTATATGGGCTTATGTTTGTCTATGCCATCTGTGGTTATTATTATTATTTATTGTATACAAAACACTCACACAAACAATTAATAAATAGGAAAGAGCACATGTACACAGGCGAGCTTAATTGAAATGTGAATTTTCTACCAGCAAACCCAAGGTAAAGACACATTGTGGTGAAGGTTTATAGTTTTGAAAAAGGAATGTCATCTCTAAATGATTTTTCTATAATGGCATTTTAAACTTGGCAACTAGAAATTTATGGTTGTCGATAATTCTTACTCTATTAAATGTCCAAGTTCAATAATTTTCCTTTTTTTTTCTTCTAATGTTAAGTCGCTTATTCTACGGCTCCAACATAAAGAATACACAGAACTTGATTTATCTAAAGAAACCATTGTCTGAACAATTTACAGCGTCCGTTTTGGAATACCACGATTATATATCAAGGTCCCTTGTTTACGGGGATCAACAGGGATAAAATTTGTTTTATTTACGATTACCTACAATCGTGTTTCAGATTTGGTCAGTATTTTTATCATAATATATACATTCATACTAGCCGCCCCAGCGAACTTCGTACCGCGTATTACCTACTAATAAAAAAAATTTACCCATAAGTGATAAGGGGTGTTCACACTTAATATTTTTTTTGGGGACGTATTACATTAGTAATACGCGGTACGAAGTTCGCTGGGGCGGCCAGTATCTAAATAAAATAAAGATATTATTATTATTATTAAATAGGATAGCGCGCAGCCGACCACCCGCGACTAGACGTTTAGTGGAAATAAGGTCTTCACTCCAACCATTTTTAGTGTCCCACTGCTGGGCACGGGTCTTCTATCAACTATTTTACGAGTTGAGTGAGTTCAGGCCTTAATCCACACACGCTGGCCACGTGCGGATTGGTGGATGTCACATGTCTTCGAATAATTAGTTCTAAGACATGCCGAATTCCTCACGATGTTTTCCTTCGCCGATATTGAGCAGCGGTGATGATACAACTCACACAAAGATGAGTGGGCACCCGCGACCTTATATTTCTAAGGCGAGGCTCGTACCGCTGTACCACCACTGTCCTTATTAGAAATAAGGTCTTAGCCGTCATAAAATTAAATCCTAACGTAAGCCGAGAGTCGAGAGTCACAAACCCGTTACAGTGGTATCTGATGTCACAAAAGTTTTTTCTTAACAAGTAGAAACTTGTAACAAGCATCAAAGAGCAACACTATGCGACATCGTTATCTTTTTAACCCTCTTTATAACGGCGGTAACTCGAGCTTTGAAGCTTTGTAAGTTTGTTTGTCCATTGTTAGTACATGCCAGCATTTTTTAAAGGAAATCGATCATAAAGCTGTTTTTTGACTTGCAATATCTATCTACATAATATGGAGATGAATATTGTAAATCAAAAAACAGATATATATATATTAATATTATATCTCGCATATTATTAGATACGAGAAAAATGTAGCCTATGTGCTGTTGCCAGATTATAATCTCTGTTCCAAATTTTGTAGAAATCAAAGTTGAAAGAGTAACAAACAAACAAACACATACAAATTTATCGCTTCACATCATCACAACTTTCGCATTGATAATTAAGTAGGAAGGATTCTTCAGTGAGCAGCGGTGGAGCAGCGGTACGGGCCTCGCCTTAGAAAAATAAGGTCGCGGGTCCGAATCCTGGTCTTTGTGTGAAATATTATATCTTCGCTGTTCAATATCGATGAAGGAAAACATCGTGAGGAAACCGGCATGTCTAATAACTAATCATTCGAGGACGTGTGACATCCGCCAACCCGGACTTGGCCAGCGTGTGTGGATTAAGTCCTAAACTCTCTCAACTCATAAGATAGTTGAGAGGAGACCCGTGCCCAGCCCGTATCAGGTCTAAATGTGCATTAAGGAAAATGTAAAGGGGAAAATCATATAACTAAATATTAGTTATCATCTCTGTGGAAGGAAGTTAGATTTGCATAAAGTAGAAACTCGAACGCAACAATCAAGCGAGATTGTCACACGTAACTTTGCGTGACACCTCGGGGGTGACACATGTCACAAACTAAGTTGGTGTGAACTCAGCTTTAGAATCTGTTCTTGAATATATTGTGTATTTAAGTTGAGTTGAAGATTATTAAATTAGAGTTAAAATGTGGAGTGTGATGTGTTATTTCACATAGTGCTCACGCCTTTGTTAACCGATGGTGTAGGAAGCGGTAAACATCACCATTTTACCATCTATATTTAAAAAAAAATGTACCTCTCTTCTTCTTCGCCGTTACACTCTTGACAGAGTGGTCGTGTTGTGAATGAATAAATAAATAAATAAATAAATGTTGTATTGGAGGGGGCATATTTAATACGCCTCACGACGTCTCGCCATCTCTCCCTGCTTGAGGCCATCGCACTGCACTCATTTTTGTACCTACCAACTAAAGCCGATCATTATCAACATATTATATTATTGTTATTGCTAGACATTAAAAAATAAAAACTTGATCAAAAACTGGTTTTATTTAAAAAAAAGATTTCAAAAATGAAATCACAAAAAAAATATCTTATGATAGGCTTGCGCTTGACTATAACTTGCCTGATAAGCAATTATGTAGTCCACGACGGAATGCGCTTACCCAGTAAATACCGATTCACTTGTGACTTAAAGTCAGGCAGATTAAAGCTTATGGCAGTTCACACAATAAAAGTGGGAGGAAAGCGCTTTGTGCGTGCCCGTGGACTTTGGACCATATGTCAGTGGCGCATAGCCATACCGACGAAAGAACGAGAAAGGAGGAAAAAGATTATGTAATTCCATCGCAAGATACCGAATGTATCCGATAAAAGACCGAAAGACTATCAACTAAGCGGCGGTGCTCTAGGCTTTGCTATTGACGAGGAATTCGTTGCCAATAAACCTTTTGGCACGACCTTCATTAGACTCCAACGCCTCGAGTTGGTATTTAGCTGACTCATTCCAAAGGTGCGATCTGTACTCCATGTATGAACGAACTTATGCTTGATATAACTCGTCTTCTTCAACCCTTTTTAGTGTCCCACTGCTGGGCACGGGTCTTCTCTCAACTACCTTATGAGTTGAGAGAGTTTAGGCCTTAATCCACACACGCTAGCCAAGTGCGGGTTGGTGGATGGTTCAACTATATGATTATACATAATCTATACATGAAGCGCCGCCTAGCGTTTAAGATAAAACTTTTAGAAGGCAGTATGATAATAAATCGTCAAGTTTCACTTCTCGTTGGCAAGTCTTCGTACTAAGATGTCGTATAGCTAGAAGTGACTACGTTTATGTATACTTAAATCGAAACGGGTAAGAAGAAGGCAATACCTAGTACCTAGCTACGATCAGAATTATAGAGAAAAGGTATTCTAGGCTTTCTGTTTCGCAAGCAATTTTTGGCAATTTTAATACTTTATATCTATATTGGCACTACCTAAAAACGTTCCAGTCTTACTACCTACATAAAAAATTGTGTGCTCTTGTAAAATTAAGTTAAATAAACTCATTGTTTCATAAAATAAAAATTTATTTGCATTTATCAAGCAATCTAAGACTACAGTCCACAGTATCACTGCCAGACTAAAAAAATATTCTTTATTTTTTTTAAATCTGAATGCTTTTTATTTGTCAAGTTTCCATTCGGTATCTTTGTTAATCCCAAATAAATTATGTAAGTATTTTTTATAAGAACTTATTTTACAACACTGTGATATCAACGTTGGTGTTGAAACGTAATTAACTTAAAAAAATATATATTAAACCTACTCTATCTTAATTGTCCTAGACCGTAAAGGATGTAGCTTCAGCTAGGTAAACTGACATATTTATTTTGTTACAATATTTTTCCGGCAGTTCTTGGATTATAAATATAATATTATAATAATATAATACAATTATAAATATAGATATTATTATTATAATTTTTTATTACTAATTACTACGTTACTGAACTCTCTGATGTTTTCGGGAGCCTATAGTCAAATAAATGTGTGTCGTTTCTCATTTTACTGTACCCACTCTCTGGTGTTGTTAGGAGCTCGTTGTCTTGTGACTTCATCCACGTCTTTTCTTTGTTCAACTCCGTTATTATTGGAGAAAGTTATGTCCAGCAGTTCAAAGTGTTTACTCAGTGTAATTCAGTTTTAAAATTATCCAAACACGTATTTATATTCGTGATTGCACTATTTAGATAGCCGCTTTACATCTTTGTCATCCTGCCTCGTACCTTATGACTTAGCAACAGCATAAATTAAACAGGCGACGTAATGGGGCAATATTAGAGACAAGCCTGCTTTATTACCATACTTCATGAGCAAGTTTCACTCATGTCCTGCACTTCGATCTTAATACAGTTTTAAACTGAATCGCTTCGTATGTAGGATTAAAATTTATTGGCAAAGTTTTATTAAGATGGTATTTCGATTTTAAAATATTCCAGCGAGATTTTAAAGGAGCTGTGTGTAATGTAAGTTCTTGAGAAATCGAATGGTGAATGTGTATGGTGGCAGCGCCGTAGATGATGTAGTAGGGAATAATAATAATCTAAGCGCCGTGTTTTCGTTTACTGCAGCCAGTCTTAAATGACCGGCCAGGTACGCAAGAACGTACCTATTATAAATGTTTGCGCAAACACAAGTGTACTCTTTGTTCCTTCACTTTCAGAGACCGGTGGGACGGATAGATCGGTACGATTGGTGAAAGATCGGATACGGGACCGACGGCTTAACGTGCTCTTTGAGACACCTCTAAATAGACACTAAATAACCTCAATCCACTTCCGCTATCTCACAGAAAATCACTTGTAATTATGATCAACAAAACTGCTTATTTAAAATTTAAAAAAGTACGATGGTACCACAGTGGCTCGCCGGTCCTCATCTGGCTAGACGTTGAGAAGAGCGCAACATAATGTACATGGTCTACAATTTATGAAAATACTCATGGGACATACGATTGTAAGTATTTTTTGGAAAATAAACCTTAATTTAATAGCAATAATGTTAATTATCCAATAATGTTGTTATCTCTACTAAAATGAAATTATGATTATTTAAAGAGAACATATAGAAACTTCATGGTGGTGATCAGTGTAAGGAAGCTGCTACATAATTGGCTGTGCCATTTACTTTTTTTTTGTTACAAAACCTTTTTCTTTTTAACTATTAAGACCTCTTAGAATCCCTATAGACAATCCCTTTGCCTCTTTAGTTCAAAAGTAGTTTCTAATTGTTAATTTATTCAAATTCAGTTGCAAATTAAAGTTTATTTTATTGTATTAAGTTTAAAGAAGGCTCAGGTGTTTTATCTTATAGTCAATAAACAAACCGCAATGTTACAATACTCGATGGTATTAAATTGAATCAATTTGTACTTGGCATTCGAATTTTATGTTTAGTTTGAAACTTGACAGTGATAGATGTTTTCATAAAGGGCACGGTTTTTCTAGAAGCAATTCATGGCACTTTTTACACCCTGTAACATGTTTTTCATTATTATCATTGGTAGGATTTTATTGTTTCCTACACTTAAACACAGTTTTAATTTGCACTGGTTTTATTGTTAAATCTTAATTTATGAGCAAGTACATAATGCATGACTACAATACCAAACACAAAAAGAGAGAGTAAGCAATGGTGGGAACCAAAGAGCTAGAGAGGTAAACGATTGATAGAGATGTAATCAGTAACGCATTCGATACTGAACAATCATCATTATCTGGACATAGGCCTCTCCTAAAGTACGCCACTGAGCACGACCCGCGGCTTTTCTCACCCAGTTCTTGCCGGCCACCCAGCTGAGATCGTCACTCCACCTAGTCTGAGGGCGTCCTGCGCTGCGTGTGCAAATTCGTTGTCTCCACTCAAAAACTCTTTTACCCCAGCGATTGTCAATTCTTCGGCAGATATGACCGGCCCACTGCCACTTCAGCTTACTAATCCGGACAGCTATGTCGATTACCTTAGTTCTCTGTCGGATCACTTCATAACGTGGTTTTAAACATTATTAATTCTAGAAATATATCAAGCTCCTTTGACGTAACAACTTTTCCAACGTGTTACTAAACACTGTTAGGTTTAGATTATTTAAAGCAGTCATCTTTATGAGCTATTAGAGCGTATCAAATATTCATTGTAACAGCGGTAATGACCCTTCATGTACCCAACTAAGCTTAATTAAGTAAGGCTTACCCTAACAGCTCATTGTTACTGCTCACCTGTTATGAATAACTACTGAATTCGTCTGCAATGTAAATAATAACAGAGAAAATTCACCTCTGCCTATATGTTCGCGACAGACTTAGTGTTTGCGATAGACTTAGACTGTGCCAGACATTATTATCAGAAAGTTAATTGTTATCAGTTATCAGTAAGTTTATTGTTATCAGTAGTTTTTGGTGTTATCAGTAAATTCAGTATTGAAAAATGTGATAGTGCATATCGTAGAACATTTTAACAGTTTTCTTAGAAATATTTTTGTTGTTAAAAATGTTAAAAAAATGTAGGTACTTATATAAAATAAGTACCTTCATCTCGCCAATGTTAATAATAGATTTTGTATTTTCCAAATTTATTAACGTTATTGAAAATAAGTTGTAATTAAACAGTATAAACAGTATGTAATGTATTTTCAGGTAATTTTATAGTAAAATTGTAAAATGTTAAAATTTGTAAGAAAGTTGTATGACGTCGTTAGAAAGTCCGCTATAACTTTGTAAGTTTTAATAAATGAATTATAGTTTTGTGTTTAATTTGTACCTAGATAGGCTATCTATCAATAGGTAGGAGATAGTGAACCTAGGTCTTAGGGTTTGGCAAGTATAACGAGTGAAAGTACTAACTGCACCTAAAGTGCCTAGATTTTGCAGACATTTCTCGTTATACTTGCGAAACCTAGAAACTTAGGTTCAAAACTTTAGGCTTCCTAGATAGGGGGTTAGGTAGGCTTGCTAATAGTGTTCACCGTATAGATCTAGCCCTAATAGTTTAATAGCTAGGAACCAAAATGTACAGTTTTTGAAAAGAAATTAAAGTTAACACAGGAGAGGTTACTGCGGTCGTCGTTACGGTAAAGTTTCGAGGTAGCTAAGCGTACCGCACTATTCGGCGGGCGTAGCACGGCGTAATTGCGATCTACCACTGCAAGAAGTAATGATCAAGCAGTAATCTCAAGTGTGTGCGTATGTTGTCAAGTCGGTGTTTCATTTAGTGTCCCGGTGGCTTTCCCGTAGCGGATAGGAGAACAACGCAGTAGTGGGCAGTATTCCAGGGAGTATAAATCGTCGTCACGAAATCTATGAACACGTAGGTGTTCAGGGCGTCAGCTAGATTTTCATATATTGAATTTTTCCAGCCCGTCCGGAACACTATATCTTAGCATGCTTTTTGGACTGGCGTATGGTCTCTTCAAAATCAAAGTCAAAATGTTTTATTTCTTTGAGATTTTTAATTCTACATGAAATAAGTAAAAAAAGAAAGTTAATTAATATTGTGTTATGTTAGAGCAGCTTAGTCCCAAACAGTTTTAAACACTAAATAGTCCGAAATTTTAGAATAATACTACATAGGGTTAAAATTAAATAGAAACTAATAAAATATATTTTTAAATAAATAATTTATTTTTTAATATTTGCTGACTGTTTATTAAAAATAAAATAAAAATAAAAACTTGTATTTAAAGAATCTTGTATTTCTCTTTTCAAGCTCTTAGATTTGATACCAATAATGTAAGGGTTGTTAAGAAAACGATAAGTCGCCATTTTATACCGTCCGCCATATTGGATTCATTAAGGCGGTATTTATTAAATCTTGTTTTGTCATCAAAACTAAACGTGTATGCAAAATTTCAGCTCGATAGCTTTAGTGGAAGTGGGTGAAATATTTATTGCACATACTACACACAGTTAAATAAAAGGAATATAAAAAAACACCAAGTCTCACAACGCAGTTCTTCCATTACAAAGAACAGTGACATATAAATCGTCGATTAAATGGATAGGAAGGATTTTTTTCAATATATTTGTAACATAACATTATTATGAAAAACGAGTCTAGTGTCAATATTAATTTAAATATACAAATGACACTGAAAATAAATTTTTGAAATATGACATTTTTCCATTTATGATAGCCGCGGTGTTAGTTTACCAATTAAAATAAACTTTGCTATATATGTAATACACTGTTTAGGTTCATGGCAGAAAATACTTTAGCAGCGGCGATTAAACAAATCACACTGAGATTATAAGCCTGAACCTGCGTCCATGTATGTCAAAGTCGAGATCAATACTACTGCTGCTAATATGACAATATTGAGATATTAATCGAAATTATCTTCCATATCTTCCATAATAATCGTCACTAATAAAGTGAAGCATCAGGTGCATTGAATGCAAATCAATTATCATTATTGCAAGTAGAACACCAGTTAATTTGAATCATTCGGTAGTTTATTAAGCCGGGATTACTATAAACAGATAGGCTGGTTTTGGGTAAGTGATTGAATTGGATAGTGCCTAGTCAATAGTCAATAGTCATTTATTCATAATATTAATTATACGTCGTCGCATAAATAATAAATTAAATAATTAATACACATTTAGCAGATTTATCTACATATCGTAGAATATCGTGGGTTCGATTCCCACCCGAGACAAACATTAGTGATGAACATTTGTGTTTGTATCGAGTCTGGGTGTAAATATCTATTATAAGTTTAAATTTACAAAATAAAAGTATTATATGTATACATAGTATATACCAGTTATCTGGTTTCCATAACACAAGCTCTGCTTAGCTTGGGACCAGATGACCGTGTGTGTTAAAGTCCCAGAATATTTATTTATTTATTTATTTATTAATACTATTTTAAAATAAAATATATTAGAATTTACAAAAATCGTCAAAAGTATAAAACGCTATTGTTGGTATGAAAAATAATTCTTTTGTGCTATACAAAATAGGTTTATAGAAAACAAACTCGCTGTAACTGACTCAAGCTGTGATTATACATAAACTACCTTCTACACCATAGGGAAAACAGGCTGAGGCTACAACAGACCACGGCGCAAATTGCGATTTAGAATATGAGCGAATAAAACAAATAATTAAAAATTCACGTCCATGACTACACTGCACGCCGAATACTAATTACTGGTGATATTTAATTTATTTAAGCGATAGAAAAAATAGTAAACACAGCATCGATTACATCAATCTTTCAATAAAATTTAAGCGCATTTGTTAGATAACTTCTCTCTCACTTCAACCCTTTTTAGTGTCCCACTGCTGGGCACGGGTCTTCTCTCAACTATTTTATGAGTTTAGGCCTTAATCAACACACACTGGCCAAGTGCGGGTTGGTGAATGTCACATGTCCTCGAATGATTAGTTCTTAGACATGCCGGTTTCCTCACGAAGTTTTACTTCACCGATCGAACGAACTTCTCTTCATTCTTCTTCGAACTTCTCTCTCATTTGCGTAAAAAGTTCAATAATGGTGCTAAATATGCCGGTAGCTACACTACGCGTAACGTGAACGTCGCCGGATATTTGCCAGTTTTCCGCACACTTCGCTTTTCCAGTCGCATCTCAAACAGCTGGACGCTCTAGCGTCAGCCTAACTTACATTACCCTATTACAAAACAATAAGAATAACTCATCAATGTAATAAAGCTACCACCATGTAGGTAAGGCGGCACACTTAAAAAAGGTCAGGTTTCTATACTATGCTCATGAATATCTAAATATCTGACTAGGAAATTACATGAAAATTTATTCAATAGCGGCAGTATACTAACGGTTTTATTCATAAAAATTTATACCGCGTTACGCACCTTAAATAGTTATCACTACCGGCTATACAGCTGAAATCAATACCTCGGTATTCTGTTCTACAAGAACTATTTATTTATTCTGATAACTATTTATCACCAAATAGCGCATTCATCGCGCGTTATCCATCACCCCGGTACACCAATAATGTCACAAAGTATATATACGACACCAGATTAACCAATTTTCTATTAGCAGAAAAACGTAGTGCCTAGGCGATTAACAAATAGCCAGTTCACCACCCGAGATCGAACACCCCGGTACATTAATAAATAACGTAATAGTGAACGGAATGAAACCAATTTTTTTAGCTAAAAACGTTATCCTACGTACCTAGTTCGCCTATGAATAATTGAGATAGCGGTTACAAACCGACAACTAGTTATCAAAAAGTTATTTATCAAAGACGTTATTGAATATAATAACGTTAAATAGTTACGATATTGCAATATCTCGTAACGATCTATAACTATGACCATCTTTAGATGGGATAACGAGTCAACAATAGAGCCTTGAGATGAGGCATCTTTTTTCTTAGTCGTTCCCTCATTTCTGAGGATCGTGACTGATAGCTGCTCAATCGTTCACCGAGCTGTTTCCATCCGTTTTGCTCCGTAACCTGGTGAAGTGCAGCGCTAATAGGGATTTTCACATTTTCAGATATTTGATTTAGCCGACGTTTAGGACTATGTCTTGTAGGTCTTTTACCCCCTACTTTCCCTGTCACCATCAAACGCTTAATATTTTGGCTAAAATATTGCCCTTTGCGCTGTAATCTGACTTTGTCCAAACTCTGAGCAGTTTATCTCTGAGATATCGGCGTGTCGTAGGTAATTTAACTATGTTTTCACATAGGTAGTACATACCTACCTAACCAAAAGTTTTACTCATAGATTTTAGTCTAGATTAGTATGCAAAATTAAACTAAATCCAACCTTAATATCTGACCTACAAGTTATAACAGCAAAATTCATCTAACAAACATTTTAAAGCAAAAATATAACCACGTTTTAATAATAAAAAATATACCCCACTCAAATCTCCTTATCTGAAATTGAAAATCATTCGTTGTGTTAGATCCGAGCAGATCCTTGCAAGGGATGCCGAGATCTGACTTTAACTAAATTGAGTTTTATAAGACTTCCACTGAAAGGGGACATCGCTATATTGGTTTTGTAATGATCGGCTTTACTTGTAATATGTGTTACAACGAGTAACTTCTAAGGTTTCTTTATTTATTCCCATGTGAAATATTTTAAAATTAGCTTGGCCGGTACCTTTTACGTTTATAAGATTGAGAAGTACTTCAAAACTTTCATGTTGCAGTGTTGACTCGATCGGAATCTTAAACTCAAAAATAGACGAGTGTAAATTACCCGTTGATTATGATTTTTAACCCCGATGAAATATAGGGTGTTATAAATTTGATGTGTGCATATATTTTTTATACACGTCTACTGGTCAAGCTATAGAAATCCAATATAAGCTGACCTCTCGTTGTACGGAAATCCTACACTATCCGAGATCAGCTTACTGGAAATATAGCTTGTTGTGTAGCCGTGTGTACCTGCGTGCATCTATGTACTAAATGTTAGTGGCATCTAAACGAATGGAGCAATTATGACGCATTCTGTTTTATGTAATGGCTAAAGAGATCTTTATTTTTCTGAGATTGTCTATACTAATATTAGTATCTGGATGACCGAATAATAGCTTTTTCTCAGAAAAAAGGAATTAAAAAGAAAAAAGAAAAATATTATCTAGATTCGAACCATCACGGACCATCAGGTTTCATGACCGCTCAATCTCCCACCTGAGCTGTAAATTAATACGAAATTTTGCCTTTGTATTCTAATGATATTGTAGCAATATTTCATTGCCTCATAACACAAATTAAATGACATTTTCTAAAAACGAAATCTTACTAGACCGATTAATCGTCCCCAAAACTCCCTGCATACTAAATTTCATGAACATCTTTAAAGCTGTTTCCGAGATTCAGATTATATAATATCTATACAAAAATTGCAGAATAAAAGTGAAGAGTTTGACTTTTAGGCGAACGTGCTAGTCTCAGTCTGGAAATATTAGTCCTATTTCAAAAATTTTTGCTTCTTCTTAGATAGCTTATTTGTTGAGGAAGGCTCTAAGCTACTGCTTATTCAACTGCTAGGCATAATATAGGTAACGTGGTAAAGCAGGCGGAAAACGATTTTTTTTTAAATTTAGAATACTTAAACTGTGGTAAATTGAATAAAAGTTTAGAAAAATGTGTTCTTTACGTTATAAACTGTTTATATGAAAATTTATTGATGTATGATTGTTTTGTTAAAACTCGAGAACGGCTTTAGTTGATTGAACGGCAACGTTTTTGTTGATTTTGGTATTAAAGTACTCAATTTTCTATTTATTTCACTGATTAAACTCTCCTTGGACTTACCAAGGAGAGTTTAATCAGTGAAATAAATAGAAAATTAGAGCATATAGCTATCATAGACTTGGAACTTATCATAAAATATTAGAACTATAAAAAAAACTACAAATATATCGAATCTTAATCCGTCATTCTTCAATGCGGACTTTAAATGACCGGTCGATCTCGATGTCTGATAAAGATAAAACCGCTTTTCCACCGGATGGTTTGAAGAACGATTCAACACTAATCTATCATATTTCAAACCAATGAATACTATGTAAAATGAAATTAACTCACAGAGCTACAAGTACAAACAATTCCATAACCGTATTCGCCGAAAATTACTCAATTCATCATTTCAAACCCTCATTATTTCAGTCTAACAATTAATTTTACTGATACCATCGATCCTTTGTTAACATCATTAAGAAGAACGGTTTAAGCTGAAATATTGCTATGAAATTTAATCTAATTGATTACTGTTTAAATAAAGTTTTTAATCAGCGTGATAAAAGCGTAGTGTGGTTTGTGTTGTTGACGTGACAACGTCTTATAAATTGGTTTGCCGGGTGACACTTCAAGAAACTGCGTTACGCTCCGCTCACGTTATGCGCTCACAATGAGAGCGAGTGAGAGGCACGCGTCCCTTCCACTCGGGCATGGTTAGCCCGCCTAAGAGCGAGAGAGACAGACATAAAAAGTGAAAGGCACGCGTCCCTTCCACTCGAGCACAGTTAGCCCGCCTAAGAGCGAGATTCTTTGTATAAATTAATGTTTTAAATATAATTCTTTGTATAAATAAATGTTTTAAATTGTTACTATTATTTCATCCTTCTTCCTACTATACGAATGAATATTCACATTAAAATTATTTTACCACTCAAAGTCGTTGTCACGTAAAACTTTCGCCCGTATACCGACTTTACAGGCAACCAATTTTTTTTTACATCGGAGAAAATAATATACCGTGATCGCAAATGAGACACGAACCTTTAGTGTCCTACTAGGCACGGGTCTTCTCTCAACTATCTTAAGAGTTGAGAGGGTTAGGGTCGACCCACGTGATGGCTAAGAGCGGGTTAGTGGACGTCACATGTCCTCAAAAATATAGTTGTAAATGTGGGGTCTGGAGGATCGGGTGGACCTTTCAGTGAAAAGAGAAGATCTTCCGTCCGGTCGAGATGGGATACAAGGCGATCGCGGTCCCACAACTATTCTTGTCGAGATCTTGTGTATGTGCTAAACGGTGAAAATTTGCTTGTGCGGTTCAGGATTGCTATGACGTCACGTCTCTTGAGTGGCGTTAAGTATATGACGCCACAGTAAATACTACACCCCGTATTCATAAACGTATTGCTCATTATAGCTAAAATAGGTTTATAATTTGTTTGTCTTTGTCTGTCATCTTGACATTTCTAGTAATAAGAAAGAGACAAGTCTATTTTACTAAAGAGTCTTATAACTATTTTATGAATAAGGCCGTAAGATAATATTACGCGTTTCCTCATAATGTTTTTTTACCAATATTGAAATCAAATCAAAATCAAAACATACTTTTTTTTTAAACGCGAGTCTACATAAAAAGAATCCAATTTCTTTTCCTACCGTGCAGTGAATGACTGGCAACTACTGAGAAACACTGACAAAAAACTCAGTAGGCTTTTTTTCTTTTTTAAATGAAGTACTTATATCGATTACATTTTGTTTGTTTAGTGTCTTGAATTAGAGCCACTTAATTCCAAGCGTTTTTATCCGTTACATAGTCTGAAATTTTATAATACGCTTTCTTACATAACGTAGATTTTATAATTATTTTAAATTTGTTAATAGTCATTTCCCTAACATTATTTGTGGTTATTCACTATTCACACAAAACCAAGCATGACCCAGAATCAAATCCTAACTAAAACTTACGTATAGGTATGTACACACCTATCTTAGAATAAGCGATGCCAATCTTGAGAAACGCTTTGATAATTTGAATGTGAATAGAACTAGATTGAATAGATAGTAGACGTAGAACTATATTAAATTTGCTTTAGTTCCCACCCAAGTTTAACAGGTCATGAGCAACAGTATATACAAGTAGGTATGTACCATTTCATTTTTTTAAGGTTTCTCATACATTACTTAAGTCTAAAAAGAAATACTCCGAAGGAAAACCACAAATGCGTTGGAAAGATGAGGTGAAGAAGAATTGGATCTTGAAAGCCTCATGCCGAGAAGACTAGAAGATGTTGAAGGAGGCCTGCACCTATATGCAGCATAGATGCTATCTCCCGCTTTGCCTGGAGGGAAGTGGACAATGTTACTTTCCAACTCCTCCTATTCTATTCGTGCGGTAACCAAGTAACTAGGTAAGTTTAGATGTCCTGTTACTTGTCCAGGTTCAAATGCCGAATCTCTTCACGGCACCGCCGCCACGCAGGAGTAGCAATGGCGAGTTTGTGGTGGTGAAAATCCGCAAAAACATGTATTTTGAAACACTTTTTGAAGCAGTGAAAAGCAAAATAAAAATAAAAAAAATCTTTTACATAGTAAAAGCATATTAACCCAATAACCCTAACATGCCCAGTTTATAAGGCGCTAGATATATGATAATCTCAAACTTCATGTTGCAAAATAACATATCACTTGTAGGTAAATATTTATATAAAAGTTATTTCGGCAACCCCTCAAAGAGAACGATTGGTTGTAGCATAACGGCATTCCCTTCAATTTATACGTTATGAAATTTGATTTGTTGATGTAATATGTATTTGCCTTCCAGTTATTAACATTCAGTTAATATTTTGATGGTTAATTATGTTTTAGATTGGTTTTTAATTTGTTTTAGTAGAATGTACATCTTGATGTACGTCTATACTCGTAATAATAATAATACTCAAATTAAATAAAATTCAAAAAAAATAAATTAAATTATTCTTTTAAATATTTGATTTATAGGTTAACCCCCGGATTCATAAACGTCTTTTAGGCTGATTATAGCTAAAATAGATTTATAATTCGTTTGTCTTTGTCTGTCATCTCGACATTTATACTAGTAAGAAAGAGATAAAGTACATTTTAATTAAAGAAAGAAGAAAGAAAGAAAGAAAAACATTTATTTGACAACGACAGGACACACAAAATTAAATAAAAAACAAAGAAGCACATAGATAGAGAAAGAAGAGAAAAAAAAAAACAAACATAACAACAATAAAGAGTCTTATAAGATTTTTATGAATAAGACCGTCAGGATTTATCCTCAAACATAGATAATTCTACTTACATTATTCTCCAGTTAACAATATTTCCTAAGATTCAAGTTGTATATGAGATAAGTATTTAGTTGCAAGTAAAATAATGCTTTATCATACCACAAAGGGGCCATAAGTCGTAAACCTGCCGAAGTAGATTAAGGAAGATGGGAACGAAAGTAAGCCGGTATGGTATTTGCGAAGTTTTTATTACAGTTAAAAGATCTTAGCACAGACTTTTACCTCTCACAAAAAAGAAGGGTGTTTATTGTAAGTAAGGGTCTACTTGTAACAAACATTATTTCTGCCTACCAGACACTAAAGTGCAGTAACCGCAACATAACGATTGCAAGCAAACGCCATTTGAAGTTGATTTGATATAAAAGAGTAAAACTATAAATAAAAACCACCTAACTGTTCGAGAAAAATATTAGTTAACTCAGCAGCAACCTTATGAAACCCGCTTTCAGAATCCCTACTAATATTATAAATGCGAAATTAACTCTGTCTGTCTGTCTGTTACGCTTTCCCGCTCAAACCTCTCAACCGATTTTGATGAAACTTGGCACAGACAATCTTTAGACCCTGAGAAAGAACATAGGCTACCTTTTATTGCGAAATCCACGCGGACGAACTCGCGGGCGGCCGTTATCATTAATAAAACGAAAAATCATCCAAGGGCTATTACTGCACTTTAGTATCTGGTGGGCGGATTTGGAAAAGTACTGGTTTTCAACATACAAATCACGCTAGTTGCGGATTCAGGCTAACCTTTATCTAATTTGTGAAGAATTATTGTTGCAATATGTTCTAGTAACACAAGTTGTTAATATAATCTGTAGTTATTTTATCAATTTGAGCAAGTAACTAGTTGGTACTCTATGGATATATTTATGTAACTTCCTCTCTGTGCTGTACGTATGCCACATTACAGACATTCATCTACCTCTTATAAGCAAGTGTAGAAGAATAAAGTAAAGTGTAAATTGTTAATACAAATAATTTCATTTATTAATATCTATAAATATATAAATAAAACCCGTTTTCCGTTGTCACGACATCACGCGTGAACGGCTGGACCGATTTCGCAAATTTTTTTTTAAAATATTCCTTTAAGTACGAGGATGGTTTTTACGCAGAGAAAAATAATAAAAAAAGAAAATTTAGAAAGCTAAGAAGTGCCGAAAACCGGGTTAGATACCTATTATTTATTATTGGTTATATTCGGTAGGTCTGAGACCCGGTAGATGGCACTGCTTTACCGGGCAGAACGACGTCTGCCGGGCCCGCTAGTTAGTTTATAAAATCGTGAGTTCCGTTATAAACTTCTACCAGTGACTTGTGGTGAGGTACTATGTGCAAAGAAAACCAAAATTTTGTTTATAGCTCTCTAACCGATACATAGTTACTATCTCTACTATGAAAGTGTAGAAAATTTTTAATTGTTAATACAAATAATTTCATTTATTAATATTTATAGTTTTAAAAATTGTGAGTTCCGTAATAAACTTCTACCATAACTGTGGTGACTATAATAACTATAAAATTTAATTTTAGTCTAACCCTTTAAGGTACCTACTTAACTAGAAAATATTTTGAAACGTTAGCACTGTAGATAACGCAGAATGGCCCTTAATTATAGATTACCGACATACGCAAAAGTTAGTAAAGTTATATCTCATGTGATTCCCACTCCTGGGCAAAGGTTTCTTCCATCCAAATTAAAAGTTTCAAAAATAATTGGTTGATTTTTAAATGTTTGCGATTCATGTGTCCTTCGACTTCGTCTACAGCCAATGTAAGCATAATAATTTATGCAACATTGTTATCTGATTTTCTCATGTCGATGTTAGAAAACATGTTTTAATCTTTCCCAAAGAACATATCAGTCATGTAAGTTGTGGAAATGATTAACATTGCTTGCTGAAAACGTTTACGGCGACATTAATATTTTACCTTTATATACATTCACCTCTAAAACACCGAAAGAAACACAACGTATCTTTACATCTAAATTAACAACATCAAATAAATGAAGGGCTATAAACCTATAAACGAAACTTTGCCCATTATTCCTAATGTAGAAAAACTCATTTGCGACTAGTATCCAGAAACTACTACCACTACTCAATAAAACAACATTGTTGAGACTTAAATAAATTAGATAGAAAAGTCACTAGTTTCTGGGTCTTAAGCTATGTCTGGACAGCTGTGGCGCAGTGAGCAGCGGTGGCGAAGAGAACAGTGGTAGCGCAGCGAGCAGCAGTGGCGCAGAGAACGTCGGTGGCGCAGTGAGCAGCGGTGGCGCATCGAGCAGCGGTAGCGTAGCGAGCAATGGTGATACAGCGAACAGCGGTGTCGAAGCGGTAACAGCATCTTTGTGTGAATAGTTTCATCACCAAAATCAAAAATCAAAATATGCTTTATTTTTTTGAGACGCGAGTCTACACAATGGGTCTAAAAAGCCTTCAAACTTTTAAATTTTCGCGGGGCATTATTAGATATTTCTCATAACGGGCAGTTAAAGTGCTCACCTTTAATTTGGTTTTACGTTTCGACACGGGTTTCACCGCTCATAGTCGCAAGCTGACTTATCTAGCAAAAGAGCTTCGTTGATGATAGCTGTGAAACAATATTTTCTTATGTTAAATTAATTTTAATTTTAATTTTTTTAATCCAACCCCGGAACATTGCGATTTCGACCAACCAGGCAGTTCTTTGAAATATACGAGTCCTTTGGCACCAAGTTTCAATCTTGATGCCCAATGTACTGTATAACAATGTTCAATGAAATGTGTACATTAGGGTATTTGTTCTATCAACAAATTTTCGGCGTGCTTAAGTTTGAGTGAAATTGCTCGACTCATTAGATAGGGATTATGTTTAAGACAGCAGCGAGAGAAATGAACTGTGTTATTAGAACATTATTTTGGACATCTATAACAAATATGAGGTGTCTTTGATGTTAATGCTATGATGGCGGCCAGTCTAAGCCGACTAGCCAGATACGCAGGAGATACTACGTATGGAACCTAATACAAAGCCGGCGAAAAGTGAGTGCACTTCTGCCTAAACCTTTGAGTAATACAGGCATGTTGAGTTGTGTCGTGTCGTGCCGTGCCGTGTCGTGTCGTATCGTGTCGTATCGTGTCGTGTCGTGTCAGAGTTAACAGTGTTATCTTATGTAGAAGAGAGGTAGAGAATGGTGATTTTATTCCTCTATGGGCAGCCTGCCTGACTGAGATACCTCCAACTACTCCTTTCTTGAAGGACCTTTTAGCCTATTTAAAAACCGTGGTATAACGCGTATTCTACAGCTTTAGCGTATGTGGTACAAAATTTGCTGAAAGCAAACTGTACGAGATCGCAAAACCTCTATAACCAGTATATTAACATTTTTAAATCGTGATACATCTAAAGTGTACCTAGGTACAGTTAACTACAAAAGTTGATTAACGATACAATATTATAAAACATCACAATACCTATTTATTAAACCTTTTTTGTGTCAACACAAAAAATTTCAGTAAATAAGTGTATTGAGATTATTCTTTATAATTACTTAACACAAGTTTATTTTCTCCTCTCTTCACAACACGTATATAAGGAATCTGTGCGTTCCCATTATGCAGTGACCATTGTCTCTAGCTGTTGCTATTATGACGAATGAATGTTGTCGCAATGTTTTCTCGTCTTACGACTATTGTGCTAGCGTTTTTCACTGTCACGTCAATCTATCGTCGCCGCAAAAAAGAGTCATGAACCACAGTTAATCGTGTCGTTCTATATGTGAACACTTCCATTACATGATTATCTGTCGCGACGATATAGTGGGAAACCGCTCTTAGTGTAAAGATATTTTATAATATGAATCTGATAATCAACTTGATGATAGTAGAGCTTCGGTTCTCCGACTGTGTTAATTGACCCAATTTTATTTTTACTATAAAACTTCACCTGATACTTCACAGTGAAACTGTATGTACAGTTTTGTGGGACTTAAAGGTAATTTTTAAGAATAACATGCACTCTTTTTATAATAGTAAATAATAACTTTTGAAGCTGACAGTACTTGGTTCTGTTATGGTTTATGGTTTAAAAAAGCCGCCTTTTTACAGCATCCTCGGCTCTTCAGCTGAATAAATACATAATCTACCAAGTCCTTATCGCTGAACGTTTTGCTCTATCTTAATTCAGGATCATAAAGCCAAAGGTATACCATCATAACCTTACTTAATACTTTCATGTTTTCAAAACATCATTTATTTATCTTTTTATGTTTGATTCCTTACTTGATTATATTTCTAAGGGAGAGTTGCATCAACTATAACGAAATGTCAAAGTCAAAGTCAAAGCGTTTCTTGCATTCATGTGTAGGTACAGATGTTTAATAATAAGTTACAAAGTTTCAACATGAGACCCGATTAGGGTATAGCAACGTACAAAAGAAAGATAAAACAACATAAGATTACAATGCAACGCGAAAGTTTACAAGTTTATAAAAGAAGTTAAATTTATACAATAACGTAACAATTTAAATAATGAACGACAATGTATGGATTAAAGTCTAAACTGTCTCACCTTTTAAGACCCGTACCCAGCAATGGAACACCTTTGTCAAATAATTAAGATCGACTTTCAATTAAGTTATTATAAAATATATTATTTAAAAAATAATAACATATTTTGATAGAAACATATTGTAGTTTTGCGTCATTAATAGAACACACCTATTTATTGATTGATACGGTTAGTTTAATATTTTTATTCGACATTAAATCAGCAAGTTATGGGCAATCTATTCGTGATAATATCGATGAAAGTGTGTGACGTAAAATTAGCGGTCAGGGTCACTGACCTCTAATTTTACGCCGCGATTTTTCAGTGAGCGGACAGCTGATTCGGCGGCGCCGAGGTAACCGTACAATCAGTGTCAATAGAAAACATCTAACGCTAGCGGTTACTTCAATATAATTCTTCAATATTGAAGTAACCGCAGATATACTTATTATAATTATATATTGAAGTAATTCAATATATAATTATAATAAGTATATCTACACTTCTATACTAACATTATAAAGAGGAAAGATTTGATTGATTGCTTGTTTGTTTGTATGTTACGAATAGGCTCAAAAACTGCTGGGTCGATTCTAAAAATTCTTTCACCACTGGAAAGCTACATTTTTTTTAATAGGCTATTTTATAATATGCTGAAATGAATTAGGAATCCGTATGAAAATTTTGATAGTGTGTAAAAAAATAACGAAAATTATCATTACATCGCGTACGCTGCGGAAACTATTGACATTAGAGCAAAGTAGCAGGATTATTAAGCTGAAGTAGCACTGCCACTTCAGCTTACTAATCCGGTAGGCTATATCAATTAGGTACCTTAGTTCCGGATCTAATCACATCATTGCATATTCGATCCTTCAGAGAGACTCCGAGCACGTCCCTTTCAATAGTTCGCTGAGCGACTTTGAATTTATGGACCAGTTCTACCGTGAGTGTCCACGTATCGCCTCCGTGTGTCATAACGAGTAGGACGCATTGATTGAAGACTTTCGTCTTTAGACTCTGTGAAATAGATGCTGCCTGCCCTACCCAGCTGTATTCTTCTATTAGCCTCTTTCTCGAAGTTGTTTTTACCCATCTGCTGTGTTTGCCCGAGGTATGTATATTCCGAAACAACTTCGAAAATAGTACCTCAACTTCGAGTATCAGATCTACATATATTAGATATTAAATTCTATGAATTTTAGTTCAGAATTGTTTGTTAACTTTACTCCGCTGGTTATACATTCAGTTTCAAAGTGAAACACCCCCTATAGCGTTTCGGCTTGTTAGTTTTTATTCATCGTATTTTACTAATATTTGCTTCTGTTATTTTCTAACTTTTTAACGCTGCCCTGTTACAAAGTCATAGCTCTATGTCTATAAGTGTGTAATAAAATTTTTTTCAAGTCTTGAAATTTGACTACAAATAAACCGAACCAGAACTATGCTCGTGACCAATGATATAAAGACCAAGGTCAGAGTTGACGAAGATGAATTACTTTACGTAGACGACTACATATACCTTGGCCAGATAGTTTCTTTTAATTCCAGACAAGATAAGGAGATACCTGCTAAAGAGCCCTAAATTCCCACTCGCCCAGAAGAGAAAGCTCATAGATTAAGACGGGGAGAATACATGTATTCTCCCCGTCTTAATCTACGGTGCGCAAATTTGGTTTTTGACGCAGTTCCAGAAGTCCAAAATCAAGGTTTACCAACGGGCGATGGAGCGCAGCTTCTTAGGTGTGCGAGGTTTGATTCCAGCCCACATCTCTTTTCCTAAATTGTTTCATCACTTCTCTTCACTTCACACAACTGTTTTAGGTTGAGAAAATTCAGGCCAGCCAGGAATTCGACACACGCTGGCCAAGTGCGGGTTGGTGGATATCACACGTCTTCGAATGATTAGTTCGTAGGCATGCCGACTTCCTCACGATGTTTTCTTTATCGGTATTGAGCAGCGGTGATGAAACAATTCACACAACTCTAGGTGTGTGTACCACCGGAGGTCGAGCCGGTACCGCTGCCTCGCCGTTGCTCATCAGCGCTATTCAATATAGGTGAAGGAAAACTCGAAGAACTTCATATTCAAAGATTACATGTGACATTCACCAACCCGAACTTGGCTAGCGTGTGTGGATGAAACTCTCAACTCCTGAGGCCTACCTAGAGATATGGAACACAAAAGGGTTAATTACAACATTTATAGTTCCTAAAATATTTATTGATATAGATTTGTTAAGACAGGATCGAAAGTTGAAAATAAGTATTTTAAAAAGAAGACTGAATACTGCGCTGTTAGATACACGATCTTCGTATTTTTGTATATAATATAATTAAAAAAAATTATTTGTATTTAAAATTTAAAGGTATAAGTAGGTTAAGTTGAGAGCGCATCTCGCCGTTAAACCTTAAGTTTGGCGAGTCTAAAACTGTAATAGACTTAAGTTAACTATTCACTATTCTGTAAAAATATAAATAAAAAAAAGACGGGTTGCACTCCGGGAGTGCCGGCAGAAGTGAAAACATTCGCGCAAGCGCCCTACGCTGCCTAAACGAAACAGTAGGCCCAGGCATACATTTTCGCCGCGCCGTAGAGAGGGGATAGCTGTCTACTCTCCATCCGTCTTACGCTTTTTCGATCAGGTCACGTGTCCTGACGCGAGTTTAAGATTTTATACCCATTACAGAAAAAGTGCTCAACGCCGCTAAAGAAGTTTTCACTTCAAAAAAAAATAAAAAAATATTGTGCCATGGATGTATCAAGAGCAACGTGCTGACGTGCTGTAGGTCTCTGCAATAAAATATACGTGATAGTTCCCACTGCAACCGTCTTTGACACGTTTCTAACACTTTTTTGGCGATAAATAGGTAAAAAGTCGACTACATCAAGATCAAACTGGTTTGACATTGTTAATTTAGTTCATAGCTACAAGTAGCCGACCTTTTCATACCCTCAATGATAGTACAAGATAGAAATTCTCTAATTTTAGTTTGATTTTTTTTTTGGGACCTAACCCACCACCGCAAACCCGCCGCAATTACACCTGTAAGACAGGACCCACAGGCGCAATGGAGAGACTCGTAGTTTAAACCCGACCAAGACCCGTCGGGTACCCGTTACACCTAAAATTGTCTTAGAACCCGCTCTAATTTAATCAGAAAGATAATAGGAAGAGGTGGATCGTAAAAATGTCCACACAAGGCAAAACATAACACATAGAATTACTGAAACATTAACATAAGGTCAAAAATTTATTTAAAGGTTTTTTTGTTGAACACGAGATATTTATAAATAACTAGCAAACTCGGCGAACTCGGTTTCGCCACCAGATGGATTCTTTTTATGTAACATTTTCCCCTTTTCTGTTAAATTTTTCCTGAATTTTCTATGCTATAAACCTCACGGAGCCCGAGACCTTTCCAACGAATGCAAAACCGTGGAAATCGGTTCTTGCGTTCTGGAGTTATAGCGTCAGGAAGGAAATCCCGACTTATTTTTATATAGTAGATAAACAAACATTAGATAACATCAATTTATTATTATAGCAAAAACAAAGATGCAACAAGCGGATCCATTTCAACTCTTAATTCGCAATAAACATGATAAAAACTTCGTCAAACAATCGCCGATGCTCTTTTCATTCGAAAACTTTTGAACCAAGAACGATTTAATTTGTATACGCTGGAATCAGTTTGATTCCGTGAAACGTACAAATAAACCAAAGTCAAATATTACAATCTCATAAATTAACCTAAACTTGATACTAAATTCTCATAAATCTCTTCACTATGTACTAAAGTACATAGTGAAGAGATTTATGAGAATTTAGTAGTTTAAAGTAGTCTTTCAAATTAAATATATTTTTTTTAACATAGTATTGTCTTAGATTTACGCGAATATAAGTGATAATAAGTGCAGTGCTTAATTTACTTGTACCAAAACCCAAGCAAAATCAACTCAGAATTCAAGACACTGTGAGCTCAGTTTCCTTAAATCGGAACGCAACTCAAATATTAATGTTTAAAGTCAGTAATAATTGTGATTAATATTTTTGGACGTCAAATACCTCAGTCCACCCGTGAACATGAAGTCTGAAAAGACTTTGAAACGTCGGGATCTAAAATCTAAAATAAACCGCGATAAAATCCGTAAAGTAGTTTTATTTCAATATTTTTTTAATTCAAACATCTTTAAACAAGTTTCTCTGTTTCTTTATTAGTTTATATTAATAAAGGAGAGGTCAAAAGTGGGCTAGAATTTTGAACACCAATGTGATATACCTCATTGGAAAGCTTATTTAATAAGCTGTTAGAATTTAACTAAACACGAATTTTAGGAGCAACCATTTTTGTAAAAATCAAAAAAATGTAATAGAAAAACAAAACGCACATTACCTTTAATTATCCGTTTCCTAAGCAGTATAAATATTGCAATCACGTCAATAATTGCATTCTGTTACAGTACTTTTCTCTTGTAATATTATTCTAGCTGCAGCTTAATGTAATTATGACAAAAAATATTTGTTATCTTATTAGTGTAATAACAAAACGCGTGGAAAAAAATATAATTACGGGAAACGTCATGATGTCATTGTCATTGATCAGTTTGATTGACAGCGTCGAAATAATTTTGATTTTTTTGGTTGCTCAATTGTCATTTGACCATGGGGTTGCCAATTGCAATAATCATAATATTGCATTAAGGATTCTTATTTTCAATTTCAATTTTTTAAAAAACGGGGGGGTTTAAAATTATTTTAAATACACCAAAAAATTTTATTAATTATGCTCTATTAACCTATGTAACTCAGATTGCTGTTCAAATTTACAATTATTTTAATCCCAGGCTCTATACATTTTTTGAACGTCTCCTTTATCCTAAATCTATGCATACACCTACATTTCCTTGAAAGAGCATAGTGAAAAATCCTAAATCTATGTCTTGACTGATTAGCGCCGTACTGTTCACTGTCAGACGATATCTGACGTGAAATCAGACAATATTTACTATGACCGATAAGACTATAGTTTACCGTAAATTAGGAACTTCAATCTTCGTAGTTGACGTTAGCTGACAGCAATTAAATTGGAACCTGGACAGTAAAGAGACATTTATCTCAAGACAGAAATTTATCTCAAGACACAGCACCTTAAACGTCACGCAAAAAATACTTGGTTTCATCCTTGTAACAATTAGGAAGAGGAAGAAAAGGACTTTAGCAAACCCGCAATAAATTATTAAAGAGACAAAGTTGGTCTACGTTTTTAGGGTTCCGTCATTTAAAAGAAAATACTGTCTTATAACAAAGAAAACCAAATTTATCTACAATAAATAATAGCTTAAAAAAACTAAAAAAACACGCTTTTATACTCGTAGTTAACCGAACTAAAAATTAGAAAATAATTTTTAATATCAGAGAGTTTATAATACAGTAGTAGAAGATCGAACAGTCAATCAGAATTTATCACCTCAAAATAAAATTATAATAAAGTTTAAGTTATTAACAAAAGAATTCAATTCAGAGTAAACAGCGTGGGGTGCTTGATAAAGTAAATGTCCCAACCATTCTATTGGCTACTATCTATGAGAGGAGAGTTATGAAAAGTAGTAAAATGCACCCCACGCTTTTTACTCTGAATTGATTACATACATACATACATACATACAACCCAAGCTAATAAAAAAGCGTGTTAAAAATAGAGGTGAAAATTTTCACCTAATTCACTATTTTATTCTGCGCTCAGCTTTGAGTTGGAATTCTACTACAGACAGTGCCGAATGAACTGATTCTCAATAGTCACGAACACACACATAAACACAAACTAACGTGTAGGTGCAAATAAAAAGCACAAGGAAATTGAGGAAGATAGGGAAAGATCACCAGGGCACTTTTAGGTAGATGATAAATTCTACCGACAATCGTATGTAAAAAAGAGAAAGGGATAAAAAGTTCGCCAGGACATTTATAGTTAGATGAAAAATTCTGACAACAACCATATATAAAAAAGCGACAAGGAAAAAGAGGGAAAAGCCACCAGGACACTTTTACTTAGATGATAAATTCTGCCAACAACCGTATATAAAAAGGAGACAAGGAAAAAGAGGAAACGAGAGATATGTCGCTAGGGCACTTTTAGGTAGATGATAAATTCTGCTATCAACCGTCTGTAAAAAAGAGACTGGGGAAAAGTGAAAGGGAGGGAAAGGTCGCCAGGACACTGATAGTTAGATGATAAATACTGACAACAACCGTATTTAAATAAAAAGATAAGGAAAAAGAGGGAAAAAAGAAGCAAGGAAAAATAGAACAAGAGGGAAATGTCTCTAGGGCACTTTTAGCTAGATGATAAATTCTGCCTACAACCGTATACAAAAGAAAGAGACCAGTAAAGAGAGGAAGAGAGCTAAAGGTCGCCGCAACTATTAGTTAAATGACAAGTTCTGCAACTGGCAGAACTTATCGTTTCCTTCCAAAAATGTGGGTTGTTCAAACTGTAAAAACATAAAGGAAGACTTTATATATTTGTTATTTTTTACGTCATCATCAGCCTATTCCAGTCCACTGCTAGATTTAGGCTTTTCCTAAAGCACGCCACGGCTTTTCTCATCCAGTTCTTGCCGGTCGCCCTGCTGAGATCGACTCGCGCTTAACCAATTGTCTAGTAAGAAAGTTGGCGCATCATTAATCCTCTAGCCGACGTATTTAACGGATAAAGGGATTTCCATTACACCAACTTTTCCTCCCGTCGATTTAAAATAATCTTCGGCTACATTCGGATTACTTATTTGTAATGGTCCCACAATCGTTTCGAAGTTTTTAAACTTTTTTCGGACAGCCTCGCCTTGAATTTCAAAGGGCCTAATCGTTCATTTGATTTTCTCCTGAAGAAAAAAAGAGTTTCCTTTATCAGTTTCTTTCGTAATTTGTTGGAGTTATTTAACTTGGAGACAGTTACGATGTTTAGGGAATCTAATTTATTTCTCTTATCATTAAATTTCACTTTTAAAACAAGATAAAATTATTTAATTAACGCCGCTCTCTCAATAATTTACGATTTTATGGGAGAAGCGTCAGTAACTAAAGAAGTAACTAAATAAATTTAATTTTATACGAGTGCAGATTTTTACAAATGGTTTATTTCGTTTGTAATTTTTTATACGTGATAATCGTGCCTTCAAACGGAGAAATACAAACATAACACTTTTTGCGAATTTTATCGATGCAAAAAATAAAGAAATAAACCTGAAAATAGAATAAACCGTAAAATTCTGAAGGGTTCTTAGAATAAGCGACATTTAAGGATATCCCTAGATACTGAACTGGCGTCCAACTGTGGAAATGTGGACATTGGTGAACATCAGTGCTGTGGGTAGTCTCTAGTAGGCACTCACAGCGTTTACTGAGCAGTTTCCACGTTTGCACTGTTCACTTTGGTCGAAATGTTTACTTTTTGATATTTTAGTTGTTTTGTTTTTCTATTTTTTCATGTGTTTTTTATTTGCTTTGTGTTTCCTGTTTTGTCGAATAAATTTCTCTTCTTAAAACGTAATTATTTATTTGTTATTTTTATTTGTAACAATTACTGTTAGAGAGATGAAAAATAGCAACGATATTTAATAAGAAATACTTATAATATTTTTCTCAGGAACAAACGTTCCTACTCTACCTCCCGTGGAGACTATTATTGGCCTCTCTCTGTTAACACAACAAATGCATTTTACTGAACACAGTATATTACTAAGTTTTGTAAATACTCTTTAGTGCAGTCTATTGTAGAAATAGCATGCGTTTCAAATAAGAATAGACAAAAAACAGAAGTAGCGTAAGCAAAAAAATTTGACCACACATTCATATTGTGTTAAAATGTATGGAAAAGTGATTTATGTAGATAAGTATACACGTAAGTAAAGTTACGCGCTAGAATACTACAAACTTGTACACAAATACACACATTTTAACTAATAACATTGCTTTTTCCTTCGGAAGTCAATATCCACATTTAAATAGTCGACCCCTAATGTCCAATCTTACTCAATCCGCAGTGAGATAACGCATTTTTTTTTATAATTTTTGATTTCATTAAATCAAGCAAAAGTTTTTGCTTACCTTTTATTTTTATTCTGAGATAGGGTAGCGCTAGACCACAACTTGCCTGATGTTAAGCGATGATGTAGTCTACGATGGAACGCGCCAGCCCAGTATACCGATTTACTCGTGACTACGAATGATTTTCGGTAAGAAGGTGGCAGTGGAATGAATGTCCATATGGTTGGTAACCTTAAAGGAGCAACAATTCCAACCCACCCTCTCTACATGGTGTCACCAGACATCGCACCGGAACACGGCTAGGCCGCTTGGCCTTGCGGTTTTGTCTGGTGGGTGGTCACGAACCAAGGCCGAAGCCTACGACCAGCTTTTGTCACCTGATACGCACCCGGGGACCACGTGTGGAGATTCAATTAAAGGTGTACACCCACGGACGAAGTTGACTCCGCTCCATAAGTTTTTACAATAAAATATAGAGTTGTTGACCATTCCGGTCCAAGATGGCGGATTTCCAGTCCTATTCATAATTGAAACGCATAGTAAACACAGATTTACTCGTAAATTGACGATAGAAAAATTTAATTCCATTTTATTATCTAAAGTAGATACATAGTAACATTAAAGGGCGGCTTTCAGTTTGTTAAGTAAACGCATTAACACCGCAAATTTGTTACAACAGTTACTAAGATAACACGCTCAGAATGTTTACCGACTAAGCCAATAATATTTGATAAATGTTAGAGACTCAAGCTGAATATCACCAACATTTTAATCGAACGTTTAATATGTATACCCGCGCTAATAAACAAACGAATCTAAAATGGCGGCATTGATCATTCCCCTTTGCTTGCACTTTATTGCTGTGCACACAAAAATAAGTATTTCAACTATAGACCGACCGTTTAACTCGCTTATCGCCTATTGCCAAGATTCTGGCTCCTCAAGCTGCTCAGACAGTGATGATGATTCAAGCAATAGGAATATTAGTGACGAATAGTCTTACATTACTTTTGTCTGTTGTTAAATAGTTCTTTATGAGATTTAATTAATGTTTTATGACATTGTACCTCAGATGGCGACACGCGAGTAAAACGGTCGGCCTATATGTATTCATATGTATATCGGCGAGCTCATAGGACCGCGATCGCTAGATACACCTCATTACTTTTGCATCTCGATGGAACACAAAATAACACCACAGAAATCTAATCAATATCTCTGCCACAAAATGTTTGGATGGAAATAAATTTCTTTTATTGTGCTGACAAATTCGTTTTGCACACACCACGTGCCATCCAGCGACTTCATAGACTTTGACTCTGATGTAACAATAACAATCACAGACAAACAACTCATGACGTTGACATCTTGAAAGTTTGACAACTGACAGACCTGATGCTGAATGTGACTAAAGTGACACATAACCGTCTGTTTAGGCAACAGCTTGCTACGTTTCTAGGTTACACGTGGCGACATGTAGATTAGGCATAAGTTTTATTTTATTTATTTCAAGATTTTATACTTTCCAGGAAATAACGGTCAATTCGCTGCTTCGAGTCAATTAAGCATTTGGTTAACTTTATAAGTAAGTGCATATCTTGTTTGTTTATTTGAAAATAACCAATTGAATTGAATTAAAGGTCTATATTATTACATAAAAATATCATCTATCTAACTACCTTGTTTTGCTTACGGTCCATTCTGTCATTATAAGTACAAGTTGCAGATTAAGCTGCAGAATAAAAAAATAGGTTTTTATGATTTGCAATATATATGTCTATGTTTTTCTTTATTTAACAGTGAGCAGCCAGCCCCCCAATCCCCCAAAAAACTAGAGTGTCCGGCAACGTCCTGAGCCGAGGTTCGTCCCCAAATGGGGAGCCCTCATGGCAGTTGCCACAGTACTTGATCGGTTCGACAGTCCTCGGACGGCTCACCGACAAAGTCCGGTGAACTAATAGAGGCCTTTCCGGCCGATTGGCCATAATTCACACGAAGCTATGTATACACGACATACATATATCACAAAGCTGACGCGGATACCGATGCGCGTCTTATATATAAATATTGGTTTATACATAAAACTACTAAACTACCGATTAAAAACTTGGTTAACTTCGGCCTTGATAAATGTTAGCGCAGAAAGTGTTTTTATAAGACATACCTACAGTGACAGTAGTATTGGAGTAATGTAATGGCCTGAATGTTTTTTTAGTTACACTAAATGCAATGTCTGAAAGGTTTTAATGGTTTTAGACATAACTCGTTGTATTTGCCTATCTTATAGATCTAGATAGATTATAATATATGCTAATATATTCTATCTCGGCTGTGGTATCGGTCCCGTCTTTGAAATATCAGATCCCAGGTTCGAACATCGTTTGTGCCCACACATTTTTGTGTGAATTGTTACATCGCCGCTGCTCAATATCAGTGAAGGAAAAATGATGAGGAAAACGGTATGACTAAAAACTAACCGTTTGAGGACCTGCCGTCTACCAACTCGCTCTTGGTCAGCGCGTGTAGATTAAAATTAAGATGGTCTAAACTCTCTCAAATCGTCAGATAGTTGAGATAAGACCCGTGCCTAGCAGTGGGACACTAAAAAGGGTTGAAGTAATACTATAGATTTAAACATGCTTACTATTTATTTACTTTTATCACCATGCTTTTAGTAGCTTCATTTGTATGTAATGGAATCCACAAACGCGATATTTACCCACTACAAAACGTCAGATTCATTTGAAAATTTTCACATATTTCAAGGACCGTCTATAATACAAAAGCCTGATAAAGTTATCTCGAAAATCCCAAAGAATACCTTATAATTAACTTCACGTCTGTTTGTAACGCGATTTTTACCCCACTTCATACCGTCAGATTCATTTGAAAATTTGCACACCTGTCAAGGACCGTTGACACAACAATATATAGTTTAGTAAAAAATATGTAATTTAGATTTTTGCTTTTTTTTATTTTGCTTCTTTTCTTAAGCTTCTTTTGATAGTATGAAAATGTGTTTTTAAACTATATTATTTTATTATTATTTTCATATTTTATCTGACATGTGAATAGCATGTGAATCCCATCCCATCCCACTAACATTATAAACGCAAAAGTTTGTATGGATGGTAGTGTGGATATTTGTTATTCTTTCACGCAAATACTACTGAACGTAATTTGATCAAAAAGCACAGAATCTAGTCTAAAATTTAGTATTCAATAGCACGTAGCTATTTTTTATCCTAATACTACGCGGGCGAAGTCGCGGTGAAAGCTAGTTTATTATATTAGTAGAATGAATTTACTAGATCCGGTAACCGAACCCATAATGTATAACGCACCGTACATATAGCCACATATATACACATTTTAAGTATATATACACATTTTATTTTATTCATATTTTAAAATGAATGCCAAAATGTTTTATCATTCACCTCCCCACAGACAAACAATGATAAGGGTGGCTGCAAATGACGGCTGTCTTGTCCTAGTCCCGAGATACGAAACAAAGATTGACAACTACAGTCGCCTGCTATAATTTTAAAGTAATTTTTGACATTTCTTTAGATAACGGAAGAATAATGTCAGATAGCTGTCAGTTTGAATTCTAAATGAAGATTTTATCAAGAAGTCTGTTTAAGTATTTTCGTTAGCAAAATTGTGGTAGCCTTCCACAACAGGCCAAAAATAAAAAATTGAATTGAATTGAAGAGTATTTTCGTTTTTTTTGTTTGTTTGTTATCATAGGATTTAAAAAAAAATTGTTAACCGGCTTTGAAAATCAGTTGGACAAATTCGAATGAATTTTTGTTATGTTATAGCGACAACATTTTACAAAATTTGTGTTTTGTAGATAAAATAAATATAAGAAAGAAAAACATATATTTGACAAACTTTTATCTGAAAGAGACAGGACACACAGAATCAAATGATAAAAAAACACATAAAAAAAAGGATTGTGTGGTTTAATGAAACCACGGTAAAAGTGATTTTTTTTTTCACATTATAGACATTTAACTAATTTGGAATAATATTCCATTAAGGGTATAAAAAACACTTTTTTTTCGCTGCTGTGAACTATAGGCGCCGCCAATTGTTCTTGGCTGCTCTGACGAGCGACTTTCTTTTCTACTCCGCGGCCGACCGTCACGCGACGAGCAAGAAAATCCATGAAATTAATGAACCCATTTAAAGGTATATTCTTTGTGTTATGTTTTGTTGTTGGCATCGTTTATTTTCAAAGATCTGTTACACAGATGAGCTACTACTTTTATCTATTTATCTTTTCTCGAAATCTAAAAATATCTAATCAGATATCAAAAGTAAACAATAAAAATGTCCTGACAGGAAGTTTTTAAATCTTTTTGTGAAAATGTCTTATTGAGATCTTTGCCCTAGATGTTAAATATAATATTTTACCTGTTCTTTTAAAACGTTATCAATATAAAGCTGAGTTTCACGAAACGTACCTTTTTCCTTTTCGTTTTCCTCTTCGTGTTTTAGCGTATTTCATAATACCTACTTTGCTTCAAAACATAATATTATTAAATAATGATTGACTAGATATGTCCTAGAAGCCGGTTTCTTCAAATATTGTATAAAATTGTAATTGTCAAAAGTTGGCGGGGTATCGGGGAAGTCAGCTAATTTTGATTGGTTGGTTCAACTAAATGTGTAACGCAACTATAATGATGTTTGTAGGTAGTCAGTAATATTTGTGATTAATATTTTTGGACGTCAAATACCTCAGTCCACCCGTGAACATGAAATCTGAAAAGACTTTGAGACGTCGGGATCTAAAATCTAAAATAAACCGCTATAAAATCCGTTATAAAGCACTAGTTTTATTTCAATGTGTGATATTCGCGTAAATCTAAGACAATACGGTTCGTTCTCTTTTGTCAAAATTAGTTTGTGGTCGGATAATATGTTCCTATTGGTAAGATATAAGTTAGACGAGCGTGAGTACACACGACTAGACACGTATAGCTTGATGTGTAGCCGTTTATATGCTACGTGTCTTTTATATTATTATTTCCTTGTAATAAGCCATTACCGTCATAAAAACGAGACAAAACTTTGCCTATCAATAAAGTTAGTTCGTGCAACCCTACATCATTGTTATCATAAATAGATACCTACATAAAATATGATTCAATTATTTATTAGCTATCTTGATATTCAATTGTTTTTATTTGTTTTGTCTTGTCATAGAAATTCCAAGCGACGACGTCGCCCCTATTTATTTGAGGTTGCTGACTGTTAAATAATAATTTAGATAAATACTCAGAAAACAAATAATATTGTGGCTAATTTTGTAGAAACAAAAGAAGAAATATCAACAAACGCAAAAATTTTATCTCAAAATGAATAACTTATCTGAGCTACTAGCAACCTGGCCTGGCTTTGCTCGGGCATAATAAAACGTACTATGTATACTTATATACTTTTTACAAATTACATAGCGAAGCGACAGCTGAAGTTCGAATAGAACAAAGTGACTGATTGACGTTGTCACGGTATATCACATTTGGAAGCTAAATGAGTCCTTCAAATCATCATAAACATCATCAGCCTATTCTAGTCCAATGCTGGACATAGGCTTTTCTCATCCAATTATTGCCAGTCCTATTGAGATCGTCACCCCACCTAGTCTAAAGGCGCCGATTCGTGGTCTCCACTCAAGCACTTGTTTACCACAGCGGTTGTCTGTTCTGCGGCTTACTAATCCGGTGGACTATGTTGATTAGGTTAGTTCTCTGTCGGATCACTTCATTGCGTATTTGGTCCTTCTTTCTTCAAATCATACAAAATGAAATTTAAACTGACACTCTCATAACTTTAACCTCGTCTTTGAATTAAGAAATACGCAATAACGTTGGTAAATAAAGTTCTAAATTGCACTAAAATCACTCAGGAGTGTCAACTAAGTCGAGATTGAAGATAAACAGAGTTGTTCACGTGAATATTTTACGAGGGGTCAGCATTAACGCAATTTGTTCGGACGAAGCATTTACGGCGCCTTGGGCGACGGAAGATGAGCCAACTAGTGCTCACAGATTAATTTATAAGCGGTAGCGAGGCTGTATACAAAGTCACATTGTAATAGCAATAATAAAGAACGAAAAGAATGAAATAATATGGGATTGATATACCCTACAAAATTTCAAGTGCTTGTCAATTGCTGCCATGTTGCATGCTACGCTGACAAAGACCAAAATGAATTAAATATACACTTAAGCATTTCAATCTCTTTTATCTTCGTCAGAATTGCATGCTTTGTGGCAGCGGTTTGTGACAGTCATTAGTTCTATAAAGCGTCACATACCGCGTGGCAGTGCTCTGGGATAGTAATTTTTTTAAGTGTTATTTATTTCAATTGTATGTTTTACTGTTACAGTAAGTATTGTCTTATAGCTACTAAAGTTAAAATAAAACGAACTAGGTAACTACGCATGTATGTATGCATGAGTATGTAATTTTAATTCCGCCTAATATTATATACATGCGTAAGTCTCAATTCGAATGGACTCGAATAAAAACAATACTTAGGACATATTCATAACCCATTTTTTTTATTTCATAATGAAAGATACCTTATATGCTGCCTTTTTTGTCTACAAATTAATAATAATAATAATATAGTGGGACATTAAAACACACGGTCATCTGATCCCAAACTAAGCAGAGCTTGTACTATGGAAACCAGATAACTGGTAATATACTACATATAATACTTTTCTTTTGTTATACTTAAATATAGATAATTACACCCAGACACAAGACAAACAGATATATTTAAACAAATGTTTGTCTCGGGTGGGAATCGAACCCACGACCTGCGGCGTGAAAAGCAAGTATCTTACCGACCACGACACCGGCCCGTGAATTGTGGAAGGTGTGCGTAAATTTTATTTCAAGGGTAAAAATATCGCTACGTCTCATAACTTGTGCCCGCTATTAAGCTTCCAAGCCTGAAATTAAATTGGTCGTGTGATTTACATTTTAATATGGCAGGCGACTCACCTGTGTTAAACCCCGATTTATGTTATTGACCGAACGATATTAGCCTCCCAACCTATCGTAAAGGAGTTACATCAATTGAATAAGATTGATCCAGTAGAGATTGCCTTGGTATTGCCGTTTGAACTTGCAGTTATTAAGCAACGTTGAAGTATTGTTAATAAGTTTAATGAAAGGTATAATAATGAAGACTGTACTGTACTCTTAGAATAAGTAAGACTGTGTTGTAGGTACTGTAACACTGTACTGAACAAAAAACAAGGTCGACTCAGACGTGACTCGAGTGAGTAGTAATAGAGTAGAGTAACGATTTCACAAAGACGGCTGTCGTGCTCAGTGACATGCTTTAGGAGAGGCCTAGGTCCAGCTGTAGACTAGAATAGGCTGATGATGATGATGTTTAGGAACAAAACGTATTAGAGTAGCGGTGGTATAGCAGTATTAGCCCCGCTTTTGAAATTTAAGGTCGCGGGTTCGATTACCGGTGATACCCACACATCTTTGTGTATTTTTTTTTATCGCTGCTGCTCAATTTCATAACATGTGGCATCCACCAATCCGCACTTGACCAGCGGGTGTGGTTTTAGCACATTTACAAAGGTAATGGAGGCTTTTTGCTGTAAGGCGAACCTCTCGCGAAACCCATAGAGGGGACTCCATGGGCATTCCATTTTTCAGTGGTCGGATGACCTTCATACTTCCTCTATTGTAGGCAATCTGCAACACCATCATAAAAGGTTACACAAATATGATATAGATGATAAAATCTAGTTGGTTACGACCACAGCAATCACGATTGACATCATTTACACTAGCAACCACAATGATGGTATTGCACAAATTAATTGATGCATTCACACGATCGGTAATGCTTTGAAAACAGCGCTTTGTTATTTACTAGGAAGTAAGAGATGTTTGTTATTTACTAGGAATTACTTAATGCAGCTAATAGAACTAGGCTCGTTCGGTTCAAATCCAACACTGGACCAAAAAGAGGTTGGGACTACGGAAGTTGATTGTGTGATACTCCCGTGTTGAGAGCAAGCTGCAGCCGACCTTTTAGTGGTCGTATCGGTTAGCACGTCCGACCCGACTCTAGTTAGTCGAACGAAGAGCATAAGAGCGAAGAGAATAGAGATTACTCATTTGTGTTTTGAACACTATTTTACACTATAAAATTTTCAGTTCAACTAACTAGTCAGATTAGACTGTCCGCCGTAGCCGGAATACGTGTAAAAGGAGATTGTTATTAAAACGTACCTGATGTGTTTGTCTGACTATCGCAAAAACTGTTGAACTTATTTTCATGCGGGTTTTTGAGGTTAGATGATATTTTTGAAGAAGGTTCATACAGTGCGTACATCATGTGAAGCCATAATAATGGCTAAATAGTATTGCATATTATGTCATTGATCAATAAACTCACAGCTTTACTAAATAAACTAAATGTTTAATTATATGAACACATTTATTGTGGTCAAAACCCACACGTAGGAAATGTTGTGCTCAATTTGCGGTCGTTTTGAAATCTGTGTTTACTCTTTTACAAAAAAACATCGAAGTATATATCATTAGCGTACCATTGTCATATTTTATACTGTTTACAGGTTGTTTGAAGTTTTATGTTTTTACTAATAACAATTTGGCTTTGTGTCAGTTAGCAATAAGAAAAACCATTAATCGTCCCCCTGCAGGTAAATGTCTCAACTATATTATTTATTTTATGATCACAAATTAAACGTAATTTTTTTTCAGGAAGAGCCCTAGTAGCTTGTTAATGTCTTGCAGGTCTCTACGTGTAGGCTTTGACATTACGCAAACCTTTCAAAAGTCCGGAGCTCCATACCTCTGATAAACACTATATATGCGAAGTCTGGTGGCACCATTTGAGAGGATGGGTCAGCATAGTTGGTCTTTTATGGTTTGATAACGGTAACATAGAGCCTTCCAGTTTCACTTTCACATTTTTATCGAAAATTACTCGTATTATTCCATGACAGAATCGAAGCTTAACTTTGGCGCATTCCATTGTAGACAAGTTGTGGTGATATACGGGGTCTTACATAATATAAGAGCTTTTGTTAACAATCTTTAAGAAACTTAAATTTTGAGTATATCATTTAAAATATTATACCTCAAAATTCCCGTTCCCTTTTAAAAAGTTTGAGAAACGTTATAAAAATAAAAATATTCCATCTCTTATTTATTATTTTTATATACCACATGAAAAAGAACCCAAGCAATGTCTATTATATCAATCCAAGAATCAGAATCACAAATTCAACGAAAACACCGAATATGTTTCAAAACACTCCTTTCCAGCCATCAGAATCATAACTCCACAAAAACCCTACCTATTCGTAAGAAATATGTCCGTCATTACAACGGACAGACCGACCCAGTATATAAACTATAAGCTATTATATCAATGAGAATTTAAGTCAGTAAGAGTGAGATGAAATAAGTACGTCGTCAACATAAGTTTTCACACCGTATTATTCATGAACCTATTTATTTGTATTGTTATACAAAGAGGTCTTTTATATTCTACTACGACTATCTAGCCCAAATTTAAACCAAGACTACTTTATCAAACACTTTACCACAGTTTAGCATATTTTTGGGTGATCGCTTTACAATTAACTCATTTGATAAAAGTCACTTATTGAATCTAAGTTGGAACATTGTTTTCATTTGCGTAGTTGCGTTCAATTTTTTTTGTAGTATTATTTTCTAGCTATATTGTCATTCAAAAAAATTTCATTTAGTAGAAATGTCGTGTTCAAATTTCAGTTCGAGAAAAAGCCCCGTTAAATTGGCCAAAACCAAAATTATAATAGCATCTCGCTCGAAGTCAAGAAGATAGACATGGTAAAATCACTTGCCTGATTCCGTTAGATGAAATCGAGAAAAAACGGAATATCAGTTGTGTATAAACAACTGTTCTCGGTGAATGTAATGGTGCATTCACCTATAAATCCATAGTCATGAGTATGACTAACGTAGGCTATGTTTATGTAGTTTTTAATACGACTCCTATACTGAATATACAAATTATATGATACTAAACTCCCATAATTTTGGAACAACATCGCCAACAAAAACTATAGCCTTGACGAGGGTATAAAACCCCTAATCAACGAGGGCCGAGTTTTTACATGGTGCCTAAACAAACATACACAACATAAAATTATCTGTTTGCTTTCTTGTAGCTATGTGAGAAAATATTTGGATCCTCTGGGATCAGATTAATGGTTTCCACATAAAATATAAATCGTTATTTTTATGCACCAATACCTTAGTAGTTATTTCGTCATGAGCGGTAACTTACCTATCAGCTTTTAACTCTTGAGTCAGAAATTGAAGTAAATTTATAAATTACTTAAATTTCTGTGTACCTACTTCTATTTATTATTGATCTCTGACAATATCTGAAAATTACTATAATAATATATTTACGAAGCGATTTTAAACAATACTGGTTTAATTCATATCCATTTAAGTACCTTCAATATATTGAGTACTTAATATAAATTTCTACAGCTTTTAATATTAGTATTTAATATTAGTAATAAATTAATATTTTCGAAGCTATTTCAAATTTAAAATGCTGGGACATAGCGGTTTTACACATCGTCAATTACATGTCGCTCTGTAATTTATTTATTTATTTCAAGCTATGAAGCAAGAGAGAAAGAAACGTCTAAAGATAAGTATACTAAAGTATAAAGTATAGTAAGAATCAGCATTGCACCCGTGCGAAGCCGAGGCGGTCACTAGTAAATAAAAATAACATGATATAATAAAAATTACGAAGAAATCCTTATCATTAAATTATTACATTTAGAAAGGGATAATCAGTTATTAAAGTAAATGTTATATAAGGATATAAGGTTGTTATCACACTAGCGATTTCCAAATGATGCAACAGATCTTAGACGTCTTATAGAGCGCGATGACGCTTCAGACAACTATAGTTGCAAAGCCTTTGGACGCAATTTAAATATTCTAGGCTTTGAGACGTAAATCTTAAACAAAATACATCGTTCATTATGCAAAAACACTTCATACATAGTACTACTCAATAGCATTTTCTTAAATTTACGCTGATATGAACAATTGAAATAAAACTACTTTATGACTGATTTAATCGCGGTTTATTTTAGATTTTATTTTCTGACGATTTGAAATAAACCGCAATTAAATACGTTACAAAGTTTTATTTTAATAAATATAGCTCTAAATATTTTTGCAAATCCTGACGACGCGTATATTAACGCATTAATAAGTTGAATTTCTTTAAACTTAGTGACTACAGGTAGACCAATTATGCATATTTATATATTTAGTATATATTATTTAAAAAATTTAATTACATAGTATGTAATGTTCGTATGTATATAAAGTTTTTGTTGTGCTTTTCTACCCATACTTAGGGTTTGCTGGTAGAAAATGCACATTTGAATTAAGCTCGCCTGTGTACATTTGTTAATTCCTATTTATAAATTTTATTGTTTAAGTAAGTGTTTTGTGTACAATAAAGAAAAAGAGTAAGAATACATTTTCATAAAACCTAGCTAAAAACTATTGTAATAACTTCATGTTTTGAATATTTAAAAACTACACCAAATTGATAGGTACATCCGTTTAAGTGTAACTACGCCTCAAACGTACACAGATACACAAATCAAACTTTTAACACCCTCGTTTATGTCAGGTTTAAAAAAGAATTTAGTTACGTTGCCTTGTTATTAGTCGAACATTCGATAAATGCGAACGCTCGTTAAGCGCCAATAAGACTGTAGCCTAAGAATATCAGGATATTGCACCTATCAATACCCCTTATGATTGATTCAATTGTTGCAATCTTTAATCAATCATGATTACAGAAAATAACTATTTATTTAATCTTTTATATGTAAGCAATAAAAACGTTTCAATTGATTAAAAATCTCGGAACGTTACCAAAATAATCTGAATTCGTAACTTTTTAAACAAATATACAGGAAGGACAAATCAATTTAATTCTGTTCAAACCTTCCTTGATGCAGATAGATAACTGTGCCACGTTGAAATCTGTAACTGTTAAAGTGACTATTCCATCATATGTGTATGTGATGTTCTTTGTCGATTTTTCTTTGTATCTGTCAAACTCCAAATTCATTTTAATTATACATAAACTTCACCAGTTGCAGATTAATATAGTACTTGTTATAGTTAGTAAATCATAATCATTAGCCTAAGAATAGTGCTGTACCTACATAGCTTCTACAAAGCACGCCACTGAACATAAGAAGCAAGTACTCCCATTCACTTCTTTCCAGCCGCCACCACTAGGTTGACCCTAAGAACATTAAGCTCCCTAGTCTTAGACGAACATCATAAACAGAAATAGCGTGGAATTTTTTCAACGACGACGTCTTTTTCTTCCTGACGAATATCTGTTTGTCATTGGGCTATGGTGTATTGCACTTACTCACTATTACTGCTATTAGTTTTACGAATTTCGCCTTCGTCATCACTGTCACTTATATATAAAAAGAGCTACCTTACAATTAATTAACGTATAGCTGATATTTGTTCTTGCTTAAAACCAAAATGTTGTTGATCTTTATCACAATTTTATTATACACTAAATTTGTGCGTTAATCTTTTTTTTGTGTCGAGATTTATTTGATTACTGAGAATGCGTTGTAATCTATTATGTATCTGCAAATAATATCTAATTACTAACCTTGGCTACTGTATGTATTAGCTACTGAAAGCGACTCATGTTTTGTTCAGTAAGGTTGAAAATAAAACAAAATTTATAGAAAATGTAAAAGACTCTTATCACATAAAACATGAATTCATTAGCAACTCTTATGCTTGAGATACATGAGGCTAGTTTTTCAAGATAGGAGAGCAAACAAGAGTTAGTTATCCAGCAAGCTAGTGACAGTCACTAACTTGCTTCACCGACTGTAGCTTTATGTATACAAAAATAGTTCTTGGTAGTAGTGTTAGTATGGAAGCACAATGATACTATTTTACAACACAATAATATTTTAGGAAGCCAGGCTGTGGATCTAGGTTGTTGTGTATATCGTGCATTAGCTTCTCTAAATAGGGAATTGGTCTGCGTTAGCTCGCCATTCCAAGTCAAATTATTGTATCATCATCTCACATCAGCAGTCTATAGCAGTCCACTGCTGGAAGTAAGCCTCTCCCATTAAGCGCAATAAGCGCCATTTCACCCTATCCTATATTGTCGCATCCAGCTACTGCCGGCTATCTTTCGCAGATCGTCACTCCACCTAGCTGGAGGACGTCCCACACTACGCTTGCCCAGACGTGGTCTCCATTCGAGAACTCGCTTTCCCCAGCGATTGTCAGTTCTTCGATTGATATGGCCAGCCCACTGCCACTTCAGCTTGCTAATCCTTTGCGTATGTGTTCTTTGAACTTGTATATACTTAAAGTAACAACGAATCATGATAACTTGTTTGTTATTTACCAAATGGCCTACAAAAAATCGCAAGATTCTTCTCTCTCAAGAGACTACTGAGTCAAGATAAATAGTATTCTATGCACAAGTCAACCAATTTTGATGATGGAAATTGGTTCAGAATTGAAACATTAAAAAGTAACGAGAATAGAAAGCTATCAATAATATTATTATGGATTCATTGCACTAGTCTATAGTTCTACATAAACTGTTTGAAATAGCCATCCATACACCGCAGGCTTTGGCACGCCACCGGAAGTGTTGGTACGTCACGCGCAGTCGCGCCACCTACATCCGGTCGCTTGACACGTTTGGAATTCATCGGATTACCCCTCAAACAAGCCTCCGGGTGATTTATGGTTATTCGTTCAGAATTATAGACGTTGTCGTTACCAGATATTGTTTGGGCATCATGTTTACAACGTATTTCGTAGATTATTGGGGTAAAAGTTATATTAGTTCGATATATTACGTATATTAAGCTGGTATATTGCGTGACGTGGGTCCGCAAGCATGATTTTGATACCAAAGAAAATGATGTGTAGATAGGTTGCCGTTGGTAATAATTTTCTAATTCGGTAACCCAACAAATGAAAGTGGATAACTAAACTTTCCAACTCCAATTTATCTAATTAATTTCGTATGACAAGACAGATCGGGGTGAACCGGGACATGGATGGGTTCCCACACGCTAAGGATTATTTTAATGGGTTGAATTCCATTTAAGAACAAGAAAGAAGAAGCGAATGGGATCTTCTGTACATAAAATTCAATCAAAAAGTAGAATATACTTAATGTTTTGGTGTTCTTTGTTCTACAACCAATTCTTTTCATTGAAGGTAACCAGCAAGTTTCAGAACAATAAACTGTAAACTTGTTTAACCACCAAATCCAATTAGGCCAGTTTGTGTAGATTTAAGTCTTTCATCTCTTAACATAACTTAGACTCATGCTGAGTAGTGATTCGCTATTACATTTTCAGGCAAACCAATACAAATTACCACTGATATAACTACTTGCTTTATCGACGCTTTAGAGTAAAATCATCGTCAATGCATTTTTGGTCAAATTTATTTTATATCGTTTCTGGGAAGAAACAATGGAACAATTCTGGCTATAACAGCAGGTTAAATTTCTATATTAAATACAAAAAAACGTAAAATACACCGTACAAAATTTTACAGCTCGCCATTTTGTCTTTCTCCTGAAAACTTCTTTTACACTTACGAGTTTTTAACTCTAAGGCGTCGTTATAAGATCATAATGTCTTTACCAAATGTTACAAAAATACAGGCAAAATAGAAAATAGTATTTAAAAACATCAAAAAATAAATTAGTGTCAAAAGTAGCAAACAAATCCGCAAAACAATACGTAGTCGAAGATAAACAGTTGCAGTTATCAATAACCGGCCATACGTAGGTACTTATAAGTATTATAATCTTATCCAAGATAATTTTTATTTCGTTTATAATTACATGCACACAGTAGTCCAAATATATCAGCCGTGTGGATGTAAGCATGAAGAATTTAAAATGGTTTTTTCTATTCTTAACCGTAACTATAGTAAAGTGTGAAAACTGCGTTACTTATGATTTCGGTTCAAATTTCTATAATACGTTCAATGAAGGGAATTCCGTGTGCAATGGAATGGCGGCCTGGAGTTTGGGAGAGTATAAGTCTCTTGATGTCAGATCCATTCACAATGACAGTGAGCTTTTTATAACTCCAAGTGTTTCTTTAAGTTGTGTGTCTTCTTACGCTTTTGAGATGAAGTCCACTGGAGTTTTGGAGGCTTATGTATATATGGAGGCAAAAACAACAAGAGATCAGATTGTGGTGCTAGTTAATGAGATAACTGGTGCTGGAACTGATGCTGTGACTGGAACTGTTATGTTAACACCACATAGTACAAATTATGTTGATGGATGGCATATTTTAAGAGTGAACATACTAGGAACAAATACTTTTACTGGATATGTAAGTTATACATAGTTGCTATTTTTATTAAAAAAAATTGTGTATGTAAACATTGTCAGTGAGATAACGTTACTATTTAATACCTAAGACCTAATTAATAAAACCTATGTTTTAATAAGTGATACAATCAAAACACGTTACATTCAACATCCAATACTTATTATGCGTAATATTAATACAGTAGGTTAGTATTTCAATTAAGATTCTGTGATAGACATTAAGTACAGTAAAATTAGTAAGTGAATCAATGTACCAAAAATGTACGAGATTTTTACGACCATTCAACGCTGTTAAATTTATATTACACATACACTACAAAGGATGTTGTTATAAAAGTCTTAGTTTGAAGATTAAATTTGATAAAAATATTATTGATACGAATGATAAAAATACAGCACTAACAGAAACAAGTCAATCAAGCCATTCATACTTTCATACTGGCTACTTAGTTAAAATTAATAAACGTTTAAGTAAATAATTAATTATCGCCAATTCAAAACTCCACACAGGAAATTTTGTAGAAACGACAAAAAACTCTTTGGTTTCCATTTATTTTTTTACGAAATTCTCTTTCATTCATGAGAGTAACAACCTTTGTAATGATGTAAACATGATGCCATGATTCCACGATCTTATTTGATACGTGGTGGATATTAAAAAAAATTAAATTGTTTCGCGATATGTAAGTGTAACTTAATAATTTTGTACCTAATGTTATCTAACCTAATCCAAAAGATTTAGATTGAAATTCAAGAACGGAAAGGATAGCTCATATGCTGGAAATCAAATTTTTGGGGGTAAAAAGGGAAAGACCTACTTGTATGGAATTAATTCACCCAAAATTGATAAATGATGCCGTGCTCCGAATCAGAAGTCAGAATAATTTCGATCATTGTTTAAATCAGAGCACAGATGTACCTAATTGTAATTTTTGTTCTCTGTAGATCGAAAAAACTGAAATATTTTCCGCGGAAATATAGCTAAAGAAAGTTGTTACTAATAAGTTACAAATAGTTTGTTGACACTACCTATTATATTATCCACCAAGTAGAATTCAGGAAGCAGATATACAAAAGATTCGTAAATCTAGAAAAATTACCTTATTTTTAACAAATTCGTGTTTTTCATTTCAGGTTACTTTCCTTGGAGTGAAATCGCCGGGTTCTAAAGTAATAGTCGACTCATTCAGATACATACCACCCCAATTCGAGGAGGAATGTAACATTTACAATGGAGCTATAACTATCATCAAACCACCCACTGCTTCGGAACTAGCCGAACAATGCGTCACATACGACTTTGAAGCCGACTTTGAAACACAGTTTAATAGCGATAGAGGTCTTTGTACTGGTTTTACAGCATGGAATATTATTAACTATGGCACAAATAAATTAGATAACCCAACATATGGAAGCACTCAGTACATAAGTCCTCAGACAACTCTTAGTTGTGTTTCTTCCTTTGTATTTGAAGCAGAAGCTTCTGGTGTTATTGAGGCGAACGTTTATATGAAATCTGAAGCTATGACGGATCAGATTGTTATACTTGCTAATCAAATATTGGATGACAATAACGATGCGGTTACTGGAAGTATAGTCCTAACACCATTGCATGGAGATTATGTGGATGGGTGGCAGACATTAAGAATTCAGCTGTCAGGAGTTGGAGCTTACACTGGATATGTGAGTATACTAAATGTACTAAGTAACGATTTGCTTTGGATGCAATCTGTAATTATTTTCTAATGCCAGATAGCATAATTCAGGTTCTAGCAATCAAACAAAACATGCAAATTCCTAACTTATGCTAAGGTAGCTCATCTATTTATATTACTTAAAACATATCAGAACGCCTAAAATTCTACAAGTACCTCGAAATAAATACAAAAGACTACCTGTAAATTGAAGAACTAAATGAATAATTGTAATGATCTGATAAAATCTTCAATCACATATTTTGTTTGGTATCGATGATTGCGTTTGTTAGTTTAAAAAGTAATTACTTTATCTTATTAATTATTACTTTATTTTATATAGCCGCTAATTGGATTAAATCATATCTGCAATTAAAATACTAGGAATTCCACTAATCACTAAAAATCTACAACAAATTCGTCATTTGTATTGTGTTTGTTAAGACATTTTTTACTAAGAGGTTTAACTTCGATTAGGTTACACTTAATAGAGCTTCATTAAGTAAATAGATGTTGTAAATTAGCTCTTTTTGTATTTCTAGGTCTCATTCCTTGGAATGGCGTCTGAAGATTCAGTCGTGTTGATCGATTCTTTTAAGTACATTCCACCAACACTCGCAGGCGATATTTGTAAGATATACGAAAACGATGATTTTGTAACCACCACACCTCTACCAGTTGGCACCGGCGAAGAATGCGTGACATACGATTTTGAAAACAACTTTGAAATCAACTTCGATTTCAATAACCAACTATGTAGTGGATATTCTTCGTGGCATCTTGGCACTTACTACTCCTTGGCTATTGATTCTATCGATCCGGAAAGTACAACGTACATTTCACCTAATGATTCATCAAGCTGCGTATCTTCTTTTACTTTTACAATGAAACCTGGAGGCATTGTAGAAGTAAATGTCTTCATGGATACAATCTCTGATTTAGACTATATTATAGTTTTAGCGAAGAAAGTAGTCCCTGGAGGTATAGATACAGTTGCTGGATATGAATTGTATTACGGATCTAATGATAACTTTGTTGAAGGATGGAATGTATTGAGAGTCAAAGTCGTTGATTTTGATAGTTTTGTCGGTTATGTAAGTATCTTTGCTATTTTACAATACTTCAAGCAGTAACCTATTAAACACAATGATAAATATAAACAATTACATCGATTATGAAAGAAATCGAGCCAGTTTAAGTAATTTCATAATAAACTGCATACTAAACGAACTGTGCAGATTACTCGAGCCTTGGTTAGCTTGAAAAGACGTGTATTACCAACACGGAGATTTCATGCTACCTTTCAAGAAGAAGATTTTAGAATCATACATGTCTACATAGTTACTAAAGTTATTTATATAGTTTCATAACTAAAGAGAAAGAGAATGGTCATCAGGAAGTTATTTTGCAGATGTATTCTATTTTCCATTTTTTTTTTCAGATTACATTGATCGGTTCGACAGACGACGAATCGATTGTTCTAATCGATTCATTTAGATATATTCCTCCGCAAACCTCAGAATCCTGTGAGATTTACTAACGACATCTTCTGTTGGAACACCATTATGAGTCATATGCAGATAACCAGCGACGTCAAAGTTTGAATCACTTGAAGTCAAAGTTCACTAAAGTTACGCCTAGATCTAGAAAAAACTATAATATTTTTTAACATACGAGGAGCGTGTGAAAAAAATATTATAGGGTTTTTTTTATTTTGTATCTTCAATATTATCATCTTTACTAACGCCACGTTCAGATACGTTTTACAGCTACTTAAGCTTAATTTTATTTTAAATCTATTGATCGCTTGGTAACTGTTATACGCTTTTGAACATGGTTGTACATTATTCGCTTTAATGCGTATGTTATGCCATTTATTTATTTGTAGTCCGAAAACGGGCAATGTTAATCAAAAAATTGTAATCTGATTTATTTGTATTTAGTATATTTTGTATGTTTAATGTTATATCGGAATTTATATTAGAATTTAATAAAAAAAATATAATTAATATTTTTGTTTATAACTTATTTATTAAGTATATTGTTATATTTATTGCAAACAACTTTTGTTTTCATTAATACCTTATTTGGGACTATTCAAAATATTGTTGATAACATAATCATAAAGAGCACAAACGTGTGCTCAAATACTAGTGCACTCTTGTTGCCTCTAACCTCAGACTCCAGTGATAACTGTGAGAAAACGGGTGCAAGACCAACAGCTTAACGTGCTTTCTGAAGTGGTTTTGGGTTTCTCACCATCAACTTTTTGTCTAAGAACAAAGTAAGGCTGTAAAGATTTTTTAATCTTTACAGCACTAGTAGATAAAAACACATTTGGTCTGAAACCGAACCCCTACGACTACAGGCATCATAAGGTGATTCAGGCACAACTTAGAGATAATACCCGGCCAATCATAGAGAGTCAAACCCTCGCACATGAAAATCTATTTTTAAATTTAATTATAACTATATCTGATACTTACATTTTAAGATTTACATAGTATAGAACCATCAAGAGAATTCCATGGAGCCTTTGATAAACATTAAAGTAAAGAACAGCTTCCCATAATACTTTCACTCTTCGACTTACCAAGAAAACCCTAATTCTAACCTGGGAAATGTTGTCAATATTTTCGAATGCGATATCATATATCCTATTCACAATACCCTGTCAAAAATGAACCATATTACTCAACCTGTAAAGCCCATTTTTCCGGTGCTGTTTTTGCGATATGACCGCATAGGAAATCATGAGAAGTGGTGCTTATTGAACGATTCATATGGCCCGTGAAAAGATAAAAGATGCGTTTGGAGGGTTGGTTTCTACCATTTATTTCCTTATGCAGTGAAATATACCTTGTATTGAAAAGATATTGAAAGTAATATTGCAGTCATTTTGTTATCAGGCATTTTCAGATTTCTTTGTCGAAGTCTCTTTTGGAAATATATTTTAACAAATTGGTTAGTGGTTTTAACACATATTATTATTATGACAGTAGGTGATAGTAGTACTAACACTAATTAATAATAATAATAATAGCCCTTGTTTCCGAACTGGTAATAGTCAGTTTGGACTGATATTTTATTTTATAGGATGTCCCTCAGTTCGGTGTGTCTTTTGACATATGGTAGGCCTCCTCCAACTGCTTCCACTGCACTCTAGCGGTTGCAACTCTGGTCCAGTAAGGTCCCAATGTTAGGCGGAAATCGTCTTCCCACCTTCTTAATGGGCGACCCCGCTGTCTGGTACCGTCCGTCTTTTGGGTACCAGAGTGTTACCTGCTTACTCCATTTCTCAGTTTTACAGCGTAATAAATTAATTTAATTAATATTTTATTAATTATAAAAAATTTATTAATTAATAAGAAATTAATTAATTAATTGGTTGATTAATAATATTTATTAATTAATTTTTATTTTATTTACATTTATTTTTAATTATGACACCTAAAGAAATAGAATGGAGAGCAAAATATCTCACAGCAAAGTACGCAAGAGAAAATTATAAAGGAAGAGACGATAGAGTACCAAAGTAAAAATTGTCATAATAGAGATGACGAAAACTGTTTTGCTTGACAGACTTATTTTACACTTATTTTATTTTTTTTCTGATCTAGCTATGTCTGTTTTTCTTTTACGGAAAAACTACTGAATGGATTTTGATGAAATTTTGCAATAGCATAGCTTAGACATCTAGCTATTCTGGCGTTCGCCGCACAAACCGAGAAGTAACACGGTTAAAATGTATAGGTAATGGAAATGTTTATCTTAAATAGTCCTACAAATAATAATTATTGAAACAAAATTACAAAACCGACTTGAAACGTAGTTACCTAGAATTATGCGTTTAGGACAATTTGCCCTTTATAATTTTGGCAAGCCGCAGGCGTTTAGCTTAAACAATGACGCTTCTTTCGACCTGGCTAAAAAACTACTGATCAGATTTTAATCAAATTTACCACCACCACAAGAGAAGCACCAGTTTTCAAACAAAAAAATAGTTATAGGAGTCAGTACACTTATACAAAAATATTAGGTACCAAACAAAAAAAAATACAGTCGAATTGAATACTTCCTATTTTTTTTGAAGTCGGGAAAAGCCCACACGCTTGCCGAACAGCCACAAACAGCGATCAACAAACAACGAACACAAGCGTGTGGATAGCTGTTTGCCACTATTTGGCTCTTTGTGGTTGTGTATGGGAGTGTTCGGCGTCGGTGTCTGTTCTTGTGCCAAGATCAATGGATGTTCTCCAAGCGTGTTTGCGATGCATCCACACGCTTGCCAGCAATCAGTAGTGCTTGAAAGCTCGCAAGCGGTGGACTTAGCGTAATCCCACATATTTCTAATATAAGCTGACGTCATGCATAAACACGGGATATGTTATACAATTTCTAGTACTAAATTGGTTATACTAGTTTTCGGGGGAGGCACGGTAACCAAGTACAGCACACATGTAAATGTTGAAGCGTCTTTACAAATGCACACTTAAATAAAACTGCCGTCTTATAGTAAAAGAGCACATCTGAAAATTTTTTCGTAACTAAGTTTTTAACAGCGTTACACTTCAGTTCACTTCACTCCTTTTTAGTGTCCCACTACTGGGTACCGTACCCATTTAAACCCGAAACAATTTAGTACTTGAAATTGTTTAACATATCCCGTGTTTATGCATGTAGCCTACCTAATCCACGAAGCACTATAGATTGCAGGTCTTCTGTTGTGTAAGTTACAGTATTGTTATGTTAGACATAGGTACGTTATTCAAATATTTGCTGTTACAAATATCTGAAACAGATTGTCGCGTGATGTCGAGCTTCAGTGTGTCGCACTAGCGTGCATTTGAACGGTGCATCCACATCGCAGTTACTTTTTGTTGAGCAACATTTTGCAACAAGGTTACATAAAATAACAATCTCTAACTTTTGAGACTAGTTGTTACTAATTGTTATGTGCTCAACAAAAGATAACAAAGAATAACTTTCGACAACAATCGAGCACGACATAATATTGACGCATTGTTGAGGTAACGTTATCTAACAATGTTATCGATTGTTAGAGCAACATTGACTAACACGGCAACATTTACTAACATTGAACAACTATTGCTATCGAGTGTTGCTCAGTAACGTTTGAAAATGTTGCTCAACAAAAAGTAACTGCGGTGTTGATACACCGGAACCATGGTGAGTCGCAGTACAGTTCTGTGCGACAACCGTTAATCGCACTTCCATTAGTCGCACTCACGTGGTACACTCGTATAAATTATTACATTACTACTTCCTGCGTCACACAACTTCAAATAATTATTTCCTTCCATAAAAATTTATAGCAATTATATTTACCTACTTTATGTTTGCGCCATAAAACAATAGGTACGCCAAAACGGTAATGAAATTTATTTCGATAATGAAACTCTAAGAAATATATAATTCCTAATGATAAGTAAAACCGTACATAAGTACTTTGTTATCTGATAATACCTAATGTAGGGACTTCTTGAAGTCATTGGAAACAAAGAATTCTCGGGAATGGACTAACAATTGAATAACGATTAGCAATTTACTTAACAAAGAATTTGATTTAATAATTATGCCACGCTAAATAGACTCCTGCCTGGACATTTAGATTTCTCTGATACTTTTACATAAATAAATCTACTCAAAATTTCGAATGAAATTGCTTTAATTTCATTACGGCAATGTCAAAACAATTAACATAGAATATTATTAATAGAAATTCAGGTGAAAAAGTGATAATTAGGATCACTATGCGATCATTGTTTTATGTCTTTGTTTTTACTCTTTATCATCAAACAAAGCCATTAACTTATAACTAGTTATAACCAACTAAAATGATGGGTTTTCTAAGAATGTAACCGTAGTAGATTTTACCATTTTTTTTTTATTCCCCCATCCCCGTTCTTCCTTCGTACAAGTAGAGGTACGGCTATGCGCCACCGTTATATGGTGGAAATTCCACGGGCACGCGCAAAGCGCTTTGCTTACACTTTTATTGTGCGAACTGCCAAGTTGTGGAATTCGTTGCCGGCATCTATGTTTCCCGATAGCTATAATCTACCTGTCTTCAAGTCACGAGTGAATCGGTATTTATTAGGTAGGCGCGTTCCATCGTAGACCGCAACATTGCTTCACATCAGGCAAGTTGTGGTCAAGCGCAAACCTATTATAGAATTAAAAAAAATATGGGAAGTAACACTTGCGCAGATGGACGATTAAATCAGTGGGTAATGTACGTGAATTGTTTTTGTGGATAACGTACTAACGTGAACATTTTGTTCAATCTATGGAAGAAACTGCAAGGCAATAAATTTACATTGACAAACATTACGATTTGATATGTAACTGCTCCGTGAGTTTGTGTACACAAATAACAAAAGTAATGAATGAAATACTAATGCTGGCCATACACTATCCTTGTTATCGTCCAATCAGCATGACGTTGCTGGCAGTGGTCATGTCAATACACGCCCACACACGGTCAGTTCTTACTGATCCAATTGGCAGCGTCATGCCGATTGGACGACGGAAAAGAATGTGAATGACCTGCATTAACTGAAGGAAATCCAAATGAACATTACATACGAATGCATAGCAACAAGCAAAAAAACTCAACAGCTAACGAACTTATTTTTCGAACAACCATTCAAATTATTAATAAAGATAACTGCGTACACAAATTTTACATGACAATACTAATATTTACATTATTGTATATATTGATTTGTATCTTAGAATTCATATTACGTGTGTAGATGCTCATCAATTCATGTGCAAGATTGTTATCCAAATATTTATCTAAATTATTACTGCAATTCTTGTTAATGCACGTTTCCAGGAAACATTTATATTCGAGGTTGAATACTTGCGGTTCAATATTTCAATGATAAATGAAAACTTAAGCTTTACCGTTGATCCAATACCAGATCCCGTCATTGGGGCGGAGATATGTATGGAAATTTGCGCGTGCGTTGCAACACTTGCAGCGTGATGCGTTTTGGGTAGCACGGTTATGTGCCTTGATGATGGCAGGGTAGAGGTGGATATGCGAGGAGCGGGGAGCATCATGGTTGGCTCTCTAAACGTAATTGGAAATACTGGAGCTTATACATACATACATGCGCTACACAACAAGCTATACATTTCCAGTATAAGCTGACCTCTCATTTTACGGAAATCCCAAACAATGCGAGATCCGCAACTGGAAATGTACAGCTTGTTGTTTAGCTGTGTGTACACGTCAAACTTATCTCTATTTTTCAACAAAAGTTAAAATTTATAATGATGGACGTTACACACCATAAATATGTATCTATCAATAAGGGTTATACAGTCGACATTATAATAAGGTAGGTATTCGTTTCTACAATAACTACTTATTCTGATAACTGTTTACTAGTAAATAGCGCGTTCGCTTCAATCCACGACCCCGGTGCACCAATAACATAATATTTAGGTACCGAAACGATACAAATTTTACTAGCTCTCTATTGGCAGAAACACGATATCCTACGTACTAGTTCGCCTTAAGCGACTAAAATAGCGGTTAATAACCAATAACTAGTTATCAAAATAGATGGTTATCAAAAACGGTATTGGCTACAATAACGTTAAATCGTTACGGTATCAATATCTCGCTACGACCAACGGCTAAAAATTGAGATTAATTCTTTCATTATAGAATTCAATTCTATTTTGAACCGACTTCCAAAAAAACACGAAGGTTATATGTTCCACTGTATGTATTTTTAACGTATGTACAGCGATTTTTAGGATCTGTATTGCTATCAATGTGGCAATGCTGTACGTTAGCAGATAACGATGCGGACAATTTTGACGCATTAGTTTAGATATTAGTTAGTTTAGTTCTTAATTTAGCTTATTGTTGAGATTATTATTTAGATCTTTTTCTTGTCCAATTGTAGTTTTATGTTGTAAATAAGTATATGTTTCACTATATTTCATAGGTCTCTCCTAAAATATACCACAGAGTACTCTCATGTAGCTGTAGCTAGTGATTGTAGAGATTATCACTTCATCTCTCGAGGTGTTTTACGTCACTTTTAACTATTACCATTCTCTCAAAATTTTATATATGGCCGGCCCATTGCTGTTTTCGCTTTTAATGGTAACAATTTTTTGTATCTAATTGCCTTGATACGGTTATGATTAGATCTCAAAACTCAAATATATACTCGTACAACTCTGTTGAAAGTCAAGCTGAGAAATTACCTATTAGATAAATATGTGACTATAATTAATTATTATTTTAACTAACAAGAATTATTATTTTTTATTTATTATTGACATATATCCATTTTGACATTTGTAATGCCTCATTGATATTTTTGACTGTGTAAATGTTTTTGTAGAATATAATCTAAGGGTTTCTTCTTATTTTTATTATAATAACCTTATTGTAATTTTATGTTTGTATTTTTGTAATTATTTAGACATGATTTATTTTAATGATTGAATAATTGTAACACAATTGTAAAATATTGTTTACGAATAAATTAAATGAAATGATCCTTCACTGAAGCTGCGATACCTCTTTCGCTCGCTGTCAGTCTTAAAATTTATTCACTAAACATACTCTGAGCATCATAATTTCAGATCCGTATATAGGTAAGGTATATACATACACAATTTTAGTAAATTCAATGATCTGATACAATAATACTCTTCAATCCACGCACAAATAACTTAGCTGCTAATAAATCTGTACAGTTAAAGACACTTTAATATTGGATGCCTTTCAGTGGAGCGTCCAATTCTTTCGCTCACACAAAGAGAACATTTGACAGCCTTTGTAGTAGCTGTTCACGAGACATTCTGTACCGCATTGCGGAAATAAGCGACAATTCTTAACATTTCACTCGACTTTAAAATAAAATTGTGTAATACCTTCACATCAAACCGGCCTTCCAGCCGCTTCAGACGCGGGGACTACACGATTTTGAATAATTCCTCCAACAGGCAAGGTGACCATATTTTGTTTTTTAGTCCGTCATATATTTTTTATCACGCAGATGAAAAATAAAGACAATACATGGAGCCGCGTGTGTGTTTAAGTGTCGCGCGACGTCACTTCCACCGAGTAATTTTTACCAATTATAACGTACTGAACTTCAGCTCGCTAACTTTATTGCAATTCATCAAAGTATTATTCCTAAAAGCAATAAATACCTCTTCTTCTTCTTTTAATTTAAGGTTGAGACCCTTGAATTTGTGTCCATTTGGCTCGATCTAGAGCAGCTTCTTTCACCCCCCTATACTATATGACCTTGACCTTCCTCTTACACGCTTTCCTTCTATCTTTTCCTCTAAGATGTTTTTTATAAAGGTGTCTTGTCATATAAGATGGCCCATCATCCTACAAATACCGAGGCTTCAGCCGTGGTTAGTGCCCATCCACCAGACAAAGCGCACCACCAAGCAGCTTTGCCGGGTTTTGGTGCGATGTCTGGTGACACCATTTAAGAAGTTCGATCGAAATTGTTGCTCCTTTATGGATTCTAACCATATAGAACCTCATTCCACTGCAACTTTCTCGCCGAAAATCATTCGTAATCACGAATGTGAATCGGTATCAGCAGGCGTGTCCCATCGTAGACTACATCATTGCTTAACATCAGGCAAGTTATAGTCAAGCGCAAGCCTATTTCAGAATAAAAAAAATGCGTACTTTTGGGGCAGAAGATTACCTATAACATTCATACCCTTCAAAAACCGAGGCTGGTTCTTACGTAATTTTAACCATAACAAACCATACAATGTGCTAAAATTATGTTTCCATCTTCCCATAATATTTAGCCAAGACCACGTGTTCGAGCACCCATCACAAACTTTCGCAGCCAACTTCCACCAAGTTACTTCCAACTCAGCACCGCCAATCAACCCCTATTCTAATTCTAATTCAACCGCGTCAACGTTTCGCGTCGGTCGAACTCATAAAGGCTCTACTATTTGTTGTTTTCGTTACAAAATTCGTACCTAAACAACTTTTTCTTTTAATTTAATTCAAAATAGGCTTATGTAAATAAATAAATAAATATACTGGGACATTAACACTCACGGTCATCTGGTCCCAAGCTAAACAGAGCTTGTGTTATGGAAACCAGATAACTGGTATATAGGTACTATACATATAATACTTTTCTTTTGTAAATATATACTTATAATAGATATTTACACTCAGACTCGACACAAACACAAATGTTCATCACTTATGTTTGTCTCGGGTGGAACCCACGACCTGCGGCGTGAAAAGCAAGTATCTTACCGACCACGCCAAACTAAAAACTAAAACTTGCCTGATACAAAGCAATGATGTGGAAAAATGGAAAGCGCCTACCCGAAATACCGATTCAATCGTAATTACGAATGATTTTCGGTGAGGAGGTGGCAGTGGAATGAGGCTTCTAGTATAATCCTAAAAGAGCAACGATTCTGACCCGTTCTCTCAAATAACCGCAACCCAACAAGGCCGCTTAGCAGTACGGACTTTTCTGATGGGTGATCACTACCACCGGGGAATTGTTGCCTGATTTGCACTATCCAGGGACTATGTGTGGAGATTTAGATTGAAAGTGCACCTGACCGAACGTGACTCAACCCCAGGCTTTTTTTTAAGTCGCATAAATATAGTTTATGACGCACACACCGTCATTCTTACAGCATTCAGCAGAACCGTTGATGTTAAAATTCTACAATCTAAATTACTTCCAGATTGCTTTAAAAAAAATGAGGAATGTCCTGTCTCCGTCAAATAAATGTTTTTCTTCCTATCTCTTTCTTAGAATCATTCATATAATGAATTTAACTTTAAACTGTTTAATAATAAGTACAATAACTGAATGTTAGATTAAACGAGTGATTGGAGATCATTCTGTCGTAAAATACATACGATTTTAGTTTCTTACGGACGGATATAAATCTGAGTAGGATTTTAGTTTAGTTTGTACGTAATAAACTAGGTTCAGTTTATATAGGTTTTGTGTTACCACAAATAGCACCTAGGTACATTCGGTTCCAACCAACAGTTAGGAAGTTGGTTAGCTCTACCGTTTATAGGAATATCGAAACAGCTGTCTCTGCTGGCCTGCCCAATATGGAAAGTGGCTCCATATGGTAAGAAACCATAAATAAGCAAAACTTCCGACCCACCCTCTTGTCGAGTCTGGGTGTAAATATCTATTATAAGTATATATTTACAAAAGAAAAGTATTATATGTATAGTATATATCTACTAGTTATCTGGTTTCCATAACACAAGCTCTGCTTAGCTTGGGACCAGATGACCGTGTGTGTTGATGTCCCAGAATATTTATTATTATTATTTTATTTATTAAATGGTGTCACCAGACATCGCACTGGAACACGGGAAGGCCGTTTGGCGGTGCGGTTAATTACCAGTAAATATAATTACCAGTTGTTTGATTGTCACCTGATTTGCACCACCTGGGGACGCGTGCTGACTCATCCCCCAAAAGGTATCTTCTAACAAACGGTGAAGTATATTTTTAACCGAATTCAAAACCGGAGGATTGTGTTGGTATAGGAAGTGGATCTTAGGATATAATTTGTTTCATAAAAAAAATACGTTTGTGTTGGAAATATTCGTAAACTAAGCATGCAGTTTACACAATAATAAAGATAATATTTTACCTACAACAATAGAGGGATGTTTGTTAAATAGATGAGATTTTTATTATTTTGTGTCATTTTTGTTTAATCTGTAAAATAGATGAATTAAAAATATTAAACACGTATTTTCGTTTTTTTTGGGACATTAATGTATGTGTTACAATGTGACAATTTTATACACACACAACAACATTATAAGAGAGTATGGAAAAAAATGGCATCTTAGAACGTCGCAGTTTTTTTAGTTTTTTACTACTAATCTTTAAAACTTATATACTTATTTAAACTTGACACTGGCAAAATTGCGAAATAATTTCTGCAGAGGCCATAATTAAAAGAAGAAGAATATTATAAGAATTTTGACGGGCCGGTGGCGTGATCTGTAAGGTACTTGCTTTTCATCCGAGACAAACATTAGTGATGAACATTTGTGTTTGTGTCGAGTCTGGGTGTAAATCTATAATATGTATATATTTACAAAAGAAAAGTATTATATGTAGAGTATATACCAGTTATCTGGTTTCCATAACACAAGCTGTTCTTAGCTTAGGACCAGATGACCGTGTGTGTTACTATCCCAGAATATTTATTTGTTTATTTATTTACCCCTCATATTTATCACTCATCATGGTTTAAAACCTCACAAAATGTAGGTACAAGTGCTAAGTCAACAAGTGCGGGTGTAAAACAAATAAAACGCATATTACTCGTTCAATTTAACGATATAGACTGGAAACTATCGTTATCGTAGAACGTAAATCGTACGTAACTACTGTTCGATACTAACTATCAAGTTTGCTACCAATACCGTTTTATATTGATGCTCCTTAATGTTACTCTGTGGAAATACTATGAAAATAAAAATAGGACTGAAAATCCGCCATCTTGGAATTGAATGCGCAAAAATTTTACATTTGACGGGTCGGTGGCGTGGTCGGTAAGTTTTCGTGGGTTCCATTTCCCGCCCAATTCATACATTTGTGTGATAAACACCCAATTCAGACATTTGTGGCTTGAATCTGGATGTAATCCCTACTATAATATTATGAATGCGAAAGTAACTCTGTCTGTCTGTTACGCTTTCCCGCTTAAACTACTGAACCGATTTGGATGAAATTGGGTATAGAGGTAGTTTGAGACCCGAGAAACGACGTAGGATAGTGTTTAACCGACTTCGCAAAAAGAAGGTAATGTTTTGGCGCGATAACCGACATACACGCGGGCGAAGCAGCTGTCGGAAAGCTAGTTATCTATATTTAAGTATGTATTAAAAAAATTAAAGTATTTTAAGTACTATATTACCAGTTATCTGGTTTCCATAGTACAAGCTCTGCTTAGTTTAGGATCAGATGGCCGTGTGTGTTAATGTCCCAATAAATTATTATTATATTATTTTAGTACAGTGGGCATAAACGTTTCGGATCAATAACACATAGTCTCTTTCTGATTAATACGCGGGTGAAGCCGGTCGGAAGCTAATGTAACATCTGACATCATGGGTAATTTTGTCTTAACATGAAATTTCACAGGTAGACATTGTCGCCACGCCGACTGCAAAGGTAAGCGCATTAAACATTATCAACACATGACTTTTTTTCTAAGAAAACTGATATACGGATAAACATTACAACCTACCGTTCTAATCTAGTTAATTATATAGATTTGAAATACAACAGGTCATTAAATTTATACCTACTTTAGTTATAACTAAATTCCAAACGAGACATATGTTGATACCTACTTTTAATTTAACCCAGGGCCAGACCCTGGTGCTCGTGCTGCTGCAGCAGAACTTGCTGTGGATTCGGCGGTGCATCCATAAGAGCCACTCACACTTATTCAACTCTATTCAGTTTTTGGCCATATGAAGCACCAGTTCTAAATGAAATAAGTAATAATAATGTTCTGGGACATTAACACACACTGTCATCTGATCTCAAACTAAACACAGCTTGTACTATGTAAACCAGATAACTGGTATTATACTACATATAATATAACACAATATAATAATGTAATATAATATAATACTAAATACGTATACGGCCATTCGTATAGATACACAAGAGTAGCTTCTCAATTATTTTAATTTAAACTACTTGAATTACGAGTAATAAGGTTTTAGTAGATATTAATACTATCAACCAATCTATAATCTTATTATTATTAACTATCTATTGTTAACGAGTATGATTAACGAAAATCGTCATATTATTATCTAATTGTCTAGGAAAAAGTCTTACAAATATTATTGTAAGTCACTAGATCTACTGTGAAAATAATACAAGTCCCGCCGGTAACCCACATCGCAGCAAAACTGTAAATATGACACCTTTGGGATACGTCATAACTTTTAAATAAATGTATGTAAATAAATAATATCGTTTTCAGGGTACGGAATTTATGTCTGTTCTACTTTAGTAGAATTTTTAATCTATTTGCAATAATGTAAACTAGTGACATCTAGGGAACTTAATGAATATCAATTAGCATGTGAGTTAAAATTTTAATTTATCGAATTGATAATAGATGGCGGTGGTGTACCGTAACGTCTATCTGTAACACGTTGATTAGATTTGTAATGCACTTGGAATAATAATCTTAGGTGTTGCATTGATTAATTAGATAACAAGTATTACTCAAGTGACTCAATAGGTAGCAAAGAGATTTGATTAAAGATAACTATATAAAAGTAGGAGTCGCTTTTACTTTGCTTCATATGCTTACGCCAATTTAGAGAGACGACACCGAAGTCAATACATACGCCGACTTCAACGCCGCCGATAAGAAGGCTGAGGTTGAAACTGACGCCAACGGAAACGCCGAAGTAAGAGTTAATTTACCATGAGTGTAACCGAAACGGATGCCGACTTGACACCGATACCAACGCATGCTGTGCCCTAATTCACATAATTTCTTGTAGCGCCGATCAAGTTGCGGTGCAGTTACAGTTAAGTTTACTTCTTGGTGCAAAATGGTATTCTAGTAATTGTTTACCTGTCATATCTAATCTATGCGCTTGCGTGACGCAAAATTGATTACCAAAATACTAAAAGGGCTGTTTTGATCGAAACTTAACTGAAACTGATCTAATTACGTGAATTAGCCTACTGATGCCAAAACAGACGTCGACGCAAAACTCGACGGTGACGCTAACTCTGATACGTACGCCCAGGTCAACTCAGCCGCTAACGCCGACGTCGATGCTCCCATCCACAACAAAACCGATGCCACCGCCATAAACGACGCTGATACCTTTGGATGATGCCGACCCGACGCTGGCGATGCGAAAGCTGAAGCCGACGTATACTCTGATGCCAAAACCGATACCGAGAACTATATTTCCCATATTTCATTTCAATCTATGGATTAACCGTTTGTTAATAACGTACTTAAACGTAAGAAAAATGATGATCTCGACCGCTCCCAAAAACATTTCAATCTTTTTTAATTAAAGATAATTCGCTGAACGTTTTTATCATCACGTACCGATAGCAAAAGGATTATTGTCAAAAATTTCAAAATCCGTATTATAAGTATCTGACTCGGAGATTTAGGCGCCGTAAATAAGGTGTGACAATGTAAGAGCGTAATGAAAAATGTATTTGCAAATTTATTTATTGTACAATGTCTTACCAGTAGGAGATTAAAGTTAGCGAAATTTCACCGTCAATGTTTAGGTACCTACTATTATATAACAGGGGATGAGCCATGGAAAAAAGAAACAACACTATTACAGTCCATCGGGCACGATCATGGAGCGAAACGGGCCATCTCACCGCACCAACGCGCCGCACCGGGACCCCCGTGTTGCACAAGAAGCACGATTCCTGACTGTAACCAGATTTCAAACTTCTGTTACAAACACTAACGTTGAAATAGCTTTTGTAACTTCCTCAACAGAACTAAAGAAATCATTTGTTAAAAATCTTTCTAAGGTAAAAATGTAACTTTTTTTATTACCTTGTAAAGCCTCCGTATAACCTTTAAATCTTCTCTAACGCTCGCCAACTCCTTCAAATTTGCGACAAACGAACTCAATTCGTCACTCCATCGTTTTTGTGGTCTTCCTCGGAGACGACTACCATCTTCTGGAATACATTATGTCAAGATCCAAACCCATCTATCCGAAAACATACGATAAATCTTTTGGTGAATTGAAACTAACCTTTATCGTGTTGTCGAATGCTGAACTTAATAACATACACTCATTTTGGCAATGACATTAAAACTAAATAAAATTTTCGAATAATAACACGAAACATTAATCCCATACTAAAGCCACAAACATTTTTAGTATCACTGTCGTTCGAGAATTATAATCTAAGAGGCTACCTGATACTAACTTTTAGAGTGAGTCTTAACCGCACTAAAATTTAGTTAGTTTAATTAATGATCATATTATTATCTGGATCGTTTAAACTATACATATCGTTTTTTTTTTCTGAACTGCAAGCAATGATTTAGTCTACAATGGGACGCGCTTACTCAATATACTGATTCACTCGCGATAACAAATGATTTTCGGTTAGAAGGTGGCAGTGGAATGAGGCTCCATATGGTTAGACACCATAAAGGAGCAACAAGCCCGACCCATCTTCTTAAATGGTGTCACCAGACATCGCGGAGGACCACGGCAAAGCCGCTTGGCGGTGCAGCTTTGTCTGATGGGTGGTCACTAAACGGCCGAAGCTTTCCGCCTGTTGATTGTCACCTGATTTGAACTACCCGAGGACCATGTGTGGGGATTCAGATTGAAGGTGCACTCCCACGGACGAAGGTGACTCAGCCCCCCAATCATACCATCATAGAATATTGCATCGGTTTTTCCAACCTTGCCTATAATAAGATTAAGAGTCCCCTCATCTTTTATTTTGTATTAGTCACTAAAATCTACATATATTTAAATCTTCCAACGAGTGTCTCGTTAATTAACGTTATCATATACTATCGAATTTTGATTAAAATGTTGATTTGATATCGCCCAGATCAGTTTTACGTCTAATTAAAGTGTGCGTTCAGTCACTGAACCTCGGGGTGCAAAATGTTGTCGCAACTGTTTTTACTCTTTTGCTGTATTAGTGTGACTTTTCAAATTAAAAACCAATTATTTTTGAATTTTCATTCAAACGCATGTGATAACCAAAATCTAGTACGTAATCTAGATGTCCACAATTTTGAAGACAGTGAAAATATTAAAGTTGTTTGTGGAGTGTCCAAAGTTTCTCGAATAGATGCTGGAAATTTGGAGTTCAATTTATACGTGGAATCAGTATCACAAGATGACAGCATATCAATTTATATGTTTGATGAAACACAGGATAGATTTAGGAGTAAGGATATATATTATGGTGTTCAAATAAACCTTGGATTTTATAGTTTAAATGTTGATGTACCAGAAAGTTTTTATGGATATGTAAGTACTAATATATCTTGATAAAGACTTCTTGTCGTAAAGAGTTTTAAGCAACTTTAAAAACTTTTTTACTATGAAATATATAGTTTGCTACTGTCTACTAAATTACATCGTTAGTAAAACATTTCTTCGCAGTTCAGTGTTGTTTTACTATGAATAAATCCGGAGATTATTCTGGTCTATTGAGACCTATAACCGTTTGAGTCAAAAATAATTGTGTGCTTAAATTTATTCTATGGATTTATTGTAGGTCCGTCACTATTTTATTTCAAGGATAAAATATTGAATCGTTATTACCACAATGGTTTTGGTACAATCATTTAGTAGTAGAACAATTTATTTATAGAGCACACTATGCTGCATGTAAATGCTTTTCTGAAATCCCAAATAAAATGCTCAACCAATTCACATAGCAACCTTGACCGGATATTACGTCAAGTGGTCTTACATCAATAAACTAAAAATAATGTTTTTCCATTGAATTTCTATTTTAATTCTTATATCTAATACTTACATCAGTATTTTGATGGTATCGTACAAATCGATCTATTGTGTGTTATTTATTGTGATAACTATATATTAAATCCCATTGAGGCGGTGAAATTCAAAAGATTTGCCTATCTGATCTTTTCGATCTTTGTTTAAATTATATCCAATGATAAACAAATTTACTTATATTTTACTAAATAACATGGTGTCGTAAATGATCGTATTTTTGATGTAACACCTGCTTTATTCTCACTTAATATTTTTCGCATTAATAATATTATGTATTATCTACTTGTCTTTGGAACACGTGCCCACGTGCCATCTAGTAATTGATTTGTTATCATCACAGATATTCGTAATGTAATGTTAATTGACGATCTTATTGTTATGAAAAAACTGAAAGTGGAGTAGAATTTGGCATATTTTTAGTAAATTATCAGAGAAAGAGAGATTTTACAAATCATATGTACTCCAAAGTATGTATTTATTAATGAGACGGACAAGTAAATCAACTACATTTAAACAAAAGAAATCTTACTAATTAAATCTCAAACTAAGCAAACATTTGTCACATTTCAGGTCATTCTGGTTAAACAGACTACCAAACCATCAACCATAATAGTTGAATCGGTTTACTTGATTCCAAGAAGAAATCTGATTAATAGATCGAGAAGAAAACTCTCAGCGTTTGATGATGATGAAGAACAATCTTCCACTACAGTTACACCTCCGTCAGTCACTGTTTCATCACAGTCTGATGACGAGACACAACAGTCGACGGTCGCTATACCTCAGCAGACAGAAACCGAGACGATGTCAACAGAATCTTCAACAGTTACCATATTTACACCAACAGTAGCTGATACTACATCAACTGTCACAGTTTCTTTACCTACAGTAGCTGACACAACATCGACGACTGCGCCAACTGTCACCATTTCACTGCCACCAGTAGCCGACACAACAACAACTGATGCATCAACAATTACAATATCACTTCCCACAGTAACTGACGCAATGCCAACTGATACATCAACTGTCACAGTTTCACTACCGACAGTAGTAGATACTACCACTGAAATATTTCCTGTCACAGTTTCACTGCCTACAGTGGCAGACACTACCACTGAAACATCAACCATCACAGTTTCACAGCCCACTGTGGCTGACACTACCACTGAAACAACACCTGTTACAGTTTCACTGCCCACAGTGGCAGAAACTACCACTGTAACACCAACTATCACAGTTTCACTACCCACAGTGGTGGACACTACCACTGAAACATCTACTGTCACAGTTTCACTGCCCACAATGGCAGACACTACAACTGAAACATCACCTGTCACAGTTTCACAGCCCACAATGCCAGACACTACCACTGAAACATCTACTGTCACAGTTTCACTGCCTACAATGGCTGACACTACCACTGAAACATCTACTGTCACAGTTTCACTGCCTACAGTGGCTGACACTACCACTGAAACATCTACTGTCACCGTTGCACTGCCTACAATGGCAGACACAACCACCGAGACAACACCTATTACAGTTTCATTACCGACAGTGGCGGACACTACCACTGAAACAACACCTGTCACAGTTTCACTGCCTACAGTGGCTGACACTACCACTGAAACATCTACTGTCACAGTTTCACTGCCTACAATGGCTGACACTACCACTGAAACATCTACTGTCACCGTTGCACTGCCTACAATGGCAGACACAACCACCGAGACAACACCTATTACAGTTTCATTACCGACAATGGCGGACACTACCACTGAAACAACACCTGTCACAGTTTCACTGCCTACAGTGGCAGACACTACCACTGAAACAACACCTGTCACAGTTTCACTGCCCACAGTGGCTGACACTACCACTGAAACAACACCTGTCACAGTTTCACAGCCCACAGTGGCTGACACTACCACTGAAACAACACCTGTCACAGTTCCACTGCCCACAGTGGCTGACACTACCACTGAAACAACACCTGTCACAGTTTCACAGCCCACAGTGGCTGACACTACCACTGAAACAACACCTGTCACAGTTTCACTGCCTACAGTGGCAGACACTACCACTGAAACAACACCTGTCACAGTTTCACTGCCGACAGTGGCAGACACTACCACTGAAACAACACCTGTCACAGTTTCACAGCCCACAGTGGCTGACACTACCACTGAAACAACACCTGTCACAGTTTCACTGCCTACAGTGGCAGACACTACCACTGAAACAACACCTGTCACAGTTTCACTGCCGACAGTGTCAGACACTACCACTGAAACAACACCTGTCACAGTTTCACTGCCCACAGTGGCTGACACTACCACTGAAACAACACCTGTCACAGTTTCACAGCCCACAGTGGCTGACACTACCACTGAAACAACACCTGTTACAATTTCACTGCCCACAGTGGCTGACACTACCACTGAAACAACACCTGTCACAGTTTCACTGCCGACAGTGTCAGACACTACCACTGAAACAACACCTGTCACAGTTTCACTGCCCACAGTGGCTGACACTACCACTGAAACAACACCTGTCACAGTTTCACAGCCCACAGTGGCTGACACTACCACTGAAACAACACCTGTCACAGTTTCACTCCCCACAGTGGCTGACACTACCACTGAAACAACACCTGTCACAGTTTCACAGCCCACAGTGGCTGACACTACCACTGAAACAACACCTGTCACAATTTCACTGCCCACAGTGGCTGACACTACCACTGAAACAACACCTGTCACAGTTTCACTGCCCACAGTGGCTGACACTACCACTGAAACAACACCTGTCACAGTTTCACAGCCCACAGTGGCTGACACTACCACTGAAACAACACCTGTCACAGTTTCACTGCCGACAGTGGCAGACACTACCACTGAAACAACACCTGTCACAGTTTCACAGCCCACAGTGGCTGACACTACCACTGAAACAACACCTGTCACAGTTTCACTGCCGACAGTGGCAGACACTACCACTGAAACAACACCTGTCACAGTTTCACAGCCCACAGTGGCTGACACTACCACTGAAACAACACCTGTCACAGTTTCACTGCCGACAGTGGCAGACACTACCACTGAAACAACACCTGTCACAGTTTCACAGCCCACAGTGGCTGACACTACCACTGAAACAACACCTGTCACAGTTTCACTGCCTACAGTGGCTGACACTACCACTGAAACATCTACTGTCACAGTTTCACTGCCTACAGTGGCAGACACTACCACTGAAACAACACCTGTCACAGTTTCACTGCCCACAGTGGCTGACACTACCACTGAAACAACACCTGTCACAGTTTCACAGCCCACAGTGGCTGACACTACCACTGAAACAACACCTGTCACAGTTTCACTGCCCACAGTGGCTGACACTACCACTGAAACAACACCTGTCACAGTTTCACTGCCCACAGTGGCTGACACTACCACTGAAACAACACCTGTCACAGTTTCACTGCCCACAGTGGCTGACACTACCACTGAAACAACACCTGTCACAGTTTCACTGCCCACAGTGGCTGACACTACCACTGAAACAACACCTGTCACAGTTTCACTGCCCACAGTGGCTGACACTACCACTGAAACAACACCTGTCACAGTTTCACAGCCCACAGTGGCTGACACTACCACTGAAACAACACCTGTCACAGTTTCACTGCCCACAGTGGCTGACACTACCACTGAAACAACACCTGTCACAGTTTCACTGCCCACAGTGGCTGACACTACCACTGAAACAACACCTGTCACAGTTTCACTGCCCACAGTGGCTGACACTACCACTGAAACAACATCTGTCACAGTTTCACTGCCCACAGTGGCTGACACTACCACTGAAACAACACCTGTCACAGTTTCACTGCCCACAGTGGCTGACACTACCACTGAAACAACACCTGTCACAGTTTCACTGCCGACAGTGGCAGACACTACCACTGAAACAACACCTGTCACAGTTTCACTGCCCACAGTGGCTGACACTACCACTGAAACAACACCTGTCACAGTTTCACTGCCCACAGTGGCTGACACTACCACTGAAACAACACCTGTCACAGTTTCACTGCCCACAGTGGCTGATACTACCACTGAAACATCTACTGTCACAATTTCACTGCCCACAGTGGCAGGTACTTCCACTGAAACAACAACTGTCACGGTTTCATTACCTACAGTAGCCAGCACAACGACTGAAACATCAACGCTTGAACCTACCACAGATCAGCCTGAAGAAGCAGACAATACAACATTCCTAATAGTTGTTATAACTATAGGTTCGGTTATTGGTGTCATTGTAATTGGTTCTGGGGTATGGTTTGTGCTATATGCTGGCAAGAGTTTTGAAATAGGCGCTGCTATATATGGAGGAGAAACTGCTGACCTACCATCACTGATTACTGCATCCAACGCCAAATTTAATTATGATCAGAATTTGGTTTGACGTGAAGAATAAATAAAGAGTTTTCAATGAGATCTGAACATGGAATATTGGTAGGATATTGCCACGATTTCCATGGTTTACCTATATTCTGAAGAGTTAGTTTGTTTGGATGACCGCGCTAGTCTCAGAGACTACTAGTGCGATTCGAAAAATTCTCGCTCTGTTAAATAACCCAGTTATTGAGGAAGGCTTACTTTTTATCCCATTGCATAACATGATAGATGATTCGGGCGAAGCTGACGGTGGAAAGCTAGTATCTTTTAAATATCGCAGCTAGGTCTCAAATATATAAATAGTTGTAAGCGGTGATGACTGAATTTATCACCACGAAAAAAGACTTACGGAATGTTGTAAACATTTTTAGAAAATAAATTGTTATTTAATTTTGTTGTGTTCATTTGTGTGTATATGTTCTTCACCTTCAAATTCAAATGTTCAAAAACTTGTTTTATTAAATTTAGATTAGAATAAATACCCTTTCTCAATGGAAGCAAGAAATCTACAGTTATAATAAATAATATTCTGGGACATTAACACACGCTCATCTGATCCCTTACTAAGTAGAGCATGTGTTATGGAAACCAGATAACTGGTAGATACTATGAATATAATACTTTTATAATGTAAATTCATACCTATAATAAACAATTACACCCAGACTCGAGACGACCAGACACGTTTATCGCATAAATGTCTGTTTTGGGTAGGAATCGCACCCACGACCTGAGGCGTGAAAAGTGCGTGAATTTTTTTTTTAATATTTTTTATCAGCTAGAGTAGGCTGGAATAGGTATATCTGACCTTTTTCTTTACACAGAATTCAAACCCAGGACTTCACTAGGTGTAACCGCTAGCTAGACCACAGATAGACAATAGGGATAACGACATTTTTATGTTTTGTTCGTCTTGTAGATAAATTAAAAATATGGGACACGTATTTTTAATCACACGTACTTACAAAAATTACCAGTTTTATACATCTTTATAGCGTAGCGAACTCCCACTCCTTAACTTGAATGCGTTAGTTATAGTTATAGTTTGGAGCGGGCTAATTTTCCGCAACTCGACGTCATAGAAGTGCGCCTATTTTGCGTGATTGAGCTGGCGACGCTATTGCCAGCCCAGATCTTAATATTGTTTCATTTCAAGGATAAAACAAAAAATACGTATCTAGCATCTTATAGAATCTTACTGACGGACTAATTAAAATACTTTTTTTTTATCCCTCGCCGTCATCCCTTATATATGAAGTTACTGATCCAAAGCAATCAATTCATTGAACGCCTACATTGTTAATAATGCAAAACCATCTTTTACGTATTACCTATCAACTTGTACTAATAAATAAAATAACGCCTGCTCCATAATTATTGCAATCAATACTACATAGTTATTTGTATAATGAGCAGGCGGAATTTTGATTGTAACTGCACGAAATTTCAATGTAATAGAAAACTAATACTTTCAAATAAGAATAGGACTGAAAATTCGTCATCTTGGACCAGAATGGTCAAAAACTTCACATTTTTTAGTACGGTAGCCAAAAATGTTTGCTCGTTATAATAATCACATCTAGAAGAAAAAAAAATGCTATAACTTATTCCCGTTCCAGTAATATTGGACAGTGAGTGCCGAATATTTAGGTCCGAAAATATTTTGTTAATTTTGGACGAAAAACAGCGGTTTTATACGTTAAAACGTGTGTAATAGCCATGTTTATGATTTTTTTTCTTTTTTTTTTCTTTTCATATTTTTACCAACCCATATATGGATCTTTTATGGTCTGAAATACATATAATTACTATGAATATTATTATTATTTTTACAAGTTTTTGGGATAAATTTACTTAGGTAGGTAGGTAGGTACATACCTAAATAAATATTCTACATAAATCACTATTCCATACTTTTAAAATAATACTATTTTCTGTGGTTTGATATTATGCCGCTGACGGTACTTTTGCTTGGTTTTTGGTATGAAGTTAGCCTTTATTAGCCTTATTCTTATTTGAAACGCATATTAACTTGATACTTGCTTTTCACGCCGCAGGGGTACGACGGGGGCGCACCCACGACGGGTTCGATTCCACCCATTCCAAAACATTTGTTTTAATATTTCTGTCTGTCTTGTGTCTGGGTGTAATTATCTATATTTAAGTATATATTTACAAAAGAAAAGTATTATATGTAGTATATTACCCGTTATCTGGTTTCCATAGTACAAGCTCTGCTTTGTTTGGGATCAAATGGCCGTGTGTGTTATTGTCCCACTATATTATATTATAGTATTGGAAAACTTTTTACGTATTGACAATTCGTAATATGGGTACAAATGTCAGCGAAATAGAAAAATAGAATAAAATCTTAATATATATATTTCTTGTGTGCGTGTGTATGTGACTGAATTCCTCCTAAACGACTGGACCGATTTTGATGAAATTTTTTGTGTGTGTTCAAGGGGATCTGGGAATGGTTTAGATTCACAATTTTGTCCGCTGGCGGTACGAAGTTCGCTGGGGCAGCTAGTTTTATATAAAAAATGACGAATAGCGCTACGAACAAATAGAATTTTTAATGATTCTGGAGACAGTACTTTAGGCTACTTAGATTTAAATGGAAAAACGGCACGGTAAACTTCAGAACACAGTAAGACACTATTTAATTTGTAACATATTATTTACCTGTGTTTCACATGAATAAATTGAAATTGAAATATCTATTTGTCTTCAGATAAACACAGATAAAACAGGTAATGTTTTTTTACAAGTTTTTAATCAACTTGCAATGTAGGTATACTATGGAGTTTAGGTGGAAAATTTCAACTCAATTTAGAAGCAGATATTTTGAACCAATTGAGCTGCACGTGAACACGTTTATTTTGTATGCAAATGCACGGTTAGTTGTGTGATGTCATTCTAAATCCATCATGGCGGAATACCTAAGATGGCGAAAAATCACTTACAATGTAATAGTAGGGGAACCCAAGGGGGGATTTTGGGATTTACTCCAGCGCGTCAGATTAAGAGATAGGGGACACCTTGCGCTCTGTTGAATACCTAGACCAAATCTTAGCTTCGTGTATAGAGCCGGGAGTTTACAGTAGCCAATCAAAATATTTCTAAGACATATTTGTTACGCGAAAATACTTGAGTTCGTCAGAATAATGTATGATGAATACATTAGATGTTAATAAGTGTGAATATCAACAATCAGGCGACTTGAGCCAGAAGCAAGGAAAAGGGAGAGGTACAAATTCAGGATGCTTTCAAGTCACCTGGATCCAGTTTAGTTAGGTTAATTCTTTTTTTAATAATTTGAAGATGGCAGGAGAAGCACACACTGTAATTTTTTTCAAACTTTGGAAGTAACGAAATCTTAAAAAATAACTGAAAAACCTTTTACCACCGCTGAAGAGATGGACATAATGTAACCATTTTTTTACTTTCACTTAATCTTTAAAGCCGACTAAGTATGACGACACTCGAGTAACTACGCATTTAGCATCTTCGGCTCCCCTACTATAAATATCCAATTAAAAGACTTACTGATGACAAAAAGGTTGTTTTGTAAGGTTTTTAAATTTAAATTTATTTTGTTTTCTTTGTTCGATTAACATAATTATGGTAGGTACTTTTCATTATTGTAATATTTTCTCTTCGGATGTTTTCCACATGTTACGTGGATAAAGTCACGGGTGGACGCTAATATCAACACTGATAATAATTTTGTACACTGCATTCTTTATAAGGATTATATATATGAATGCAATGAATTTTTATCAGTGAGACAATCTTTTTATAGAGAAAATACTATGATGTCACGATTGAACTGCAATTATCGGATTAAATATAATCAAAACATGTGTTTTTGATCTGTTTGTTACGATAGCAATTACAAGTAATATTTGATTCATAGCACACTTTATGTTGCTACCATTATTTCTTGTTTCACTATACCCTAAAACTTAAAATTTCATTCATACATACCTACGCATTTGAAACCCACGCCTTTTATCATGGAAGTAGGCAGAGACTATAGAACACCAATTGCTACGATCTAAACATCCTAGCCTTCTTAATGTTCATACATCTGGTCATAGATGCATAACGGTTGTGAGTGCTACGCACCTTAAAATTTCAGTTATACGAAAATTCGACTACCATAGAGTAAGTTTTAGTACATGTGGTTCTAACGCTCTGGACTATTTTCTTTCTGATTAATGACTTTTTAAGTATAGATTATTCGTTGTAAGATTAATATCGACCACTTACACTTGATACATTATTTTTTCATACAGTGTAAGCGCTCAAAAATGCTCTAGTTTACGGATTCTATGCAAATTGATGAAAAAAATATATGGAAATTTAAGGGGTCTTTAAAATAACATTCCATGACTAATTTTCGAGTATTTTTTCAAATAAGCTATCATTTTAGAGTGCAATTATTTGCATTTCGCGTAATTTATTGAATATGCTCTCCGTACCTTTTTATGAATCAGAACCCGCGCGCCGAGCGCCGCGCGCCTTCGTCGTATCGTGTTAGGTGTTACAGAAGCGGAAGAATTGAAGATTCCTTATTTTAGTAAAAAATTAAGATTATAAAAAAAAAATGTATTATGTTTATTTTTCGACACTAAGTACCTACCCTTATTCCGGTCCAATTTTAGAGGTGTGAGCCAAACTTATTACTTTGGCTTTTCGGCAGAATCTTGTGTTCTCCTTATCAAAAGTCTCTCTGGCCACATATTATCTTAATGGTTAATAAACGGCCAGCCCAGCTGTGGGTCGGTTGTTACTTTTACTAAACTTTAACTCTTTGTCCAATTTAAGGGTTAAATCCTTGTGGGTGCAGCTGGAGAAACTCTTTCCTCCTGGCTCGATTGAGAGCAGCCTCTTTCACCTCCTTATACGACATAATTCCAAGCTTTCCCTTTATGTGGTTCATGTAACTTATCCTTGGCCATCCTATTCCACGCTTTCTTTCTCTATGTCCCTCTAAGATGATTTTTATAAAAGTTTCATGTAGTATCAGATGTCCAAGCATCATTTAACTATAGCTACAATTTTTAAATTATAAATATAACTGTCGAGATGGTTTAATTGACGTAGGATGTAAATTATGACCCTGGATCACCTACTGGATTTGTTACTCTATAAGTAGAAGATTCGATCGCAGTGATGTTTTAGTCCCGAAATTTTCGGAATCAGATTTAATGAATCCCGGAATTTTCGGGATTGATACATTTTATATATAAGTTAATTTAATAAAAATGTGTGTAAAACGTCTGTGTGTATCTAGTTTAAACAGCTGATTTTATTTATTTTATTAGAAGAAATATACATACACACAGCGCTAGATGCCGCAGAGTGTTTGTAAAAAAAATATTAAAATATTTGAGTTGGTATAATTTCATTCAACCGCCTTTTTGAAGATTTAAAACTTAAATATTCTTTGTCCTCACAAAACTAAAAGATAAATTGATAATTGATTTTGATATGTTTTACTGTTTTTTTGTTACCATTTTCCATTATCAATATATTTCCGGTACTATCCCGGGATCCCGAGATTAACTGTAGATAATCCCGAAATCCCAGGATTAGAAAAATCGACCAGGATCGAATCCTCTTTTTAAATGGGATGCTCTTGGTAAAATTTATTTTTTAAACCGTTTTATTCAGCTTGGTCTGTATGTTGTTGTTGTGGGGAGACTAAAATTTACTGAGACGGAGATTTTGTACACAACCGATTACTTATACAATAATATGTTTTTACCACCCATAAAAATCCAAAATGGCTATTGCTATATTGCACATCAATGATTTTCTTACAAACCTCTCATTATGGGTATCAAATAAAAGGTCGACATGGAGAATTCTTTTAAAATAAATCCTAGATGGCTGGTAATAAATATAGTGCTACATAATTTTACAACATTTTAATAAAATCATTTAACCTTTGGGAATCACTGTATGTGTCAATTGCAAACTGCAGGCCTACACGGTACTCATAGGTAATTATAGACTCCAATAATGAAACTAGTTAATTCAATTAAAATAGGAATGACTACATATCAACAGCAAATAGTAATTAGCTATGTTGAAAAATTAGTAGGCCTGATAAAAAGTACCTATTTATTTATCAAATGATAACAACACTCGTAGATCAACATGAATTAAGTTTGAAATGCCTCGAGGGTGGCATAATCTAACTTGATTAAACCCTCTACTTAAGGAATTATAAAGATAAAAAAAGATTTGCTTTCTTTTTAGTACAACAATGAAATGTATGCACCGGAAGGTAATGATTTTGAATCACATCCGATTATTGATGGATGTATTAAGAAGGGTAGTCTAAAGAACGAATGGTGACGAACATATCAATTTAAAAAAGAAAAAGTTATCGATTGATTATTCTGGTTTACAAAGAATGCTATCTTATCCCTGATAATATTGTGAATAATTACGATAGGTATTCGATTATAATACGAGGCTAATTTATAGAGATTTTGTGTCTAGCCCTATACACACATGTTTAGTGGCGTCGTGCGAAAAATGTTACGGTTTCGGAATTTGTTGTTTATATTATTTGTTTTGGGGGCGTTTTGTGATGACTGTGTGAGATACACATTTGAAGACGACTTTGACGAGTTATTTTCAAATGAATTAGGTGTGTGTGCGGGTAGATCGCCATGGGAATTAGCGACTTACGAAAGTATTGGCTTGTTAGCACAAGAAGAGTTAAGCTGGTCGTACATATCTCCTCAAGACAGTCTTAGTTGCGTTTCATCATTTATATTTCCAATGATGGCTGGTGGTTTAGTGGAAGTGAATATTTATATGGAATCGGTGTCATCTTCGGATCAAATATCGGTGCTAGGTAACCAATATGTACCGAATGGGAATGATGCAGTGGTCGGGTCTATAGGGAATTCTCCCATTGACCCGTCTTTTGTTAGTGGGTGGCAGACGTTGCGTTTTAATCTGATTGGCACTGGATCGTATGAAGGATATGTAAGTACATGACTCTGTTAATTTTTTATATCATTATCATCAGAATTTCCTAGTCCACAGCTGGACATAAGCCTCTCCTAAAACAAGCTACTAAACACGATCCGCGGCTATTTTCATCCAGATTATACAGATCATACTTTTTAATATTTTTTGCGTAAAAATAATGTTGAGTTCAGGGAACTTAAGTAAAACTAGGTTCATGTTTAATTAGTTTTTTAATATCGAAAACATCAAGCCGCAAGGTAGATAGACATTGAAAGTAAACTTAAGTGCCTTATAGCGATACTGTGATGCGTCCTGAAAGCTTGGAAAGTCAACGAGTTTTGGAAGTGACTTAACATTGTTTTATTTATTTTATTTTATTTTTAATATTAATTAATTTGACTTTATAGAATTCAAATAAACTTGACTATCATAAAACGGATGAAAAACGATCTGAATTTACCCTGGTAATTAAATTATAAGGTTTTCGGAATAGGCATTCTTTCTTTTAGTAAAATCCTAATATATTTAATTAAAGTCTTTTTAAGCAATTTGGCTGTTTCTTTTTTTAATTTTAAAGGCAATCGTATGTGCGATATATTTTTATCTATAAAATAAAAAATGAATCACTAAAAGTGTTGCTAAGCGCAAAACTCGAGAACGACTGATCCGATTTTGCTAATGCTTTTTTTAAATATTCCTTGAAGTAGGAAAATTGTTCTTACGCAGAGAAAAATGAAAAAATAAACTGGCTTAACCGATTTTTGTGAAATATTATATTTATCGGTAGGCCTGATAATCGATCGTAATCTTTTTTAGTACCCGGTACGTGGCACTGCTTTACCGGGCAGTACAACGTCTGCGGAGTCCTGTAATTAATCTCTGTAGATTTTTAATGAGTTACTGCTTTCGCACTACTGAAGCCTATATTTCCGTTCAATCTGCAGTAAAGCCCGTGGGACCTTAGTAACAAATTAGTCATATGTAATCTTATCAAGATGAGCGAGCGTGATTTGAGTATAAAGACATAATTGTCTCAGTCATCATCAATTATTTGTAGCCCCCGGCCCCCGACGAAAACAAGAATATATCTATATACGTATCATCAATGAGGTTCTAGGATATAACAAAGACCAAACAAAGACCAGGCATATCTACTCAATGGTCATTACGTACCAAATTTTACTTTTCAAGATACTAGAAAATGTGATCCTTTTCATTACAAACAAAAAGTCTTGCTCTGAAAGTTGTTATATGTGTAGTTCGTCGTCCTCCTCGCATCGTTTCCTCATTGCTAAGGGTCCTCGAGTATGGAGTAATATTTATTCTGTGAATAAAGCGCCATGTATTTATATCTTTGGCATCATGGAGCACTTCGTGCAGGTGTTCATCGTAGGGATTTGGTTCGAACATAGTATTGTCTTAGATTTACGCGAATATCACACATTGAAATAAAACTACTTTTTAACGGATTTTATCGCGGTTTATTTTATATTTTAGATCCCAACGTTTCAGTCTTAACTTTTCTTTTTCTTTTTTCAAAGTTTTTTCTTTTTTGGTTCGACCATTATACTGGCGGCCTACGGCCTCTCGGGTAGTTCCCCCAACTTTGTCTGTAACCATAAGTTGTTTTAAATTGTATTCGTCTTTCCTGACTATGTAAAAAATATATATATTCACACATACAGACAGTGCTATCTAGTCCGAAATTAAACAATTATATTTGCTTGTGTTATGGGTCTAGGAACTTTTAAAAGACTTAAATATTTGTTAAATTCATACATATTATAGATAAATTACAACCAGATACGGAACAAACACTCATGCTCATCACACCAAGATTTGTGCTGGGTGGGAATTTTAATTGAATTGATTTAATAAAAAACAGTTATCAATCCCGAAAATCCCGGGATTCATTAAATCTGATCCCGAAAATCGGGACTAAAATATAACCGGGATTAAATCTTCTACATGTACAGTAACAATCTAGTAGGCGATATCTAGTACATAATATAGATAAATTACACTCAGACGCAGAACATATAATCATGCTCATCACACAAAGATTTGTCCTGGGTGAGAATCAAATCACTACGCCAAGTTTCAATATCGCCATATATCGGTGGCACATAGCCGTACCTATACTTGTCCGATGAAAGAAAGGAGATGGTGGTATGAGATTATGTAATTCCAACGCACACTCTCCGAAGTACATCCGATAGAAGACCGAAAGACTGTCAACCATGCGGCGATGCTAGAAGTGAAAAAATATATTGCACTTAAAATAAATGTTCGTGAACTTGTGATTGTATTGTTTAATGTTATCTAATCTGTCATTAAAACAAAACAGAAACAATGCAATCTCAATTTTATTAAACAATTCTCAATCTCTGTAGACCTTAGTATTTCTAGTGGAAATTCAGTCGCAAAAATGGTCCATCCTAACTATGTGTGTAGTTAGTCCTCCTTCTCGCATCGTTTCCTCATTGCTGAGTCTTTATCCATGAGTATGGAGTAATCTTTGTTCTGTCCATAAAGCGCCATCTATTTATATCATTGGCATCATGGAGCACTTCGTGTAGGTGTTCATCGTAGATCAAATTTGGTTCGACCATAGTATTGTCTTAGATTTACGCATTCACACACATTGAAATAAAAGTACTTTTTAACGGATTTTATTCGTAATGGTTCGATTCTCACTCAGGAGAAATCTTTGTGTGTTGAGAATGATTTTTTGTTCTGTGTTGAGTGTTATTTGTCTATATTATGTACTAGATATCGCCTCCTAGATTATTACTGTATATGTAGAAAATTCAATCCCGGTTAAATTCTAGTCCCGAAATTTTCAGGATCACATTGAATGAATCCCGGGATTTTCGGGATTGATAACTATCAATTCAATAAAAATGTGTGTAAAACTTAACGCACTTACCTTGGTTTGACATTTTACCAGCCATCTTGTTTACACAAGTGATTTTATGAGAAAGTGGCAAAGTGGTTAGTGACCCTGACTCCTACGCCAAAGGTCGTGGGTTCGATTCCCACCCAGGACAAATCTCTGTGTGATGAGCATGATTGTTTGTTCTATGTCTGGGTGTAATTTATCTATATTATGTATGTATTTATTAAAAAAAAATTAGGTACTATTTATCAGTTTCTAGTACCTACCCATAACACAAACAAATATAATTACTTAATTTAGGTCTAGATGGCGCTGTAATTTAGGTCTAGATATATATTTAATTCACTTCAACCCTTTTTAGTGTCCCACAGCTGGGCACGGGTCTTCTCTCAACTATCTTATGAGTTTAAGAGTTCAGGCCTTAATCCACACACGCTGGCCAAGTGCGGGTTGTGATGATGATGATTTGAAACGAAACAGAAAAATCGCGTTATGAGTAAATTAAAAATATATGTAGTATACCTATATATATACAGGGTGTAAGGGACGGTTCGGCAATAACTGAAACCGTGAACTTAGACTCTTATTTGAATATAAAAACCAGCATTTTTTTTTACCGGAAACGCAAGTGTAAAGTTTTAGAATTTTATGACTACGCAATGTATTGCGAACATTGAGATTGTAACGAAGCATGTCGCTACACGCACGCGCCCCACTCCTCTGCGTCGCGTCGTCATCGCCGTCACCCTGCGGCGGCGGGCGGCGCGGCGGTGGCGCAATGATATGTCGCGTCGCTCTGAATGTTATCAATTTTTTAAATAAAACTTGCAAGTAGTGAACGAAACAGTAGGTACTTATGATGAGCCACATAAGCGAATCCAGTCCTTCGTTAAATAATAAACCTCGAGACGATTTTTAGGGTTCCGTACCCGAAGGGTGCCAAACGGCACCCTATTACTAAGCCCACACTGTCCATCCGTCCGTCTGTCTGTCAGCGGGTTGTATGTCGTGAACCGTAATAGCTAGAGTTGAATTTTTAGACACATTAGTTTAGGTAAGGCATTAGTTAGTTTAGTTCATAATTTAGGTTAGTGTAGAGATTGTTATTCAGTTGTGTACTGTTTTGTCCAAACTTCAATTGTATCTTTATGTTGTAAATAAATGTATTATTTCTGACTTCACATAGTTATTAGTATTGCCGCTTTAGCAACAAATAATAAAATCATGCGGAACCTTTCGTATGTGAGTTCGATTCACACTTGACCGATTGTTAAAGTACTTACAACCTAAACATTGAAATAGTTATCGTTTTGTTTTGCAGGTTATTCAAAAAGCAAATAAATATCGTTTGATAAGCAAATAAAAACTTACGTTATGTTCGTTCTGCTCTTATAAGATACGGTTCAAACTGTCGACCGCCAAGCTGCTCACAAAGCCGAACACGGTGGAGAGTTTCGGCGTGTAACCGCGGCATCATGGTGACGTCTTGGATGATGTCCAGTTTTAATTTTTGGAACGCCTCCCTTACGCGTAGCTCCATGGCCTCCCGGGTATCACACTCGGTCACGAATACCCGCTCCTTAATGTAGCCCCATAAAAAAAAATCCAGCGGTGCCAAATCTGGAGAGCGGGCTGGCCACAGATGCGGTCCAAACCTACCGATCCATCGCCTTGGGAAGGTCTCATCCAGGTGTGTTCGAACGGGCGTTGTCACATGGGGAGGGGCGCCATCGTGCTGGAACCAAATCATGGGCAATTGTGACAGGGGGACGTCTTCCATTTCGTCCCATTCAGTATCCAACTCTGCATTTAGAGCTTCAACTTCTCGTCCCAGCTCCTCCCTAAGGAACTCTAAATACCGAGCCCCGTTCATTCGCGCCGGCAAAAAAACTGGACCGAGAATTTTATTATGGTAGATCCCAGCCCAAACGTTCACAGACCAACGTGTTTGATGCCCTGTTTCCTGCATTGCAAAAGGGTTCGTATGCGATCACAGGTGGGAATTGCGGCGATTCCACATTCCATTTCTGGTAAATGTGGACTCATCAGTCCAAATCACCCGTGAAATGAAGCCTGGGTTTTGCCGCTGTTGATTTATCAACCACCTGCAGTACGATACTCGTCGGCTCGTGTCACCTGGCACAAGAGCTTGCACCTTGTGAATACGATATGGGCGTTGGCGATCTCTCCGTAACACTTTGTGGACGGTCCAGTGCGACATATGAACACCATGGTTACGACTTAATAGTTTTGCTGTTGTCCGGGTACCAAGGCGCGGATTTCGGTTAATTATGTTTAAAATTCTTTCTTCGTTCCGCACCCGAATCGGCCGTCCAGCACCTTCTTGCTGGGGCACAATAGGTGTATTGTCCAGTACTCTTTGAAAGGCTCTAGTTATCGTTCGACCGTCGGCAGGGTGACGAGCGTCAGGATATCGTGCAATGCACAGTCTTAAGGCCAAGGAAGCGTTGCCTCGGGCTTCGCCAAGGCACATTATCATGTGTCCGTATTCCCGAGCTGTGAATGATTCCCTTGGGCGATTCATTTTCAAAAAACAACAAACACAACAAAAACCCACTAAGAATCACTCGCGATCGCGAAACTTGTTCAACAGACAAGCGAACACACTTACGCGCGACGGATACCGGCGCTGGCTAGCGGCGAACTGAGTGAGACTCCCGGGATTCCCCTGCCCGCGCCCGCGCCACCGCCCGCTGCATCGGCCAGTGGTCTCGAACGTTAATAAAGCGAAATCAGTGGAAAAAAATAATCTATTCAATTAAATTCGTTTAATTGAATGGCTCACGAAATAAGTCTATTCTATTGGTGATTAGAGCACTACCTAAGTTCAGCAGTGGAATACGATAGGCTAATGATGATAATATCTAGTAAAAATTAAATCAATAGGTAGAAAACCTAATAATTTATTGGTTTTATTTATAATACCGAGTATGCTTGCGATGAACTGAGCGTGTTAAAACAGTTCACTAACTCACTTCAACCAACCCTTTTTAGTGTCCCACTACTGGGCACTCTTAACAATCTTACTAGCTGAGAGAGTTTAAGCCTTAATCCACACACGCTGGCCAAGTGCGGGTTAGTGGATAAGACATGTCCTCGAATAATTAGATCTTAGACATGCCAGTTTCCTCACGATGTTTTTCTTCGCCAATATTGAGCAGCGGAGATGAAACAATTCACACAAAGATGTGTGTGGGCACTACTAGGATCCGAACCCGCGACCTTATTTTTCTAAGGCAAGGCCCGTTCCGCTGCACCAACGCTGCTTACTTATTTAAACACAAAACTTTTTTTTTACGTTTTAGGACTCAAAAGATATTTTACGAATGGAATATTCAGCTTAACTACTCATCTATGAGCGATTTCCCGTAACTTAAAACATAACTAAAAAAGTTTGCTTCTGTGTAGGTAGTGTAAATTCGGTAGAAAAATGGGTTCAATTTCCTGGCATTCTCTAAAATCGTGGAAAAATGGTTGCATTTTGGTATTTCGGTAAGGCCTGTCTTTAATACCGAAATACCAAAATGCAACCATTTCGGTAGAAATACTGAATAATAGGTAAGTTCGTGACCACTGCCGCATGCCGCCGGCATGTCTGCTGTGATTGCGTAGTGATATCCATTTAAATCGATAATTTTTGCCACCAATTTATTATTTAATTTAGATTACTTCAAATTTAAAATAAATAGCCTCGGTGGCACAGTGGGGTTTATGTGGACTCGTAATCGATAAAATCAAAGAGTCGCGAATTCGATCCTCACTTCAGGCTAGATAATTTTTATTATTAATTTTATAACTAATGCGTTTTGTTTAGCTTATGTATGTGTCTAACAAAGTTACCTTGGCATAAGGCGAAGAAAAACATCGCGAGGAAACCAGCTTACATACTGGTAAAATCCACCAATTTGTAATGAGCTCGCGTGGTGAATTATGGTCTTGTCACTTTCCTGTGTGAGAGTAGACCGTTCCAGTAGGACATACAGGCTGAGGGTTATGTTAAAAAAAAACATGATTTGCACATTACCTACTTTAACCCGACTTTTTTCTTTCTTTCATATTGTAGGTAACAATTATGTACTTGGTTGTTATTGATTATTAAATGCAGTTTTTGAATCGATTTAATTTTTAAAAAAAGATAGCATTTATTTGTGCTTGATATTCAGTCGTTCACAATTTTTTTTCTTACTTTTAAAAATCAAAAGGGACAGCGTTAGTTTAATTTTAGTTTAGCCTAAATTTGAGGCGAGATCGAATTGCCATTATTATTTTCACGCGACATGAACCATTTTGATTAGTACTTACTACTTACCTATGTGACTATGTGTACCTACTTACATTTACGATATTATTCCGATATTTACGGAGACCTACTTAATGAATCAAGATATTAATGGCACCAGCAGTAAAACAAAATTAGATCACGTGACGTGAGGAACCCAAACAAGAACTAACTTTTTATAAAACACACCTTTTTTTAAATTATTGTAATTAAAAAAAAGAGAAAATATTCAAATCGCTAATTTAAAGTTCTACTTTTGGTACCTACTTAATAGATAGAGTTCTTTTGTTATTCTGATAGGTTTGCGCTTGACCACAACTTGCCTGTTGTTAAGCAATGATATTGGTGTAAATTACCCATGTGTTAATTATAATTAACACATGGGTAATTTACACCAATATTTGAAATAATATCGATTTCGACTTATGGTGAGTGGTACAGCTATCCTATCGTGCAATCCAACAAATTTGTAGTGTTGCCGATTTACCGCTCCTTATCAATAAATAAGGCGATAATTTTTAGTCTGTAATTTTCCAAAAATTAGTAATTTGACAAAATTTGGTAGAACTTTTAGCAAATTTTGAAGAACACATAATACCAGATAAGTTTGAAGAATTCCCGCAAAAAGTGTAACCGAACGAATTCATCTGGTTCATTTTAGTTTGTTCTGTGACTTCTTTGTTTACTCCTTTGTTTAGATAGTATTGTCTTAGATTTAGGCGAATATCACACATTGAAATAAAACTACTTTTTAACGGATTTTATCGCGGTTTATTTTAGATTTTAGATCCCGACGTTAAATACTCCTTTGTTATTTAATTAAATCGAATAAAAATAAAACGCTTCTATCTGTAAGTCCGGCTGTTTTAGAACTGTGCTTTACTTACACAAAATTCTTAAACAGAAAAAACTACGGATAATGAAGAATCCAGATCAATACGTTATCTACAGACAGAATCCAGATCAATACGTTGTCTACAGACTTAAGACAGATTAAAAAAAAACTCGATTGAGATCATGGGCCTTCAGATCTGGCAATACGATTACTGATTTAGCATTGTTCAAAGCCGCGCGCCGGCACGCCGCCGCGCCGCGCGGCGACACAAAGGCGGCTGGGTTGCACGGTAGGTAGGTAAAGAGAGTGCGTTGAACCTCTACACCCAGACAGCTGATCGCGCGCAGCTATCATTTAGTTGTGCAGTACTACATTGCTGATTTTAATGATTTACTGTTTTCTTTTTCTTTTTTATTAGATTTGAATTTTGTTTGCATAGATAAGTGATTATAAATGAGAAAAAGTGAAAAAAAAATCGGAAAATGCAAAAAATTTCCTGAGGAAAATTCCACCAGTTTTTATTCCAGAACGATGGTCTGAATGCCCTGTTTCAGTTTTTGCCGAACCGTCCCTTACACCCTGTATATGTAGTATTATGTCCCAATATATAGTGGGACATTAACACACACGGTCATCTGATCCCAAACTAAGCAGAGCTTGTACTATGGAAACCAGATAACGGGTAATATACTACATACAATACTTTTCTTTTGTAATTATATACTTAAATATACATAATTACACCCAGACACAAGACAAACAGACATAATTACACAAATGTTTGTGTCGGGTGGGAATCGAACCCACGACCTGCGGCGTAAAAAGCAAGTATCTTACCGACCACGCCACCGGCCCGTCGAAATATTTTTGTATAAATAGGTAGGTACATAGTTTAATTAGGTAGGTATGCGTGGGTTAAATATATTTTATTTATGAAATAGACCGGTATCTAATCATGGATCAATACTGGGTATCTTAGATTTGATCAAGATGATAATAGAAATGTGGGTTATTGAAACTGACTAAAAATAACTGACAATGATTTGATAGTTGCTATTAAAAGGTTAAAACTATTAAAATAAAGCTATGGGATTTTTATTTGTATCATATTTTGGTAAAAGAAGGATTTTATTTAAATAATTAAAAACAGCAGCGGTGGCGTAAAGGTACGAGTCTCGCCTTAGAAAAATAAGGTCGCGAGTTCGAAATTTGGTAGTGCCAACACATCTTTGTGTGAATTGTTTCATCTCCGCAGCTCAATATGAGTGAAGGAAAACATAGTAAGGAACCGGCATGTATAAGAACTAACCATTCGAGGACATGTGACATCCACCAACCTGCACTTGGCCAGCGTGTGTGGATTAAGGCCAAAACTCTCTCAACTCAACATTGGGATATTAAAAAGGGGCCTAGTCTAATGGGCCAATTAATTACTTTATCTCTACTTCGGCTCACTTAAAATAATGTGCAATACTTTAACGGCAGCATTGCCTTTTCAACTTTGTATGTCACGACGTGTAGGGCGCATTTGTTCAAAACATTCGTCTTTAAACTCTACGGAATTAGAAGCGTCTAAATCCAAAACCACGAGAATCGTTAAAACCGTTTTTTATTTTCTGCTCATTCTTGACCTTTTCTTGGCACGGACTTCTCCTACAGCATTGCATATAATTTGTGCCTTACAGTTACTGCCAGTTCTTGTTAGTGTCTTTCGAATATTGTCACTGTTTAGTTTAATTGAATACAAACTTTCAAGTATCTTGACCCGTAAAGGTACAAGTTACTTGAAAAGTACTTCAAAACTTTTATAGTACAAAGTACAGTTCCATGATAGTGGTACACAAGGTTAATGAAATTAAATGAAAAAACTTTTTATTTTGAAACGCATGTCTACATAAAAATAGTCCAATTTCTTTTTCACCGTGCAGCGAATGGCAACTAACTAGAAACACTGCCAAAAAACTCAGTAACTTTTTTCTTTTTTAAATGAAGTATTTATACCTATTATATTTTGCTTAGTGTGTTGTATTACACCGATTGGCTATTGTCGATTGGCTATTGGCTATTGTCTTAGATTTACGCGAATATCACACATTGAAATAAAACTACTTTATAACGGATTTTATCGCGGTTTATGTTAGATTTTAGATCCTGACGTTTCAAAGTCTTTTCACACTTCATGTTCACGGGTGGACTGAGGTATTTGACGTCCAAAAATATTAATCACAATTATTACTGACTACCTCCAAACATTAATATATAAGTTACGTTCCGATTTTTTTTTTAGTTTTATTTCAACATTGTCGAAGAACTCAATCGCTGTAGAGACCACGTCTTGGCAAGCGTAGTGGGACATTCTCCAGCTAGGTTAAATGACGATCTGCGAAAGATAGCCGGTAGTAGCTGGATACGACAAGCCGACAGGTTGCAAAGGCGCATATTGGGAGAGGCCTATGTCCATCTGTGAACTGCTATAGGCCGATAATAATTATAATAATGAATTGTAATCATCATTATAATTGTTCGTTGCGTTGTTCTACGTTAAATAGTTTAAAATGTTATAATATGCTTTATTACATAAATTAGATTTCATAATTATTTTATATTTGTGTTATAGTCATGTCCATAATATAATTTGGAAGAATAAAAATACCGTTTCACCCGTTTTATAAATTACACATGATTTATGCAAAATTTGCTTTATAAAACGGGTGAAACGGTTTTTCGGTTTTGCTCACCTGATAAAATACGTGCTTGCCTTGCCTTTGTTTATTTTTATAGATTTATTTTTACTCAAATCCAGCGGGTTGATTGACTATTATGTCATTCCTGTGTTGTAGACATTTTTTTTTACTTGTTACAGATATCAATAATGGGAATGGCATCAGCAGGCTCCATAGTTTTAGTCGACTCCTTCAGGTACGTACCTCCTGGTATGGATGAGAGTCTTTGCCGACTGTACGCAGAAGATGAGGAACCCACTACGACTACCACTGCAGCACCCACTACAACAACCACGGAAGAACCCACTACAACTACAACTGAAGAACCCACTACGACAACAACTGAAGCACCCACTACAACTACTACTGAAGAACCGACTACAACAACGACTGAGGAACCTACTACAACAACCACTGAAACTCCTACTACCACTACTACTGAAGAACCCACAACAACTACAACTGAAGAACCTACTACGACGACCACTGAAGAACCCACAACAACCACTACTGAAGCTCCCACTACAACTACTACTGAAGCTCTCACTACAACTACTACCGAAGAACCCACTGCAACAACTACTGAAGAACCTACTACGACAACCACTGAAGCTACCACTACGACGACCACTGAAGAACCCACAACAACCACTACTGAAGCTCCCACTACAACTACAACTGAGGAACCTACTACAACGACCACAGAAGAACCCACAACAACCACTACTGAAGCACCCACAACAACTACTACTGAAGAACCTACTACAACAACTACACAAGAACCCACCACGACAACTACTGAAGAACCGACTACAACTACTACTGAAGAACCCACTACTACTACCACAGAACAACCCACTATGATGACAACTGAAGTATCTTCTACACCAACTACTGAAGAGTATTTTGTAACAACTACTGAAGAACCCACCATAAGCACTACAGACACACCAACTACGATTACCACTGAAGAACCCACTACGCCTACAACAGAAGCACCTACTACTACTACCACTGAGCAATCCACAACGGTGACCACTGAAGCACCAACTACAATTACAACAACGGATACAACAGAACCTACGTCATATACAGATTCCACACCTGACAATGGTTCGACTATATTGACTACAGAATCAACTACAACACCTTACCCTAACATAGCCGATCCTAGTTTTTGGAACCCTCTAACTATAACTATGGTCACTTTGATAACATTTATATTTTTAGTCATTCTGTGTTATATTTTCTATGAGATAGGACGCCGAAGAGCTAAAAAGGTACCTGTTCTTATAGATATCGAAGATCTTCCAGAAACACTAAAGTTGCCACGAGCAAAACCGTATTCAGAAAAACCGTGGTTAAATGGTCTCGTAGTATAAAAATTTTGTTATCATCGACTTCTGGGTTCTAATTTATTCTTACAATATACCAAAGAATTTAGCATTAATATTCATTTGTAAATAACAGTTAACTTAGCACTTAAACGTTAGCAAATTCTATTGGCCGAAAAGAATCGCTTTCAGCCTCAATATTTAGAATTTATAGCTCACAATCTCTCTGCTGATCATAGGAAAGCCAGAATCGGTAATGTTTTGAAACCCGGTCAAATCTCAAGACTACTAAACTATTTTTGATAAACATTGATCATTAAATCGAAAAGATAGGTCCTTCTATTAATGGATATTGGTTGGGAAAGGAAATCGGAGATGATAAGACGATACGACGCATGGTTATATAAACCAACTTCTTGTCCTTCTTATAAAACACTGGTTTGTAGATACGAATTCTAATTTGAGATAATTATCCACATTTTAAGTATAGCTTTTATCATCATATACCTAGGTCATACGTCTGATTATGGACCCCACATGTCATAGACAATAGAATAATGTAGATGTAAAATTTTATTACTACAATGATAATAGACAGCAACAGATTTTCCTGACAAATTTCCCCTCAAGCGATAACTCGGGGAATGCTTCAAGAGTTGTATTATGCAGCATGGTGAACGACACTGCCATTCCGTTGGTGGATGGGGCCGCAGCACTACCAGCAGCAACTCAATCACGTAGAAAAAATGTTCTTGTGATCAGCTGGCATAAAATCCAGCTGAGTCGAATAATTACGTTAATTATCATTTAACAAATCTTCAGACGGGAGGAATTGATTAAAAACTATTTTTTGACGTGTTTGAGTAGCTGCCGCTGCCCCATTCACCCACAGATCAGCAGCTGACGTGCTGCATAATACAACTCTCTGAAACATTTTATGAGTTATCGAGAGGAAATGACTGACAAAATATATTATCTGGCTCATGTAATATAAAGTCAGTTACGACATATTACGTATAAGTTCGTATATGATAAGAATCAGTACGTATAAGCTTATCAATTGAAGACTTTATCTTTTAGCTTTTTGGTCACAAAATGACTCTAAGAACCCGCAGTTTCATATTTCTATTAAATTAAATTAGCTTAAGACATCGCTCATGCCTGTTAACTCTATGTATATTAGATATAAATCTAATAAAAAAATAGCAGATACAACAATTATGATATTGAACTTAAGCAATTCCAGCCCATCTTCAGCCGTTATTACTATGTATTTTATTTATAATGTAACTTAAGAGGATATTACCATCATTTTATATTGTACATACCTTTACATTAATCTTTTATTGCGATGACGTATTACATGTAAGCACTTCATTATTGAAACAAACATTACAAATATTTAATAGGGTCCTTTACAAAATCTCGAATGTATTTTTTATTGTTTAAGTTGTGTAAATAATGTACATTTATTTATATTGTAATTGTAAATTTGTATTATAAAAACTGTGGATACAATTATAAAATTGATATTACTGACATCTAGTGACTCTATCGTGAATTAGGTTCAACGTTTAGTACAATCATTGGTTTTGAATCTGTTATCGATAACTAATCTAAAAGATTATTTATTTACATGTACTCATTTTCTGTATCATATGGGTAAGTAAAAAATCCATGATTTTATGTCAAATCAGGATGGGAAAATTGAATTGTCACGTGATTTATGTTTTCTATACTAAGGACATTTCCCATTTGTTATAAATAACAGAATGTTTCTTAGCAAGACTAAAGTGAGACTTCCCATTATGGCAGTAAATACTATTATATACAATAAAAAACTTTCAGAAGACCTGATGTTCACCTGAATCCAGTTTATGTAGTAACTAGTGGTACATCAAATAAACATTTGCTCCATGTTTCATAAGATGTATGTAATCTTCATTATTAATTTTACCTATGCAATTAATCACATAATTACATACTAATGGAAAATTAAAAAATAATTTAAAAAAGATGGTATTGATATTCATAATGCTATCGGGGACGACCCGAAAGATTACCTGTGCAACGTAAGCCATTGAAATCTATACAACAATTTATCATTATATTGTAAATATGTGTAACAAGTTCAGTTGTGCATTAATTTTAAATTAATTACCGATAAGAGTAGAGTACAAGTAAAAATAAATAAGAAATGTGAAAATGATATTAACAGTGTTTCTTTTATTAGTTTCTGTGGTGTCTCAAGATATTTTGGGTATATTTTATTCGTTCGACGTGGATTTTTATCAGTCATTTGATATGAAGAGTTGTGGAAAGGAATCGCCGTGGCATTTAGTGAACTATGGTGCGTTAGGAATTGATGCTCCGAATAGCCAAGTGCGTGGAATACGTGCCTTAGAAGACACTTGTGCCTCATCTTTTCCCTTCCTGTTAATATCTGGTAGCTTTCTAAGCATATTAGTATATATTGATACAGTGACAGAATCTAGTGGGTTAGTCATATCAGTTTTTAATGTAGACAATACTTATCGTACAATCAGTACTTACAACAAGACAAATATAGACTTCGTTAATGGGTGGTCAAGGATTGCAATAAAAATCAACTGTGATGGTCTTGGTTACGTAAGTATTGAATACTATTATTACTAGTCATTTGAGTTAGTGACAACAATGATATTGAAATTTGTTTATCGCGACTTATGATAATACTATATAAATAATGAAAAACAAAGTTAGTTTGCCCTTGTTTCTCTATAGTCAAAACTATTTCAAAACAATTAGTTTCTAGTACCATATTATTTTATTTAGATAATTTACATTGCTTACATAATGTCATTTATGGATTTTCATGTTTAAGGACTCCTTTTAAAATCTTGTACTATCACTACATAATCTGTCTGTCGGTTTGTATATTCGTGATAGTCTCATATATTACTGAAGGGATCATCGTCATCTAAAGGTTTGTATGAATTGGTTGAAATATCGCTATTATTACTCTGAATCTACTACTAAATGAATTGATCGACAGACTAGTTCCAGAGGATGATATATGTATATGATTTGTTGATTTTTTCTGTAAATTTGTCGAAATATAACGATTATCTTGAAGGTGTCTGAAAAAAGTAAACCGTCTGAGAGTTTTCATCAAAAACGGTGTCTATTCCTTTAGAGATATCCTAACAATGTAGAGTGGGATTGTTTCACTTTTATAGTTCTACAAAAATATCCGCAACAGCATATTCCTATCTAATAAAAATAGATTACTATACCCATACGAACATGTTATAAATGATTTCATATATTGTAGTACTTTTCAAGAGCTATTTAAATGAATAGGAATTATCGTAAAATGAAAAGTACACTCGAGAAAATAAAATCGCCAAAATGACTGTACGCGTAATACCTGCAAACGGCTGTGCAGAAATGCAGGACAAAGTATGTGTCAAAAATAAATAAACTAGAAGAGGTTTAAAATCGGATACTAAAAAACACTCGGACGAAGCTCGGGGTGAGCAGCTTGTGTAATATATTTTATAATAAAAACAAGTTAAGTAAATTTAAAAGTAACCCCAATTTAAACAGGCAAATTTTGGTCAAAATGGTATTATAAGAACAAAAATAATTTTTATCATAATGAGCGATTTCTATATATGCAAAATCACGGATCAAAACACTTATTGCAAGTGACGTTTTTGATAGTATCGTAATCTGAAATCTTTTTTAACTTTATCGAGATCAATTAATCAAGACAAATAATTAATAATTAACTAAAATGAAGATAATATTCAACATTACCATATCACTCAACTTGAACTAACTTGGTGTGTCAAAGAAAAATCAGTCATAACATTGTGAAATAAAGACTACTTTCAAGATAAAGAAAAATATGATTATGTTAATGACGGCGCCAACTCGCCGACAACTACTTACTGCCTTACATGTAATTACAAATGTATGATATATTGTCAAGATAAATAAATATTGTTTTTTAATTTTGGTACTGAAATGAAGGTACTCATGATTAAAACATAAGCCCCTTCATTAATAAATGAACAGTTATTCTATATTTTGTACACAACATAAAATAACTATTTACTCCTTATACATCGTTTGTTAGTGAAGGGGTAGGTTTAATTCGATAGCACACCTAATGATAATATTAAAATTAGTCAGTTACGAAAACACAATAACAACTAGCTCTACCAGGTTCCAAACTCGAGACATCACATCTTCGTTTACACCAACCGGGCAAACAAGGTTACACAATTACAGGAAGTCAAGTTATATGCCTCTAATTTAAATTCCTTTGAATTTCAGGTAAACATAAAAGGAAAGAGCAGAATTGACGAACTCGTCATAATAGACTCTTTTGAATACATACCAAACATAGAAGTACCTAAAAAAGATCAATATAAAATTGATGACGATGAAGTGATTATAGTAAAACCGGGATCTACAATACAGAAAGCCGAAGATAATATTGGGATAGAAGAAGACTTTGTAAGAGAAGGTTCTGGGGATAATCCTAGTGAAAACGAAGTTTCTGTGCAAGCATCCCTCAATGGTTGGGTTATAGCATTAATTGTGGTCGCTGTATTTACAGTAGTAGGTCTACTTAGTGTTGGGTTTTACCAACTTGGTAAGCTACGAGGACGACGTTTTGCTTTGGTTTTTGATGATGCAGAAGTGGAACCTGAAAGAGTTCTAAATATACCAAGGCCAAGGCCTACTAGAAGTAGTAATGTAATGAAATATGATTAAAGTTGTAGTGTAAAATAGTTAACTTTAATGACGATGATTTGATTGAATCATTAAAATATAATTGGAATGACTTAATGACAATGAACTCATTATTATTAGATAATTTAAAGATTCCCAACGCATTTAATAACTCGCCTGCAAATTTACTTAATTTATTAACACGATAAAATGTACTACGAATTGAAAGGAAGAATTTTAGTCCTTCTATATGCTGTAATGAAATTCCTAATTTTAATAATTATGGTCGTAATAACACGCATGATTGTTAATTGATTTCATCACAATAAATTTGTTTCGCATCACGACAGAACTTGGCCGCAAAAAGACCAAACTGACACGACAGCGACATTCTTCCAACTACACGCTTATCACACACGCTTACAGCTTATAATAAGTAATAATTCTCACGATGTGGATAATCATACCGCTTCTTAGAATGGTTAGTTCAGACACCAAAAAAGTGCTTCATTTAAAACATCTGTAGACGATGGAAAGGCCATAATAATCAATTTTATACGAAATCCATCATAGTCCTTTAGCGACTTCAAATTCGAAGCTAATTTGCTAACAAAACAATTATAGTTATTAAGCAGAGTAGTAAGTAAGTATGACACCTTGTACGTGACGAACACTGTATCAAGAATATCAACGAAGAATAGATTGAACAAAGTAGAGGAATAGAATAGATTGAGGTACTACGTCACAGAAATGAATAAATTGAAAATATCAAAACGTATACGTCACGGTACTGAGGATTAGGATATGACCAATAAACAAAACAAATTCAATAAAAATGCTGTACAGCCAAAAGATCTCCGAGAAAAGGCTCATTAGAAAAAATAATTGAAGAAAACTCCCAAATAAAACAGTTAGGTACATCTGGGCCCGATACTCGAGCTATAGATATTTATCTCTAATAGACACAATATGTCGAAGATAAAATAGGGATTCCATAAGTTTTTTGTTATTTTTTTCGACATTTGTCTAATAATAATAATATTGCCTTTATTGATTATTCATTCTCATTAGACATTAGTCTATCTATTTATATAAAATCAATGCCACTTTTCGTTGTTATTTTACAACTCAAGAACGGGCTCACCAATCCAAACCAAATGTTTAGACTTTGTTCGGACTATTTAGTAGATGGTTTATGTGAGGTTTGCACAAATTCGGTGGAGTGCTTTTTCATTTATCACATTTTTTGTAACAAACGAATTCAATAAATGGGAGATCATTTTGTTAATAGGGATTTTGCTGTTAAATTGAAGTTTTTTCAGTGTTGACAGCACAAGCATGTTGTTATGTCATTCATGCGGTCATTTCATTTTGGCCGTGCTTCGATTAAAGCAAATTGTCAGCGATAATTACTGCTTTGTGTTTTTATGGACATCCTGTAGTAGGTAAGTATATTTAATTTATAGATAAATGTCTCATCATCATCATTCGGCTTGCCTTTTTCCCAATTCTATTGGGGTCGGCTCCCAGTCTAACCTGATGCGGCTAGCAACCAGAATTATACGAGCGACTGCCATCAGACCTCGAAACCCATAGGGAACCAGTAGCCGAGATGGTTAGACCAGGTGTCAGATTATATTGGCTTCTGACTACATGTAACGATTGTCATAGATGTGTTAATTGACAACCAGGACTGACGGCTTAACGTGCTCTCCGAGGCACGGAGTGTAGTCTCTCAAGCAACCAGATACCGAAACAATTTTTTGTTGTTATAGAAATATTGTCCGGGGCGGGAATCGAACCCGCGACCTCCCAGGCACAGTATAACCCAATCGGACGGCTTACACCTCTCGACTACCGAGGTCGTCTGATATTATAATCTGACGTTATAGTTAAATGTCTAATGCGCGAAAATCAGGGCCTTTGCGGATGCAGCTAGGTAAAACAAAAGTTTTAGTTTAAATACATTTATAGTTTAAAGAAAACTATTCTTTAATAGTAACGCTGACATCCGTTCAAAGGTGTAAGCAGCAGTGAATAACATTTCACCGGTCTGTTATTTAGGTTGGTTGGGTAATTCTCACGAAATCCCGAAATTCTTGTCCTTGGAGTTTATATAAAAATCCAACAAAGAAATTGATGTTACTAATATTTCTATACAATCCACATAACTATACCTAAAAGTTTCACATACGATTTTGGAGCTGTTTCATTAAATAAATAAACAGGCAAAACCATAATGTTCCTAACAACATTCCCTCACTGTGTCCCAAGTACCAATTTTATTTACATTTATTTGCCAAAAAAGCACAAAAATCATTCGAATCATATTCAAGTAAGTTGGATTGTTTAAATATATTATAAATCTATGGGATAAATCGCAATTAGCGTTATAAAGTAAAAAAACGCGTTAAGAATTTGAATAATTATATGTGTCTCACAAAAAAAAATCATTCCCTCACACTATTAATGGCAGTGGAGTTATGAACGCATTTTAAATAAAATACGAACACTACCATTCGTTTTTGAAAGTTGACACTAATGTCAATTTATAAAAATGGCGAATTTTCTGTGATTGTGTTCAGATTTTGCGTTTCAAATTGGTTTTATTAATTTTATGGCTAAATTAAATTTTTGATCGTCATTTCATCACATGCTAAAAAACAAAAGGTAAGTACTTTAACTGATTAAGAGTTGCACAGTTAAGATGGCTTATGGGAGTAATTTCCATATGCAAAAAATCATTTTAAAAAGTAAGGTTATGTCACGAGTCTTTTACGGTTATTCTTTATTTTGTCATTCCCTCACCATCATTCCCTCATAAAAATTGATGGTGAGGGAATGATGATATAATGAGGGAATGATGTTTGGGTGGGCTAACTGACTTTTTTATTGTTTGCTTTTATTAACTCTTGAATTTATTGCTGCAACATTGCTGTAGGTTAAAAAATGTCAAGAAAAAAGAAGATAAACAAAGAAGAAGCTAAATTAAAAAAGCAAGAATATAGCCAAAAGCGTAGGGAAAAAATTTAAGCTGATCCTGTAAAACTTGAAATACTTCGCCAAAAAGAATGAATCAAATACCTGAAAAAAAAAAGAAAAAAGTCAAATAAAACCTATTATATCCGCAATGAGTTCCCGAGAAAGAAGGCAAAAAAGGAAGAAATGGAAGAAAAATACTCATTCATATAGAGACGTATCGTATGGAGTGTAATACTCCATAGCCTGACGCAGCACATTACTCACGGTTTCTGTATAGGTGGAGGAATTACCAGAAGAAGCTTTTCTTCTGGTAATTCCTCCTAAAATACGGGCTGCCATGGATGAGATGCAAAGAAGGACCGCATCTCATCCCAGTCTGCTAACTTTTACCGTCACATTCGCCGATTACCCCTAGGGCGGCGGTCGGGCGAGGGAGTTGAGATACTGATTTGACCAGACAGTAGTCTGATTTGCCTGGGTGAAGAAATTGATGCTGAGTAACTGTTTGGATCAGTCGTCAGCAAAAGGTCCAAGCAATAGGCTGTGTGCGAGTCAACATCTGGTACCCGTGTGGCACCACGGGCTAGCTGGGTAAGATTCAATGCTAAAGCTAGCATCCGCGGTTCTCTTCTTGCATGGTCAGTGTCTAGGAAGGGGAAGAGCCACTCTTGATGGTGAGCAAATCACCCATCAAAACCAATTGTGCAGAGGGGTACCTTTGTTGAGCCGCTTCTGCCGCCTCGCTGAGGTATTCGGTGAGCCTGGTTGTCTCCTGATCACCGCTATGAAAATGGTAGACACAGGTATAAATAATTTTCTCTATTCCTGTATCTACTATCACCCAAAGAGCAGAGAAGCTGCGGTCTTTGAGGTTCTGGAGACGCCGACAGCATATGTCGTCCCGGGCGTACAAACACACTCCCGCGTGAGGTTTGAAATTGTGTTTCAGTGTGTACCCCGGATACGACAAGTACCCACGTCTGACGGACTACCTATTTGCGTCTTCGTTAGGAACAGGAGTGACGATTTATCGGTCTCCAGATGGTAGTGGACCGGCATGAGATTAGAGTGCAAACCCCGAATATTTGCAGGGTGCAAGGTGCACTTATAAAGAAACGGAGTACAGCCGCTGTTTAGACTCATTTCTCTTGTTGTTAATCATTTTTTGTTCTTGCGAGTGGTTTGCGGTAGAGGATGGAAGTGGAATGAGGCTTCATATGGCTAACCAGCAGACACACTTTACAGGTTGTTCTCCATGCTAGTTGCCCTTTGGTGTTGACCAATGGGCAACTAGCATGGAGACCGCGGGGACGCCCGAGCCCCCCCGCGGATGTCCATCGGGCCCTTTCATCCGGTCACCAACTGGCACGATGACGCATCCTGGGATTTTTCGCAAGTTGGCGGGACAGCCTTTCACGAGTGGCTAACTCACTGCTTGGGTCTCTTACTAACTGCGATCGGCCAGCGGTGCACCGCGCCTCGGATCCCGCTTTCCTCCAGGACCAGTTACCCGATGCTACTATAGAAGTGCGAGTCCAGAGCGGTGAGACTATAAAGGGTGGGTGGTCACTAACCACGGCCAAAACCTACCACCAGTTAATTATCACCTGATTTGCACCACCCGCGGACCACGTGTGGGGATTCAGATTGAAGGTGCTCTCCCACGGACAAAGGTGACTCAGCCCCCGAAAAGATTAAGAACAAAATTTCATTAAATAAAAAAAAAATGTTCAAAGAAAACTAATTTTATTTAAAAAGCTTCATGACTAGTCTGTAATAATCATTCCCTCACCTAAGTTGTCATTCCCTCACTTTGCTTGTTTTTTAATGTCCTCATAACTTTTATAAAAGGCGATAATTTTTGGGACCACTACATAATTAAATTCTAGTAACATTAGTACTATCAAATTCACATAAAATAAATATCAAATAATTTCAATATTTTTTGTCATTTTATGATAGCCGAATTTCGACATTTTGTGATAATTACCCGGTTATATCTAGCACATTTCCCAGATTCATTCAAGAACACAATAATTGTATACAATTTGAAGATCAAACTAATAAAAACACCTTCCGGCAAGTTTTTTGCTAAACATAACAATAATGCGTGTCCTTGCCACTGCGTAGGTATTATATCACAAAATGATATTAGTTACGTGAGTTGGAATAATTGTGGCATATTTTTTAAATCATTTTACATAATTGAACACGTAGGGATATTACAAGGCTGTTATAAAACGTATTATTATTAGTAACTAGCTGCCCCAGCGAACTTCGTACCGCGTATTACTAATTTCGCTATTAAAAAATAGGGGTTGGTGATAGAAGGGTGAAAATTTAGGGTTGTATGTATTTTTTTTAATGCCACACTTTAAAAAAATAAAGACAAACAATTTCGTCCTAAAATAAAATAAAATATTAAGGCTGAGCAACTCTTATCACTTAGGGGTATGAAAAATAGATAGTAGCCGATTCTCAGACCTACTGAATATGCATATAAAATTTGGTAAAATCGGTCAAGCCGTTTCGGAGGAGTACGGTAACTAACATTGTGACATGGAAATTCTATATAATAGAAGATAAACGTAAAACTTATAACACATCTAAAGGCTCACTAAATTATTATTTAACAAAAACAATCTTACTAACGAGGCTTTAGATGCGTTTTAAGGTTATTCGGCTGGGGTTTAATAAATAAATAAAACTTTATTTCAACTGACCCATAGCATACATTGGTTTAATATGTTAAAATAATAATATTAATAATAATACAGTGGGACAGTAACACACACGGTCATCGGATCCCAAACTAAGCAGAGCTTGTACTATGGAAACCAGATAACTGGAACTTAATTATAGATAATTACACCCAGACACAAAACAAACAGACATGTTCATTATTGTTCATCACACAAATGTTTGACTTGGGTGGGAATCGAACCCACGACCTGCTGTGTAAAAGGCAAGCGTCCCACAGACCACGCCACCGGCCCGTCAAAAAAAAGATAAGTTACATACAACTCAATAAATTATAAGTGGCAATAGCTACCCATCGTCGGTACGTCGCAGACGTTGCAGTCTGCAGGAGACTTAAAACATTTACCTCAAGTCAAAACATATAAAAATGTCCTCGAATTTTTAGTTCTAAAACATGCAGGCCTAACATGATTTCCTTTACAGTTGAAGAGCTGCGAATGAACAAATAAAACTAAGTATTTCGCCTGCTGTGAGAATTGTAATTTCACTACGCAAAATACACAATATCTGATAAATATTTACTAATTGGTTAATCTTCTTCTTGTAAACAAATAAATTGCTGTTCGTTGCTTTCTCTGAGCCTCAAGAATGGTTAGACCGAAGTACTAAATTATTATGCCAGTGTGTTTGCCACAATACACGGATTCAAAACAATAAAAAAATACAAAGGAAACTGGGTCAACTAGTACTTAAACGTACTAACTTTTTAAATGTGGTCTACTCACCTTTTACCTGGACAGAAGGTCCCAGAGGTCGAGGCAAACAATATTTGTATAAAATGTAAAAGTGGGCGGTTAAAGGTCAAGCTATGTATATCCTTACAGACGCTTTTGGGATTTCCCTTTATTTGTATCTTTATCTAACCTTGTCACTATTGATTGCCAAATAATTATAATAATAAAACAATTTAACCTTAAAGAAAAGTTTATTATTGATTCTTCGATTAAGAATTGGCTGCACATTGAAAACCTGTCAACAAATAGTAGCAAATTGGTAAAGGTGCAAAACATCACTTCATTTCAACCCTTTTTAGTGGCACAAAAATTAAAAAATTGAAATAAATGTGTGAAATATTTGGGATTGAGACAATTTTTAAAATAAGTCAATAAAAATGTGCGTGAAACGAAACGCACTTACCTTGATTTGACGTTTTGACACCCATCTTGTTTACGCAGCTGTTTTTATTTATTTTTGAAGGAAGTATAATTTTTTAACAGCCTGTTTGAAGATTTAAAACTTAAATATTCTGTCCCACAAATTAAAAGATAAATAAAAAACATATTTTAATATGTTTTACTGTCTTTTTACAATCTTTTTAATACAATCCCGGGACTATCCCGGAATCCCGAGATTAGAGAATCCTGATATACCGAGATTAGAAAAAAAAATGACCGGGATAGAATCCTCTCTCTTCAACCCTTGTGTCCCACTGATGAGCCCGAGTCTTCTCTCAACTATCTTAAGAGTTGAGAGAGTTTAGGCCTTACTCCACACGCGCTGGTAAAGTGCGGGTTGGTGGATCAAATTTTCTACACTAGACGTAATAGAAGTAATTTAGTGACAGCTACAAACACGGTCATTAACCTGCAACTACAAATTATTTTATTTCGTAACATAAAACTTCGAGTGACACAAGTTACCTCACGGCCGTTGACATAGACCTTGAGTTTTTTACGTCCTACAGTTCTATTAAGCTTTATACAGAATGATTCATTTAGAACGGTCAGTATAGGAAACTCTCGAAACTATAAGACATACGAAGATCTGTTCTTAGGAAACATGTCATCGATTTTAGTAACACAAAAAACTGCATTTATACATTTAAAATAAAGTTGTACTTAGCTTGTGAATTGAACCCGAATATTTTGGAAAAAAAGACACTATTTCTATTTGGGTATCGACTGTGTAGGTCTTAATTAGTAAACGTGAGTATGAAATGTGATGTATAAAATTATTTAAACGTATTGTTGTCGTAATAAACCTAATGTAATTTATTTTAGTAAAAAGTGTACGATATTTTTTTTTCAATTGTTTCATCTAGTTTTTACATGTGGCATTGGTTTGCCATTAGCCATACCGGAAGTTTTGTTATCTGCGATAATATCTATGATTGTAATTGCTTACTGATCAATTATAAAATAACAATTATTAACAATTAATAATAATAATTGAAGAGACCACTTAGAATAAGTAGATACATGTAAATACAGAAACGTGATGAAGCTCATTTGAAAATAGAACATCTGGGTTTAACTGCCGAATTATTTTTTTTTAATCATAAAAATAACATTGGAGTGCTGATTGCGAATGCATGTTTTTGGCGGGAATTTTTGTTTTTAATTAGTAAAGTATATTTTAATTTAAGGCCTCTGCTGAAATAATTCGCAAATTTTGTCACTGTCAAGTTTAAATAACTACTTATTACAAGCTTTTAAAAGATTATTAGTAAAAAAAAACTAAAATACGCCCACGGCGGAAGGACGCCCTTTTTTTTTTTTTTTTTTTTTTTTTTTTTTACGATGGAGAATGCATGACGCATACCCCGCCTTATTTCAGAGGACGAGGCGGGGTTATGTAGGACTAGTTTAAGGCCGCAGCCACCCCTTAAGCGCAGGCCGAAGGCGACCTGCGCAGGGCCCTACCCACTAAACTCCACCGACTCCAGCATCCACGCTCGGCGGGAACACGGGATCCATAAAGACACAACCGCGAACCCGCCAGTGGGAGCCCACCGAAGCAGGCTCCTACGTGTTGTTACGTCCCAGGAGAGTTTCTGGGACTCTTCGACGGCGGACCAGTGCAATGCAGAGAGCGAATTCCTCAATTCAACTCCCCGCTGGTCACATCGAGGTGGGGTGGATCAGCGGGCGAGGGCCCGCTGCCTCCTGCCTCTCCGTCTCCTGCGGCACGGGGCGGAGAGGACATCGTCCTCCCTCGCCCGCTCCGCCGCCTCCTTCTGTGACATAACTGAGTCGCAGAAAGAGGCCACCGCCTCCCAGGACCCCTCACTCTCGAGCATCTTATGTACGATGCTCGTGAGGGAGAGGTCCGGCCCTACTACGGACACTAGAGTGCGTCGCTCAGAGGACCAGGCCGGGCATACCTCGAGGGTATGCCAGGACGTGTCCTCCGAAGCGCCGCACTCATGGCAGACAGGAGTCGGCTCCCTACCGATCCGCCACAGGTACTTACCGAAGCAACCATGCCCGGTCAGCACCTGCGACAGACGATAAGTCACCGACCCATGTCGCCGGTCCGCCCAGCGATCCAGAACGGGGCGGAATGCTTCCACGGTACGCAAGAGCGTACCGGAGCCCGTCACCCGTTCTAGATCGCCGGCCCACCTAACCAGCAGGTCGTTCCGCGCCGCGCGCGCTTCCCACTGTCGCCCCACCATAGGCATCTGCCTCCCGGCTTCCGGCTCCCTAACACTGCGGCGGTACCTTTCCGCAAGCACTTCCGCCTCCAACTCCCACGGGGGGGTGCCAGCAATCATACAGGCCGCTGTCCGGGACACAGTCCGGTATCCCCGTATTGCCCTCAACGCTACGGCCCGCTGCGGCTTTCGCAGTGAGACCTTGGCCCTCACGTCGAGGGCATCCGCCCAGACCGGTGCCCAGTACAGCGCCATGCTGCGCACCACCCCCGCATACAACCGACGGCAGGGCGCGCTGGGCCCGCCGATGTTCGGCATAAGCCGACCCAGCGCGTCTGCCGTCCTAATCAATTTCGGTTCTAATCGGCGGAAGTGCTCGCCGAATTTCCAGCGGGGGTTGAGCAGAAGCCCCAAGTAACGGCGGAAGGACGCCCTAGGACGCCATCTTTTTTCTTAAAATTTTAAATTCGTATGTTCTGCCATGTCGTTCGGAAAATGGGTTTAACAAACGCTGAGCACAAAGCTTAGATTAAAAATGAGAGAAATTGCATCCGTGCACTAGATTTGTGCCATACCAAATATCCGACACATATTTTACCTACTAGCACTGCAAGGTATTTATAAAAATTGTTAACAGTTAGAATATCCATGGAGTATGTGAAGAAAACATGTAATACTCGAAGCTACAACAGAGGCCTCAAACCGTGATACAAGTCGTGACTTAACAGTACTTGTAATATTTTTTTATTGTAAAATAAACAATGATGTTGTCTACGATGGAACGCGCAAATCCCAGTATACCGATTCACTCGTGATAACGAATGATTTTCGGTGAGAAGGTGGCAGTGGAATGAGCCTACATATGGTTAGAAACCTTAAAGGAGCAACAATTCCAGGCCACCCTTCTGTATCACCAGGCATCGCACTGGAACATGGTAAGGCCGCTTGGCGATGCGGCTTTGCCTGGCAGGTGGTCACTAAACATGGCCGAAGTCACCACCAATTGTTACCTGATTTACAACGCCCGGGGACTACGTGTAAGGATTCAATTAAAAGTGTACACCCACAAACGAAGGTGAGTCAGCTCCCAATATACAATATTTAATAAACAGTTCGAAAAAAATGTTTTGACAAATGACAAAATTATTTAAGAATCCGACGCGGGTCCAGAAACCCTGATACCCCACTACGTACCTACTAGACATCACTTTATTCAAATATTGTATATGTAACTCTAATCCGCAAAAGTTGGCGAAGTATCGGGGAAATTGGCTAATTTTGATTGGTTCGTTCAAGTTCCTGTCGTTGAACTACTAATGAAAATGAGCTTGTGGTCGGATGATATTTAGTGGTACCTACGACATAGGTTAGGCGACCAGTTGTCGGATGCTAATTAATGATAACTAGGTAACCTTTAACAATAAGTGGTAAAAAATTCAGCTCCGCCTACATATTTTGGGTAATATAAGAATAAGAACAATTTATTAACATATCGGCGCATAGGGCAGCGATCACCAGGTACACTTCATTACCTTTGCATCTCGATAGGATACAAAATAACAACACAGAAAGCTAATCAATATTTCTGCCAATGATTACAGCACCTCCCCAAACACAAATATTCACAAAATGTTTTAGATGACACTACATTTCTGCGGACAAATTCGGCTTGCACACACCACGTGCTCACCCAACCTACCTCAGAGACATTGTCCCCCGATGTATCAATAACAATCACAGACAAGCAACCTGAGCGACGTTGACGCAGTGTAAATTGGCTATCACAAGTGACTGAAGTGACACCCAACCGTCCGTTTAGGCAACAGATCGCCACGTCTATAAGTTGCCTACGCGCTGCGAGGTAAGTTTACAAATAAAATTTACATGCGGTTCCTAGAGTGTCTGTACACTGAGTTATACATACAAGAATGCATTTAGTTTTCGAAAATAGAAAAATCAAAATAAAAATCAAAACAAAAACAATAAATCAGAACAAAAGGAGAATCATATCAAAACAAAAGACCGAGTGTGATTGTGTCTAATGTAGTGTGTTTGGAGTCTATAGTCTTACGGCCCTATTCAAAAAATCTTATAAAACTTTTTAGTTAAAATGGACTTTGTCTCTTTTGATACTAGTATGAATGTCAAGATGGCAAAGACTAACGAATTATAAACCTATTACAGCCATAATAATAATAAAAAATAATAATAATATAATATAGTGGGACATTAACACACACGGTCATCTGATCCCAAACTAAGCAGAGCTTGTACTATGGAAACCAGATAATGTAATGTAATGGTACTACATATAATAATTTTCTTTTGTAAATATATACCTAAATATAGATAATTACAAACAGACATATTTAAACAAATGTTTGTCTCTGGTGGGAATCGAACCCACGACCTGCGGCGTGAAAAGCAAATATCTTACCGAGCCACCGGCCCGTCATAATAATGAGCTTATAAGACCTTTATAAATAAGGGGGTTAAAGTATGACGTTATTTTAATAAAAACCCAGCTTCTCAAGATCATACTCAAAGCGCAAATGCGTCACCACAACTTAAAATTAAGGCCAGTTAAAGGAAATCCCAACATTCGCGCTCTTGACACAGTTCTGACGACAACACATTGTGCGTATGTCAGGAGTCAAGATGCGTTTATGAACAATAGCGGCATCATAACATGACATATGAAAAGAATTATCACAAATTATCAGTGTTAGTATGAGAAGTTATTGTTTGAAGTTAAACATTGTAGTTGCTTAAAGTAAATAAACCACCAATCGTCAAAATAATCCTATAACTTAAAGACGTGTTGGCGAAAACCAAAATGTCCACAGTCCATCAAATCTACGAAGTACCGTTTGCCGTTTCACTGTTTTCTATTAAATTAGCTTTATATAGGCGCAATTCACACTATTTTAATTAGCTTTCCTGTAAAATAATTTAATTATGAAGCTATTTTTATTTTAACATAACAAACAATTTTCACACAAAAAAATAATATTCAAAATGTACTACGTTTAGAACTGTCAAACGGTACTTCTTAGATTTGATGGACTGTAAGAACCACAGATAATATAATACTATAGGTAAGAACTAACCTTTCAAAGTCATGTGATATACATATACCTGTACCCTTAGTATAAGTGGTCAATACGAAAAAAAAATCGAATATTAACAGTAACATGTCAAGATAATAAGTTAAAATGCACTTCAATCTTCAAACTTTTTTACCTATTCTGTTGGCAATCCATTTTATTCTATTTGTAGAAATTCTATTTTCTTTTTAACTAATGTTTTAAACAAAATAAATTAATTTAAAAATACATTTTGGCAAGTTCAAGATAGTATTTAAAAACTTTTTTTTGAAATGTTGAAGCCGTACTAAGGGTACTGCACTTAGCCAGCGTGTGTGGAATAAGGCTGAAACCCTCTCAACTCGAAAGACAGTTGAGATATGACCCGTGCCCAGCAGTGGGACATTAAAAACGGTTGAACTGACGTAGTCTAAAACTTTTCTTTGATAGAGGCCCTTCACCAACAGTAAAGCGGCAAAGAAAAGAAGTAGATGAATAAAATTAATATCAAAAATAAATATTAAAATTTATGTGAGCCACGTCTTTAAGACGGTAACCAAAACAAAGGGAGGACTATTAATCTCCTTTTCCTCCTGTTCGTAAGAACTTGGAGTGGACAATTTGTGAAAATATATTACTCATAAACATTTTATAATGGCCGAGTAAAAATATGAGCAGCGATACGAGCCTCGCCTTAGAAATTTAAGGACGAATTCGATTCTCGGTCGTGTCCACATATCTTTGAATGAATTGTTCCATCACCGCTGCTCGATATCGATGCAGGAAAACATCGTGAGGAAAACAGCATGTCTAAGAACTAATCATTCGAAGACATGTGACATCCATTAGCTCGCACTTGGCCAGCGTGTGTGGATTAAGGCCTAAAACTCTCTCAACTCGTAAGATATTTGAGAGATGACTCATGCCTAGAAGTGGAACACTAAAAAAGGTTGAAGTAAGAAGTCAGATGTTGTGTGAAGGTGAGTCGCATAAGTTCTGTTTAAGGAGGTGCAATCCACAAACACCTTTTCACCCAAAATCACTCGTAATTATATGAACCTTCCAGTGGCGAAAAGTCCACACAAGCCGATTCCAATCGGCTTCCCTTTTGGAATTGATTAATATCGTTTACTTCATTAAAATTATACAACGCGTAAGAGTTTTAAATAGCATCACAAATAAGTCCTGTAATTATGAAGGTGGTGGTCGCCATAGTAACATCGGTGAAGGAATTGAAGAGATATTATTTTCTCATGCAAGAACTTTTTTACTCTGACTTCCCTTTTCAGAACCCTTCAGCACTGGTATACCTACATTATATATACTTTTAAACTTTCGCGTTGCATTATTAAATTTATTATCATAACGGGTGATTAACGCGCTCACCTTTAATTTGGTTTTACGTTTCGACACGGGTTGCACCGGTCGTGGTCGCAAGCAGACTGATCCAGCGAAAGAGCTCCGTTGATGACGGCGGCCGTAGAACAACATTTTCTCTAACTACCGTCACTTGTAATATAATTATTATGTAAAACTATTCGCTATGTATGTACCTACATATTTCTAAGATTCTCCTTGGAAACACCATGAAAGTAATTACTTTCTTAATAAGTGAGATACTCAGTAGGTATATTACCTACATACTTACGTCTTTTCATTAGAACCACCGCTTATATTGTGGTTGTCGGCTCTTTGTTCAAAATTTTTCCTAATTTTCCTTTGTTCAAGATACGTTTCATTTATAAAAAACGTTTGCAAAAGAAATTGTCTTAATACTTGACTTTCTAAGCGTTAATTAACTTAGGAAGGAATAATAATATGACAAAGAGCTGATATATTTTTCTCCCTCTTTTTATTTAACGTTAATGGTAATTTATTTTTGGGAAAGTTTAATTTCGTTTTGGGAGATGTTTGTGTCGTGAAAAGTAAATTATATGCAGTTATATCCTTAAGTTAATTGAGGGGAGTCCTTGGACAGTTAAATTGGCTGTTTAAAGTGCCGTGAGCTTATGGAGGTAGAAACTGGTCAAGCGGAAAATTAAGAGATTGTTTGACTAAACGAGCAAACATAGCAATTGAGTTTAAACTACTTTTTGACTATTAAGGAAAGTATTAGGTAAGCGAGGCTTATTGGCACTTTTAAGGCTTTTATACAGTTTTTATTTTCAATTCTTGGAGCTCCGGACTTTTGGAAGGCGTACATGAGGCCGAAGCCAACACGTAAAGCCATGTGTGTGGTAACAACCGACGATTATCCTTGTTGGCATATAAGTAAACCCAAGAACAATCCCCGGTCAATGCAGGACTATTACAAGATATGGAAACTAAAATCTGTTTTATGGTGATGGTTGCTATAGGTCGACGAGGTACAAAGTCATAAAACATTAATTAAACCTCTTAAAGAACTATTTAATCACAGATAAAAGTAATGTAAGACCATTCGTCACTAATACCCATATCGCTTAAATCATCATCACTGTCTGTGCAGCTTGAGGAGTCAGAATCTTGGCGATAGACGATACGCGAGTTAAACGGTCAGCCTATAATGAATTGAGTAACTAGAACTTAGGAAAGGCTATCGCCCCTACCTGACTAATGAAAATAAAATGATGGTGGTGACTCTCCTACTCGTAATTAAAAGAAGCTACTGAAAGAAACGATGATGACTTATTATCATCAGACATCACACAGGTACACAACAAGGTGCAAGGTGCTTGGTGTCGCAGTTTTGTCTGGTCTGGAAGAGTGGTCACGGCCGAAGCCTACCACCAGTCAATTTTTTCCTGATTTTCACCACCTAGGGACCACGTGTAGGGATTCTAATTGAAGGTGTATCCACAGAAGAATGTGACTCCATCGCCAAAAGTAAAAAAATGGCGCCACGTATACGAACTCGCAAAACTGGCATAGTACAATAATTTATAACTGAAAACAAACTGCGAACTTACTAAGGTAATTGGTCGCGAAAGCAGAAAAACAAGATGAAATTAATGAGGTACAGACAGCTACAAAAGTTGATCAACAGATTCAATAACAAAAAATTCGTAACATTTTAATAATCATAATAATAATATTTTTTATTTAACACAAAAGAAAACAGTTGCTCACAAATATTTGCGGTTTAGCTTACATAGATAATTTATACTAAGTAGGTAAGGAACATCTTGTTTAGACTAAATGGAGTACTGTTCTCCTAATCCCTTTTTTTTCGAGGGGAAATGCTTTATGCGTCCCCTCGCCCAAAATGGGTATATGGCACACCCTTTATTGGCCCGGGCGAGCGAGACTCCAGCTACAAGCGGCCGAGCTCGGTTTACCCACTAAAACCCCCCCGTGTTCCGTCAGACACCCTTTGAGCTGTGGGATTCACTCCTGCATACACCGCACAGCCCAGCGGGTTCTACTCATCCCTAACTGATAGAGATAGACCGTGTTTGCAACATGTTTTCTTGTGAATGTTTCGGCAGTGGAAACTAGGGGTTATATTGAATCTGTTAATCAACTTGTTGCCAATCTTATTCCCCTATCCCCGTTCTTCCATCGGACAAGTACAGATACGGCTATGCGCCACCGTTATATGGTTGAAATTCCACGGGTACGCACAAAGCGCTTTACTCCCACTTTTATGTGCGAACTACTAAGTTGTGGAATTCGTTGCCGGCATCTCTGTTTCCCGATAGCTATAATCTACCTGTCTTCAAGTCACGAGTGAATCGGTATTTAATACGTAAGCGCATTCCATCGTAGACTGTAACATTACTTCACATCAGGCAAGTTGTGGTCAAGCGCAAATCTATTATAGGATAGGAAAAAACTTTGTTGCTGACGGTACCTTCAAAACACTCGAGTATTTCGTAATTAACGCCTACTTAAATGTTGTGCTCGTGTTTGGTGCTTTGTTAGCTGAATATGGTGTATGCAACGTTTTATTATGATATCGTAATATCCTAATAGGTACAGCAGCGGCGGCGCAGCGGTATGGGCCGCCTTAGAAACATAAGGTCGCGGGTTCGATTCTTGATCGTGCCTACACATCCAAGGGCGGGAATATCACTTGTCCTCGAATGATTAGTGGTTAAAAATGTCGGTTTACTCACGATGTTTTCCTTCTCTGATACTAAGCAGCGGAGATGAAACAATTCACTCAAAGATATGTGGGCACGACCAAAAATCGAACCCGCGACCTTAATTTTCTAAGGCGAGGCCAGTACCGCAGCGCTACCGCTGCTCCTGCGACTATATAATTATTGAAATATAAGGCTTATCTTCTATTATATAAAATTCTCGTGTCACGGGGTGCGTAATCGAACTCCTCCGAAACGGCTTGACCGATTTTTATTAATTTTTTATGCATATTCAGTAGGTCTGAGAATCGGCTACGCGGTACGAAGTTCGCTAGCGCAGCTAGTCTAAAATATAAAATTCCCATGTCACAATGTTAGTTACCGTATTCCTCCGAAACGGCTTTACCGATTTTTACCAAATTTTATAAGCGTATTCAGTAGGTCTGAGAATCGGCTACTATCTATTTTTCATACCCCTAAGTGATAAGGATTGTTCACCCTTATTTTTTTTAAATGTTTGGACGAAATTTTTCGTTTTTATTTTTGTATAATGTGGCATTAAAAAATACATACGTATTACATTAGTAATACGCGGTACGAAATTCGCTGGGGCAGCTAGTTTCAATGTAAATTCATAAACTTAAAACAAGTTATAGTTTAATCTCAGCTAATTAATGACACTATCATAACACGGAAAATGTCATAATCCGCTCCTTTGAAAAGTGGCAACAGTCGATTGCTGGCCATCAGGAATGCTAATTTGGCATCCTTGTTGCTAATGTTGTAATCAGATCTCCCAAGTGGCAGGCTATGTTGTAACACTTGGTGTGTGGTCTGTCACATACCAGTGTCAGTGTCATACACCAGTGGGGAAGAGCCCACACAAGCCGATTCCAATCGGCTTCCCATAATGAAATATCAAGCCAGATTGGGTCAACATATAAACGAGTCAGCTGCCGAACTGCAGGGAGAAGGCAGTCTAAGATTTTCCCGCCTTAAAAGACATAGCATCCCAGAACTAGCGACACGTTTTTCTGACAAAATATGAAAACTGCGCACTGGGTGCATGTTGTCTGCTAAAGATATATTTCCCGATGAGTATCTGTCATCATATAAGATTATTGTTTGGAACAAACAGATTGCTAAGTAGCAGGATATAAAAAACATCGGCTTTTCTTTAGGAATTGAATAATATCGTTTAGTTCATTAACATCATATCTGCCGCAGAACCGACAGCCGTTGGGGTAAGCGAGTTCTTGAGTGGAGACCACGTATTTGCAAACGTAGCGTAGGACGCCCTCAGACTAGGTGGAATGACGACCTTTGCAAGGTGGCTAGTAAAAGCTGGATGAGAGTGCCCGCGGATCGTGATCAGTGGCGTGCTTTAGGGGAGGCGTATGTCCATCAGTGGACTAGGATAGGCTGATGATGATGATGATGACTTCATTAAGATTTTGTAACGCCTACAGCCTGTCAAATCTAAGACGTACCGTTTGACGGTTCTAAACGTAGTATATTTAGAATTTTATTTTTGTATGAAAATTGTTTATGTTATGTTAAAATAAAAATAGCTTCATAATTCAATTATTTTACAGGAAAGCTAATAAAAATAGTGTGAATTACGCCTCTATAAAGCTAATTGGAACGAAGTTCCTTATCGCGCGTTGTGAAAGGGGGCTAGACGGAAAAAAATCTTACGAAAAGTTGTCACGACACTTTTTGCTATTGTAAGCTATCGTAAGCTGTGCGGCGTACGCTTGTTTCTCTGTCTGTCTGTCTGTCTGTCTGTCTGTCTGTCTCTCTCTCTCTCTCTCTCTCTCTCTCTCTCTCTCTCTCTCTCTCTCTCTCTCTCTCTCTCGAGATAGAAAAAGAAATATTATTATAACTTAAAAAAATAAAATTTTATTACAATTCCTTCACTAATTAATCGAAAGAAACTTCGTTCCATGCGGGTGTCCCTTGACACCTCTCAAGTTTATTTAATAGAAAACAATGAAACGTCAAACGGCACCTCTTAGATTTGATGAACTATAAGTGTTTCAAACATCATCAATAAGAACCTATAGAACGAAGGTGGTGGTCGCCATAGAAACATCGGCGTCGGCATTGAAGAGATAATATTTTCATATGTAAGAACTTTTTTGCTCCGGCTTCCCTTTTTCAGATTTCCCCACTGTTACACACCCACACACACGAGTATAGCGTTATTTTATGATGTTACATGTGATAAGCGAGCAGCGGTGGCGCAGTGGTACGGGCCTCGCCTAAGAAATATAAGGTCGCAGTTTCGACTCCCAGTCGTGACCACACATCTTTGTGTGATTTGTTTCATATCCGCTGCTCAATGTTGGTGAAGGAAAACATCTGAGGAAACCGGCTTGTCTAAGAACTAATCATTCGAGGACGTGTGACCAACCACCAGCCCGCACTTGGCTAGCGTGTGTGGATTAAGGTATAAACTCCCTCAACTCGTAAGATAGTTGAGAGAAGACCTGTGCCCAGCAGTGGAACACTAAAAAAGGGTTGAAGTGGAGTGGAAGTGGAGTATAGCATTGCATTATTATTTTACGGATGACCTAAGTCCGAACTTTTTCGGTGAGCTAGTGAGGGCTCCCCATGTGGCGACGAACCTAGGCTTAGGACTTAGCCGAAGAACTCTCTCTAGATTTAGGAAATCGGGATGTGTACAGCGTTACAGTATTGTTGTTCATTTTATGTTTCTACAAGTAGGTAAACGGCTAAACGGCAACGTTAAACAAATTAATTTGAATCACGACTACTAACGCCATCTAGATATTTTTAAGTACACTTCCGCAAACGTAGGTACTGGTAACATTTGCTAACTTCGTAGTACGATTTCAATCATTATTTTTAAAATATTACATCATCATCAACCTATTTTAGTGGAAAGCTAAGACATAGGCCTCTCCTAAAGCACGCCACTGAGCACGATTCGAATAAAATTGAAAATATGCTTTAGTTTTTTTTTTGCGAATATACATAAAAATAGTCCAATTTCTTTTCCCACCGTTCAATGAATGACTGGCAACTACTGAGAAACACTGCCAAAAAACTCAGTTGGCTTCTTTTCCCACCGTGCAGTGAATGACTGGCAACTACTGAGAAACACAGCCAAAAAAACTCAGTAGGCTTTTTTCTTTTTTAAATTAACTACTTATATCTATTACATTTTGTTTGTTTAGTATGTTGAATTAGAGCGACTTAATACCAAGCGATTTTATCCGTTAGATAGTCCGAAATTTTACAATATACTTTCGTGACATTTCTCATCCAGTTCTTGCCGGCCGGCCTGCTGAGATCGTCACCCCACCTAGTCTAAGGGCGTCCTACGCGACGTTTGCCCATTCGTGATACCCCATTGATTGTCGGTTCAGTGGCAGTTATTAATGATGTACTATCTTATTTTATTAGCTCCTGTCTACGATTTCCTAATTGAATCTTAAAATAATCATGAAATTTCAAAGCTTCAAATCAACCCGAAAATTAAACATTGTGATATACATGGTTACTGCTACCTTCAAATCTTTAAATGAATGCAGCACAGACCTGCCTAGATATTCCTAAATAAAATCTACAACATCTAGATAACATAAATTATCTAAGCTAATATTGAAGCTTTACACAAACCATGCAGGAAATATATGTTTGCGTGCCCAGAAGCACGTTCTCTTTTCAGGGAGATGTCAAAACAACCCACACATAATTAGAAGGCTGGTTTGTATCTGGGGCAAAGGATCGGTATTGCCATCCAACGCGGCGTTGCTGCCCTCAGGTTACGGCGTTCCCGGTAGATAACCCGAAGAATTTTTGAGGCGTTAGTTTAGGTTAGGCATTAGCGTAATTATTAGCATTATTAATAACTAGTGTTGCGATTGCTATTCAGTTAATATTTCTTATTTTTTTTTCTTTTTTTGTATCTGTAAGTTGTATAAATGTATCTGTGCTTTTAACATGACTTAGCTTAGCTCTTTTTTAGCATTTTAATGCTTTTATGCATTATTATAGATTTTTAAATTCAGTATTTAAGTTTAAGTTTATATTTTAGTTTATTTCTTGATTAATTATTACAATTAATTATGATAAAACAAAAGAATTAAAATAATTAAGGGCATTACTAAACCTTCTAAGCCTTGTCTGGCATGTTTATGAGACAAGCGGATTATTAACAAAACTACATGAAAAGCGATTAGATAGAACAATTCTAGCTGATCTATTACATTATTGTTCTTGGAAATCTATAAATACTACCTACAAAATACTGCGTAGCTCCAGTAAGTATGAACAATACAAACAGTAGTTAAATTAATTAATGTTCCTACTTTTGTGACTTGTAACACGAGTACCTACAAGCGACAAATACAGAAATAAGGAAGCGAAAATAATGATGAACGAAATTATTGGACAGTAATAATCAAATTCAAATAAATATTCTTATTCTTAATGAACAATATATTTTCATTGATCTCAATTGATATGAAAAAATAACAATATTAAACCTCTACTTTCCAGTATTCGAACACTGTAAATACCTCAAAGATCCTAAAGCCGATCATCCACCGCCAACTAAACTAAGTCAGTTTAGCTTAGCTCACATAGTTGAGCCAGTTTTTTCATACATGTACGTGTACTGCAAACAACGCTAGGTAATCTACGGAAAATAACCAAAAAATAACTTAGATGTGTCGGCTGATCTGAAACTATGTGAGCTAAACTAACCGCCTCTCAACCCTCTGGCGCCTTTCATTAGGGTTTTTGTACAGTGCAGGCGCAGGATTTCTCGGTGAATGGACTCATCTCTGTTCACTGAGTTAAGCACTTATTTAGTTTAGCTAACGGTGGACAACCGGCTTAAATACAGTTGCAAATCTTCATCATGTGATTATCTTGAATCTTAAGGCAACTTAAATATTACTTAATCAACCTAGTTGATATTCAAGTCAGTTGATAATTCAACTCATTTCCCTCAAAAGCAAACAAACAAAACAACACTTAGCTGTCAAAAGCGAGTGCCTGTTATCTTTCTTTCTAAATATTTAATTAGGCAAGGCATTAATCCAACGTCTCAAAAGAATTAACAGTACTTAAAACTTTTGACAGTACCGCCATTATAAGATACTTATTATACAGCCTTATAGGCTTATAAATTGCTAAAACGTTTGAGTAAAAAGTACGTAAGCAGGAGGTTTCCAAACTGAGTTGGAAGTATCTGAGATCTAAGCTTACCTAAGTTATGAATTGTATAAACCAGTGTGTATGGCGCAATAAGTGTAGGCTTTTGTGTAGTGTAGTGAATTTCATATACTCAACCTGACAACCTGCTACCACTGTTGTGAAATCTATTGAAACCGCAACCTATTCTACGAGGTCGTCTGATCTGGATGTAGTTTTCGAGTTAGACCACATGTTCTGGCCAATGAGGTGACTCCTATTCTTTCCCGCAATGGAGCAGTGCGTGCGGGACTTGCACACCGAGTCTTAAGTTAGCTCAAAATACTAGTATGGATAAATTAGTATTCATAATCATTGTTAGCATGCGAATTCGCATTAGCATTTAGCAAAATAAATGGAGTTGCAATATTATATGAAGTGCGAATTCACTTCATAGATACGTTCTACTTCTTTAGAATGCACATTACATCTGCCGTGACCAGCAGCGTACGTTCTCTGTCGCAAGCACGGGAATTTTTAAATCTCTCTGTTTCACGTGAACTTGATTGACATCGTTTGTGAGTGAATTTTTCAAGAATATTTACAATTACAAAAATCATATACCTACCTCATTGTTATCAATTATTATTATATTAACCATTAGCATAGCAACAGCAATAAGCATTGTAATACCCATAAATTTGCATGCTAACGTATTTTATTCGAATTCGCATTAGTTACCATCATTACAGAATACCTACCATAGTTTAATGTGGCTTAAAAGGTAAAGTAAAGAAAAGAGGAGATTTATTAATTCTCACACTATTAAAAGAAGAGGAAAGACGTGCCAAATAGAGGTACGGGCGTACGCTGTTTTCCTTAAATTATGCGCAAGGAATTAAAGGAATCATCTACCGTTCTACCGTCTTCGGACGGCTCACCGAAAAAGTACGGTGAAGCAATAAAAGCCCTTCCGGCTAAACGGGTTAGGTCATCCGCAAAAAAAATGCACCATTATTGATGTTTTCTGTCAGATGTCAATTGAACAATTTATAAAAATGTGTTCTATTACTGATCTAGAATCATTCAACAAAATTTGCTCACTGGTTAAAAAGTTTTTCTGTAATACAATGTAGTTGTCTGCTATGAGTGTAATTAGCATCTATGATTAGCCGAGGGAAGAAACAGAACTCGCACAATACATAATAACGTTCACAATTACCGGGTTTTTTGCTTTACTTATCCGGGGCGCCCGGATGAACCTAAATGTGTCTTTTGTCTACCCGAACCTAGACTGAAAGTCGGGTGACTACATTTTCAACAAAATGTGAGATAATTACAAACTAAAATCCATTGTAGTTATGTGGCAACTTAAATTTCATATATCTATGTATATGCTATAATAGCTAAAAATAGGTTTAAAAAATTTCAAATTCATATGTCTATGTCTGTCATCTTGACATTTATACTTGTAAGAAAGAGATAAGATTCATTATAACTATAGAGGCTTATAAGTATTTTATAACACCGCGAACATGTGCTTTACATGTGTAAAAAGTTTTTATGAATAAAGATGTTTAAGGCAAACGTGGTCGCCCTACAATCGCAAATCCCGGGCAAAAATCACAAGAGCAAACGAACAATAGGGAGGTAGATGGCGCAATTCCTCCGCGGCTCTAATTAAGTGGATTCTATTCAGGTAATAGTTCTATAGTAACCAACATTTGTTGAACTGTGTTACCTATTACCATAGAGCACGGAAACCTGCGTTCGCGCTATACTATACACTACACACACATTAAATTTTTCATTAAAATGCCAGAACTATCTACTGAGGCAATTGCATTTTGAAACCATCCAGCGGGATGACTGTACAACAAATATTAAAAACGTCCGATCGTATCGCTTTATTTAGCGTGACAGGATTGGCGTTAGTTGAACACACACATGACATCTCTCGACCAAGCAAAATTAACTGTCATCTAATCAAAATGGAACGATGCTACAGTCGCGTTATTATTATCGTTTGAGCAAAAATATAACCCCTCAGTAACTCGCCCAAATTAGGTGAAATAAGGTAAGTTAACAAAAGCGTAATGTCACATATCACAAAAACTTTTAATATAAGCTGTCAGACACATAAAATTTGAGAGAAAGTGTGAGACTAGAGAGTTCACTTGTGTTTGCGCATACATCTCACACTATAATAATAATAATAATATATTATATAACTTAATATAGTTTGAAATTTAGTTTTATTTCAATTAGCTGAGTAGCCAATAATTGCATTGGCTACTCAGCTAATTGATATAAAACAATTTTTTAACTGATTACATCGTAGTTTGTTTTAGTGTTATTCGCGTGAATTTAAGAAAAACGGCTATGAGTAAAAAATAAACAAATGACTTTAAAAAAATTATAAAAAAAATTATACGAGCCATATCTAGTAATAAGATTCTGTGTTCTGTATTATTCGAACCGTTGAACTGCCGCCATTGTTTCATTGAATAAAAGCGATTGAATGGTATAAGTTATGAAAATTATACATTGGTATGTAGGTAACTACGTAAATAATGTTTTTCTAGACATAGTAAAAGTTTTATTCCTATTAACATTTTATCGAATCATGATTCGACGTGAAATGCTAAGAAGATTTTTTTTAATTAAAATAAAATAAGTACTTTAAGAAGTTTTAACCTTATTTTGCTCAAAGATCCCTGATGTAAGTAGCTCGGAAAACCACTAAACTGTAGCAAGCTTGGGCTGGTTATTAGTGGTCATGTCTGTCATATTATGTTAAACGAGCTCTGAGTCTCGATTCACGTGCTTTAGACATCTCTAATAGATTTTTTAGATAGAAGTCGTCGCATAGACCCAAACAGGGATGGCGCATGGCGGTTAACATTCTGTGATAACGGGAGAAAAAAAATTGGACACTTTAGATGGAGGTGGCCTTAAGATTCCAAAGCCTTAAGATTGAAAGTTATGAAAGTTGAATTGTGCCTAGCCACGAGATTTCGAGATTTTTCTTAATAAAAATTGTCTGAAACTGACTTTCAATTCTTTATCATTTTTGGTAAACGCCTATATGTAAAAAATAAAATGAAAAGAAATGTGCAATTGGATTAAAAATACAGTTAATTTTGCCATATAAAATGTCTGTTCTTGAGTAGGTATACGCCAAGTGAAAACGAGGTACATATTGGAATCCGCGTAAAAGTAGTCATAGCTAATGTAAAACAATCTTTAGCAAGTGAACATATTCAAAAAGGCTCCAACCATTACCTGAGATTTAATAAAACTATTGTTATTGAGACAAAAAAACATTTAAAATACACTCCGAAACAAAACGAAACTCACCTATAATATCTAATTAATGCTTACAGGTACTCAGTTTAACAAGTTAGGACATCAAATATCTAGCTCAGGCCCCCCATAACCAGCCTGAAAGGACTTAGCAACGCAAGGTCGATTTATAAAGTCTGAAATAAACCGCGATAAAATTTGTAGTTTTGTTGAAGCTATTTGTATACTTTTCCTAGAAGCGTTAACGCATTTTTGATTATTTCTAAGAATAAAGGAATATTCTAGCTAAAGTTTGACGTTTAATTTCTTACTGTACTAGTATTTTTTTTTATTTTCGACGATATATATATCCATTAAAAAAATGTTAGAAGTAAAGCTGAGTAAAGATTTGCATTTTTATCAAGCAGTTTATGAGATTAGCAAGGCAAAACAGAGTTTTTATATTTGTACAGATTAGGTATACTAAACCAAGTTACACAAGGTTTAGTTACGTCTATAATCTTAGTCAGCAAGGTTTTATCCACCTACGCGCTAACCCAAATGGATAGTGTTGGTAATTTACATTATATCCATATATAACTTCTTACCCTGACTATATTCTTGGTCATAAAATAACATTAATACGATATACGAGATGCATTCGAGGACATATGATTTCTAACAACGCGCACTTGAACAGCGTATGGGAATTAAGGCCAAAACATCTTACTATTTTTTCTTCCATTAGCTAACTATAGGCCGGCCGTTTAACTCTCGTATCGCCATCTGAAGTACAAAGTCATACATTAATTAAATCTCTTAAAGAACTATTTAACCACAGATAAAAGTAATGTAAGACTATTCGTCACTAATATCCATATCGCTTAAATCATCATCACTGTCTGTGCAGCTTGAGAAGTCAGAATCTTGGCGATAGTCGATACGCGAGTTAAACGGCCGGCCTATAGCTAACAAGAAAAAATACGTAAGAAGGAGATATGCGTAAAAGTATATTTTGCTAATTTAGTACCTAAAGTAATGTATTATTAACCCAATATGGACTGCCTGATTGTCCGAAATAAATTATTTTTATTTAATTTTTTGTTTTAATTCGAAGTCAGTTAGCTTTTATAAGGGAGCTAACCCACCGCAATCCCAACACTGCTATTGCCTGTAAGCCAGGATCAACAGCGCCGTGAAGTGGCTCTGAATTTAAACCCAGTCAAGTCTTGGAATGCCTAAACTGCCTTGAATCCCGCACGAATTAAACCAGAAAGATAGAAGAGATGGAAAGCTAAATTGTTCACTTACATCCATGCAAAGTCCAGTAGGCTCCAAACAACCGCAATCTTTTAAAAACAAAACTTTTAAAAATGCTTGGATTTTTTAGAGGAATCGCTGTAGTAATCCATTCACCGCACTTGTATAAGAGGATATTAAATAAATAATAAATAAATTTACGTATATATATGCATATGCCTGTAGGCACTCACAAAATACATACAAACTAGTAGTCATAGTCCTTGAAAACAAAAATGGCGACTTAGAACGTCGAAGATTTTTAGTTTTTTTTTTACTATCCATAAAGAATCGTACAAGACTGCTGAAATTTTATTAGTTTTTTTTCTTCTATGTTTCAAATTGACATAAGCAACATTGCGGAATAATTTCTACAGACGCCATATAATGTAAGAATAATAGGATAATAATCCTTCCTAGACTGACGGGTACAAACAAAAACCTATCGCGAATTCAAATCACAAATTTTGATTTTAAACAATAGACGCAAAAATGTGCAAACCTATTTTATTGGGACGTTTACCATTGTTCTTTTTAGTCTAATATATCATCCTAATGTTGCATTAGAACCAAAAAAACAGCTTCGGTTAATCGTTTTACAAATATCTAATTTAAAAATACATAATGCGTCATAGTGGGAGGAGCATAAATATATAAAATCGTTTATGATACCATATTTTTGCAAAATAATCATTTGTCTGCGTATGATTACAAACTTCCAATCAAACAAAGCAAGTTCACACCGGATGTATGATAATTACAAACTATGATATTCTTTATCATTTTACAAGATTATTAGCTTTGAATTAAAATTCCTAACACTATTATTTATTATACGTAAGCTTTTCACAGAATTTTATAATATTCTTATCCTATTGTCGAGCTACTTAGAACTCGCGTCAATAAAGAAATGTTGGCAACATTGGATGACGTAGGCGGCGCGAGAGTAGCGCTGCCAATATGACGAGCGAGATCTACTAACATTTGCTCATTCATTCAGAACGGAGTGATTGATTGGCTCTTATGGCTTCTTTGAGGCGTTCTTTGGAGAAAGCGCGCGACACATTGTAGTCGGAATTAATATTGGGTTTATAGGCGGTTGAAATAATTTATATAACAATCATTTAGATACTTATTGATTATTGAGTTTAATGTGCAAGTTTTAGGTCATAACAGATGTCAAGTTAACATAAAAGAATCCAAAATGGCGGCCTATACTATGGTATAGGCCGCCATTTAAGGTGGCGTGAGTGCAGTCCTATTCTTATTTGAAACGCATACGTTTCAAATAAGAATAGGACTGGACTCGCGTCTAACTTCATATCAATATGCAAGCAAAAGTTGTGTCAGTACAAAATATTAAACCACACATAATAATATTATCTTAAAATGTAAATGTACTTACCTAAGTAAAGGTACTCGGTAGGATACCAAAATTTGTACATAAATACTTAGAAACAGATAGGTATACAAACACGTTTTATATTCTAACACAGCTTTTTTCTTCCGAAGTTAAAATATGTTTGTACCTAAATATTCGACTAAAAATACCCAACCTTACTCAAACCACAATAAGATACACGCATTTTTTTAAAATTGCCATTAAAATGTTATTAGTTTTTCATACAAACGTTTTTGCCTACTGTACTTAAAAATGTGAAGTTACTGCACATTCCGTTCCAAGATGGCGGATTTCCAATCCTTTTCTTATTTGAAACGCATAGTACTTAAAATCACAATTTGGACCGTCAGCATAACAAGGTAGTATAAGAGGCAGAAACAAGAGGAACTCCCAATCAGAAGTAGTTTCGGTGAACGGAGAAACTAAAGTAATGTGTCTTTTATATTAACTTACTTATTATTTATGCTAAATCGGTAAGTTCGGTAAATCGGTAATCGGTAAGGTAAATCGGTAAGTCGGTGCTAATCGGTGTTAAGCCATCGTTTAAACAGTAACGCCAAAATTACCCTACCAACCCCAGTACTAAACTGTTATGAGGTCCTAAGGGATTTCAGTAAGTAAAACTAAGATAATAGGTGGGTTAGCAGCGCACACGACCACTCTACTTGGGGTCTCGTATATTGGTCTCCGATTCGCCAGCGGACGTCTAACTAGCGCGGTTAATAACAGACGATACATTAAACATTAGACAACTTCATTCACTCTAACAGATCTGCGATGTCACCAGTCAGACTCGAACACACAATGACCGACAAAGGTAATCAGATAAATTATATTGATGTCCCGCGACGCGTAATTTTTGCAAAAATGTAGCACATCAAAGCCGTACCAAAATGTAATTCAAATGAATATCTGACTTCTCATTGTCACTAGTAATGATCTGAATAATATCTAGTTTCAAGTATGGTATCCGGCCTGGCCTTTCCGGTTCAGGTTGCATAATAATTAGATTTGATGTGCCAAGCTAAAAGTGGATTACTTAGAAGAATCCCTAGAATTAGCATTGCCATACAACGTGGCAATGCTGCCAGCCCACTGGGCATATTCCGCCAAGGCTAGTTTCTAAGTTAGAATTTAATTTCATCTAAGTAATATTGTGTTAATTTAAATTGAAATAAAAATATTTGTATACCTAATTTGAAAAAAGCGGATCTTATTCTAAAGCAATAGGTAACAATATTTCTGAAAACATTCACCATTGATTACATGAAATAAAATTTAATAATGCTTGTAAAACCTTGTTTTTGAATGTTAATAATTAGATTTTACATTAGTGTCTTTATCATAAATGATAGGTAATCGTATTATTTTATAGCTTACAACTCTGTTCCAAGAAACTGAGAATTAATGCGTGTTATCCTAAATGTACGTTGTAATTTTTTAATGTTAGAGATCCGTAGAACAAATAATTTACTTAATTAAAATGTAAAAAAATGTTTCTCAAAAAAAGTATGTATAAAATTGTAATAAAAATTTAATTACCAATTCATAACATAGGTATTTTAATAGTTTCAAGACAAACATTTATACACATAAAAATTAAAAATTAATTTTGTAATTAGATAAGCATATTTTCTTATGTGTGGAGAAAAGAAGCTTTTTAGCCGTGATAGAGAACAGAACAGGAAAGATGATTGGCTATTTGATACACGACAAACTAGACAATAAAGATCATCTTAGAAGGAAAGAAAAAATAATATTTAGTTAAAATTATATTAACAAAAAAAACCGACTTCATGGATGCCATTCTCAGAACTAAACCAAACTGAAATGGGACCACACGGAAAGCATCAGCTTTCAATTAAAAAAAAAATCAAAATCGGTTCACCCATTCGAAAGTTCTGAGGTAACAAACATAAAAAAACATACAGTCGAATTGATAACCTCCTCCTTTTAGAAGTCGGTTAAAAAAGAGAGGAAAATGGAGATCGAGGGCTAATTATTTTAAAACAGATAAAGAGGAAGTTAAATATTGTGTGGTATCAGATGGTCCAGAAGAAGGTAGACAGTAGAGACACACCGAAGCAAACTCCACTGACAAGAGTAAAGCTATTTACATTGAAACAAAAAATATGGATAGCAATAGTAAAAGAAAGCCTATAGTTTAAATAAATTTAATTATGATTTTCTATAGGAAAAACGGCGAAAAGCAGCTAAATAACAAAAAACATACAAAATTAGAAATTGCTTTTTAGTTATGAGTTGGTACTAATATTACCGAAGTCACTATTTATGAGGTAAAAAAAAAACAATTTAACTGTTTAAAAAATTGACCTATTTCGTTATTTTATATACCAAGGATTATATATAATGTAAAATGATGGTAGATAATACTTTGTCTAAATTTATTTATAAAATAAATTTAGATTTTGTTGTGATTTTTTTTAACTTATGTATTTCATATTTAGCATGATTGAGCTTTTTCAATAGGAAACAGATGGTAAGCAGTTATAGGAAAACTATAGACTTCTTATTCTTCTTCAACGCTTTTCACGTGTCCCACTGCTGGACAGTCTTCTCTCTACTATCTTAGGAGTTGAGGGAGTTCAGGCCTTAATCCACACATGAATGATTGTTAAGAGAGTTTAGGCCATCACATGACGTCCTCGAATGATTAGGTCTTAAACATGCCAGTGTTCTCACGATGTTTTCTTTCAGCGATATAGAGCAGCGGCGATGTTACAATTCACATAAAGATGTGTAGGCATGACCGGGAATCGCACCAGTGACTTTATATTTCTAAGGCGAGGCCCGTACCGCTGCGCCACCGCTGCTCTTTGTATTTCGATGTACGTCATGTGTAGCACTAAAACATTACCTCTTTTGCAGTCTGGTAAAAAAAAAATTGGTTGCCTGTAAATTCGGTATACGGGCGAAAGTTTTACGTGACAACGACTTTGAGTGGTAAAATAATTTTAATGTGAATATTCATTCGTATAGTAGGAAGAAGGATGAAACATAGTTGAGTGGGAGAGAGACGCAAGGCATTCGGCGGGCCTCTCTCTCGTTCGGTGACTTATCGTAACGTTACCGAGCGTTACACTTTTTCATAAGTGCCTCCCAACCTAATTTAAGACGTTGTCACGTCAATAATTAGTCTGGTAAAAAGACTGGGAATCAAACGCGTAACCTTATAAATATAAGACGAGGCCCGTACCGCTGCGCCACCGCTTCTCTAAGACTTGTCTACGTTATTCAAATTTTCAAATTTAACATCAAATTAATTTTATTGTGAATATAGGTACAAAATGGATTACAATAATAATAAAGTCTGTCCATGTTCCACCTTTAGGAATGGAATTTATAAACATCACAACAATCGTTATTAAAGAATTGAATAGCTACTAATAAAGTTATAATTGATAATAATAATACTATAATAAAATAATACTATTAATAATACTGTACTATTATTTTATAGGAGACTATTTTAGTGATTCGTACATTGTCATTTCAATTTTAAGTAAATAATTTATAAACTAACAAATAAATGTCAACGAAAACAAATAATAACATATAAAGATAAAGAAAATGTAAACGAACACAAATATTAACTTAAAAAGATGTCAACGAAAACAAATGTATCATATTATGAATTCTTAAAATATGGAAATACGCTCGCCTCGATTCAGTAGTTACCTAACCATTATCGGCAAAATGTGGATGACACCTTCGCATAATACAAGCGTAAAAGCTGTTTTAAAATAAATTTATAAAAAAATCCACGATATTATATTAAAAAAACACAAATAACAGAGATATTTTTTGTAAAGTAAGAAAAAAGAGAAAGATTAAATTAAATTATTGAAATAAAACTACTCTTTAACAGATTTTATCGCGGTTTATTTTAGTTTTTAATTAATGAGTTATTGGAGCATTGTGCATTTATGGGACTTAACACACCAATGCAATCCCGACATTGCTACTCCTGTAAGCCAGGATCGACACCGGCGGCGCTGTGAAGACACTCCGGATTTGTACCCGGCCAAGCATTGTTGTGAATGCTACGTTGCTAGAAATAAGCATGCAAAAAAAATATTCTAAGTCGACGAAAAAGGGTGATACCATAAGTTGGTTCTATATCACTGTTTGTCTGTTTATCTGTAATCTGTATATTATTATATGCATAGATTCAGACCGATTCAGATGCGGTTTTTTATTTGAAAGCTCATTTGTTTTTCGTTTAAAGTTAATAATTTAACCTGTATGCAATTACTTATTTGTAGTCTGAAAATAATTTTCGAATAGAATTCAATTTTTTTTTTGAAAATATAATAAAACACGCATGTATGATTTATAAAATTTAACAAGCCCAATGAATTCAGGAATTTATTTAATTTCGCCAAACAAATTCGCCAATTCAAATTTAGTTTTCAATAATACCTTTAATTTAAATTCAAAAACCTACAAAATAAACAAAATGTGTGTAAAAAAACCCTACAAAAAAAAGCTAAATAAATTAACAGTAAATAAATTTAGCGAACTTCGTAAAATTAATTTTTGTGTTGTTAAAAAACAGAAAAATAAGGCAAACATTAAACAATTTTTGCTCGCGTCATTATGCTTTATTAAGCTTAGCAGAATTAGTAAATAGATTAAAGCATTATCTACTTTTTTAAATTCAATTCTTATTTTAACATTTAAATTTAACTTTTATTGGAAATATCTATGTAACAAATCCAACCTTCATTCTTCCACCTTTCCTCATTCCTGGCCACTCTTACGTTTCTTTCTTCGATCTAAATCTTTCTAAATTCAAAATTATTTATGATTATTTCAGATATAAGTATGTATCTCGTTTTACCGTCTGAGTAGTTTGTGCCGTAGTCTCTTTAATCTCGTGTATTATTATTTTTATTTGTGTTCTCGAACAAAAGTATTAAAGCTAATTCTGAAGTGATTACTATTTATTTCTACTGCAATTCTACATACTATCTGTGTGGTCAAGAGATACATACCCTCTATCGCCACACATACCTAAAAGTTTTAATTTTAATTTTTTAAATCTTACTGACGGACTAATTGAAATATGATTTTCAGTACTCAATACTCAATGATTTATTGCATTCAAAGAAATAAAGAAAGAAAAACAAAAATAATACAAAATAATAGTCAAGGAATCCACACCAGAAAACACAATTCATACTGACCTGACTGAGGTACATTTGATACTGGTTATCAATTTTCTCGGTAATGATTTTAGCCCCGAGGCCGTCTATTATTATTGCTATAGAATAGATAAATTGATTTTATATAGCTATCTTGTTATACAGACAGACTACAATCACTACATAATTTCACAGATAATATAATACTATAATATTATATATAAATAAATTTAAAAAAAATCATGAACCCATAGAAGACACATTTACATAGTTCTTTAGGCATTTTTATTTATTGTTGTAGAAACTAGCAATTAAGTTGTGTTCAGTAGCATTTTGGCTTAATTTAGAAAAGTAAGAGAGCTGGCCTGAAACGCAGGTTATATATTCATTTAGCTCAGGCTAGCCGAGACCTCGTCTGTAGAAGTAAGTAGTTATTGGTCTAATATACATAGAACATAGTCATATGCTTATAGATTGATTTTAAAGATAATAAATAGTAATAAGTAATTATATTCAGCTTAATATTTGTAACTAGCTCATGTATATATGCCAATAAGTTCATTAAATTTATTTTTATATTATTTTTTATTTTATTATTAATAGTAATACATCATCACTTATTCGATTTTACAATCATACACATGGCCGTCATTTTGGATCAAGAATTAGTAATAGCCTTCTGGGCACGTTACCAGAAGACAGTGATGAGGACTTTTTCTGTGCTTAGCTTTTAGATACTTATCTTCTATTATATAACCAGTCTAATTCATACCCCTAAGTGATAAGGGTTGTTCACCCTTAATTTATTTTTTATTAATAAATACGTTGTACGAAGTTCGCTGGGGCAGCAACAAATTACATTTTTTTTTTATGTTAAATATGATATAGTTAGATATAAACATATTTTTTTTAAGTTAGGTTTAAGTTTATTTATTATTTTTTCTTATATTTGTAATACCTGTCTGTTGTAAATAAATGTTTTTACCCTAATTATGAATTAAAGAGGTACGTCAAATTATTGTGACGTTTTAACTGCCTCCACATCCTACACCGCGTGAGACTTAATACATCGAAGGCTCATATTTGCTATAATAAAATAATACCTAACATTTTCATGCAGTTTTCATGAACTAGAGAATTTTCAAACTAGAGGGCTAGAGCAGCGGTAGCGCAGCAGCGATACTCGCCTCGTCTTATACGGTCACGGGTTCGAATCTCGCTCGTGCCGTCACATCTTTGTGTGAATTTTTTCTTCGCTGCTGCTCAATATTTGTGAAGGAAAACATCGTGAGGAAACTGTCATGTATAAGAACTAATTATTTGAGGACATGTGACATCCACCAACCCGCACTTGGCCAGCGTGTGTGGATTCCGGCTACACTCTTTAAACTTTTAAGATGTTGAGAGGAGACCCATGCCCAGCAGTCGGGCACTAAAAAGAATCTTTTTTAAATATACGTAGTTCGTATAGTTAAAAAAAAAGATTATTTTTAATGTTTTTAGAATGCATTAAATGAATTAAAATAATAACCGGTGTGAACCGGGAAATGAACCAGTATGATGCTATAGGTACCTAATTGTACTGTTGACTCATTTTACCTTGGCTATTATATTCCTTTGTATAAAAAATCAGAAACACCTGACCAATCTACCAGTTTCTTATAATAATAAATCTTTTTGTTCGACTCGGGAATCGAACCCCCATGAACACGCTTGCCACTGGGCCACCGAGACAGAAAAATAATAAAAAATAATAATAACAATTAAAAAAAAATAAAAAATAAAAATAATAATTATAATTTTATAACTCAAAAACGGGCTTACCTATTCAAACCAAATGTTTAGGCATTGTTCGGACTATTTAGTGGATAATTTTTGTGAAGTTTGCACAAAATCGGTTGAGCGGTTCTTTATTTATCATATTTTTTGTAAATTGTTGAGTGGGCTGAAGCTACCCGGGCGAAGATGGGGCGGGCCGCTAGTACTTTATATGATATGTTGTGGTACTAATTTAAATATATTTAATTTATATTTTTACTGTATAAGTTAAATGAAAGCTCTGTAGCAAAAGTTGCTCTAACTTCATTATCCTAAACAGATTGAAATAAAACTACTTTTTAACGGATTTTATCGCGGTTTATTTTAGATTTTAGATCCCGACGTTTTTTCTTTTCTTTTCTTTTCTTTTCTTTTCTTTTCATGTTGTTGTTTTTCTTTGTTCAGTTTTATTTCAATGTGTGATATTCGCGTAAATCTAAGACAATACTAACCTAAACAGAGTCAGGCTTATACACTAGTATAGGCCAGAACCTTTACAAAGAAAGATATAACACTTATCGTATAGAATTGTTATTATATTTATCAATACATAATATTGTTTAAATTCAAATTCGTCATAGGTATTTTACAAGTATATAGTTAGGTTTGGGTGGGTTAGAATCGATCATTAATAATCTCGAAAGGTACCTGTGAACTTTATTTTAATAAATAAAACATGATATCAAATCACTTATTTTGGAAATAAAATCGAAAAAAGAATATTAAATTAGAGAAGAAGAGGTATCTTCATGAATTTATTCTATCTAGCCAACTTTATCAAATCGTGTTTCCATCGTTATAATTCCTTAGATTATATTCTCGACTAGGTATATCAATACATTTTTTCAGATTTTTATTTTTCTTTTCACTGCTTCAAAAAGTGTTTCAAAATACATGTTCATGCGGATTTTTACTATAACCTGTCCTTAAGTTTCTAACCAAATGGAGGCTCATTCCACTGCCACCTCACCGATAATCATTCGTAATCACTAGTGAATCGGTATACTGGGCTGGCGCGTTCCATCGTAGACTACATCAGACAAGTTGTAGTCAAGCGCTAGCTTATCGATGAAAAAAAAAGTTTTACAAGTACTTTCTCACCGAATAGAACCACTTTTTGTAAGACGAAAAAGTGGTTCTCATAGTATTTTCATTAATTTTCGCAAATATCACACATTGAAATAAAACTATTTTATAACGGATTTTATCGCGGTTTATTTTAGATTTTAGATCCGCGAAGATATTGTAATTAAAAAACATCCTAATTTTAACAGAGAAAACTACCTGCTTGGGACCCAGTGCTTAATTTACTTGTACCATAACCAAAGCAAAATCAACTCAGAATCCAAGACACCGTGAGCTCAGTTTGCTTCAATCGGAACGTAACATATATAATAATGTTTGTAAGTAGTCACTAAAATAGTTTTATGAAATAAATATTTTTTTTTTTTTAATTTTGGGTCACCAATTTACATAAGTGTTCAATTCAATGGGTCTAGTTGGTAGATCAAATCGGCTGTGACAGACGGACAGACAGACAACAGAGTAATTCCCGGTCGTGCCCACACATCTTTGTGTCAATTGTTACATCGCCACTGCTCAGTATCGGTGAAGAAAAATTTCGTGAGGAAACCGGTATTTCTAAGAACTAATCACTCAAGAGCGTGTGACGTTCGCCAACCCGCACTTGGCCAGCGTGTGTGGATTAAGCCCTAAACTCTGTCTACTCATAAGATAGTTGAGAGAAGACCCGTGCCCAGCAGTTGGACACTAAAAAGGGTTGTAGTGAAATGAACCCAATAGCGATTCGGCAATCGGTAACAAACGACAGACCAAATTGAAACACAACATCGTAAAGCTGACTTGCATTCAAATCGATACATTAATGTTCATTCGATTATTCTAATGACTATCCCGCACTAACTAAGAATACGGAAGCAAATAAACACAATAATATTCCGTAAGGAGTCGATATAATCGACTCGAATCGAAAAGCCAAGGATAATAGCTGGACGTGCACAGAATAAGTAGTTTATTTAATTATATCAACCGCTGTCATATTATTGTAATAAAATTTCTGTGATAAATCTTTTTTATTTTTAACTAGCTTTCCGACAGCGGCTTCACCCGCGTGGTGTTAGGATAAAAATTAGCCAAGTGACAGATCTTTAGGAACCCTTTATCATATTTTTTTTATTTGTTATTGGTGGAACCCCGTGTCACCCTTTTAAAGATTTTTCTAAACTCATCCTGAGTTTTGAAAAATCCTTTCTTAGTGCACCCCTAGAAACCTTAAAGGAGCAACGATTTGGACCCACCCTCTCAGCATGGTGTCACCAGACATCGCACCGGAACACGGCAAGGCCACTTGGCGGTGTGGCTTTGTCTGGTGGGTGATCCCAGTTGATTGTTACTTGATTAGCACCACCCAGGGACCACGTGTAGGGATTCCATTAAAGGTGTACACCCACGGACGAAGGTGACTCAGCCCCCCGAACTATCACTTGCTTTTTTCATTTTTTTTATGTGATTCTGTATGTCCTGTCTTTGTTAATTATGTTTTTCTTTATTTCTTTCTTTACTAGTTATCTAATATTTATTCTCTTTGAAGTCAGATAAAAGGAAGTTATTTACGAAGTTTGCCATTACCTAGTTATGAATAATATTTTCTCGTATTACTTGACCTATGCGGATGAATCACTTGTGATATAAGTATGAACGTGTTTGTCCTCGCTTGTATTTAGAGGTCAGTATCCATAACAGGCTCATATTTCGATATTAACTACCTTAGAAGGTAATATGGTTAAGGACTTACATTATATTCTAGTTGATTGTATTGAACTGACTCGAATTTCTTTTCGATTGAAGGTGTATATGTATATTTCTTCGGCATGCTCTAAAGCCAGAGGATCTCGGTAGTCGAGCGGTGTAACCCGTCCGATTGGGTTATACTGTGCCCGGGAGGTCGCGGGTTCGATTCCCGCCCCGGATAATATTTGTGTAACAACAAAAATTTATTTCGGTGTCTTTTTGGTTGAGGGACTACCCTCCGTGCCTCGGAGAGCACGTTAAGCCGTCGATCCCGGTTGTCATTTAACACATCAATGACAATCGTTGCATGTGGTCAGAAGCCATATATAAATAAGAAGCCACATATAATCTGACACCTGATCTAACCATCTCGGCTACTGGTTCCCTACGGGTTTCGAGGTCTGATGGCAGTCGCTCGTATAATTCTGGTAGCTAGCCGCATCAGGTTAGACTGGGAGCCGACCACATAGAAATGGGAAAAAGGCAAGGGTAACGATGATGCTCTAGAGCCAGAGAAAGAAGTTTTTCGCAGTGAGTTTGAGAGGTATCATTAAATTCGTCTTAGTCGTGAAAGTGACAATGGGTACATCACAATTATATTTAAAAAAAAAGTATTTTTAGCGTTTTAATCTTTTCATTCCTTCATTTGGCAGATATTGACGAAGTAGAGGCTGTTTTTTTAATAATTATTTTTATTTTATTCTAAAATAAACTTGTCCCATAGCCTATGTCCAGGAGTGGAATTATGATGAAATTAGGTCTGCTAATACTAATAAGCTAAATGAATGCAAAAGTAATTTTCTCTGATACATTTTAACTCTTTAAACTGATGAAATTTAGACGATATTAAAATACGTCAGAACGGAAACAATAATCGTAATCTACCTACCGTTCTACAATATTATTTAGAGTACTTACAAATAGATAACCACCGGTAACACCACAGAAACGTGTTTTGCCTCTTAACAAAAAGTCGTTACTAGTTGGTTCATTGCACTTCATTTTTTGACTGGTTCAAGATCCGATTACTAATTATTTAGGTGGTTTTTATCAATTAATACAAGGCTTTCATTGACATTAATGTACGTAGCGATGTTTTTCTGTAGTTATCAAATAGATAGATAGTTACAGTAGCACTCATGGAGGTAGTGAGGATTTAATTTCAGGGAGGGGTTGTGAAAGAAGAAACTGACTGACTGATTGACATATCAACGCAGAGCCCAAACCTCTTGGTCTGGAGACTCCAAATTTGGCACATAGGTTACTTATGGGGTCTAGGGGTGCACTAAGAAAGGATTTTTCAAAACTCACCCTTTAAGGGGGTGAAACGGGGTTCCAAAGTTTGTATGGAGAAACAAGATTAGTGAGAACAATTTCGCGGGCGAAGCCGCGGGCGGAAGTTAGTAAAAGATAATTTAAGCAAAATAATTATGTTGCAGTCAACTTAAATAGTCCCCAGTACTAGTTAAATCTGGTTTTGTCCGGGTTCAACACTATTTTCCGCCGAAAATATTTGGTTAGTACCTGTTTTGACTGCAAATAAGTGGCGAAAAGTAGTTTTAACTGGTTATATATGTCGAAATTCTTAGAATATCCTCCTATCAATTGCCGAATTGGAATCGGAAAGGCTTACTAGTGATCAGGGAACAAAGTCACGTTGGTTTACAGTTTGGCTTAATGTAACCCACGACTAAGTTAGATTAAGTTAGACTTTTGAACCTCTTGACGAACTTTGGCTAAAAAAAACTGTGTTTAGGGGGTTATGAAGCCCCAAAACTCTCCCAGATGCCGTGGAAAAGCAAGCTATTGTAGCTAGATAAATTCGGGACGAGTGCGAGTAACAATAAAAATTACACTGTCACTCATAGATATTTTTCCTGGTTATATTATAATAATATCTTGTTGGTTTATGTTAACCTTCCTACTTACTTGTATTTATAGACCTTGATTATTCAATGATATTTTTTATGTTTGTTGTTAAAAATAACAATAGAGGCTACCTCTAGATATGGAGTTTTTTACTGTGGGTGATTTTTACATGTCAAGGAAGGGTTATGTGCTTTGTATCTAGCATGATATTTAAAAAAAAACGACGGGTTGCACTCCGGGAGTGCCGGCAGAAGTGAAAACTTGATTATTAACGTTGAGCATGTTTGATATTTTGGAATGGTTAGGGAATAATTTTGCACCAATTGCTTTATCAGTATAAAAGTACTATCATTTATGTGGTAGAATACAATATTCATTTATTGCGCTATCGTACACAAACATGACAATTTATATTACATTAAAAATTTAACACTTTAAAACTATTACAATTATTTTACATTAAAAAGTTTATCTCTCCGAAAAATCAACTTTACGAATACACAACAATGTGATCACTACACAGACGGTCGAGCCATCAGCTGTCACCATCCATGGATGCGCGTGGCACGCTGTAACATACACGAACATTCGCGCAAGCGCCCTGCGTCCGTCTTACGCTTTTTCCGACTTTTTCGATCAGGGTCACGTGTCCTGACGCGAGTTTAAGATTTTATACCCATTACAGAAAAAGTGCTCAACGCCGCTAAAGAAGTTTTCACTTCAAAAATTGACACCTCGTATCATCTAAAATACAAGAATAATATTTAATGCTTGAAGTTTGGAATTGTGTCCGAGGAGCGGCAATAGGCTCGCCTCTATTTACGTATAGGGCCTAAACATACCCTGCGAAAAGTCGTTGATATTGTCCTCTGCCTATACCTTCGGGTAATACAGGCGTGAGAGCTATTGTGTCTACTAAACCATGCAATATTGCGACAGTTAAGAATAGTATCTCGTGGTATTTAAAATTATTGGCGGAACTTGGAGCTGAACGATCTTTGCACGGCCGGATATTTTTTGATTATTTAAATAATTATTTAAGTACTTGAACTAATCTTGTAAGAATAACGATGATTATTTTTAACTAAAACTGCGATGTATGCAAAGTGCAATTTTAATATGAAAAAATGAATTTGGAAATATGCTTTATTTTTTTTGAGACGCGAGTCTACTTAAAAATAGTCCAATTTCTTTTCCTACCGTGCAGTGAATGACTGACAACTACTGAGAAGCACTGCCAAAAAACTCAGTAGGTTTTTTTTCTTTTTTAAATGAAGTACTTGTATCTATTACATTTTGTTTGTTTATTGTGTTAAATTAGAGCGACTTAATTCCAAGCGTTTTAGATATATTATATATAGTTGATATATGTACTTAATTTACCATTGCAAGTATTAATTCGTAAGCAGGTTAGGGCCTATAGAAAGTATTAGAAAGTCATCTAGGGTATCTATTAAAGTTCCTCTCCGAATTGCAACAATTTCAACTTATGTATAATTAATTTCTTCTGTGATACACAAACAATAAAACTTGTAAAAACGTCGATCAACTTACGTCGATATTAAGAATTGTCATTAAACCTAATTATTGCATGATTAGATTCGGAAAAACCTCTTCCTTAAATAGTTACGTTGTGTTTCCGTACTTTTCTCTATATTTCCTACACTGTTCTTATATCTGCTGATACTTACAGATTTCATCCAATGGCGTAGCTAGGTAAACTATTTTAAAAGCGTTTGTTCGGTTTTTGTCGTGTTCCGAATTCGACGTTATCCTGATTTGTAGCAGTCCAGAATTGTCGCAATTCAGATTGGTCGTATCCCAGATTCGTCGTAATACAGTCTACTACAGTTTACTAGAGAATACTTTTTATTATTTTTATAACGCATAACGTGAACTTGACGCGAGCGTATTTGACAGCGGTTGTCAAAATTACGAGAGTACAAAAAGGGCTGTTTTAATCGAAACTTAACTGCAACTGCACTGCAACTGAATTAGTTTAATTGTGTGAATTAGCCTACTAGATGGGGTTGAGTCACCTTAGTCCGTGGGTGTACACCTTTAATTGAATCCCCACACGTGGTCCCCGGTTGGTGCAAATCAGGTGACAATCAACTGGTGGCAGGCTTCGGCCGTGGTTAGTGACCACCCACCAGACAAAGCCGCAACGCCAAGCGGCCTTGCCGTGTTCCGGTGCGATGTCTGGTGACACTATGCAGAGGGGGTGGATCGGAATTGTTGCTTCTATAAGGTTTCTAACCATATGGAGGAGCCTCCATATGGTTAGTTCCACTGCTACTTTCTCACCGATAATCGTTCGTAATCACGAGTGAATCGGTATACTAGGCTGGCGCATTCCATCATAGACTACATTGTAGTTAACATAAGGCAAGTGGTAGTCAAGCGCCAGCCTATCGCAGTATAATAAAAATGTGCTTGTCTTAGACTAACGTCGGAATATGGCGAGAAGGGCTTATATCTAAACATTGGGCAACACGGGCCTCCTATACTTGCTTAGTGAACATGCGAATTGAAGGCCTACCTACCTATTTATTTCCACTCGTCACTTAACAATCTAAAAGATATATTGTTATAGATTTATATCTATCGAATCCTAATCTTTTAGTAGCTATTATCAAAAAATAACTTTAAATTATATAAATATTAGAAGGTAACATTTTATAATAAGCCTTTCTCAGAATTTTGGTTATATCAAGGCGCCCTAATTCGTGTAAAATATGTTTCAATTGTATCGAATTAGTTTTGATAGCCCGCGGCCGATATCATGATAACAAGAAAAGAACGTTTAGTTGTGTGTACAAGATAATTTTAGTTAAATATTGAACTCAGATAGGTAAGTTTGGTAGTTTAACAAACTTATCCATGGTTGTTTAACTGTTTAGGCTTTACCCACTTAGTAATAGTAGCCCTAGTAGTTGATCACTAGGGTTATTTCGACACGTAGTAATTATAATACAGATCTATGTTGAGAATTGGTGTTCTATGAACGGCAAAGGTGCCGGTGAAGCAGCGGTGTCACAGAGGAGTATTCTGAAAAGAGTGGTCCTCACCTTTGAAAAAAAAATCATCCCCGTTTGTATGTGCTGTATTGTAGCAAATAACTTAAAAACATAGTGCTTACACTTGTAGTACCTCAAGGTGTAAGCAGAGGTGTACCTATATCTCGGTCCCATATGTAATACGGGGCGATCGTATTGCCGTTCATCGGGCACAATTCCAAACTTCAAGCTGCAACTAAAATTTCCTAAGAACCTATATTTTTAAAAGTCTCATTGCTCGACCCGGGAGTCGAAACCGGGACCTCGTGGTTGTTAAGCGAACACGCTATGAAAACTACAAACAAACTATGTTAACGTTATCTACCCATACCTTATTGTAGAATCACTAGCTTTCCGCCGCGGCTACGCCTGCGTGAACTACATATCATGTCCAGCAGTGATATAAAAAGTAGCCTATAGCCTTTCTCAACAAATGGGCTATCTAACAGTGCAAGAATTTTTCAAATCGGACCAGTAGTTTCTGAGATTAGCGCGTTCAAACATCAAACGCAAGACATATAAACATACATATTTCCATACTTTTCTCCACCTTTTTACAGTTGTAGTTATAATTAAAGGCACTTTTTTCAATCAAGATGTAACCGTACTTAAACCGAATCAAAACAATACTACGAATATCATTCAAATAATTAATAGCATAAGACAAAACCGAAGTCGGCTCACCGCACAATATAAATGGTGAGATCATGAGACCTCATGCATTGTTACATTGATCTTACAGTTGTGCGGGTGATAATTTAGTTCAAAATATCAGTTTCGAGAAATAACATGTTGAAAATGGTGAGCGAATTTTATTTAAACAGTGTAGTGTGGATCTAATCTCGTGTGTAGTAACTGCTGGTTATAATAATATATCTATCTATGAATTTGTTTAGTGAAGATAGAATTTTTATGATTTTGTTTAAAGGTAGGAAGGTATACGTATCCGTGAACATGAAGTCTGAAAAGACTAAAACGTTGGAATATAAATATTAAAAATCTAAAATAAACCGCGATAAAATCCGTTATGAAGTAGTTTTATTTCAATGTGTGATGTTCGCGTGTATTTAAATTTGCAAAAATGAATTCAATAGATGGACGGAATATTGATGTGTTCCGTTATACATAAAATATTTAAGTGTGATTGTTTTAGCAAACAATGTCAACTCTTCAATTGGATCACCAATTGAACCATCAATTTTGGATATTTTGAAGCAAGATACCGTCCCCAAAATAAAATATTATTAAAAAAATCATATTTTTGCATACAAACCATAACAAAAATTATCTCAACAAATATTGGGTGTTTTACGGTTTAAAATTGTTGTGATTATTGAGGTTAATTTTTTCGCTGATAATAATAATAAAAAAATAACATCATATTACAATTGTGGCTAACGATAATAAACCTGTTATTATAAAAAAAAATATTTGTAGTTCTACCATTTTTCTAATATTTTCTAAAGTTTATAGCGGTTTTCTGCTGTTTTTAATTTTATCTATTATTGAAATAAACTACCTTTTAACGGATTTTATCGCGGTTAAAATGTATTTTATTTAAATAATACCGCGATAAAAACCGTTAAAAAGTAGTTTTATTTCAATGTGTGATATTCGCGTAAATCTAAGACTATTTCTCTATGATCTATCTATTTATCTATTATTATTATAATTATAATATTATTTCTTCGATTTATTACTGCGATTATTTATGATTTTTTTTACCATAGTTTTCTTTGAATTGCTAAGTTTTAGATTAAATAAAAATATTATAATTACTTAATGGATATCTATTAAACAAGGATACACCTTATCTAAGTACATCATAATTATCTCACAGATAATATCAAGATTGGTATCTAGATTATAATATAAGATTAAAATAGAGGCGATTATAGGCTTACTTGTAAGCATTATATTTAAGTTTTATTCAAATGAGGCATGGTTCTGCACAAATTAGTTTATCAACCGACTTAAAAAAGGAGGGCATTAATTTGGTCGGTATGTGTGTACATCCTTGTTTCCGAACATGTTGACGGACATTGGTTCTATTGGTTCACGAAGCAGCGTGGAAAAAAATAAATATTTTATATTGTATTTATAGTATTTCGATTTGAGAAAATTTAATATTGTATTTGTTCATAGTGTTTTATTTAATATGGGCCTTGTACCCAAAATAAATAGTTGTTATGATTATATCTTATTCACACAAAGGAACACATCAAATATTGTCACTGTGGTGTATATTCTATACAGTGGAGGTACTATACATTTTAAATATGAATAGGACCGGAAATTGGTTGTCTTGAACCGGAATGCCCAATTTTTTTTCGGTCAAAAAAAGCGATATATATGTATTAAGTTAAAACGTGTGTTTAAGTCTGTGTATCTGTGTTTCTATGTATTTGTGTACACATTTGTGAAATCCTAGCTCGTAACTTTATTTAGGATAGCAACTACATATTTTTTTTACTTACTTTTGAGAAAATCTTTTCGATAATCACCAGTGATATAAAACCGTTTACACACAAACAACTCACTAACTCTTAACTGTTTCATTTGTTTACTAGATATTTAACCGCGATACTCTTATCAGTAGCTATGCTCAATTCGGTAGCTGATAAAATCGGAACAATCTAGTTAGATAGGAAATCAGTGACTTTAATCGGCGATAAGGGCATGAAAAGATCTGAGATTTCGTTTGATCAATAATTCTTTAATGACGGCATGATATGCATAGTCAATCTTAATGCTAAGTATTAAACCGACTGCTAAAGAAGGGTTTTGACCGTGAATAAGTACCTTGAATGTAGATGTTTGTGAATTTAGATAGATGTAAAAATCTCGTGTGATGTCGGGGGTTTTGATATTATTTAACTAAACTAAATTCGCTGCTGCTTTTATATTAAATAAATAAGGCAGTTTTATAAAAAATTATAATATTCTGATTATATGTAGCATGATTTGTCACTTGACGTACAAAGTGTCAGTAGTCTGTCAATCAAAAAAATTGATTTATTTTCTAGCAATTCGCTGCTGATTATCGAGCCATGCAGCACCAGCATACCAAAAAATTGTTGCGATTTTTCTATGTTCAACCGGGTTCTAAAAGAAGGTGATTCTCAATTCGACTGTATGTTTTTATATGTGTATTACGCGATAGTAACACTAATTTGGATACTTATTTTTGTGTTTCAAAGGGCATACTTTCTAGGTAATTCTACTTTAATATCAAAATCGGTTAAGTTGGTTTAGAGTTATTGTTCAAACATTGAAGTCGCTAGTATTATCTTAGCACTAGTCACGAAGTTGGTGGTCAAGTTGCTACTTTCTTCCACGTGTACCACCGTCTCTGAAGAGACTTACTCTCGCGACATAATATAGTTGATGTTGATCGTAACTTTGTACGATAATTATATGTATAGTATATACCAGTTATCTGGTTTCCATAAAACAAGCTCTGCTTAGCTTGGGACCAGATGACCGTGTGTTTTAATGTCCCAGAATATTTATTTCTTTACTAGCGGACCCGGCAGACGTCGTTCTGCCCGGTAAAGCAGTGCCATCTACCGGGTCTCAGACCTACCGAATATAATCAATAATAAATAATAGGTATCTAACCGGGTTTTCGGCACTTATTCGCTTTCTAAATTTTCTTTTTTTTTAATTTTTCTCTGCGTAAGAACCATCCTCGTACATAGAGGAATATTTTAAAAAAAGAATTAGCGAAATCGGTCCAGCCGTTCACGCGTGATGTCGTGACAACGGAAAACGGGTTTCATTTTTATATTAGACTAGCTGCCCCAGCGAACTTCGTACCGCGCAAAATTGTGAATTTAAACCATTCCCAGATCCCCTTGAACACACACAAAAAATTTCATCAAAATCGGTCCAGTCGTTTAGGAGGAGTTCAGTCACATACACACGCACACAAGAAATATATATATTAAGATTTATTGAGTGAAGACCCATGCCCAGCAGTTGGACACTAAAAGGGTTGAAGTAAGGTAAGTTTTGTGCTTATAAAGTGATCAATTTTAGAGATGTTCGATAAAAGTATTACTAAATATTAATCCCTGAAACTATGCATGATAAGCATCAGGCGCCTTTGTGTCAGTGAAGGGCGTTAGGCAAATTTGAAATAGATCTAATGATAAAACGATAATTTACATATGATATCATTAGTTTAGCGTCACATAATGTTTGTTTGTCCAACATGTAAAGGCGCTCCTAGACGTGCCAAATGTGCTGGCAATGATTACAAGCAATACTATGAGTAGATAAATATTGTCTGGACATCAAAATAACAAATTTACTGAATCTATTCCGTGGCAGTAAGTTAGATTAGTGATTTGTCAGGTTAGACATTTGTGTGATGTACCTACACGTCTGTTTGTCTTGAGTCTGGGTGTATTTACAAAAGAAAATATGACCAGTTAACTGATTCCCATAGAACAAGCTCTGCTTAGTTTGGGATCAGATGTCCGTGTGTTAATTATTATTATCTCAATTACAAAGTTCTACAATGCCACAAACTTGTACACAGATACGCAGACGCACAGATACACACTTCAAACTTAAAACAAGCCTCTTTTTTATAAAATATGGCATGTATAAACGAGCCTTAACTACATAACAAAGAGAAATGTCTGTAGTGGAAAACTACACGGAATATCAAACCGCTTGGGATTGAACTATTCAAACTAGTTATTCGTCTTTCCGAGTCGAGCAATTGTTTCTAAAACTACACGACACGCGACTTATAAGTATTCTGGAAAGTCTCACGGTAATATTCTTTGCAAATATTACAGCAGTACGGATTTTTGAAGTTATGTGTTGCTACAAAACAATTTCAGGGAGTTACCAGGTATTTGATTTTCGTATGTAGTACTAGGTACTGTAGAGCAAGGGGGGCGCAGCGGTACGGGCCTCGCGTTAGAAATATAAGGTAGCGGGTTCGATTCCCGGTCGTGCCCATACATCTAATTCAATGTTAATTGTTTCATCACTGCTGCTCAATATCGGTGAAGGAAAACATCGTTAAGAAACAGGCATGCCGAAGAACGAACCATTCGAGGACATGTGATATCCACCATCCCGCACTTGGCCAGGCTGTGTGGATTAAGGCCTACACTCTCTCAACTCGTAAGATAGTTGAGAGAAGACCCGTGACCAGCAGCAGATTCCCAAAGTGGTCCAGATGTACCCTCAGGGGTCCATGGAAGACTCGACTGGGATCTACGTTGGTGTGAAAAAAATGGGGGTTAACAATTCAAAAGCGACGGTTCCCGAATTTTTAACGGGTTTTGATAGTGAATAACTAAAATGTAGGCATATATTAGATAACAATAGATTATTTTCGTTGTAGAAGTAACGTTATTAATGTTTAATTAAATAGGTACCTTACGATGAAATAATAATAAATTACAGTGTAATATTTATATATTTTAGTAAAAACAACACAAGATAATGTAATACTTATATTTTTTCCTGTCCGTATGGAATGCTTTCTAAATATTGAATTGATTGCTTTCTTGTGCTGTTTGTGTCAGAAAAGTGAAGCTGGATGGAATCACTTATTAAATGAAAGAAGTGAGATTTGAATGTGCTATGTGTGGATGTCAAAAAAGTAAAGATGGCCAAACTTTACTTTCTTGACATCAACACACTGTACATTCAAATCTCACTTCTTTTTCGAAAACTGTAATTCGTAGTTGTAATACAACTGCACGCAACGTTTCCATGGAATACATCTTACTAGACGACAACTTACGAGACTGGACTCCACGACACATGGAATCCTAGTGTGGGGTCCAGAGAAACTGTACCAACTTGTTTGTAGCCATAACTTGTAATCTTCACTCATTGTTGTCTTTGTATTGTTTCATTAAATAAAAATAATAATTATTATTATTATTATGGAAACGTTGCGTTATTTTGGGGCTATAGTAGAAATACTCCAGTGGGTACCGCGGTACAAGCAATTTTTAAAGTGGTCTACGATAATACAAAGTTTGGGAACATCTGCTCTAATGTGTTGTAAAGAGACAGTTGCTACTTAAAAAAACCCGACATACAATCGATAACAGTAGTATAGATTTATCAAAGAACATTCATAATTGCACACGATTGCACTGTCTGTATCATGATACTTAGGTGTCTATATCTCACAAAGATTGCTATCATTATCACTCGTTCTTTTTGTGACAATCTCATCAACCGATGCGCCATCAAGATCTCTATAGATTATTTACAGTAGGTACCTACATCTACCTATAGACTTCAAACAAAACACAATGTTATTATTTTTAATTATTCAATGCAGCGGTTTTCAACTTGTGAGACATGATCATTAGCGATCCAACTCAGGGCCCGGTTATTCTGTCATAAAAAAGAAGCCTAATGTCCAAAAGCGCCATTTAATAAAAATTTAGTCTTGTATAGTCTAACTACCAATTATTTTAAGCCCTAATTGTGTTGTAGTTATGCGTCATAAATCTAATGCCATTCAAGAGACAAGCAATCCTGAATCGCACAAGCAAAGTTTCTCCGACGATTAGCATATACAAGTTCCCGACAAGAACAGTAGGGACCACGGTAGCCGGGCATCACACCTCGCCCGGCCGGGAAGATCTCCACTTTTTACAACCACCTAATCCTCTAGTCTCCACACACATAGTGATAAAAACAAATCGAAATTTATATTGACATCACTTGTTTACCAACATCAGCGGACTAAGTAGTATTTTTGTTACAAACATTTTTCACTAGCGTTAAGTTCAGGACTTAGGTAGGTACCTACCCTAAAACAGTACCTTCCTACATTGTTGTATATAGGTACTTACTTACTATAACTTTCTGTTAGAGCACTGAACAATTCGTACAGTGTTCTAAAAACTACTAGATCTACAAAAAATGATAAAATGCGCCCCGCTGAGCGTTGCACCTCTTGCAGCCGTCCCTGTGGCCAGCCTAAGGTCTTGTGTAAGGCGAAAGAGTCAACTTACTTACTCTAAGTCTTGATACTGTCATTCATCTAATGACTATAGACGGGACTGACAGCTTAATATGTCCTCCAAAATACAAAGAGGTTGACGTCATCAAAAGTGTACCGTTGGCACCTAACCGAAAAATGAGTTAAATACCTAAGTCAAGCTAAGAATGTCTCGTAAACTTAACAACCTGTTATCTTTCTTTTGTTTCAGAATATATTAATCTTTTTTTGCTGTCTGGCCGTAATAGGGGCCCAGAAGATAGGCGAAACAAGCAATGACGTCATAGACGGACAAAGACGGAGCACAGGGGGCTATGGGTTACTCCGGCCAGGTTACCAAGGTTACCAAGGAGGGTACAACAGTGGTTATAATAGCGGTTACGGGAACTATGGCGGATACCAACCCGGTTATAACCCTGGTTTCGGGGGTGCTGGTGTAGGTTACCCGGGTCAAGGGTATCCCGGTGGAATTGGTGGTAAGTAGACATTTTAAAGACTTATGATTATAATATTAAGTGTGGTAGCACAATATGACTTACTGCTATAGATATATATTTATTTATCAAGTATTTAATATGCGCGGAGACGATAGTATCATGATTATATCAACGATAATAAAGGAGCAGTAGCCGAAATCGGCAAAGATGAAATAGATTAGGCACGTAGAAGTAATTAAACTTATTTGCCCTTATTCATAAATAATATTTATGCACTTATAATTACGAAAATATGGCCTAAACTCTCTCAATTCTTAATATGATAGAAAGAAGGCTTGTGCCCTACAGAAGGACATGTTATAACTTTATTAGGAAAGTCATCATTTCCAGCCTTTAGCAGTCCCTTCCATTCAGTGGGCTTGTTCTTTAAATACCTTGTGTAACTCCTGCAGCCCGGTACAGTAAGTGGCCAACGACGCGACGCCACGAAATAACACGGATGGTTTTAAGGGTTAAACTGGGCTTGTCCGCTAGAGCTGGAGTTTCAAGGGGTTCCGCTCATACCTACGGGTCATGTGTTTAGTCCCACCTACTCTTTGCGCTGCTCCCGTCAGCATAGAGGAATGCGTATGGCAATTTCCTCCGTAAGAAAAAACGACCTTTCGTAAAGCGTCATTTCATCTAACTAGAGGGCCTCGTGTACCCGGTTATTGGTTATTTGACTGATAAACGGCCTACTGCATTTCAGCTTATAGTGTTCATAGTATGCACCCAAACCAACTTAAAAGTAAACAAATTAGTAAAAACAATAGTCAGGTGGTGGAACATGAAACCTAAGAAGGTATGCAGTGAATGTCAATTTTAAAACCTGCGAATGTTTCAGGAGGTTATGGCAATGGTTACCCGAGTGGGTATGGCGGTAATGGCGGATACGCCGGCTACGGAGGTCAAGGATATCCGGGCCAGAGTTACCCAGGTTATGGTGGTGGTAAGTTAAATTTGTTACAGGTTCTAAATCAAATCACTCTGGTCTGAAACATATTAAGTATGGCAAACGCGTTCAAATGATTTTGCCATAATTAGGTTTTACTCGAAGCAACTCTAAAAGGTCCCCTTAGATTACATTACCCGGCAATTCCTCTTTTATCACGCTGTGTCCCGCTTTGCCTGAAGGGAAGTGGATAATCTAACTTTCCAACTCCTTCTATTATCATTTTGAGTAAAGTCGTGCAGGATCCAAGACAGTTTAGGTGTCCCGAGACTTGACCGCGTTCAAACACGGAGTTCATTTGAAACTGGAGTCTCTTCACGGCGCCGCTGTTGAGTTTGGCTTATAGGAGTAGAAGTGGCGGGATTACGGTAGTGGGTTAAGTCCCTTTACTCTGACCAGGTCTCATAACCCAGTTTTTATAAAAACTGCTGTTTAAAACAAAACTTCAGATTAAAGCAGACATTGAAAGTCCTCTTGGCGACACCAGCCATTACATCTTGGCGGTAATAATCCTGTGCCTTAATCTTAACCGAAAAGTTAATTAAAAAAACTGACTGTTCTGACAGTTGTTAAACAAGTTTATTTAGAATTAAGCAAAAATAGTACAATATCGAGATATCTTGTCTAATAAGCCGTTCTCAGATTGGTTTTTATCAGTCACCAGAAAAGGTGCTTCTTACAGAACACTTCCTAATCATCCGTCATACATAAATATCAAAGTCACGATTATGAGGATCTAACAATATTCGTGTTTTCAGGATTCCGACCCAACCGTCCCGGGTCTGACTACAACCGCCCCGGTTATCCTGGTGGCAATATAGGATACACAGGTTTCCGGCCCAATTACAACCAATACAACCAATATTCCAACCAATACAGGCCCGGATTCGACCGTTATTCTGGCACTTCGGGCACTTATGGAGGCTACGACAATGATAATTTCAGACTACTAGGTAGAAAAGTGAGCGAAGTTAAAGAGAGTGATGATAAGAACTAATTTGTAATCCTAATTTATTGTGTTTTAATTTAAATTAAGATCTGAAATTGTATTGTTGCACTGATTATTTAATTAATAAAAACATTAGATGTTATTTGATTTTTTTTACTGTTTTTGTTCTTTTATTTTTACAGTAGGTAAAATTTTTTGGTACCTAACTAGATTTTTTCTTTGCTTTTCTATTGTGACCTCTTTCCCCCTAGGCTATGACGTCGTGTCATAATAAAATACAAGCGAAATCAGTATTGTAGGCTGAAATCAAAGTTAGAGAGCGCTAGAGTTGCTACAGACGGGGTTAAAAAAAATCTTTAATATGTTTTAGTAGTAGCCCACACACGGTGAATCTCAACGCACGCAAAGTCAAAGAGCTTCTAGGTATTTAAATATACAATATACTATATAATATAGTATACGTCCAATGCGCGGACAATGCTCTTAACGTTCCATGAATTTGGTAGCTAACAGGGAGAGGAGCGTTCCTATAAAGACCATACTGCTTTAGTTTATATAATGTGGCATCGCCAAGTGTATTTAGCCATTGACAAATCCGACACTAACTTATCAGATCGTCATGAAAAGAAGTCTTGTTGCCCTTTATGAAATACACACAGCTCTTGTTTATTATCGATACAATTAATCAGTAACCTTTGTGCATTATATGCGTTTAGTATAAATAGGTCACATAAGTTCGGCGATCCGCTCCGTTAAGTAGATCATAATCTTTGCATACAATAGAGAAGTTGCATTAAATAAAAATGTTTTTCCCACAGTTTCGGCGTTTTACAGTTACTTTATTTATATTGCTTAACATGAGATACAAAGAAGTGTATCACTTCAACCCTTTTTAGTGTCCCACTGCTAGGCACGGGTCTTCTCTCAACTATCATATGAGTTGAGAGAGTTTAGGCCTTAATCCACACACGCTTGCCAAGTGCGGGTTGGTGGATGTCACATGTCCTCGAATGATTAGTTCTTAGACATGCCGGTTTCGACACGACCAGGATTCGAACCCGCGACCTTATTTTTCTAAGGCGAGGCCCGTACCGCTGCGCCACCGCTGCTCGAGAAGAAGAAGTGTATATCACCTGCAAATCTCCCCTTGACATATATTTAGGTTCCGTCCGAAGTAGATGGAGGCTCTCCAGTAAAATGATTTTTCGGTTGCGAAATCCCACTCAGCTACGCTGCAGCAGCGGTAAGGCCGCGCCTTTGAAATATAATGTCTGAGAACGCACTTCGCTAGCGTGTGTGGATTTACCTATACTCTCATAAGATAGTTGAGAGAAGTCCCGTGCACAGCAGTGGGACACCAAAAGGGTTGTTACTTTACTTTTTTATAGCTTCTGCCTGAGATTTGAGCCCCAGACCCTTGATTATTAGGTCAAGGCTCTCTAGAGAGCCTTGACCTATTAATCAGGGGCATTTCATAACTAGAGGAAGCAAGTTTACAGTCGCCTCATCAAGGGCCGGATTTAGGGGAAGGCAACCGGAGCTACAGCCCCGGGGCCTCCACAAAAGAGTGGGGCCCTACAATAGAGACAATCTAATTCACATAATGTGGGGTTGTGGAGGTGACTGGAGGATCGGGTGGTAATGACCCTTCAGTGAAAAGAGAAGATTTTCCAGCCGGGCGAGATGTAATACCCGGCGTCCGCGGTACTCCCTCCGACTGTTCTTGTCGGGAAGTTCTATTTATGCTAATCGTCGGTAAAACTTTGCTTTTGCGATTCAGGATTACTGTGACGTCATGTCTCTTGAGTGGCGTTAGGTATGTGACGCCACCGGGCCAAAGGTAATCAACTCTTTTGTTGCCCCAGGGCCTCTAGTCCTCTAAATCCGACCCTGGTCTTACCACTGGCACATACTGATAATCTAAGTACAACTCTACCGAAATTGATACGAAATTGAGTGACTCAACTAATGTCGGAACTAATAGTACATAGTAAATAGAAAAACAATACAAATTTTAATTTTTAAGGATTATATTTCAATAAACATTCATATACATTAGGATTAACATAAATCATAAATAATATTAGGAAAATAATACATTTTATTCTGTAGATGCGTGTGTAGGAGTAACACAAGAACTTACTTGGTAGTTCAATAAAAAACGGCACGATTTATCAACTTGCAAGTTTATTGCAAACACGGTAGTTCACACACACAATAACACAAAAGAAGAAAAACAGAAGGAGTAGTGATAGCGACAGATAAAGAACAGTTTAAGCACAATGATAATATCAAGGCGTTACACAATATGTGAAGCGTTTAAGCGTATAGGCGTATAGAAATGCGGAGCGCAAGCGACGTGTGTCTCGCGTAAGTTGTATGAGCGCACACTGTCGAATTCACCGTCGACTCACGCGCAGGTAGTCGAGCGGCGCCGAACCCTTCCGATCGTGTGGTTGTACGTTTGTCAATTATTGATTAATTCTTGTACATATTAATTTAGTAAGTAATAATTTAGAAATGAGTTTAGATATTTACTACAATGAAATTTAAGTTAAATTTAAGAATCAATTTAAAAATAAAGTTAACATTGAATAAAGTTGAAATATATCAGAACAACATAAAACATATAATATTAAACATAAAATAATTCCCTACATCACCCCCCTCCAGAGACCGTCCTACGGGCGATAGTAGTCGGGGAACCTAACTCTGCGCCCCGACCTAGTCCTTCTGACGGCATCATCAGACTCAGTGTGATCATCTGGTATGACCGTTGGTGAGTTTGGTGGGGTGGTTGGTGGGTTAAGTGGTGTGCATGTCCTGGGTGAGTGTTGTGGTGTTTGTGATGTGTTTTGTGTTGTAGAAGTGTAAGTGGTGTTTGGGTCGCGCAGTATGTAGGCTGGTTTTAGACGGTCTATTGAAACTGATACCCTGTTACCCTTGTACAAAATTTTGAACACCTTCTCACCTCGCTCCAACACCTCATGAGGACCAGAATATGGTGGCTTAAGAGCACCAGCTATGGTGTCATCTCTAAGGAAGACGTGGGACGATGTGGCAAGATCTTTGAAAACGAATGATGAACGCCCGCTGCCGTGTTGACTGGTGCGTGACGGCTGTAAGTCCTTTACGAACTTGCGCAGCCGTGACACGTAGTCGGAGATATCAGGCACCTGATCTTCACTAGGCTCAAAAATGTCGCCTGGAAGTCGAAGAGGCTCTCCATATAGCAGCTCTGCTGAAGACGTCTTCAAATCGTCTTTGATGGCACTGCGAACACCTAACAAAACGAGTGGTAATGCGTCCACCCATGATGTGCTAATATGGCACATGATTGCTGCTTTCAGCTGTCTGTGAAACCGTTCAGCTAATCCGTTCGTCTGAGGATGGTATGCCGTGGTTCGGCGGTGCTGAAAGCCGACCAGCTGTGACAGGCTTTTAAATAAAGCTGACTCAAACTGTCTCCCACGGTCGGTTATAATGTCCGTAGGACAACCGAACCGTGAGATCCAGCCATGAAGTAATGCTTTAGCAACAGACTCAGCTGTGATCTCCGTTAGCGGTACTACCTCTGGCCATCGCGTGAAGCGATCTACGGCTGTGAGACAGTACCGGAAACCATGAGACACAGGAAGTGGTCCAATCAGGTCTATATGGACAAAAGTAAATCTGGCTTTTGGTAACTGGAAAGAGCTTAGCGGAGCTGAAACGTGCCTAGTTACTTTGGCGCGCTGGCAGTCTATGCAGTTGCGCACAAATTCACGGCAGTCTCGCTTCACGCCTGGCCATACGTACCGGTCCGACACAAGCGTAGCAGTGGTGTTTGCACCCGGATGACTCAGTGAGTGCAAACTACTAATGAGTTGGTGTCTCAGTTGTGTCGGTACAAATGGTCGCAACTTACCATTGCTGTCATCGCAGCACAGCTGTTCTCGAAGACCAGGCAGACTCACCATCCTGAGCCGTAGCGATGTGCTACCATTTAGCAGGGACTTCATTTCGCAGTCCGAGTTCTGAGCTTCAACAAGCATCTGCAGGTCAAGAGGTTGTCCAACTGCCGCAATACGAGACAGGGTGTCGGCCACCACGTTGTCCTTGCCTGAGATGTGCCTGATGTCAGTGGTGAACTGCGAAATGTAGTCTAGGTGACGGAACTGCCTAGGAGAACAGTTACCCTTATGGCCGCTGAAGGCGAAGGTCAGGGGCTTGTGATCTGTATAGATCGTAAAGTTCCTGGCCTCCAACATGTGGCGAAAGTGCTTAACACTCTCATAAATGGCAAGTAGTTCTCGATCGTAAGGAGAGTATTTCTGCTGAGAAGGGCTCAACTTACGAGAGAAAAATGCCAAGGGTTCCCACGCAGTCTCTCTCAACTGCTGAATTACTGAACCTATTGAAGTGTCGGATGCATCAGTCACTAAGGCCAGCTTTGCGTCGCAAACGGGGTGCGAAAGCAAGGCTGCCTTACACAAACCGTCCTTACAGGCGTTGAAGGCTTCCAGTTCCTCAGCAGTAAAGTTGACTGGGTGGGAGCCCTTCACGGAACCTGTTAGGAGGGTGTTAAGTTTGGCTTGATGTACCGCAGCGCCGGGAATAAAACGGCGGTAAAAATTTAACATCCCCAGGAAACGTCGCAACTCCTTGACGTTTTTTGGGGCTGGGAAGCTACGTATGGCTTCCACCTTGGAAGGTAACGGCATGGTACCCTTGGCTGAAATGGTGTATCCTAGGAATTCTACCTCGGGAACGCCTAAGACACACTTCCCTACGTTAATTACCATGCCATATTCCTGCAGCCTGGTGAACAGCTGGTGCAGGTGCTGCTGGTGGGTCTCCTCATCCTGCGAAAAGACCAGGAAATCGTCAATGTACGCATAGACGAAATCCATCCCGCGAAGCATTTCATCCACAAACCGTTGAAACGTCTGTCCGGCATTTCGAAGACCGAACGTCATGAACGGGAATTCGAAAAGACCGAACGGCGTGGTTATAGCGGTCTTCGGAATATCGTCTACGTGTACAGGGATTTGATTGTAGCCTTTAACCAGGTCTATTTTGGAGAAGACCTTGCATCCTGCGAGATTGTAAGCGAAGTCATGAATATGCCTGATAGGATATTTGTCAGGCACGGTACGAGCGTTCAGCATACGGTAGTCCCCGCAAGGACGCCAACTATTGTCCTTCTTCGGGGCGAGGTGAAGAGGCGAAGACCAGGAAGATTCTGATGGGCGACAGGTACCAATCTGTAACATGGCCTCAAATTCAGCCTTGGCAATTTTTAATTTATCAGGCGCTAACCTACGTGGTGTAGACGATACTGGTGGCCCGGGTGTAGTGCGGATGTGGTGTACAGTGTTGTGTTTAGGTGGTGTACGGTGCATACCAGATGGGTTCACTATGTCGGGGAACTCAGAAAGTATATTATGATAAAGTGAGTTACCCACAACAACTTTGACTGATGATATGCCCTCAGAAGATAAGGCAGGCAAACCCGAGGTGCAAAGCGTAGTGCTGGCGTCAATAAGGCGTTTATTCCGTATATCTACAATTAAATTATATTTATAAAGAAAATCAACGCCAATAATCGCCTTAGTAACGTCCGCAACTATGAACTGCCAAGCAAAGTCGCGGCGCAGACCTAGGTTCAACACTAAGTGCATACAACCGTACGTGTGTATTGTCGACCCGTTCGCTGCACATAACTCAAAATTAGTTTTATTTCTTGGCTCGTTTAAAGCAGAACGGGGAAACACACATAAGTCACTACCAGTATCTATTAAAAATTGAACATTAGTTCGCTTGTCAGTGACAAATAAGCGACCTGTACCTGGGCAGTCGCCGGCCGCCATTACCGATTGCCCGTGGAGTTTCCCGCGTAATCACACGGTTTTATGCACCTAGCTGCCCTACTTCCGAAAGTATGGTGGTACCAACACAGCGGGTACTTTTGGTACTCTGAGGCCGACCTCGACCTGGACCGCGATCGTGAACGGTGGCGAGATTGGTGCCGACGCGAATGTTTTTGCAGACGCGAACGGTTTGACGCGCGGGTTTGCTCGTCCACTTTTATTGCTAGCCGTTCCACCATATTTTTCAGCTCGGCGATCTCTTGGTTGACGGAGGTGCTGCTGCCACTGCCGGTGCGACTCGTCGACGCTGCTGCCACGCTGTGAGGCGTCACAATGTCGTGGACGCGATCAGCCAAGTCAGCCAGTTGCTCCAGTGAGAGCGACGGCTGCGATGCTACCAGCGGCTGGATATTGGCTGGCAAGCGCTGGCTCCAGATGGTCTTTACAAAGTCCGCTGGAACAGTTGGGCCAGCCAGGTCCTGGAGATGCCGTAGGAATTGGGACGGCTTGCGGTCTCCCAGTTCCTCATGGGTCAGCAGCTGCTTCACCTTCACTTCGTTGGAAGCTGACAGTCTGCGTATGAGCTCCTGCTTTATCTTAGAGTACTTGTGGCGCTCTGGAGGATTCACGATGAGGTCTTTAACCGCCTTGGCGTGCTGCATGTCCAGGTTGTTGATGACTTGCGTATACCTGGCTGTGTCATCGCAAATGCCGTAGGTCGCAAACTGGCCCTCCAATAACGCGAACCAAATCTCCGGTTCATCTGGACAAAAAGGTGGCACCTTCACTCTTAAATGCCTATCTTGTATCGCGGTATGCGGTGTCATGGCGTCTGGCAACTTCGCAGGTGAAGGGCGTGTCCGTTTCACCGGCCGCGTCGTTACTTTGGACTTTGACCCGGCGGTATGAGCTGTATCACTGCTGCTATCGCTCATCGTGTTCTTCGGTGGTCACCAATGTAGATGCGTGTGTAGGAGTAACACAAGAACTTACTTGGTAGTTCAATAAAAAACGGCACGATTTATCAACTTGCAAGTTTATTGCAAACACGGTAGTTCACACACACAATAACACAAAAGAAGAAAAACAGAAGGAGTAGTGATAGCGACAGATAAAGAACAGTTTAAGCACAATGATAATATCAAGGCGTTACACAATATGTGAAGCGTTTAAGCGTATAGGCGTATAGAAATGCGGAGCGCAAGCGACGTGTGTCTCGCGTAAGTTGTATGAGCGCACACTGTCGAATTCACCGTCGACTCACGCGCAGGTAGTCGAGCGGCGCCGAACCCTTCCGATCGTGTGGTTGTACGTTTGTCAATTATTGATTAATTCTTGTACATATTAATTTAGTAAGTAATAATTTAGAAATGAGTTTAGATATTTACTACAATGAAATTTAAGTTAAATTTAAGAATCAATTTAAAAATAAAGTTAACATTGAATAAAGTTGAAATATATCAGAACAACATAAAACATATAATATTAAACATAAAATAATTCCCTACAATTCTATTAGCATATTACTAAGACCCACTGAACCAATCAGATGTCATTGAATTGAAGAAGGATGCAGCACCGGAGCGAGCGGTCGCAAAATTGATAGGTAACGAACTGGTCATTAACTCAGATATATCTGATCTGGGTTTATTAGGGCTTGATGAAATCGGCTTCTTTTTTACCTGAAAAAATATTTACATATAAAACCTTTGAGTAATGTAAATCTAACGGTCTTATTCATAAAAATCTTAAAGCATCTTTATTTTAAACGAACTTTGTCTCTTTCTTACTACTATAAATGTCTGGGCATGATACAAAATATAAGTCGCGTGGGCGAAGCCGCCGCGACTGCGCAGAAGGCTAGTACTGTATAATTATAAAATGATTCTAAATTATTTACGGTCATGCTCATAACACAAAGATTATAACCGTTATAATCTTTGTGTGATGACCATAATTGTTATTTCTATGTCTGGCTGTAATATCTATAATAATAATGAATGTATTTATAAAAAACCCCTTAGTATATCAATTCCTAGTACCCATAACACAAGCAAATACCTGCTTCACTTGGAACTAGATGGCGCTGTGTCCATGTGTGAAAATAGTATTTTATAATCATATTTTATTATATTAATAGGGCTGGTCGAATTCCATTATTTGTATTAAAATAACCACATAAAAATAACTTTGTGTTACTTTATTTAGTTATTTTATTCAAGTTTTCCGCCCGCGGCTTCAACCGCGCGAATGGCAGTCATGTCGCAAAACCATTAACCTCGTTTAGCGTAGTCAGATAAAAACTATCTATTCTTCCCCGGGTATCAAACTATTTCCATACCAAATTTCATCGAAATCAGTTCAGTAATTTAGGAGGGAAAGTGTTAAAAGCAGACAGATTTACTTTCACATTTATAATATTAGTAGGAATTCATATGACAAAAAAAGAGCCGAGACGAAGTTATTGCTAACATTTAGAAGCGCTTTTAGGTTTCAGATTAATTAAATGTTGCCTTCGCCTCCTGGATGTGGCTGTTATTTTTATTTTATTAGGAAAAATATTTGTCTCTATTCAGAAATAAAACACAATGCTATTTAGTTACGAAAAAGACAGTAAAGAATAACAATTAAAACATAAAATCAAGCAATTGTTATTATTTTTATTAGTTACAATATAAACGACTTGTGCAAACTCTCACACGAATCATACCAGCTTTGGAAAAATGCAGGAGTCTTCATTACCAACTGGATTCAAGTAAAGGTTTATTTAATTTTATAGTAAACTAATTGAAATTGGTTACCTACATTCGACAGTTTCAAATATATTATCGACTATAATGGGAGTATGAGAGAGAGAGAGAGAGAGAGAGAGAGAGAGAGAGAGAGAGAGAGAGAGAGAGAGAGAGAGGGAGAGAGAGAGAAAGAGAGAGAGAGAGAGAAATGTTGCTCGGACGTTAGCTGACAATTTCAGTCAGTTCGCTCTACATCAAAACGTGTAAAACAACATCGTGCAAAGAATGCAAATATTGAAACACTTTTTAGACTTCTTATCTGTTTCTTTTCTATTAAACAGTCTAAAATGAATATAATGCTTTGTTTTCATATTCATGAGTGTTATAGTTTCAGAGTTTTTCATATTGACATATGTACACTTGACACCTTGGATATATTAGCGTCGTTCATACGCAAAAGAAACACCTAAGCCCACACCTGAGGCGGGCGTAACAGTTCAGCAACAGTAGGCCCCAATTCTCGCGCTTTAGACATAAATGTCTAACGGTACATATGTCGAAAAAATCGCAAATGTCGATTGAAAACTAATATTTAAATGATTGAACATTAATACAGTACCCTATGTGTTACACACTGGTTCTTGATCAGTGTTTTTACTGATGAAAGTAATTTAATGCCTGTTTGAGAAAGGGGACATTTTGCTAAAGGGACATTCTGAGAAAAGGACATTTCGCGAAAGGGACATTCTGAGAAAGGGACATACTGAAAAAGGGGCATTTTGCTACCTGTAGTCATTTTGTGAAGTGGTCATTTTGCGACAGAGCCATTTTCGTATTCCTAGAGCATTTACTTGTAACAGAACAACGAGCCCCTCTATGAAGTGTTGTAGTGTATCACCCGTTCAGTAACCAAAATCCAATACAAAGAAAACTGAGCTACTTGTTGATACAATTCATAAGAATGTTACATTACATAGAAATGCTCGAGGAAATGCTGTAGTGTATATCCACCTTAGAGACAAGTCTATCACTCAACGCACGACATACAACGAGTAATATATAGCAATCCACAACATTTGTCGATTTCATTAGTTTTTAATCGATATGCGCTATTTTTTTGTCGACATATGTCGCGTTCCTGTGGGAATGTGTCTTGAACACATGCCCCTTAATTGTAAACAAATATTAGCTGAGAATATATAAAACATGTTTTTTCCTTTTCTTCTCTATGACACTTTGAAATCATATCTGTCCCTTAAGATACAGGTTACCCCTAGTTTAAGAGACAGAGTTTTATAAACCAAACAGATTACAATATTGCCTGGCAATGTACCTATTACTTCTATGCTTGCTTATATTTACGATATTGTAAGTAAGAAATCTGTAAGTCTTGTGAAATAAATACATTTATTTATTTTATTTTATTTATTAATATCACAGTGACAAATAGCTCGAGTGTCCTTTATAAGTAAAGGGGATTGCAGCAAATATATTTAATCAACATCACAGACTATTTTTTTAGCTAAAACCATCTTTATCATTTCAGCTTTCGAATAATAAAATCACGTAAAAATAATTTTGTCAAACATACAAAATTACAGACTAACAACTCCATAAAGTCGCACTGAATAACAAAAATTTAAAAACTTACAGGCTTCTCCTGTTTCTTCAAATGGCTGATTGGAGCTGCAACTGGTAATAATGAGAACCAATGAGAGTCTCTGGACGCCAACAACGCAGTGGCTTTATCCGCTGAGCCTTCGGATAGTACTGGTTTGGTTCCGATTATACCGGTCAGCTGGGCGTGATGGAGGATCAGGCTGCCGAGAAGAGTCTGTGGGTGATAGTAATAATTTAGACACCCAGAACCTGCTGGTCTTCTGTCAACTATCATAGGGATGACGACAAGGTTCTTATTCTTTATTGTACACAAAACATAGAATTGTCTTAGATTTACGCGAAAATCACACATTGAAATAAAACTACAATAAAAATAATCTAAACTAAACCACGATAAATCCGTTAAAATTAGTTTTATTTCAATGTACACAAAGCACTTTACATAAACAATCAATAAATAGGAAACAGTACATGTACACAGGCGAGCTAAAATAAGGTAAAAAGAGGTAAAGGCATTTTAATTAGATTATAAAAAATGTTAAGACACGTATTACTTGCATTATCATTTTTTTTAGGCCTGCGCTTCACTACAACTTGCCTGATGTTAAGCAATATTGTAGTCTACGATGGAACGCGCCTGCCCAGTACACCGATTCATTCGATAGTTACGAATAAATTTCGGTAAGAAGGTGGCAGTGGACCATAAAAGAGCAACAATTTCGACCCACCCTCTTAAATGGTTTCACCAGACATCGCACCACAACATATTGAAATGAACCGATTTTAAAATATAACGCACTAGAGTTATGGAGTGGAAGTCGCGCTACGTCATACCAATGTATAAAACTTACCTAGAGGTGACGTCATTCGAAATTTCGCTTGAACGTTTAGCCGATTTTTAGGTCACACAAAAAATACTTGTCCAATGTTTATTTATTTATTAATAAATCATCGTCGTCATCTCTATTGAGTATCTGCCTAAAGTTCCCGAAATTAAGTAAGAAGTAGTAATAGAAAATTAAGGTTGTTTTTGATTGGATGCTGTCTTTCTAACTGCACACTGTTACCAGCTGTAAAATCTTATCATTACTTAAACAATCTTAAAGTTTTTAATTATTGACAGTGTCTTTGAAATCAGGCGAAAATGGCGCATATTGGTCATATTTTTTTTATATTTACCAGTGAATCGCTAAAAAATAATTATAAATAAAGTTACTTACTTGTACTCTCTGCACTGATCTCTTCAAATTAGTCTGAATAAACGGATAAAATACATCGTAATCAAACGGATCAATCTTCTGCCGCAAAAACTCGCAAATCTCATGCGACAACTCCATAGATTTCTTGTTCTCTCTCGGTACTAACAACAGTGTTAGATGCCGCACATCCATCAACAATTGCAGCGCACACCTCTGATTTATATCCGTCTCGTTCTCTCGTATAACTTTGTTGTAGTGTGTGAGCGTGATGGATGTAAGTTTTTCTATGAAAAGAGTGTGTGTTTCTATTGGGAGTGTGTGAGGTGCTATTTCGTCTAATATTCGGCTGACGGAATAAAGGTATTCTTGTAGCTTTAGTGAAGGTCCTGCAGGAACTTTGATGGTTGATTCTATAGGATTGCCTTCTTCGTCTTTTTCTGTGATTTTTATTTCGTCCCAGAGCTAAAAAGGTAGGTAAACGTTATCATCTTTGTGTATAACCTTTTCACGGGGAAATCGTTATTTATTTTAATTAGCTATGTAGCTACCTGGCTTAATAAACTTTACAACATACATAGCTTTTCCATACATTTAAAAATAATATCATTATCTGTGGTTGGATATTATGTGCTGACGTTACTTTTGCTTGGTTTTTGGTATAAAGTTAAAAAACCACTTACCATCATCAAATAATCCACATTATCTTCCAATGTAAAGCCCTGTGGTAGATTCTCAGTCAACTCTTCCATTTTTCCCACCACAATATCCACCCACTTGCCCCAACAAAACAAGCTATTCTCCTTCAAAATCCCACACAAATTAGTCCATCTCTTACCCGCATCATCATCAATATTCAAAACTAAGCTATCTCGGTCTTCAGGAATATAGCACTTACGCAAATGAGGCATAAGGTTGGAAATCGCTTGTGTGAATCTAGCGGGGTAGATCGCGGTAGTTTTCTTTTGCAATTCTGTAGATTGGAGTGTGGGTTCTTCAAAACACGCTTTTATATACTGTAGCATGCTGTAAAATATTACCAAATTTTAATAACTCTATTATCCAAGCCGTCCACGTGATCTTACACTGTCCAGGACTGGCAAAATACAGGGCTGAACACCTCGGGTCGCCGAGGTCGCTCCAGGAAGCCGTCGGCAACATAAAGAGTCTGCTAGGATTCTTCCTGGAGCTGGGCTGGCAGTAGCTACGCCAGCCCACTGCGCAAAATAGGCGCATTACAGACGTCGAGTTACGGAAATCTACATCTAACTCTATTATAAAATAAGCTATTAATAGTTTTTAAAAAACTACGAACCCAGCATAGCTAACATAGCTCTAAACTGAATTTTGTCAAACATCGTTCATTTCTTAAGTAAATTAGTTTTAGATATAGAAAAATCTATTAAAAACCAAATAATAACATCCTAACAATCTAATCACACGCAATTTCCTGTCGGAGACCTATCAAAGCTAATTACATACCTTTGTATATTACTATCAGAAACATCCCTTATGTAAATCTCGATATGGTGCTTATCGCTAAAAATTTGATCTGTATCACAATCATCGTCGTACGCAAATAAAATTTTATCTTTGTTTTCTATCCCCTTCTTATCTCTGTATAAATATACTTTTAAATCTTCCAGAAGTTTCTGCAACTCATTGTCTAAAGTTTGGCATAGTTTTTCTAATGTAGGAGTGTATCCCCGGTCTTGTCTGGCCATGCCTAGAACAAAAGTCATAAAACAATATTAATAAGTATTGTTTCCTCAACATTACGAAAGCTGTTTTTTAAACTACATGTAACTAACATTTATTTTGTTTATTGAAATCCAACTCTGGATATAGGCTTCCTCTAGCTTGCTCCATCACTTCACTTCAACCCTTTTTAGTGTCCCACTACTGAGCACAGGTCTTCTCTCAACTATCTTACGAGTTAAGAGAGCTTAGGCCTTAATCCACACACTCTGGCCAAGTGCGGGTTGGTGGATGTCACATGTCCTCGAATAAATAGTTCTTAGACATGCCGGTTTCCTCACGATGTTTTCCTTCACCGATATGGAGCAGCGGCGATGAAACAGTCCACACAAAGATTAGAACGACCGGAAATCGAACCTGAGACCTTATATTTCTAAGGCGAGGCCCGTACCGCTGTGCCACCGCTGCTCTGCGAATCGAAAAGTACTCATATCTAAAGGCGGACATATTTCCTTTTCTATGGGCCTTTTAAACTCGCTAAAACTTTTTCTTATCTGTTGTACATATACAGTAGTCCTCCTTGACGTATTCGTCAACGGCGAACTTGGCAAAGACAGCTAGCTATGCAGTCCAAAAACTAGGCTAGCTACACAGTTTTCGTTTGTGAGCCCGAACATGAAAACATAAACAGGCAACAATGGCTCAACTCTGTGTATGAAGCAGTCTCATCTTTTGAAGAAAAGCGTTTGCAACACCTGGACGCCAAGCGCCTTATTAAGAAGACCTATCCTAAACCTTCCTATATCTACACCTACAATGGTGAAGGTCAACTCTACTGTGCGTCCTGTGTACGCACTTTTAAAACCAAGCTCGGTTTCACGAGTCTGTTGTACATAAAATTATCACCTCCGCCATTTTGTTTTGTCGTTTCATGACTTATTGTAACATTCTATTTATAACACAAAATGTGTTAGGTATATCTTAATATCTAATATTTTTTCCACGAAAATTAATTACTCACTAACAAATACATTATCTATAAAACCGGTAGCTATCGATCATAGTTACAGAGGTAACGTATCTATACCAAGAAATTGTTTGACGTGCAATTTATATCGTTGTATCGACTTGTTAATTACTAAAAATTCGTGTAAGTATTGAATAAATCGTGTTTTGTTAGGGAAATGAATCTAGAATTTATTTTTATCGTTCATCTAACTATTATTGATTTTCTTAGAAATCTCTATTTAGGTTTTCGCTATATTTTTAAGGTTCTTTACCAGACGGGTGGTCTAATCCTTCGTGGACATATTTAGCCTACCAGCCCTAAGTTATCAGTAGATAATATGGGGCAATCCACCAACCAAATGCTTATAACTTGCGCACCCATACCTAGTATGCAACGATCATGTGAATCATCGTAGGCTATTCGTTAGCCAAAATCCAAGATGGCGACGTCTCTAATAGTGCATCATTCTCTCGCTTTATGACAGTTATTATTTTGTTAGTACAATCGAGTTATTTCTACAGAGTATTTTTACATAGAATGCGTTTCAAAAAAGAATAGGACTGGACTTGCGACTAACTTCACACCAAAAACTAAGAAAAAGTAACGTCTGCACAAAACATTAAACTACAGTGTAGTACTCGTATGTTAAAATGTATGTAAAAGTGATTTATATAGAAAAGTATGCAGCTCCTTACGGAAAGTTACACGGTATGACACCACAAATTTATACACAGATACACAAACACATACAATTATAATGGTAGTGTAAATGTTTAATGTTACTTGATAGGCAATAAGCAATTATATTTTAATTTTTCTTTTAGATGTGATTGTTCGTTTTTGCTTACAGTACTAAAACACGTGAAGTTGTTGACCATTCCGATCAAAGATGGAGGGTTTCCAGTCCTATTCTTATATGAAACGCATAGACGGGCCGGTAGCGTGGGCGGTAAGATACTTTCTTTTCACGCCGCCGTTCGTGGGTTAGATTGATGACAGACATTTGTGTGATGAACATGTTATGTTCAATTGTATATTCATGTCATATATTATTCATGTCGGCAATTATACGAACGTTGTAAGGTGTTATCTGTCCGCCAGCTTTTCATCATGTCCACAGTACTAAAACAGCACTCAGCACTTCAGTACAATGCTAACACGACTAATAAAAGACGGAAAGATATTGTTTGCAATGACCGCGTTGAATCAAAATTTATGTTCACAAATAAATTTTACCCATTTCTGGGACCATTTTTGTATAACAAAATAAATAGGGTTTTATCAATTTATGATCAAAACTATTACAAATGTAAATTGCTCCTTTATAGTTATCTACAAAATTTGTCCTATGACCAAACAGAAGAATTGCTAGTTTTACTCAAATAAGCTATGTATTATTTTAGTTTCATTGTTTGTTTATTTTATAAATTATTTCGTAGTATAAATGACTAATCATAATAAATATATACTGTTCTACTACCGCCTGTAGCACAGGTTAACATAACCTAGTATAGGCAATCAACAGCTATACCTTTAAGATAATATTTTAGATTTAAATTTTGTATGGACCTTGTTTGTAAATAAAGTGATTATTATTATTATTCCGCAGGGAAAAGCTAGTCACGAATCTAAGTGACGAGGCGACGCTAAGCGTTTCACAATTATTTTTTTTTAGGAACAGTTTCGGCTTACTGTTGTCAGAAAATGTAACTAATCGCTACTAAAATTATCTGTTTTAATTATATAGGAAGCGGGCATTACTACCCACCAGACACTAAAGTGCAGTAATAGCCTTTGGATGATTTTTCGTTTCATTAGTGATTCTGAAGGCGGGTTTCATAAGGTTTCTGCTGAATTAGCTAATTTTTTCTCGGACAATTTAGGTTGTTTTTATTTACATTTTTACTATTTTATATCAAATTCTTAACATTAAATCGCGTATGCTCGCAATCGTCATTTTTGCGGTTACTGCACTTTAGTGTCTGGTGGGCAGATTAGAAATCATAACGTCAACTTCGGGCCGTTGCGCGGTGACGTGGTCGGTAAGATACTTTTCACGCCACAAGTCGTAGGATGGATTGCCACTCAAGATAGATAATTGTGTGCATGAATATGTCTGTTTGTCTTGAACCTGGGTGTAATCTATACTAATATTATAAATCTGAAAGGTTTGTTTGTATGTTATAATTGTTAACAATTCTTGCACTGTTACATAGTCAATTTATTGAGGAAGGTTATTTTTTATCACACTGCTGGGTATGATATATAATGTAGATAAAGCGGGCGCGGGCAAAGCCGTGGGCGGAATGTTAATCAATTATAAGTATGTATTTACAAAAATAAAACTAGTATATACCAGTTATCTGGTTTCCATAACACAAGCTCTACTTAGCTTGGAATCATATGGCTAGATTATATTATTTACTTCACAATTCTCTTCTAAACAAAACTTACCTTTCATCAAACTGTTCATAACTTTAATGACATCGCTTCTTGACTCAATAACCGTTTCTCCAATAAGGTCTTTCCACACGAACCAATTAATATCTACTTCTTTCTCCACCTCACTATCAGAGATCTTAGTCAAATCAATTAAAAGTTGTGTTTTAAATGTGTCGTATATTTTGATCCAGCGGTTGTCTATAATTGCCTTTACACGGGACGTTAGTAAAGGTTGATAATAATGACACCAGACGTGGACTTCGGGGATGTCCAGTGAAGTGCAGATTGTGGACCAGTTTGAAGGAATTTCTGGAATTAGTAAAAATGCTCAAAAGGCTGCTATGGCTACTTAGGACTAAGACTACCTAATGCTAAGACTACTTAAAACTAAGACTACCTAATGCTAAGACTACTTAAGGCTAAGACCTGAACCGGAAAAGCTATACTATACTATTCTTCAGATCATTACTAATGACTATGAGAAATCAGTGCATTATATGTGCTAAACTTTTGCGTGCGTTTTTGTGAATTGTTTCACATCCGCTGCTTAATATCGGTGAAGAAAAACATCGTGAGGAAGCCGGCATGTCAAAGAACTAATCATTCGAGGACATGTGACATCCACCAACCCGCACTTAGGCCAGCGGGTGTGGATTAAGGTCTAAACTCTCTCAACTCATTAGGTAGTTGATAGAATACCCGTGCCCAGCAGTGGGACACTAAAAAAGGGGTTGAAATGAAGGCTCAAATAACGTAGAATTTAAGGCATGATATACCCTTTCTGGTTCAGTTTTTAAAAGCAGATAATACTAGCGCCATCTATTGTCGAGTAGGGTAAAACTATTGTCTGGAATTATCCCGGAATTGTAGATAGATTCGAGAATCTTCTATAGTAGATTTTGGAACTTCCGAGACGTGCTTCATCATCATCATCATGATCCTATCCTAGTCTACTGCTAGACATAGACCTCTCCTAAAGCACGCCACTGAGCATGATCCGCGGCTACCCTCATCCAACTCTCACCAGCCACCTTGCAAAGATCGTCACTCCACCTAGTCTGAATACTGAACTTACCAATCTTAAACGCCTCATCTCTAATCTCGTGTAATATTCTAACTCTGTTTACGTTTTGTAGCAACTTCTGCACGTTAGTTTCTATAAACGACTTCACCCATATGTTCCAGTTTTGAACGCATTTCGTTATCTCCTCCTTAGCCAACGGTTGGGGCTCTTTGTTCGATGATAGCCTGCAAATAATGTAACAAACCCTTGTAATGTCACACTGCCTGCCTCGGTATACGATGTACTATAGGCCGACCGTTTAACTCGCGTATCGCCTTCTGAGGTACAAAGTCATAAAACATTAATTAAATCTCTTATACAACTATTGTACCACAGATAAAAGTAATGTAAGACTATTCGTCACTAATATCCATATCGCTTGAATCATCATCACTGTCTGTGCAGCTTGAGGAGTCAGAATCTTGGCGATAGACGATACGCGAGTTAAACGGTCGGCCTATAGCTATTTGACTACTGCTCAGCCCGTGCGTATTACGGTTATCGTGCTAAACCACTAACCACTTACTGCGCAGTTAGATAAAAACTATAGTATGTCAGGCCCTGGGTTTCAAACTATCTCCATAAAGGGCCGGTGGCATGGTCCGTGAGATACTTGCTTTTCACGCCGCAGGTCGTGGGTTCGATTCCCACCCAAGTAAGACATTTGTGTGATGAACACGTCTGTTGGTTTTGAGTCTGAGTGTAATTATCTATATTTAAGTATATATTTACAAAAGAAAAGTATTATATGTAGTATATTACCAGTTATCTGGTTTCCATAGTACAAGCTCTGCTTAGGTTGGGATCAGATAGCCGTATTTGTTAATATCCTATTATATTATTATTATTATAACGAATTTTATTTAGTTTTGGTCTGAAAGCGCGACAGACAGACTTACTTTCGCATTAATAATATTTTTAAGGATCTTTATTATTAAATTTCAAAACATTAGTATATTATTTCACACACAGTATTACAGACATTCATATTTACAATGGTTATAATAACAGTGTTTAAAATTTTATCGATCGATGACACGGGGGGGGGGGCTATATACGCCTACGCATATGAATAATATATCCTTCTTACCGATAGTTACAGATAGCTGGAGGCAATAACTTCAAAGCGACTGGATCACTGAACTTCACCAGATCTATAAGCGGCTGAGAGTCCTTTGAATACAACTCTTGTAGTTTTGATAGAACTGCACCACCATTATTATCTGCAAATTGGTCAAATTATTGTTTCTATATAGTTTCTAACATTTTTAATAATGAGGAAAAATTCGATAACATATTAATCTACAGCTGTCATTAACGAAGTAACGTTTTTTTAGTTAAAAGCGAAAAAAAATATATTTAAAAAAGTATATATAAAAAAAATTACATTACATTATTATATTATTTGTATTTTAGTATAGCTTTGTTGGCTTAGGGGATAGCGTGTTCGCCTCTAGCCGCTGAGGTCGCGGGTTCAAATCCCACGCTAGACCAAAATACTGTTGAGACTTTTTCAATTTCGCAACACTAGTCCCGGAGTGAGGAAGTCGATGGTGTGATAGCCCCGTGCCTCGGAGAGCACGTAAAGCCGTAAGCTATCCGTCCCATCAGACTATGAGAGTGAAGGGGATAGAAAGTGCACTTGTGTTTGCGCACACACATGTGTACTATATCTCCTGCGCACCTTGCTTGTCGCCGTAGCCGGAAAAACGGTTAGCAAAGTATATGAATACGGGAGTTAGTAGCTTATAAGACTATAAGTTCAATATAGATAAAATAGGTTTATAATTCGTTTGTCTTTGTCTATCATCTTGACATTTATACTTGTTAGAAAGAGACAAAGTCCATTTTAACTAGTCTTATAAGATTTCTATGAATAAGATCATAATATTATAAAGCTGAAAAGTTTATTTGGATGAACACGATAATCTCAGAGACTGCTGACACGATATGAAAAATTCTTGCACTGTTAGATGATTGTTAATGAATTGAGTAAAGCTTATAGGCTATTTTTTTATCCCACAGCTGGGTATAATATAAAGTTAGGTCACGCGGACGGTCACGCCGGCGGAAAGCTAGTGTATCGAGGAAAACTAAGACATCAAACTATGAACAATTTATTTTGATATTTACTAGTTTATAAGCACTTTTAGCTTGAGTCATAGGGTTCACCTTAGTTCAGGTAACATCATAACTCTGTTTTTATTTTATCACTTCAACCCTTTTTAGTATTCCACTTTTAGGCACGGGTCTCCTCACAACTATCTTACGAGTTGACAGAGTTTAGGCCTTAATCCACACACGCTGGCCACGTACGGGTTGTCACGTGTCCTCGAATAATTACTTCTTAGACATGCCGGTTTCCTTCCACGTTCTTTTCTCCATTTCCATTCTTCCTTTTCACGATGTTTTCCTTCACCGATATCGAGCAGCGGAGATGAAACAATTCACACAAAGACGTATGGGCACGACCGGGAATCGAACCGCGACCTTATATTTTTAAGGCAAGGTGCGTACCGCTGCACCACGTCTGCTCTTTTTTAAACTTAATAAACAATTGGTTATTTATTTATCTTAATATATATATTTCTTGTGTGCGTGTGTATGTGACTGAACTCCTCCTAAACGACTGGACCGATTTTGATGAAATTTTTTGTGTGTGTTCAAGGGGATCTGGGAATGGTTTAGATTCACAATTTTGCGCGGCACGAAGTTCGCTGGGGCAGCTAGTGTATATATATACAAACGAAGCTACGCAGGTCAGCTTAAATATTTATATAACTTACCAACAAAACACGAATATACAAGCACAACAGTTTTCAATACAATTTTAACACCATTAACAATTCTATCTTTAATTTGTGCCTTGATATCTCCATCTAGTATTTGTGACAATTCTATCTGTAGTGTAGACTTTAAGCTGCTGTTACTGTGGAGTCCTATAAGCGTGTTGAGGAGTTCCACCATGGGTTGTGAGTCAAGGAGGTACAGACTGACAAGGCAGGAGCAGGCCACCTGAAATAAAAATAATATTATATAATAATATAATATTTCAGGTCATTAACACACTTTTTTTGTTATTCTGAAATAGGCCTGTGCTAGACTACAACTTGCCTGATGTAAAGCAATGATGTAGTCTACGATAGGACGCGCCTGTCCACTATACCGATTTATTTGTGATTACGAATGATTTTCGGTGAGAAGGTAGCAGGGGAATGAGGCTCCATAAGGTTAGAAGCCATAAAGGAGCAACAATTCCGACCCACCCTTTTAAATTGTGTCACCAGACATTGCACTGGAACACGGCAAGGCTTAAGCTAACATGATCACCAGTACAACAAAATACCAATTAATTACCAGTAACCAGTAAACTTAATTACCAGTTGTGACTCATCTAGTCGGAGCTAGGCTTGTGTCATGGAAACCAGATAACTGGTATATATATATTCTTATTATTCTTATTCTTTATTGTACACAAAACACTTACATAAACAATTTATAGATAGGAAATAGCAAATGTATACAGGCGAGATTAATTCAAATGTGAATTTTCTACCAGCAAACCCTAGGTAAGGAAAACATTGTGGAATGGGCAGAAGTGTACAACAAATATTTTAAATACATACATACACCTACATACTAATATTACTTACATACGAACGTGAATAAAATGTCTAATATATATACTATATAAAAAAATATATATACATATATATATATCAATAATAATAATTTGTCTGTCAATCTAAGTGGTCACTCAGTTGAAAGAAAATGTTCTTTAATTCTTACTTTAAACAAGTCGAGCGAAGAGCTCGACCGTATGGGATGTGGGAGAGAATTCCACAACCGCACCGCACGCACAGTGAAGGAGCCTGCATGGCTCCTTCACTATGGCTACTTCCTATCCTATTTTTTTTTTGTAAATATATACTTATAATAGATAATTACACCCAGACTAGAGACAAACAGACATGTTTCAACATCTACATATTGTTATATGACATCTGTCAACTAGTACATGACTGCACAAGTGATGTCATCTAGTATTTCGAATACTATATAGTACAAATATATAGTATTCGAAACCGTATTCCTATTCACGCAATTTTATGCGAATATATAATTATTAATTAATTAATATTAATTAATATTTCAGTTCTTGCCGGCCGCCTTGCTGAGATCGTCACTCAACCTAGTCTGAGGGCGTCCTACGCTACGTTTGCCAATTCGTGGTCTCCACTCGAGAACTCATTTACCCCAGCGGTTGTCAGTTCTGCGGCAGATATGACCGGCCCACTGACACTTCGGCTTACTAATCCGGTGGGCTACAGGTATACCTATATACCTTTCGTCAATCATCTATCATCCATCCTCACCACATGACCAAGCCACATAAGCATGCTTTTTTAGATGTGTAATGTGTAGAGATAATAAAACTTAAACAAATAAAGGATGTCCAATACAAATGTGGTTAAAACTATACAATATATGTAGATACTACCTCTGTACTAATCTCAACATCCTGAAGTTTTTGCCGGCACACATCAATTATAGTCTGATTAAAGTGGGAAATAGAGTTCCACTGCTGTTGGACTAATCGTTGCAATGATTGTAAGCCAGGCTTTAAGTTCTTGCCACCAATATGAAGTTGTAATCCTGTAACAAAACCCATGCTATAATAGTTTACTTTAAATAATGCCTTATTAATTTTATAGAAAAATTTTTAACCAGTGCTCTAATTTCTTTTTCTGTGGTACTGTATAAGTAACAGAACACATTTCCATTAATTAGGATGACGACAATCGTATTTTAATTAGTAGTAAGATTATAAAAAAATGTTAGATACGTATTTTTTGCTTTATCATTGAAATGAAACAATATTATTTGACGGGCCGGTGGCGTGGCCAGTAAGATACTTGCTTTTCACGCCGCAGGTCGTGGGTTCGATTCCCACGCGAGACAAACAGTAGTGATAAACATTTGTGTTTGTGTCGTGTCTGGGTGTAAATATTTATAGTAAGTATATATTTACATCTTACGTTAGAGATTAGGTACTTAATTTTTTTGCACTAAGACAGTTATGCGATATTATGAAGAATTTATAAGACAAGCTCAGTTGACAGTGATCTTTGTAGAGTGTGCACATGATCGACACAATGGATTTAATACTGGATAATCTTGAAAGTCCATCGACCAATGATAAAAATTTGTATGTCACTTGTTTTGCTTGCGGGATGACCGGAGGTGATGGTGGAGGAAGAAGGCGGCGCTCGAAATGAACACAATACGACACAGCACACAGGGCATCGCATCGCTTAAAGGAGAGGTCAAAAGTGGGCTAGAATTTTGAACACCAATGTGATATACCTCATTGGAAAGCTTATTTAATAAGCTGTTAGAATTTAACTAAACACGAATTTTAGGAGCAACCATTTTTGTAAAAATCAAAAAAATGTAATAGAAAAACAAAACGCACATTACCTTTAATTATCCGTTTCCTAAGCAGTATAAATATTGCAATCACGCCAATAATTGCATTCTGTTACAGTACTTTTCTCTTGTAATATTATTCTAGCTGCAGCTTAATGTAATTATGACGAAAAATATTTGTTATCTTATTAGTGTAATAACAAAACGCGTGGAAAAAAATATAATTACGGGAAACGTCATGATCTCATTGTCATTGATCAGTTTTATTGACAGCGTCGAAATAATTTTGATTTTTTTGGTTGCTCAATTGTCATTTGACCATGGGGTTGCCAATTGCAATAATCATAATATTGCATTAAGGATTCTTATTTTCAATTTCAATTCTTTAAAAAACGGGGTGGTGTAAAATTATTTTAAATACACCAAAAAATTTAATTAATTATGCTCTATTAACCTATGTAACTCAGATTATTGTTCAAATTTACAATTATTTTAATCCCAGGCTCTATACATTTTTTGAACGTCTCCTTTATAAAGTATAGCAGGGCTTAGTATGGTTTAATTAGTATTAATTAAGGTATAATAATGTATAGTGTGCGATATTATTATGCTATAACTATCATCATCATTTCCCTTGCCTTTTTCCTATTTCTATTGGGGTCAGCTCTCAGTCTAACCTGATGCGACTAGCTACCAGAATTATACAAGCGACTGCCATCAGATCTCCAAGCCCGTAGGGAACCAGTAGCCGAGCTGGTTAAACTTAGTGTCATATTATATTAGGCTTCTGACCACATGTAATGATTGTCATAGATGTGTCATGCTATAATATAGCCTAAAGAGGCTTCACACTGTTATATTATATTTCAGTACAGGGGCAGAGGGATAGTCATCGCTAGAAAACTTATTGAGTGGGTGTAGTTACGAGCAGCAAACAAAGTTAACTGAATCACACTATCAACTTCAACTTTGATGGTTATGGCTCCATCGTGACAACGATGATTCTGCCAATGTCAGGGTTAGAAAACACAGTATGTCATGACAAGAAGGAAAGTGCGGAAAATAGTAGAGCAGTAAGAATAAGTAGAGCAGTAAGAATACAAGTGATTTTAATGAAAAAGGGTAAAAAAAAATAAAAATACGACAAAAAAAACGATAAATGAGCGACATACACATGCAACATAAAAGGGAAGTAGGAAATGTAAGTAACATTTACAGGCGGATATTGTTAGATGTTAAAAATTTGACAAGGGCTTTATAATATGAGGGATAGGCAAGAGAAAGGAGAGCATTAACGTTCACAGGGCGAGGAGCATCATTAGGAAGGCAGTCATATAGGGGGACATTGATTTTTGAACAATGAAAGAAGATATGGTTCACAGTTCCGTCCTCAAGGCCGCACTCGCAAACAGAGCTGTCTCTAATCCTTAATTTGGCAAGGAAGACGGGAGAGCAAACATGACCCCAATCTTAGACGAATTATGCATGAAGTTATGCTTTTAGGGGCATCGCGGAATTTATAAAACCATGGTTTAGGCGGGATCGTAGGTTGTAGGTTTCCGTAATGATTTCCCTTCATTAATCTAGTAGTTTGCCATAACTCATTCCAGGATTTCATCATTGCGGATCGAGCTGTGGATTTGAGGTCGTGAGAGAAACACTTGTCGAATTTGACAATGCCCAAGTTGGTGGCTTCTTTAGCATGCGTGTCAGCGGATTCGTTTCCAGCAATGCCACAGTGCCCGGGAATCCAGGCCAACACTATGTCAATCCCGGATTGGAAGCATTTTAATAATAGGGATCTGATTTTAAAAGACAAGTATGAGCGATTCCTTGATCGAAAGGGGGGTTTCATAAGGTCCTGAACTAAACTCAGAGAATCTGTGAATATTATAGTTTTGTCTAGTTTATGGGAAAGAGCGTATTCTACAGCTTCTAGGACAGCAATAGCTTCACCCGTGAAAACCGAAGAATGCTCGTGGCATTTATAACTTAGAATAATTTTATATCTTGGAATCCAAACGGCAGCTCCTACAGGGCTGTTCTCACATAACTTTGACGCATTAGTAAAAACAGTAAGCCAGCCAGACCAATCTTTGCCAACTTTGTTCAGGAATTTTTGGTTAGCGTTAGGGTCCCCTTTGCTGATCCCGAAGTCTAGAATAATTCGGGGCCTATGGATAAGTGATTCATACTCAAATAAAAATAAAGGGTCTTTAACTACGTGAAATACTGACGAATTTTCAACAAATTTATTATAACTTAATGTGAGAGGCGGAGAAGATTTATTAGTCCAGTATCTGGATTGAGAGGTCAGACGAGAAAGTGAGTTCAATTTGCCATAAAGGATGTGGGTAGGATTTTGGGCAACATTGGATAAGAACCGATCACATAAGTATTGACGGCGAAGAAACAGAGGAGGGTCCAGACATTCTACCTGTAGGGCATTAATTGGGGATGATCTCATAGCTCCGGATATGATACGAAGTGCTTTTGATTGAATTTTATCCAACTTGGATAGAGCTAACTTATTGCAGGGCTCCAGAACGAACGAGGCATAGTCAAAATGACTGCGAATAATGGCATTATAGAGGATTTTTTGTGAAAGTGGGTGAGAGCCCCAACGGACTCCAGATAGAGCTCGAAGTATATTGAGGCCTTTTTCACATTTGCCTAGAACAGTATTAAGGTGGTGCACGCCTGATAATTTTGAGTCAAGGGTAATGCCTAGGAATTTAACTTTTTCTTGAATAGGGATATCCTCTTCATCGACTGAAATTGTGAAATCGGGTGTGAGTCTCTTACGAGTGAACGCCACAGCACTACACTTTGGGACAGACAAGGTTAGACCATGGTTGTCTAGCCAATCTTTGAGGTAGCATAAAGCAGCGTTGAGACGGTTAGATGCACTTGAAAAGGACTTAGAGGCGGCATACAAGGCAATGTCGTCGGCATATTGCAGGACACTGCAGAAGCTGTTAACACTTTGATCTAGGTCTGCAGTATATAAGTTGTATAATAATGGGCTTAAAACAGAGCCCTGGGGAAGACCTTGCCAGACGAGTCTGGGAGAGGAAATATTACCATTAATTCTCACCGAGATAGACCGATTAGACAATAGGTTACAAATGGCAGCGGTTAACTTCGGAGGAATACTCAGCTGATGCAGCTTTTGCCTGAGTAAGGGAAGTTGCACGTTGTCATAAGCCGATGAGATATCAAGGAATACTCCTACAAGGTTCTCATCTTTAGAGAATGCCCGTCTAATATCTGTAGTGAGGACACTCAAACTGTCAACTGTGCCCATACCTCTACGGAAGCCGAACTGGGATGAGGGGAGCAGGTTTTGGTTTTTATTTCCAAATCTTCTTTTAACTCAAAATCATTTTTACTAGACATTTTAAATCAAATATTCCTCTCTTCCTCATTCCCGGAGACCTGGAAAACTCAAATTATTATACCTATCCTTAAACCAGGAAAAGACCCTAATGACCCCTCATCGTATCGTCCTATAGCTCTATCTTCTGTTCTTACTAAAATTTTCGAGAATTTAATTAAAAACAGGCTTGAATGGTTTGTAGAAAACAAACCATTCAAGCCTGTTTTTAATTAAATTTGCTTGAATGGTTTGTAGAAAACTGAATTTGAGTTTTCCAGGTCTCCGGGAATGAGGAAGAGAGGAATATTTGATTTAAAATGTCTAGTAAAAATGATTTTGAGTTAAAAGAAGATTTGGAAATAAAAGAATACGGAATGCCATCAATTCCAGGAGCCGAATCTCGCAGGCCGTCAAGGACACAGACGAGTTCTGCCATAGATAATCGGTCATTCATAGCATCTGAAGATTTAGGAAAGGAGGTATTTGAGGGAAAATGATCCAGGTTGGGGACAAATGGAGGAGCTAATTTGTTGGTGAACTCTGAGAGCCATGAGGAACAATCGTTGGACTCTAATGAGTGGGGGGATTGAGACCTTCGAAAAGCTTTAATTTTTTGCCAAATTTTGGTGGGTGGGCATCGGGGCGAAAGCGATTCGCAGAAATTACGCCAACCGAGAAGCTTCTTTTTGGCTAGGAACCTTTTTGTTTTGGCTGTTGTCTTGCGGAATAGGATGAAGTTTTCCATACTTAGATCGCTAGCGTATGTTTGTTCAGCATTGTCTCGATCATTTACGTGAGCAGTGCATTCAGAGTCCCACCAAGGAGGAGAAGACAGTTTACGTTTAAAGGAGTTTTTAAGGGGTATAGCAGAATCGGCGGCGACTATGATCGCGTTTATATAGTTTGAATATGAAGTTAGAAAGTTATTTGATGTAACAGGGCAGAAAGAAGAAATTTTGGAGTCAAGAATAGAGGAGAATTTGTCCCAATCGGCTTTGGCTAATCTGAATTTAAGTAAGGGAGAAGGGTCCGGGATAGGTGAGAATGAGTGGCACCATTTGACAAAGATTGGGAAATGGTCACTCCCCAACGAAAGTGGGAGAACGGACCAAGATATGGAAGGGGTAAGGGATGGGGAAGCAAGTGAGAGGTCGATGACGCTAGCATTTTGCAGGGGCGACACACGTCTAGTGGGGGAACCATCATTAAGAACGCACACATTTAAATCATCAAAGAGGTCAATTAAAAAACCAGACACAGAGTCACAGTAATGGGAGCCCCAAAGATAATTATGGGAGTTAAAGTCTCCCAAGATTATGTATGGACCGGGTATGTGTGAGAACAACTGGCGGAGTTCAGTGATTAGACTCAGGTTAGGGTGTGGGATGTAAATAGAAACTAAGGTGATACCAAGCACCTTAGCAGCAGCCACGTGAAGGCCTGGGTCGTGAGAAGGTAATGGAATCCAGGAAAAGGATAGGGAATTGCTAATGAGAAGGGCACATCCAGCGTAACCGTCGTCTCTGTCATCACGGAGACATGAGAAGCCGGACACCCTGAAAGCGAAACCAGGCTTAAGCCAGGTCTCGGAAATGGCTAGAACAGAGAAATGATGGAGATTAATTAGGTTTATGAGTTCAAATTTTTTTTTTGATATTTCTACAATTCCATTGTAGGAAATTTAGAGCCATTTGATGCGAAGTGGGTTAAGAGGTCCTTTAGCAAATATAAGACGTTATGGGGAATGGCATCAGAAAATTTCTCAATGATGTTAACAATCACTGACAACAAGAGTTCGATTAAATTGTCATTAGGACTCGGAGATTTCGGAGGGCAGGCAGGGCGATTGATCCCGGAGCAGGAAGGGGATTCATACCTTGGAGGAGTAGAAGGATAGGCGCATCCATTTGGTTGTGATGATTTGGGACCTTGTGAGAGCTTGTAGTGTTCCACAGTGTCATACCCTGGTTCAAGGATAGGGCGTGGGCGACGTTCAATAAAGACGGTTTTTCTGTAAGATTTGGACAAAGGTTGGGCTTGAGGTGACGAGAAAATATCAGGAGATTGAGAGGGAAGGGGTTGCGATTGAGAGTAAGGGGGTGAGGATCTGACTTTGTCAGCAAAGCTTGTTCTCACAGGGCGGAACCTTTGTGAAGCTTCCGAGAAAGAGAGATTCTCTTCCGTCATCACCGCTCTTATGTTTTTTTGTCGGATGTGTTCAGGGCATTGAGGGAAAGTGGCCACGTGATGGCCTGAGCAGAATAAGCAAGTGGCCTGGTCTTCTGTTGCGTTGCAAGTATTACCACGGTGAGGCTGACAACATTTGTAGCACCGAGGTTGTGATCGGCACTGGGATGACACATGACCAAATCTACAACAGACACGACATTGAATGGTTGGCAGCTGGTAGACATCGACCGGCATTGAAGTATTAAAACAACATATTCGTTCTGGGAGTGATCTGCCGAGGAAGGTTAGGACAACTGATGTACTAGGGTCCCATTCTGTTTTGCCATCTTTGATAACTTTTTTGTTAAGTCTGCGAGCCTTGATCACTTTCCCGCAGGAGCCATGGTAAGAAAGACCCTGAATAACCTCTTCTAGCGACCAGTCATTAGGAACATTCCTAATAACGCCGCTTCGTGTAACATGAAACCTAGGGATTGAGGCAGTAAGATTGTGAGACTCTAAGGAATTATTGTTGACAAAGTTGTTGGCGTTGTCAGCATTGTCAAATTCAACTACTATTTTATTGCGACCTAAATGCTTAATACCACCTTTTGAAATACCCGGAATGTTAAGCTTATGGAGAGTTTGGGCAAGTTTGAGAGTCTGGATAAAAGAAGTTGACGTTGAAGCTACATGGACCAAAAATGGGCCCACGTCTGATGAACCATATCTTAATTCCTCGTCATATTCAGGGCAACAATAATCATTTTGAACCGACACAGCTGGTGATTTATTTTTCTTAGCGGAACTTTCTAGTTTTTCTGCCGGTCGTTTTAAGCTCGGTTTATTAGGCGTCTCCCTGTCGGGAGGGTCATTATCGGTTAACATTACGGCGGTTAGTTAGTAGAGTGAATCACTTACAGCACAACACAGTACAAGTATAACAAACACGAAAAAGACAGAGGAAAACGGGAACTAATGCTCAGACATGGTCTTATTACACTGAATATTCATAATAACAACGCGAACACGTGTGTAAGCTAACCAATCCAAAAAAGCAGTCCGAATCACACTATCAATTTGTCACGAAATGTAAAATAATACAACAAGTGGTAAGACAGTTCCTAGACTGATGTTGGTCGCACGGACGTCTGTAGAGAACTGAGGACAGTTCGTTTCGTGTAGCGACGGTTCCCACTCTATGCCCGTGCGGACCTCAGGCTAGACTCTGTGGAAGCGTGTCGACACGACGCGCTGCCGCCTCGCTGTCAAGTATGCTACCGTACTAATGACTTCTCCGTCATATATATATTAGTTAAAAAAAGGCTTCACACTATGATACTAGGATAGTTACCTGTATTAACATGTCTAGCCATTATAAACAACTGGGTTGCTTTCACATAGTCCTCTGCTTCGATGCTCGTCCAAATCTTTTCTGGTATTTCCATTAGCAACTTTACTTGCACTGACAAACTGTGTACCGAGTTTGAACTGTACTGAAAACTAAAAACAAAAACATGTCAGAATTTTTGTATTTGATTGGCAAAGTTATGTGAATTAGTTAGTATTGTGATTTGTTAATAGGTGTTTGACTAAAATAATACAATTATTCAATATTATCGGCAACTGTAGAAACTTATTTCGACTTGAACTATCAAATTTTCAGTAAAAAGGCATTACTTCAAAAATAATATACTTTTCATTGAGGTAATATAAATATATTCCCCTTATTGATAAAAATCTTATAAGCTTATAACTGTTAAAATATATTGTTTTTTAGTACTTTTTTCTTTACCTTTGGGTCACAGGTTTTGCATCAATTTTAAACCCAACTAAATGTGCAGTATGCAAGTTCTTGCAGGCCACCATCATATCACTGATATGGTTCCGTGTGCTGGCCGTTGTTTCTCTCATCTCTTCAATTGTGTCTGCTGCATGGATCAAGTCTCTGTACCTTTCACTGAAAGTCATATTAATAATTTAGTCTTTATTTAAATATAACAGAACATTTCTTTATTTTCCACCACAATGTAGAATAATAATTCAAGAAGGCAGTGTGTTACTTATGAGGGTGGACTGGAGCCTAAACTAGAGAACCCATGTTTTCAGGCCTTTCAGTACACTCACTTGCAAATACTGTTATAGTTTTAAGTGAGACATAATACAAAATTAACCAGGATATAATATAAATGTGTGTGTATGTGTGTTTTTTAATATTTTACATATGAAACGTTTGTCATATTATCGGTCAATTGCCTAACTTATTTTGACTTACAATTTCCTTTCACTTGTTGCATTCATTCACATTTAAATATAAAGTAGTATTATGAATGTCTTATGCTATGATTTTCGAGAGGTTAAGTACAATTATAAATTAAATATTAAATGAAGCTTTTAAGATAGCCAAGAACCTTCTTGATCACTAGAACTAGAGCAGTATCAATACCAGTATACCTATTTATTGAAACACTACTAAACCAGACACACACATAGGGATTAGTAGAAAGAAATAGACATGTCTTGTTTTATGGTTCACATGTTCACATGTTCATGAATAGTGGATTGAGAAATCACAAATCTATTTGTTTTTTAAAATTAATAACACACACATGGACATACACTATTAGGTACAGGTAGTATATTTAATTTGCAGAATTAGGGATGTAAAGGTAGATATTGTAGAGTGATAGTGAAACCTACTCTCATATTTGTTTTTACGTTTCTGTCGTAAATGGCATAATGTTACTACATTATTGTTATGATTACAAGACAGTCAGCTGTGAAGAACTTAAAGATTATTAGAAATAAAAGATTAGGAGTGGAAGTTTGTGAAACTAAGAAAAAATTATAGTAAATAAATAAATAAATATTCTGGGACATTAACACACACGGTCATCTGGTCCCAAGCTAAGCAGAGCTTGTGTTATGGAAACCAGATAACTGGTATATACTATACATATAATACTTTTCTTTTGTAAATATATACTTATAGGTAGATATTTACACCCAGACTCGACACAAACACAAATGTTTTTCATCACTAATGTTTGTCTCGGGTGGGAATCGAACCCACGACCTGCGGCGTGAAAAGCAAGTATCTTACCGACCACGCCACCGGCCCCTCGTAATATTTGTTTATTGACAATAAAGTTTCTCCTATCCTAGATAGCTTAGCAAGGATTGTTTTGCGTAAAATTGAACAGTTTCGTTACTCAGGTAACACAAATAGCACTTACCCGACCATAGCTCGAAGCTCTTCTCTTTTCCTCTCGATTTCATATTGTAATTTCTTTTGAACTTGGTCTATATCACTAATAGAATGATTCTGAAATAGCTGATCAGGAACTATCTCTAATAGGTTAGTTTCTGGCATTTCGTCGTGTATTGCACACTGCTGTTGTAATGCGTAATGGTATATTTAACAAATCACACAATTGTTTGCATGAATTTTGTATTATTTTAATTTATTTCATTGTTTTGGTATGTCAATAAACAACAAGACTAAAAAACCTCGCAAACTGTCGCCAAATGCCAACAACACAAGGGCAAATGTCAACTGATTGAAATCTGTCACTGTCATTTTCAAAGATGACTCAGAATACGAGATTTTTTTGAAACCGTGCGTCTGTGACGTCACTGACCCCAGGTCTCAACTTATTATTCCGCACGGGTAGTACTTGTCTGCAAAGAGCATATTTATAAACTTGTCTGTTTTTGAGCATAAATCGAATTGCCTTGAAGTGTTCCTTGGTACATTAATTTCGGTTTACTTCAATATAAGATACATCGAAACATCCAATTAAGTATACCGAGTGGAAGAGACCACCCTCCACAAACTGAGTCTAAAATAAAATCTGTATCTATCATACTGAGACGATCAGTACATGAAATTATTTCAGGAACTTTATGGACGTCCCATAATCGTGCTTTGTTAATTTATACGGAATGTATCGATCGATACTTATGGAACTGCCAACCTTTCCACCATGGGTTTAGTCCTTACCACTAAACCTTAGAGTAAATCTATGCCACTTAAGCACACTTGCACTACATCATTTTACGCATGGTACCTTAAACTATTTTTTAATTTTATTTTATTTATTATGGGATAACAAACAACTACAACTTATATAAAAATGTATTCATGAATGTTTTATTTTAGCAGTCTTTATTAAATACATTTTTTTATACAATACAAAATTTCTTTTATAAAAAAATACAAAAAATTTATAATTCGGAAAAAGTCTAATGGAAAATGATTCTGATTAAGAAGCTGAATGTACCCTCCAAGTTTGAGGAGAGCCGTCTCTTCCGCCTGTATTGGGGCGTAAAAAGTTGAGTAATTTTAATTATACAGCGCACTTAGCATATGATGACTACGTTCTATCACAGATAATATAATACTGTAATAGTTGTGCCAGCCGGGCAACGCACCGAACCCTTAATCACGATGTGGAGCAGCAGGCTGAGAGATCTAGAGCCCTACACGCAGACGAAACGAGTCGTAAAGCAAGCGAATGTAGTAACGAATCCTGCAGTCCGCCACAATGACCCCGAGAGGTTTTAGTGAATACCCTTAAGAGTCCCACATACCCTGCACTTTCGGGGTATCCATATAGAATTTCCCACCGCCAAAAACCTTGAAAAATAGGCCGTGGAAGAGTAGATGGGAGCTGATGCATCTAACTAAAGGAAGTATCATGTCATAATAAAAGAGGTACTTTTATCGAAATAATAAATATAATCAAAGTACATAATACATTTAATTTGATATTGATGTTAAAATAACAATTATTGCTGCTTACAAATTATGTCGCATTTGATACACGAAATTGTACCATGTCATTGAAGAAATAATATCACAATTCGCAGATCATTTTTATTTCCGTAGATTCCATGTTCTATAAAATATACTTTGATAAACAATTTCAGTCATATTTCAAATAAAATATTTTGATAACTATTTTTTTTTTAAGTTTATTGCAAATTTTATGCGTCAGCGGACACACTGCCGGAGTGGCGAAAAAAATAGATTTAACGCAACTTTGTGCGCATAGCTACAAGAGAGTAATTTGTATTTGGTTGCATAATATGAAAAATGCATACATTTTACATACTAGTCTAGCGCCACTTCGGTAGGCCCATTTTTACTTATTTTTATTTTATTTTTGAAGCTAGAGGTGCAAATAATGCGTTTCTGGATACGAAATGTATGCGTATAGCATACATTATATGCATTAGAATGCGTTGCCTGTATTGTGTCATCTGTTTTGACAAGAGGTGACGTCCAAAAGTCTCGCAGTCTAAATGTAAACTGTAACCCCTAGTTTCCACTGCACAAGAAAACATGTTGCAAGCACTATGTCTATCGTTTAGAGCCAAAACACATACTCGCGTTGTGGCGCCGCACCGCAAGAATCGGCAGCGCAACGCTCGTAGTGCTAGTACATTTTGTTCTATGTAGAGGCGGGCGGCACTGCCGATACTTGCGGTGCGGCGCCGCAACGCGAGTATGTGTTTTGGCTCTTAGAGATAAGTAGAAAGAGATAAGACTATGCTTGTATCATGTTTTGTTGTGCAGTGCAAACACCCAGTAACATAACTTGATCATAACGATAAACTAAATTGTCTGTCTGCATCAGGTATCTCCTTTTCGCATGTGAATATTTTCAAAAGTATAAGCAGGATAGCACGACATCGGAGTGATTTTTACAACATTTTAACCACGGACCACTAAAAGCTGCGCGGTGACAGAAAATAGAAAGGCCAATAAATGTGCGCCGCCGCAGATTGAGCAAATGCATTTCTTTTAGTGATGTATAGGTATATATTTAGGAATCACTTCTTTAAGCAGATAACCTTGCCAAACGGCATAGAGAGGACGTAAGCGCACTTGAATTGATAACAGAATTGTTTTCTGCAATATCAATTATTTGCCGGCCACTGATTTTGACGCACGCCTCATATTTGTTAACACTCAGCTATATTTTACATTACTTTATAAACCACACATTTCTCACTCCTTTTAAAACCCCAATTACTATAAGGAACTATAGGTACTTGTGATTGCTAGATATAGTTATTGCCAATAATTGTATTATTAAAATCATTTGTAGCCACACATTACGAAGCTTAAAGAGGCACGAATTTTTATGTAACCTCCAATTTGGAGGTATTACGCCAATATTTAGGTTTCGTTTACCAAAATCAAATAGGCGCTTATTGCTTTAGGAACATTTTATACAACATTCACGTCGCACAAACTAATACGCGAAGCTAGTGTGCGTGATTCGACGCATTAAACAACATAATCTAAATAAGAGACTATTATTTATCACGTAAGATGATTTAAAGGGAGGCATGTAAGTACCTTTGTTTTTCTTACGTAAGACCACATGATTACAATTGCCAATAATCTTAAAAACTGTTCAGAAAAGCGAGACAGAGGAAACCTCAAATTATTCTTATTTTTTGTACATAGGCTCGCCGGATACGTATGTGATCTAAATATAGCTGACGAAAAGTGGGTGATGTTCACCTCTGCCTACACCTTTGGGTAATACAGGCGCGACGCTGTTTGTTTGGTGCGGGTGAGGGTCAAAGCTTCACAAAATCATTTTGAATGATATTTCATACCAATTTCAGCAACGAAGACAGTCTTCTGTTTAGTTACAGGTCTGTCCTCAAAATCATTTTACATAACAAATGAATAGCCTCTTAGAAATTGACAATATGATACGTTCAAAGATCATTATATAACCCTAAAAATAATATCAGTCTGAAAAATCTATAATCAGAATCATAAAATAAATACTCGTAAATGGACCATTTGGAACAAGACCCAACTTGGAAAATTAATAAAAAAAAATGTTTTCTTATTTCATTATAAAAATATAGTATAACACTAAAATATTCATGTTTAACGGTGCAACATTTATCTATTTGTTACAATTAAAATTACACTTAAAACTAAACTTTTAGTCGGCTGTAGAAAATGTTCAAAAACAACAAAGTATGTTACAAATTACATGACAATCTACAAAAATAATATGTTTTGAGATCAAAACTGGCAGTGGTAAATGAAAATGAATTAAAATATTATACCGGGTGGAGGGGAACGCCCTCCACAATCGTGATGAGATCGGTACATGAAATTAGTTCAGGAAATTTATGGATATCCAATAATCGTGCTTTCTTTTGTTAACTTATACGGAATATATCGTACATTAGGGACCATTCCACTATAGAGTTAGTCCTTACCACCGAGCCTCAAGTCCTCACGCATCGTTCCTTAAACTAATACATTGATGGACGTTTTGTTTTAGGTGTCTTTATTTCAAATCGAGTTCTACGTAGCAAAATTAACAATAATAAAATGATTGCAAAAGATTCAGGTGAAAAAAGTTTCTAATTAAGGAACTGAATGCACCCTCATAGATTGTAGAGGGCTGTTCCTTCCACCCTTTATTTTATTATACATAGATTTCATAATTATTCTATTGCCTAATATTATAACTCGACTAATAAATGCAAAAAACTTACAGGGTGTCAGGCTAAATAATGAAACACACATGGTGTGTTTCATTATTTACACATATTATTAAGACACATGATGTGTGTTGATTAATTCGTAATTGATCATTTTGTGCAACAAATTATTCCATACAAAAAATCATAATGGTTCTATTACTACACACTCATTGGGTTTATTTTACATCACAATAATTTTCATTTAGTATTTTTTTTTGTTTTACTTAACCAACAGTTCTTAACCTTTTCTACACAACAATGCTCCGAAATAACTTTAACAGATTTACGACATACTTGTTGTTGTATTTACCATTTTGTGTAAGAACTTTATTGAAAAAAGTAAAAATAGTTCGCAGTAGTTGTATAATGTATATTGCCGATTGGTTTCTGATAGAACGATAAAGCATAAATCCTATAATTCTGATCCCCGAGTAGGTATATAGAGTAAAAATAAAAATATCGTATAAATAACGTCGTAAATACCTATAAATATCGCGGCGGACTTGAAAAATGCTTGCAATACAATGTATGAATGCATTTTACTAAATCACTGAATACTATACACTGAATTTCCGACCCTATGAACTTTGTATTTAAGTTTAAAACTCGTATTGAACACTTTCTACAGCCACTAAACTGATATAAAACTGTTCGCTTCACTGGACCACATTATTGCCTATGAGATTACACTGATCACTTCAATACAACACTTCGTAGACTGTCGCTTTCTTATCCCCAGAGCCAGTTACTATAAATTTATCGTCCGCAGAAATATCACAACTGAGAACTGACGACGACTCTTTTGACTGAAAAATAACAATTTTATTAGTTTACAACAAACTGAATCAGCAAAGGCGCTGTGGAATCAGACTAGACTTAGAAATATAGGCCGCTTCTTTCACAATGTTTTCCTTAACTGGTATTGAGGAGCAATATTACATTCACGATTCGTCTTCATAATTAATTACAAGTATGTCAAAAATTTTAAACCCTTCCTTTAAACGAATCATAAGCACAGAATAGAACATGTTTTCAACTTCTACTTTTGTTCTTCTCTTCTTTATGACACTGAAAACACAGTGTCAATCACACTGAAGTGACAGTTGCAAAATATAAATAAGCTATTCTTAGTTGCACCATTTATAAGTAAGGGGAAGAATTATATTTTTTGGTTCTATGTTCCTTACTTGGAATATACTAGCGCCGTAGGGCGTACGCCACGCATTGAGCAGATTATCCTTGCCGGTAGAGACGAACCACTTGCCGCAGTACGCAAACTTGAGCGAGAGTACACACGACTCGTGTAACAACAACTGGTAACGGTCCGGTTTTCCCGCGTGTAACACTTCCACGTGGGAGTTTTCCATACCTACCGCTAGCCACGAACCTAGAAAACATTAATATACGATCAGGAATAATTATTGTATGCACACGATCACGCATGAATTAATTACCAAGAAACCGTGCAATAACGTATGACCCTACCAAAATTGAGTGATTCAATAATTGACAAATCTGATCACACATTTTGTCAGTTGATACGAGTACATTTAAGAGGATAAAGATAATAAGAGGGTGGCTGTATTAACCATTTTGTAATTTTCATAGTTATAATATCAATTTGTGGTTGACATTGCGAATATATAAGTGTATGTGTTGTACGCAGTGTGTACTAATTTATAGTGTTTAGTGTACCAGTGGGGCAATAGCCGAGCGAGAAGATCTGGCTGGAGAAATCGTGCTGGTGCAGCTGCCGACCCTCGCGCAGGTCCCACGAGCGCACTGTGTTGTCCAGTCCACCTGTCCACAGCCGAGTGCCGTCGCCGCTGATATCGATACACGATGCGCCGTCTGTATGACCTGGAAACGAGGGTAATACAAAACCTCTTACACATCAAAGCTTGCCACTGTAAGAGTTAGTAACTAAAGACGCTGTCGTTTTCACCTTCCTTTACTTCTCAAACGGGGCCCATCGTTATACAAACAAAATACCTATGGCACGTCTTACGTAGCTTCTGTTTATGCAGTCTGGGGAATCTGAGAAAAGTGGCGTGAAGGAGTTAGACAGATTGGACTATTCTTGGCGAGTCTTGAAAATCTTTTGACTAATAAACGTCCCTATAAGCGAACTTGACAATTTTCAATACAATCTTATTGAGGGCAAAGTAAAATCGACGTACCTTGGAATTGTCTAACTAATGTTTGGTTTTGTAGATCCCATACAGCTATATTGCCATCTGAACAGCAACTGAAGCACACCTAAAAGAAAATTAATTTAATTATATTATTACTCTTACGTGCTACGTGTACGACTGACTACAACTAATGCTCACCATCGTAAAGATTTTTGCGTCGGCGAAGAGGATTAAGATGTTGAAAAATAGGCATAAAAGTATTAAAAATCTAAAGAAATTTCTAAAGAAAGTCCTAGAAGGAAATTTGAGAAAGGCATTTACAAATCAGTTTATTTAGAATAATTCAACGTGACGTAGAAAATTAAGTCCTATTTAGAGCAATTTTAGAATTCTGATAAATCCATGATGTGGTTTATGCTTGTGATTTATACATATTTCGTCTTTTTTTCATATCAATAGTTTTTTTTTATACTTTAAGAGAATTTCAAACATGAATTTGTCATTAAACTTATCCTACATTTAAAAAAAAAACTTTAGTACACTTAAACATCTTACCTTAGAATCAGGACTAATAGCGAGCGCGTAACACGCAGGCGCAGATGATGTTAGTTCAGCACGCATTCGTGGTGTTGGTGACGCGAGGTCCCATATCGATAGATTAGAAGCTTCGCCACCCACTATTAACGTCCGACCATCGGGTAACAGCTTCACTGAACGAATGTAGTTGTCTCTTTGCTGAAAATATTATTATTATACTTCGCTATATATAAGAGTATAGGTTTAATGTTGCATAAGCAAAGGTTTGTGTAGGTAAAGGTGAATACTACCTACACTTCGCCATCTATGTTGAACTTCCATTTATTATTCTCAAGTTACAATAGGCAAATTTTTACAGCTACGATTACAAGCAAACGTTGACAATGGCACATCTAGCCCAATTATCGTGGCTAGATGTGCATGCGTTTATTAGTACTAAACAGCCAGAGTTACTTGCTTACCATCTCAGCTTGAAAAATAACCTTGAATATTTTGGGCATAATACGTAGCGAGCCTAGTACTGGTTTCATCGGGCATTAAGATTCTAATTACCGAGACAATAATTTTAACTCGCAGCTTTATTATTATACACTAGCGGACGTCGTTCTACCTTAGTAAAGTCAGCGCCACCTATTGGATCCGAAAATAGATTAAGTCAAGCCGTTTTGGAGATTTTTCATTTTTCTCTGCGTGATAACCATCCTCGTATTCAAGGAATATTCTAAAAAAAGAATTAGCGAAATCGCTCCGGCCGTTCACGCGTGATGACGTGACCTAGAGAAATAGATATTCATTTTTATATATAAAGACTGTTACCTACCAAACAATCTAACTGCGACAAAGGTTCTAACGCAGCTGGCGAGCCGGGGTTCGATATATCCCACAGCTTGACGCAGCCCTTGCCTCCAGTGTACGCGTGGCGAGAGCTACCCGTCTGCGACAGCGCCACCGCACACACCACCTCGCCGTGCGGCAGCGCGGCCACCGCTCGCGCTCCCCGCGCCACGCCCACGCCGCCTAACGCGTCCGCTGGGAACCCGACGGGTTGCAATGGCCCACCGCATGAGTGGAAGGAATATGTTCTGAAATTAAAGATTGATTTTGTTGAATTCATTGATTGATTAGCTGCGCGCCCCAGCTCATCATAAAAATTAAATACAATACAACAAAGAAATATAAAAAAATCCTATTTCTACAAAAAAAAATGTGTCATAGTTATATTAAATCGAAGTAGATACAAGCAATAATCTACCAAATCTTTCAGAGAATAGTAACGAGATTAGGGCTTACAGCGCTCCTCTTTATTTCTAGACCACTGACTACCTAAATATGTAAAATCCAATATTATTTAAAAATCCCATACGTATCTCGAACAATATAAATATGTATATTAAATACTTACGGCTTAGCAGGCGCGATGCCGTTAGTTCTATGATGCGAGTCGTAGTGCATCGGCGCAGACGGTCGGTACGCACCGTACGCAGGGAAAGGGTACGAGCCGCGACCACCTGTTGGAGTGGACGCGCGCCCTAATTTACCGCCCGGTGTGCCTGGTTTCTCCTAGAAAAATAATAAAGTCAAATTATGTTAATAAGTAAGTTTTCTTATAGCAGTATATGCGTAGCACAGACTTTTTTTCGGACATTTGAGGTCAAAATACAAACGACGTGATTTGTAACCCAACCACTACTGACTCACCAACAATTTCCCCTGTAGGTAACATGACTGTAAATTTCAACTGTAACTTACTCGTACGTTTTTAAAACTTACAGGCATGGACCGACTGGTTCAAATTGAGCAAATTTGCTTTTTGTCGAATGTCCAACCTATGGTTATTAAAAATAAGTTATTTCAAACTAATTGAAGTTTGTTTTTGAAGATTATTATCTAAACACACATGTTGTGTGTGTTATTTAACGAAGACGTCTAAGATAACATGACTTCTTCCAGTCTAGGTATAATGGATAACTCTTAGCAAATTAAAATACCAATAATTCATTATTATTATTATTACCTAGACTATGCTTCCATAACTTACGTCTTTAGAACTTTTAGGCGTCGACCGGCTGGACGACGATCCTGACCTGGAGGGGGGCCGAGGACCATTTTCTGTTCTCTCCCCACCATCCGTACGTACACTAGGAGACCCTCTTTCTTCCTGCAAACATAAGCAGTATTCGTAAATATAACGATACGACTACTTTTTTAACATTCGGGAGACGTAGTAGAAGTTTTCTAAACTCGATTTCGTTAAAGTATACGTCAATTTGTACGGCGAAGAGTAATAATTAATTGTAATAGTAGTTCCTCAAGTAGCGCAGCTCAAAAATCCAGAAAAAATCGCGTGTAGGGTGCATGACAATTATTTTTGCACGCAGGCTATAATACGTATGTAAGTGAACCAAGGCACTGTACACTAATTGTAGTAATTGTAGTACATCTATGGTTAACCGCAGTGAGACATCCAGCCGCGATGCCGTTAACCGAAAAATGCGTAGGAAGATAGACTAAGATAAGTTATAAGTGATAAAACAATTGGTGATATCACCTTACCTCATTTGCTACATCCACTACTAAATCTTGATCACTCTTTTCCGCATCGCTGTCCTAAAAACGTATAAAAAATTAACAAAACAATAAATCAAACAATCTGGGTTACACCAGCAATCATATTAATTCATACTATTGTTAGCGATGTTTGCTAGCAATCATTTAAAAGCATCTGAACAAACAAGCTGACAGGTGGTTTCTGTTGACTTATAAACATTAAGTATCATTCTCGGTTTGAATCTGAATTTAAATAGGTATCAATGGAATATGCAGTCATCAAGCTAACTACCTATTTGTTCAAAAGTTCAATAAAAAAGTAACAAACAATTGTAGCACACTCACACACGAACGTAGGCACGCAGGCACACACGTAAAGACATAAGGAGTTACATGGGGAAAGTTTCTGCCACACAACACAAACCATATGTCATTGCCTAAAGCTGCGTTGAGAAGATCAGTCTACTCAAATTGAGTTAACTTGTACATTTACTTTAAAGATACTCATATCGTGGAATACACAAACAAGTCTGATTAATTTTGAAAGGTTAATTTGATCATGTAAATGGTATAATAAAATAACTTACGTAAACCCCAGATTTTAGCACCATCTACTCACGCTAAGGAAAGATTTTACTTAAGGTTTTTCACTAATCTGTCTTTATCTAGGTACACCAGGACCGGCTTTTCCATAGCCAAACAGAGTTACCTCTCTAGACGCCAAACGGGGCATCATGATCAAAATGGTTCCAAACAACTATCAATGACGCGATCTTTCAATTATACCTCACTGTTGATCCATAGGGGTAATGAAATTTTGATCTCTCAGTCATCTGCGCGTTTCAAACAGACTGATCTTGTCAACAGTTACAAAACTATAAGCAACATGAAACAATTGAAGCCGACACATACACTACACAGACTCACATGGCCAAGTACCTTCTCCTCTTTCCTACGTTTTACATCCAGTGCTTCTGGCTCCGGTGACCTGGGACGGTACTTTTGTTCGCGCTCATGCGGGGATACTGAACGGCGCTATAGAAAAAAAATCGACATTGTATTTTTTTATATTTACCCAAATGTTAAGAAAACAATTTTATAACGATTTCGAAACGTCGGTATATAAATAATAAAATAATCCGTTATCGTCAAATAGAAATTTTCATCAAGATAAAAAGAATTCACTCAAGACAAACAAATGCACATAAATTTGTACCAACCAAACCAACCGTCCCTTTATTGCGATTGAGGGACAGTGAAAACTAAGTCATAAAGCCCCATTGAGACCCGAAAAAAAAAAAAGAAAATGTTTTTATCTATGAAAGTATAACAAATGTCTTGCCTGTTGCATAACTCTAGATCCGAGCCTATCGTCATCCCGGGGCTGCTGTCCCGGCAGTAGGGGAGGAGGCGCCGGCCCTCCCGGCAGTACTGGAGGCTTTATGTCTGCTGGAGGAGGGAGTTCCACCTACATTCAGATTAGTTTTGTTAACACAGATCATTTATTGAATGGTTTCATTAATTTTCTTATGCGGCTCAGTATGGGACAGTAGAAATATCGCCTACTAGTTTCTGCTTGTGACACCTGCGATGGTTAGACCGATTTGAATCATGCTATTTAAACCCCAGATAAAAAGAGGTGTTATAATTTTAGTGCGGGTTTTTTGTTCGAAAGATGAAGTAATTAAGTTGGTTCTCAGCTAAAAAATGCGTCGCAGGTTATGTCTTTATGCATCAACGCAAGTATGGTTTGAAAACAAAAATAGTACAAAGTCAATTGGGTCACACGCCAGTGAAAAATTGCACTTCCATTGCCTGAAGAAGTTTATAGTATTTTTTACCTTATGAGCGGGAGGGGGCAGATGAGGCGGAGGCGGAGGGCCAGCCCCCGGACCAAACAGCAGCCCTCCCGCCCCCAACAGTCCCCCCGCAGCCCCCACTCCGTGCGACAGCCCTGCACTCGCGTGAATCTGTTGCTATAAAGAAATTTAAACTATTAACCTGTAATTAGGTAAGTTAGTAGGCAACCGCAAGGATGTAATATGTTATTCTGAATTGTGGTTTGAGGTTTTAGTATTGTTAGATGTGTAAAGTGGTTTTAATGTTTTGATAGTTTAATTATTATTTTGATAATAATTAGGCAATGGTGGGTAGTTACACCGGTCATGTTTCGGTTTAATGTAACATACCTCATTTTTTTCAATAATAAAAATTAAAATTCACCCTGACAGCTAGGTAAAAATTTTAATGTAGGTCGGATCTGAATACCATTTAGTCTTTTGATGGGGGAATCTATTAGATTAAGTAAAATAACCACAAAATGATTAACTTTTTAGACACAGTCATGCTATAACCCAATTAATGTATTACCTCGTAACTTGATGATGTGACAAACAAAATCATATAGATTAATGACTGAGACAGTGTTTTGTAGATAGAAAATCTCAGTAATATTGTGATAGGTTTACTTAAAAAAATTAAAGATTTTATTTTTCTTTTTAGAAACGGACACACATGTTATGTTGTTAATTACTTTTCAAAATCAACACAAAGGTGCGTATTGAAAGTCCCACTATATCAAAGTGCAGATGAGGCTTGTTCCTATATCCACTCTCGAACTTATTACATACATATTTCCATATGATCTCTTTAGTCTCCAAAGTAAATGGTAGGTGAATACCCATTTTAATCAAGACATAGGCAGAAACTATTAAGATATGTCACCTACCATCTAGTTAGGCGTTTCCCATTTGATTCCTCAAAAAAAGGAAGCATATGAGTCTACTTATTTGAATATTTTCTCTATTGGATTATAGCTGGGCATATGGGAACAAGCCGGAGATGAGAGAAGCGGCGTCGAATAAAACAGTTAGATAAATTGAATTGCGATAAGACGTGAGTAAACAAAGATTGTGGATTGATCGTCTAGTACTATCTACACTTTTCACCCTAATATGTGTTAGTGCAAGTTTTATATTCGGTTACTGTTTTAAAATATTAAAGACGTCAATACTTGAAATAAAATTATTATTATTATATTATTTAAATGTGTGATATTCGCGTAAATCTAAGACAATACTACGTCAACACTTTCGAAATTAACTAGCATGTAGTGTCCATAAGCAAAGTCACACGTATCACATAAAATCAAGTGTGTAATAAATTACATTCAATAACGTGTCTTTAATTAACATTGTGTTTAAGTATATGACGAAACATTATTAATTAAAACTTTATTAATCTACGACATACGACATTACGAGCCAGCTGTAGGTATAAGTTTACGTAATAAGAGGAAAATAACGTAGCTTTGAACACGATTTAACGATTAAAAACTATGAACATTAATGATAAACAATATTAGACTGTCAGCGACTTCGTCCGCGTATACTGGAGGCATGTCAATAAACACATTACCGAAATAAAAGTTTGCTTTTTTTGTGTTGATCGGAATGCACATAAAACATTAAGCAGATTTATGATCTTCATATACCACGCATTTATAATAGGCGATAAAGGTAAGATGAACTTTCTTTTTACGTTATAAATAATGGCGAAACATTGAACGCAAATTTTTCTCAAATCCCCTTGTACATTCTGTGTTTTGCGCATCTTTGTGCTCTATCTGCTGCGTACCGGACTTGACAGCTCACAATGGCCGCCTTTGCCGAAATACAGAGACATAAATATTTATTTCATAGGTAGGTAAGTAATAGTGATGAGTAGGACGATGAGTTTGTATGAGGAACTCATTTTGGAAAATGAGGTAGGACAATGTACCACCTCAATTAAGGTGGTCCTCAAAAGAAGCAGTATACAGAAAATGAGGCCATATCGTATTTAAGAGGGATGTGTTAGATGAAGTAGGTATTTGGCAAATGAAGTAACTTACTAATACTTGAGTTTGAAGTGTCTTTGTACTTGGCAAACATAAAAGTGAGTAAATTAGAAAAGATTGATATTTTAATTACTAAAATAATTATCAAAGTACAGTGTAATTTTTTACATGTTGTAATTTAAAAATAAAAACATATTTGCCTTTTTTCCATTTAGTCGGTTTCTTCTCTCTGATATTAGTTGACTAGACCCTGTTCGCACTTCACTTATTAATTTACTCTTTCATGCAAGCCACTTTTTTTGAGGGAGTGAGCGAGTGAGCGACATTTTCACACTGCACGCACACAAGCTCAACACCTGAACGAGTTTGTAGTGGTACAAAATAAGTATTTGAGGTGATGGGACAATTTATTCCTTTGTATGGGACATTTGAAGTGCCTCTTGTATGAGGTACACAACACTAGTAAGTAAGTACATGATTATAGGCAGTGCCATGTACATACATATATATCGATGGTTATAGGATACTATAAAAATGAAAATTAATGAAAATGAATTATAAATCTAAGCATAAGGGCATCGTGCAGAGAATTATTATATGCCCAATCTATTAATATCTAAGTAGTACAAGTGCAAAACCAGAACAGTTACATCAAAATCAAATCCATGTGTTAATTTAGAGCTTTTTGAAAAAAAAAATTAAATATGTAGTACAAACAAACATAGAAATTAAAACTACACTATTGTTGTCCATTTTCAACAGATTATCTGTGGTTTTCCCCACAAAGCCTTGGGCACATTAGGGCAGGCCGCAGCACACTGCTTCGCATAATAAAAAATACTCCGTAACCACCCGGTGCGTTTTGCTTGTGTGATAGTTTATATAAAACGTACTATTGTATATGTGTATAAATTTTTGTTATGCGAAGTGTATTTTGTGGTGTGATGCGGCCGACCCACTCTTATCTGCGCATACCTTTACAGGTATGCGTCAACTGACTAAGCCTCATCCTAGACAATTTGTCGGTTACTACACGCATGCTACTTTAATTTCAAAAACCATAGTATTCATCAAGACGGGTTAGTGCCATAAGCACGACTGACTGAATATCAAAATCGTGATTTTGTAGTCTTTCCCCCGTATTCATAAACGTCTTATACGCTCATTATAGCTAAAATAGGTTCATAATTCGGTTTTCTTTGTCTGTCACCTTGAAATTTAGACTAGTAAGAAAGAGACAAAGTCCATTTTAACTAAAGAGTCTTATATTTTTTTATAAATAAGACCGTTTATCTTTACACTGTAATGTATTATGGAGTCAACGCATAAAAAATCGCGGCTCGGCGACTCTTTTATGCAACTTAAAGCATTGATTGATTTTTACTGCGCTAAGAGATATATGCGGTTTTCAAGATTAATTCGATATCGTTTCACGAATAGTTTATACTAAATAAATAAAGTAGATCTTTCAACACCCGTGAAGTAAACCCAGCTTGCTTGTAAACAAATATTTGGTTGATATTATGGCACGTAGAACTCCGTATTCAATTTCCTGTAGGGATACCACAGATAAACAACAGACGCATGAGAACACAGATGAGAATGCAAAGCCAACACAATTTTGATAGTGATTTTCCAAATAGAACCAATGGTGGCAACATAAATGAATGCAAAATGTTAATCACAACATATATTCTATGTACCAAGCACAGTATTTAACTTACAAGCAGTTGCTGGAGGCCCTGTTGTTGCTGTTGCTGCGGACAACATAATATTTCATTGCTGTTTATTAATTGCACCCGCTGTATTGCATTGTATTTATAATCAAAGTGAAAGTCAACCGAGTCAAAGTAAAGTAATGTAATGGATATATTATTAAGTAAGGCAAACTGCAGACGAAAGCATTGGAACGCTTTCTTCTGCAGTTTTTTCATGCTATTCTGGGTAACATTATCACAGCATATTTTTTAAGGAAGACCTATCTACCCTACAGTATTGGTAATTATATACTGGGTTACATTAAAGTGAGCGTGTGCGTGCTACACCATTTTTTGGTGAAAAATAAAGAAATGTCTGAATAAGAGCATCATGGTGAATCTTTACGTAGTAAAAAGTAGAGTTGCTGTTCACATCTGTCGGCCTCCGACATAGAGATGTAGGCAAAGACATAGTCTAAAAGATCTAAGCATGCATGCTTAGATTTTTAGACAATGCAACTGATTTTAATGCTGTTTACATTAGATGATTTTAGGACGCACTATATTATGTTGAAGTGCATCTTATAGCGCACGTGCGAAGCTGGGATGGGACACTAGTGTTTGTACATAAATATAACCAATAGTCTTGGTTGTAATAATTATAAAACTGCATGTAAGTTATTGTTCATTAAATGGTCATTATTTAAACAGTTGCGTATGCATAACTTCTGTATTCTTGGCAAGAACTTATATCTATAGAAAAATTAGATTTCGCTTCATCGTAATAAATAAATAAAATAAGCAAAGAAATGATGGTCTAGTACAATGAAAACCTACTATAATGTAAGCCTTTAAGAATTTTGTAAGCTGTTTTTTGATTAATCAAAATGTTGCTTATGATATTCGTGTATGATTCAAATTACGACTTACCCCAATAATAGCGTTTAGTTCTGACATAGTAACTTGCTTGGCCCTTTCAACAGCCGAGGCTACTTGTTGTTGATGTTCCTGCGCTAAGAATGGCAGTAGTTGTCCTATAATAGCACTTAGTCTTTTTGCTATTTCAGTCTGAAATAAGAAAAGATAAAAGAATACTTACTTATTTTTGTATCGACTTTTGCAAGCAGCGACTGCGCATCGCGGTATTGGACTCGACTTTATAATTTTGTGCTTTCTCTTCTCTCCACAATTTTATAAGTCAACACTGTGTCACTGACATGCCTAGTGTGTCATCATATATCCTTATCACTATGCCGTAAACACGCCAGGCGTGTTCCAGGTTTTTCATAAGTGTGTAGAAACATTAGCTATGATTTTAATGCATAAATTTTACATATAACCAGCATTAATTCCGGAAATTTAATATTTTAAATCTATACATATTCCAGAGTGGTCTAATGTATGCTGGTGGGTAGTACAATATAATTGTAACATTGAAGGAATAAATAATAAAAGTTAAGTACCTGTTTATGCATCTCGACATTGAGTCCATAAGACATTTCATAATACTGTAAAAATACAAATGATCGTTAATAAAATGTAATTATAATAAAAATATGTAAATTAGGAGTTTCAAAAGTTAAACAAAAGTTCATAATTAAATAATTAAGCATGCTAATATTCGGTGGTTTTAGTAAATAATAATTTGGGAAATATACCTAGCAACTAATATTTCAGTTTCAGTATTTCAGTTATGTAATTACCAATTATTCATTCACCCATTTACATATTCATGAAATCTCGCGAAGTATAATAAGACCATAGATTTTTAACCTTATCATGCCCAGCATAATTATTTTATATCGTATCGGCCGCGTCTTTGAAAAGTAGGATCGCAGTTTCAATCCCCGGTCGTGCTAACACACGCGTAAATTGTTTCATCGCCGCTGCTCAATATCAGCGGCATTTTTCATTCACCAATCTGCACTGTGTGTGGATTATGACCTATCTCAACTTGAAGATATTTGAGAGAAGACCCGTCCCCAACAGTGGGATACAATATATAATAAGGGTTGAAGTGTAATGATTTAAACCTTTAACCCTAAGGAAAAAAATTGCTCATGTAACCTTCTGTGGTACTTAATATTTTCAGAAGTTTCAATATTGAATATCTTGCTGATAGTCTCAAGTGCCTAGAAGTTGTATCATCCACTTTTAGAACCTATTTACTAGGTTTATGAAAAGTAAATTGCAGGAATGTAACACAAGAAAGGATATAACAAAATCAGTACCAAGGCACCACTGAGACAAATATTATGGGAATCTCTCTTTTTTTGTGGATAGTGCCAAAATATATCTTATCGCCATACAAAATGTTAGGTGGCGTGTATATTCTCTGATACACATTCCTCTAAAGGCGAATACTCCAGGTGTACAACCAGATAGACAAGATATATGCTGGGTTGTGAGAGGTTGCACTAAGGCATATCCTAGTAATATTATAAGCGCGAAAGTGTGTGTGTGTAAATGTTTGTTACTACGTATCTTCATAACCTCTCAACCGAGTTTAATGAAATTTGAGATAGGCTAGACTCTAGAATCGGACGTAGATTAATAATATTTTCAAAAATAATTCCAGGAGGGTTAAATAGAGGGATGAAGTTAGTATGGAACTTTTTATTCATTGGTTCTATTCACTTAAAATACAGTACACATAACCATAAGACAATTAATGAAACATGTTTTTTCTTTTTTTCAAAACTACCGCTGAGGGTGTGTAAAATGAGTTTTGTTTGTAAAAAAAGGAATAGTTTGCTAAAACTCATGTAGTTGACTGAAGAGGGAAGAGCCAAATATGGAAAAGTAATCTTATATGTAATTAAATTACACTGTATGTTATTATAATGATAAGGTAAGAACTGTCCAAATAATAACTAAGCACAGGCTGTAGAATACTTCATTAAACATCAAATATTGGTTTAATACTATCTTAGTCAACACAACTAAAAAGTATGTTAATAAGTTTCTGTTACTTGTAATCTCAGCGCATTTCTTAAGGGAGGTGTTATACGCAACTTCTATTACTAAATCGTTTCTGCCAGTTTTTGGAAGTGATGTAACTACGTACCGCACACATGTAAAAGTTGAAGCATCTTTACAGATGCACACGTAAATAAAAACTAAACACAAACAAAACATGAACAGTTTAAGCATACAAACTGTTCATGAACCTCAGCAGAGGGGAACATGTGCAATACCACTTCCATATACAATTTTCTATGCTTATAACATTTGAAATTCAAATACAACATAACATAATAATCGTGCCTGTATTATCTGAGAGTTAAGGCACAGACTACCATCCAACTCTGCTGGCTATGTCTAGATCACATAAGGGGAAAACTTTTTGCTGAACATCAAGTTTTCAATTTTGTGATGGTACTATATGCGTATCAAATAAGAATAGGATTGGAAATCTCCCATCTCGGATCAGATTGTGCAACAATTTCAATTTTTTAGTATGGTGAGCAAAAACAGTTGAGCAAAACATAATCACCATCTAGATAAATTACAAAGAAAGTTAAAAAAATATGTGTGTCATATTGTGCTTTATGCAGCATATTGAGGCATGAACTTATTTTATTAATTTTGAATGAAAAAACCTATACTATTCTACATTGTATATATCACATTTCCAAGCATTTTAAATAAATTATTATATGTGGCTTGCTATATTTGTCCTGACGCTACATTTGCTTGGTTTTTGATATGAAGTTAGCTACATGTTCATTCCTATTCTTATTTGAATAGTACTCTCATTAACTTAAGCTTCAGGATTCTAAATTAGCAATTGTTGAATTTAAAATTGTTTACCATCACATAATGTCTTTGCATTTCTGTCTTCTCACTGGCCAGTTTTTCACATTCTAATTTCAAACTGAAAAAGTACAGAATTAAATGAGTTCAAGAAGGCAAGTATGTAGGTATATAGCAGGCAATATTTTTTACACTTACCTATGATACTGTGCTTGCAAAAAGTTAAATTCTTCTTTGATGCGTTCTAGAGTGTCTCCTATAGTAAATTTAATAGGCCCTGCAGGAGGTTGTGGACCCTAAACACAAACAGCAATGTTAAAAGGATTTCATGAAAATTTTGTACACATAAGTACATAAACAGCTACTGTAGTAATTAGTAGACTGTATTCCTGTTTTAAGCTGTAAATAGTTGAACAAATAACACTAACCCGTACTGCGGCCGCCGGGTGCCGCGTAGCTGTAGGATACATCGTGACCACTGTTTGTTGCGATATATCCAATTCACACAATCAAATAGAGTTCTCTTTTGATCCGTTTGCTAATACTATGGACACCATTTCATTTAAAACCATCCACCGCTGCTATAATACACCAAACACCAGAGAGATTAACTTACGCGCTAACGACAATGATAAGCACAAACTTTGCTTAGAAACTTTTGAAATATCGGTCATTATACTAACATCCGCCACTTAAAACTTTTGCCAACAATTACGACGTAAATAATGCAGTAAGCTGAAGTGATAGTCAAGTAATATAACAAGAAATTAACCGATTTTCGTAATTTTACCATAAATCCACGCCATAAATTGCTCTCTTTACTGTCTATCAATGTCAACCAAATGTCATGTCATCATCATTCGTCATACCAATATGTCATTCATGATTAATCGTTGTCAGTGTCACATGTACATCTATCCTTTATGGTTATAAAGCCGCCCATTAAGTAAATATATTTTTCTAATAAAAAAAAATTCAGGAATTATTCCAGCAGAAGTCATAATTCAAATCTGATTTTAAGAAAGACAAATGTAGTTATTTAAGTGATAAAATTGTAAATTGGTACTTCGATACATTACCTTTAGACATTGAAATTACATTTATGGTGTAAAATCACATACCTTCCTTGTTCATTAACTTTTTTAATTTGTGATCCTAAATTACAGGCTCTAATAGGGTTCAAAAATTATGGAATAGAACTGTGCTTATAATTTTGCATAATTTTGTTCAAATAACATTTCATTTACATAATAAATACTTTGTTGGAAAACTGGTTAATTGCACACATATTTTCTAAAGATATTTTGTAAATTCTAGTACGATTTTAACAGGTGAACTCACCTTGTATCAGGTCTTAAGAATTTATATCTTGTACCAATAATTGGAGAAAAATTTAAGTTACTTTTTGACTTTCTTTGTAATTTATCTAGATGGTGATTATGTTTTGCTCGACTGTTTTTGCTCACCATACTAAAAAATTGAAATTGTTGCACAATCTGATCCGAGATGGGAGATTTCCAATCCTATTCTTATTTGATACGCATATAGTACCATCACAAAGTTGAAAACTTGATATTCAGCAAAAAGTTCACCCTTTATGTGATCTAGACATAGCCAGCAGAGTTGGATGGTAGTCTGTGCCTTAACTCTCAGATAATACAGGCACGGTTATTAAGTTATGTTGTATTTGAATTTCAAATGTTATAAGCATAGAAAATTGTAACGGAAGTGGTATTGCACATGTTCCCCTCTGCTGAGGTACATGAACAGTTTACACCAAAATTACCATGAACCAAAATTAATGATTTCATAACCCCGACCTTTAAATTTTTTTTAACTTTGAACCTCCAGAGTAATTTACCTTACAAACAAAAAAGTAAACGCTAAACATCTACGATGTCACAGAGGCACACACAGACACGTTAAAATTATAACATTTCATTGTCAACATGTCATTCCTTGAGGGTAAAAAAATATCCTTTATAATGAATCAAACAGAAAAGTATTACCGTTTTTTTTTATTTGTTATTTATTAGAATTACAAATAGGTATAAATAAAGTCCTATCGACTTACAAAAATATTCATGCAAAAATTTTTATGGGTAACCTGTGTATATTCAGCTTTATTTAGTCTACTACAGACAAATAAAGTATAGACTTTTGTAACTGGTTTGTCTATGGATTTTTTTTATGAAAGCTGAAATGGCAGTTTGATGGCAGGTCGTCGGCACGGGTCGTAATCTGCCTGAAAAAAAAACTAGACACACCGAACGTCATAGCAAAACGATGTATGACATTTGACTTCCCCGCACACCTCATTCCTTTGCCCTTCGATACCCAGGATTTTATGTCATTGTCAAATGTCAAATCAAGTCCGTTGAATTGAAGTCATTCAAAATTCAAAATAAACAACATTGCGATTTATGTGTTGAGCGAAGTAGTTGCGTCGATTAGTTTCCGCCTATTACTGTTCCATATTTATTGCAATAACCTTGTTTTATCGAGATGTATTACAAGTGTTGTGTACCAGGTTGTGTAAGTTCGCGACAGGACGCTATTTTACACAAGTTTCCCCAGTGCGAGAAAAGACTTAAAAAGTGGCTCAAGTTTATAAACTTATAATTTGCAAAAGAAAAGCTCGAATGAGCTGAATCATCTACAAGTATGTCACAAACATTTTGAAGCACGATTCGTGACTCATAAATCACGTCTTTTAAGCATTGCGTATCCTACTTTGTTCCTGGAATCGGAATTACTCAGCGGAGTTCCAACAAACCGTTTGGAAACCACTGGTAAGTTATTATGACTTTAAAATAATTGTTTTATATTATTAGTCATTCCTGGCATATAAAATTTTAGCGTTTTTGCAGGGGAATGACGCCAGAAATAACTTAATTTGTAAAAGATTTCTTATGGGACTATTTTAATACATGTAGGTACTGTCTATACATTATTGACGGGCCGGTGGCGTGATCGGTAAGATACTGGCTTTTCACGCCGCAGGTCGTGGGTTCGATTCCCACTCGAGACAAACATTAGTGATGAACATTTGTGTTTGTGTCGAGTCTAGGTGTAAATATCTATTATAAGTATATATTTACAAAAGAAAAGTATTATATGTATAGTATATACCAGTTATCTGGTTTCCATAACACAAGCTCTGCTTAGCTTGGAACCAGATGACTGTGTGTTAATGTCCCAAAATATTTATTTATTTATTCACCCAGATCGCACTTTAAATTTGAGCACCCCTGACAACAAACACATATGATTTAATTTCAAAACATTCTTTGTTTTCTAGATACTGTGAACCCTGTTTTTGATCACCGATATGCAAAGAAAATGCTGAATGAACACAATTATTGTTCACAAAGTGAAGTACAGCCAGCTCATGAATCACACTCTCAAATATTTGTAGAGCATGCAGGTAATATTAATAAACTATAAAAAAGTGTTTAAATGTCATCCAGAATAATAATTATAATATTATTTTGTATAGCTACTGATTGGCACAATCTTATTTTCTAGATGCGTTACCATCTACATCTGCAGCTGGAGCTTTTAAAATGAGCAATAGAAGCCACCAAGAACTACTGGTCTCAGGTATTAATTTTTTTTTAAATAAAAATTTCAAATCTTTCACACAGAAATAGAGAGTTCTATTAATGATACTCATTTAAATTATACGTGTATCAGTGAATGAACTATCCCTTAAACATTGTCAAATGTTTTCAATTTCACCTTGTAGTGAGTATGAAGCACTTATTGGTGTGCCCTTTAGTGCCTTTATTATTCAAATTTATTATCTACCATTTATATTTTTTAGATGTGTTACCATCTACATGTGCGGCTGGGGCTTCTGAAATGGGCCATTTAGGACAACAAGAACTACTGGTTACAGGTACTAAATTGTTATGAAATCTTTATTAATCTTTCATGCTAAAACAGAGTTCTGTTAATGATACTTATTCATATGTGTATATTAGTAAATTAACTATCGCTTAATAACCAATATACGCTTGACTTTCCGTCCGCGCGTATGTCGGTTATCGCGTCAAATCTCTTTTACGCAGTCGGATAAAACTATCCTATGTCCTTCCCTTCTCAAACTACTCCATATACCAAATTTCATTAAAATCAGTGCAGACATGAAAGCATAACAAACAAGAGTTACTGTCATAATTATAATAATAAGTAAAAGTAAGGAGTAGCTACGGAGGCTAAATTCTCCATTCCAAATTAATAACTAGCAGCATAATATTACTTCATAATTTCTAATTTATACTAGAATTTGTAGTTTCTGACATAAAAGTAACTGATTTACCATACCTCTCAATAATATTTTATTAGTTTAGTTGTCTTCTATTAAGGTTTTCATAAAATATTATTTAATTTCAGATTCAACTCTGAAGCAAAATAAAGTTAGAAACAAAATTAAATCTGTTTCTAAACTTGAAGCATTAACACCAAGATGTAGACAATTATACAATCAATACCGAAAGTCCCGAAAACTGCTAAGCTTCACACGTAGAGCCAAAAAAGCTTTACAATTTAGCAAAGTTAACTACTTTGAAGAAATAGCTTCAGGGCTGAAACCCCTGGCCAAAAACCTGTTATGGATGCAAATCAAACTGTGCACTAAAAAGGAAAAAGCCAGAAGATTTACTCTTGATGAGAAATTGATTTCTCTTTCAATTTTAAAACAAGGACCCAAATCATATAGATTCTTACAAAAGATTTTTATTCTTCCGTCAGTAACGACGTTGAAAAAAATGATATCTACTCTAAAAATTGATTCTGGCATCAATCCTCAAATTTTCGAATCTGTCAAGGAAGAGGTATATACTTGGAATCAATTATTTGCTTTTGTCATATTTAGTTACACTAAAACTAATAACATGCAATGATTGTTTTAGGTAAACACCTGGAAAAAAGAAAAAAAGTATTGCACAATTGTTTTTGATGAGATGTCTCTTGAAACAGGTTTGACATATACTTACAAAAATGAGATATGTGGATTTGTGGAACTTCAAGAAAAAACGAGGCAGTTTGCTGATCACGCTTTAGTTTTCATGATTAAAGGGGTAATACATAAGTGGCAACAACCAATTGCTTTTTATTTCTGTGAAGGTGCAACTGCAGCAATAAAGTTAAAACAAATTCTAATTGAGATAATAACTGCAGTTGGTGAAACTGGGCTCATACCACTAGCTCTAGTATCAGATCAGGGAGCTGCATTTCAATCTGCTCTTAAAAAATTGCAAGAAGAGACGCGGAGGTCACAAATACTTGATAATCAAACCACAGGTAACTTTCATTCTGTGTAAATAATTAAAGTTGATCTTTTCAGATACATCCCTATTTATATCTATATATATTTTTTTACAGATGATACCTTACATATTGCTGGATTTAATTTAAGTATCATATATGATCCATGTCATTTAATTAAAGGGCTAAGGAATAATTTTCTAACAAAAAATATTTCCTTTAACCAAAAAATTGCAACATGGTCAGACATAGTAGATGTTTATCAAACAGACTGTCAACATAGTGAAACACGGTTGCTGCACAAACTGAATGATGAACATGTTATTCCTGAAAAGATAAAAAAAATGAAGGTATGGTTTTTAAACTAATGCTCAACTTATTAATTAATAATTTTTACTATTTTATTTTATTTATTTATTTATTATTAAAACAGATATACAAAAACAGGTGTTTACTAGTTTATTTTACTAGACTACAATATTGGTATATAATTACAGGTGAAGAACTGTGTTCGTGTTTTTAGTAAGACTGTGGCTGGGGCATTAAATTTCACTTCAGCGTTTTGTAAGTATTTTTATATTGTACTTCATGTGAAAAATATTAAAATACTGCATCTAGATATTTTAATTTCAATAAATACTAAAATATAAACAATTAATACAAATACATAAACATTTTTGCAACGTATTAAGTTCTACATAATATTTTGAAACGTGAAATAATATAATTTGTCATAATTTTTTTACAGCTCATTATTCAGATGGAAGACCAATAAGCACCACATTGAAAACTACTGCAGAAGTGGTGTCATTCTTTGATGATCTTTTCGACAGTGTCGGAACTGCGGTGTTCAACAGACAGAGGAGAGGCAAAGAACTTCGTTCCGCTGTTACGGGAAACAGTAAACATCACGCTTTCTGGCAGGAAGCTATTGCAAAATTAAATCAATTAAAATTTGTTGATCGGAATGGTCGTGAAATAACTGTGCCCAGTGTAAGAAACTGGATAAGTACCTTGCAAAGTATGCAGAGGCTGTGGCAATTGTTGAGCAAAAATAATATTAAAATAATGCGACCAAGATATCTAAACTCGGATGCAATAGAAAATTTTTTTGGTCAAGTGCGGTCTTATAATTTTAGAAACAATAACCCAACTTGCCACAACTTCGTATCAACATTCAAGTCATTATTGATCACAGGATTCATAAAGTTTCACCACGAATCATTCAACTGTGAGAATGATGACAGCAACCAATTGCTGAAAATGAAGTCATTATTTAACGAACTAAGGGAGAGTAAGAAAGAAAACGTGTGTGGTGAAAGATCTGAATCCTGTGTGGAAACTTATCCAGCTTTACAAGAAGCAAGGCGTGAACGTTTGACAATTCAGTCTCGTGCTTATACTGCAGGATGGGTCATTAGAAAAATTCTTTTAAAAGTGAATTGTTTACACTGTAAAAAAACCTCACTGTAGAAAAAAGCAGTGAGGTCCACGCTTGGATAGCCCATAGGGAATACAAAAAAATGGCACAAAGGAAATTGACCTATCCTGCAGAGTCTATTGTGAGATACTTTGGCATGATATTTGATGCAACAAACCAATACTTGGAATCAAAAGCTCATATAAAAAATATAGCAGAAAATATAAGTAAAGAAATATTAATTAAAAATAAGTTTGAGCACATATCATGCCCAAGACATAAAGACCAAGTTGTTCACGCATTGCTCGCAATTGTTATCAAATTGTGTATTCATAACTGGTGCACTGTTATCAATAGAATATTAAAAGGTACTGATATTATGAGATTAGAGCAAAAAAGTTCTCTGCCAGAAATGCAAGCGAAAGCATTGGAGAAATATAAGAAAAAATTAAAGCGGAAAAATAAATAATTGAAAATAAACATTTTTGTTTAATTTTAAGTAATATGAGTACTTAATTTTTTTTTTAATTAAATTGAATACTAACGACCCAATGAATGAGATGGCAGAATACTGATGTAGCATTAGCCTACGTAGAAACAAAAAACATACAAAAGAAACGTCAAGTATCATTTTGCTATAGCCAATCAGAAGCCATAGCCTGTGTCTAGTGAAGGCTAAAGGTGAGATGTCCGTCTGATACGTAGTATCTCTATCTAGTCTGTGGTCGTCGGTCTGCCGCAGCTGTGTGGTGAGCGAGTTTTCTTGCAGTGTCGAAGTGTTTTGAAAGAAATTGACTGGTTGCTTTGTTCAAACGTGATTCAATGCATTTTTAAATGATTGTATCCAGAAGAAAGTGCTGTTCATAAAGTGAAAATCAGTTTTGTGAAGTTTGCGTAGCAAGGAGAACCATCATGGATTTCAAAACAGTCGTTTTCAACGCTGCACGAGATGGGAATCTTACACGACTGAAAGTAAGTATTTAGCATAATTGCATTATTTTCTCCATTTCTCCTCAGATAGTTTGTATAATGCTAAATAATTTACAACTGGCCGTATTAATGTCACTGCAGGTTTAATAATAATAATCTGAAAAATACAGTTATGCTTAAAAATTCACGAATTAATTATTTAGTTGTATTAAGTTCTGAGTGTTTATTGATGATTTTAAATCATTATCAATAGTTTGTTATAATTCAAATCGTAAATAGATATCAGCAATTTACAGTAGGCACCCACTATTGTATCTACTTGCGTACACTACCATATCTTCGAAGATTTCGAACTACGCAATACGTAACAGTACCTAATTAATATTTGTATATTGAGAAATAAGCTAAATGAATAATTATTTAGGTGCTGGGACCTTATAGCCTAAATAAAGATGTATGTTGTTTAGAAAATGAACCAAACTCTTTAAAATAAAAGTGATTAAGCACCATATCTATTGAAAAACTGTAAATAATTGTTAATTTTTATTAATATTGCATTAATTTAATCTTCTAGGGGATAGAACAAACATTAAATAATAATATGAGCAGGTATAGTAAGCCATATAAGTTACTAGCTTTCCGCCACGGCTACTCCCGCGTGAACTATATATCATGCCCAGCAGTGAGATAAAAAGTAGTGTATAGCCTCTCTCAACAAATCGACTATCTAAAACTGCTAGAATTTTTCAAATCAGACCAGTAGTTTCTGAGATTAGCTCGTTCAAACAAAGAAACTTCAGCCTGGTGTAGTCGGTCTAATTTAAATTTTATTAAAAGAAAAATAAATTAATTTGCTACCTATACTTTTGCAAGGTTAGTTGGATTGCATCTAAATTGCTAACATAGTTACATAACAGTCTAGACTTGTTGTTTTATTTACCTAAAAATATTGTTTTTACTTAGAAACTTTTAATACAATATTTTTCATTAGGGAAATTATGAATAAGTAAATAATCTAATAAAACAAAAGCCCCCCTGGCCAGTGCTATATATATCAGAATGAAACCCTTTCAAACAAAAATAGTAAATTATGAATGAATACTGAAAAAAGTTTAATCTCCACTTTGGCAACATTTTCTTGTTATTATGTGGCAATGATGCTTTGATTACAAATTTTTCTACAAACAATTATAGATACTCTTCACATTATTTCTAGTTGGTTAATATTTATCAAAACTTTTAAATACAATAATCTAGTATTGTCTTAGATTTACGCGAATATCACACATTGAAATAAAACTACTTTTTAACGGATTTTATCGCGGTTTATTTTAGATTTTAGATCCTGACGTTTCAAAGTCTTTTCAGACTTCATGTTCACGGGTGGACTGAGATATTTGACGTCCAAAAATATTAATCACAATTATTACTGACTACCTTCAAACATTAATATTTAAGTTGCGTTCCTGTCTGAAAGTCTGAAAAGACTTTGAAACGTCGGGATCTAAAATCTAAAATAAACCGCGATAAAATCCGTTAAAAAGTAGTTTTATTTCAATGTACAATAATCTAAATAAAATAAAAATGATTCACTAAATGTGTTCTTAAGCACAAAACTCGTGGATGGCTAAACAAATTTCACTAATTCTTTTTTTTAGAATTATCCTTGAAGTATGAGGATGGTACCTAAAAATTGTCTGAAAAGTCTTATAACAACACTTTTCTATGCTCCGATACAAATCTATTTTCCATCAGAATCTGTAACCAAGGAGGTATATACAAAAAATATGTAATTATTAATTTATTATATACATATTTGAGTTAATTTCTAAAAAGCCTCTTGTGTTTTTGCTGCAGATTATAATGTAGGTAGTGTCTAAAGTTTTTACTGTTAATAGTTTAATTATTTAAATTATAAACATTATAATTAGGAAAATATAGTTTTGGTTTCTTTGTTACACTTTTTATTTTCAGTAGTAGTTATACTACTGTAGTGTGTAGTAATTAATGGCTGTTTTGTGATACTAAGGCATCCACACCAAATGAATCCCGTGCAGGCTGTGAGCAATAATATACTGACTGTGGATGATGTACTACATAATGTCATACAGTCAGTTTCAATGATGAGAGAAGAAAGAATAATCTTCTAAATATATAAGAGAAGAAACTGACTGACTGACTAACATATCAACGCAGAACCCAAACCGCTGGGTCTGGAGACTCCAAATTTGGCACATAGGTTCCTTATGGGGTCTAGGGGTGCACTAAGAAAGGATTTTTCAAAACTCACCCTTTACGGGGGTGAAACTGGGTTCCAAAGTTTGTATGGAGAAACAAGATTAGTGAGATCAATTTCGCGGGTGAAGCCACGGGCGGAAGCTAGTAAATAAATAAAAATAATATAATCTACCAAGAATAACCGGTGACGCTAATGAAATTAAAAAACATCCCAATTTTAACAGAGAAAATGGGAATATACCACCAGCTTGGGACCCAGTCTTTAATTGACTTGTACCAAATCCAAGCAAAATCAACTCATAATTCAAGACAATCCTTTGGTCTGAACTATGCCTAATGTACCACAGAGCAGCCTTAATTGCTAAGACCAATTAGATAGGAGGTGATGGTGGATTTGTTGCTGCCTGAAGTCTAAATAGGTTTCAATATATTTCTCCTAACAGTTGATGAATAATAATTTGTCATGTGTCAAAAAAACTTCAAAGACTCTTAGACTACTATGAGAAATCATTCTATCTATTATAGTATGTGGCATCCACCAACCTTCACTTAGCCAATATATAATTAAACTTTCAACACTTAATTAAGGTAGTTGTGAGGAGATCCATGCCCAGCGGTGAGATACTAATGCAATGACTAGGTTCCGAGTAGAGGTGAATAAGCCTGGACACGAATTTGTAAAAATCTTTAGTGCAAGAATAATTGGGCGAGTTTTTCAGCGAATAGTCCAGGGAGTAACTAATTGTTGCAGAACAAGTTGTTACTGTAATATTACACATGTTATTTTTGAGAAAGAGAGAAAGGTGAATTTAATCATATCTGTCACACACATTTTGATACGTACTTGTTGTATTTTAGGGTCAAGTCATTGCTATTTATTTCTAAAAATAAGTCAAAGTATTATTCTGATATTGTATAAATAAGGCACTTATATCTAATTACTGAAATAAAATGAAGTCTACCTATTTAGACAAAATTAAGTCACATTTAAAGTCTGTAAAAATAATCTTCATGTTATCTGAGAATAAAAATGTTTGGTGTATGAGTTTGTTCACCTCTATTATGTTACTTTATATTCATATAACATTGTGATATATTCAATTTATACCTAAAAGTAAAAATTTATTGTTTCAATTTGTGTATATGAAAGGTTCTTTAAACTTTCAAGGATGAGGAAGCTAATTAGTTATTTATGAAAACAAACAGTCTTACCTAATTGCATACCTCATTAAATATATATAAATTACAATTGATACAATTCTTTTTATAACAAACTAGCATACAAGGTGTCTGCCTGCATATAAGTCATTCACTTTGACCCTTTTTAGTGTCCCACTCCTGGGCACAGGTCTACTCTCAACTGTCTTACGTGTTGAGAGAGTCTAGGCCTTAATCCACACACGATGCCTAAGTGTTGGTTGGTGAATGTCACATGTCCGCGAATGATTAGTTCTTAGACATGCTGGTTTTCTCACGCTGTATTCCTTTGCCGATATTGAGCAGCGGAGATGAAACAATTCACACAGATGTGTGGGCATTACGAGGAATCGAACCTGTGACTTTATATTTCTAAGGCCAGACCGCTGCTCTTTGTATTTCGATGTACGTCATGTGTAGCGCTAAAACATTACCTTTTTTGCAGTCTGGTAAAAAGTAGACCATGTGTGTAGTCAAAGTTCAAACCATATAGTAAATTGCTTCTAAATTGGTTCATCAGAGGTCTAACAGTAAAGCATAGACTGACGTTTTATAATAATTATTAATAGGTAGTAATTATGTATAGATCAGAAAGACTTAAACATAGGTTTCACTAATATTTACTTAAATTCTGGCTACTAGCTGTAACTTTGAGTTCTTAGTACTTTTGGATAAATTATTGTACTTAATGTTTGCACAAACTAACTATGTATTACATTTAAATTTAAGAGTTAGTTTTACTATAGAGTTATAATAATTACATATTACATTTTTGATAGCTTGTTATCTACAACTCGAAAACTCGTTAATTCGCCTATTTTTAGATTTCATTGGTGCGACTAATACCAGCCCAGGGCTAGGCATTCGTTTCTCTCGGGAAAGTAGGTCCTCACAAGTTGCTATGTTGCCACTATCTACAGTTTGTGCGTTATAAACTTGCAATAAAGCATGTTGACTCCTTACACTTCTGTCTATCCGTTGTTAATGTTCCGTAGTATCGTCAGATCACATAAAATAATTTACTTAAAATTTTACTAATATTACTGAGATAACAACACAAAAGTGCCTCGCGTCCACTTTCATTGTGCGAACTGCCAAGTTGTGGAGTTCGCTGCTGGCATCTATTTACCGATAGTTACAAGTTGTTTCACATCAGGCAAGTTGTGGTCAAGCGCAAGCCTATTATAGGAAAAAAAAATACTTGAAAGTTTATTTATTTTTAACTAAATCTCTAATAAAGTTTACCATTACCACAGAAAGGCAAACTTACTTATTTTTTCTAAATAATATAAAAGAAGGAACTGACTGACTGACACATCAACGCACAGCCCAAACGACTGGGTCTAGCTAGAGACTCTAATTTGGGGGCTGAGTCACCTTCGTCCGTGGGTGTATACACCTTTAATTGAATCCCCACATGTGGTCCCCGGGCGGTGCAAATCAGGTGACAATAAACTGGCGGTAGGCTTCGGCCGTGGTTAGTGACCACTCACTAGACAAAACCACACCGCTAAGCGGCCTTGCCGTGTTCCGGTGCGATGTCTGGTGACACCATGCAGAGAGGATGGGTCGGAATTGTTCCTCCTTTAAATTTTCTAACCACATAGAGGCTCTTTCCACTGCCATCTTCTCAACGATAATCATTCGTAATCACGAGTGAATCGGTATACTGGGCTGTCGCGTTCCATCGTAGATTACATCATTGCTTAACATCAGGCAAGTTGTAGTGAAGCACCAGCCTATCGAAGAATAAAATAAAATAGGTTCCGTATCAGGTCTAGGGGTGCACTAAGAAAGGATTTTTTGAAAACTCACTCCTTATGGGAATAAAACGTGGGTTATGCAAGCGAAGCCGAGATGGCACAAACTGTATCCGCTATATCTAAATCTACGCTATGTTCTTAGTATTAACACGCTACAAGGTATTAAAGAACGTGAAAGATTGATATGCCCACGTCAGACCAAAAAGTGACCAAAAAATCTCACTAATTAATCGTTAACCTGGTCCGATCTTTGATTTGTCGTGTCGGTTTGATTCTGAGTTTCCCGCGCCCTTGACAGCCTAACTGTGGCTGTGGCAGCCAGTGGAACATTATGACATCTAGGAACCTTGACGTCCATTTTAAATATTTCTCAAATAAAGAATAATATTAGTAAGGATAATATTCCGAAATCAAATGACTAAAGAAAGAGAGAATCACAATTCTTTTGCGCCCGAGTTTCTATTTTCGGATGATTGAGTAGCTACAGGCGAATGTTACGTTTTTAGCACATTGCTAGAAAGAGTTTCTACTTATATTAGGTATAATAATAACATAGTGCTGACGCCTGTCCCAAAGGATGTAGGCAGAGGTGTATACTATCTCACTGACTGTATTTAGATAGTAGCAAGCCATCGTCCATTTATACACGTCCTAACTTTGAGTTTCTTCTATATTTTTTCCTCATGGTCACCCGAGTTTCGAATCTGAAGCTTCGTGGTTAGTAAGCGAACTCTTTGTTACCAATAAAATAACGAGGCATTTGCTTTACCCCTTTTTAGGGTCACACAAACGGTCGGGGATCGACGACCTTATGTTTCAAAGGCCTTGATTTCCTATACATATAATATGGTTAAGGTTTGGATATAACGAATATGATAGTCTGAAATCTCTTACAGATCCACACATTGCAAAAGTTAAGATTTGAACTGTATTTAAGTGTACCATCTGCTCCCTTTACGGGTTCAAAATAAAGTATTTGGAACTGAGAATGTATTTACAGAACAACTGACTCATACTGCTGTGCGAATGCATGATCTGCAATCTAACTGCCAGGCTATGAAACAATTGAGTTGAGCGATTAGCGATTTTGGAATAAGCTAGTTTCTACCTTTTTTTGTTTATGTGGGGGGGGGGGGGGGGAATCGGTTATGAATCCCTCTAACCGGTATGTGTGGTACAACTGGTTACCCGAACTCAAACCCACCCGGGTGTTCCTTCGCGCATCTTGGCCAGGGTGTCATGGGAACCGCGACAGGCTAGTTACTACCTAGAATAAGTTAGATGGATTGGTGTTCCTAATAATTATGATAACTACATTACTTAAACACAAAATTAGGTATTCTGTCACGTTACCGGCCATCAGAAAGTGCGATGTCACCGTTTCTGGTCATATTTTGGTCCGAGAGTGCAGTTAGTTAGCAACTTGTGGACTGCATTTACGTCATGACAGTTTTCGAGTCAAATTTAGGGTTTGATTTTATAGGGTTCCGAATTTAACAAAAATCTCTTATAGTAGGTAATTTAGCTTTTGTAGCCTTATAGCTGTATCTGGTCATGGTAGTAAACAACAATAGTCAGAAAATTAAGTTTTGAAAAAAAAAACATTGTATGTTCCTCCAGAACACGTACTTATAGGGTTAAAAAAAAATATAACGCAGTTGTTTAGTGGCCAAACCGTTAGTTTACTCACAAAGCGACGCGTTAAAATTAACCGCGGTTATAGGGTGATGGGTATAATGATCCAATTTAAGCTTAGCGTAGTGCCAAATGTTGTAGATCTTTCAAGTGCGGCTGACTAATGAATCGATCTGGGTTGCCGTGATTTTAGATCATTTGGAACAACATTTTGTAGGTGGTATTCTGTTTTAAACTGAAATAATTGTTCATTAAAAAGATCATATTTGATTCCAGCCTGCTAATAGTAAAGCTGAAGAGTTGGTTAGGTTGAACGCGCTAAGCATAGGAACTATTGGTCAGATTAAAAAAAAATTGCAATGTTAGTTAGCCCATTTATTAAGGAAGGTTATAGGTTACTTTTATCTCACTGCTGAATACGATATAAATTGTGGGTTACGGGGGCAGAGCCGCTTCATAAAGCTGGTTAAATATAGAATTATCTACCAATACGCCCAGTGTAGTTGAAAGTTGTTATTTCCTTACCTCTCAACTCTTATGATACCGATTTAGGAAGGGACTAATACCGATGAAGCTGATACCTTTGTATTTTTATATCACATTGGTGTAAAGTGGTAAATACATCAGGTATTACAGTCGTTAATCAATACATTCTAAGAACTGAAAATATTAGTTCAGTTTAGTGTACACTCACGGTAATACTAGTCCACATAAGTGGCTTGGTGGGACACAGATTTCAATATTATGTAAACTGATGTGATGATAATAAATAATAATAATTTTAAATTCGCCCAGCGAGTATGGAAACGCCGATGCGCGGAGTTTCTCTGAAGGATCGAACGCAATAAAGTGATCCGACAGAGAACCAGAGTAATCGACATAGCTCACCAGATTAGTAAGTTGAAGTGGCAGTGGGCCGGTCATATCTGCCGCAGAACCGACAGCCGTTGGGGTAACTTGTTCTTGAGTGCAGACCACGGATTGGCAAAACGGACGCCCTCATACTAGGTGGAATGTTGATGAGAGTATCCGCTGGTCGTGCTCAGTGGCGTGCTTTAGGAGAGGCCTATGTCAAGCAGTGGACTAAAATAGGCTGATGATGATGGTGATGAAGAAAATATTAGTCTTTGATGTCCAAAGTTTTAAACATCAAAGAAAATGCAAAAGTTTATTTCTAACGGAACTAATTTATTTTCTTGAGTTTCATAATGTTTCGAAATAGGCACGAAGAATTTTAAAATGTAGGCTTCTGATCATTCGTAAATAAATCGCAGTGATTTAACGCAAACAAATTAGAAGTTACGAGTGTAAATAACATCAATTGATAAAAGTAGTTTGATTACGAAAACTTGTAACAGTAACCTACATTCTATTTGATTGGAAATGGTGGTCCGCGTGGAATAACAAAAGTATCTTGAGTGAACATGAGCAGTATATTAGGTGATATCCAAATAACCTAGATCTATGTGTCTTGCTCAGTGCGTTAAAGAAAAAATCCAAAGAAAAAAGAATCGCCCTCCTAAAAGTGTAAAATGACATTTACATAATAATTGAAGTCAATGCTAATATCCCACAAATCTTTGTTTTCATTCTAAGTACTGTCTATTCTACCGATTTAGCACCGAATTCAATTAACCTAAGTAAAAGTTATTTTTCAGTTTTTAGAAGGCGGTTGATTTTATTTTTGAGTTTCTTGTTACATTTTTTGTGATGTAGCCCATATTTTCCTTCCCCATATAATCCTTATAAAACTCCACTAAAAACGAAACCCCACACTATTTTTGTCATAGAAGAGGGAGGATGTCCAAAACACCCTTCTCCTTTGTTAGTGGTTAGACATCGAATACACGTGAAAACATTCAAGCCATAGCCATACTACTTGTTGTGACTGTTCTACAATGTTTCTATGAAAAGTTCTGTTCTATATATCTTCACAGGCAATCATTAGATAAATTCAATGGGACCAACTTGGCAGTATTCGTTACGTTCAGTCTACAAGCTGCTTCTTACTACCGTAGGTATTATATTTCAATCTACACAAATGAGTGTCGACGGGGTTTTTAAAAAACGCGGTGTGCATAGGCTATCATCTATCGTCATAAACATTCGAATAGTACATAATAAGATTAAGATTTAACCTTGTTTTAATCATATGTATGCTCTTGTAAGGTGAACTTCAAGATTGGTTAAGATGAGTTGCAAAATTTTTCAACCATAGCTGTAAGTACTGCGTAGGTAGTATTTCATTGTTAATTGTACCTAATTTACTGCTGTTTTATTCTATTCCTTTTGTTCCTATTGCTGCTTTGTAGATAATTATAACTAACATAAGAAAAGTAATCCTAACAAAAACACCTCCAGCACAATGCACGTAGAATTAGTCATTTCACACTTCTGTCTGTTGCTTTTAATAAAGGATTTAAATGTTTCTCTGAAACGTTTTGTTGGTATAAAATTGGATCGCGTCCCTATTGCGTCTTTTTCCTCTATTTCATCGTCGTTCATTGCCGCTTCTTTGTCGAATTGTGACTCAGTCGGTCATTCGCAGTGAACTCCAGCCGCGGAAGACGAACGAGGAAGCGATACCTTTATGCCTCAATATTTTTTCCTATTAGGCCTTTGTTAGCAAGCATTCAGATCTCGTTTTTATTTGGATGTCCGCCAAATAACTCATAAGACATTATTAAAACGTTTCGTTTCCAAATGAGTTTATTAGGTTATCTATTGTGTACAAACAGACACGTTAACTTATTTATTTATGTTAATAAAATGCGTCTTTTTATTTAGTGCGCGACATTAATGTCTTGATCTTTAGAAAATACGGAAATGTGGATGGTTAGTTAACGGCTGTTAATGTTCCTTGCTGCATTAAGCTATTTTTCGTATCTAGAAAAAGTTTCTAGTAGAAAAAGTTTCTAGAAGAAATACTCTGAGCTATTTTTAAAACAACAAAATGCAAATCGGTTCTAGATCTAAGTTAGGTACTTAATAAGAGCGTTTTCATTATATTATTATTATCTGTTTTATTTTCTGGAGAAATAATTTTGACGTAGGTATTTTGCATGGAACTAAAATTTCTTAAGTATACCTATCGCTAATAATTAATACCATAGATAGAATACTGAAACCAGCCGTAAATCCTAATGATTTGGTGTACGTACTTATGCTTAAAATTTAATCATAAGTATTCTAATTTGTAAAGTATTTTTTAAACTACCTTTCCGCCATCGCGTATGTCGGTTATCGCGCTAAACCACTAACTTATTTTTGCGCATTCGGATAAAACTATCCTATGTCCTTCCCCGGGTCTCAAAGTATCTCCATACAAAATTTTATCCAAATCGGTTTGATAGTTTTGGCGTGAAAGCGCGGCAGACAGACTTACTTTATGTACCTATTGCTCTAAGTTTATGCCCGAAGTTGAAAAACTAATTGGAAAATCTGCAGCATCGTAACGAATTATTGCAGAGTAGGTTCTTTTATTGCTTCCTATTTCTTTCGTTACCGACAAACAGTTTCTATTTCTACATAAATTCGCTGTAAATGTCAACGATGGTATACCTACTACAGATTCTGTTTGGAACTTCGCCAGAATTGCGAATGGACGTCTTCCGATTTTAGGAAGGTGATGAACTGAGTGTTTTTTTTATTAATGTTGATTCTACTAGGTACCCAGGAAAAGAGAAATTTTTGTTTGACTTTTTACAACCTTGTTATTTAATTTGCTATGCTGTAATTTGTATGTTTTTATTGGCAATTCATTCCTTCAGCTCAGTAGTCAGTAATTAATAATATCTCAACTTTCTTCATTGTATTTTAAAAGCACATTTTAATTTTAATAAATTTCAACCGCTCAAAAGTGTTTGCTTGTATAACTTAGGAGTTATATTTGACATAGAATGGGCAATTTACACAAGGACAATAGGAGACAAGGAGAGCAAAACAGGACAGTAAGCCTCTACAAAGTGCACTGCGTTTGATTGTCCTCAAGTCTTTACTTTTTTAGTGGTTTGTATTGTCTTCGTGTAAAAGTCCCATTGCAGCCTTCTAGCCGTAATTCACGCGAAATTTCAACGATTTACTTTGTTTTAACCCCGTAGTCTATTTAATGTTGAAACGTCTACCTTTAATGTAACCCACTAGACATCACTATAATAATATTGTATGAAAGTATAATCGTCAGAAGTTTGGGTATAATAAAAATTAACCGGATAATATGGCATTGCCTAACTAACTGCATTAGAGACTGTATCACAATACCCATTTGTAAAGCTAAACTTAAATTATTATTAATAGAAAAATGCTACTACACAGTTAAAGAATATTACGAAGATAGAGAATTAAATAAATATTAAGGCTCAGGAAACATAATATTAGAGAAGCGATATTATATTATATAGAGACCTATTTTATAACTAATTTTAAATAATAGAATTATAGAAAGAATACATTATACTTGCTATACCCTAACAGGGTCATGTACTACTGTAATACGTGTATATGTGCATTAAATAAATAAATAAATAAATAATGTTTATGACAGTTATGCGGTGTCTAGTAGAGATCCGGTCGGTGCCGACCGGGGTCGTGATTCTCGCGCTTAAGACATTTAATTCTAATAGACAAATGTCGAAAAAATGACAAAAAAACTAATGAAATTCTTATTTTATCTTTGACTTATGTTTATTAGAGATAAATGTCTCTAAAGAACGAGAATCGGGGCCCAGATGTATATAGACAACGCAACGCTTAGCTCGCGTAACTCGTCTTACCACTAACTGTGATTGGTTCGTTCAAGGACAAGATCATAAACGAACCAATCAAAATTAGATATCATTCCCGATACCCCGCCAACTTTTGTTTGACGATTACAATTCTATACTATATTTGAAATTAGCGGTGTCTAGTAGGTATGTAGTCGGTGTATTGTAAAGTAACAAAGCATCACGACCAGTGTATATAGCTGCTATTAAAACTCCGTTACAAAACTACACCGTTATAACGTTGTGTTGCAGCGCTATGTTGCAATTTCACTATGACCGTACGTATTGTCTGTTGTGCTTGTAATTATTTAGACCGTATTAATACGGGAATGAGTTTTGCACATTATTATGCATAATAATCGAGTCTATCAAAAAGTTTACACACAACACTCACGCCTGAAACCGAAGGTGTTGGCAGAAGTTAATACAAAAGATATTATTTTTTTCTGTTAGTTATATGATTAGAATATTATGGTATTTGAGAACTCTATTTCAACATAGTGCTTGTGGTTTGAAGTCCCCCTCTTTCTGAACTATGATATTTATTTTTATTTACAGAAATATTAATAAGTAGTACAAATAGAAGAGTTAACTAGCTTTTCGACCGCGCGGCTTCACCAGCGCGTATATCGGTTATCGGGCTAAACCATTTACCTCTTTTTGCGCAGTTGAATAAAAACTATCTCATGTCCTACCCCGGATCCCTATTGTCTTTATCTCGATACCAAATTTCATTAAAATCGATTCAGTAGTTTTACTTTCGTATTTTTAATTGCGAGAGTAACTCGCCAAAAGGTATGGAGTTAGGTTGAGACCCGGGGAAGGACATAAGATAGTTTTATTCGACTGCGCAAAAAGAGGTTAATGGTTTGGCGCGATTACCGACATACGCGTGGGCGGAGCCGCGTGCGAAAAGCTAGTCTGTACAAATATTAAAAGCTGAAGAGTTTGTTTGCTTGAATGTTTGTTTGTTTAATCTCAGGAACTCAAGATCCGATTTCAAAAAATTCTTATACTGTTAGGTAGTCTATTTATTGAGAAAGGCTGTTGGCTAGTTTTTACCCAAATGCGCCAGAAGTAGGGTTATGTTTATCGAGGGTAGGTAGGTATGTATGTTTGTATATTTCTTTGGCACGCTCTAGAGCCTAAACGGCTTGTTGCATCTGAGCTTGAGAGGTATCATTAGATTCGTCTTAGTCGTAAGACACTGGGTACATCAAAATTATGGAAAAAAAATTAGGGTCTTTCGCGCCAAATTAGTTTTCGGTTCAATTAAGTTGGCAGATGTTGATATAAAATTGATACAAAATGTAGGCAGATCACGCGGGCGTAGTTGCGGCGGAAAGCTAGTTCTATTATATTGTTAAAGTGCTTTCTTAAAACTGTAAAGTGTTACATGATTCGTTTACAAATAGTAATGACAAGGGTCATTACTGAACTCGGTTGTGAAACTATAAATACGTAAGTATTTTAGTGATCTTAGCTATTGTTAAGTGACTTATAATCTTTTTATTACTGTTTTGCATGTTTAACATTGCGAAACGTTCGTTTACCGCCCGGAAGATGCGGAAATAGAGTTTATATAGCGCTAGCGTCGCGCCCCGGCTTCGTACTGATACAAATTATACACTTAAGCTATCCTCATGGATCGCTCTGTCTATTGGTGAAAACCGAATGAAAATTCGTTCAGTAGTTTTTGAGTTCATCGCTAACAACGGAAGCGACTTTATTGTATAGGTACTGTTAAGTAGAACAGTGGTTCCCAATTGATTTTGTTTGTGTACCGCAGTTCAAAAAGGCAAAATTCTCGTACCCCTTATTGCAGAAATATGTATCTTCTAATCTCTATTTACGATAATAATTTGATGTATGTTTCTCTTGCTAAATCTCTAGAACGACTGAACCAATTGGGCTGATTACCGTGGTATTAAAATATTAGTACGATTCACTTAAAGGGCCGGGTGGCGTGGTCGGTAAGATACTTGTTTTTCACGCTGCAGGTCGTGGGTTCGATTCCCACCCAAGTCAGACATTTGTGTGCTGAACACGTATGTTTGTTTTTATCTATATTTAAGTATATATTTACAAAAGAAAAGTATTTTAAGTGGTATATTATAAGTTATCTGGTTTCCATAGTACAAGCTCTGCTTAGTTTGGGTTCAGGTGGCTGTATGTGTTAATGTCCCACTATTATTATTATTATAAAGATGTTCACATAGGAGAACTAGGAACGAACCCGCGACCTGTATTCAAATCCGATTCCAATAACATAAAGCAGGGGCAGCTAATGGTAAATAAAAACCATCCAAGGGGTTTACAAGAGATTGCTTCACGGAACCCTTAATGGAACCTCGCACACCCCTGGGGGACGTGAACCATTAATTAACAAACATTAGGCTAGTGGGCATCTGACTATGGTCGTAATGAAAACAGCTCACAGGTTTGTCGCAATTTCCGGAAAAGCTTGTAATGGTCATTTGTGTAATCGTAGACATTTATAGAAACACCTGGAAAGTGAACAAAAGTAGTTTAATTCATAATTATTAAAATAATAAATTACGGTGTCCGTTTTCCTGTTTAGGAAAACACAATTAAAACATTGTTTTATTTATATTACTGAATTAATTACTCATTGTCTTAATAAAACATGATAATGAGCAGCATATAACTTGGTCAAGCGGGGCGTGTTGTAGAGTAAGGTGCGCGGTGTGCGCGTGCATCTGTATGAGAATCAGATATGTGAAGTTGGAAGTAAGCAGACAGCGCTTGGACAACGTGCAGACTGCTTGCTTGCAACGCGTGATAAACTATCTGACAGCAAGCTGTCTGCTATTTCATGTTGCAATTTTTTGCCAGGTCAGAGCGGCAAAAAAATTGTGTTTTTTTTTTGCCTCGTGTTTTTGGCTAAGGACCTTTACTGTTACACTTAGTAGTACCTACTTTTTGTTGAAAAACAGGGTAGGTAATTATTAATTAACAATTCAAGTTTTAGTACCTAAAGTCTAACTTATTAATTTGCTCTAACTAATGCTCTCTGATTCACAAAACCAGTTTTAGTAATTTATGTTAATGTGAGAAATTAACATAATTTACCATAATTTTTTATTTGCTATGAAAATAGAAATTATGTCTGTCGGCCGGCACATTGTTTAAAAGTGTGAATATATTTTACTATGTACTTATTATTATAAATGCGAGAACGCACGCGGTTTTAGCATACATTATTGTTACACTTTGTATGTAGTAGGTACCTACTTAATTAATCATTTGTATTATTGTGTATGGCGTAAAGTGTAAACAACCGTTGATTAACCTAAATAAATATATAAATTTTGCACAAGTGTTCGCCAGCATCGGTGCAGCGGTACGGGTCTTGCCTTAGAAATATAAGTTCGCGGGTTCGATTCACAGTCGTGCCCACACATCTTTGTGTGAATTATCTTATCGCCGCTGCTCGATATTGGTGGAGGAAAACATCGTGAGGAAACCGGCATGTCTATGAACTAATCTTTCGAGGACATGAGACATTCACCAATCCGCACTCGGCCAGCGTGTGTGGATTAAGGGCTAAACTCTCTAAAGCCGGAGCAAAAAAATTCTTAGGAAAACAATATCTCTTCAATACTGTGTCCGATCGTTCTTACACTTGATGCTATACTTATTTTTGTTGCTATTTAAAAATTTTAGGCGTTACATAATATAATATTAAGTTCGTGAGATATTGACCAATTCTACTGAAGGGAAGCCGATGGGAATCGGCTTGTATGGACTCTTCGCCACTGCTATGGACTAAGTACCGACAAATATCTATCTAATATATAAAATTCTCGTGTCACAGTTTTCGTTACCATACTCCTCCGAAACTGCTGGACCGATACTTATGAATTTTTTTATGCATAATCAGTAAGTCTGAGAATCGGCTACTATCTATTTTTCATACCCCTAAGTGATAAGTTGTTCACCCTTAAATTTTTTTTAATATTTGAACGAAATTTTTCGTTTTTGTTTTTGTAAAATGTGGCATTAAAAATACATACGTATTACATTAGTAATACGCGGTACGAAGTTCGCTGGGGCAGCTAGTATAGATATAAACATTTTAATCTTTCGCGTTGCATTATTATGTTTTTGATCATAATAACTTTCTTTCTTCTTTCTATTCCTAAGGCATACGTTTACAAGAATGTCTCTGTTAAAATTAGCACTTCTAGTTTAAAAAAAAATTTCTCAGTATTTCATATTCAAGAACAAGGCTGGCAGCGTTGCCACGTTGAACGGCAACTTAATATTTGGCCTAAGTTTAGGCCAGCCTTCTTGCTAAGTGTTGTATCCACCAAGCATTTCGATATGTCTCAGTAAAAACCTCGCTCACCATGACCCCATGTCCCAAACGTCTCCACCTCAAACGGTTCGAAAACAGGCACCCACAAGGTATATTTTCGCCTCTTGAGGTTTTCCGCTGTTGCAGCAGCAGCACCGACTTGTCCTGAAGTAAAAGGAAGATGGGAAGGCTCAAGGGCATCGACGCAGGTCGCGTCGCACACTAAAAGTCTGCCCATCTTCCAAGGCAACAACGACATCCCCTCGTGTCTCTTGCCTTCAACGCGCACCAGGCCATTTAGTTCTAATACAGTCGGTACTTCAGCTGTGGCAAGAGCACGACGAATGATGTAGTTTTTGCTCCGATGACGGGGTATTCGGCCAGCGCTTCTGCTGCATGACAGGGCATGGTGTCCATGGCAATCGAAATGCAGTTATGTTATATTATACCTACTGGTCATTACGGGCATCAAGTTGTTTTTATCCTGCAATAGGCCTGCGCTTGACTACAACTTGCCTGATGTTAAGCAATGATGTAGCCTACGTTGGGACGCACTTACATACCGATTCATTTGTTTCGGCGAGAAGGTGGGAATAGAATGATGCTCTTTATGGTTAGAAACCATAAAGGAGCAACAATTTCGACCCACCCTCTCTGCGTGGTGTCACCAGTCATCGCACCAGAACAAGGCAACGCCGCGCCGCTTGGCGGTGCGGCTTTGTCTGTGGGTGGTCACTAACCACGGCCGAAGCCTACCACCAGTTTATTACAAGTAAACTTAATTACCAGTTGATTGTCACCTGATTTGCACCACCCGGGGGCCACGTGTGGGGATGCAGATAAAAGGTCCTAAGGACGAAGGCGACTCCGCCCCCAGTTAGTTTGTTGAACCAAAATAAAACTTTATCAAGGCATAACTGCCAGTTCAGTATCAGCATTTAAATAAGCATAACCGTTATATAAGATTAGTATTAGCTTACTATTACAGAATGACGTTTTCGACATCAATAACGCAATGTTAGTCGCAATCGGTTAAGTAGATATGGGCAAAAAAATCGTGCACATATTTCATTTATGTCCTTTTAATTTGCTTACGAGTATTACACAGTTTAATGATGATGCAAAAGTGATTAAACATTAATAGATGCACAATTTTGCTAGTTGCAAAATGTGGTAAAGGTGCTTACGGTCAGCAAGTGTAATACGGGTTCAATTTACTGAAAATTGAAACCATCGACCAGATAGCATAAGTAGTCGAGCTAATTTTGATTTGTTCATTCGGCCACAGGGCCGCACTAATAAGACTAAAAAAGAAAAAAGATTCTTCAGATTTTTTTATATATTTATACTAGCTGCCCCAGCGAACTTCGTACCGCGCAAAATTGTGAATCTAAACCATTCCCAGAGCCCCTTGAACACACACAAAAATTTCATCAAAATCGGTCCAGTCGTTTGAGAAAAGTTCAGTGACATACACACTCACAGAAGAATTATATATATAAAGATTTATCATAACGGGCAGTTAACGCGCTCATCTTTAATTTGGCTTTACGTTTCGACACGGGTTGCACCGTTCGTGGTCACAATCAGACTGATGATGCTCCAGCGAAGCTCCGTTGATGACGGAGGCCGTAGGGCAACATTTTCAGATCTTCAAATAGCGAGGTCGAGTTAACTCTATTACTGGATTCCACGCCTAGGATAGTTTGTAGTCACTTTCCCGATTGAATTCGCATTTATGTAAATATTAATAACTTCTAACCACAACTTGTGAAATGCTTAATAAAGATGTGTCACGAAGCCCAGTCAACGTCCTCGTGACGGAGGAAATGACTGACAAGATTAGCACGTGGATAGAATACGAGTACTATTAGGTGTAACTATAAACCAAACATTTTACGTTACCACCGACGCATAAAACCGCTTTTTCGTCGGTAGGTTAAAATGGTTATTGATTATGGGAATTGGCCTACTATCAGCTTTGTTAATTTTAAAGTCTTTAGTTTTCTTTTCACATAGAATATTCACCATATTCATTGGCTATGCGCCACCGTTATATGGTGGAAATTCTACGGGTAGGTACGCACAAAGCGCTTTGCTTCGACTTTCATTGTGCGAACTGCCAAATTGTGGAATTCGCTACCGGCATCTAGGTTTCCCGATACCTATAATCTAGTGGTCTTCAAGACAAGAGTGAATCGGTATTTACCTACTGGGTAAGTGCGTTCTATCGTAGACTGCATCATTGCTTCACATCAGGCAAGTTGTGGTCAAGCGCAAGCCTATTTTAGTTTAAAAAAAATTACAAACTTATAAGTACCTACCTATATTCTCTACACAAGTTTCCCATTTAATCAAAATGGGTACATGACATGCTGATAAAACTGCATTGATAACCCCAATTGCGAGCCATTAGCGGCTCGGCGATAACATAGCGCTGTAAACAAGAATATTTATGAAGTAGCTTTCCGCCTGCGGCTCCGTCCGCACGTGTCGTTTACTGCGTAAATACTTAATATTATCCTACTTTTGCGCAATTGTTTAAAACGTATCGTACGAGCGTGCACGCACTATATTGGTAGACAGGATGCGGCCAGCTGCATTATTAAACCGGGTTGGCCGAATATCAGTGGGTTGCAGTGGCGAAGGATGGAAGTCTGAAAAAGGGAAGCCCGAGCAAAAAAGTTCTTTCATAGAAAAATAATATCTAGTACTTATTTTGGTTGCTATTTAAAACTTTTAAGCATTACATAATATATTATTAAGTACGTGTGATATTGACCATTTCCTAAAGGGAAGCCGATGGGAATCGGCTTGTATGGACTCTTCGCCACTGATGGGTTAAGATGATGCGGCTTCATATAAAAAGCAGTGTGTCTCTGTGGCACACCCGTGAGCGACAGCGCAGAAGCCCACGTTGGCCCTGAGAAGGGCTGTTATCGCCGAACTTTTTGAAACTAGAGCCGCAGTCTCCTTCGGAGAGTGTACTCCTTTGCGGAGATGTATATCCCTGTACCCAGGATGCCCCAGCTGTTAACCACGAGGAGGTCGCCGCGCGCCGTCATGCGCCAGCTATTTGGTTCGCGTCCTACCATTGTTGTGTAATATTGTTGTGGCTCTACTCCACTGTTGCCAAGATGTGCTATAACTTAGGTAAAATTATTTTTTTACTTTGTAACATGATTACAACCCAGTAATCGCCAGGTTATTTTGTTACACCTACTACTATGTGCCTTGAATAATTCGGGCCACATTTATGTGTCCAATTTTTTTTATTAAGGTTAAAGTATTAATATTTATAAAATTTCCAAATAAGGAATGTTAATAAAGCAATCTCGACCGTGGTATTCGCTCTATTTACTCATTAAGTACAAAATTCAGTCGTGGAACGGTGGAACGATTTTCAAATTAAATTCTAGGCTTCGCTTTTAATCCGGTTAACTAGAGAAAGCCTAGCGGTGAACTTGTGTAGGTACATAAAGTTCAATGTTCGATAACTGTTGTAATTAGGATTTAATTTCATTTGCAGAACTTTTCAACTCCTACGTGTTTATTTAAAGTCGTGTGGGACGGGGATAGAATCCAAGACAGTTTAAATATCCTGGCCGTGTTTGCCTTTAGGCGTTGAGTCTACGCCAACAAGGCAGTCTTATCAAAGTATCAAATATACCTATGAATCATGCGACCAAATAAAACCGTGATTATAATCAAAAAAATATAATCTATAACTTTGAGATATCGATTTATTTGTAGGTAATTCGATTAAAAATTGTAAACTCACATGATGTATACTTAGGTATTTTATAAAAAGGTATCTGAGACAATGGCGAAGGTTGACCGTTTCAATGCCAAGGGCTTTCATGTCGATCGATTTTTATTCTATTTTTATATCTGTACTGTCACATACTCTCTTCAGAAGCCAGGCACTAGAGTACTTTCTTAACCCCCTACCAAAAAGAAGTGTATCTATGTTAAAGTTTGTGGCATCTTTGTGCTTATGGAAGGACAGTTTTTATTGCGGTTTTATTTATTCATAAAGCTGAATTGTTCGAAATGGTTCAGGAATAGTACGGTCCGGGGTTTCAAAATATTCCCAATTTACCTTTTTATTTACTAACCAACATATCCATTTGTGGTCGTCTTTAACTTTTAGTATTTGACCGGATACGGCCAGCTGCATCATTCAGCTGCGTTGCGTTGGCCGCATGCTAGTGCGTTTAGTGAGATAATGCGGTTGCCCGCATGCGGTAAACTGCATTCCGGCCAACTGCTAGTGCGTTCCGGCTCTCACTGTCATAGGAAACTTAAACGAAACTCACTCTGGTAACCTTGTTGGCAGATGTTAAGGCTCTTGAGGTCAACAAGAAAAAGAATGAGGAAGACACGATTGCTTTGTAAAAAGAAATACTACCTTAATTACGTTTGTATGTATGTTTGGCTTCCTTTGTTACCCTTTGTTTATATTTTCTGAGTAAAAGCTTTGAAATACTTACTGATTTCTGAATAAAGTCGCTTTTAATCATTGTTAGAGCATAACTCGTATTTTGAGTTGGAACTATGCCAAGAGGCCTACTCATTATTATAATTGCTCTTTAGTCCATTTGTATGCGTTCCGAACCGAACCAGGGTTCCGATCTCGGGTCGTGCAAAGACATATTTTTATTATACTTAGAAAAATCTTGATAACAACTACCGTCCTATTAAACCGGAGATTGTACCCAATAAACACCAGTAGCCTCGACTCGAAAATGGGTCAAAATTTACCTGTGTCTATAACGTCGGGTAATACAGTCGTGATCATATTATGATTGAGAAAGTTAGATGGATTGATGTGTGAATAAACTTTGATTCGATGTGATTTTCCAAATTCACTTCCGGGTGTACACTGTACGTCACACGCGGCTTTCCTCAGTTTACATACGCGGTGATATTATCTAAGCGATACAGGTATATAAAATTGAATGGATGTAAATAGCAGTGGGGAAGGGTGGAAGTCTGAAAAAGGGAAGCCGGAGCAAAAAAGTTTTTACTTACGAAAATAATATCTCTTCAATACCGTCACCGATGTTTCTATGGTGACCTTCATATTATAGGTACTTATTTTTGATGCTATTTAGCAGTTTTAGGCGATACATAACCTTAATGAAGTAAACGACATTAATTAATTCCTTAAGGGAAGCCGATTGGAATCGGCTTGTATGAACTCTTCGCCACTGGTATATATGGGTTACATTTTAGAAAGAAAGTAAAACATTTATTTGACAACGGCAGGACACACAAAATTAAATGATAAAAAAAAGGAACACATAGAAAGAAAGAAAAAAAAACAAACAAAAGAATAAAAAAAATTAAAAACAAAGAGTAAGTAGTAAGTGTGACCTATCAGTGTCAAACATGGACATTGCTCAGTAAACGCTGTGTGTGCCTACTAGAGGCGACCCCACAGCACTGATTTTCAGCAATGTCCATATTCCCACAGTGTGACGCCAGGCGCCAAGGTTGCCAAAAGATCAAACCTGCATAATTTTACATATTACTATATATATTATCTTTAGTTTTACATACTGCCGTGGAATTGATAAACGTAGTAAAGCACATACGCTGTAGGTGGTACTTCACTTCAACCCTTTATAGTGTCCCACTGCTGGGCACGGGTCTTCTCTCAACTATCTTAAGAGTTGAGAGAGTTTAGGCCTTAATTCACACACGCTGGCCAAGTGCGGGTTGGTGGATGTCACATGTCCTCGAATGTTTAGTTCTTAGACATGCCGGTTTCCTTTCACCGATACCGAGCAGCGGAGATGAAACTATTCACACAAAGATGTGTGGGCACGACCAGGATTCCAACCCGCGACCTTATTTTTATAAGGCGAGGCCCGTACCGCTGCGCCACCGCTGCTCGGTGGTACTTACTGCGTTTATAAACTACGCGGCGGTATACATAATATCATAGTTCGTGTAAGAATTATTTAAATATTTTATTTGTATCTATTTAAATAAGTACGTAAGTAACCTTCGTAGGTAGAATGACCTTCATTATCCTTGTCCTCTATTATGGAAAACATATGAATTCATAAAAAAATGTTATTCGCCCTATTAGAGTACTTACCTACTTAAACGTGCAAAACAAACAGGATTCAGAAACAGGTTTCTGTTCAACGTTTCTATATGTTTGTTTTTGGTCTAATAAAGTAGATATACCTACCCGTGTTAAAAATTTGTTTGTTTTATATGTATACAATGTCGCCCATGCGCATGTGACCGCCCGTAATATTCTGAATATTCATGAAAAAATATCGAAAATAAACTTCAAAAGGGGGGGTCTATCTGTAACATTTATCATGTTATTCAATTTTGAATTTTTTAAGTAGAGTTTGTAGACTTGCTTTCTATTTTTTGACACATCTCCGAAGTTTATGGGTCGATTTGTATTTTGTTTATTATTTCCAAAAGCTTATGAGTTATTTTAACAGGTTAATTAACATTTTACTAAAAATTATCGACTACGAAAAAAAAAACGGAATCGAAGTAATTTTTTCGGGAAAAAATTTGTGTATTTATTTTAAAAAAACTAGTGTAAGTCCATAAATTATCCCCATAGGACCACTTTTTTAATCATTATTTGTAATCTACTACATAACAGCTAAAAATTTACAGAACATTATTAAACCAAACTGTAACTAAATCCAAAGTAAAACTCTAAAACTCTAAGAGTCAAATTTAGGAAAAGAAAATGTGAAAGTCAATTAAATGTCCCCGCTTTTAGCAGTGAGTACTAAAAGGTTAAACTAATAAGGAGGATGATAATGGAAATAAAAACAAACAAGCAATAGCCAGATTTTTACTTAAAAAATAAAAAATACAAGAATTTTAATTAATTAGATTTTCGAAATGGTCCCCACCCTCCTGTAAACAAACTAAAGCTCTCATGGCAACACTTTTTATTGTACGACGTAATTCTTCACGGTTTTCTTTAATTTCCGCAGCAGCAGCAAAAATCCTAGCCGTTAATTGCTCGCGGCTTTCAATGGGCACGGCATACACTTTTTGTTTCATGTTGCCCCAAAGATAAAAATCTAAGGGTGTAAGGTCGGGAGATCGCGGCGGCCAAGCAATGGGACCTCCTCTGCCAATCCATCGCGGATAATTTTGATTTAAATAATCACGAACTAGTCGTGCGAAGTGTGCTGGAGCTCCATCTAATTGCAGATACATCCGCCTTCTTGTTTCCAGCGGTACTTCCTCCAAAAGCAACGGCAACGTATTGACTATAAAATCTAAAAATGCGTGTTGATCTAGTCTGTTTGGTAACACGAAAGGGCCAATAAGTTCACCGTCAATCATTCCAGCCCATACATTTATGGAAAATTGAGTCTGGAAAGTTGTTTCTCTAATGACGTGTGGATTTTCAGTGGCCCACACATGAAGATTGCGATGATTTGTTATACCCGCCCTTGTAAACGTGGCTTCATCTGTCCACAAAATCTTCCTCATAAAATTGAGATTAGCTCTTTGCTGTGCAATTATCCAATTACAAAAAACAGATCTCGCACCGTAATCGACATTTTCCAAATGTTGTGCACGTCGGAAATGATAAGGATGCAGGCCTTCTTTTTTGAGAATTCTCCAAACTCTTATTCTTGGTATACCTACTCTTATCGATAGAAGACGAATGCTTAGCATAGGGTTAGCGCGCACTAATCGTAACACATCCTCTTCCACGTCTACATCAACAATCACGCCGGGCTCATTTTGTTGCGGAAATAATCCTCTTTCGCAAAAAAGACGATGTACGGCAATGAAGGATCGGTACCCAAGTACTGGTCTACTTGGATATCGACGTCTGTACTCTTCGACAGCAGCGCGTGCATTTCCATTACAAACACCGTAAATGAAATGCATGTCAGCCACATGAGACGGCGGTAGATCACGCAATCGTACCATTGCAATGATACGAGTAGTTAACAAACTTTCCTCACAAGATTAAGTAGTGCACAAATCACAAAACACGTAGCGTCACGGGGTCAGTAATCAAGCGACTGAATGAAGTAACGCTAGCCGACAAGGGTGTGCACGTGGTAGGGACGCAATTGTTAAAAAGCTGTTTCTAGGAACCTGTTTCTACCTGAGCGACCCTTTTTATTTGAATAGTTGCAAATGTTCAACAAGTTGTTTGCTGGTTTTTTTTTAGAGATAGGTATTAGTAATGTTCTGTGAATTTTTAGCTGTTATGTAGTAGATTACAAATAATGATTAAAAAAGTGGTCCTATGGGGATAATTTATGGAGTTACACTAGTTTTTTTAAAATAAATACACAATTTTTTACCGAAAAAATTACTTCGATTCCGTTTTTTTTTTTCGTAGTCGATAATTTTTAGTAAAATGTTAATTAACCTGTTAAAATAACTCATAAGCTTTTGGAAATAATAAACAAAATACAAATCGACCCATAAACTTCGGAGATGTGTCAAAAAATAGAAAGCAAGTCTACAAACTCTACTTAAAAAATTCAAAATTGAATAACATGATAAATGTTACAGATAGACCCCCCCTTTTGAAGTTTATTTTCGATATTTTTTCATGAATATTCAGAATATTACGGGCGGTCACATGCGCATGGGCGACATTGTATTAACAACACGTCCTTGAATATCATTGGTACAGCAAAAAATGTAAAATGGTACCTAAGTGTATAACACCACGATATTAAGGCAGCTCAGGATTCTTTAGCGTGTCGAATAGCTTTTTTTTTTACTTTCAGAAAGAAGTTATGTTGCTCTGACTTTTAATTAGGTATCATTATTTTGGCATTTTAAATTACCAGAACAATTCATCTCATTACCTTTGCATCTCGATGGGACATAAAATAACACCACAGAAAGCTAATTAATATCTCTGCCAATGATTACAGCACCTCCTTAATCAAAAATATTCACAAAATTCACAAAAGCAAAAAAACGAATTTCTATTTCCATTCGTTTGAATCGTTTTTTTTTGTGCCGACAAATTCAAGCAAAAGACGCACACGTATGCTACTAAGTGCACGTGTCCATATTACGTTTACCGTCCTGCGGTTTTATACATATTATACGCGGTCTTTCCTATATAAATATGAATGAATACACGTAATGTGCAAGTGTGCATATCCGTACCACTTGTGTTTCGCTTTGATAAGTGCACACTATATGCACACTTGTACTTAGTTACAAATGTTACAATCACAAATAGCTTTTGTGCTAAGAATATGTATAAGTCAATATAATCTGCGGAGGTTTGCGAATATTTAGTGAACTTCAATGCTTTTGTAAATCATACAAAAGGAATCATTATCACAAAAAGAAATATTATAGCTGCATGCTACCAATTGTATTCCCGTTAATTGTTACGTACAAACGTCTTGTAATACATACATATTTATCTTTATTTTAATCTCTTCCATAAATTTTAATTCTAATAAGCGTTTTAAATGCCTAGCGGATGTAATGTTTAAACGATGAATTACGGGTATTTTGACTCTATCATAATTACTTACAATATTTATTAATGTTAATGTTGTATGAAATTTAATTTTTTTATTTAACTTTGTTGCAGGTAAGTTTAACACCGTCAGATAGTTGTTCATCAGCCGGTATTGGATAATAGGTAACTCTTTAGTTCTTTTAAATGACCAGAAATAGAGAAATTAGAACAAACAGCGTTACAGTGATTTCCGTTGTATGGTTAAAACTCGAATGAGTTTATATTACACCTACCTTGTAAACACCTGTTTTGTATATCTGTTTTAATAATAATAATAAATAAATAATGATCCACTACTCCGCCTAGCGTCTTCACCAGAACTAAAGACCCGGAGATGACAGCGCTTAGCGCCTAGCCTATCCACCGCAAGAATCTCGCCAGTGTGTGCGATCACGAGTAACTGTGAAGTATTTAGACACGTTTGGCAAAAAACTTGTCCATCAACGCTGGTGCCATGACTTCGCACTTGACCGGTTATGTATTCAAGATATTATTATATTGCTTTGATTAATTTAAATCAAAAATTTATACGCCCAGAAATAATCTTGTTCTGGTTGGACGTCCTGGTGACTACGGTGGTGGTAAACAATCCCGGTGTAGAAACTAATTGCTAATGTAAATATCAAAAAAAAATTTTTTTTAATCAATTACACTGAAGTACCCTCTCTCTTCTTAAACTCTCTTTCTTAAAAGAGGGCTACAATTGTATTTTAGATAAGCTGCCTTTGTTAGTTCCAAGCAGGTTTTACAAAACATATCTCCATTCCGCCAACTTTAATAAACGCTACAACATCGCTAATTTATATTCACTTTCGTCAATGTTTGTGGATAACTGCCCATTTGGAAATTGGGCTAAGTAAACAAAAACAAGTTATTTTTGCCGTCATCTGTCTGTACTATAATCATGATTTGCTAGTAAAATACGGTCGTTTGATCTAAAGGAGTTGATAAGTTCTTCGTGTCTAAATAAACACCTCATTTTACTAGAATCTTATAAATAAATAACATATGTATGATTTGTTGCCGTGTTTTTTCAGATTGGTCGGAGTTATTATTAGTTTTGTCGGTTTAGTTAGGGCAGTGATGGCTCAAGAGCAGCGGTAGCGTAGCGGTTCAACTTTGAAATTAGGTTGATATGTTGCAGATTCAAGTCAAACATGTATTAGGCTGTATGAATAAAGAACAGTATAAGCTTGTCCATCTTATATTTCAAGTAAATGTTTAAAATTTTGGATACATCTAATATTATCTATTTATACATACCTACCAGACAGACGTTCTAGTGATATGTAGAAGTAGAAATCATGTTTTAGGAAAATAGCGTTACATATAACATAGGTGTGTATCTAGAATTTTCTAATTAAATATTCAATAGTCGTTTTTTGGACGAGAGCATATAAATAAGCATAGATAATGTCGTTTTTAATGGTTTCCTTAATGCTATGGAACAACATTTTAAATGAATGACAACCTACTTAAGGGTCATTTATTAAATGCTTTAGTGTCACGGCAGAGGTAGCTCATTTGTTGACACGTGATTATTTGAATCTAGCCCTGCGTAGTTTAATGATAACGATGATGACTCTAGCTTCTGGCCCTGCTACTGCTTTACACTTCCAGCTTCATAGACCTTGTTCAAAGATATTGTCACTCTAGCTACTAATATTACCGAGATGTACTCTCTATTATGTTAGTCCACGTAATAAACTAATATGCTCAAAACTTTTTGCGATCAAACTTTCTATTTCTAATTATAGTAGGATTTCATCCACTCATTTTATCTATCCACTCTCAAAAACATTCGCTTTTATAATGGTAATAGGGTAATAATACCACGTTTAAAATAAGTTTACCTTTACCGATGTGTCGATGACTTTCGTTCATTGGTAAATTTGGAATTGTTAAAAAGGTTATAGATTTATTGATCAGTCTTAGTTCCTAGGACTGTCCGACTATCTTGTATGTTGTGATGATGTAGTTCTGAGCAATGTCACAGAATAACAAAAACGTAGCGTGAACAGTTACAACATCAAATTGCCTAGTTTACCTCCTTTATTTAGCTATTTCTAATATTGTAAGCAAATTATTTACTAGGTCGGCAGTTTTATTTGTATTTTTTGGTAAAGTTGACCATAAGCGGACTCGGTCAATAAAACTAGTAGTGTAACCGGCTCGGTCACTGAGGTCAGCGTGCCATAGAGGCAATGTGTGGGCTGCGGAGGCACCTGTGCACATGCCGTGACCGTAACGAGAGCTGAGGCATGAAAAAATAACATTCTATAAACAATTCTCACTGAAGTTAGTACATACCCAAGTGTTCATTTTGACGAATTTAAATTAATTTCTTTGGTTATAAATATAATCCTCAAAAGCGGATAGGTCAAATAATGCATATAAGAACAATAATGAAATCAATATTGTTTATTTAATTTCACCTAAATTTGACCTAAATTATAATTACCAGACGCGTTTCGCAACGAAACCTTTTCGAAATCCTGAATGATTTCGAAAAAGGTTTCGAAATTGAACAAGATGTCCAGAAATTGGTAATTTATCTCCATCACCAATCGATTTCAATTAACCAAGAAATTTGCATTTGGATGAGCATCATCTGCTTCTTTATAATTACAGCCATTAAATTGGCTTTCCAAATAACTTTTAGAACAGTGATTCTTAAAATGAATATGATTGTACTTTTATTATTATTATTGACTTACCTTTGTGTTTTGGTGACACTGATATTTTTAATTCAGTAGTATATTTCTAGCGTGATCATTCTTGAAACAATCAATCAATATGTAAATAGATGTGGTTTCTAAACTGATTAAGATCGTTTATGTTAAAGAATGTGGAGTGTAAGTGAAACCGACTACACAATGACGTACACATTCTTTTCCTAGTCGAATACCTCACGATAACTCTACCAGTTACATATATGGACGATGTAATTGCATTTGCCTTAAAAGGTCAGCAATAATATCTAGTTTTCTAAAGTTCTCACACGAGTCACGACACATCATGCTCTCGCATACGTACAACTTGGGATTCCTAAAGAGTGAGAGAGATGCGGCATCAGCGCGGAAGAGTAGATTATCGATTGGACCTTGACTGTCTTGATTAATGTTCATATATCCTAATAGTTATTGCCTATTAAAGCCTATTCATTGGGTTGGATTTGGTTTCTTCTCTTTTGTTCACATTGTGCCCTTTGTTTTTCTTGATTTTGAACTTAACTCACTTTAAATAGTTAAGTATATTATAGTGCAAAAGTTCTCAATGTATTTATATATACATTGTTTATGATCATGATTAGTGCATGGACATATGAACGGTTCTCCTCACTCTTGTATCATACATATCAAATCTTAACAGCGCGACTAACCACATTAAATATTTTGTGTATACGAAATGCGGTGCACTGCATAATTATGCGTACATGCACATAAGTATTATTTCGTAATAACATTATAACGGAGAGTTCATGAAGCCTAATAATACAGTAACTTCTAGAATACCTACAATGGCAAAGCATAATATTATTATCTTTGAATTAATTTGTGTCAAAATGGCTGTGGTGCCTAATTAGTAGCAAGATTTATTTTTACTTCAGAATGTTTATTTTTCATACTGATTCAAGAGTTCAGTAGTCATTATTCATTACGGTTAACATTAACATAATAGTTTTCTTTATTGTTTAGTTTTTCTAATTGCTGATTATGATTACTAGTTACTTCATATAACTCTATACCTACTTGCACATTCAAAATGAGTTTTTTATTTTCTTGTTGGTTTATTTACACGTGTCTCTAGAAATAGTCGTACGTTGCGATTGTTTTTTTTTTCTTTTGGAAGGGCCTTTTAGAATAGGTCAGAAGGACTTTTATCGGTTGACCGTACACACTTTGTTAATTATTTTGATGAGCTATTATTATGCAGCTCTCTCTACCGATCAGACAGCTTTCAACAGTCCCCAACCGATTGGGTGGATCTCAATCGAACGGATGGTTCTCATCAACCCATCAGAGATTATCATAGATGCTACAGGGCCCCTAGACTAAGTCACAAAGCGAAGCTGTAACGAAAGATTGAAAATTACTAAATGCTTCGAAATGTCAGATGACAATTTTCCGTTAATCGAATACATTTTATTCTTTTCAATCTATCGTTTCGCTATTTTACTTTGTCTCGAATTTTTCATTTTCCTGGAATGATAAAGGCATGTTCTCTTTTCGGTAGCTACTTACAATACTTAGAGTACCTTTCTTTCCCTACAGGTGCGGTCAAAAAATATTATACAGTAGAATATTTCTTTTTCTTTTCTTAATCAGTGTTGTTATTATTGATTGAACATACGTACGTAGTTAACTGACGAGTGTTTGTTCATTTATATTTATTTGCTTTGTACGCCATTCGTTTATCGATTTTTTATGTCTGTTGGTTGATTGTTTGAGTACTATATGGGTACTCCTCTTGATTGAGTTCATTATGATAATTTTTATTTATACTATGTATTATATTAAGTTCAAACAATAGATAGGTGGTACCTACCTTCCTGATCAATTCAAATGTCGTTTAGTTTTTATAACTAAGAATAAGTATAATGTGGGTTATAAAGATAAAGATAATTTATTTTTAAAGAAACTTGAGTGAATAATACAAAGGTGTTAAAACAAAATAAGACCTGCATGTTTTACCAGAAGTCGGCGTACAAAAATCATGATTAGGCATACGTGAAATTGTTTAAAAAAAAAATTGGTTGCCTGTAAATTCGGTATACGGGCGAAAGTTTTACGTGACAACGACTTTGAGTGGTAAAATAATTTTAATGTGAATATTCATTCGTATAGTAGGAAGAAGGATGAAACATAGTTGAGTGGGAGAGAGACGCAAGGCATTCGGCGGGCCTCTCTCTCGTTCGGTGACTCATCGTAACGTTACCGAGCGTTACACTTTTTCATAAGTGCCTCCCAGCCGCAACCTAATTTAAGACGTTGTCACGTCAAAATATCATTAACTACAATGTCAAATCGGCATAAATTTACCTAAAATATTAAGTTACTATTAAAAATGATTACTGTGTCAGGTCAGCTTAAAATTCTATGTCATAGGATGTCAGATAAATGTAAAAAAAAAATATAACAAACATAAAAATTATCATCAAAATTAATAATTTACCATAGTCAAAAGTGGGATGGGTTATGTGTTTTCTATTGACAAATGTTTTCACGATAAGTGTACAAATAAATAATTCGTATTCTGTTTTAATTTGTAATGTGGATGGACACTGTATGACGCGCTCCCTTGTCAGCTACAAAAAAGCTATCAGTATTGGTTAGTACATTTTCTGTCTTTTGAAGAGCAAGTTAAGCTACTTTACTAAAATATTGATCCGTATTGGTGCTTGGCAACTCAATGAGCGTTGACGCGTTAAGTGCTCACGGGCTTGATAAACATAGAATACGACTAATATCTGTACATATTACATTTTCCGTCTTTCGAAGCAGTTACTTAGAAATCTCTAAATGAGAAATAGCTTAATCTAATTTAGATTATGTTCCCCTAATAGTAGGGGAGCCGAAGATGCGAAATGTGTAGTTACTCGAGCGTCATCGATACTTAGTCGGCTTTAAAGATTAAGTGGAAGTAAAAAAAAAGGTTACATTATGTCCATCTCTTCAGCGATGGTAAAACGTTTTTCGGATTTTTTTTCAGATTTCGTTACTTCCAAAGCGTAAAAATAATTACAATGTGTGCATTTCCTGGCATCTTCAAATTATTTTCAAAAAAAAAAAGAATTAACCTAACTAAAGTGGATCTAGGTGACTTTAAAGTATCCTGAATTTGTAGCTCTCTCTTTTCCTTGCTTCTGGCTCAAATCGCCTGATGGTTGAAATTCACACTTATTAACATCTTATGTACTCATCATATATTATTCTGACGAATTCGAGTATTTTCACCTAACAAATATGTCTCAGAAATATTTTGATTGGCTACTGTAAACTCCCGGCTCTATACACGAAACTAAGATTTGGTGTAGATATTCAACAAAGCGCAAGGTGTCCCCTATCTCTTAATCTGACACGCTGGAGTGAATCCCAAAATCCCCTCTTCGGCTCCCCTACTATAACCAAGTTGTCTCACTTTAGAAAATTTCTTTTCACTGAGCACGCAAAGAGGTCGTCGTTTTCTTAACTACCTCCTTTACTTTAACATGCCAAGGTTTTTGATTAAAGAGTTCATCGTTTAACCAGAATCATCGAGACGTGAAATGAAACTTGAACGAATACAAAATAATCGATTCGTGTCGGCACCGATGTTTCCGCCGTTCTCGATAGGTGAAAGTAGTTTAGAACTTAGTACGATTCTGTCAAATAAAGTTGATAACATAGTTTATTGCCATACAACCTTGTCCCAACTAACTCGACACAGGCAGAATAGTAGAAGAGACTGTTGCCGCATGCCGTTAAAAAAAAGAACGAAATATATGCGTGACTCGCGAAAACATAAGAAAATGTCTCACTTTCGAATAAAAAAGTTTACTGAATTTGACTATTCCAGTACTAGCTTTCGTCCATGTCTTTCCCGCATTTTTGGTATTGGGATGAAAATCTGATATTCCAGTTTATCATCACACAGACATCTCAGCTCAGTAGTTGTTGCCTGAAAGAGTGACAAAAGTATTTTTTTTTGTCGAAACTTAATTTAATTTGATATTTGTAAAACGAAAATGATAATTTCTTGAAATATGAACAAGAATATAAATCAAACTTTGCATTATTGAGGAAGTTTTAACATAACTACATAGAAACTTTATTAGAACGTTGATTTTAATCATGTTTAGTGTTGGAACAAATAAAATTAGTTTCAAATAATACTAATATTAACGGTTTCAGATATTAATATATATTTTATCCTTGAAATAAACGTGTGTTGGAAGCTAAAGATCTTAATTCTTCATAATAATTTTATTTACAAAGTAAATCTGATTTTATTAATCTTGACCTGTTTAATGTTTTGCAAAGAAACGTATCCTACTTCCTACATACTAATATTATAAACAAGAAAGTTTGTAAGAATGTATGGATATCGGGATATATAGATTTATTTTTGGTAGTCCTTTACGCAAAAACTATTGGACGTAATTAAATGAAATTTGTCACAGGGATAGATTATAGTCTAGATTAACACGTCTATAGGTTACTCTTTATCCCAATTAATACCACGTGGGTGAAGCCGTGGGCGGAAGTTAGTAGTAGATATAGACTTAATGATAGTGATGGTTCGATTTATCAAAATTTCGTAGATTCTTCGAATTCGTATTATGGGAGCTAAGTCACCTTCATCCGTTGGAGTGCACCTTACGCCGTGGCCACGGGACACTACGTCGGGCGGTGCGACTGGCGATCTTGTAGTTCATTGCCCAGTCGCTTTCACTTGTTTTTAGACACTTGTAGAACAAATACGCAATGAACGATGAAATCGCAAAACGCGCCGCCCGTCGCCAAGTCCCGTGGCCATAGCGTTAAATCTGATCCCTATACGTGGTCCTCGCTTAGTGGAAATTATATGGCATTAAAAGGTAGGCTTTGTTGTAGAGCTGTAGGTACTTAGTAACAAAGCTTCACAATAAGCGCCTTTGCTGTGTTCCGGTGCGAGATCTGGCGGTGTACCACAACGGCTTAAAGAAGTATTATGCAAGCTGTGGAAGAGATATGCCGCTAGACAATGTGTAGAGCAACATCTCTTTCGTACAACTGCAATAATAAAACTTTACCGTGACATAGTAAGGCTGCTGGTGGCACTATCTGAATGTCTCGGAATAGTTGCACTTTGCCCCATTCTCAATCTTTTATCTTCTCATCGAAAATCACTCGTAATGTTTCACCAGTGAATCGGAAATCACTAAGAAAGCGCGTTCCACCAGATCACTCGCTTAACATCAGGCCCATTGGGGTAACTACAAAATCGCTAGTCTCTCCGCTTACTGCTGTGTTCCGTGATGTTAGTAACAATCTTCCGCGTGCCGTGTATGGTGAAAACACGTTTTGTACACGCACGCTGGGTCGTTTAGGCCATCAGTCATTATCAGGGTTGACTGCACATGCCCTTCTAATTGGAACCGTATTGTATTGGCCTATGGATTGTTATCCTTTGTACATCATTTATCATTTTGATTAAACAATTGAACTGCACACATAAAAGACACAAAGAATATGTTACTGTAGTTTCTGCAACTGTAGTACAGTGCGATATAAGTGTACAGAATCAATGAGGGCGACACAGAATGAAAACTTTTAGTTCCTGAAGTTCTAGAGTTCTACTCTTTTATGATGCACTGATGCATCGTTTTGTATTATAATTAATGTAAATAGCTTTCTGCCAGCGGCTCCGACCGCGCGTAGGTATGTCGGTTATAGCGCTAAACCCTTAACCTCTTTGCGCAATCGGAAAAAAACTATTATTTAAACCATTTATTTTGTTACACAATACTCAATACTCAATTATTTTATTGCTTTACATGCATAGGTAAGTATCTGTACTTAATATAATAAAGAGGACTGATTTGATTGTTTGTTTGTAACGAATAGGCTCAAAAACTACTGGACCGATTTCAAAAATTCTTTTAGCATTATAAAGCTACATCTTTACTGAGTAACATAGGCTATATTATATGTTAATAAAATTACATCCAAAAAAACGAAAAAACGTTTTTTTGTGCGGACAATTTCGGTTTGCAAACACCACGTGCTCACCCGACCGACAGCATATACATTGTCACATGATGTAATAATGACCACCACCACTTTGTGTTATTGCTTCTAAACCACCCCTGTATGTACCTGTAGAAACAACCAGATTTAAGAAGTAGAAAACAATTAATAAGATGAAATACATTGTCACAAATACACAATTTCAATCACATAGCAACGCCTTTGAGTTTTATAATTAATTAAAAATTCTTGTTTCCGTTTGCTCTGTTTGTATGTAATTAGTTAATTTTGTATTGTCAGTATGTTAATCATAATTATACTTAGTCACTTAATTTAATTGTTTTTAATGCAGACTTATATTCATCGTTTAAACTAATTAGATAGCGGTAAATCTAGTTTGAGAACTTAGCAAGTCAAATTCTTGTTTTATACGGAAGTTTGACTCGTATTAAAAACTAAACGAATCTTCCTTTATTAAACCAAAACTGCATCATTCGTATTTTAGATTAAAGTTGTCTGTGCACTAGATTTTATGGGTACTAGGATCCCGTGTCACGGAGGCTGTGTCTTCCCCTGTTCAGTTGCAGTGCAGTTGCAGTTGAGTTTTTCGTAGTTAAAACAGACCTTTTCGTAGTCTCGTAATTTTGACAACCGCTGTCAGATACGCTCGCGTCGAGTTCACGTCATGCGAGCGCTTTGGCGTTTATGATATAAATATGACAATTACAAGAATACCATTTTACACTAAGACGTGATGTATTTGCAATTGCACCGCAACTTAATTGGCGCGTCTAGAAATTACGTGAATTAGCCTACAATTACCTGTAAACACTGTAACTGATGTCGTACCACTAACGCTATGGCCACGGGACGTGGCGTCGGGCGGCGCGTTTTGCGATTTCATCGTTCATTGCGTATTTGTTTTAGAAGTGTCTAAAGACAAGTGAACGCGACTGGGCAATGAACTATAAAATCGCCAGTCGCACCGCCCGACGCAGTGTCCCGTGGCCACGGCGTAAATATCATCCGACCACAACCTAATTTTGATTGGTTTGGAAACAATTAAAATTAGCTACCTTCTTCGATCCTATCCTGCTAATATTTGACGTTGTACATAACACATATTTGAAGTGACGTTTAGTACTCGTAGGTATTTTGTTGGTGGTCTTCTCATAAAATAGTTGCAGAATGATTTGCTCTACTGAAACTTGTAGTTAATTAAGTTTTAGCACTAGCCTTGTTAATTAAACCCGTGGCTAGATATAGTTTAAGCGAGATTTAATGATAGCGCCCCTACTCCTTGCGCACTCGGCAGGCAGGTTGGGGCAACTCGAGCATTCAGGGTATGTTCAGGGATGCATTTGGCGTTTTTGAGGTTGTTTAGAGAAATGAAGCAGACTACAAGCGCAAGTTAACGGTTTTCCTACTGTAAACGCTCTAACACTTAACAGCTGGAGCTGTTGATCTTCGCTGGATGGACAGGCTTTGAATCGTGGATTGCGTAACATATGGGTACATAATATTTGGTCTATGTGATACATATAAACAGCACACACATTACCATATTTTATGCAGCACAAGGTGTTATAACTTGTAGCACATACTTGAATTTAATATACTAGTTTCCAACCACGGCTTCGCCCGCGTATTGCTAAAGCGCCTCATTGCTAAACAGAATGCGCGGCAGCAGCCACAGCGTCCTCAATGAGATGGCTGACAGTGTTGACTGTCTTCTGATCAGAGCACTAATTGCTAAAACTAATTATTTTATAAAAATTAATTACTAACATAGTTTGTAAGTTTCTACTAACCCATTAAGGATCGTTGTTGTCCGAAATAATTTTTTTTTTTATTGGGATAAAAAGAAGCCTATGTGTTAATCCAAACCATAATCTGTCTGTGGTGCGGTTTTTACGTGACTAAAATTTTTCAAATCATGCAAAAAGCAAGTACCTTTGTAGAACTCGTAATCATGCAGTTCTCATTTAAATGACCTCAAAGTTACGTGTCATCTAATCATTCCGTCCGGTTCACGTCGAAGCGGTCAGTGTCCTAATAAAAAAAAAAGAAACGACAAGTGCGTAAACGTACTAGCGGTTGACCTGTAGGCTAATTCACGTAATTAAATAAGTTCAGTTGCAGTTAAGTTTCGATCAAAACAGCCCTTTTCGTATTCTTGTAGATTTAACAACCGCTGTCAGATACGCTCGCGTCAAGTTCGCGTCACGCGAACTCTTTAGCGGATGTGTTATTTAAATGACAATTACAAGAATATCATTTTGCACTAAGACGTAAACTTAATTGCAACTGCTGGCGCGCCAAGAAATTATGTGAATTAGCCTACAGATACGGCCAGCCGCATTATTCAACTGCGTTAGCCGCATATCGGTGCGTGGAAATCATGCGGTTTCATATTTAACTAGAACTGCAGTGGTAAACCGCTAGTCTAGTGCGTTCAGGTTTTTACACTGATTATCAAATACAGTTGGTACCTACTACCGATATTAACATTAATAAACTGTTCCGATAACAGCTTTTAAAATGAATCAGATTTTTTTTATACTGTTCCACTGCTGAGCAAAAGCCTTCCCCCATGTCTACTTTCATATCCGGTGTCCCGCGACTTGTAGTCATTCTATGTCGAATACATTCAGATAATCCCGCCACCCTTTGCGCAGTATCCTTAGCATCAAGCGTTAAGACAAGAGTCACCAATGTCGAAATTCGTCGAATAGGTTTCGTATGTGGGCCACAAGATGTCAAGTTAAAGTAGGAGATAGCTGACCATTCGTGTCGATTGTAGCTAGAGATGGACCCGAATAGCCACTCACTGGGTGCCTCATGCCGAAATGTGATTTAAGAACACCAAAAGATTCAAGTACCTATTACCAGAGATCCGTTCAGACTTCGCACAGGTAACAGAGGTGAATTATTTATACTGTGTATAAATAATTTAACTGCACCTTTGTGAAGTTTCGTAAATCTTTCCAATCTCTTTATACGTAAATACAAGTTTAGATAAACTGATAACAGCAACAGTAAAATATTTTCGTGTGGCATTTTCCGTGTATAGTGATAAAAATATTACTTTAATTACGATTTAAATTATTAATTACTTGCGACCCGCCCCAGCTACGCACGGGTGCAATATGTTATACATATAAACCTTCCTCTGGAATCACTCTATCTATTAAAAAAAACCGCATCAAAATCCGTTGCGTAGTTTTAAAGATCTAAGCATACATATGGACATAGCGACAGAAAAAGCGACTTTGTTTTATTATATTTAGTGCTTTTTTTCTTCGTTATGAACTTTGATTATTACACTAAGAGGAAAATATTTATATTAATATGTCAAAAAATACAACTAAGATAAAATTAAATTCTAACTTAAAAACTAGATAGCGCGTCATAGAATCTGAATCATAGAGTAGTTTTTTGTTTATTGGGATAGGCTAAGTACCTACTACTTTTTATTGTTCCTCTGCTGGGCACGGGCCTTCTCTCAACTGTCTTATGAGTTGAGAGTTTAGACCGTAATCAACAGACGATGTCCAAGTGCGGATTGATGGATTTCACATTTCCTCGTACGTTTAGTTCTTAGACATGCCAGTTTCCTCACGATGTTTTCCTTCACCGATATTGAGCAGCGACGATGTAACAATTCACACAAAGATGAATGGGGGCGACTGGGAATCGAAACTGTGGCCTTATGAAATGAAATGAAATGTAAATATGCTTTATTTTTTTTGAGACGCGAGTCTACTTAAAAATAGTCCAATTTCTTTTCCTACCGTACAGTGAATGACTGGCAACTACTGAAAAACGCTGCCAAAAAACTCAGTAGGCCTTTTTTCTTTTTTAAATGAAGTACTTATATTTATTACATTTTGTTTGTTTATTGTGTTGAATTATTGTTGCCTTATATATCTAAGGCAAGCCCGTACCGTTGCGCCACCGCTGCTTTGATACCTTTGTGACCTACTCAAACTAAGAAAAACAACTCATAAAAAGCAGTTACTTGAGAAGAGTAGTGATTTCGATTGACTGATCAACCAAAAATACCGTTACTATAAATTATTTATTGAATAGAATATTTATTGTGGAATACATAGCTAAACTAGATTACACTTAGTAGCAAAAAAAACTGTGTTGATGTAACTGTAAGATTGGCGGTATAAACGGTTAGATTCGTTCTAGAAATGGCACACTCGTTCATAATGCCGCATGTAATGCGTAGGCAATACATGATCCGTGATTACTATTCGTGAGTAGCAACAGTACCCTTTACACACTTGAATAATGACTGCCCGGTTCCTTTATCGTTAAATCGATGTTAGTAACGAACAAAATAACATTTTCTACCAAATGCTAGCCAAAATTGTTTCTACGAAAAATTGGTGGTGACGCCTCGTTAGTAGACGGCTGGTGACGAATGGTTTCAATAGTGGAGCAGTTATTAGTTTTTGTATCGATCTACAAAAAGTTGCCGTGGTTGTAGGGCCTTAATGTAACAGGAACGCGGAGCAGAAGAGATTCGCGAACATATTGGGTGACTACGGTGTTTCCTATAAGTTTGATGCGTCTATCATTTTTGTATGTGTGTGTTTGTGTATCTGTTTACAGGTGTTCTACCTCACCTAAACGACGGTATTGTAAGGCTTAGGTACCTTAGTTTACTTAATACCTAAAGCACGAAGTTTTTCATCAACAGTGTATCAATGCGCTGTGGGAACAATCAATTGATATTCTACCGATGCCTAGCAACTTGCAGATGCATGCTCTCACGTAGATTTGTCACAACCAGTAACCAATCTTATTACTACTGTTGTAAAGTCTAAATTAAAATGTATATTATCTTCGAGTGATATTTAAAGTGGAAAACAGGTCGAGAAAAACAATTATCCTCATTCTTGTATCTAATGGTATTTATTGTATATCACTTGGACGTAATGAAAGAAATAGATACAGCACTTATCTCGCAATCGTATAAAAGAAGTTATGTGTGTATAATTAAATGTCATTACAATCTAAATCTGTGCATGATACCAATGCAATGATGTGTCTAAATACTTGAAGATAGGTTATAGAGACTTGCCGACTCGCACAAACCTAGTTTTATACCGACTACGGCGCGGCGGTCAATCATCAGCTTATTATTAGCTACGGAATGGACAGAGATATACATATATTGTGTAGGCGCGCACTAGTCAGCCTGGCTCCGGCAACCAGACTTTGGTATCCAGTGGAACGTGTGACGGTGTATGGCGGCTTAGTGCGCGGGTTCACATACACTACCATACGAATTACTGGCTGCGTTTTTTTGACAGCGGGAAATGCTTTATGGATCCCCTCGCCCTGTACCCATCTGGGGCGAGGGGATGCGTGACTCCCGTTATTGGCCCGTGTGAGTGAGACCTCGTAGAGTCTCCAGCTACAGTCGGCCGGGCCCGGCTTATCCGCTAACCCCCCGCGGTGTTCAGTCAAACACTCTTTGTATCAGGCTGCGGGATTAGTAATTGCATTCATCGAAAAGCGGCCGCGGCTGCGGCGGGTCGCGCAGCCAGGCCACGCAGTGCGTGCGGAGATTTTATGGTTATCAATTTTACTGTGGTCACACAGGTTCACTTTCTTTCAGACTACAATGGGATAGATAAACTAACACGATCAGTAAGAAATCGTATGTAGAACCGTATTACACACCTAACGTGTTCTCGGACACACGGGAGTTTACCACCTGAAAATGGAGAGTGACGACAATATAAAAATTCCTGATTTGGAATGGACGTCCATTCTCGGTGAGGGAGTGCTGTGGCGTCACATACCTAACGCCACTCAAGAGAATGACGTAACAATCCTAAACCGCACAAGCTAAGTTTCACCGACGATTATCATTACAACTTCTTGACAAGAACAACGCCAACGGGGGGAACCGCGGGCGCCGGGCATTACACCTCGCCCAGCTGGAAGATCTTCCCTTTACACTGGAGGGTCACTACCACCCGATCCCCCAGTCTCCACAAGTCCAACATTATTTTTCATCCGGCGCAGATTTAACATACATGAGTTCACAAGCCATTTCATAGATTTAACTCTTTTAAGGTGTTTTTATTTTAATTATAATTTGTTGTTATTAATGTAACTGCGTCAGTGTGCCATAATAGGTATGTTATAGGTATAATTGGTAACATTAACTTTAGTTTTGTATCTAATACAACATTGTCTAGTAATCGCGCGTAAATTCCCGCATGAACGAATGAAATTAATGTTGTTTACAATAAATCGTGCATTGTTTCGTATAAAATGTTTGGTTGACGTTGTATACCTACAAGAAACTTTGATATTAAACCGGCTTTAAAGGGTACAACTTTAAAAAATACCTATATGTTTAAAATAAAATTATGCTGTTTATATCAGTAATATGATAGTGTAATGCTCGAAAAAAAAAACAAAAAATGTAAGCATCTCAATTGAGGGTCTCCTTTTTGAAGTCGATTAAATTTCAACCTATCTATATTACATAGCAATGTTTTGTCATCTACAATAAACAAAATCCATTGCGGCTTATTTTGAACAAGGTTAACAAATGATTTTTTGAATATTATTTGACCAAAAAACTAGTTTGTGAAAAAACCAGTGTTACCAGTATTTTGTATCCAGATTAAAAAAGCTCTTATTATTAGTCTTTTTTAATCTATACTAAATTTATAGGAATAGTCATGTTTCTAAGCCTATAGTCAACCTTGTAAAAAAATATACCATAAGGGATTGAAAGGGAAACTAGTTTGGAAACAAGAAAATAATAATTACAAATAAAAATAATATTTTCACACATAAACACAGCGCCATCTAGTCCCAAATAAAGCAATTATATATGCTTGTGTTATGAGCACTAGGAACGGATTTACTACTTAAATACATTTTTTTTTGTAAATACATACATCTTGCTCATCACACAAAGATTTGTCCTGGGTGGGAATCGAACCCAGGGCGTTCGACTTAGTAGTGAGGGTCATTTACCACTACGCCACGATCATGCGAGGACAGGTGACATTCACCAACCCGCAGTTTGTCAGCGTGTATGGATTAAGGCCTAAACTCTCTCAAATCGTAAGATAGTTGAGCGCAAGTGCGACACTAAATAGGGTTGAAGTGAGCGTAATACATAAAAAAGGCATAAACATTCGAATTGATGACCTCCTTTCCCTTTATAAAGACGGTTACCAAGAATCACACCCAGTCAGCAAGCGAATCAAATACAAAATCGAATAAAATAATCCGTTTGCGAGTCAATTATCATTTTTTATCGATTTAAATAATTGAATTGTCATGAATTACTAATCGTTTTTTTATTGGATTCCGAGATAAACCTGCAATGCTTGTTGACTATTACATCATACTCATAATCGGCTATAAACGAGATGCAATTTATTAATTAACCAGATTTAATATCCAGATTGGATCAGGTGTCGTACCAAGTCGTACCACAACAGCTTAAAGCAGTATGTTGGAGCTGCGGAAGAGGGACGCCGCTATACAATGTGTAGAGCAACATCTCTCTCGTACAACTGCAATAATAATACTCACGGTGTCCATAATATGCTGCGGGTGAAGAACATGACGAGTTGGTGTTGGAATAAATTACACGTTCAATCGTATAAAAAATTATTTCCTGGGCACGAGTAAAAATTCTATGAATTTAGTTCATCGAAATTCTATTTAGTTCAATGCAATTGCGCTAAAAAGAATGAGCTATTCTTAGCCTTGCATTTGATACACATTGTAGGAGTGCATTCGAAATGACTAGTCCGCCATCTTGGGTGTTCCGCCATGTTGGATTTAGATTGACGTCACACGACTAACCAAGCAATGTCATTATATTAAAGAATTCATTTATAATTACGTGTATAAAAATAAAAAATACAAAACGATGGTATTTTCTCAGAAAGTCTTAACATACAGCGTCATATACGGTAGCTAGGGTATGTGCATAGCATGGACTGTACTCGTCAACCCAGGCAGGTCTTGCTGGGTGCAGTAGCAGATGCAAAAAGATCTGTTGGCCAGCAGCGTTTCGCTATAATGTCTGTATAAAACGTGATCTAGCCTCATTTAATATTGAGCTATGTAGATGGGAGAAGCTAGCGGTGGATAGAAGCCTGAAGAGGAAACGTAGCAAAGAGGGTCTACAGGTTCACGACGGAGCCGTGATTGATAGATTCGCCGTAAAAAGAGCGAAGCGTAGAGAGACGCCAGCGACATTCATCCACCAGTCACAACACACATGCGAAAGATCGTGCGGTTCTCAGATTGGTCTGTTCAGTTACTAGGAAAGGCGCTTCTAACAAAACAATGCTTAATTTTTTTAACCTATTAAATATAAATAACTTACTACATATAATGATCAATGTAACTAAACACTATCGATGGTTCCAATAAGACAATTTATTTAGTAACTTGCTTTCCGACAGCGCGAGCGGCTTCGCTCGCGTGTATGTCGGTTATCGCGCCAAAACGTTACCTTATTTTTGCGCAGTCGGATAAAAACTATCCTATGTCCTTTCTCGGATCTCAAACTACCTCCATACCCAATTTCATCCAAATCGGTACAGTAGTTTAAGCAGGAAAGCGTAACAGACAGACAGACAGAGTTACTTTCGCATTTCTAATATTAGCAGGGAATTAGTAGGGATAGTCATCCTCCTCTCTCCTAAAATTTAAATGAAATTATTTTAGCATGCTGTTATGATAAACTTCTTGTAATATTCTTATGCTGTGCCCAACAGGGTTCATAATCGTGTCAAAATTGTATTACTTACCACCTATTTTTAACATTATGGATGCAATATAGATATTGAGTATTGAGTAAATTGTTTGTAACAGACGTCAAGGCCATGTTTGTTTGTAAACATAACCTCAATTTATTATATAAAAAAATTGGTCTCCCAAATGTACCTATGTGTGCGCGAATATTGGATAATTTCGATCGACTGCACCATATTGGATAATTCTTTTTAACCCCCGATGCAAAAACGACGGGGTGTTGTATCGGATGAACCGATTTTAATTTTCTTATTTTTGTTTGAATGGTGTATTAGTCAGTAGTCTTTAGCTTAAACAAATTAAAGGTCGAGTTATACAAAATTTTTGATTTAGAAATATTAATGACTTTGTTAATATCAGGAGATGGTTCGTGTTAAAATAAGGGTACTTTCACCACCCGGGCGAGGCTGGGGCGAACAGCTAGTTTGGAATAGAACCGCCTGAGAAAAAAAAATCGTAATTAATTCTCCTTTTCGCTAAAATGAACTTGTTTGACTTTAATTAGGCTATTTAAACTTCAATAGCATTCTGTGAGAATAAATAATTCACAGCGACCTTTATTAACACTGCCAAGTTAATTTTATCATTGCTGTAATACCTATTAGGCGACAATTTATTTTAAATTTAAAGTTCTAATGTTTTTCGCAAGAGACACAGCGATAATTCTCCCTCTATCCATTGGGCTATATCTAGTCCAATCGGAAAGGTTGCAATAGTTAGCTTACGGAATACACGCAAGTAACTTGTCACGGGAATAAGGGCTATTATTAATCCGAAACCGTTTACCTTGGTGCTTGGACCGTACATTAGATTGAACTAGCTTCGCCCGCGTGGTACTTAATGGGATAAAAATGGATGTGTTGTGTGGGATGTGTTACCCAGACCATAATCTATCTCTGTATCAAATTTAATCCAATTTCGTCCAGTAGATTTTGCGTGAAAATTAACAAACATACATCTAACCAGAAATCCGTCCATTCTCACAAACTTTGGTGTTAATATTAGTAGGATAAGCTTGGATAGAGCTGAGTTCTACAGACATAAAGGTGCCCCAATCACAAATGGCATGTAATTCATTAACAAGTATTGGCAAGTAACTATGTATTTTTTTTTAATTGTTCAAGTTCCTGGATACGATCGATCCCTCTGGTGTTGCAAAAGTCCATAGACTTCAATGACCGCTTACTATCTTGGTGGGCTCTATACTTGTTTGCCCACATAGGAGTATAAAAAATACTGCTAAGTTTGTTAAAGATAAACATTATAATATGTAACAGTAAAATTTTTGAAAAAAAAAATTTTTTTTTGGCTTGTGAAAAGTTTTGACCTTTCCAGAATATTTGGCCTTCTCAACAAGTTCCTAGTTTTAGCGTAGGAAATAAATTTCTTAATCGTAATATTATTAATAATAACATAATATATTACCGCTATAAAAACTGCAGTTAACAATTGTTTATCTACTAATTAGAGCGGTAATTAAATTGTCCTTCTAAATATACTGTTATAATGATCCACAGCTTGGTGTATAAGCTCGGATTCACTATGGATAAGGGTATAATAATAATATTTTCACACATACACACAGCGCCAACTAGTCCCAAATTAGCAATTATATTTGCTTGTGTTATGGGTACTAATATCGGATATTACTACCTACATACATTCTCTTTTGTAAATAAAAATAATAAATAAGTATAATGGATGAATTACACCCAGATACAGAAAAAAACCATTGTGCTAATGGGACACTAAGGACCCTGTCACCACATCATCCTAACACGTAATCTGTGGTACTTGACCACATCTAATTCAACACAATAACAAACAAAATGTAATAGATATAAGTAGATACTTTATTTAAAAAAGAAAAAATGCCTACTGAGTTTCTCGGTAGTGTTTCTCAGTAGTAGTTTCTCATTCACTGCACGGTAGGAAAAGAAATTGGACTATTTTTATGTAGACTCGCGTCTCAAAAAAAAATAAAGCATATTTTCATTTCATTTGCCTTGCCTTTTATACAAATACCTAATTAAAATGTAAGTCGCTATAAATTACATCTAAGCTTTTTGTGGAGATGAAATACATTATTTTTTTTACCTAATAAAAATAGCAACAACAACAAACCTCATTTTTTAAACCGTATTTTAAATTTAGCTAGTTGCTCTAGCGAACTTCGTGTCGCGTATAATAATAGAACTGAAATAATAATGTTAATGATAATACTTTGGGACATTAACACACACGGTCATCTGATCCCGTATTAAGCAGAACTTGTGTCATGGAAACCAGATAACTCATATACTGTACATATACTACTTTTATTTTTTTAATATATATTGTTCATCACACAAATGTCTGTGTTAGGTGGAAATCGAATTAATCGAAGCAAGTGTCTTACCGACCACGTTACCATCCAGTCGTCAATAGAAAATTGCAATAATTTACGTTCATTTCTCAGATTTACTAAATCCGTTTCAAAGGAGTTTAGTTACAAATTCTGTAACACGAGACTAGATATTAGATTAGTCCTTAAGTGTATTCGGGGGTTTATATTAAACAAATTAAAAGCAAGTCTTTTGCCTCGTGGGAATGTTAACACTTACAAAATTGTTAAAACAATGAAAACACAGATATTCACAAAAGATATTTAAATAGGAGTTAAGGTCAACAGTGTGGAAGGAAATGACCCGATTCGCGACGAGATAATGCTATTGTGAACTGTACCTCTATTACGATTTCTTTAAATTCGGTATCGAGTCTACTGAAAAGCATATACTTAGTTGCCTCGGTGTTATCATGCAACCTGTTTTTAAATGACAGGTTGTCACTTAGTAGGCATGCACTGAAATATTTTTTTTGCCAGTACCATACCATCACAAGATCAGTGGTGGCGCAGCGGTATCGACCTCGCCTTTGAAATATAAGGTCGCGGATTCGATTCGCGGATGTGCCCACATATCTATGTGTGAATTGTTTCATCGCTGCTGCTCAATATCGGCGGAGGTAAATCTCTTGAGGAAACCAGCATGTCTAAGAACTGATCATTCGAGGACATGTGATATCCACCAACCGTCATTTGGCCAGCGTGTGTGAATTATGGTCTAAACTCTTTGAAGTCGTAAGATAGTTAAATGAAAACCCGTGCCCTAGAGTGAGTAACAAAAGGAGTTAAAAATGGTCGTACTTGAACTTTCGTTATCGCTTCGCTATGTAATTTGTCTTGAGGCCCAGATGCATGTGTATTCAGTAAGTGCAAGTGTAAGTAAGTGCAAGTCTTCTTTTTGCATAGTTTCTGCATTACTACAGAGGCTCGCGATCCCTCTAGTCATGAAGTAATGTTTTTCTTCTGACCGCATCTTAAAATTTGATGTTCAGTGTTTAGGGAATTTGAATATTCCCCTTGACCCTTTTATTTTGGGTTATGGTAATATTTATATGCTTTTCTTCCCACTTTATTTTGAAAAGAAAGGTCACACACACATGCATTTTTCCAGTCTTAACCTACGGTACGTAAACTTGGTCGTTATCGCAGATTTAGATGTTCAAACTCAAGGTTTGTCAACGGGCGAATGAGCGCAGGATCTTTGGTGTCAAACTAACGGATAGAGTACGTAGCACCGAGCTGCGCTCAAAAACACAAATCACTGATGTAGTTCGGAAAGCCTCTAAGTTGAAATGGGATTGGGCTGGCCATGTTTGCCATATTACAAGCGAGCTGTGGGCAAAGATAGCTACAGACATCCAAGGAGGAGGCGTCGCGGTAGACCGAAATGGAGATGGCGGGACGAAATTGATAAATTCATGGATAATTGGATGGAGGTGGTACAAGATCAAGACGCCTGGAAGGTGTTAGGGAAGGCCTTTGCACAGCTGTGGTATGATCCGAGCTAGTAATAATAATAATAATGGTAATATGTATACTCGTTACTATTATGTATGTGTTTACATACAAATGTTTGCTCAATGTTACTGAGTATCAATAAAGTTATCGGATTGGTAAGATGATATTATGTTTACAAAGTTATGTAATTAATGTGAATTGGCTGGTCGGTCAGTAACCATTGTTTGATGAGAAAATGTATTAATTATACTTTATGTACCTAGTTGTGAGATTTATAGCATCTCTTACATAATAGCTGTCCTTCAATATGACTGCAAATTTAATTATACGTTTTTGTGTAAACTGTACATATAAATTGATCCCTATGTCTCTTATAGATAGACCGTTTAACTCGCTTATCGCCTATCGCCAAGATTCTGAATCCTCAAGCTGCACAGACAGTGATGATGATTCAAGCGATACGGATATTAGTGACGAATAGTCTTACATTACTTTTATCTGTGGTTAAATAGTTCTTTATGAGATTTAATTAATGTTTTATGACTTTGTACCTCAGATGGCGATACGCGAGTTAAACGGTCTATTTATAGTCACGGCACGTGTGGACAACGACTGTACTATTTACGCCGTAGGAAGTCTGGTTTTCTGTAAAGTGGAATAATGTAGGGAGATAGTGACATTGTTGGTGCAGGAAATTACGGGTAGTTACGGGTAGTTGCGAAAAGTCACCGGCTTGTTCGAGAGGTTATGACGGTGATGCTGAAAGTTATATTGTTGTAACTACGGGATTTTTAGTTGTTTAGGCTGCAATCCCGAGTCTCTTCACAGCGCCTCTGATCCTGGCTTACAGGAGTAGTAAGTGCGGATTCAAGCGGTTACGGTTTTGGCGGGAAACATTGTAACAAGTTACGGGGTCTGTGGGGAGGTCTTCGTGGTTGATACTTGGCGTATTGGGATTAATGAGGAAGTTTGAGTGTTGGTAGGTACCTATTACAGGCATAGTGCAAGAAGTTATGGAGATTGTGCGACGAGTTATTAAAACAAGGAGGTTTGTTTACCGGTAGTTTGCTTTTTTGGAATTCGAATTTCTTTATTTACTTATTCATAGGTTCCTTCATTTGATTATTACTTAATGTGGCTACAAATATCTTTAGACAAAAATATAATTTAGTAATTTTATTTTTGCTCCTTAATATGCGTAGGTACCAAATTGCGATGTCATTAGCTGTGTTTGTTATTGTATGTAGGTATGTCCATATATTTGTCACACTTCACGCGACGACACTGAATTATTTTCACACTATATACGTACTTTGTAATTAATGTTACGATGAATTTACGAAGACTCAGAAAGTAAAACGAGCCCTTAAGCAAACTTACAACGTTGTCGATAGAAATTTTGGTGCAAATACCGACTCACAAAATATTCGGTAGGTATGTGTGTCAAAATTTGTAGGTAGTTAGCCTAGTAGTGATTTTTTAATTAAAGTAATTTATTGATTAGCTGTGGTAGCACAGCGGTATCGGCCTCATCTTTGAAATATATATGGTCACAGGTCCAAACCCCTGTCGTGTCCACACATATTTTTGTGAATTGTTTCATCGACGCTTCTGAATATCGGTGAAGAAAAACATCAGGTCTTAGAAAGAATTTATCTTTCGAAGACATGTGACATCCACCCTCTCAACTCGTAATACAGTTGGAAGAAGACCCGTGCCCAGTAGGGACACTAAAAAGGGTAGTAAGGTGCACACTAGGTTTAAACTAAATTTCGTTTTAGATATGGTTAAAGTTTACTTAATAAAGTAACAAAATTGTGGAAGTGTTATGTCAAATAAATATCTATTTTATGTATAAATTTACAAAAGAAAAGTATTATATACTATACATATACCAGTTATCTGGTTTCCATAACACAAGCTCTGCTTAGCTTGGGACCAGTTGACCGTGTGTGTTAATGTCCCAGAATATTTATTTATTTTTTTATAAATAAAATCTTGCATCTTTGAAATTTCTAACTAGTTAAAAGTTTTAACTTTGATCAAAGAGACTCCTGAAAAGAATACGCTTTGATGCTCGGTTTTCAGTCACTAATTTCTGAGAATTTTTCTACCTCCCCCCCCTTCCGCTCGTGGTGAGATACCGTAAGATTTTCCTCAACTCCCTCTCCCCTCATCTAATCTCACGCGAAAAGTTGTTCTATTACTTTTATTGAAAACTAGCAAATAAACCATATTTGTGAATATTACCATAATTTAAAATCACAACCATAACATTAAGTAGGTACCTAATGAATATCAGACAAAGATTATATTAGAGATTTGGCCATAATTATTATTATTCTAGAAATAATTTTTCACACAATCTATAAACTTTTTTTGCTAGAATAATTAGAGAAAAATTACGTGATATTTGCCAAGCCCCCCCCCCCCCCAAGTGAGATTTGGAAAGATTTCACTTGATCCCCCCCCCCCCCCCCTCTAGAACACCTCACGTAATTAATGGACGCCCCCTGAACAGCAATAGGCTCGCTATTACGTAGGGGACCTGATATTCACCCATGCCTACACCTTAGTACGTAATACAGGCGGTTTTAATATTTTTTTTTATTCTGAGATAGGCTTGTTATCAACTTGCCTGATGTTTAAGCATTGATGTTGTCTACGATGGGATGCGCCTGCCCACTTTACCGATTCATTCGTGATTACGAATGGTTTTCGGTGAGAAGGTGGCGGTGGAATGAATGTTCCATATGGTTAGAAACCATAAAGGAACAACAGTTCTGACCCACCCATGCTGTGTTTATGTATTACTATCAAGGGAATCCACAAAAGTTTCTACTGTATTGTTTTGTGACAAATCCACCACATTGGAAATGCACCTACCTACGAGTATAATGGAAATTTTATCATCTTCGTAAGATTTGTTTAAAATAATCATTATCCTTTAATATGAATACAGCACACGGAACTAATAGCACAGGTATTGTTCTAAACATTACCACTTTCACTGTGAATAACTTAAAGTGAAATCGCTTTACAATGGGTATAGTCCGTTGAGTGGGTTTTACCAAATTATTGCGACCTCTATACTGGTTAGATTTTTCGGTACCTATACGACGGCTGTGCGACTGCCGTGGTGGCGGGTGATAGCGTGTTCGTCTCTTTACATCCTGAAAACAGTGTTGAGAATTTTGTTATATCAAAACTAGTCGGTTAGTACAACCGCCGTGCATGTATAACCAAATGTATGAACATTAATTATGCGCTCTATAGCTTTCCGACAGCGGCTTCGCCCGCGTGTATGTCGGTTATTGCGCCAAAACATTTACCTTCTTTTTGCGCAGTCGGATAAAAACTATCCTATGTCCTTTCTCGGGTCTCAAATTACCTCCATACCCAATTTCATCCAAATCGGTTTAGTAGATTAAGCGGGAAAGCGTAACAGACAGACAGACGGAGTTACTTTCGCATTTATAATATTAGTAGGGATACTTATAATAGGTACTCTATGTATCTACTGAGTATGGTCCGCAGTAACTTTCATCTAACTCTCATCTTATAATTCATTTACACGTGCTTGCTTATTAAAAGTAATATCTATGTAGGCAGGTACTGTTTATCACCAACTCTAATCAAAATTTATAGCCGCCCTGTTTTCATTAACTAGAAAACTAGTTCGTGCTTGTCTGATTCATTTTATTAAAATAAATCCAATCATATTTATAGTAGGGCTAGCATAATACTACTAAACTATAAATAAGATATTTAGTAGATTGGCATACGTCAAGCAGTCGGTCCCACCTGTAGTCAAGAGTTAAGTCCTGAAACCGCGTCAGAGACTGACAACTTGGCTGTTAACCAAGAATCAATGCCAACAGTTACCGTAGTATGCAAGAAGCTGATATTATAGTATTGGTATACTACAAAGACTTTACATAGGTACTCGGAAATATAGATAGACCGTTTAACTCGCGTATCGCCTATCGCCAAGATTCTGACTCCTCAAGCTGCACAGACAGTGATGATGATTCAAGCGATATGGATATTAGTGACGAATAGTCTTACATTACTTTTATCTGTGGTTAAATGGTTCTTTAAGAGATTTAATTAATGTTTTATGACTTTGTACCTCAGATGGCGATACGCGAGTTAAACTGTCGGCCTATACATAGGATTATTGCTACCAGGTTGCATACTAAAAATACACGGTTTCTCTAATTAAATTTCACCAATCAGCACGTTTATCTGTAACACTAAAATTGCGAGAGTTGTTATCAAACTCACAATGTTTGTTTGAATACTTGGACTCTGGTTTTTTTAAGGTTTACCTTAGCTATATGGTACTATTTACTACTATGAAACAAATTCTAGGTAGTTTGTGGTGTAGGCCAGTGACATTAGGTTAACAACATCTGAACTTGCTGAGTCATGATCAAGAACGTTTTTGTAACTCGTATCAATTACCTGTCACAAAAACCGGCTTCGTTTGTAAAGTTATAATGAGGCTGAAATTCTGAGTGTTTTACTTTGATCTACATTGTATTTTATATACATGTTCATTTAGACATTTTGGTTACTTTCTCTACTAGTCTCGTATTTTTTCGGGACTACACCTACCACCACAACATTCCCTCCATTGCTACTCTAGTACGCCAGGATCGACAACGGCGTGCGGAAGATGTTCAGCTTTTGGAACACGGTATAAGTCCTGGGACTTCCTGTTTTAAGTCCCGTACTGGATTACCATTTAACCACAAAGTTGAGTCATGAGTCAACATCATTCATTTCACACGGACAGAGTCATCAGGTCATCCCCGATTCAATTGTTTGGAAGATTTTGTTTGGGATATATAGAAATGTAAAATATATACAAGTGTGAAATGGTTTTAGGATACAATTTTTCTAGAAAAGATTACAATACAAGTGTATGCCCACATGTTGTCGATGTCCTAGAAAGAAGAATCTATAAAGTGGAGCTCGTAATAGATTTCTACTGCAACTGAATCACAAGTACATTAGTTTATTTTTTCCACCGCCCACATTAAGAATATTTTGTTTTTACTAACTTTATTAACTTGTGGGTGAGTCTGGGTCAAATCATAAAACCAATTCTTGCCGTTTGATTCTGCTCAAATTCAGCATATTCGGTCGGATGTTGGCTTCAGAAGATGGCCACAGTAACTCCTAAACTACCCCACTTATAAGATAAACCCCCCTGATTTGGGAATTGAAACATCATATGCTTTGTATTTACACATTAGTATTTTGAGTATATTTTTATACCTTTTACCCCAACGGCTGTCGGTTCTGCGGCAGATATGACGGGTCCACTGCCACTTCAGCTTACTAATCCGAAAATTACTTATCTTGTCACTTACTAGTAGGTACTACATATTTAGTATTAACTTGTTTTTTATGTGGGTCTTCTGTTACTCTTTAAAATCTCAAACGTCCACATGGGGCGACGACATTATGAAACGAATAAAGTAAGATCATGTAATATGGTAACCAACATTGTCTAGTCTATTCTCGTAATATCATTATTGCAAATCACTGTTACATCTTACACCACACAGCCCTTGTGACAAAATGCAATGTGCAGTGAAATCGTAGCGAAAGCGTTCGTTCACGTAACGCTGTCTATTCTAACCAGGAACTCTAATAAATCTTACTTGATGTAAGAGTTATGGTTTATAGAACTAGGAACTAAGGTCTAACAAAAATAAAAAATTAAATTATTCCAAAATAACTTATGTTTTGTCCTAGTCTAGCCAAATTTACTGTTACCCTTCCCGCTAAGTTACCCTTATAAGGAAAAATTAAGTATCTTTATTATTCTATTTAGTTATTATAGCTTTCCGACAGCGGCTTCGCCCGCGTGTATGTCGGTTATCGCGCCAAAACATTACCTTCTTTTTGCGCAGTCGGATAAAAACTATCCTATGTCCTTTCTCGGGTCTCAAAATACCTCCGTACCCAATTTCACCCAAATCGGTTCAGTAGTTTAGGCGTGAAAGCAACACAGACAGACAGAATTACTTTCGCATTTAAAATATTAGTAAGGATTATATTTTCTAAATCAGTCTAATTGTTGGAATATATAGGGAAGTGTGAGATACACATATATAGTATGTCATTTTATTAAACATACAGGCGCTGGCCATGTTCTGTCATATCTAAAATTATTTAGGTACTCGAAAATATTTTATTTTTGTACAATGCTTCGATGTAATTACGAATAAAAAGAAATATTGGTTTATAACCAGTAATTTTATCGATAAGTGTATAATTTATGAAAAAATATTCAGTTTTTCTTGCAAATATAATGATAACTTGTAAATCTCTTTAATAATCACGCAAATGTTAAAAAAGTGTTATGCAATTAAGTAAGAATTTTAATCACAATTTATAGTAATTGTTTGATAGCGGCGCCGATTCTCTTGTTCAATAAGCAAACCGAAATAAAATATTTGCTCTCTACTAATATACCTATAGCGCGAGACAAAGATTGCTATGAACTAAATTATAGATATCAAACTAGTTTACGCCTTGTACTTCACCGACTCACTGTGTTGTTGTGTTTAGTAGGTACTAGTGGCGAAGAGTTCATACAAGCCGGTTCCAATCGGCTTCCCTTTAGGAATTGATTAATATATAGTTTACTTCATTAAAATTATGTATCGCCTAAGACATTTAAATTGCTAGAATAAAAGCACCTATCATATTTATGAAATTGGTTGTCGCCATAGAAACATCGGTGACGGTATTAGACATTATTTTCATAGGTAAGAACTTTTTTGCTGCAGCTTCCCTTTTATCCACCCTTCGCCACTGGTAGGTTAGGTTACCTGTGTTTGTACGTGCCAGTTAGTAAAAGAGTGACTGTAATTTTGGTTTAGTTATTAAACAAGAGAATCGGTCCTATGGTTTTTTTTAATTGCGTGAAAAGATACTGTTACTAAAATTGAGAAATTAAGTACCTAATAGTAATTTTTTTTTGTAGTGCGGGTTGCACGGACTGTATACCTAGTTGCCACTTGAATAAATATTGTATGAAATTGTAATCGTCAAAACTTGGCGGATTGGTTCGTTCAGGGTATACAGGGTGCTTAGAATTATTGAACGCTAATACCAGCTATAGATAGACCGTTTAACTCGCGTATCGCCTATCGCAAAGATTCTGACTCCTCAAGCTGCACAGACAGTGATGATGATTCAAGCGATATGGATATTAGTGACAAATAGTCTTACATTACTTTTATCTGTGGTTAAATATTTTTTAAGAGATTTAATTAATGTTTTATGACTTTGTACCTCAGATGGCGATACGCGAGTTAAACGGTCGGCCTATAGGTGCTCTTGCATCAATTACCATAGTTCTCGTCTTTCAACAGTGTCCTGTTATTTCGTTTGGTTACAGTGTTTTGGTTTGGGAGTAACTGAGCGTTTACACTGCACAACAAAACATAATACAAGCATTATCTCTTTCTACTCATCTCTAAACGATAGAGATGGAGCTCGCAATATGTTTTCTTGTACATGTTTCGCACAGTGGAAACTAGGGGTAAGGGTGTATGGTGTTAGAGTACCAAAGTAGTTGCAAGTTTGCTTTCCTTTAGACAGTTTAAACCCTGGCAAGAATGGTATTCTGTTTGAAACACCTGTATATTTTTAAATTGCAATGCACAAAAAGGTGAACCCCGGTGTGGCAAGGCAGTTAACAATACTTCCTATACTATAATAATAATATTTTTAATTCTGTTGTTCCAGGTAAGTTTCTTCATTATCTATGAATCTTACACTGTCTAAAGAGCGAACTTTAGCAAGAAAATATTAACGGTAAGTACTTCCTTGTTCCTCAAAAGATACATCTTTGAAAATGGCTTGAAGGTACGTTACACTTAGGGTTGCCACCCGTACTTTATAATAAAGTATTGTACGTTAATTCAGGTAATTGTACTTTATATTTTATGAGAGGAATAAATTAAACGAAAATACTTTATTTCGCATGATGTGATTTCTTTGTGCATTTAAAAAGTTAAGTCGTAAATATTTTCTCATTAAACGAAATTTATCGACTGGCGCTGAATCGATATTGCCACTCGCCAGCGCCACGGGGGCACATTTCCTAAACGCAACCTATCCTCTAATGTCAACAATGTCAGTGTTATGCATAGATGCACGTGTCATGACATATTATTCCTAATTTCTTATTTGTTTTGAATGGCAAATGGCGAAATGAAAGGAACAAAGTATCCCTGAATTTGATAAAAAATTATTTACTTGTTTACTTTAATTTAACTGTAGATTGTAAAGATGCTGTGCGATTGTTTAGTCGAGATACACATTTATAGAAAGTTCAAATAACAATAAAAATATAATTTTAAATGTAAATAAGAGAAAAAGAAAAATAAGTTGTACTTTATTTTGATGCTGTGTACTCTTTTTTATGACCTGTACTTTAATTACAAAAAAAGGTGGCAACCCTAGTTACACTTATAAATCTATATTATTACAATTTTAAAACACATCTATAAACTCCAACCAAAGATCTCAATTCGTATGATTATATTTTTTGTGTGTTTTTAGAGATTTGTCCCAAAGTGTCCATTTTCTACTGACTTTAATAATTATTTTCGCCACAAAAACACAAAGTCGGCTATAAACGTAGGTACCTAAAATTATGCGTTTGGTACAATTGCTCTTATAATATTGTCAGGCCGCAGGCGCTTAGAGTAAAAAATGACAGCTCTTTCGACATAGCTCAAAAACTATTGGTCAAATCTTGATCATTGAAAAGATATAAGGTAAATTAAAAAAAAATGTTACCAACCAGTTTGAGAACCGACTTGACTCTTACAATAAAAAAAGAAGCAAGTTCACAGTCTAACATAGTACACAGAACGAGGAAAGAGACCAGATACAGGCGAATATCAGTCGTTTACATCTGTTTGTCTGTTTAATAATAATAATAATAATATTTTTGGAACGAAGTTCCTTACGGCAGGCTTGGAGGGGATAGGGATTTTGCTGCGCGACCGAAATGAAAAAAATGTGATAGTAAAACCGTAAGAAAAAATGCGGGGAATAAAACCGTTAAATGAGACGTGCGCAGGCGCGACAGTCGCATACACAAGCGAGTAGTGTATAATACCTTTCTCTTTCTCCCTCTTTCTTTATTAGCCGAAGGAACTTCGTTCCTATCTGGTGTCCCACGACACCACATCATTTTTTTTTTTTGTAATACAGTTTGTGCAGAAGTCACAAACTTGGGGGCTGAGTCACCTTAGTCCGTAAGTACACACCTTTACTTGAATCTTTTTTTTCTTGTTTAGTTGTTGATCGTATTGATTAATACAGAAACAATTTCAAATATGTGTTACCCAAGTATGTTGTGTTAGTGATAGATATCAATAACAAAACCAGGGCCGCGTAGAAAAAGTTTAAAACACGTCATTACCTGGATACTTTCCAATTACCTCGACAATGTACCTATGTTGTTTGTCTTTCATATTATGTAAATCAATAACCAATAATTTGTATCGTGACAATTGGCTTTTTTATCAAATTTCATAAAGGAGGAGGTTCTCAATTCTGATGTATGACATATGACAAAAATAGAGATTTTTTTATCCTATAATAGGCTTGCGTTTGACCTCAATTTGCCTGATGTTAAGCAATGATGCAGTCTATGATGGAACGCGCTTACCTCTCGTGACTTGAAGACAGGTAGATTATATCTATCTATAGATTTGGTTTATTCCCTAAACGATATGATCAAGTCACGGAGGATGTTATGAAGTTTGTTTGCAACTTTTTATTCCTTGGTCCTATTCACTTAAAATTCGGTACACATAAACTTTACGACAAATTTTAATAATGAGATGTGTTTTTTATTTTTCCAAAATTAATTCTTATTCTTATTCTTTATTGTACACAAAACACTTACACATACAATTATAAATAGGAAACAACAATGTACACAGGCGAGCTTAATTCAATTATGAATTTTCTACCAGCAAACCTCTAGAAGAGAAAACTTGTGGAAAGGGTAGAAGTGCAGGGTCCGGCCGTTATGCCCCCATTCCGGGATGCCCCCGGCCGGTTTGCTCCCTCATTGAAAAATTTGTTATTCCGGTTTGCCCCCGGCCGGGTTGCCCCCCAGTTTCTCTTTTTGTCATGATATTCGATTCAGTACACTTGAGTAGACAATTGTTAAAATAATAAATGGAAATTAAGAGTATAATCATCATGACTGATGTGTGTAGCCAATGTAAATAACAGTAGATTAGGTAGATGCAGTGATGAGGGGTTGTATACATCCGTCTACAATGTTTTACGTTATTTTTTATATTTCTTACTAGTGAGTAAAAGTCACTTTCTTGTTTGTATAATCATCTTTATTAATTTACAGTAATGCGATAACATTACCAATCAAACAAAATATATGAAATTATAATAAAATCAACATGGTATATCAGTTATAATCTTTACACAATCAACATTGATAAAAATTATAGAAAAAAAAGTAATACAAAAATATATAATAGAAAATCAACAAATATCAAATACGAGTACTTTTATAATCTTTACATAATCAATATTAATATGTATAAGTTTATAGAAAAAAATGTTACCTATACGAAAATATATAATAGAAAAATCAACAAACATCAAAATGAACCTATTTGTGTCGTTTATGTTTTTGTTTTATTACAACAAAGGGACGAATTTTGCCTAAAAACTAAATAATAGATTTTTTTTCTTATCGTAGTCTGCTGTTAGCCTGGCAATAGCTTCATCATTCTTTTTACTTTTCATAGTCCTTTTACTTATTGATATATCATCACGCTGCAGCCTGTATATAGAAATAAACATTATGTTTAAGAAAATAAACATTTAAAAAGAATATGTAAATACATAGAGTAGTTTAAAATTATAATCATAGATTATTATTTTTCATAATTGAGAGGAAGAAGGACCTTCACTCGACATTGTGAAACGACTCACTGACCGCCTAATAAATGTTATCTGTTGCATATTTGCAATATTCAAGCATGAGCGAAAAGGATGCACTTATCCATTGTTTCGGAAATTCGTTTTTCAGCTGATAATGGGTGCGCTACCTTTTTATTGTTTTCGATCATCTAACTTATCTAAAATTATCTATTGTTTCAAAAACTCGTTTGAGCTCTGCTAGGTAGCCACCTAAGGGTGTTAATTTTAGAAATCAGCATATTTTAATTTAATTTACTTCGCGTTTTTAAATCCAAAACTATCCCTATTAATATCTAGAACGATGACACATAGTATAAATAAAATAAATTCGAAAACACTTTTGTTTTCAACAGTATAAATTTGCTCTAGTGTCTTGATAAAAAGAAAATGGAGGCAACCCGGCCGGGGGCAAACCGGAATAACAAATTTATCAATGAGGGAGCAAACCGGCCGGGAGCAACCCGGAATGGGGGCATAACGGCCGGACCCGAAGTGCACAACAAAAAAGAAATAAAAAAACTTTAAATACATACATATACCTACATACTAACATTACATACTATGTACTTAGATATATTATACAATATATACAAAATAAATATATACTAATGATTTGTCTGCCTATCAGTGGTCACTAAGAAAGTGTTCTTTTATTCTTCCTTTGAATATATCGAGCGAAGAGCTCGACCGTATGGAATGTGGGAGAGAATTCCACAAACGCACCGCGCGCACAGTGAAGGAGCCATAGTAACGGCTTGACGTGTGGGTGGGTATTCGTAGAAGGGGTGTAGAAAATTTGTTTTATTGGTAAAAAATAAAGTTTATCTGGATCTATTTAGTCTCAAGTCCGCTTCACTCCTTATTCTGCACACATAAACCTCAAAAAAAAAAATCATAAAACACGTGTTTTTATTTTCCCAAAACTAAAGGTGGGGGTGTAAAGTTAGTTTAATTTTTGGAAAAATTAAATATTCCAGAACTGTTTAGTCCTTGGGCCGATTCACTTCAAATTCGGGGTAAATATAGCTTAAAACAAATAATGAAACACGTCTTTTTTTTTTTTTATTTATTTTTACCCTAATACTACGCGGGCGAATCCTGAGAAATTATTCTGAGGATGAATTTCTTCGAAGTTGATATCATGCTTTTTATCTAAAATACTTTTTGTTTGGACACAATGACATGTTTGATAACTCAATGCGATAAATAGAATTCGAAATTTAAATTTTATTTGTTCTTGGTTATTTGAATGAAAAACTTACATTACGGTCTAAGAGCTGTAGAAAGCCGACTTCACCGGTGTGACAACCAAGTTAGATATATTTTTTTATGAAACCCCTTTAGATAATCTTTTACTCAATGATAAAAAAACTAAAGTGATAAAGTTTTCCATGCCTACTGTAAGACAGGCAAATACAAATGTTAAAATTAATGGTAATGAGGTGGACCCTGTTAAGTCATCTGTTTTTTTAGGCATCACACTAGATTCTAAATTACAATGGCTTCCTCATATAGATAAACTGTCCGGAAAATTAAGTTCTGCTGCGTATGCAGTCAAAACAATTAGACGGCTCACTGATGAGGATACTGCTAGAACTGTTTATTTTAGTTATTTTCATAGTATCATGTCTTATGGAATTCTTCTTTGGGGAAATGCGGCTGACATAGAAACCATTTTTATTTTACAAAAAAGAGCTATAAGAGCTATCTACAAACTAGGAAGCCGTGTTTCTCTAAGAGAGAAATTCAGAGACATAAATATTTTGACTGTCGCTTCTCAATATATTTATGAAAATTTATTGTATGTGCATAAAAATATTACAAAATTTAAAAAAATAAGCGACACACATAATTTAAATACTAGAAATAAGAACGATCTTGTAGCACATCATACTCGACTCCACAAAATCAGTAACTCTTTTGTGGGGCAGTGTATACGTTTCTACAATAAACTTCCAAATAATATTAGGGAAATGACTATTAACAAATTTAAAATAACTATAAAATCTACGTTATGTAAGAAAGCGTATTATAAAATTTCAGACTATGTAACGGATAAAAACGCTTGGAATTAAGTCGCTCTAATTCAACACAATAAACAAACAAAATGTAATAGATATAAGCACTTCATTTAAAAAAGAAAAAAAGCCTACTGAGTTTTTTGGCAGTGTTTCTCAGTAGTTGCCAGTCATTCACTGCACGGTAGGAAAAGAAATTGGACTATTTTTAAGTAGACTCGCGTCTCAAAAAAAAATAAAGCATATTTTCATTTCATTTCATTTCATTTCATTTCATTTCATTTCATTAATGGACATGCTTATGGGGGCTTGCCGATTTCAAAATGTTACTTACACGCCTTCACTATTGAACTAATTTTGTATGGAGATAGTTCGAAACCCGGGAAAGGATAGTCTTATCCGACTGCGAAAAACAGGGTTAATGGTTTAGCGCGATAACCGACATATGCACGGGCAGAGCCGCGAGCGGAAAACTAGTTAATAATAAATATTAAACTAAAATTTAGAGAGTGGCAGATCCGCTTTGGCTAATTTTAGTTTTGAAATATTTGTAAAGGTCGAAAGAAGGTTTAAAAAACGGTGATAGATACGCGGTGCGAAGTTTGTCGGGACAGTTGGCTATAGCGTCAAACCCTTACGAATTATTTATGATCATTCAAATGAACTGTATGACGCACGCAATGTTATTGACTTTTTTCACACGTTATAAATAAATCAATAATTGTAATAAGTACTGTATTTACACTAGTGATTCGACCAAACTTCACACGCAGTGCAATATGCTGTAAGTTTTTTTTAATGTTTATTTATTTAGAGGCTTATATTACAAAGTAATATGGCAGCCCAATCGTAACTTAATCTATACAAACAAAGCTATGATACTAAGTAATAGAGGAATGAGATTTTTGATGAACAAATATGTTAAATAAGTCTAAAGCCATATGTGACGTAGGGCTAGCTAAGATATTAATAAATACTCCAAAATTATATAAATTTAATCTATATTTGTTCATGAAATATGCTGTAAGTAGATACCACAGTAGTATCTACTAGTATAAGTAGGATTATACTATTTTTAGATTATAATATACTTTCTACTAGCGACGAATTATACACATGTCCTTCCTCAGGGAACATTTGGCCTATTGGTGAAAACCGAACGAAAATCTGTTGAGTAGTTTTTGAGTTCATCGCGAATAGACAGCAGAAGCAACTGCATTTTATACAATGTAAAGATAAGGAACGTTACTATAATACCTACTGTCGCCCTTGCTACGCTTATAGTGCGAAATTTAGTTACCTAATTGTAGAAATACTTGAAGGCTTTTGAAAGGTTTTAGACTAAAAATATCAGAATTAGCAGACAACTTTAGGTAGGCGTGCGTGAATAATCGGGTAAGAAGACGGTATTTCAATAAAATAACTACGGCAAATATCACTTCACCCCAATCTCTCGATAGCACAATCATGAATTCTACCAGTTAATTACAGATCGTTACGATTACGTTGGATTAAATCGTAACGTTCACCGAGCACGTTATTCCATCTGCACTTCCCGACGACACAACGATCCAACACACAGTGTCAGCCACTCTAACATGGCCGTCTCACCCGTGCTCGATGTTCATTCGTTCGTTCATAATGACATTTTCGAGTGACAGCTGACTTCAAAGACGGATGCGATGACAGTTTAAAATGACAGCTGATGCATTGAGAAGTAGATAAGCCAACATACTCCACTACGAAAAAAAAACATTATATTTATATTTATCACAACGGGCAATTAACGGCTCACCTTTAATTTGGCTTTACATTTGGACATGGGTTGAACAGGTCGTGCTCTCAACCAGAGCAGAGCAGCAGCGAAAGAGCTCCGTTGTTATTTTATTAAAAAAAATATGTCTATTGCAAAAAGAAATTTTCCATTCCGACAAGTAGTTCAACAGATTTATTTATTTATTTATTTATTTGGACAACCAGTAGTTATTACATTTTTTTTTAAAACTAAATTAACTAGCACTAACATTATAATTAAATGCATAACATTTTAAGGTGCCACAGCATGCGTATGATTACATATAATGAAAAAAAGGGTAACACTTGACTTATTATAAAAATAACAAAACAAAATTATTTAAATGGGGAAACCAGAAATGGAAACAAATATCAATATAATAAAAAGAAAAAGAAAAATATATGTATAATGTATGTCTAACGTGTATCTTTAGCTCTCAACAAACTCAGAACTTTTTTCCTGAAGATAGGTAGGCTATCGGCAAAAATATCTAGTTCGCTGCAAAGGCTGTTATAAGTCTTAGATAGCCTGTGTACAGCGGAGAACTGCTTTAGATTGGTTCTGGCAGGAGGCTGGTGCAACAATCCGGCTCCGATTAATGCCTGTCTGGGAGTCCGTCTGGGAACACGGAAACTGAAGCATTTTAAAAGGGATGGACAGTCGAACCCATTTCTTAATATTTTATATAAGAACGTCATGTCATGTAGTTTTCTACGTAAGAGTAAACTATCCAATTTAAAGTGTAGTAATTTGTCTCTGTACGAAGGTAGTTGTTTAGATAGTTTATAAGAAAAAGCGAGGTGTTTTAAGAATCTTTTTTGGATGCGTTCTAATCTTAGCTGGTGTACGTTGTATTGTGGTGTCCAGACAACGCTACAATATTCAAGATTGCTCCGTACATACGAATTATATATTGTTATTTTTGTGGATGGGTTTTTGAATACTTTACCATTTCGACAAATAAAGCCTAACATTTTACATGATTTGTTTATTATATTATTCAAATGAGGTAAGAATGTTAATTTACAATCGAATAAAACTCCTAGATCTTTTAACTCAGTTTTTCCTTCGAGTATAGTCCCATCAATGTGGTATTGTGATTGAATAGTTTTATGGTTACGAGTGAATGTGACGGCGTAGCATTTATTTATATTCAGAGACATTTTGTTGACATTACACCAATTATCTACATTGTCAATGTCTCTTTGGAGGAGGTAAGTGTCTGAAGGACTTGTTATAGTTTTACATATTTTCAAATCATCAGCAAACAGGTAAGCGCTACTGTTTTTTATAGAGGAAACAATGTCATTTATAAATATATTAAAAAGCCAAGGTCCCAAGTGGGATCCTTGAGGAACTCCAGAGGTAGCAATGTACATATCCGATTTAAATCCTTTAATCACCACATATTGCATTCTATCCAATAAATAAGATTGGAACCATTTTAACAGTGAGCCGCAAATGCCGAAATTATCTAGCTTATGCAACAAAACCCTGTGACAAACTCGGTCAAACGCTTTAGCGAAGTCCATATAGATTGCGTCTACTTGAATACCTGCGTCAACTGCATTTGTTAGTTCATTATTAAATGTAACGAGGTTAGTGCTCGTAGAACGAGATTGGATAAAGCCGTGCTGCTCAGGGATAAAAAATTTACTGGTATGATATTTTAGGAATGGGTAAACTAAAGCTTCAAATAATTTGGCAAAAACTGATAAAATTGATATGGGTCTATAGTTTGAAATGATTTCTTTACTGCCGTTTTTATGGATGGGTACTATTTTTGCAGTTTTCCATTTTGTTGGGAAAATACCAGTCGATAAAGATTTATTAATTATAAGAAACAGTGGAAAACTCAGAGATGAAGCGCATCTTGAAACAAAATATGGTGACAGGTCATCAGGTCCCGCTCCTTTATGTATGTCGAGACCTTTTAAATGTTTCGAAATGCTATTGTAGGTGATATGTATACTACCAATACTATCGGATACTAAGTCAATATTAGCTAACGGCGTAAATTGGTCTGAGGATTTTGTGAATGTAGAAGAAAAGTAGTTTGCGAATTGATTGCATATACTTGGTCCATCAGAAGCGACAGTGTTGTTAAATATCATAGTTTGGGGTATTTGGACTGCAGTACTACGTTTCTGTTTTAAGTATGTATAAAAGTATTTAGGGTTTATTATAATATTATCTTCAATTTTTTTAATATAGTCATTGTAACAAATGGTAGACAGTTTTTTGCATCTTTTGTTTAAAATTTGCAATGAAAGTTCATCTAAAGGGTTTTTAAATACTCTATACCTATGAAGTAGTTTATTTTTCTCTTTAATTAAATTAATTAATTGTCTATTAAACCAGGGTGGATTTTTGCCCTTACTTATTTTGACTTTAGGGACATATTTAGCTATTATATTATTCAAAATTGTATAAAATACCGAGACCATACTGTTCACGCATCCACATTGAGCAAATACATTAGTCCAATTTGTTTCATCTAACTCAGAATTTATCTTTTCGTAATCTGCTTTGTAGAAATTATATTTGAGGGCTTTGTTAATTTTTAATGACTCGCTGTCCTTAAACTCCATGGTTATTTCTAAGGGAGTATGGTGTGGGTCAATGTTAACTAAGGCGTTAGTTGTACCATTGACAGCTGTATGTGGTACATTAGTAAGAACTAAATCTAAGATTTTGTTTCTGTAGTTAGCAACGTTATTATATTGAATGAGGTTGTTGAGAGCTACAAAATCAATGAATAGTTGACCTAATGAGGAATTTTGATCCATTACGGGTTTATAAGTATTGCTATTATTCATAGGCCATGAGATACAACTTAAATTAAAGTCACCTAGAAGACAAATATTATCAACACTATAGAATACACGGTTAAAGTTATCTATGAAATGCTCGAGGACTGTTTTATTTAATGGTGGTGGGAGATACACAGCACATAATAATATGTGTTTCTGACGATTTATTTCTATTTTTACATATAGATCTTCGCATTGACTCTCTCCTTCTTTGTATCGAGTTGAATTGAATTTGTTTGAAACTGCTATTAACACCCCTCCACCGTTTTTATTTGAATGAAAACCTGTACTTTCACGATCTCTTCGGTAAACAGTATAGTGATGGTCAAATAGTTCTGCATCATATATTTTATCGTTTAGCCAGGTTTCTGTTAGAACAATTACATCATAAGCAGCACATAGAACATTACAAAAAAAATCATGAGTCTTGGTCCGTAGACCTCTAACATTTTGGTAGTATATGTTTAGTTGATTGAATTTTATAGGTAAATGTATACAGATGAGACTTTATAACAAATTGTATGATTCTTACATTTACTTAAGTTTGTCTAATGTTTCTAGGTTTCTGATATATACAGATGCATCCTCCTCCTTCTTTCGCATAAAAACTCGACCTTGCTTAATCCAAATAAATTTGTATCCTTTTTCTTTGGCGACTTGTCGTGCAGCTGCATGTAGTTTTTTATTTGTGGGTGATAAGTGTTCAATAACATAGATGGGCGCTTTGTTACCTCCAATGCCTATATGACTAGTATTGATCTTGTCATTGGGGTTGGCCTTATTGAATCGTACAGTTTTAGCTAAAAATGTATCCCGGAGTCTTGGTGTAGCAAGTTTAACGATTATTGAGCGTGGTCTTTTATCGTCCTTGTTACTTTTAGCAACACGAGTAATGCCATGGATATCAGTTTCTTTCAAGTCGCAAGCTACTACCTTTGAAAGTTGTAATACGGTGGTTATTAAATTTTCTTGTCTGTGTTCGGGAACACACTGAATCTCGAGGTTGCTTGAGCGGTTGTATTGCTCCATAACCTGAAGTCTAATTTGTAAATCTTGGATTGTATTGTTAAGGACAGTATTCTCTTTTTGGAGCTTACTTACTGTATCTTGGAACATGCCAACAACGTTCTTGGTGGTTTCATAGTTTTCGTTCAAGAATGTAACGCTGTTCTCTAGAGATGTTATTTCGTTTTTTAAAGATTGTAGCTCTGTTCGTACCATTTGCTTAAGAGTAATCTGAAGCTCTTGTGCAAGTGCTAATTTCATGCTGTGAAATTCTTCTCTAATAATATCTCGAACATCTTGTTTAGTGAGGAGAGATGCGGCTGTAGGAGATTGGGTTAAATTTTCATTACTGGAGTGAGTGGCCAAAATTTTCTTCCGTTGCGTTATGTTGTCAGTAATAGGTGGAGAATTTCTAATGAAACTTGCCTTATCTGGCAGATCAGTCATATACCGTTCGTCAGGGTGTAAAGGTGTGTTACTATTATCGATTTTAGGTGTCTTGGCGCGACATCCGTGACACTTCCACTTGTTCTTTTGATCAATGCTCATAGTTAAAAAGCGCTTTTCAGATACGTTAGTACATGGAAGGTCATACTTAAGCTTACAAAAAGCACAATTTAGGTAATCTTTATTAGGTATTTTGTTGCGACACCCAGCACATACGCCATGCACATTATTAGCCATTATAAAGTCAAATTAGTTAAATCAGGCAAAAATAAAAAATAAAAAAAAATTTGAAGAGAAAGAAACAAAAATATGCTCTGTGCTTTATGAAAAATAATGCAGCGGTAAAGCGATGTAAGCGCTTAGCGGTACAGCGCTATCCGTGTGAAGCTTTTCAATGTGTGCGTAGCATCGGGCAGATCGCGGGTTGCGCAGGTCAGTTACGCTAGCCATACACAGTCGTTGAAGAATTATTTTGAAATGTATTTGGTGATTACTCACAGGTCTTGAGGAGTACAGGTTTCACACTTTTACCACAATAAAGTACACAACACAGGCTTTCCAATGATATATAGTTTATATGAATACGGTCAATTTATCCAAAATGTTTCAATATTTACGACGGAGCAAAAAGTCACAGTGTTACCGCTTCCGCGTTCGCGTGTTGTATTATAATAATGATAATAATAATGAGGTCAAACAAACAACTTTTCATTATTATCTACATCTGTATATGTTACTCATTCATGTAATTTTATTTAAATTAATAACATGTGATTAATTTGTGTAAATAGTTTAACAAAGCCATTTATGTTTTTTGATAGCTAACTATGTATTTTACCATGATTGCTAAGAAGTGTTTTTTTTTGTATCATAATCATCATCAACCGGCCTTATGTAGCCTTTTTCTATAGCAGTCTACGACCCTCTCTAGCTAGTCTTATCCAGCTCTTAAAATACCAGCCATCTTGCTGAGATCGTCACTCAACCTATTCTGACATCCTTAGCACCTTTTCATACGTTCCGATTGCCGGTAAGCAGGCGTGGCTTCCGGATTCACAGTGCTGTATGGAGCACGTAACAAGTTTTCATACACGGCGGAGTGGTCAGTCGCCCAGGTACAACTACGGAGTGCACGCGCACGTTCATTTTGTCTCACACCCTCGTGTCGTCATAAGATACTGGATACAAAACCGGGTCGTGTGACAGCTGAATTTATTACCGGACTGTCGACGCCGGCTAGCCGGTAACCGGAATGTATGAAAAGGCACGTTACGTTTCCACTCAACAACTCTTTCTCACTCACTCACTCACTCACTCAAATGTAGCCAACTTATTACCGCTTTAACAAGCTAACCCGATAATTAATTTTGTATCAAAGATTATTTAAAAAAAAATTGCTAAGTAGCTGCAGCTATACTCACTTCAACTTTTTAGTGTCACACTACTGAACACGAGTCTTCTCTCAACAATCGTACGATTTAATAGAGGTTTATAGGTCTTAATCCACACACGCTGGCTAAGTGCGGGTTGGTGGATGTCAAAATTAAATGTCCTCAAATTATTCGTTCTTAGACGTGCCGGTTTCCTCACGATGTTTTCTTCGCCGATTTTGACAGCGGCGATGACAAAATTCACGCAAAAAGATGTGGGCACGACCGGCGATCGAACCCGCGACCTTATATTTCAAAGGCGAGGCCGTTACGGCTAAGCCACTGCTGCCCTCCTCATATTCATTTCCTTCAAAGTGAAATTATATGGTGCTACATACTAATCTATTTCATTGCATGTTCTACTTTATGTTACCTAATTGTGTTACCATAGTCACGATGTTGTCGTAATCAATAGGTGTTTAATGAGATAATCAAATCTTTCAACCGTTCTGATCGAACCGTAACTTATTTCGAGGGTTTGGCAATGTTCGTATAACGTTGAACTAGTGACACACTTACTCCACCTCTATTTGTTTTTCCCGAAAATTGGCACGGACTGTGTTTAGTCCTTGGACAGTCGAAGGTGTGGTTTGTTGATGTTATTTTCTTGGAAATTTCTAGATTTGCCTGTAAGTTGAGCGTCTTATTTACCACGAACTTAGATTCGATAAAGATTTTATCTTTATCGAATCTCAGTTCGTCGTATATAAGACGCTAGTCTGCTGAACTAGTGTAATCCTCTCAAGCTAATTTATTACTATTGAAGAAGTCCTTTCTTCGGAAAAAATATACTAAAAGCTGTTTATTATTTTGTTGTTAGCACCGTGGTGTTGTACGCTATTGGTTGTTGTGTGGTGTGAGTATTGCTAATAAAACACGGTCTGGTGATACGTCCGTATAATGAGATGTTTCAGACAATACTAATTAATAACATATTAAAAATACATGATGTAGGCACAACACATCCCCCTTATAAAAAAAGTAAACTGATAAAAATATATTTGTATAAAAATGTAAAGAAAATATGTTTATTATGTTATTTTTAGCAAGGCCCTAGTTGTGTTAGCTACCATACAGAATTATTAACAAAACAGCTGTCTGTAAAATTTCCTAGGCTGGGCTGTTGGCGTAGTGGCAATACCCACCCAGGACAAATCTTAGTGATGAAATCTTAGCATGATTGTTTGTTCTGTGTCTGGATGTAACAATTTATGTATTAACAAAAATAATAATTTGTATCTATCAGTGGCGAAAGGTGAAAGTGTGAAAAAGGGAAGACAGAGCAAAAAAGTTCTTACTTAATAGAAAATAATGTCTCTTCACAGCAGCGGTGGCGCAGCGGTACGGGCCTCGCCTTAGAAAAATAAGGTCGCGGGTTCGAATCCTGTTCGTGCCAATTCGCACATCTTTGTGTGAATTGTTTCATCTCTGCTGCTCAATATCACTGAAGGAAAACATCGTGAGGAAACCGGCATGTCTAAGAACTAATCATTCGAGGACATGTGACATCCACCAACCCGCACTTGGCCAGCGTGTGTGGATTAAGGCCTAAACTCTCTCAACTCATAAGATAGTTGAGAGAAGGCCCGTGCCCAGCAGTGGGACACTAAAAAGAGTTGAAGTGAAATGTCTCTTCACTATCGTCACCGATCGTTCTTACACTTAATGTTATACTTATTTTTGTTGCTATTTAAAACTTTTAGGCGTTACATAAAGATATAATTAAGTACGTGATATTGATCAATTCCTAAAGGGAATCCGATGGGAATCGGCTGGTATGGACTTTTCGTCACTGGTACCTTTATAAGTTCCTAGTACCCATAACACAAGCAAATATAATTGCTTAATTTGGGACTAGATGGTGCTGTGTGTATGTGTGAAATATAGGTAGTAGATCTTTTCTTTACGATAATAACTCAACGTCGATTGTAATTTTACAAGGTCAAATAAACACGTGGTATGTGTAAACGCCTGACAGTTAATACATAGCTTAATGCAATTGTTTGATAACTTTATTTTGTAAGGCGCTTCTTAATAGTGACTTTACGAGTAGGTATGTATACCTATTAACTTTGTACTTAATTAAATGTTAGCTTAAGATTTGTCAAAGTAAGTAAGCACTACTGATATTATTAATAAGGTGATTTAAATTATCCTATTTCATCTATTTTATTTAGTATTTACATTTACAAACTTCTTGTTTAAATAATTTTGTTGTTTAATTGTTTAATTATAATTAAAGGTTAGCTCAGATAAATATAATAGTAACTCAGATTAGCTGTTCATAAGTTTTTGTCTTTTTATGGGACTTGCTGCTCTGCTACTTCTGTCTACCAGGATCAATAGCGGCGTCGTCGTCGTGATGAGACTCTGGTGTGAGATGTTTCTGGTTATTCAATCTACTATTTTATTTATATACCTACCTATAGTAAATATATACTTCAATATAGATAATTACCACCAGACACAAGACAAACAGACATATTTAAACAAATGTTTGTCTCGGGTGGGAACCGAACCCACGACCTGCGGCGTAATAAACAAGTATCTTACCGACCACGCCACCGGCCCGTCACTAAATCTCCTGTCATTAAATCTCATAAAGAACTATTTAACCACAGTTAAAAGAAATTCGAAAGACTATTCGTCACTATAATATCCATATCGCTTGAATCATCATCACTGTCTGTGCAGCTTGAGGAGTCAGAATCTTGTCGATAGGCGATACGCGAGTTAAACGGTCGGCCTTTAGTAGCTTGCTAGTAAACATGTTTTTTTTAAACCCCGGTAAAAACGAAGAGTGTTATAAGTGTGATGCGTGTATCTGTGCACAAGTTGCCTTGTAGCATCTAGACGGATAGGCCGATCTTGATAGTGGTGCTTAGATAGGACTTATCAAGGCAATCAGTCGTCACGCGTCGGGGGTGTCTGTAATTGTTTTTGTATTTAAAGTTATAGCAGCAAGTCTTAGAGACAATTTTTTATTACATACAATTTAGCTCTAAAACTATAACCTTCTTGTTATTAATAACTATCGAATATGTTATTAGACGTCTACCCACTTTCAACGCGGGCTTCGTGAAAGTAGGTCTGAGAATTGAGTTAATGTATTCAAAGATAATAATAGTGTACGTCTATAGCTGCGTTGATATTATCAGTCTGCTTGTACTCAGCATCATACAATAATTGATGTCAAGTGCACTTGTACTTGATATCAATCATTAATCACGTGAGGTGTTCTAGGGGGGCAATCAAGCTAAATCTTTCCAAATCTCACTTAGGTGGAGGGTGGGTCTTGTCTCGGCAAATATGAAGTGGCGCTTTTCTTAATTTTTGTTGGATATTCATTATTTAATTTTATGATTGTGATTTTAAATTACGTTATTATTTACATTAAATTACGTTAGTATTTGTTAGTCTTCAATAAAAGTAATAGAACAAGTTTTTTTTCTTCTTTCACTTATCTTAACATACTCTCAGTCCACACTACACTCATATATTATCATAGTTTTGTAGTCATAGATTCCTATTTTTCTTTTAATTATCTTAGAAAAGTGAAACGCGGTCTGAGTATTCTGTGATGGATTTTTGTCGTCAAAATTCAATCAAAAATTTGGTCTAAGATTGATTTGATTTGCGTCTAAGTAAGTTTAGCGTACTTTGTGCGTGTGAACTCAGCTTTAATTACTTGAATATAGGTGACGATTGTTACTCATGTTTGATGTTATGGTTTAGGTATATTTGATTTTTGAGACGTTTAATATATCATGACATTTAAGAGTATTGCGGAAACGAAATTGAATAGGCAAACTCTCTTAAAATGTACTTGATCCCTAGACACTTTTTACTTTCACAATATATTTTTGAAAATTTATTGTATGTTCATAAAAATATTACGAAATTTAAAAAAATAAGCGACACACAATTGAAATAAAAATACACACATAATTTTAAATACTAGAAATAAGAATGATCTTGTAGCACATCATACTCGACTCCACAAAATCAGTAACTCTTTTATGGGGCAGTGTATACGTTTCTACAATAAACTTCCAAATAATATTAGGGAAATGACTATTAACAAATTTAAAATAACTAAAATCTACGTTAAGTAAGAAAGCGTATTATAAAATTTCAGACTATCTAACGGATAAAAACGCTTGGAATTGAGTCGCTCTAATTCAACACAATAAACAAACAAAATGTAATAGATAAAGTACCTACTTCATTAAAAAAAGAAAAAAGCCTACTGAGTTTTTTGGCAGTGTTTCTGAGTAGTTGCCAGTCATTCACTGCACGGTAAAAGAAATTGAACTATATTTAATTAGACTCGCGTCTCAAAAAAAAAAATTGGTTGCCTGTAAAGTCGGTATACGGGCGAAAGTTTTACGTGACAACGACTTTGAGTGGTAAAATAATTTTAATGTGAATATTCATTCGTATAGTAGGAAGAAGGATGAAATAATAGTAACAATTTAAAACATTTATTTATACAAAGAATTATATTTAAAACATTAATTTATACAAAGAATCTCGCTCTTAGGCGGGCTAACTGTGCTCGAGTGGAAGGGACGCGTGCCTTTCACTTTTTATGTCTGTCTCTCTCGCTCTTAGGCGGGCTAACCATGCCCGAGTGGAAGGGACGCGTGCCTCTCACTCGCTCTCATTGTGAGCGCATAACGTGAGCGGAGCGTAACGCAGTTTCTTGAAGTGTCACCCGGCAAACCAATTTATAAAACGTTGTCACGTCAAAAATAAAGCGTATTTTCATTTCATTTCATTACTAAATTATTTCATCTTTCTAGCTGACATTGCGAACTTCGTACCACCTAACGATCGATTTATAAATTATCCAAATACAAATTGTCATTTGACATCTTTCGTTTGTGTTCACTCAATAATTTCGCCATCCTAGAACCTCTTCAGTACCTATGCTAATTCACATAATTTCTTGAAGCATCGATCAAGTTTCGGTGCAGTTGCAATTAAGTTTACATTTTATTGCAAAATTGTATTTTTTTAACTGTCTTAAATACCTATAGCCTATGGATACGCAAAAGCGTTCGCATGAAGCGAATGTGACGCGAGCGTGTCTGACAGCGATTGTCAAAATTACAAGAATACGAAAAGGGATGTTTTGATCGCAACTGAACTTATTTAATCACGTAAATTAGCCTACTGTAACACTTGAACTTTATTGTATGGTATTTAAGTTCAAATTGACTTATAAGTATTATTATGAATCGTTTGTATTAGAGTATAGAAAATTGTTGTTTTTAGACTTTTTGAGGCATTTTTTTTTATTTTTCTTTGCGTAAGACCCATCTTCGCACTTCAAGGAATATTCTGAAAAAGAATTAGCGAAATCGGTTCAGCCGTTCTCGGGTTTTGAGCTGAGCAACACATTTAGTGATTCATTTTTATATGTACAGATTAACCTCGTGAATAGGTATGTATCTGTGCCTGTAGATTTTCCAACAAGTTAGTGGCATTAAAACTCTTACGATACGTTTTTTATTCTAAAATAGACGGCGTTTGACTACAACTTGCCTGTTGTTAAGCAATGATGTGGTCTGGAATGGAACGCGATTACGCGATAGCTGGTGTGATGTTAATGCCAATAATGATTTTTAGCTAGGACGGGATTTCATACATTTTTTAATGAAATACATCTTTCTGCTCCATTGTTTTTATTTTTAAAACCGAAAACCAAATACAGCTGTCTTAGCCAAAACTATAAAGTTTATTAATGTTGCCATTAACCCACTTAACGGTATAACTCAAGGAATAATAATAACTTTAGATATAGTTTATAGCATCGTACCGAAATAACTGGTTGCATTGTAAACACGCTGGTTATATAAGAGTTACACGAAATATTGACCTAAAGCACTATAACGTTATTAAGTAACAGTTATTTATGTTAATGTAACATGATAATTATTTATTGATGTTATATTGCTTAATTATTGTCCTGTTTGACATCGATTCACTGTGTACATATTGGTAAATATGTACAAAAAGCTTTGATAAAAAAAATACGACCTATTCTCAGACCTATTGAATATACACACAAAATTTCGTAAGAATCGGTCAAGCCCTTTCGGAAGAGTTTTGTTAAGTTACTAAAACAACTATAAAATAGAGGTTTGTGATAGAAGGGTCAAAATTTGGGGTTGTATTTTTAATGCCACATTACAAAAAAAAATGTCTAAAAAATAAAAACAAATTTTAGGGGTGGATAACCCTTGTCACTTATGAGTATAAAAAATAAATAGTAGCCGATTCTCAGACCTACTGAATATACAGCCGTTTCGGAGGAGTATGGTAACTAACACTGTGATACGAGAATTTTATAAAGTAGATTTATTTGATTCACTAACATTTGAGTACACTCATACAACACATACAGTTTCTAACCAGTGCAACAAACATTTATAGGTAAGTACAACATTCACAAAATTAAAAACAGCTTAAATAATGAAATTTAAAAATAACATGGAAACATTGAATTAGAAGCGCTCTCAAAACCCTTAAAACACTTATCATAACAAAATGCCCGCCATAGCAAGGTTTCTAAAAATAATCTTATTACAACGAACCCCTAGATGCACTATAAGTTATTAATAATAAGCCCCTCAATTTATTATTAAATTTAACCGAATAAAAAAACAATGTTACTCAATTACACAATTCTTACTTAGCCGTTTGAATACTGAAGTGTCCTTTGATTTTCTACTCTTTCATGTAGCACTGTATTTACATATTTATAGAATACTAGCAAACCCGGCGAACTCCGTTTCGCCACCAGATGGCTTCGTTCAACCTTTCTTCTTTCCCGCTTTTCTGTTGAATTTTTTCCTGAATTTTCTTTGGTATAAACCTCACGGAGCCCGAGACCTTTCCAACGAATGCAAAACCGTGGAAATCGGTTGGTGCGTTCTGGAGTTTAGCGTCAAGAAGGAAAACCCGACTTATTTTTATATAGTAGAGATATTATGTTATGTTGTGTTGTGTCTGAACTTCAGAAAATGTGGTGTTGTTTACTTTGATGTTTGTGTTTGGTAATTTAGTGTAGTTTTTATACTAAACATCCATTTCCGTATACCGTAATTTTTTTATTATGGCGCAATTATAATGCAAAATTCCCATTGTTAATTAACACTCTTAAACTTAATAATTATTTAATTAAATTAGGTATAAATTAATGCAAATATAAATAATGCCAATAAAAGTACTATATTTCCGCCTGTGGTAAAACAATTTAAACAGGAAGCAAGGCGTTATTATTGAAATATTTAGTGCTATGATTTTATTTTACTATTTTCAAAACATTTAGCGTAGGAGCAATCGTAAAGCAACATGTTTGGGTAAATAAATAAATAGATAATATAATGACGAAATTTTACCAATATAATGTTTATTTCTCCCTCATAATAGTTCACACAAAATCATACAATCTTGTTTTAAAACACTTTACACAATTACAAGTCTTAAAATTTTTCATTGATTTGTGGGAATCAGGAGCCCAAAATATGATACCCTGTGCATGGACTCCTGGCCCTCCCTCCTAGATATTCCTCCCTCAAAGATCGTACCAATAAGTGTTAAAAAGATAATATAGATATAATGAAGAGAAAAACAAAGATATGTAAAAATGATCCTAATTTAAGCCGCGTAAATATACGGACAGTCTGCACAGACCTCGAGAACTTAGATTCAAACGCAAGACGTAGTTCAAACTATCCAAGGGTACTCAGTTAACAGTAAAATTGCTACAATAGTACTTTTAAATTTGTATACGTTCAGTATTGTTCACAGCAGACTGATTGTATAAACGCGGCCGAAAGCACTTCCTCTTTTCCAACTGCAATAGCTAACTTTTCAGACAATAAGGTCATCTAGATACAAAAGTATGATTTAAATGTTATAGGTGAAACTCGATCATCCGAAAAAAACAAATTACTCGGTAGACGTTGCAGCATTGGAAAGGCAAAAGTTAGTTGCGCAATGTTTTATTGTGTAAGTGGTGGGTGAAAGAACCCGTCCCACCAACGCAGCTGCAGTGTTGCACACGGCATGCCAAAGAGCGGTCGACGCGCGAGGTGGCCGCGGCATTCGACCAATCGCCGATCACCTAGTTTAACTGGTGTTGTTGAACAATTCGCTTTGTTGTGTCTGGATGGTCTCATGTAGGATATTGTCTTATTTACTTATTAGTTTTGTTAAGTGTTTGCCGTGTTTTGAGTGTAATGTGGTGCCCACACTGTATGGTACTAGCACTGGTACCGTTATAACGAGTTTCATTATCTGTACTTGTTGCGTACAAGTCGCAATGGTATACTATGAAGGAAAGTCAAAGTATTTTTTGCTGGTCGCGTCATAGTTACTCACAATACCAACGATAGAAATTGATAGCTTTTTTATGTACGGCCTTACAAACAAACGAAGTAGGGTTTGACTAACCATGACTATCCATGTTTTGTCTTTGTCTCCTTTATAACACTTTTAAATCATTTGACAGTTACAAAACATAGATTACTTATTCTTTGTTTGATTAGTTAGGGTCTAAAAGTATAACGGTCTTACTCATAAACATTTTATAAGACTCTTTAGTTAAAATCGACTTAGTCTCTTTCTTATAAGTATAAATGTCGACATGACAGACAAAGACAAACGAATTTTAAACCTATTTTAGCTATAATGAGCTTATAAGACTTATGAATACGGGGGTAAATGTACTAGCTAGCTAATGTACTAGCTACTTATCGTTAACTAGCTTTCCGCCCGCGGCTTCACCCGCGCGACCTACATTTTATATCATACCCAACACAGGTAAAAAGTAACCTAAAGCCTTCCTCAGTAAATGGGCTGTCTAACAATGCATGAATTTTTAAATGAGACAAGTATTCCCTAACCAAACAAACTCTTCAGCTTTATAACATTAGCATAGATAAATAGCCGTAACTCATTTTTTTGCAATTAACAGTTTTTCTGACGGAAATCAGATGACTACGAGCAGATGATAATTAAGTATCCGTTAATATAATAACTAGCTATTTTATTATTTTGTAATCTAAGCACGGCAGTATCCCAGTCTATTTATAAAAAAAAGGCACAGCCACAAACAACCCTTTGCCTAGAAGTCAGGGCAACATCTTTGAACTTCTGTAACTTCAATAGGGCCATGGAAGTTGATAACTTGCTTGATATAAGGGAAGAATCGTAGGGGATTATATCGAGATAGAAAGAAGTACCCTAAAGGTAACAAACATTAAAATGAAGATAAAAAATTATGTGGCAAATATGGGTATTACAGTAAAAAAACGTACGAACAATTTTTTTTTCTAACTAACAATTAAATTTATATATTGTTTTCTTTTTTCATTCTGAAAACACATCATGTCCGCCATATTGGGAGTTCCGCCATGTTGGATTTGGAATGACGTCAAGCTAACCATGCTTAGTTATCCAAACTAATGTATACATACAAAATGTGAGCTCAATCGGTTGAAGGTATCTGCTTCAGAAATGAGTTCCAAGATTCCACCCAAACTACACTGCTACTACTACTACTACTACTATACATACATTGCAATTAGATTAAAAGCTTGTAACAAGATAAACCTTTCGATAAAAAATAAAAGGGCGCGTTCAAATTAGTCGCAGACTGTTAAACTATTCACAAATTAATGTTATTGTTTAAAAATGGCAGGCAATCTGTTATGTAAGAAATTTTCAAGATCAAATGAAAAACTAGAAAAAATTACCTTTGATTTTATTTCGGTATTCATTTATTTAAAGCTAAAATATTAAACAAGCAAAATTATTTAAAAAATCAAAAATCCGGACATCTGTCGACTTAATTGAATGCATAATTTAATTGGCACGAAAAATTCTAAATATTTTTCTGTCATAGTTTTGAAGTACACATCAAACTATACATTTCTACTAGGTATAAGATTAACTCGCGTTGTATAGGATTTCCGTATAACGAGAGGCAGCTTATGCTGGAAATGCTATAGCTTCATCTGTAGCCGCATGTACACACAGTATAATGTCACTCTCACGACTAAGACGAATCTAATGATACCTCTTAAACTCAGATGCGATAAGCCCTTTAGGCTTTAGAGCGTGCCAAAGAAACATACACTCGAAAAACATAATCCTCCTTCTGTCGCAGTCGGGTAAAAAACCATGCGTTTTGGGGACTTTTGAAACAATATCTTCATTACATACTCTAAGAAGGTTAATGTGGTTATGAGAAACTAAATTAGAAAGCATAACTTTTGTTGTATTTTCTATTGTAAATAGGAACTTCATCACCTTTAAACAGAAGTAAAAAAAAGTATTAATAATCATTTAAGTACAATTATCAAAAGTATTAGCGTTTCCTTGATAGATTGTCTTCTTACGTTCTTTTGGCGGTTTTACGAACTATTCAGATTACCGGACGGTTCAATCAATTGAACAACCGTGCGGTCAAGATAAAATAAAATTAAGTACCTATGTATGTTCTTACATACAAATTATGCAAGCGTTCGTTTGCACTGTCGCGGCTGACAGGATGTTTCAACCGAAAGGCCAACCGTGCGGTCATATTTAAAATCAAATTTTAATGTAATAATGAATTTAAGGTTATTTATTTTTTTTATTTTATTTATTCTATATATTTTTAATTTTTTAGAAGGTACCCATATTGTCGGAGTGCGTTTAATCTAACTAGTCTATCTTGGATATTCCTTCATGTTGGATTTAGAATGAAGCTCGAATATTGACGAATATGATGATTGAGTACGACGTCACATAGCTAACCATCCATTGTCATCCAAGCTAAGCGTTATATAAATTGAATTGCGAGATTCCACCTGAAGTAACAATCGTGTAAAAAAAACAATAATAGTAGGTACCCAGAAATAGACTACCCCGTAGTGCCGCCGCCTAATCGTCGGGTTAAAGTCGTTCAGATGTATGCAGACATGTGACATCCACCAACCGAGGCAATCGTGGTGCACATTAAGGCCTTTGAAATTCCTAACTTTATTAAGTTTGCCTCGGTTGGTCATGGTCACATGTCCTCGCATTTTCAGTTCAATTACTTCCTACATTAAATAGGCAGACTAATACCAACCCATATTGCGGTGTTGGTCATGTAAATACCAATATACTCCAGTATGCTATTTACATCCTGTATTTACTGTTTAGGTACATATTTACATTATTTGTTAAACACATAAGACATCACCATGACATTACATTTCGAATTTAAGACTTATATGGTTCAAATTAAAGCCTATTTTTGTTTTACGATAAATAACATCTAACGTTAAGTAGACTAATATACTGGTCGAATTTTATCAATACCTATTTTGTTAGTGTACAGGTAAAGCCGATTGCTTAATATCTCACGGGTTGGAATCCCGGGACACACAAATTATTTTTTAATGTAACCTTATTCATAAAAATCTTATATCTTTCTGTAGTTAAATGTCTCTAACGATTTATTTTCATTTTAAATAATTATTAATTTAAATTTTCAAAAGATAATAAATTAATAATTCAAATTATTTATTTTAATTTTTGGTTTAATTTGTCAACTCCATCTAAATGTGTAAACTGTGGTTGCATATAATTGAAGGTGCGTTTACGATTTTTTTTGTTATTTATTGAATAAATAAATAAAAACTTGTATAAATGTCAAGATGACAGACAAAGCCAAACGAATTATAAATCTATTTTAGTGATTAGAAGCATACTGGCCGACCCGACAGACTTCACTTCACTTCACTTAACCTTTTTTAGTGCCCCACTCCTGGGCACGGGTCTCCTCTCAACTATCTTATGAGTTGAAAGAGTTGAGGACTTAATCCACGCACGCTGGCCAAGTGCGGGTTGATGGATGTTACATGTCCTTGTGATTTCGTCTTAGACATGCCGGTTTCCTCATAATGTTTTCTTTCACCGATGAGCCTATAACATTTGGTTGGAATAGGTAAGCCCGTTTTTGAGTTATAAAATTACAACGAAAAGTGGCATTGATTTTTATATATATTAGTATCAGCATTGCACCCGTGCGAAGCCTGGGCGTGTCGCTAGTTACTTACATTAACTAGTTTAATACGTATAATTAAAAATTAATTATACATAATTGCCATTGAAACAAGAAAAATGTTGTATTATCAACAATTTCCTGGGATTTATTTATGACTATTTTCCTCAGTGCTGTAGTGATATTGCTTTTCCCCATTAAATGTTCTTTAATTAAAAGCGAAATTAGATTTTCTTTTTTATGTTTCCGGCTCTCGTCGGCGTATTTCTTTTATTATTAAAAATAGTATACCTACTCGTAATTTCTTTAAAACCACGCATTGGATTATAATACGTTTTGCACTTATAGAAAGATCACTTACCAATGCGTCTGCCTCTTGATCTTCATCAATCTTTCCCTATATTTATTTTGTGTGTTGTGTCTTATAGTGCCTATTAGTACCATGATATTATTATTGTAAAAAAGTACCAGCCAATCTCAATAACATCTGAACGGATTTTCATGCGGTTTTTACCATCTTAAAGAGAAATGCACTAGGAAGATTTGCGTGTGTAATACACCATTGTAACCCGTGCGGAGTCGGGACGGGTCGCTAATGTAAAATATAATATACTTTCAGTTATCTTTGACATTGAAACTTGTATGTTTTTAATATCCTTCGTTAATTTTAGACGCGGAACACAAACTAGGGGTCAAACAAATATGTACGTGTTAGTTCTATTTAACGACGTAACTAGATCTACACAAAAAAATACATTGTACAGGTACAATGTAATTGTTAAATACTAGTGTCTCCACGTTTATGGTCGTAGCACACACATAACTCTGACACGACTAGTAACCGTATCGCTTTTCACCTCGCGACGCGTGCCGCCGCCGCCCGACAACTACCTATAACCGTTATAGGCGTCAACCTTACGTGAGCACGGTACCAGCTGTTTTTTTATGACCTAACCCAATCGGCCGGAATTGGTCGGCCTCTATTGGTTCACCGGACTTTTTCGGTGAGCCGTCCGAGGACGGTCGAACCGATGTTACCAGCTGTTGACTCGGCTACGGCTACGCGACCGACACCGAGCTAATGTCGAAGCTGCCTTTAAATATAACGCAGGCCACGGGAGGAGTGTGGAAGAAGAGACATAATGGTATTGAGAGACGTACACACGGCTACGCATCAAGCTATACAAATCCAGTATAAGCTGACTTCTCGCTGTGCGGAAATTCTATACAATGCGAGATCAGCACTGGTAATGTATGGGGTGATGGTTAGCCATGTGTACAAGCGCGGGAACTACATGTCTACCATGCACTGCAGTTGCTAGGATTATCCCGAGGCGAGGCATTAGTGTGCATTAGAGAGTTTCATACAAATGAAGAACGGCTCGAGTCAACACGGTGACGGTCCCTTTCCGAGATTATATGTGTGCTATGACCATAACAGTAAAGAGACTGTTTCTACTGTTAATAGAATAATACACCCAAAAAGTCTCATAAATATGTCCCTTAAGCATATTATTATAAGTGTTGATATAGGCACTTTAGAAATAACCATGTGATAAAAGTCCAGAACCATAAATCTGTTGATTTTCTTGAATCTAACTAAACCGCCTATACTTATCACTCCAGTTTTTCGTCAGGGGTTTAAGACACACAGCTATCACTTCAACCATTTTCAATGTCCTTCTGCTGGGCACGGGTCTTCTCTCAACTATCTTACGAGTTGCGCGAGTTTTGGCCTTAATCAACACACGCTGGCCAAGTCGTGTTGGTGGATATCACATGTCCTCGAATGATTAGTTCTTAGCAGCGGTGATGAAACAATTCACATCAAGATGTGTAGCCACGACCACAACCGAGGATCCACGCCGATACAAACACAGCTAGGTATAACAGAACAGAAGTGTAATGTTCATTAGAATTTTTATGAATAGTTATTGAGTGAAATAAAATAAACAGTCTCCGTCGCCGACTCACTTAACATGCTGACTGAGTTCCAAAGTAGGTTGCAGTCAAACGATGAATCACTTCGAAATTCAGTCCACACCACGTGGTTTGCGAAATTTCTAACAAAACTTTCAATAGAAATCGGACCCGATTACTTTTAGCCCAAGGTCTACATTTCATTAATCTGTACACGATTATGTAATTGTGTAGAATTGTTGTATCGTATTGTGATTGTATCTCATTGGCCTATTAACATAGCGTTTTGTTAATTGATGTTTATATCAATGTTTTTTTTTTTGATGTTTATTCTGCTTAATGTCACACAAATTTTTCCAGTAATTTCTTTAAAATTAGTGGAAGATTTGTTCTCGTTCTTTAATTATTTGCGTCACGTCTTGTGGTGGAGATTTAAAGATTGTTATTGGAAAAATAGGTATATTGAATTTATTTTACATGGGCTAAATTACGTAACGCTATTTATTGAACATTTGTGTTTGTGTCGAGTCTGGGTGTAAATATCTATTATAAGTATATATTTACATAAGAAAAGTATTATATGTATAGTATATACCAGTTATCTGCTTAGCTTGGGACCATTGATGACCGTGTGTTTTAATGTACCAGAATATTTATATTTATTTATTTATTAATTATCTAATGATGTTTATACCTTTCTAAAACTAGTAAACCTATAGGTATGGCTATATACGTAGCCTATGTTCTAAAAAAAAATTGTCGGCTAGTCTCAGCTAGATTCATATGTACAACCAGTACAACCTGTGTTTTATTAGGGCCCCGATTCTGGCGCTTTAGACATTTATCAGCGGTGCAGCGGTGGCGCAGCGGTACTGGCCTCGCCTTAGTAAAATAAGGTCATGGGTTCGAATCCTGGTCGTGCCCACTCATCTTTGTGTGAATTGTTTCATCTTCGCTGTTCAATATCGGTGAAGGAAAACATCGTGAGGAAACCGGCAAGTCTAAGCACTAATCATTCGTGGACATGTGACATCCACCAACCCGCACTTGGCCAGCGTGTGTGGATTAAGGCCTTAACTCTCTCAGCTAGTAAGATAGTTGAGAGAAGACCCGTGCCCAGCTGTGGGACATTATAAAGGGTTGAAGTGAAGTGAAGTGAAGTGAAGTGAGACATTTATCTCTAACATACATTTGTCTAACAAAAATGGTTATTACTTTTGTTTTTCAATGACATCTGCAATTTTTTTCGACACTTGCGCGCTTTAGACATTTATCTCAAGTACACAAATGTCGAAAAAATGGCGAATATCATTGAAAAACAAAAGAAATCGCCATTTTCGTTTAACAAATATCTATTAGATCTAAATGTCAATTAAACAAATGGCCAATGTCAATTGAAAAGTTTTGAAATCGCCTTTTTGGACATACATATCTATTAGAGATAATTAATGCCTAAAGCACGAATATCCGGGCCCAACTCTCTAACTTTTGACACTTCGAAGAGTTTAATCCAAATGTAGGTAATAAAGATTTTTACTGTTCCAAAAAGTCAATATCTATAATTTTTCTTATAGGACTTTGCAGATAAACACGCTCTTATTAAACGAACGAGGCAGTTATTCATCAAACATATCTACGTGTTAAATCAATTATTGATAATTGTCTTTATTTCTACGAAATTGGTTCACATGTTGTAACTTATTGTTGAAACGTGACTGATCAATGGCTTGAAACTCAATTGGCTGTGTGTGTCTCGTGTACGTTTCGACTAATTTACTATACTCGGTACCTTTATTAAGGGTTTAGGTACTATGCGTATCATAGAGTTTAGTGGCGAGCAAAAAACAAACCTCAGTCCACCCGTGGCCATGCAGCCTGAAAAGATTTGAAACGTCGGGATTTAAAATCTATACTTTCTATACTTATATTATAAAGCTGAAGAGTTTGTTTGTTTGAACGCGCTAATCACAGAAAGTACTGGTCCGATTTGAAAAATTCTTGCACTGTTAGATAGCCTATTTGTTGAGGAAGGCTAGGTTACTTTTTATCTAACTGTTGAGCAACATATTAATTGCAGGTCACGCGGGCGAAGCCGCCGGCGGAAAGCTAGTACCTACCCATTACTTTAGATAGATTTATAGAAACTTATAATATAATACATCTAAAGACTTGTCATAGGTAGTAAGTACTTCTCCAATTATATTTCTAATTAAATTCGTGCGGGAACCAAAACAGTTTAGGTGTCCCCGTACTTGGCCGGGTTCAAATCCCGAGTCTCTTCACGGCGCCGCTGTTGATTCTGACTTATGCGAGTAGCAGTGACGGATTGCGGTGTTGGGTTAAGTCCCATTAAAAAAAAAACTTTGTCAAATTGTACTTTAACTAGTTTAGGGTGTCTATAAATGTGTTTAAGTTTTATGAATGAGGTTGTAAATGTTTCCTCTGTATCTACTTAGTAAAATTTTGTTTCTCTACAGAATCTTACTATTTTAATGTAGTGAATTAATCAGTTTCCACTTAACTATCGCAGTCAAAACAAACAGTGGTTAGTGTGTATTTATACAAACAGACGTCATACTTCTTAAGTTACAAATATTTACTCAGATAACACTTCTTTCTACAATACTACTAGAAAAAAAATCTAGGAAAACAAAGATGATAATAACTGTGAAAAATTTAATGAACCTCGTCCACAAGGTCTGAACTTTATCGATCCGATTAAGCCGAACATTTTGTTCAGCTTAAGAAAGACTTTATAAAACCGTGTGCATTCGTAACCGCGATTAGCGTGATGATAAGACAATACACAGATATATAGACTAAGCCCTTGTACGCACTAGCGGTATACCGCGAGGTGGCTAGCTGGTTAGCAGCTTTTCCTCTTTAATATGACTACTACTTGTGATTGTACGCACTTAATCGCAATAAAATTTGAAGCGGTTGCATATTAAACTAAAGAAAAATCATTGTTACTTACACTATGGATCCCGGTACAAAATAAATGATTTGTTTTTAAACTCCAAAAGCTGCTTTACCGCGCGCTTCCGCGGTTTAAAAGCCAGTGCGCAAAAGTGTTCATACATAAAGATGTCAATCTTATAACACCCGTAACAAAATAATGTTCTTATTCAGAGTTTATAGGTACCTAGATTCTGCGTCAACAGTCCTAGAAAAAATTTCAGGAAATTATGATACATCATTTCTTAAAACTTTATACCGAGCTCGGAAAACCCCTTTTGTAAATACAAGGTCAATAGAATTCAACGTCTCGTTTGCTCAGATAATCCACGCCTCAGTTTACCTGCATTTATCTGAGCGGCCGCGACGCTAATGTTATCATTCGTAAACGTGATGTTGTGAAGGCACCACTTATTATAAATGCATTTATGAATTCATAAAAAAATTTATTAATATTAATTAATGTAACAAGCGTCTTGTTACACATATCTCAAGAACACGCAAACATCTTACCAAATCTTGCAGTTGTTACGTTTAGTGTCAGGTCTCATAAGTGGAGTTGAACTAGTTTGTGTTTGTGATGTGGTAATACGATGTCAGCTGGTGTGTGGGACCTGATGCCGGTCAGGTGTCGCTGGATCGAGACGTTGAGACATTGCGGGAAGACACTTTTGCGACGACAAAGGAGGTTGCTCAGGCGGTTGAAGAAGGTAAAACAACACAACACTAATAATATATTCTTATGTTTATGCGAAATATATAACTAGTTTTATTTCGATGTGTGATATTCACATAAATATAAGAAAATAGTGACGGGTTTATTCATAACAATCTTATAAGACTCTTTAGTTAGAATGGAGTTTGTCTCTTTCTTACTAGAATAAATGCCAAAATGATAGACAATAACAAACGAATTATAAACCTATTTTAGCTATAATGAGCTTAAAAGACGTTTATTAATATGGGGTTAAATATATTACTACTACATATAGGTATTAATTAGCATTACTCTGCCGAGTCGTGGACAAAAATGTAAACATCCACGAATAGCACCTACCAAAAAAAATTGATAGGTGATCTTCGTGGACGCACGTTTTTAGAAGTTTATGTACCAATCTTCATTGTTCGTCTGTTGCTTTCAGCGGTTAGGTTAGGTGCATAATGTTTCAAAACACATCAAATTTGTCGTGCTATATGCAGACTTTGAAACCACTAGGGATACTCATAATAATAATAGTAAATAAATAATCCGGAAAAAAGTCCGGAGCTCCATAGCTCCGAGATAAAAAAAGACAAACATAAAAATAGTAAAAATCTTTATTGGAACATAAACAACATCATTATAACTGCTTCATATTTAAGCGTGCCGAAATTTCTGTATAAGGCCCTCCCGATCCCCTAAAAAACTAGAGTGTCCGGCAGCCGAGGTTCGTCCCCACATGGGGAGCCCTCATCGCAGTTGCCACAGTACTTGATCGGTTCGACCGTCCTCGGACGTCTCACCGAAAAAGTCCGGTGAACCAATAGAGGCCCTTCTGGCTAATTGGGTTAGGTCATCAGCAAAAAAAAAACTGTATAAGGCACTTGGCCAGTCTTTTAAACGAAGAACGCAAAACGTAAGCCACGAATCTTTGCTACGCCCATCGTGTTTTCATATTTTATGGCTTCGTCTACAAAGTTTATGGACAATCAACAAAAGGTAGTTATCGTTAATAATACACTACAAACACCGAAGTACCTATTTAGTTCGAACGTTTAACATAAAGGTCGTGTCGAAAAAAAATTTAAGTGCTGTACAAATTCAATAAAGTGATGTTTACATCGCTAGTTTTATTTAAGTGCCATTAAAGTTGCTGCGTATTTTAAATATTGCTTGTGTCAAGAGATTTACATTATCATCTATGATTAGCAGCATTGATATACCAATGGATTACAGTCATGGGTTAAATTCTGTATGTTAATAGTTAGTACTTAAAGTTACAACCATCAAAAATCCAAGTGTTTTTTTTTTAATTCTGAAATAGGCTTGCGCTTGACTTCAATTTGTCTGATGTTAAGCAATGATGTAGTCTACGATGGGACGCGCCTGCCCAATATATCGATCCACTCGTGATAGCGAATGGTTTTCAGTGAGAAGGTGGCAGTTGCATGTGGCTCCATATGGTTAGAACGCATACAGAAGCGATAATTCCGACCCACTTTCTTAAACGGTGCCCAGACATTGCACCGGAACACGGCAAGGCCGCTTGGCGGTGCGGATTTGTCTGGTGGGTAGTAACTAACCACGGCCGAGGCCTACTACCAGTTGATTACATGAATATCGTGAGAAAACTGGCAGGTCTAAGAACTAATCATTTGAAGACATGTGACATTCACCAACCCGCCATCGTGTGTGGATTAAGGCCTAAACTCTTTCAACTCGTAAGATAGTTGAGAGAAGACCCGTGCCTAACATTGGGACACTAAAAGGATTGACGAGAGGAAACATAATTAATTACCAGTTGATGGTCGCCTGATTTGCATCACCCGGGGACTACGTGTGGGGATTCAGATAAAAGGTGCACTCCCACGGACGAAGGTGACTCAGTCCCCAATTAATAACATAACTTACACTCTCTATGTCGTTATAATAAATATTAGCCTATTTTAGACCACTGAACATAAACCTCTCGTATAGCACGCCACTAATCACGACCCGCGTCTACTCTCATCCGGCATCTTGCCAGCCATGTAGGATCGTCACTCCACCTGCAGGATGACCGTTTAACTCGCGTATCGCCATCTGAGGTACAAAGTCATAAAACATTAATTAAATCTAATATAGAACTATTTAACCACAGATAAAAGTAATGTAAGACTATTCGTCACTAATATCCATATCGCTTGAATCATCATCACTGTCTGTGCAGCTTGAGGAATCAGAATCTTGGCGATAGGCGATACGCGAGTGAAACGGTCTATCAGAGGATCCCTCAGGCTACAGTTACTTGACAATTCGTGGTCTTCACTCATGATCTCGTTTATCCCAACAGTTTTGGGTTCTGTTGCATAAATGGCCGACTCATTACCAATCACTGGTAATGGGCAAACGCCGGAATGGTAGACGCAAGAAGTCGTGGTTGAAAAACTATCGGGAATGGACAGGAGTACCTACACATGAGAGAAAGAGCTTTCTAGTGCCGATGGCTTACCTCCAGTAATGGAGAGCCTCTGGAACTAGATTACCACTTCAGTTTTGTTTATTTAGTTTATTTGGAACAAAAACGTTACATGCTACTGGGCGTTTTCACTGCACAACAGTAAGATACAAGCATAGTCTTATCTCTTTCTACTCATCTCTAAACAATAGAGATAGATAGTGCTTGCAACGTGTCTCTCACTTTCTTGTGCAGTGGAAACTAGGGGTTAAAGTCTTAATTAAATGCAATTAAAAAAATGAAAAGTTATAAACACAACCCACACAATGTTCACAGATTAACAAAAAGTAAGTTCATTTGTATATGGAGGAAACAATAAAATAGATGTGTAAATAAAAATGATAAAACAAATAACAAATTTTAAAATAAATAATACCAAGATAAACAGATCAAGAAAAACATATTATTAAACAACAAAGATAGACTAATTAGGCAGAGCTGATAGAAGTTCAATAACGTGACTTTTAAATTGGTTGAGACAGAGAAAATATGTTAATAACAATAAAATATTGGTTGTAGACGTCTCTACAAGGCGTCAAAGGGGTATGTAGAAAATACAGAAAGTATCATAACTTTAAAGTTATTTACATGAAGAGAGCATTGTTACTTGATGTACCATATAATTTCTTTCGTCGGCAAGTGAAACATCAAATATTAATCATCTTCACTTTCACAGTAGCTTCTAACTGGTAGGATTGAAAAGTGACCTAATTAAAAATCGTATCACGAATTTGGCATCGGAACGAAACATTACTTTTGATCGTATTAATGAGGATCAGGAAGTTAGGCCATAACCTTTCCGTCGTATGGATATACGGAACTCTATTTAAAGGTAAATATTTAACTATTTACTCGTATTGCGCAATTATGAGTTTCATACAGGCATGTCCTTTGGAAACTGTCATTGTCGTCAGTGTTATAAGTCATGGGCAACTGACAATACTGAATTATTGTGAAATAAGTTCATTTGTTCATTGTGTTTGAACTATTTAATTAGCTCTGTTGTTCGGTGAGTCAGTTTAGTTGGATCTTCGGTATCTGTGTTAGTGTGCTGCTGGATTGGAACGTATTGTTTTGTGTTCTACATCCTATATATCTGTTTTTCGGTAAGTCAGCATCACGTGCGGTTTATATAGCAGTGATAAGGAATCTTAGTGATCTTTTCTATTGTTTTAGACAAAAATATACTTGAAGGAAATAAAATCTCGCTTACATGAAGTATATCGTAAACAAAATTACCAACAGAACAGTGGAAATATTTTAATTCGTACATAATTATTTAAATTGAAAAGCTGTGTAGGTACGTACACTGAATGATTTCCTTATGCCGACCATACACTATCCTTCCTGTCATCTATTCGGTATAATGCTTCAGTTAGAACCGACCGGGGAATACCATGACCCCTGCCGATCCACGCACATTGGACGATAGGAAGGAAGATGCATTCATACTTTATAAATTCTTTCATACAAAACAATTCGATAAGTAAAATTAAAAATGTTAATTTTCAACTCTAAGTGTTTAGTATAGTCATATAACATTTGTGACTCATTCATCAACACCTATTTAGTTATGTACATATATTCATTATGTTATTCACTGATCGACTTTCACTCGTGTTCTTGTAGGTAGTTCATTTATTCGGCTTCTTGGTTGAAGGTTGTGCGGTCAAGGTTTACCTGTAATAAATACCGAAGGGAAAGCCTTAAGGGATTGCCGATCTTGTACCCGTGAAATGTAGTTTGAAAGATACGTTATTTAATAAAAGAATCTTAGCAGTTGGAATACTTGGTTTGATTTGGTTACTTGGTTTGTGGCGGATAGATGAGACAGTATTATCAAGACTGCGCCCTCCTTTCTTCTTTAGGTTTAAGTCACTCTGTAGGTAAAATTTTATTTGGTTCAATACAAACCTAGAGTGTCATACATATTGTGGCTTTGGAGGGGTGTTATAAGTAGGGCACGTGTATCTGTGTACAAGTTTGTTGTCACCTAGCGCGTCAGGGGTTACTAAATTCTTCTTAATGTTACCTATTTCGTATTTGCATAACAACGTTGCAAACTCCACCTCAATCTATGACCGATTTGCTGTTCTGTGGAATTATGTAGGTATGTACATAAAGTAATAAAGTGGATATTTATTTTGTATGTTGTCTTGTCTGTTTAAGGTTTATATGCTTTTGCTCAAGTTAAAACTCTCAAACACAGAAACTATTTACTTAATATTACTTGTTTATTCGAATAACTTCAATTTGTAAGACATATTCTAAAGGTGTCTGTAGGCCGACCGTTTAACTCCCGTATCGCCTATTACATTACTTTTATCTGTAGTTTAATAGTTCTTTAAGAGATTTAATTAATGTTTTATGACTTTGTACCTCAGATGGCGATACGCGAGTTAAACGGTCGGCCTATAGAAGTTCTCTGAGGGAAATCCAAATCTATTACTAATATTGTAAATCTGAAGAGAGAAAGAGTAGAGCAAAAGTTGCTTCTGGGTTAAATTCCGGATCGGATGGCCCCGTAAACTTTGTAGTCTTAAAGCATTTAACACGGGAGGTGTTATAGGTAACTTCTAGAACTAAATTGTTTCTGCCAGTTTCTGGGGGAGACGAGGTAACAACGTACAGCACACATGTAAAAAGTGATGCGTCTTTACAAATGCACACGTAAATAAAACCTTTACAGAAACTTAAGACATGACAGTTTATGCACACAAACTGTTCATGTACCTCGGGAAAGGAGAACGCGCGCGGTTGCGGATTTAAGGGTGTGTGAAAATAGATCAATCGTTTAATTAGAAGGGGGTAAAATTTTAGTAACTAGGTTAGACCTAACAACAACAAACAAACAAGGCAAGCTAAATAAAACTGTTTAAAAACTCACCTACCTCCTATTAGTAGTTATAAGAATCCTTTGATTTATGTTTTTTGAAGTGAAAACTTCTTTAGCGGCGTTGAGCACTTCTTCTGTAATGGGTATAAAATCTTAAACTCGCGTCAGGACACGTGACCTGATCGAAAAAGCGTAAGACGGATGACGTAATATAAATTGTCATGTTTGTGTACGATAGCGCAATAAATGAATATTGTATTCTACCACATAAATGATAGTATACTTTTATACTGATAAAGCAATTGGTGCAAAATTATTCCCTAACCATTCCAAAATATCAAACATGCTCAACGTTAATAATCAAGTTTTCACTTCTGCCGGCACTCCCGGAGTGCAACCCGTCTTTTTTTTTAATATTTTTAGTTATTCTTATATCATTCATTTTTTCACTCATTTTGTGTTCTCTTATCTATATTCTTTTACTTTTTATGTACTTATATGTTATTGTAATTAGTAATAAATACTGTTATAACATAAATAAATAAATGAAGTAACATAATTACCTTGTTCACTTTACCTATCGTGTTACAGTCTACATCAAATTTTACAACTGACCGACAACGTTGCCTAACGCGTTGCCAAACTTTGTTTAACATAACTGCACTCTAAAGGAGCAAAATATAATTGAAGGACATGAGACAATTACAAATTAAAAAGATTATTTACAACCTGTGTGCTATTATTTTAAAGACACTTACACACCAGTTTTCACTAACACAAGGAAACGCCTAAATGTGATGCCTAAATATGCCTCCACTTTTATTGTGCGAACTGCCGAGTTGTGGAATTCGTTGCCGGCATCTCTGTTTCCCGATAGCTATAATCTACCTATCTTCAAGTCACGAGTGAATCGGTATTTATTAGGTAAGCGCGTTCCATCGTAGACTGCAACATTGCTTCACATCAGGCAAGTTGTGGTCAAGCGCAAACCTATCTATATAATAAAAATGAATCGCTAAATGTGTTGGTAAGCGCAAATCTCGACAATGGGTGAACCAATATCGCTAATTATTTTTTTAGAATACTCTTTGAAGTACGGGGATGGTTGTTACGCAGAGAAAAACAAAAACAAAACTAAACTCCTCCAAAAGGGCTTCACCGATTTTTATGACATTTTTTATATCTATATTCGGTAGGTCTGAGAATCAGTCGTAATCTATTTTCGGACCCGGTAGTTATAGGATAAAAAAAGCAGTTGTCTAGCACAAAAATTTTCACTAACGGTTAGGTGTCGACCTAAGACCATTGGAACTGCCTAAAGTTACGGCACCGGCTCTGTGACACCTAACGTTTATGAAACTCTTATCCCATTTTTTTATGTTTTAACAGACCTTTTTTTACCTTGATTGTTAAAACGTGAAATGATAACTAGCAAATGAAATAGCCCTTAATGTTCATATCGTATTGTTGATTTTGGCTGTCGTGAAGGTGTTAATTGCCAACTCATTAATTAAGCTGTTAAAACTGTATGTGAAAACCTGGCTTTAATTTTTGTAATATAGCTAGCACAGAGTTCGAATACACCTTGAAATGGGAGTCTCTGTGAACTAGATAAATATTAATCTTATCACTGTCGTCATGGCAAAATTATAAGTAAAAAACCCATAGTGAGTCAAACAAAACACATCTTCCAAAAGGATTGAAACCAGTTGCAATAATATCAAACTAGTTTTGCTAGATAAACATGTAAACGAATTCTGCGTATATTCTGATAAGTGATCGATAAATTACTAACCTTCAAAAAGTTCGAGAAAATAATTATTAATCTTATCATCTAAATAACATTTGTTAATGACGTACAGTCGCGTAACAACAAGGCCAGCATCCTTGTTTTATGAGTAAAAAATATATTCGCCACTAGCCATATCCAAAGTTAAAACAACATGTAATACCTATGCAAATTAACATGGTGAGCCTCATTTAAATGACTAGCATTTGTTGATGTTTTCAAATGTATTTTTAGTTAGTCATAAAAACCAGTTATTTTTAGCATAGATTGATAATGGCCAATGTCAACCATCGCTAAAAAATATTCCATTCATGTTTTTAGATACACGAAAAGACCTCTTCATCATTTTAAGGTCCCACTGCATCAGGGCGTGATACAGTAGGTATGTGAGTCTTCAAAACTTCTAAAAACTAAGCGTCTTTGAAGTCTCACACCTCGATGTTCAACTGCTAAGCAAGCATTACCTGAATTACCGACGGTATCATCATTTGCTAGGCAAATGATGATACCGGACCTCCACTGTTTATTGGACATAGGCCTCCGATTTAGAGCTTTCTAAAGGGGAGGCCTATGTTCAACAACAGATATCGGTCAGAGGAGACCTCTTAATCGGATGTTAGCCCCAATTTTTTAGAAGCCTAATACCTACTTACCTAAAAAAATCGTGTAAAATCCAGGTTTCTCCAGTTAATTGTCTTTTTTACCTGATGATATTCGATAAAACAAAATGCCTTTTGATTTGGCAGAATTTGTTGCAAATGACTTAGCTTTCAGATTCCACAAAATTTAGTAGTTATGTAACGACTCTTTTGTGTTTCACTCGGGTCGTCTCTCAACTATCTTAGCAGTTGAGAGAGTTTATTCCGAAATCCACATACGCTGGTGGAAATTTTTGTATTCTTTAGTAAATAACCTTGAATTTTCTATTTCTTCCAGGCGTACCTACACAGTTGGCGCTCTGCTGACGAGCTGAACATGTTAGTGGGTGCGAAAGTCGGCGGTGCTACACCTCTAGTAATTGCATGCCGGAATGGACATTACGACGTGGCTGAATATCTTATAGAGAGGTGCAAAGCTGACATTGAACAGCCAGGCTCAGGTGAGAATATTTGAATGTTGGCTACAAAATGTAGATAAAGTTTAACGTTTGCCCTAGACGGATATGGTTATGTTAAGGATCAAAAAAATAATCTCGTCTTTGGTCAACTTACTTTCAACTCTATATTTGCTTGCTTTATGTGTCTATCAAAAAACTAATGCGCATATTTAGAAGAATATTCATTAGTATACTCGTATTTATTTTCCTAAAGGCTCGGATCCTGAAATTCTATAACTTTTGTAATGTCATTTTAAATCTTTACCTAATCAAGGATTTTGTAGTGGGCGCACCATGCCATTCTAGAGTAGGAATTTTTTCTTTAAACTTACAGTCATGTATATCATGTCCATTTTGCTATTTTACTAGCTTTTATGTAAGCAGCAGAGTAGAATATCTTGATAGCATAATAAATCTTCAAGATAGCTCTTAAACAGTAGAACACAAATATTGGCATCAAATTATGTTTTCGTCTTAATTCTAGTTAAAATATTTACGTCATTCGTTGTGTATCGGTCAATCAACAATTGTCACATCAGCAATAATTATGTCAACATCAACTACGTAACTTTGGCAACAATTCTGCTATCATGATACGATGCAGTAAATTCTTATAACATACTCTGTCAGCGAATCTGGTGTATCTCTTTCATCGATATGTCCGTTACAATTAGATACACGATCAAAAAATTGTTCTTATAATTTGAAACAATGTTATTAAAACATATTGTATCTGTTGTCAAACAGCTTTACAATTGCGTCAATACTTTGGACTGAAGCCATAGTACAGTTGTTAAATTACTCAACATTTTGGATGGATGTCGTTAGCAACGTGCATTGTTTTGGGTATTTCAGTATTTACATGGATTCTTGATTCACGTTGCTTCAAATAACGTTAATTGCGCAAGGAAAACTCCAGAGCGTCATTTAAATTCAGAGATTGCTCTCTTATTTTCAAAGGCAAATCAACTTTAGACGGTAAAGGAGACTGTGTGTGGTTTGAAGTGTGCTTGAAGGGGACTTCAAATTGTTTTCAAGAGGAATATTCGATTTGGCACGAAATAGTGAATATTGCTTATTCTCGAGTTCTTGTTCGAGGGTCGAATAAAGTGGTGGTGAAGCATGGTTCCCCTCCAATACCCGAAAGTAGTCATGGGTTAGTGACAATTACCATTGTTTCGCCATACATGTTATAGTCCCAACGTGTAAAGATTTACTTTATTTTTGTCATTTAGTATTATTGCTGTTCATCGAGCAAAAATCCTAGCTATTCGAAGCTACTAAGATTGCTAATAACTGCTGCTATTAAGATTTCCGGAACGAAGTTCTTTGACGCGACTTTCAATTGGAGCGAACTCTATTGAACAAGCGTTCGGCGTAACTTGCTCTTCGAGGCATGGAGCGTAGTCTCTCAACCAACCATACACAGTATCAAAACTTCATGGTTATACAAAGATTGTCGGGGGGGAATCGAACCCGCCACCTCCCGGGCACTGTACAGCCCGATTGGACGGATTACACCGCTAGACTACAGAGGTCATACTCGGTCAAGGTCGACTAACAATATAGTTAATTTCATCATATTACATTTTAGGTGTCCGGAGACTTCACTTCATTTCGACCCTTTTTTTAATGTCCCACTGCAGGGCACGGGTCTTCTCTCAACCATCTTGTGAGTTGAGAGAGTTTAGGCCTTAATCCGTACACGCTAGCCAAGTGTGCTAGATTAGTTCTTAGACATGCCGGTTTCCTCACATTGTTTTCCTTCACCGATTTTGAGATGAAGCGGAGATGAAATAATTCACACAATGATTTGTGAGCACGACCAGGTTTCGAACCCGCGACGTGATTTTTCTAAGGTGAGGCCCGTACCGCTGCGCCACCGCTGCTCCTCCGCCATCGTGACTTGGCTGGGTTCAAATCCCGAGTCTCTTTACGTCGTCGTAGTTGATCTTGGCTTACAGGAGTAGTAGATGCGAGATTGCGGTGGTAGTTTAAATCTTAAAACCAATTATTATTGTAATAATTTCAAATTGTGTTGTTCCAGTGACTTTTGATGGTGAAACCATAGAAGGAGCGCCCCCGTTATGGTGCGCCGCTGCGGCAGGACACTTACCCCTAGTCAAGCTGCTGGTCCGGGCCGGAGCCAACGTCAATTCCACCACAAGAACACATAGTACGCCTCTCAGAGCCGCCTGCTTCGACGGTCATTATGATATCGTTAAGTTCCTTGTCGAAAATGGCGCCGGTGAGTGTTATAACCATTGATCGGAGTAGATAGAGCTATTTAGGTTCATTGACCGCAAACATTGATGTTAATATGGATATTCCACGGGATTTCAAGTGATACTCCGGGATTCTATTGAATATAATTATTTGCCTCGTACCACGTAAACTGATGGCCTGTTTTTGGTGCGGCTTTTTATTCGAAAGTTGAAAAATTTCAAAAATATTAAGGGTGTCATATTTTTTTTATAATTTGTAGCTATTTTGTTAAAGCATTATTCTTGTGTATGTTCCAGACATAGAAATAGCCAACCGTCATGGCCACACGTGTTTAATGATTGCCTGCTATAAAGGGCATATTAGAATCGCCAAATATCTCCTATCTCTAAATGCAGATGTTAATAGAAAAAGTGTTAAAGGCAACACAGCGTTACACGACTGTGCTGAAAGTGGGTCGCTTCATATACTTAAAATGCTGTTAGGACACGGCGCTACTATGGACGTCGATTCGTACGGTACGTATTAGTTTTCCTGTTTTTTTTTTATTCTGAAATAAGCTTATTGGGAATCCCAGTACCACGTGGTGAAAAATAATAGGTAGTATACTGTTTAACTGGTTATAATATGTAGACCACGTGAAATAAGAATGAATTAAGTCGCAATTTAAAACAATTGTGAGGACTGGAGGGTGGAGGACTGTTTTTGTCGAGAAGTTTTAAGTATAGGCTAATCGTCGGTGAAACTTTGCTTGTGCGATTCAGGATTGCTGTGACGTTATGTCTCTTGAGTGGCATTTTCTTGATGTTTCGATCGACGACAGTTATTACAATAATTTTGTAATATTTTACTTCCAGGTATGACTCCCCTCCTAGCTGCCTCAGTGACTGGTCACACGCATATAGTAGAGCATCTTATCAACATAGAGCACGGGCTAGTGACGCGACAACAACGTATCGATGCGCTGGAACTGTTGGGTGCGACGTACGTTGATAAACGGCGAGATATGGTCGGTGCTCTCGCGCTTTGGAAGCGAGCCATGGACGACAGGTATATTTATTTTTATTTTATTTTTACTTGCGCATGACTACAACTTGCCTGATGTTAAGCAATGGTGTAGTCTAGGATGGAACGCGTCAGCCCAATACCCTTACTAAGAATTCATCAATAGGAAAAAAGTTTTCGAATACCATCTTGAACCTGTCAAAATTTGTTTGTCGAAAAGAAAATGTAATGGTTCCAAATAGAAGAAAATGATCTGGAAATAGATTATGTAAAATAATTTGTAGATTTATGTGCATCTTTACTTATTATTTTGACAGGTTTATGATAATAAAACTTTTTTCGTATCGACAACTTGTACTAAGGGTACAGTATACCGATTCACTCGTGATTATGAATGATTTCCGGTGAAAAGGTGGCAGTGGAATACGCCTATGTGGTTAGAAATCATATAAGTGCAACAATTCCGAACCACCCTCCCTGCATGGTGTCATGGAACGCGACAAGGCCGCTTGGCGGTGCGGTGTTGTCTGGTGGGATTGACCACGGCCGAATATTTTCGTTATATTTATCTTTCAAATAATTTGGTATTTTTGTTCCAGGTTCCCGGCGGACGGTAGCGAACCAATCCCCAAACCTAAAGACATACCGCGTATAGAGGCGTATGACTACGCGGTCGAGCCGAGCAATGCGCAGCAATTAGAAGAGATACTCGCCGACCCAGATGCTATGAGGATGCAGGCGTTAGTTATTAGAGAGAGGATATTAGGTGAGTTTATAACTTCACTATTGAGTTCCTCTCAACTGGCAAGCGACCAGAAATGGGACGCTCCAATATACCTAGAATAAAGTCTCCCGCGGTGCCTGTTTGAATTTAACCCACCACCACAATCTCGTACTTCTAAAGATCTGTGGTTAGATCTATCAAATAATCTTTTTTTAAATATACCTATTGTGTCGTCACATACCTAACGCCACTCAAGAGACACGACGTCATAGCAATCCTGAATTATCACCCGATCCTCCAGTCACCTCCACACTATAAAAGAAGAAACTGACTGACTGACATATCAACGCACAGCCCATGCTGCTGGGTACAGATATTTCAAATTTGGTACATACGTTCTGTATGAAATCTAGGGGTGCACTAAGAAAGGATTTTTCTAAACTACCCCTTTCTAAAAACCCCTAAAACGGTAAAATGGTAACCACGCGATCACAGCCGCAAGCGATAACTAGTATAAAGATAATAAAACATTAATTTTAATGTAAATACCTGTAAATTAAAACTAGTTTTATTGAAATAATAATTACGTGTACCTAATCACAGAGAATAATATCTTAATATATATAAATCTCGTGTCACAATGTTTGTCCTCAATGGACTCCTAAACCACTTAACCGATTATAATAAAATTCGCATACCATGTGCAGTTCGATCCAACTTGAGAGATAGGATAGTTTAAATCTCAAATTATAGTCGCAATTTTAATTTATTGCTAATTATTTGTCTGTTATTATTTGACAGTCACAATTATCTGTTAACTCCAAATGATTCTAACAGATGTCGATACCTTTCGACTGGGTTGAGTAAGTAATCAATAGATGGCGCTGCTATGGTTATCACATTTTATGGAAATTGAAGCTACCCGGGCGAAGCTGGGACGGGCCGCTAGTAATACTATATGTACGAGCCGTTAGCCCGTACACTGAGCTGTGTTAGTAGTTATCTACGAAGACGGGATGTTCACAGAAATGAAATCACTGTTTTTGTATTCATTTTTGAAGAGAGTGATTTAAAATATTAATGTAGTTATAAATGTTAAGTAGGTCAAGCAGCGAAGGCGTTAAATCACCTATTCGGCATATTAATATCGCAAAATACGTTAAAATGTAAAACAAGGAAATTATTTGGCGATGCCCGTACACTATGTGTAATATATAAATGTTGAAGGGATGATCAATGAATGGGGTCGCGGTAGCCTAACAACATGGAAGACTGAGAGGAGGCCTTTGCTCAGCTGTGGGACTATTGTAGTCTAGTAATAAAACTGATATTATAATATACCAGTTGTAACCTTCGAACATTTCTCTAATCGTTCAAAAAGTATTGTAATAGTAAATTTAATTTTTTTAAATAAAAAAATAGTTATAAGTCGGTTAACTATGTTTAATTTGAGTTAAGTAAGTGGTAGTAAGTATTATTATTTAAGTATCGTTTATTGTAAAAGAGAGCATTATGTGCCCACAAATCGCTATGCAGTTTGGCAAAAGGAAGTGCTTGTGTTTCAACTGTTTTTAGTGTTCTACTGCAGTTCACGGGCCTTAACTCTGTCAACTCGTAGGATAGTTGAGAGAAGACCCGTGACCGGCAGAAGTGTAATAAGTGAGATTTAAAGTTAGTTTCTGATAAAAAAAATTTAATTACATATTACTACTTTCCGACTGCGACACCTCCCGCGCGAATATCGCTTATCGGGCTAACTGGGTGTTTTCACTGCACAACAAAACATAATACAAGCATAGTCTTATCTCTTTCTACTCATATCCAAACGATAGAGATAGATACTGCTTGCAACATATTTTTTCGCAGCAGTGGAAACTAGGATAAAAACTATCCTACGTCCTTCCCCTGGTCTCGAACTATCTACATACAGACAGACAGTTACTTTAGCGTTTATAATATTAGTAAGGATTTTTATAAACTTATTTCTAGGTCCCGCACACCCAGACACATCGTACTACGTTCGATACCGTGGCGCAGTGTACGCGGACGCGGGTCGTTTCGCTCGCTGTAGACAGCTGTGGCATCACGCGCTCGACATGCAACGTGCGGTACTACCGCCGCTCTCTCCCCTCACACAGTCCAGTCTGTACAGCTTTGCGGAGCTGTTCTCTTATATGCTGGCTGAGCGAGCTCGTCCGCCGCTAAGAGGTAACGTTATTAATTTATTTCAACTATCACAGTTGACCAATTACTACAGGAAAACCTTTTTAACTTATACGCAAACTTTGAAAAGATAAACTTGCATAAATTTAAATAAACACATTTTTCATTTTGATGTTTATACAAAAAAATTAAGTAATAGCTAACAAGTAGTCTACTATTGGTATTGATTGTACTGTCAACCGCGCGCTTTCATTGATATTATTACAAATAGATCGTCGAATATTGTATAGTGGGACATTAACACACACGGCCATCTCATAGCAAACTTAGTAGAGCTTATACTATGAAAACCAGACCTTATTTTTCGTAAATACATATTTAAATATAGATAATTACACCCCGACTCAAGACAAACGGGTTCATCAAATAGACGTGTTCATCACACAAATGTCTGACTTGGGTGGGAATCGCACACAAGTCAGACACTTCGGCGTGAAAAGCAAGTATCTTACCGACCACACCACCAACAAATATGTAACCCCAATTTATTTACAGGTCGTATAGTACCACCAGTGACATTTGAAGACATAGAACCTGTATTCAAGAAAGCATTATCAGAGATAGACCGTGGGATGGAACTCCTCGACTCCAAGCTCAGTATTGATAGAGAACAAACGCTAAGCACGCTACAAAGGGTACTAGTTATATCGTTACACCTCGCCGCATTAATGGCCAAGTTATTAGAGGAACCAGACTGTACGGAAGAAGTTTCTAGAAAGATTCACAAAGCCGTGTACTCACTTGTTAAGTTAGATATTAAGGTGAGTGTTATATTACTTAGGTTTGCGTCACCAGGATGACTTATTTTTTTTTATTTTGATTGTCATTGTTGTGTAAATAACAACCGGGACCGACGGCACGGAGGGTAGTCCCTCAACTAACCAGACATCGAAACAAATATCTTTATTGTTACACAAATATTATCCGGGGCGGGAATCGAACCTGCCACCTCCCGGGCACAGCGTATCCCAATCCAACGGCTTACACCGCTCGACTACCGAGGTGGTCTCATTCTCTAATAAATAAATGCTAAAAAAAGACTTGCCATGGCTATTTGCCTGGTTGAATCAGCAACAGATATTACAGTAGGCAAACATCTTCGTTTCAGAAGTAGCCTCGTTACATGGAGCTCAAGTAAATCCATCTAGTGTCTAAAATAATATCTTAGATCGAATAAGGGAACAGTTGATACATACCTACACAGTTATGCATGTAAATGTTTTTTTTTTCACAAATTTCTCTTTCGTGTCCGATTTGGGCCCCGATTTTTGCGCTTTAGACATTGTCGATAAAAGTTCAGAAAACTTATGTAATCCTTATTTTATCTCCGGTATTTGTCTATTTTCATTATTGCGGATTGTAGCGTAGGACACCCTCATACTAGGCGGAATGACAATCTCTGAAAGGTGGCTGGTAAGAGCTGGATGAGAGTAGCCGCGGATCTTGTGCTTTGGGAGTGGCTTAGGTCCAGCCGTGGACTAAAGTAGGCTGATGATGATATGCCTATTAGAGATAAATGCCAGTTACCATGTGCAAAGAATACTCATTTATTATGTTGATGAGAACTCTGCACTTTCCTAACCCACAAAATGTCTATCCTAATTAATTAAGCACCGTATGTAATGTGTATTGTATGTTCCAGGTCCGTCAAGGTCGCTCAGCATTACACATAGCATGTTCAGGTGAAGGTGGACGAGGTAGAGGAGCGCGCGCGTGGCTTCCTTCAGCAGGTGACGCTCAGCCTTGTGCTGCACATCTAGTGGCACTCATGTTGCGGCTGGGTGCTATGCCTGATGCGAGGGACGCGGATGGAAATACACCGCTACATCTTGTATGCAAGGTACGTAGGATCGTAACACACTCATACTATAGATTATTGCAAGAAGCTTACACTAAAACACTGGAGATCGCGTCTAGACGATTATGACGTGGCTTATGGCTTTTCTATGGTCTCTTTCTTTAGAGTTACATTGCTGCGTTTTTAATATCTGTTACTCTGGGAACCTTCAAAAAGTTAGCAAATTTACTTTAAATAAAGAAACAATCTATCCTCTAGACGCAATCTCCAGTGTGTTAATATAAACTTTTTGGGTTATACGCGTGTACATGACGTCGCAACCTCGTAGCAAAGATCGTAGATGTAATTCATGAAAGATTCGTAGTATAGGCCACCCGTGTAGAAGCGAATCATAGAAACTCGTAGCATAGTGAATATGTATATGTAAAGCAGCGATTCGTAGCAGACCCGTAGCGTGTAGACGTGCATCGTAGCAAACTCGTAGCTTGTGGAGGCGCGTCGTAGCAGACTCGTACCATATGGGGGCGCGTCGTAGCAGACTCGTAGCGTGTTGAGGCGCGTCGTAGCAGACTCGTAGCGTGTTGAGGCGCGTCGTAGCAGACTCGTAGCGTGTTGAGGCGCGTCATAGCATATTCGTAGCTTGTGGAGGCGCGTCGTAGCAGACTCGTAGCGTATCGAGGCGCGTAATAACAGTTCGTAGCAGACTATAATATCAGCTGTAAACTATGGAATGTCTAATATTCCGTAAACATTTTCAGTCCTTTATTAATTCATGAAACAAACTCTTTCTATTTACAGCTAAACCCGTGTCCAGCGGAAGTAGTTCGTGAGTTACTATCACACGGCGCTCATATAGACACAGTCAACTACGAAGGGGAGACACCCGAAGAAATCCTCAAGTCCACGCAACAAAGTCTCACAGCCATTGTTAACCCTTTACGTTACACAACACTCAAGTGCCTTGCCGCACGCACAGTCAAAAACTACAGGCTACCTTACAGGCATGTTGTACCCCAGTGTCTTCATTCCACTGTTATTACACATTGAACTTAATATCTCACGTTTTAGAGTTCTTTATCCTACAGCAGGAATAACGCAACAAACAATGCCATGTGCCACAAGTCTGTTTGATACTTTCAAATAGTATATATATAGTGTTGAAGTAGCATAGGAATGGATATTTTCTAGATTTTGATGACCAATCAAGTGCTGATAGTCATGCAAAAATATTGAAAGTTGATTAATTCTTAATTTTAAATTGTTTTGAAAGTATCAAGTACGATTAGTGTATGAAGAGGGTGGAACGTACTACAATCGTCTTAATGTCTGTTTTAATGCATTTCCTAGCAAGAGTAATATCTAGAATATATATATAAATAAATAACATCGATTTACACCTACGGAGCTAACAGCGCTGTGATTGCAACACTTGTATCTTTATGCAATATCGAACTCAAAAATATATTTTAGTAGTCTTTATTAATATATTTAACATGTAGTAGATATATTATATTAATTGACATTCAAAATGGCATGATCATAGATTATAATATTAATATTACACCATTAAAGCGTTCAAAGCGCCAAAAAAACTACTTTCATGGCAATTTAACTAAACCAGGGCTAGCGAATCTGTCGCAAATGCAAACTTTTTGTAAGTTGGTATAACCCGCGCTATTAAAATACGAATCTAAAATGGCATCATTAGTCATTCCTTCTTACTCGCACTATAATGGCGTTCTTCTCACTCACGTCGGTACAGCACGCAAAAAATATTCTATTTTGACTGTGTATTCAGTAATTATGTTTATGCGTTCTAGGTAAATACGGAACTCGCTGTTTCGAGTCCGATTAGCATTTGGGTGGCTTTTTAAACAGGTACATATTTTGCTTATATATCTAAAAAACAACCTAAGTCTATGTAAAAATATTATCTATTTGACTACATTGTTTTGCTGACGGTCCAAACTGTCATTACAAGTACAAGCCGCAATTTTAGATTCGTTTCTTTATTGGTGCGGGTTATAATAATGATTCTAAAAATCTCACTCACAGGCAAATCAATTTTAGTTAGGTTGCTTTAACGAAATAATATTTTAACTGTGATAAACATATTTGACATTGAAAATGACGCGATACCTTACCATAGATAATATAAGAATGGGATGTCAAACTAGTTGACATGCGACGTTTCGTTTGTGCCATTAGCAAGCGCTTGTACCATCTACAGCTTTTCTGTTACTTCAACTTATTGTATAACAATATGGATGAAATAAAGCACAGTTTTGAATGATCAAATATGTATTTTCCGCCATTGAATGCCGAGAATTGAACTATTTTACTACAAATTTGGAATTGAAGACGTTTGAGACGTCACTGACAGATGTCAAATCAATTGACAGGTATTAATTGGTTTTGAGACGTGCAATTTGTTGGAAATGTTTAAATATGTGGAGAGATCAGTGTATGTTTATTTAGGAATATATTTGAGGCTACATTATACTATAATTCGTTTTAATACTACCGGGTTTGATAAAATTTTATTGGAACTCCATACGACTCAAAGTTACTTCTAGCTGTTACGTTGGCCAACCTGATAGTTGAGACGGCTTAACTTTAGTTTAGCCAACATAACTTAGAAGATAGACTGTCATAGGCAAAATAACTTTTAACTTGTATATTATCCTATTTATATATTAAGCTTGCTTAAACCATAGAGTATAAATATGACTACTAATTTGTAGATGGCGTTGACACTGGTTTCGTACAAGATTCAGTTTTTGAGCTTCGGGCTCTTTACAAAACTTTTTGTGATTCAGATAACCATTTGCAAAACATTTTATACTATAACAGCAGTAACTTCGGCAAATAATCGAGTCATTGCCATCTGCAGTTCGTGCACAGCATTCGATTTGCTCTATGGTGCTATTTTGTAAATTTCTTTTTCATATCTAAAGCATAAAGCACGATTTACTTTTCAATCAAATGGAAAATGTACTTTTATCATAATTTCTTCCAATACGCTTAATTCTTTTGCAATTATCTATCGTTGTACAAAATTGTAATTATTAAAATATCTGTTGTATAACAAATTGACGTTTACAAAATTATATATTATTTTTACATAATAAGTATATTGTAGTTGTGATAAATTATAACGTCCTATGTAATGTTTGGTAGTTTCGATATATTTAAAAACTTTAAATTAAAATAGTAATAAAACCTCCGACGCATAAATGAATAGATTTTCATCATTACTTATAAGCAATGGCATCAGTCTATCTATTCGTCTAAGCCAGGCACGTCTAACATACGGCCTTACGGCCACCATGCGGCCCGTGGCAGTTCTTCATCGTGTTCGCGACCCAATTACAACTTTATAAAATGTTAATAAAATATGTAGGTAGGTAAATTTAATAAACAATTGTAACTAAATTAGCTAAACTGTAAATTAATGTTTGGTTTTCAAAACACTGTGTCAAAAACTTGATAGACATATAGAAATAGATAACACAAGTCAAACTTATAACTCCTTTATTCGTCGGAGGTTAATAAATTTCAGTGATGTGCCGTACGTGATTTGAATAGAAATGTTATGTGTAAATTGAATAGACAAATTATTGTTTGTACATACATACAGAATATACAAATAGAAACTACGACAATTTTCATAGCTATTCTAGAATTGTTTATAATCTCTATCACAAAAATACTACTTAAATGATTTTTTATCATATTTAGGCCAATATAAAGCTCAAAATCGTTTATTTTGTGTTCACTTAATACGCATACGTGATGTTATGATGACTCTTTAGGTCCGATTGTTCATAGATACTTTTATGTGAATGCCTCACCTAGAAAATATAATATCTGACGTTACGTCAGATTTTTCATACTAACGTCAAAATTATTTCTTCGATAAAAAAGATTTGTCTACTGAAAAACTAGTTTTTAATCATTTGATGATAATGACTTTTATTCCCTCCATTTAATTGTATTTTTTTCATATCTACAACTACTTAATAATGAATAATTATGCTAGTTTTCATCATTTTAATGTTAATTTTGTGTTTGTACTCTTTCAATTCCTTTTTCTTATTAATTGCATTCTTGAATCTAATTCAATTATATTTATTTCGTATGTATATTATATTTTATGTAATTATGGTTTTTTAATACAAGTATATCAAAATCCGGTATTGCTCACAAAAACTTTAGTTAAAATGGAGTTGCGATAATTTAGTCTTCGTATTAATCGACGATTGCCGCTAAGTGATTGATAAATATTAATGTTCGACTATCGTATGTCACATTAAGCGTGCGCGTTCCTTGAGAGCACGCGGTCCTCGAGTGTCATTCGTATTTTCAAATTCGAGGAACGCGTACGCTCAATGTAGGGTAGGACTCACTAGATATATGGACTAGAGTCAACCGCCAACATTAGTTATCGTTACAAACCTCTAGTCCTTTACTTGTAGTACATTCTGCATTAATTAGATGTTACTTACAATTTATATTACTCGAACAGTTATATACATACCGCTTTTATACATCTGCTGGCTGTCCGCGCCAGCTTTGCACAGGTGGTGATGTTTTACTAGTTTATTCCCTGTATTTTTTTTAAATTATCGATTACAATAACCTGTTGACATTAAAGAACAAAACAAAAGAATTATCCAATTTGATGCAGTCATTCGGAAGCTATAAGAGTTTACACATTTCGGAGATTCATTTTTATTAATATATACAAGGTGTTAATAAAATTGTTATTTATAATTTTATGTTATTCAATCTTAATATATATTTTAGCTAAAGCGATGTGTATATTTCTGTATAAAACTTATATTTTACTTGTCAGCGAATGGCTCTGACTATATATCATTGTAAAAACAAATTAGTAAATAAGTAGGCGTATTAGAAATTATTGGAGATACATTAGAGATAAATTGGTATTGTATATTTAGCTGAATGGATAAACTTGAAAGTTTAGTAATGAATATTGAAATTCGTTGTACCACTTACAAGATGTTCGATGAAAATTCCTATTATAATAAATTAGTGACTTTCTATTAAAATTTGGAATTTTGATTCTTGTATATTTGTAAGAGGTGCAACGAATTTGGGATGCTTAAAAATAACGATAAACATCAGCATTTTGCGCTAAATGTGTGTATTTCCTCATAGTATGTTATAAATATAGTAATATTGCGTGATTATATGCTAGTTATTTTTTGAAATTAATAAAATGCTTTAAAATAATTGTTGTTTTTGTTAACAATTTGAAACTTTGACATAGCATACCCGTTCCTACTTTTCTAATACCCATGTATTCCATGATGTATTATATGTCTCAAATAAGAATAGGACTGGAAATCCACCATCCTTAATCTAAATGCACAAACTTCTCATTTTTTGGTACAATGGGCAAAAAAGTTTGATATAATAAACACAAAGATGAAAAATAAATAAAAAATACGTTTAACTTATTGCCGTTCGAGTGAGATTGGAGATCGGGGAGTCGAATATTTAGGTACGACAATATTTCGACAAATAAAGCGGTGTTAAAAAGTGTGATTATATCCGTGTATATGTATGTGTCTACAAGTTTGTGACATCATAACTACAAACCTAAGTAAAGTTTTCTACATAAATTACTTTACCATACAATTTAAAATAATATTGGCTTGATGTTTTGTGCTGACGCTACCTACTTTTGCTTAGTTTTGGGTATAAAGTTAGCCGCAAGTCTAGTCCTATTCTTATTTGAAACGCATAGTACGTGTAATAGTAAAGAATGGTACAGTCAACGCCAAAAGTAGACGATCGAAATCGGAAATTCAATACTAACTATTATAATTTACGTCAAAATAGTATGGCAGTAAATTAGCTAAAAATTATCTACTTTTGGAGTTGGCTGTACACACGGCTACACATCAAGCTATACATTTCCAGTATAAGCTGATCTCGCATTGGATAGGATTTCCGTAAACGAGAGGTCAGCTTAAAAAGAAAGAAGAAAGAAAAACATTTATTTGACAACGACAGAACACACGAAATTAAATGATAAAAAAAGAAACACATAGAAAGAGAAAAAAAAAAACAAATGTAAAAGAAGACAAAAAAATTAAAAACAAGAGAAGTGTGACCTATCAGTGTCAAACATGGACATTGCTCAGTAAACGCTGTGAGTGCCTACTAGAGGCGACCCACAACACTGATTTTCAGCAATGTCCATATTCCCACTTATACTGGCTTCATGTGTAACCGTGTGTACAATAGTATTTATTTACTCCCATAGAGCAGCTAATCTCCGTTTAATAAAGATGAAATGGTGTTTTGGAGTGTTGTGTGATACCGATCGGAGACTAAACTCTTTATACTATAAGTCTGCACAGAAATCTACAACTAAATATTGAGGACCTTTTGTTCAACAGCTGTACCTTTAACTTGAACCTGACAAAAATATTCCTCGAATAAGTTATCTAGCTGTTAGAAATCAGCTTTAAGATGTTGGGCATCTCTATGTTTGGCATCCAGCATATTGATTGGCTAGGTACTCTTTCCTTCTAAAGTATTGTTAGTAGTAGTGATCGTTGTAAACAAAGTTAACATTGTAATTAGTTTACAATATCAAATTGCTTACTTAGTGCTAGTAACATGAGTCATCGTTATAGTTTTGTTTGCCCTTTGTTAATTATTCTCAAATAAACAAAGCATACCTTATAGCTACTAATTTAGATATGACAGCCGAATTTGATTAGTCTCTTTTATTAGTTCTTTGCAACCTAAAATTAATATTTAAGGCCACATAAATGACCTTTGATTAAAATAAATCAGCTTTTCGTAATTGGCTTTATTTAAGAAACTTTTAGTATATATTTCTTACATACATAACAATGATACCAATTTTATCATTATAATATTAATTACTAAAAATATCATACGCATGCGTAGATGCGCAGTAAATCAAGTTAGCAGATTATAATTATTTTTAGATTATTTAATAATTTTATCTGCCCAGTACTTTTATTCCGACATGATTATAATTTTATTTTTCAAACCTGGCTAAACATCTTTTTTAAATCAGGGGTGTTAGTTATAACTTTTTCAAGTTCCCTCAACGACGTATCCGGAAACATCAACCAAATACGTTTAGTTGTCACCATATTTGTTTTCATAACCTTCGCCATAGTGTCACCTTCACTGTTCTTGATTTTAGCCATTTTTACCACTAAAGCAATTGGCATTTTGTTAAGTTGGAACTTCCTTATGCCGTTTACTAAAGGCCAGAATGAAAATTGGTCGATCATATGTTCAGTACCGCTTATTGCTGATAGAAACATCTTGCATTTGTCAGTATTATCGTTATCCCAAATTAAACCAAGGGCTTTAGCCTCGCTCGAGTCGACGGTTGGGAATCGGTGACGATTTTCAAACGTGTAAGCCGCAACTAAGCCTACAAGGCGATTGTATGTGAACTCATAATCTTCTACTTTTACGCCTTTAGCTGTTTTCTTTATTAGTAGTGGAGTGCTGGAAAGGGAGAAACAATTTTAAGCATAGAAAACAGGAAAACTTAATGTTTGTGTTTGGTCAGGCCTAAAAGAGCGTGAAGGACCTCACCCACACATTAATTAACAGTTGGCCTGCAGACCCGTTCGGTCTACTTAGAAGATCAACAATTTCGATCTACACTCGTCAATGGTGTCACCAGACATCGCACCAGAATACGGCTAGGCCGCCTGGCGGTGCCGGTTAATTACCAGTAGGTAAACATGATGACCAGTTGATTGTCACCTAATTTGCACCATCCTGAGACCACGTATGGGGGTTCAAATAAAAGGTGCACAGATAGGTACCCGCGTTACACTTATAAGGTACCAGCTTACCGCCGCGACTACGCCCGTGTGAACTACATATCATGCCCAGCTTTGGGATAATAAGTAACTTAAAGCTTTCCTCAATAAATGGGCTATCTAACAATGAAAGAATTCAAATCAGACCAGTAGTTTCTGAGATTAGCGCGTTGAAACAAACAAACTTCAGCTTTATAATATTAGTATAGATAATACTACTCTTTTTCGTGGGGGGTTAATAATTAGTAAGTACTTACTTGCGTTCAAGGTTCATTCCATCGATAACGACAACATCTCCGTTAGGCACATTGTTCAGCTTCTGTCGCAGTTCGTACCCTCGCGACAGGATCCTCTCGACATTCGCGTCGATCCTCAGAAACTCCGCCTCTTTGTACACATTATAGAACATAGGCCCGTTGAAGGTAGTTGTTGGAATTGACTTCTGATTTGGTGAGAATGAAAAGTTCTCCATTTTACCTGCAAGACAAATAACGTGTTGAGCAGCGGTGGCGCAGCGGTACGGAGCAGCGGCCTCGCCTTAGAAAAATAAGGTCGCGGTTTCGAATCCTGGTCGTGCCCACACATCTTTGTGTGAATTGTTTCATCTCCGCTGCTCAATATCGGCGAAGGAAAACATCGTGAGGAAACCGGCATGTCTAAGAACTAATCATTCGAGGACATGTGACATCCACCAACCCGCATTTGGCTAGCGTGTGTGGCCAAAACTCTCAACTCATAAGATAGTTGAAAGAAGACCCGTGCTCAGCAGTGGGACACTAAAAATGGTTGAAGCTATACAAATAACGAAATTCGAATAAAATTTGAAAACATATACATATACATGATCATAGCCATCATAGAGTTACACTTGTATAACTCGAAGGTGTAAGCAGAGGTAGCACTAACTATAACCGACTTTGGGCCGGAATTTACGTCCTTACGAGGAGAGCCTATTGCCGTTCATCGGGCACAATTCCAAACTTCGAACTCCAACACTGCAGATTCTCTAGTACTTAAATTACATTTATTTTTGCTTCACCCGGGAATCGAACCACGCGAGCACGCCACCGAGACAGTTACATTTATACACGTTTCCCAATATTCTAATATCCTATGCCCTTGATCTTTCATTAAACCAATTTAAATCTGGCGAATTTAGTCACATACTTTTGGCTTTGACTGTACCTACTTAAAAAAATATAACAACTTGTTATCACTTTCGTTTAAAACAATATTAGATTATTTTTCAATAAACCCTTCAAAATAAGAAAAAGCGTATACAACGAAAAACTAAAAACAGAATTGATTTAATCATTTTATTTTACAGCCTTCAAAATTTAACCTGACGCATGTTGGGTTGAAAAAAAAAATTAGTTAAGAACCTTTTAACTATCATTTCAGTTGTCAAATAAAAAAACGCATCAAACTCATTCAACCCGTTTAGAATATGTAAACAAACTTGTACACAGATAAGTTCGTAGGTATATTCCCACTTTTAGTTAAGGGTTAACCAAAAAACAAATCAAATGTAGGTTTAAAAACCTAATTGATAAATACTTTGTACGTACCTACTTAGATACCCATTCACACATAGGTAAACTAGTAATTTAAGAAGTACTTAATAAGAAAATTGTAGGTAATTTAGGACAACAATTATTATTAATTCAAGGACAAAGTAATGTAAAGTGCAGGAAGAATAGGTAAGTACCTAGGTACCACAAGACTCAAGACTGAATGCATAGAATCAGTCAATCCAGTCACCCATGATGATGACGACTGTAAACAAATAAACACTTTCTAAATTTGATATAAGTAGGTACTTACTTTCTCACTCACTTGAAATATTTATTACACACACAGACTACCTACTAAATCTCAAATTGTTATTAAATTAATGAGAGAGATAAATTAATTACCAAATATGAAATAACAAATAAAACACAACAACTTGTACACGAAATCCTTTGAAGAAAAAGGTATGTATTATTAACCTTTTTGCTTTAAAAGATTTTGCTTTCGAACAAACTAGGTGATCACTTTAAATTAAAGCAAAGCACTTTACAATATTATTTTAAGATGCCCTTTGTTGCACAGCACAGTCACGGTGAAACTATACACTCCCTCGTCTCATAATTATAGACTACAAACTACTTACTAGTACAAACGGTGGAGGATTTGTTTAAGTTTCGGTTATTCCCCCGCTTTATGCTCGCCGCGTTAATAATGAATGAGTGAATGCTCTCTGCACTGCGCTTGTGGCCTTGAGCTAGATTATTTTTAAATTGATAGTTATATTATATATACTAATGACGTATTAAAAATTAAATTTCTTTATTATAAAAATATCAATAGCACTACATTGTAGTTACACTAGAATTTATCGCCCTGCCATCTAGGCTGTGTTGCACGAACTAAATGGCATTACCCTAAACTTGTAGTGAACCTCAAAGCGTATGCTCTTTGGTCCAACTAGTGAAGTTTCTTTAAGTACTTACGAATATAATAGAGGGCGCTTTAATATCCTCATTCATGATATTATTATGTTACTCATTCCCACAGATAATGTATACTATACTAGTATTCATTAGCAACATTATAGAACGGAATTTATCACAGTTTTCAAATAAAGGAGACGTTCAAAAAATGTATAGAGCCTGGGATTAAAATAATTGTAAATTTGAACAGCAATCTGAGTTACATAGGTTAATAGAGCATAATTAATTAAATGTTTTGGTGTATTTAAAATAATTTTACACCCTCCCGTTTTTTTAAAAATCGAAATTGAAAATAAGAATCCTTAATGCAATATTATGATTATTGCAATTGGCAACCCCATGGCCAAATGACAATTGAGCAACCAAAAAAATAAAAATTATTTAGAACGCTGTCAATCAAACTGATCAATGACAATGACATTATGACGTTTCCCGTAATTATATTTTTTTCGACGCGTTTTGTTATTACACTAATAAGATAACAAATATTTTTCGTCATAATTACATTAAATTGCAGCTAGAACAATATTACAAGAAAAAAGTACTCTAATAGAATGCGATTATTGACGTGATTGCAATATTTATACTGCTTAGGAAACGGATAATTAAAGGTAATGTGCGTTTTGTTTTTCTATTACATTTTTTAGATTTTTACAAAAATGGGTGCTCCTAAAATTCGTGTTTAGTTAAATTCTAACAGCTTATTAAATAAGCTTTCCAATGAGGTATATCACATTGGTGTTCAAAATTCTATCCCACTTTTGACCTCTCCTTTGTTCTCAAAATGGAAAGTTAGGTGAACCAACAAAAGTCCGTCAGCCTAATAGTTGAATAAGTCGTTCTGGAAAACTATGTTCCTATTTCTAAAACCTATTGTACCAACTTATAATTGAACATTTAACTCCCGTGTAATAAATAATGAAGAGTAGTTATTTAATTCCTATCAGCGAAAATAATAATTAATTTAAGGAGTTAAACTAACCTACCTACTTGTCTGGTTGACAGGATTTCACATGTTTGCAAATAAATAACTAATAAAATAATCATTTGCAATTATTAGGTCCAAAATGTTTGTATTAAAGGAGAGGTCAAAAGTGGGATAGAATTTTGAACACCAATGTGATATACCTCATTAGAAAGCTTATTTAATAAGCTGTTAGAATTTAACTAAACACGAATTTTAGGAGCAACCATTTTTGTAAAAATCTAAAAATGTAATAGAAAAACAAAACGCACATTACCTTTAATTATCCGTTTCCTAAGCAGTATAAATATTGCAATCACGTCATTAATTGCATTCTATTACAGTACTTTTCTCTTGTAATATTATTCTAGCTGCAGTTTAATGTAATTATGACGAAAAATATTTGTTATCTTATTAGTGTAATAACAAAACGCGTGGAAAAAAATATAATTACGGGAAACGTCATGATGTCATTGGTTAACACCAAGATGGCGTCTTAGAACGTCGCAGTTTTTTACTACTAATCTTTAAAAACTTATATACTTATTTAAACTTGACACTGGCAAAATTGCGGAATAATTTCTGCAGAGGCCATACTTAAAAGAAGAAGAAGAAGATGATGTCATTATCATTGATCAGTTTGATTGACAGCGTTCTAAATAATTTTAATTTTTTTGGTTGCTCAATTGTCATTTGGCCATGGGGTTGCCAATTGCAATAATCATAATATTGCATTAAGGATTCTTATTTTCATATTCAATTTTTAAAAAAACGGGGGGGTGTAAAATTAATTTACATACACCAAAAAATTTAATTAATTATGCTCTATTAACATATGTAACTCAGATTGCTGTTCAAATTTACAATTATTTTAATCCCAGGCTCTATACATTTTTTGAACGTCTCCTTTACATATAATTTAATATCCTTAAACAATCACTTCAAGGTAGGAAAATCAATTGGACTATTTTTACATAAACTTGCGTCCCAAAAAAGTAAAAAAAAATATTTCAGTCCAGGTACTAAAAAAATGAAAAATAATAATAATTTATTTCGTTTCAGTAGAGGAATTTCGCTTGTGCCAATAGCAAAAACCTTCAAAACATGGGTGGATAAAAATAAAAGGGCTCATAAAAATGTATGAGAACAGAGATGTGCAGATAACGAGTGCTGGTTTATATCAAGTTGCTAGTTATTCCGCGCCAACGGTAATTGTGACAAATGGACATATTCATTCATTCATACTTACAAAATAGTTATCGTGTGGCAACACTGAATATATTTGCCATTTTTGTTTTATGATACCTACTTCTTGACGTAGGTGTCTAATGCAAAATAATGTATTTTCAACGGACTTCAAGAATATTAAGGTTCTCAATTCGACTGCATGTTTCATTTAATTCACTTTACTTTGAAGTAAAGTGAATTAAACTTCTTTAGCCATGTTGTTTGGACACTTTTTGGTAGGAGAAAATCTTGGGTGGTAGGTGTCACGTCATGATCGTGTCACTGACATTTCTAGTTTTATTTATTTATTTAATAAACAATAAGAAACTTTTAGGTACATTAGCAGTGTCGCATAAACCATCGCTGGTTTTTTTGTATACATGCTCATGTTATGTAAATACAATAATAATAATAATATAGTGGGACATTAACACACACGGTCATCTGATCCCAAACTAAGCAGAGCTTGTACTATGGAAACCAGATAACTGGTAATATATTACAAATTATCTGGTTGTGACAAAGTCAAAGGGCCGGCAGGGCGAGCAGCAGTGTGTGTTCACATGCAGCTCCGACCATACTAGATAAAAATTTGCAACAATTTATAGAGTCACTAGCTTTCCGCCGCGGCTACACCCGCGTCAACTACATATCATGCCCAGCCGTGGGATAAAAAGTAGCCTAAAGCTTTCCTAAAGAAATGGGCTATCTAACAGTGCATAAATGATCAATTCGCGCGAGCCGCGCTCGGAAAGCTATGAGTTTATTTGCAATTTAGGGTTAAATTAGATGAAATATTATTTGTATTTAATCTAACTTAACCCTAAATAGTTAATCCTACATCAAGAGAAACATTTACAAAACCCGGGCCATACAGGCCCATTGGAAAAACTGGACACGCGTACGCAATAGAAGACGTCGTTAAACAAAGAGGGTATTGTAACGGCCCCCGGTGGGTACTTATTGTTCAGACATTGTACAAATACGGCTGATTCACGGAATTCGGAGGGCTTAAAATTTGCGGGAAAAAAATGTCGCTTCAATGGACGAAACTGATTGTGCGGTGATAGGGTTGATTCTCAGGATAGGTTAACACAGTATTTTCTAAGGCTATTAAGGATAGGATTATAATAACAATAGTAATATAGTGGCGCATTAACACAAATGGTCATCTGATCCCTAACTAAGCAGAGCTTGTACTATGGAAACCAGATAACTGGTAATATACTACCAGTTATCTGGTTGTGAAGAAGTCAAAGGGCCGGCAGAGCGAGCGGCAGTGTGAGTTCACATGCAGCTCCGTCCATACTAGATGAAAAATTGCAGCAATTTATAAAGTCACTAGCTTTCCGCCGCGGCTACGCCCGCGTGAACTACATATCATGCCCAGCAGTGGGATAAAAGGTAGCCTATAGCTTTTCTAAAAAAATGGGCTATCTAACAGTGCAAGAATTTTTAAAATCGGACCAGCAGTTTCTGAGATTAGCGCGTTTAAACAAACAAACAAACTCTTTAGCTATATAATATTACAGGTGGTAAAAATAACAGTAAATTATCTATTCTAGTCCACGGCTGGACATAAGCCACTCCTAAAGTACGCCACTGAGCACGATCCGCGTCTTTTCTCATCGAGTTCTTTGCCGGCCGCCTTGCTGAGATCGTCACTCGGACTTAAACGGTCGGCCTATAGTCACAATCGAAAGCCAGGGTTCATAACATTTAGAAATCTATTCAATATAAAGTTTAAAATACAATATTAACAGCAGATATGAGACAGCAGCCCTACGATCCGTTGTTATTAATATTGCAGCATATTACAATTCAATTTAAACGGCCCGTCCGTTCGTAATCCTGCGTGTAATCCGACGAGATAACGTGAACACAATTATATTAAAAGCAAACTTGAACATTTTGCCAGATCTTGTATTAAATTGATGTTAATAGCTTTGTCGTGTATTGTTTGGCTGAGTGGGTTACATGAGTGCTGTACAACCAGGTGAATAATAGGTAAACCATACAAAAAGAGGGATGTTAGGTATACTAGTGGAGCTTAGCAGCGGTGGTGCAGCAGTAGTGCAGCGGTACGGGCCTCGCCTTAGAAATGTAAGGTCGCAGGTTAGATTCCCGGTCGTGCCCACACATCTTTGTGTGAATTGTATTATCGCCGTTGTTTATTATCGGTGAAGGAAAACATAGTGAGCAAACCGGCATGTCTAAGAATTAATCATTCGAGGACTTGTATCATCCACCAACCCGGACTTCGCTAGCGTGTCTGGATTAAGGCTTAAACTCTCTCAACTTTTAAGATAGTTGAGAGAAGATCCATACCCAGCCGTGGGATACTAAAAAAGGTTGAAGTATGCCTAAGTTTGACACGTATACAAGTTTATGGAACGGATTATTGACAGGGCAGTTTTATGGATAATTTAAAAAGTAATAGAGCAATGGAAGCGTAACAAAATAATGCTTTCTTCTTTGATTTAGTTACAATGTATATTTACAAGTGTTCACGGTTCGTGTGAGCTGAGTATTGGTTTGTCTGCTTGTCTCATTTGGACTGATCGGTTTACTATAAGTAATGCTATTTGTTGGTACAATGAACACGCCTGCGTATTGTGTAATATTTCGGTTTGTGAAATACAAACACATAAATAAAGACACAGTGTTTCTGTAAAATCAGCTGCTATAGATATTATTGATAGATGAAATAAGGATTACGATAAGTTGTGAATAAATGGTGATTTAATTAATCCGTCAACAAGATTATAAAAAAATGTTTGACAATTATTTTTTGCATTCACGTTGAAGTAAAATAATACCTATATATTACGAATTAAAGTTAAAGAGAGGGAGTGTGCTATGTCATACCCAGTCTATCAAATCTAAGAAGTACCGTTTGACAGTTCTAAACGTAGTACATTTAGAATTTTATTTTTTATATGAATATTGTTTATGTTATGTTTATAACTCAATTATTATTTTATGTTTATAATTCAATTATTTTACAGGAAAGCTAATAAAAATAGTGTGAATTACGCCTCTATAAAGCTAATTTAATAGAAAACAGTGAAACGTCAAACGGTACTTCTTAGATTTGAGGGACTGTAGGGGTGATGACATTCGAGATTTCGTTTGGACGTAATCTTTAGGTTATACCGAAAAAGGAAAGATACAGGTCCAATATCTTTAATTCTTCTGATATTTTTAATCTATCTGACGAACAAAAATCAAAAATCAATTCTCGTCATCCTTATTACTTCACCTATTAACATTGTAATTTCCTGTACTAAAACTTGATCTAAATAATTGAAACAGTAACTTAATTTGATTTGATATTTTCATTAAATTTTTAGATTTTGTTTAAAAACTTGATTTAAAAATACAAAAAGGTCATAATGACATTGAATTTTATGTACCTACATACATCGACGAGAGTATATCTTCAAAAATCCGATAGTGAAAAAAATTCTAGCATTATTTTAAAGATGATTTCATAATCTACTTTTTAATTATTTTTTATGATCACTCCATTAAAAAGAGAGAGCTCTTCTGTAGAGCTTTGTTTAAGTAAGAAATTCAGGAACCTGACAGGCCATGTTTTCGCTCCCTCTGTCAGACATAACTAAAACTGTGAAGGCTTCGAGGCTGCAGTTAATTGAATCCTTACCCCTACCACCGTCAAACTCGATTATAAATTTTTCGTATGTATTTAATACAGACGAATATAACATTTAGCACAGGAACTGTTAACCGCATGCGTCCCTCTCTGCCGAGGTAAATGAACAGTCTGTGAATGTTTTGTGTTTGTGTGTAGATTTGTTAACACGACTCGATTTTTTGTAGGTGTGCGTGGGCATGTAAGTGTGCTGTACGTGGTTACCTCGCCTTCCCCAAAAACTGGCAGACACAATTGAGTACTAAAAATGTTCTAAAGCTTTGCCTATACTCATTATTAAACGGTAAACCATAGTTAAGTACCTACTTCTTCCGTTACTTCCTACTTTTATTTCTACCTATATTTTTTACCGACTTCCAAAGGAGGTTTCTCAATTCAACCGTATATATGATTTTTTTTACTTTGTAACTCATCATCATCATCGTCAGCCTATAGCAGTCCACTGCTGGATATAGGTCTCTCCCAATAAGTGCCATTTCATCCTGTCCTCGGCTTGTCGCATCCAGCTACTGCCGACTATCTTTCGCAGATCGTCACTCCACCTAGCTGGAGGGCGTCCCACACTACTTTGTAACAACTGACTTCAAAATAAGTAATCAAAATTACAAACTAGTTTAGATTGGTAAGATAATATGTAGTGATACGACACAAGTTGCGAGCGTGGGGGTCCAGTTGTGTGGTTATTAATTATTAAGGTAAGTAGATCTCCGTCATCAAGATACAAGCTACTAATACAGCGAACAGCTGCGGTTTACTGCAATGTACTTGACAATAGGACCGCTTGTTGCAGTTAAGTCTGCAGCAATTTGCCTGCAGGGTTTTTATTGGTTTACCGGACATTTTAGGTTAGCAGTTCGAAGACAATTGAGCCGATTGACAATTGTCATGAGGGATCTCCATGTAGAGAAGAACCTTGGCTCAGGACGTCCCGTGCGAGGTCCTGTGTCCAGTGTTCGTCACTCGAGATTTTGGGATTGGGCTGTTTTGGGGACCGGGCTTTGCCCATCTCGGACAAGTACAGTCCTTTAAGTACATTTTGAAAGTGAGTTTTGAGTGAATTTAAGTAGTAGGGCCAATGTCAGCGGTGCGGAAAGTTAAAACGGGCGCCCCACTCCTCGGGTGGGGAATGAAAGTCTGAAGCGAACATTTTACATAATTCAATTAAAAACAACATTGTTATCGGTTTAAATATGTTTTCTTGTTTACTAGAAAATGTAGATCTATGTATACATAACGATACCTACACGTTGATTTCAATTATTGGTTAGTATATCTAATAATAATTTAAAAATCAAACTAGCTTACCTGTAAGCGACTTTCGATTGAATTATTCTTCCCGATCGCCTCACCCGAAAATAATAGAAAAGTACCTATAAATTAATGAATTAACTAATTAATTTATAGGTTTATTTATTCAATTATTGAGAGCGAGGCGATCGGGAAGAATAATAATAATATAAAGGGACATTAACACACACGGTCATCTGATCCCAAACTAAGCAGAGCTTGTACTATGGAAACCAGATAACTGGTTACCATAGTACAAGCTCTGCTTGTACTATGGTAACCTATGGTAACCTTGCTCTGGTATACCTACTACATATAATACTTTTCTTTTGTAAATACATACTTAAATGTAGATAATTACACCCAGACTACGTGATCATCACACAAATTGTGTGATGAATGCGACTTGTTTATGATAGAAACCACGACCATCTCCGGGTCGATCAAAAAAAATTGGTTGCCTGTAAATTCGGTATACGGGCGAAAGTTTTACGTGACAACGACTTTGAGTGGTAAAATAATTTTAATGTGAATATTCATTCGTATAGTAGGAAGAAGGATGAAACATAGTTGAGTGGGAGAGAGACGCAAGGCATTCGGCGGGCCTCTCTCTCGTTCGGTGACTCATCGTAACGTTACCGAGCGTAAAACTTTTTCATAAGTGCCTCCCAGCCGCAACCTAATTTAAGACGTTGTCACGTCAAAAAATTTTTCTAACATATTTATAGTTAGTTGCAGTTCGAAAATTGGTATTGCGCCTGATGAACGGCAATAGGCTCGCTCACTATTACGTATGGGACTAACATTGCTGGTGAAAAAAGGGTGATGTTCACCTCTGCCTACACATTCGGGTAATACAGGAGTGATGCTGTGTCGCTTGTTTTTTAAAATTTGCAATATGGATGTGTGTATATTTCTATTTTTCTTCATGCAAAACCTATTGTGCGAATTTGGGAGAAAAACACAAAGCTGACTTAAGAGACACAAAGCTAGATTAAAGTTCGAAATAGCACATAGACTACCTACTTTTTAAGTAACTAGATGAGCCTTGTGGCTTCACCCTCTTTAAAATAAATATGTCACAATTGACATTGAATTTATTTCTAATTTTTCACAAGCGAAAATTGTTTTTCACATACAATTAAATTTCTTAAATAGTTTAGTGTGTGATCTTACTTTGGGATTAGATGGCCGTGTGTATTAATGTCCTACAAATTTTTATATTAATATTATTATAAACATAAACAACCCAGGTTATTGACGAGGGTCAACAAGCAGTTTAGACATAATTACAATGAGAATTTGATCCAATACCAATAGATTAACTAATGAAGGATCGACCCACTGGTTTAAAGTTACCGGTAACCAAACAAACATAGAGAGTAATTAACTTCATTTTAACCTCCAACACAAAAAGAGGGTGTTATAAGTTTGAGTTTGTGTCTGTATAATTTTGGTATTACTTTCGGTCAAGTTACTGGAAAGTTTTCGTAATAATCTGCGCGTTACTGTTTAAACGATGGCATATAGGCCTACTGTTTAACTCGCGTATCGCCATCTGAGGTGCAAAGTCATAAAACATTAATGAAATCTCATAAACAACTATTTAACCACAGATAAAAGTAATGTAAGACTATTCGTCACTGATATCCATATCGCTTGAATCATCATCACTGTCAGTGCAGCTTGAGGAGTCAGAATCTAATCTTGGCGATAGGCGATACGCGAGTTAAACGGTCGGCCTATAATAGTGATTCTCACCGATTTGCATAACTAAGATAATTTATAAGACCATCCTGACACGTTGAGCAGCGGTGGCGCAGCGGTACGGTCCTCGCCTTAGAAATTTAAGGTCATAATAATAAAAATAATAATATAACTAAGCACCAGTGGCGAAGGGTGGAAGTCTGAAAAAGGGAAGCCGGAGCTAACAAGCACTTACTTAGGAAAATAATATCTCTTCACTACCGTCACCGATCGTTCTTACACTAGATGCTATACTTATTTCTGTTGCAATTTAAAACTTTTAGGCATTACATAATATATGATTCAATACGTGTGAAACTGACCATTTCCTAAAGGGAAGCTGATAGGAATCTGCTTGTATGAACTTTTCGCCACTCGTAGGCACAGATATTTGACAAGATAGTGAGGTTCAAATGAAGCACAATTGAACTAAATTAAGAGTATTAATCTACTTCCTACCGCACTCGATTGCTTATGGAAGTAGTAGGTATCAAGAGCACTGGCCTGACAAGGGCTTCGTCTTCAATTAAGGCTGCTGCTCTGCAACCACGAATGAGACGCCTTGCTAATCAGCAAAGACGATCTATAAGGCGTTGATACTCAACTTCCAATGCAGACCATGTGTAAGGAATAAAAATTGGGGGCTGGGTCACCTTCCTCCGCGGGAGTGCACCTTTTATCTGAATGCCCATCGACTGGTAATTATGTTTACTGGTGGTAGGCTTCGGCCGTGGTTAATGTCCACCCACCAGACAAAGCCGCATCGCCAAACAGCCTGGCCGTGTTCCGGTGCGATGTCTGGTAACACCTTTTAAGAAGGTGGGTCGGAATTATTGCTCCTAAGCTAAGGTTTCTAACCATACGGAACTTCATTCCACTGGCACCTTCTCACCAAAAATCATTCTTTAGACTACATCAGGCAAGTTGTAGTCAAGCGTAGGCCTAATTCTGAATAAAAAAAAAACCACTTGATCGCCTTCAAATAATGGTAGATTGTATGAATACTTGAAATGTAGGGGTTAAGCGCCACAGGTACACCAATGGATTTTTGACAAGGCGTTTAAAAGGTTAAGTAAATAAATGCATCAAAATCGTTCTACGTAAGTATTCGTTAAAGAGCTACGTTGTATACCTACTGACTTATTTAAAAAAATCTTATAAGACTCTAAGATTTAAAATGGACTTTGTCTCTTTCTTGATAGTATAAATGTCAAGATGACAAACAAAGACAAACGAATTATAAACCTATTTTAGCTATAATGAGCTTATATGACGTTAATGAATACAATTTTTGCAGTTTACTATTATATCAAACATCACTTCAACCCTATAATGTGACCCACTGCTGGGTATGAGCTGAAAGAGTTTATGCCTTAATTCACCCACGCTGGTCAAGTGCGGGTTGGTGGATGTCACATGTCCTCGAATAATTAGTTCTAAGAGATGCCAGTTTCATCACGACGTTTACCTTCGCTGATATTGAGCAGCGGCAATAAACCATTCAGACAAAGATGTGTCAAACAAATCCCCCTTCTATTTCATCGGAGGTTAAAAATGATTTAACGTTAAGTTTTAACAAGCCCAATTAGGCGTCTGCACGTGTATTCAAAAGGCAAATACAATCTTTTAAAAATCTAAATACGCGGGAAAAATCCTCAATTAATTGGTACCTCCCTTACAGATACGGGCTATTGTATTGTTGATGTCGGTATAAAAAACTTATACAGTGTGAGGTGGGCCCACGGGTAGGGTTCCGTATGATTTTATTATTTGTTTTCTGTAATAGCAAGCATTTTTTCCGAGGTTTAGATTAGTTTTTACCTGACTGCGAAAGAAGGAGGGTTATGTTCTTTGGCACGCTCTAGAGCCTAGGCTTTTAGGATGGTCGTATTTTTATGTGAGTGATGAGAATAGATTCGTTTTTTTTCAGTGACACTGGGGACATTAAAATAAATAAAAAAACAGAATTAAGAATTTTTGGCACCAAATAGTAAAAACAAAAGATAAAAAAATTATGTTTTTGAAATACATCGAGTGTGGTATCAAAATAAAGGATTTTTAACGATATTTAATAAAACTTAAAAAATATGTTTAATAATATTGTTTTAATGTTAAATATCTCTGCCAATGATTACAGCACCTACGGAGGTGATCAAAAATATTCATAAAATGTTTGGATGACAATAGATTTCTTTTTTGTGCGGACAAATTCAGTTTGTGCATACCACGTGCTCACCCAACTGACCTCATAGATATTGCGCCCTAAGTAACATTGACAGTTATAGACAAGAAACCTGAGTGGCGTTGATGTCTTGTAAGTTTGACAACTGACAGTCCTTATGCTATCACAAGTGACTGAAGTGACACCTAACCGTCTGTTGAGGCAACAATTACGCACTGCAGCATATTAAATGCTGTTATATGTTTGGAATAGGAAATGCTGCTTGTGGCTTGATGGGTTTGACTGAATTTGGCTCACAGGTAGTTTAAATAAAATCTAGATTAACACATAAAATATTTTTATTCTCATATTCCCGCAGGAACGGGTAAAACTGGATTAAACCAATTTCCTAGAACAAACATGACGTTAACGTGTGATGCTTAAAAACAAAAGTGATGAATAAAAAAAAATTATTAAAAAAAAATAATTGAATTCATTAAAGAACTGACTAGATAAAAGAAGCTTTTAATTTGAACGTGTCTTTTACTTTAGTTTTGAAAAATTTTAGTTGACAGTGTTGAGTGTTCACAAACGCAGTCGTAGGGATCTGCTCACTGCGAGATTTTGTTGCTCATTCTATAACATCATCAAAATTATGAGAAATGAGCGTGCCATGCCTCCGACTGCGTTTGCGGCTGTGCGCTTTACACGATTTTTGGTTGGTTGGGTTGGGCACAGTTTTCTCTTCTATCAGCTGTTCCTATAACTGGTAATATTTTTTTTATTCAAACACTGCAACTATACTATGAGTACTGTTTATACCAGTAACAGACACAGTGGTCTGAAAATCGAGCTCCCCTTTCGTAGAAAGTCAATGTGGGATATTCATAAAACTAAAATATGGAACGTCTCAGGTATACATTCCTTTAATGCATATTTTAGTATGAATGATTTTAGTTACTCCGCGCCTGAGAAAAAAAATATTTAGTATTTTTTTGTATGGGAGAAATTACATAAAGTACATTTTCTTGCGACTGAATGAAACTGAAAGGCTGGTACTCATACGAGCTATTGCCGCTCTTAAGGCGATTACGTTGACATACCACTCGTGTACCTTTAGGTGCCGCTTCACACGTAGGATTTTTTTGAAATTTCGAATTTTCGGTATTGAATATTTTTTGTTATGCCTTTGGGGTTGTTGTTTTCCTGCGAATTCCTTATGAAAACAACAATTTTTTTTATGGAAACAATCTCTAAATCGCGTAAAAATGTCTGCTGTTTCAAACTAAAGTTCGATACCTGCTTGGCCGTAATGTATGAAACAGTTGTTTTCTTTTCCGTCATTTCAAGGTGGTTTCCATAAAAAAGTTGTTTGTTTTTATGAGTAGAATCACCTCATAACAGGAAAGCAACGACCATAAAGTCACGCTATTTAAAGAAGGAATAAAACACTTATTTAACATTTTTTTCATATTTGAAAATTTAATACGATTAAAAACTGTACAATCAATTGTAAAACAAGTGTTTAAATATTATAACAGTTAAACAGCTAAAACTAATTTATTTATTTTTAAATTTAATCGAATAATTTAGAAAACTTCATTTGGCTAGTATGTACATTCCTCAAAATACTTACGTCTAAACCCTAGCCTTTGTTTGTTTAGTACTGAAAATCGTTATTTCTCTAGTATTAGAACATAAAATAATAATAACATCTATAACTAGAAAAAAACTGAATCAAAGAATACAAAAAGCTTCATTTGGTTAGTATTTACTTACATTCTTCAAAATACGTCTATATTCTCTTTGCTTGTTTAATACCAAAAATTCTTATTTATCTAGTCTTAACATTAAAATAAATAAAAATAATAATAACGTCGATATGTATAAAATACGCATTAACAATTATCATCAAAATCTTCTAATTCTGAATCCAGCATTGCGACACTAACATCAACAAACTCAATATTTTCTTTGTCCACACTTGTATTGTCTTCATTAATGAGAAGTGTTTTCATGTCATCAGAGACAGCTGTTCTGATTGACTTTCTGTGTACAGGTCTTATGCTGGATAGGTACGGATCTGACGATACAAGGAGTCCATTAAAAATATCTTCATTTGTTGCTCTACGACAAAACTTCCGCGAATGATGTTCTCGGATTTTTTTGAAGTCTTTATTCCTGGCTTCCGATGCCTCTTCTGATAATTTGCCAATGGGGGTAATGTTGAAATGCCTGATAATTTCAGCACCATGCAGTAAAAGTTTGTGAACACTTGACGGCATATAATACCAACCATAGTGTTCCACATATCTTTCTGCAGTAAGGCGCGCAAAATTTGCAAACGCTTCAACATTAACGGGCTCCCCACATGCTATCACTCCTAGAATTGTGGCAAATCTATGGATTATAGTGGAATCTAATCCAGTGATGGCTGCCGTTTTTACAGGATCACTAAAAAATTTTCGGGCTGTATTGCCATCATTTGTAGTGCCTGCACCTGAAACAAAAACCAAAAACTTCACCATTTTGAGCAGAAACAACGTATTTGGTAAGTAACGTTCTCAAAATCATTCAAATCAACTCGTTGCACTTCAAGACTCACCTTGTTTGACGATATCTACTAAGAGGCCCATTTCATCACGAAACTTCTGCTGGATGATTTGCTTTCTTGCCTTCAATAACTCTTTGCTGTCTGCATCCCTAGCTTGCCATGTTTTGAAATCAAGTCTGTAGGAAATGTGAAGCAAACATTCCATACACCTAATCCAAGCATGGAGAGTAGACAAACCATATTGGTATATTTCCGTTGACACTGGTTTTCTGGAAAACAAATAAATAATATATTTAAAAATAGGTATTCATGATTATCAGCCAAGAAAATTATAAAAGTATTCAAAACTTACTCTGAGATCACATGTAATTTATTCATTTCAGATGGGGTTGCTTTACATATGTCACAAGTTTGGGTTGATGTTTCTGATAATTTAGAAACTATTTTACCATCTATCATAGTCATGAGCATTTTAACTTTAACTGTATGATTTCCCATTATAGAAGGCACCAGTGTAGCAATTTCAGCTTCAATCGTGGCTTGTTCTCTCTTGATGTCTAATTTGTTTTCACTTGCAAACTTGAAAAAAAGAGGCCTGCAAAACATTGTCGAAGACGGTTTTGGATTCTCCCATACATTTTCTTCATCACAATCTAATCTTATAGGTACAAAAGAACACATGAAGACGCTGGAATCATCTTCCTCCACCATGCTTTGCTTATACAAACTCTGCCCTGAAGAACCATCAAAGCCCCACTTACACAGAAGTGTTAACTCCTTGCCATCTAAAGTAGAGGGCAAACGTAGATATTTTCCAAGTCTTGACACAGTTTTATCCAAAATTGCTTGAAGTTTAACTCGTGCCCCATTTTCAGAAATGTCTATGCTATCCTTAGGTGGGTAACAGTCCTTTTTCGCTTCTAGGACAGTTGTGTATGAAGGATATAGTGGGATTCCTTCTTCCTTTGCACAAGCTCTCAAAGTAGTATACTGCCACTTCGACAGCTTCAACGAAGTCAAAATACCTAAAGCTTTATCAGCAGAATATATGGGCACATTTTTTTTAGTTTTAAGTATATCTTTTATCTTTGTAGCCTCTTCGGGATTCTCTGTGACTAATTTTATTATGTCTGCTACATCTTTATTTTGCGCCTTCAAGCCAGTTGCATAAGCAAGACTTTCCGATGGATGATTTAAAAGCTCTTCTACTCTCCTTTTCTTCTGTAACGGGCTTAACACCGAAAACTCCTTTCTTTGGTTTCCAAGAGATGTTGAGGTTCCAACACTACAAGTCTGTGGTTGTGCGGATGTTGATGCACCTTCGTTTACGGGAAATTCTGAACTGGAACACTGTGACTGATCTATCGTTACTGAGGAAGTCATCTTTTCCTTGATGACTTCAGGCCATTTGATGTCTTCTTGGAGCCATGCTTCGTACTTTTTAATGAAAGTATGTCGTGTACGATTACATGAGATCCATTTCCTTTTCAATGCACACACATAAGTTTGGCAGAATTGTTTCAAGTCTCTCTTTTCATTTTCTGACAAATCAATACTATTCACAAACACATCAAACAACACATTGGGATCTGAGAAAGAAGTGTTGTTGGCCACAAACATGAAAATATCAAGATTGGTACCAAAACCTTCCATTGCAATAGAAAAATTGAAAGAACAGAAAAATTAAAGTTTACGCGCACAAGTGCTAAACGTTACTGACAGAGTCCATGCCAAACATTCTATTTATGTATAACTCTCTCACCGACCCTCATTAAGGGTCGGTACAAATTAACACGTAATAAAACTGAACTATTAGTAAAGTAATAAGTGATTCCCGTAATTGATAATGATAACGAACCTCTGTTATCATTAGGTATAGTAAAAATCATTAACACCCTCTTAGCTAATGAGGTTACTATTGTAAAAAGTTATTTGTTAAAATAAGGCAGATATTAGTTGCAGTGCCCTAATTAGTATTCGCAAAAAACGAATTTCTAAAGTTAACTTATATTTTGAGTTAAAGTAATTGAATCTATTATAACAATTATTATAATATTAGGTGCGTATTTATTATAAATATTTAATTCCAAATTCCTTACCAACCTAATTTAAATGCGTCACATACTTAAAATATTCAATGCCGAAAATTCGAAATTTCAAAAAAATCCTACGTGTGAAGCGGCACCTAAAGGTACACGAGTGGTATGTCAACGTAATCGCCTTAAGAGCGGCAATAGCTCGTATGAGTACCAGCCTTTCAGTTTCATTCAGTCGCAAGAAAATGTACTTTATGTAATTTCTCCCATACAAAAAAATACTAAATATTTTTTTTCTCAGGCGCGGAGTAACTAAAATCATTCATACTAAAATATGCATTAAAGGAATGTATACCTGAGACGTTCCATATTTTAGTTTTATGAATATCCCACATTGACTTTCTATGAAAGGGGAGCTCGATTTTCAGACCACTGTGTAGACGGATGGAAATACTCGCAAGCACCCTTCGGGTACGGAACCCTGAAAATTCAGTTATTATAGTTTATTGCTTGGAGTGAGATTTCTAATTTTAACCTTATGATGAATAGTCAAGTTACAATTTATGATTTACTTTCGGAATGATAAATAATTCTATTTTTAAAAAACCTAGATTTTAACAATGTGGTCTCGGGCTTAGATTAATCCTTTTCTTTTGAATGTTTGCGCTTGATTACAACTTGCCTCACATTGAGAAATGATGTAATCTACTATGGAACGCGCCTGCCAGTCTGGAAGGTGACAGTAGAATGAGGTTCCATATGGTTAGTAACCATAAAATAAAATAAATATTCTGGGACATTAACACACATGGTCATCTGGTCCCAAGCCAAGCAGAGCTTGTGTTATGGAAACCAGATAACTGGTATATACTATACATATAATACTTTTCTTTTGTAAATATATACTAAGGAGCAACAATCCCGACCCACCCTCTTAAATGGCACGGCCGCTTGGCGGTGTGGCTTTGTCTGGTTGGTGGTCACTAATTACGGCCGAAGCCAGTCACTAGTTTATTGACGGGCCGGTGGCGTGGTCGGTAAGATAATTGCTTTTCACGCCGCAAGTCTTGGGTTCGATTCCCACACAAGTCAGACATTTGTGTGATGAACACGTCTGTTTATCTCGAGTATAATTGTGTAATTATCTATATTTAAGTATGTATTTAAACCAAATAACTGGTAATATATAATACTTTTCGTTTGTAAATAATTACACTCAGACTCAAGACAAACGGTCGTGCTCCTCACACAAATGTCTGATTTGGGTGGGCATCGAACCCACGACCTGTGGCGTGAAAAGCAAGTGGTCGGTAAGAATTTACGGATCACGCCACGGTCCGTCATTTCTTTGACAATCGTAAAAAGTCAATAGAACAGTAGACAAAGTCAATCAACGTTAATATAATAAACACCAGCAGTTAAAAGAATAACCAACAATATACTTATTGTTGGTTATTCTTTTAACTGCTGCGTTAAAATTAAACCGTAGTATTATCAACTAACCATCTGACAGTAAAACGGTACACAATGTAACAGAAAGGTACACTCGACAACACAAACATTCGCGGCGTGACGACACTTCATTATATCAGTATTGAGCATCGATTCTAGAGATGTGACCATAATCTGTTTTATTTCTATCGATATCGATAAACATTTAAAATCAATAGTCAATGATTTTTGTAGTAAAAACTATTGGATACTTTTTGGTGGGAAAATCTTGTGTTAGCGTCGTCGAAATGCTTATAACTGGCGCATACGCGCAGCGACCGTGAGCTGTGCGCTTAAGGCGCTTTTTGGAAGGGTGAACTCTCGTGTTTTCACTTTTTTTTTATATGTCGGAAAAAAATTTACACCTATGCTAGGTTTTTAGGGTTTTAACTCTACATTGGTACCTTTGATATACATTTACAAAATTTATGTCAAAAATGAAAAAAAAAATGCTTAGTTCTTAGACTTACCGGTTTTCTTACGATGTTTTCCTTTACATATATAGAGCCAGTTATCTGGTTACTGTAGTTTAAAGATGGCCCCGTGTGTGTTATATGTCTCACTGTAGTATTATTATTATTGTACTACAATTAAGTTGTGCTGATTGTTTACACTTGATATCCAATGCGATATTACTTATCGATAAAATTGTATAAATTCACACCCACCCCTAGCTTGTCAATTGCCGTCGCTACAGGGGCGCGCAACCCTTCATCGGGGCCTAATTCTATAATTGAGGGTTAAATCTCCGACAGACGGGCTTGCTCATTATCACACCATATTTATAGTTATCTCAACACTTAATCATTTTCGGTAAAGCCGGCGGGGAGTTATCTCGATGGTATTTCGACGATTGCGTAATAAAAATGATAGAAAACGAAATATACTTGTTGTATTTGTTTGTTGCTGCCAATTATGTTTCTTTTTTTATATAGTAACAACTCTTTGTTTAGTATTTTTTTAATTTACGCGAAAAATAAAAAAATGATTTAAAAAATAAATACTTAATATTTTTGTGTATTTCACAACACACGTGACGAAAAGGCTGGTTTGTATCAAGGGCAAAATATTGTCCAATTGTATCTTTATATTGTAAAATAAATGTATTTTATTTAAAAAATAATAAATATATCTATATATAATTATAATATATTATATTATAATTATAATAATATAATATATTTTATTTAAAATCTTAAATAAACCGCGATAAAATCCATTATAAAATAGTTTTATTTCAACCCTTTTGTGTCTGCTGCACTGAGCTTCTTTGAACTTCTCTATTACAAGAGTCATTAGGCCTTTATCTTTAAGTACCGGTTAGTGGATATCACATTTTTCTAATTCTTCTACTACAACTTGCCAGTCGTTAAGCGATGATGTGGTCTACGATGGAATTCAGTTACCTAATAAATACCGGTTTACTCGTGATTTGAAGGTAGCTATCGGGAAACAGATTTACCGGCAGCGAATTCCACAATTTGGCAGTTTGCACAATAAAATTGGAAGCAAGGTGCTTTTTGCGTACCCAAATGTACGTACATATGTACATATCTCCTAATGATTAGTTCTTACACGAACCGGTTTTCTTACGATGTACTCTTTCTCTGATATTTAGCAGCAACAATGAAACCACATAAAGATAAGAGGTCACAACTATGTGTTATTCCAGACTGTAATCTATCTTTGTGCCAAATTTCATCGATTTCCGTCCAGTACTTTTAGCGTGAAAGAGTAACAAACACGCACACATTTACACATCCAAAATTTCGCATTTCTAATACTTACTACTTAATATACATTACAAAATACAATATAATACTTAAATAACAATTTACAAATAACCATTGCACGTACGTCAACCCTTTTAGTGTCCCACTGCTGGGCACGGGTCTCCTCTCAACTATCTTACGAGTTGAGAGAGTTTAGGCCTTAATCCACACACGCTGGCCAAGTGCGGGTTGGTGGATGTCACATGTCGTCGAATGATTAGTTCTTAGACATGCCGGTTTCCTCACTATGTTTTCCTTCACCGATATTGAGCAGCGGTGATGAAACAATTCACACAAAGATGTGTGGGCCTGGGCAGGACCAGGATTCGAACCCGCGACCTTATATTTCTAAGGCGAGGCCGCTCTAAATAACCATTGTTTATTGTTAATAATAATATTATTTATAGTAATATAAATTGTATAGTCAAACACAATTACATTATCATTTACTAGCTTCCGCCCGCAGCTTCGCCCGCGAAATCAATCTCACTAATCTTGTTTCTCCATACAAACTTTGGAACCCCGTTTCACCCCCTTAAAGGGTGAGTTTTGAAAAAGCCTTTCTTAGTGCACCCCTTGACCCCATATGGAACCTATGTGCCGAATTTAGAGTCTCCAGACCCAGCGGTTTGGGCTCTGCATTGATATGTCGACTCGACACAAACACAAATGTTCATCACTAATGTTTGTCTCGGGTGGGAATCGAACCCACGACCTGCGGCGTGAAAAGCAAGTATCTTACCGACGAAAAAAAAAACAAAAAAATATTGTAATCATACATCAAAAACCATCCCTATTTTATGACGCGTTTATCAAATAAACCATTTATAAATACTCAAATACTCGTAATTTTAATTCGCGTGAATTATACTATTATCTACATGTATTTGCAATCACAAAATTAATTCTGCCAGCCGCCTTAAATAAGTAGTAGGTTGCCCAATCGATAGGACGCGACGGTGAAGGCGGGCGGGTGTTAGAAGTAAATAAGTTTTAGGGCGGGTTGCCATTGGTCCGTTTGATTCTGGGCGGAGTGTAAGTGTGGGCGGGATAGCCCAGTATGGGACAGTCGCATATGATCCGCTGTGTCGCGCGGTTAGTGATGTGTTTGTGTTAAGTACACAGGTAAGGAAATTTTAATGTTGAATTCGAAATTTAAAATATTTTTTTTATACATTTTTAAATATAACTTTTACGGTTATGTAATTTGATATTTTATTATTAACGTTACAAGGAGTTCACATTTTAATAATTCCTAACTTTTTTTTCAAAAAGTTTTTTTTTATAGATTAGATTTAAACTATTTGTTTTGTTTTTGATTTACTTAATATGGCTCACGACAAGGTATAAAATATATTATTTCGATTTGTACGTCATTATAAAAAAATGTTATAATATAATTTGTGGCTTCTTCACTACAAAATCTCGTCATCAAATTTTTTATTACTTACATTGAGTGAATCCTCGTCACAAGTAATAAAATTTAATAAAATATAGAGTAAATCTCGTCACAGGTTCATAGATACAGCTGATGTACTAGATTTTGGTACAGTCAGCAAAATAAAACTTATTAATATGATTTATCTATTTGACGGACAAAACAAAAACAATATTTCATCATACCTATTGCATTATTTGCCTTTGATTGCGGTGCGGTAATACTAAAATAAATATTGTTATTTTATTTTAATAAAATACGCGATTTATCGGCAAGTAAATAAAAGTTCCGTAGGCTTGCTACGAAGTTTAAGATTGGTAGCTGCTACGGTGCTACGAAAACGGCTACGGATTTCGTAGCGTTCTACGTAGTGAATTTCGTAGTCTCATTGATAAGACAAGTTTGAAATTTACTCTACACGGGATTCAATTCATTTTGTTTCACTTCACTTCAACCTTTAGTGTCCCACTGCTGGGCACGAGTCTTCTCTCAACTATCTTACGAGTTAAGATAGTTTAGGTCTTAATCCACACACGCTGGCCAAGTGCGGGATGGTGGTTGTTTATATTTATACCCAATCAGCATATTTTTTCTAATTATTATAACATGAAGTACTTTTGTTACAAAACTTTATTCTTTGAAGAAGATGTAAATTTAAATTAATAATAATAATAAATATAGGGACACATACGGCTTCGCATCGGCTTCCCTTTAGGAATTTTCCCTTCAATATCACGTAATTAATTATATGTCTATTATGGAATGCCCAAAAGTTTTAAATAACAACAAAAATAAGTATAACATCAAGTGTAAGAACGATCGGTGACGATAGGGAAGAGATATTATTTTCCTAAGTTTTGTTTTACCCTACAAATTAAGATGCTCAAGTTAAATTTAGCTCAGTTAGTTCAAGAACGAGAATTTTTAAATCTTGTTTTAACTCTCCTGTAAAATGATTATTTTTCAATTGTATCATTTATCACAGGAGGCACAGATTTTTTCTGCTCTGTCTTCCCCTTTTCACAGTCACCCTTCGCCACTGTTGTTCGCTATAATATCTCCTGCATACCTGCCATGTTAGTCAAGACTAGCTGCCAAGCGCCAAATCTGATTTAGTTTTTAATTTCATAATTAAGTCAGAAGATAAATGTAAATGATCTGTATTATTTCTAGTTGCATACTGCAGCTCGTACCTCGTGTGTTTCATTCTGGTTTTTCTGTTAATTATAGCTTCTGCAGAAATTATTACACAATTTTGCCAATTTCGAGTTTCAATAAGTATACAAGCTTAAGATTTGTAATGAAAAACTGATAAAAATACAGCGGTCTTGTACTGTCATTACATTAAAACTATAATTATGTAGGTATACAAGTTTTTAAAAGATTAGTAGGTAGTAAAAAAAAACTAAAAAATCTGTGAATTTCTATGACGCCATATTTCTTGTTTCCATTTAATAAGATTTTCATGTTGCATGTAATCCGGTCTCTGTATGTGTTAAATTCTATTTTTGATTTTACAAGCAATTTTTGACATTGACATCGGAACAATTTAACATAATTTTCACATCTCTTTAGTTATTTGCACCTTGTGCAATGTCTGGTGACACCATGCAGAGAGGGTGGGTCGGAATTGTTGCTCCTTTAAGGTTTCTAACCAAAAATCATTCGTAGTCACGAGTGAATCGGTATACTGGGCTGGCGCGTTCCATCGTAGACTACTTCATTGCTTAACATCAGACAAGTTGTGGTCAAGCGCCAACCTATCGAAGAATAAAAAATTAAAATAAAGAAAACCCGATTATGTAATTCCTCTTTTGTTTTGCTCACCATTGTGCAAAAGAAACGGGATTTTTTAATCGGGTAGGTACCTACATGGCTGGCAGACAGTTAATATTTTTTTTTAATAGTCTCTGATGTCCAACAGCTGGGCAAAAGCCCACATAGCCTTCCAACTGTCTCTATTGCTAGCTTCTTCCGTACTATGTAACGACAAATGAGCCCAGATCATCGCACCATCGCTTCAGTTATCATTCAATTTAAATAACAATAAATGTCTTTGGTTTAAAAAAAAAATCAAGTACCTATTAAAGAATTTTCATGAATTTTTGATTCCTTAAAAGTTGAAAACAATTATTTAGACAGTTGGTTGCCGAATGCTGAATAAATAATACGCAGAATATTTTCTCAAGTTGGAATCAAAATAAAATCAAAGTAGGTAAGTTATCCGTCAAAATAAAATCAAAATAGGTATTTTATCCGTCAAAATAAAATCAAAATAAGTTATCCGTCAGTTAAATAATAACATACGGAAAAACGGACAGGTATTTTTCGCTCTTTGTGAATTATATTATTTTAATATTTTAAAGCAGAAGTTTGTTTGGTTGTGTGCGCTAATCTTGGGAACTGGTCCGATTTGAAAAATTCTTGAATTGCGAGGCCGTACTGGTCTCGCCATAGAAAAATAAGGTTGCGGGTTCGAATCCTGGTCGTGCCCACACATCTTTGTGTGAATTGTTTCGTCTCCGCTGCGCAATATCGGTGAAGGAAAACATCGTAAGAAAACCGGCGGCATGTCTAAGAAGAAATCATTCGGGAAATGTGACATCCACCAACCCGCCCCTGGCCAGTGTGTGTGATTTAAGGCCTAAACTCTCTCAACTCATTAGATAGTTGAGAGAAGACCCGTGCCCTGTAGTGCGACACTAAAAAGGGTTGAGATAGCCCATTTATTGATGACGACTATAGGTTATAGACATTTGATCCCACTGCTGGACATGATATAAAATGTAGGTCACACAGAGCCGCGGTGAAAAGCTTACTTTTACAGGAAACTCAGATATCGCATTAATGTCTAGGAGTGGGGGTAACTTAGTAAAAACTGTGAGTACAAAATTGTATTCATATAAAGCATATTCATACAAACTTTTGCATTTCTAATAATAGTTAGATACTTCTTAGATACTAGTTAGATATTTGAATTAACGGGAAGGTATGTATGAAACGAACGCGTGATTTAATCAAACTCGCGACCTTCTTGCACTATGCACCACAACGCCACAGGGACATATTTACAAAAGTCATTACCGCCAAAGATTAGATGGTAGACAAAAATCTACAATTATTGTAGATTTAATTTTAGTCCCTCCTTAAATATACATAGGAGTGTAACATTGTTTAAACAGGGGGCGAAGCCCTGGGGACGCTGTAATTGAAAGACAAACAGGGGCAGACGATTCACGACGAATTCATTATTTCCACATTAAGTTGATACTACTTGACGTCATGTTTGATTGTTTTTGTGATTACTGAGGTGTGTAAGTGTGTTTGTAGATGTTTCTTAATTGTTTTGGGCACTTGGTCATGTTATTTTAACATTACCTATTTCTTTTTATAACTAGCGACCGGCTTCGCACAGGTGCAATATGTTATACTTATAAACCTTCCTCTGGAATCACTCTATCTATTAAAAAAAACCGCATCAAAATCCGTTGCGTAGTTTTAAAGATCTTAGCATACATAGGGACATAGGGACAGAAAAAGTGACTTTGTTTTATACTATGTAGTGATAACCATTTATTTCAGGCTACAAGCCCCATATAAGATATAACACTATGAACAAATAAAATATTTACATTTCCTTAAATCTAAATACTATAAAAACAATATGAAATATTTTATTTTTTCCACGCTGCATCGTGCGTGAGTGTGTTGCGTGGTGTCAGGTATACGAACTCGGAAGCGTCGGAACAAGAAATTGAATTCGAATTAATAGCTGATTTTTATTTTACTTACTTCCGACGACAAAAACCGGTGTTAAAGTTAAAACGTGTTTATGAATTTGTGTAAAAGTTTGTAGTATTCTAGAGCGTAAATTTACTTAATTTATAGTTGCATTGTAATTACATAAATGAGTAAAGTTTTGACATAAATCACTTTTCCATACATTTCAAAATAATATTAGTGTCTGTGGTTTGATATTTTGTGCTGGCGTTACTTTTGCTTGGTTTTTGGTATGAAGTTAGCCGCGAGTCCAGTCCTATTCTTATTTGAAACGCTTAGTACATCGGATAGTGGGGTAGGTACTTAATTGGTGTTAGGTAAAATTACCTATTATGGCCAGATGAGACGTTATGGGAGGGCTTTGCCCAGCTGTAGGACAGGTGAGCTAGCTAAAAGAGAGTTTAGGCTTTAAACATTGTCCAAGTGTTATAAAATGTTTATTTTTAAGGCAAGCGGGTTTCCTCACGTTTTTCCTTTGCGATTACACAGCAATGATGAAACCAGTATTATAAAATGTAAAGGTATGCGCTAAAATCGAACTAGTGACCTATAAATTCAATTCTAAAACAAGAAACTAACACGGGTTCCTTTGAAATTCAATAAACATATTATGCAATCAAAAAGATACAGGAAAAAATGGGCTGTTTACAAATAAATTCGAGTCGAGATCGAGAATAATCGGCTACCATTTTGACATTTAACTTGTATGATGGCGTACGGCAGCGGCGGTTAACTTTCTTTTATGAGTTTTCTTAAATTGGTTTTACTTTGTAAATTGTGTTTATAAAGATATTTCACTGTAGGCAAATTGGTTTACTTAACTTCTACTCGACAAATTGATTTCTATTATTTAGTTTATTATTATATTCGTTTAAGACTGAAATTTAATTTTTAATTTAATTCAAATTATTAATTTTTATCCATTATTGGTCGTAACTATAAGAACCTACAAGAATTTTTCGAAACAAACAAATTATTTAGCTTTATAATTACAATATAAATATAATATGTAATATTAAGAAGATAAGCAGAGTCAATATTTTCCTTTATTTGGGGGCTGAGTCACCTTCGTCCGTAGGTGTACACCTTTACACGTACACGTGGTCCCTGGATGGTGCAAATCAGGTGACAATCAACTGATGGTAGGCACCAGACAAAGCCACTCCGCCAAGCAGCCTTGCCGTGTTCTGGTGCGATGTCTGGTGACAGACATGCACAGAGGGTGGGTCGGAATTGTTGCTCCTTTAAGGTTTCTAACCATATGAAGGCTCATTCTACTGCCACATTCTCACCGATAATCATTCGTATTCACGAGAGAATCGGTGTACTGTGCTGGCGCGTTACATCTTTGTGTGAAACTATTCACACAAAGATGAGTGGGTACAACAGGAGATCGAACCCGCGACCTTATATTTCTAAGGCGAGACCTACCACTGTGCCACCGCTGCTTACCAAGGGTTAATTAATAAAAAAATCCAGTCAATAAAAAAAATGTCTTTGGGTGTCTGTATAAAAATGTTAAAGAAAACTAACTATACCTAGCTTAATTATGCACAAGTTCATCAACGTGAAAATAATGCGAGGGGGTGAAGGTAAGGATAACTGATATACCAAGTAATTTTCATCATCAAATCAAGTTTACAGATGTAATTTCGTGAGGATCGGTGATTCAATTACTTCTAGAGTAAATTCTGAGTCAATTTGCATATTTATGCCTCATAAAGAAGGGACGTTTGCTTAACTTTTTTGGTAATATCTTCTTGTAAAAGGAAATAATTTAAATTTATCAGCAGGGCTGGCAAGAACTGGATGATGCATGAACGTGCTCAGCAGCGTGTTTTAGGAGAGGCCTATGTCCAGCAGTGGACTAGAATAACGAAATGACGATAAAACGGACGGGCCGGTGGCGTGGTCAGTAAGATAGCTTATCACGCCGCGGGTCGTGGTTTCGATTCCTACACTAGTCAGATGTTTGTGTGATGAACACGTCTGTCTTGTGTCGGGTGTAATTATGTATATACATATATGTATGTATTTAAAAAAGAAAAGTATATAGTAGTATATTACCTACCAGTCTGGTTTTCATAGTATAAACTCTGCTTAGTTTAGGAACAAATGAAAAAATGAAAAAATGTAGGTAAGGTAAGCAAAATGCATAAAATTTAAAAATAAATGAATTATAAATAAATTATGAAATTGTAATTGAATTACGGTAATAACAATTAATTTGGGTAAGAAAAAATAATTAAGTGTGATATATTAATTTATGTATCGTCCTCCCGACATACATAATAATAATACTTAATATGTTTTTGTAGTAAAATTCTCGCGCCGCGCTGTTTGTAACCAATCTCCACTGAAGCGGCTTGACCGATTATAAAATTTTAATTTCTATATTCGGTAGGTCTGAGAATCGGTCGGAATCTATTTTTCATACGCCTAATCGATAAGGGTAGTCCATCCTAATTCTTTTTTCGTGTATTTTTTTTATTTTTTATGACATGGTATTGGAAAATACATAAAACCAAATTTTCCCCTCTTTACCACCCTTCATTTTTTCACGAAGTGCTCTGGGGCAGCTAGTGTATTTTTTTTTAAACACACCCGATCATCTGGTCCAATCTAAGCAGAGCTTGTGTTAAGTAAAATTAAATAAAATAAAAAATATAATAAGAATAATAATAATATAATATGATATGTATAATTAAAATATAATAGTTTCCACGAAAAGTAATAAAAATCAACGCGCATTTATAATCAAGAAGGTATATTAACAATAGATACATTAAGCAAAACGGTTTGAATCAAAACGTTACAAAATTAATTTGCCCACGTTATTTACTCTGGTACTTTGTGCGCTTAATTGAGTTCGTCCAAAGACACGGAGTTAATTCGTCGATTCATATTTAATCAGCTCTTGTAGTCTAGGAGCTCAAGGCATGTTTGGTGAAGTTACTTGAAACTGTCGCTTATAAGATTGAGATGAATATTTTTGTTGTAAAATTACGATTATGTGACACGTGGATCATTACTGTAAATTGTACAGTGATGACTATATTCTGAGATGGAGGTATTTTTTTAAGTTAAAATAAATATGGTAGTTAAGAAATAACCTGTAGTCGCTCCTCTGCTGTACGAGTCTTCTTCAATTAGCTTAGAGTAAAATTTAGCCCACAATCCAGGTTGTTGCTGCCTTGATAGGCTAATTAGGAACTAGAAGCGATGAAAAACTAAAATATATATACAAACATATTTTTTTATTCCCGCCATATTGCGCATTTTAAACGATGGTGTAAAATTTACCAGAGATAGGCAAATGACATAGTATTTTCTTATATTTACACGATGTCACACACTGAAATAAAACTATTTTATGACAGATTTTATCGCGGTTTATTTTAGATTTTCAACTTCATGGTCACCCGTGACCATAACGTCTGAAGAGACTGAAACGTCGGGATCTAAAATCTAAAATAAACCGCGTTAATTTCCGTTATAAAATAGTTTTATTTCAATTGACAGATGACTTTTTTCACCAACTGGTTGGAAAATTAATTTAGTTTCTTCTTTTTGTGAGTTAATTTCATTTATCCGTTGAACATAAAGCAAAACAAATAATCACCTGATACTTTGCATTATCAAGGTCCGGGCTCCTAGTCTATTTAGCATTATATTCTAAACGGCAGGTTCACGAGTTCGCGAACAAAGACTTGTTGACACAGGGCCCGTGCGCTGTACGAATTTTTCGCACAATTGAATTCTTAACTAATCTGCAATCTATTGTTAATGCCGTGAATTAATTTGTTTAAAATTTAATAGTCGGAGGATTACCTTGTTTGTGCGTTAATTGAATGGTTTAAACGAATCTTTATTTAATACAGTTAGCATTTAAGATATATTTCGAAAACTACTTAGTTTAGGTTTCGGTTTTCGCTGGTATTTTTTTTTTCGAAGAGACTGAACTTTATTCAAAATGCTAGATTTTATATGCATTATTTACTGACGATAAATTAATATTACATCTTTAATATTCCCTACATACTAATGTATAACCTATTTTCAAAAGAAATTACCCTACTATTTCAATCAAAGAATTAGCATTGCCATAGTACGTGGCAATGCTGCCAGCCTTTTGGGCGCATTCACCCCAAGGCCTCAATTTGGAGGAATTCTATGACGCCCTATCTAGTTATATTTACATTTTTTTTTAGTCTAAGTTGGTGCATAGGTTTATTTTTCAGGTAATATTTTCATTTAAATTGTAAAAATAAATAATTAAGAAAACAGATTCAATTGTGAAATGCTAGTTATTAATATTAATATTGGTGTGGTTATTTAGACCAGAATCCAGTTATTTTCTAGAGATACTGACGATCTTATTAAATCAAAGGTTAATTCCATGGTTTTTACACGATTGCCAAGGCAGTATTTGGTTTTTCGCGCTTATTTTGTATTACCTTATGAATAACTATATTTAAATACGTAGGTATCTTCCAAACAGCTAAATCAATTTGGGTAGACCATGAAGTCTGAAAGTCTTTGAAACGTCGGGGTTTAAAATCGTTATAAATTCCGTTTTTCAATACCTAGATTTATTTCAATGTATTTAAGATTTCTATTATGAATATTTTTATAGTAAGTACTTATACTTAATATTAGAATTAACTATGTCGACTTTTATAGAAGGGAACATTTTCGTTACGTATCATAAAAATTGCACTTCTTCCTTGAGCATAGAGTAGAAACATTAGTTGTCTATTTTTCACATTATCTGTAATATTTCAACCAATATTTATACAAGCCAGTTCACAAATTCGTTGTAGATCACATCACACATTAAGAGGGTTGACATGTTTCACTCATTATCTTACGAAAAAAATGTCAGATGCGGCCTTCTTTCTTATGACGGCAGAATAGGTTTACCGCAGCTTAGTTAGGCGCTACCTACATAGTGAAAAAAATGAATAATAAATATTAAACGTCAACTATCTTAAATTATTAAATAAAGGGTAAGGTTTTTTAAATATTTTTTTGAATGATTTAAAAAGAAGAATGCGTGTCCTTACTGGTTTAACTACACTGTGACCGCACTGTTAGGAGGGTTACAAAATCCTATAGTACAGCTGGCCTCATAAAGATTAAATAGTATTTCGCAACAAAACGATGGGCCATCTCAAAGGAACTACTTGTTATAAGAAACGATCTATTCGAAGTTTAGTAGGGTGACTGTAATTTTCTTTTTGCGGTTTATTAACACCCTCAGCGCCAAGCCCTTTCAGCCAATTCCTTGAAATTTTAACAGAACCTTACTTTTTGTTATTTTTGTGTTTATTATGTAAAGATACCATATTTAAATTTTTATCCTTCCCCTGTGGTACGTCTCCGCTTTTTCGATGATTCGATCCGATTTCATTTTTGATACCCCTGTGAGAAAGTTTCACAGTGACACCTATTTCACAGGCCATGTTTATAAAGGATACATGATCGGTCAGTGTACATCGAAAATGATACTCTGGCGTTGAAGGTACTTTCCGACCCAGAAGATGCCCAGAAGTTAGATAAAAAATAACCTACATATACCCTTCTTTAATAAAGTGTCAGATTTATTTTAAATCTGACCAATAGTGTCTGATATTAGCGCGTTTAACTAAACAAACTATTTAATTTTAGTGAAGGAATATAAGGAAATAAGTTGTTTTATTTTTAAAATAACTTCTTTTGTACTCTGAAATAGGCTTACGCTTTGACACAACTTGCCCGTTTATTGATGGATCGCAGTTTTTTTTTTTTATAGCTAGTTGTTGCCACAATTCTGCCAATGTCCGTCAGTGCGAAATCACAGTTAAGAGCGGAGATGTGGAAGATTAAGTGCTGTAGATGGAAAAACATGAATTAATATTACAGTTTTATCTTATTGATTTCAATAAATTTACATAATATATGGATAATTGCAGGGAAAAGAAAGAAAAGTACACATTTGGAAGAGGTAGGACGAGGAATTTCGGTTGGGAGGACGTCATAAAGAGAGCGGTGGAGTCTCGGGCAGCAGAAAAAGATATGAGCAATGGTGATAGCCGTAAAAAATATCTCAAAAATATCTAAGCTCTATTAACAAATACATTATTTCAATTCGTTTGTTCTTCTTATACCTAATTCTTTTGACATGCTTACAATATCTTCTTCCAATAATTCAAGAACAAATCATTTGGAGCGTGTTGTGCCGAAATATTTCAAGCCACAAGCACACAATATTGTTATTGAACTTTTCAATCAATCAATAAATCTACTTTACATTTTCGGTTTTGTTGGTACCAAGTATCAAATATTGTTCGTTTTAAGTATGTAATCGTCGTGGGAATCTTTTTGTTATAATTATATTACAGTTTTTCGACATTTTAGCATAATTTTGACATCTTACATTTTGTCCAGATTGCGGGTTGGTTCATTTCACACAACACGGTCAATTTTGGCTTTGGATAAAAACTATCAATTAGCAGCACACTGCGGTGAATTCTCTTAAAAATTTAACCTATAAAAAACAATTAACTACCAAAATCAAACCATTTTTCTTGTTACTCAATAAACACAGATTAATCTTCTCTTCTCTTGTAAGGATTAAATCAATTTAAAATAGATTCGTTTAGAAATGCTAAAAGCAAAATAAAATAAAATAAATAAAAATAAATAAATAATAAAATAAATATTTAAATTTGACCAAAATTATTAGTTACTTTTCTCAATATATTTATTTAAATAACAATATAAATTTTATAAATACTTTTACAATTGGAATGCTATATTTTTACTGAAGAGTAACATAACATAGGCTATAGCTGCCGGGGTGGGATGCCTTATTACGCATATTGTTTGTAAACCGGCGTGACAGCTAGTATATTATACAAAAAAACTTGAGAGGTGTCAAGGGACACCCGGATGGAACGAAGTTTCTTTCGATTAATTAGTGAAGGAATTGTAGTTTTTTTTTTAATTTTGTTTTTTCCTTTTTTTTCTATTTTTTTTTCATTTTTTTTTCATGTGTAAGTATGATTTTTTTTTTATCTTTCTAAGGTATATTTTTTGCAAATTAATTTTTTTTTATATTTTTTTGCTTAAAAAGTGTCGTGACAACTCTTTTCGTAAGAATTTTTTCCGTCTAGCCCCCTTTCTCAACGCGCGATAAGGAACTTCGTTCCAAAAAATAACCCCCGTATTAATAAACGTCTTATAACCCCATTTTAGCTAAAATATGTTTATAATTCGTTTGTCTTTGTCTGTCATCTTGACATTTATACTAGTAAGGAAGAGACAATTCCCATTTTAATTTAAGAGTCTTACAATTTTTTTATGAATACGAATATAAATATTTATCACAAATTTTGACAAAAACTTCATGCTTTCGCCCTTGTAGTAAGTACAAGTATTACTATTGTTATATTGTCACCCTACCAGTCTTGACATACACAGCTTCAAGTGTCCCCTTTAGTTACGGATTATCCGGGAAATGCACAACATGTTGTCAATGCGAAACCGTTGTGGTATTGTGAGTTGTGTCCCGATTTATTCGGGTATTTGGACACCCGACGATACTGTTGAGTGTAACTATTTGTTGAGGGTTTTGAAACACATGTTTATTTTACGACTCTGAAGTATAGGTAAGTTCGATTCCCGGTCGTGCTCAAACATCTTTGTGTGCTCTGCAATTTGAACCGGAAAGGGACTATACATGAAATCAGACACTCATGACTATGTAAAATAATAATAATATAGTGGGACATTAACACACACACATATTTAAACAAATCTCTGTCTCGGGTGGGAATCGAACTCACGACCTGCGGGGTAAAAAGCAAGTATCTTACCGACCACGCCACCCGGCCCGTGAAGTGTGAAGTCAGAAATTAATTTGCATTATATTTTGTAAAACTAATCCACACTTGTTCCCTAAACTGTCAGATATGATTGTTCGCAATAGGCGAGATTTGTATAGTAAAACTCTGTGTATGCCCACTGCAAAAACAGCACTGATGAGAAAAAGCATACCCTATATGGCACCAAAAATCTTTGATAAACTGCCTAATTCATATAGGGAACTTAATTTAAATGTATTTAAACTTAAACTAAAACAAATGTTATTATCAAAATGTTATTATACAATTAATGAATTTATGAATGAATAATTGCAATAATTTAATAGTAATTTATTTGTAATAATTTTATTCTTTGATTTTTATTGATGAATTTTCTCATCGACAGATTCAAATATGACATAAATTTTATTGACATGATTTATGATTGACATTTTAATTTTTGACATAGTTCTATTTTAATTATTTTATTTTTTTATGAAATTTGCATGTCTGAAAATAGACCAAACATGTCGGGCCTGCTATATATTTTTTTTTAACACCTGAATATTATTTCTACACATGTTATAGCGAATAAATGATCTTTATCTTTATCTTTGATGCGATTTTTGGTGTGTGAAATTTTCTCAAAATTTCCTGCCGCATAATCCTTTTAACTATTTTCTGAAAATTCTTTATTATTTGTGTTAATGTCCCATTATTTTGAAGGGTTGTTCGTTCATAGAATATTATTATATTATTATTGTTCTTTATTTTTATTATTTAATACCGATTCACTCATCACAGTGATCAAAATGGTTGATGACATATCATTGCTTAACAGCAGGCAAGTTATGGTCAAGCCCAAGGCTATTAGGATGATAAAAAAGTCACGTCTTTAGAGTGGTCAAAATAATTGATGATGAAACGCACTAACCCAGTGGTAAGCGCGTTTCATCGTAGATGATAACAATGTCATTGCTTAACAGGAGGCAAGCTGTGGTCAAGCTCAAACCTATTAGGAAGATAAAAAAGACACGTCACACATTAAACTTATAATAAACCTCTTTTTTATCGATGGTTTAAACCATCGATAGAAAAGGTGTATTATAAGTTTGAACAAATCATCATCGGTCTATAGCAGTCCACAGCTGGTCATAGGCCTCTTTCAAACAGCGCCATTTCACCTCTTCGGCTTGTCGCATCGGCTATCTTTCGCAGATCGTCACTCCACCTAGCTGGAAGCCGTCCTACATTAGATTTGCCAAGACCTGTCGTCCACTCAAGAACTCGCTTACCCCAGCGATTATCAGTTCTTCGACAGATATAGCCAGTCTTAGCTTACTAATCCTTTGCACTATGTCGACAACTTTAGTTTTTTGTCGGATAACCTCATTGCGAATTTTATCCTTCAAACAATAAGATCACTAGTCACAATACCGATAAAAGTGCTACCAGAAACATTCGCGAACCGCTTAGTTCCGATACAAGCACATGTGCATGCCCTTAGGGACTATCATCCCCATAGATATGAACACCATATGGCCCTCATAAGGGATTTATAATTACAAGTGAATTTATTAATCGCATTGTCCGCGAATTGGAAAGAATTGTTGTCTGTTGAACCGTGAAATGTAAAAAATGATTAATATAAGCCGCCTCCGCCCGCGCGTATGTCGGTTATCGCGCTAAACCATTAACTTATTTTTGCGCAGTCGGATAAAAACTGTCCTATATCCTTCCCCGTATCTCAAACTATCTCCATACCAAATTTGATCCAAATCGGTTCAGTAATTTAGGTGTGAAAGCGCGACAGACAGACAGAGTTATAATAGTGGTAAAGATTTTGGACGGTTCCTTATTTACTCTGTGTATTTATAGGCCGACCGTTTAACTCGCGTATCGCCTATCGCCAGGATTCTGACTCCTCAAGCTGCACAGACAGTGATGATGATTCAAGGGATATGGATATTAGTGATGAATAATCTTACATTACTTTTATCTGTGGTTAAATAGTTCTTTAAGAGATTTAATTATTGTTTTATGACTTTGTACCTCAGATGGCGATACGCGAGTTAAACGGTCGGCCTATAAATAGCATCACGCCTGTATTACTCGAAGGTGTAGGCAGAGGTAAATATCACCCACCTTTCTCTGGCTATATTACCTACGTCCCATACGTAATCGGAGGCAATCCAATTGCTGTTCATCGGGCAGAATTCCAAATTTCGACCTTGAACTAAAATTCTCTTATTACCTTTCTGACGTTTTGCATTGATAGCGATTCATCTACAGAACCTTTAGTACTTTATAAAGACCGATTGAACGCAGAACTATAATAGATTTAATAATAATATCAATTTCAACTAATGTATTCACAAAAACACCGCAGAATCAAAAAGCTAACATATGTGATCATCACATTAAGCGATGTCGCTGAGTTAATCAATTTATTTCGGCGAGCCCACTATGAGTACAGTGGGGCTGCAGGGGTGACATAAATTGACTAATCACACCGTATAATGACGTCGAGGGTATACACTGTGTTGCGCGGACGTTCACGGGTCCCTGTGACGGACTAGAGCCTGTTGGAGTTCCTGGGATGAAGAATAGGGATGCTTCTTTTTTGTTTGGTCCGTTAGATAAATTAAAAAAAATTGGCAAGTATCTTTTTTGGTGGTTGATACGTCCAAGCGAGATCTCAAATAACGTCACACCTATGTAAGTTTTATGAGAGTTTTTTGACGTAACGCACTTCCACTCCATAACTTCGATGCGTTATATCTTAATGATATCTTTTGTGATAAACACAACAAATAAAATTTAATATTAGCTGATAAGAATTTAATAAAATAATTAATTTTAATAAATAATAAATTAATAATTTAATAATGTTATTCAAATAATTTCATAATGTTAAAATTTAATTATGCTCTAATTTATATAAAAAAAAAAAATATTCAATAATTTTATTCAAATAATTTCTTAATTTTAAAATTTAATTATGCTCTAATTTATTTAAAAAATAAATTATAGTTCCTATCAGGTAATGATTTTAAGATATGACATGAAATAAAATAAAATACACCACACAATTTTAAAAATTTTAATTAATAATAAAGCTCCACAGGCTAGAAATTTATATTTTTATTATTATGTAAAATCAGAGCTTCCTCTCGTCTAACACTTTGCTGTGCCCGACAGGGTCCATAATGATTCTATTATAATAAGCACCTACCACCTAAGCATGTACTTACTTATGGTAAAGCAATAAAGTTATTGAGTATTGAGTATTGAGTATTAAATAATGTTTAATTTTAATCTATATATATAAAAATGAAAACCGTTCCGTGGACCGATTTCGCTAATTATTTTTTTTAAACATTCCTCTATGTGCGAGAATGGTTCTTTCTTACGTAGAGAAAAATTTAAAAAAATAAAATTTAGAAACCGAAGAAGTGCCGAAAACCGGGTTAGATACCTATTATTAATACCATTATGTTTGTAAAATCTAATCCTGGCTTGTTCCCCCGACTATCTGATACAGTAGTCCGGAATAGACGTGACAACACTAAATTACTCCATCACGCAGCAAATACTGCACTTATGAGAAAGAGCATTTTTTGTATGGCTCCAATAATATATAACAAAATACCGAAGCATTACAAAGAGTTAAATAAAAATTTATTAAAAAGAAGGATGCAAAATTTACTAACGGCCAAGTGCTATTATCATGTAAATGAATTTTTAAACGACACACTATGACATTAATATTATGCTTCTAGCGAGTGACATGGTTAAACTTTATTTTATTTGACATTTTATTATTATTTGACATTATTATTGTAATTATTATTTGACACTTTTATTATTATTTGACATTATTATTGTAATTATTACTTGACATTTTTTTTTTTAATGAATTTGTGAATCTATTTTTTTTCCAATTTTCTTTATAATGTCAATATTTGAATCAATTCAGTTTTTCAATTATTCAATTTTCTTTATAATGTCAAAAAAAAAATTTAATATTTTTTTTTACCTAATTAAACTAAATTATTAATCATATTAGAACTTTACTTATGCTCTTGAACTTATGTTGTGAAAATTGTAAGCTGATAAATATCTCAATTTGTACGCCTTAAAAGGCAAAACATGTCGACCTCTTTTTTAATTCTACATATTGCATGCCTGACCAGGATGTAAACGCATGTTTATGACAAATAAATTATCTTTATCTTTATCTTTAATTATTGGTCATATTCGGTAAGTCTAAGACCCGGTAGATGGCACTGCTTTACCGGACAGAACGATGTCTGCCGGATCCGCTAGTGATTAATAAAAATTCAATTCAATTTTATTTTATATTCTTACGGACTGGCTCATTAAAATACGATTTGACACACCTTATTGTCATCCCTATTATAGTATTCTTTTCTTTGGTGAACTGTAGAATTCATAGCGGAACGGAAGTCTTACGTAACACAGCAGCGAGCGTTTCAACTAGCGATTTTACTGTTGCGTACTTGTTTGCTGTATTCTGGCGGCCTATCATCAGTTAAATAGTTAAGTAACCAGGACATCTCTAGCGAACAAGACTGTGCGTATGCAATCACAGATTGTCTGTTATTATTTCGTATTATGTCCACTAAAAACTGTCACTGCGGGTGAGTGGCCTGGAGGCCTGTAATACAGGGTTTCCCTAGTTTAGGCTCCAGTCCACCCACATACCTCCTACGTAACGTTCCTTCTTTCATAAGCTCTTAAGTATGTAGTGGTGGAAAATAAACGTAATTATTATTATTATTATTATGACCGATGAAATAGCGCAGGAAGGATGAGATAACCTAAAATGAAATAAAAATATTATTTACTAGCTTCCGCCCACGGCTTCGCCCGAGTTGTACTTACTGGGATAAAAAGTAGCCCATGTGTTAGGTAATCTAGACCATAATCTATCTCTGTACTAAATTTCATCCAATTCCGTCGGGTAGTTTTTGCATGCAAGAGTAATAAACAGCCTTACACTCTTACAAACTAGGGCGTTTATAATGTCAATAGGATTTTTTTAAGAGAAACTATATAAAATCGTCCGTTATTTCTTTTACTACATTGCTGTGATAACGTAATAGCTACAAAAAACCTGTTGTTTGACACCGGAGAGTCACACCAACAAAAGTTTAGTGCTGATTAGAAAAATTCTAACACACTGTTTGGTTCGACGTGACAGTAAAACCTCCGGCTTCGACGGCTAGACGCAAACACGCCACTACGCCATCGAGTGTCAAACAAAAGAATCTTCAACCCTATTTTAGTATCCCATTCCAGGGCATAGATCTTCTTACAACTATCTTACGAGTGGAGAGAGGTTAGACATTAAATCACACACGCTGGCCAAGTGTGGGTGATGGATACCACATGTCCTCGAATGATTAGTTCTAAGACATACCGGTTTCTTTACGATGTTTTTCTTCGCCGATATTGATCAGCGGCGCTGTAGTAATTCACACAAAGACGTGTGGGCGCAACTGAGATCGAACCCGCGAACTCATAAATCTAAGGCGCTGCACTAATAAAACAAAAGAATCTAATCACAAAATTGATTACAAAATCGCTAATCTAACCGCCCCCTGTTATGTTCTGTGACGTAACGCAGTTTATGCCCTAACGTTATATCATCAAGTTTTGTTATTGCCCACCCCAGTTTGTTTTGTAGGGTAGTAGAGTGTTGATTTATTATTTAAAGTGTTAAAATGTTGTGATACTTTTTATTTATTGTTTTGATGTGGGATAGTTTTCAAGTGACCCAAAGCAGTATTTGCTGTCAGGATTCTTTTTAGTTTGCAGTGAGATTTTTGACTAGCTCTCCGCCGGCGGCTTTGCCGCGTACTCTTTATTATATCATTTCTAGCAGTAGGATAAAAAGCCTATAGCCTTCCTCAATAAATGGGCTATCTAACAGTGCAAAGTTAAAGTGAAAAGTGAAATGCAATTAATACTAGATTCTTTAAATAAAATATTTTGTATTATTTATGTAGATCCGCATCCTAAATTTTTGGTCTTTTAGATGAACTAAAAATACTGGACACGTATTTTTGGTGACACGTCCCAGCGAAATCTTGAATGATGTCACACCTAGGTAAGCAGTAGGTATCTGTTGTCAGGATTATTTTTTGATTTGCTGCGAGATTTTTGACTAGCTTTCCATCGGCGGCTTCGTCCACGTAACCTTTATTTTATATCATGCCTAGCAGTAGGATAAAAAGCCTAGCCTTCCTCAATAAATGGGCTATCTAACAGTGCAAAGTGAAGGTAAAAAGAGAAATGCAATTAATACTAGATTCTTTAAATAAAATATTTAGTATTATTTCTACAGACTCGTGTCTCAAAAAAAATTAAGCATGTTGGCACATCTACTTCTCAATGCATCAGCTGTCACTCGAAAATGTCAATATGAACGAACGAATGAACACCAAGCTCGGGTAAAGCGGCCAACTTAGAAAGGCTGACAAGGTTCTCTTAGTAGTCAGTGGGCTGACACTTTGTGAGGGACGGTTGCATCAGCATTGTCGGGAGGTGCGCATGCAACCAGGTGCTTGGTGGACGTTACGCTTTAATCCAATTTAATCTTAGCGATCTGTAATTATCTGGTAGAATTAATGATTGTGCTATCGAGAGATCGCTCGGGGTGAAGTGAAATTTGCCGTAGTTCTTTTATTGGAATAGCGTCTTCTCACCCGATAATTCACGCCTACCTAAAGTTGTCTGATAATTCTGATTTTTTAGTCTAAAGCCTTTGAGCATATTTTTATTCATTTTCATAACAACAACTTCCGTTATTTTCTAAGTCGGTATGACATTTTTCCCCTCGTTGGGCGTATCTCCATACATTATTCTCCCTTCAATACACCCAATTGATATTCGATACACTAAATTCACACGCAAACTGCCTATTTGTATCCAAAACGATCTCTTTTGTGTCAAATTGTACGATTCTATTGAACTGTGCAGTTTTATTGCGCGGGAAAAAGTAAATGAAGACGTTTTATAGCTTATTTAGCGAGTTAATGGTCCTGGGTGGTTGAAATAATGATTTCTATTAACAGTAATGTGCGCCGGTGTTAATTATGACATTATTTCTGAACTAGCTTCCGCCCACGGCTTCGCCCGCTTACTTATTGGGATAAAAACTAGCCTATGTGTCAGTGGCGAAGGGTGGAAGTCTGTAAAGGGAAGCCGGAACAAAAAAGTTCCTACTTACGAAAATAATATCTGTTCACTACCGTCACCGATAGTTCTTACACTTGATGTTATACTTATTTATGTTGCTATTTAAAACTTTTAGGCGTTACATAATGTATTATTAAGTACGTGTGATATTGACCATTTCTATAGGGAAGCCGATGGGAATCGGCTTGTATGGACTCTTCGCTAATGCTATGTGTTAATCCAGACCATAATCTATCTCTGTGGTAAATTTCATCCAAATCTATCCAGTAGTTTGCGTGAAAGAGTAACAAACATCCACACATTGCCACAAACTTCACAGTCGTGCCCACACAGCATTGTGTGAATTGTTACATTACCGCTGCTTAATATCGGTGAAGGAAAACATTTTGAGGAAACCGGCATGTCTAAGAACTAATCATTCGAGAACATGTGACATCCACCAACCCGCACTTGGCCACCGTGTGGATTAAGACGTAAACTCTCTCAACTCGTAAGATAGTTAATAGAAGACCTGTTCCCAGCATTGTGACAGTAATAATGGGTTGAAGCTGAGCTTTGCATTTGCGTTAAATTAAAATCTGTTAAGACCTAAAACTTGCACAATAATCAAATAAGTAAAGTATACTAAGGATCTATATTATTATTCTATAATTTATTTTAACCGCCTGTAAATCCAATATCATTTCTGACTACAATGTGGCGCGCGCTTTCTCAAAGGAATGCATCAAAGAGCCATAAGAACCAATCAATCACTCCGTTCTGAATGAATGAGCAAGTGTAAGAAGATCTCGCTCGCCATATTGGCAGCCGCTGCTTTCGCATGCCTACGTCATCCAATGTAGCCAACATTTGTGTGAGTGATCATCCCTGACTTACAATACGGCTGGTCCATCAAATCATCCAATAAACATTATCTTATCTTATCTTATCAAATTCGCTTAGTGTGCTATGGAGCGCGAAGTGCTATTATCTAAATATATAAAAGAAGAAACTGACTGACTGACATATCAACGCAGAGCCCAAACCGCTGGGTCTGGAGACTCCAAATTTGGCACCTAGGTTCCTTATAGGGTCTAGGGGTGCACTAAGAAAGGATTTTTCAAAACTCACCCTTTAAGGGGGTGAAACGGGGTTCCAAAGTTTGTATGGAGAAACAAGATTAGTGAGATCAATTTCGCGGGTGAAGCCGCGAGCGGAAGCTAGTATCCTATAATGGACATGCACATTGCCACAACTTGCTTGTTGTTTAGCAATGCTGTAGTCTACGATGGAATGCACTGTGTCTTTGAAGGATAAAACCCGCAATGAGGTTATCCGACAAAGAACTGAAGTTATAGATATTGCACAAATGATTAACAAGCTGAAGTGGCAGTGGACATATCTGTCGAAGAACTAATAAGTGCTGTGGTAAGCGAGTTCTTCAGTGGAGACTACGTGTTGCAAACGTGATGCCCTCCAGCTAGGTGGAGTGACGATCTGCAAAAGATAGCCGTCAGCAGCTGGATGAGATGAAGACAAGGTGCATTGGCACTAATTGTGAGAGGCCTACGTCCAGCAGTGGATTGTAATAGGCTGATGATGATGTCTAAAGTTATAAACATTGCACAAATGATTAGTAAGCTGAAGTGGCAGTGGCCTGTACATATCTGTCGAAGAACTAATAAGTGCTGGGGTAAGCGAGTTCTTGAGTGGAGACCACGAGTTGCAAATGTAGTATAGGATGCCCTCCAGCTAGGTGGAGTGACGATCTGCAATAGATAGCCATCAGTAGTTGGATGAGATGAAGACAGATTTTGGGGGCTGAGTCGCCTTCGTCCGTGGGTGTAGTACCTTTAATTGAATCCCTACACGTGGTCCCCAGGTGGTGTAAATCAGGTGACAATCAACTGGTGATAGGCTTCGGCCGTGGATAGTGACCACCCACTGGACAAATCTGCACCGCCTAGCGGTCTATCCGTGTTTCGGTGCAATATCTGGTGACACCATGCAGTGAGGGTGGGTCGGAATTGTTGCTCCTTTAAGGTTTCTAACCTTAAAGAGGCTCATTCCACTGCCACCTTCTCACCGATAATCATTCGTAATCACGAGTGAATCGGTATACTGGGCTGGACGTTCCATCGTGGACTACATCATTGTTTAACATCAGGCAAGTTGTAGTCAAGCGCCAGCCTATCGTAGAATAAAAAAAGACAGGGTGAAGTGGCGTTTATTCGGAGAGGCCTGTGTTTAGCTATGGAGTGCAATAGACGGATGATGATGTATTTCCTTTGTTACAGAATGGAAGCAACTAACTTAGCATTATCACCAAGAGAGCCAATAAAATCTAGATCGGATCACAAAGCTTTGCAACTAAGTGGAAAACCAAATCAGGTGAGGAGAAGAACACAGGTAAATAAATCCTATTCAGCTCTTAATACTCTGCCTACACCAATGGGTGTAACAAGCATGAGGTGTATGTAAGGTAGGGCCATCGATCAGATACCTACAAACACCGCATAGCAGGCATACGATATCTGAAAGTTCTAATGTAATAATTATTATTATATACAACACTAGCGACCCTAGCACTAGCTTCGCTCGGGTGCAATGCTGATACCAAATATATTGAGGTATATTTACAAAATATCCTTTTATACAACGTTAACAGCTTTTTTGCCATTAGATAAAAGAAACAGCACGCACGACCCGCGAGCGGCCGGGCCGGTACCGCCGCACGGCTATTTTATATCTGTAATATCTTCGGAAATATTCATTTAAATTATGTGCTATAAAGAGCCATATTGATATATAATAAATAGACAATGTATTTAAGGTACTTAATTAGGTAAGTATTAATGCAAAATTGCTAAATGGTTATTGTGGGTCATCCCTAAGAGATAGACATAATATACCATCGCGGACTTTTTCGTTGACCGTTTTTAAGGTGTGCAATACTGTAGTACATTATTTTGATATATCTCGTAGGGTTTAGCCAGCGTTTGCAATGTAAGCACAAAAAATGCATTAATTTACGACATCGCATCAGAAACATCTAAAATTATCAGTGTATTTCTACTCTATTATGCATGTATTATATACATAAACCTTCTTCTTGAATCACTCTATATGATAAAAAAAACACATGAAAATCGGTTGCGTAGTTTTAAAGATTTAAGCGCACATATGGATATAAGGAATAGGAATGCGACTTTGTTTTACACTATGTAGTGATGATCCGGGGAGGCTATACTTGAAACCAAACACTCTTCAGGTCATTAATAATGTGAATGGAAGTCAGAAATTAGTTGGCATTATATTTTGATACGATATTCGTATTGTACCATTTTTTTATTGAACCATTTCATTTGGTTACATAAATTAAAAAAATTCTCTGCTGTGTGGCTTAATATTAAATAGGGGATTTTTTTTTAAAGTTGCTTCAGAAACATTGCTTTTGGCAAAATTGTCATCAGCCCTACCACGTGATAAAGTATTTTATCATAATTACCAGTCACCATGTATGTATTTATCTACAGGTGGGCACAGTTCTTCTATACGGGGTACCAATAGTATCCCTCGTTATCGAAGGCAACGAGAGACTATGCCTCGCACAGATATCGAACACGCTACTGAAACAATTCTCGTACAATGAGATACACAACCGACGGGTGGCGCTGGGTATTACATGTGTTCAATGTACGCCGGTGCAGTTGGAGATATTGAGGAGGGCTGGTGCAATGCCTGTTTCTTCTAGAAGATGTGGTAAGTTACTCTGATGTTCGTTGTGAGTATTCTAAACCTCTGGGATGGTCTCTCTACAATCAAGAATTTTAGATTGGTTTCTCCCATCCCAAGCACAGGTCTTCTCTTAACTATCTTAAATATTAAGAGAGTTAAGGCCTTAATCCTCCCACGCTGGCCATGTGCGGGTTGGTTGACCCTTGATATTATTAAACAATGTTTACTCAGGTATGATAACCCGTCGGGAAGCGGAACGGCTCTGCAAGTCATTTTTAGGAGATAATGCACCACCGAGGTTACCTGATGACTTCGCGTTTGCTGTCCATCATGAGTGCGCTTGGGGATGCCGTGGGGCCTTCTTGCCGGCCAGGTATTTAGAAGTATATATTACCGAGGCCAACTTTTTGTCATTTCAAACAAAAATCCTAACTCCAAACTGCTAGAGAAACATTTCCGTTGGTTCGAATTTTAAACCAGGATCTTGGCAAAAAGGGAACTCAAAATTCAATTAGCCTTCTTCTATAATAACAAACTTACTTTTCTTCGAAGGTACAACTCTTCACGAGCAAAATGCATCAAATGCGCCTACTGTGGGCTCTTCTTCTCCCCCAACAAGTTCATATTCCACTCCCACCGCGTCGGTCCTGGAGATAAGTACATTCAGCCTGATGCTGCTAACTTCAACTCTTGGAGACGGCACATGAAGCTTAGTGGAACTCCTCCAGAGGAGGTGGTGCATGCATGGGAAGATGTGAAGGCTATGTTTAATGGGGGGACGAGGAAGAGGATGCTTTCTGCTGCTAGGTAAGGGAGTAAAGCTTCTTGTGGCCTCCAGTGAAAAGGGAAGATCTCCCAGCCGCCAGCGAACGAGGAGAGATACCCGGTCACTGCGGTTCCCTTTGTTCTTGTCGGACTAAAACTTGATAAATAAATGCCAAAGAAGAAGTCGGAGAAACTTGGCTTGAGCAATTCAGGATTGCTATCAAATCTTAATCAATCAATAATATTTTTTTTGATCAAGTTTATACATTCGCTTTCAGCTGCTATATGTGTTTTTTATAAGCACGGTTTTTACTTTAGGGCACCTTACGTAAGTTTCAATCTATCTATAAAGTTCAGCTTTAATTTGTGCTTCAGAAGGATACCTCTTCGCAGGCCTGAGTCGGAAGGTAACAGCGAAGCCAAACGACCTACAGCCAGTCCGCCAAGTGCCCATGCGCCGGTACCTCGGTTAGCTGACTATGTATGGGGAGCGAGGCTACCCTTGCCGTACGCGTTGCCGTGGCTCAAGCCTACCTTGTGGTCACCAGGTAAGATGCTCAGTAGAACTGCTAGGGCGGCAGCTCCTTAAGTGTGACCTCTTAGTAAGCGATAGTTCCTAGGTAGGTTTAGTTGCAGTGGAGTAAAAACAAAATATTGGTACTAAATAAAGATGATATTTTTTCTTCAATACAGGTGCATTAACTGCATTAAGTACCGTAAATTCAATAGAAGAGCCGCGGGCCTTTCGTCCAGTGAGAGGAAGAATTGAGTCTCCACAACCGTCCCCTGTGATGTCACCTTCGAGATCACCTAACAGGTAAGCGGTAGGCTTCGGCCGTGGTTAGTGACCACCCACCAGACAAAGCCGCACCGCCAAGCGGCCTTGCCGTGTTCCGGTGCGATGTCAGGTGACACCATGCAGAGAGGGTGGGCCGGAATTGTTGCCCCTTTAAGGTTTCTAACCATATGGAGGCTCATTCTACTGCCACCTTCTCACCGATAATCATTCGTAATCATGAGTGAATCGGTATACTAGGCTGGCGCGTTCTTTACTGCATAAAAGGGAACTAGTAATACTCTGGAAAGCAATGCCAATCTATACCCGCATACAGTCTTCTGGTAACTTGTGTTATTAACCAGACGCAATTCTTGACCAAATTACCTTAATTTATTTGTCATCTATCGTAGATCGCCGATCCATTCATCACCACGACGTTCCCCGTTGGCTCGATCACCGTTTCGATCGCCACCACCCTCATCACCAACTTGCACCCCCAAGAGTGACAGAGATTCTGATGAGAGCGTGGACATTGAAACTACAGAAGAAGAGCAACCAAGAGATGTGGTGAGTTCTTTTGTTATTTGATAGATTTACTAACTATTTCATGCTTTAATTTTAATAGTATAGGTTCTCTAGTGGAGACCATGTAATGGGCGTTGCACAGTCGGCCGGCGCGCCAAAAAGTGGCATATAATGGACGCTCACGGCCGACAACCGTTCGCTGTGGCGTTCTAAAGGAGGCCTATGTCTAGCAGTGGACGTACCCAGGTTGATGGTGATGATTATGCTTTTACCTTTACCATTAGAAGATTAGAAAAAAACAGCGGACTTTTGTTTGTTCCGGTGTAGCGTTCTCTGAAAGGCATTGAAATGTGTAACCGTAGCAACAGTAATTTTCTGGTCAGCCAAATTTATAATCCAACAACAAGAAAATTCAGAAAACTTAAGAAAAAATTAAAATTAATCTCATAAAAAAAACCTGAAACTGTTTTTGAACCTGACACCGGCAGAATTAGAAGCCATCGGTGTTTGTTAAAATAAGGATAAGAGAAGATTTAAACTATAATAAAAATCCATATCACTTCAATCCTTTTTTAATGTCCCACTGCTGGGGACGGGTCTTCTCTCAACTATCCTACGAGTTGAGAGAGTTTAGGCCTATAAAAAATAAGTCGCTCCTTTCTTTTACGTTTAGGCTTAAATGCACACAAAATGACCAAGTACCTACGGGTTAGTAGATGTCACATGACCTCGCACGATTAGTTCTTAAGACATATCGGTTTCCTCACGATGTTTTCCTTCACCGATATTGAGCAGCGGCGATGACATATTTCCCACCGAGATGTGTGGGCACATTCGGGTACTTTTTTTGCTATGATGACCTAATCCAATCGGCCGAAAGTGCCTTTATTGGCTGCCCGGACTTTAACGTTCGGGCACTGAACCCGCGACTTTATATTTCGAAGGCGAGGAAAAGGAGCAAAATCTTTATAGCTATGTTTAAACAACTAACAAAGCCAAACCAAATCACTTATAATCGGCTAAACGCTACTTCCGAAAATAACTCAATTTCTTTATAACCTACGTAAACGTTTCTCAAAGCATTTTGATAGTATTGAATCAATCGTATTATCCACTCCACTTAGATTTTCCTACGCGAGAACGGAGAGAGTTGAATCCAATTTAAAAGTTGTAAAGAGGAAAATTTTTCCAATCACCTTCTGCGACTCTGTAATAGCTGTGATTAGTTTTCCTGTTTACCTGATAGATTGTTACGTAGGAGTATTAAATTTTTTTATTTTTTTTTTAAATATTTTGGGACATCAACACACACGGTCATCTGGTCCCAAGCTAAGCAGAGCTTGTGTTATGGAAACCAGATAACTGGTATATACTATACATATAATACTTTTCTTTTGCAAATATATACTTATAATAGATATTTACACCCAGACTCGACACAAACACAAATGTTCATCACTAATGTTTGTCTCGGGTGGGAATCGAACCCACGACCTGCGGCGTGAAAAGCAAGTATCTTACCGACCACGCCACCGGCCCGTCAAGTGTATGTAATGTTATATCAGGGAAAACGGCCCATATGTAAGTCTTAGTAGGTACTTATACATTCGATAACTGTGTATCGTTCATAGGGCGGCGATCACCTTAAACACCTCATTATCTTTGCATCCAGATAGGACACAAATAACACCATAGAAATTAAGCTAATCAATATCTCTGCCAATGATTACAGCACCTCCCTAATCACAAATATTCACAAAATGTTTGGATGGGAATAGATTTTTTTTTTGTGCGGACAAATTCGATTTGCACACACCACGTGCTCACCCAACCGACCTCACAGTTACTGTGCCCTGATGTAACACTGACAATCACAGACAAGCAACCGAGTGACGTTGACGTCCTGTAAGTTTGACAACGACAGGCCTTATGCTATCACAAGTGACTGATGTGACACCTAACCGTCCGTTCAGCCAACAGCCCGCCACGTTTATAGGTTACGCGCTGCTACATATTATACAACCTCATTTATACTCATGTAATGTAATACTTAAAGGCAAATTTCTGGTATTCGATTCGAATATCATCATTCAAAAATCATGACAGTTAATTATCTATAGAAACTTATCCCCGTATTCATACACGTCTTATTATAGCTAAAATAAGTTTTTGATTCGTTTGTCTTTGTCTGTCATCTTAACATTTATACTAGTAAGAAATATACAAAGTCAATTTTAACTAAATGATTTTTATGAGCTAAATTCCTTTATGATTTTTATGAATAAGACCATTAATATTTAAAGTTGAGAGTTTGTTTGGTTGAACACGCTTATCTCAGGGACTACTGGTCCGGTTTGAAAAATTCTTGCACTGTTAGATAGCCCATTTATTGAGGAAGGCTATTGGCTACATTAATTCCAATACTGGGCATGATACGCCGACAGAAAGCTAGTAGATAATTTTACCGGGACCAGGTTAGTGAAGTTGCAAATTAACTCACACTACATTCTCTGTCTTTAAGGGACTTAACCCACCACCAAAATTCCAAACTAAGCATAACTTGTACTATGGAAACCAGATAACTGATAATAGGTACTAAGTACATAAACTACTCTTCATTTGTAAACACATACCCAGACCTAAGACAAACAGATATGTTCATCACACAAATGTCTGTCTTGCATAAAAATATTACGAAATTTAAAAAAATAAGCGATACACATAATTTGAATACTAGAAATAAGAACGATCTTGTAGCACATCATACTCGTCTCCACAAAATCAGTAACTCTTTTATGGGGCAGTGTATACGTCTCTACAATAAACTTCCAAATAATATTAGGGAAATGACTATTAACAAATTTAAAATAACTATAAAATCTACGTTATGTAAGAAAGCGTTTTATAAAATTTCAGACTATGTAACGGATAAAAACGCTTGGAATTAAGTCGCTCTAATTCAACACACTGAACAAACAAAATGTAATAGATATAAGTACTTCATTTAAAAAATATAAAAAGCCTACTGAGTTTTTTGGCAGTGTTTCTCAGTAGTTGCCAGTCATTCACTGCACGGTAGGAAAAGAAATTGGACTATTTTTATGTAGACTCGCGTCTCAAAAAAAATAAAGCATATTTTGATTTTTGATTTTGATTTTGATTTGCAACCTACAACCTGTGACGTGGAAAACAAATTACTTACCACCACGCCACCAGCTCGCCAATAAATTATGAATACCTATTTAGAAATACCTTTAGGTACTTACACGAAACTTTTATTAGACTACTTGTAAAAACAGAAAACTTAGGTAATTAACGCATTGATTAATTTAATTCAGCGGCCAACATTAGCCATTTAATTTCGAACAGTGTCCGCAGAACTCCCAAGAGAATCGACGCGACGCCATCTTGTCAATATGGCGGCCATTTGAGACTTTTTCACGTCGTAAACTGTGTAATTACTGGCAGGATGAATTCAAATAAACTTCATTTCGATTTTAAATAAGGGAAAAAGTAAGCGGTCGTCGTCGTGTGGACCAATTAATTGAGGATTTTCCTTTAGTCCCCGTTCAATACGGTTCTGACTGTTTTTTTGTTGAATGTTGTTTAAGCTTGTGCTTTGAGAGCACGTGATTTTTAATTAGAGATGTTTGTTTTGATTCTCTTGTAGATTTTGAGTTAAATACACTGACTCATTTTGTTTAGTGGTAAACGTGGTTGCTTTTTCACCGCAAGGTCTCGGGTTTAAATCTCAGCTGAACAAAAAGACGTTTCCGTTATAAGAGTCTCAGTAACAGCAATGTTTTTATTGATAAAGGAACCTTTGAAACGGTAACAGGCTCACCCCCTATTATGCACGGCTCACCCCCTATTACTTATCCGGCGAATTGCGGTTGGTATTCACATCTGTCCGTATAATCGTTGCTAATATTATAAATGTGAAGATAACTCTGTATGTCCGTTCCTTCTGCCTGTCTGTCGCGATTTCACGTAAAAACTACTTAACCGATTTGGATGAAATTAGGCATGGCGATAGTTTAAGACCCGGGGTAGGAGATAGGATAGTTTTTGTCCGACCGTGCCAAAAGTGGTTAAGGGTTCAGCGCGATAACCGACATAAACTCGGGCGGAGCCGCGTTCAACTAGTTAAGTTTCTTGCTCACAATTGTAATATAATATAATATGTTTTTACAAATTAACTGGATTATATGAGACCCCATGACACAGGGTAAGGTAGTGTGGCTGTGGCGCCTAAGGCTTCTTCTTCTGAATTTGTATTTATTGTCACATTATAGATATTTACTTTACTTTAGTTAGAATGACTAATAAAATATAAATAATTCCGAAAGGTGCACGAATAAGAATTAAAGAGAAAATAGGTGTAGAAAGAAAATGTTCCAAACCTGCGTTCATCTCGTAAAAAATAATAGTATAAACATAATTAAGGCTCCCAAAATACGAAGGTAATCCGTCTTTATCGTAGCTACGTTATTTACCAATACAAAATACGGATTATGTTGTAAATAACTAGGGAAACACGACTTAATGATTGACGTAAATGGTAGTAATTAACGCGCCTCGACAACCCTACGGTTAATCCCCTCAAAGGACATGCTAGGGTTGCTACTTGATCAATAAGCAATAGTGTCACTAAAAACTATAAATTTTTTTAGCGAAATATTAAACAAAAACGTCTTCAGATTTTAGGTATGTTGATATCTATACAATATCCCAAAAAGCTGGTTTGTTTATAGGGCAAAGGATCAGTATTGCCATCCAACGCAATGCTGCTAGCCTTCTGGGTACGTTCCCGGAAGATAACGATCCGGAAGAATTTTTTGACCAATTAGTTTAGGTTATGCATTAGTTAGTTTAGTTCATAATTTAGGTTGGTGTTGAGATTGACACACACGCTGATCCCAAGCTAAGCAGCGCTTGTACTATGGAAACCAGATAACTGGTAATATACTACATATAATACTTTTCTTTTGTAAATACATACTTAAATATAAACAATTACACCCAGACACAAGACAAACAGACATGTTTAGGTATCACACAAATGTTTGACTTGGTAGGAATCGAACACACGACACGAACTTGCACCGGCCCGTCAAACCTTACCTTGTTACTCAGTTACCTAGGTACTTTTTGGTCCAATTGTATCTATTGTATGGTAAGTAAATGTATTTAAGTAATATTATAAAGTTGAAGAGTATACATAGTTAAACGTTCTTATCTCAGGAACTATTGGTCAGATTTGAAAAATTCTTGCATTGTTTGAAAGCCAATTTATTGAAAAAGGTTACTTTTAATACTACTGCTGAAACGCCACAATCATGTACACACATTCGAGGACACATTGGTAGAAATGTTGAACTTATAACATCACTCTTTTCCATCGTGTTAAAAATACATGGAACCTCTCTCCTCTCTCTCTCTCTCTTTCTCTCTCTCTCTCTCTCTATCTCTCTCTCTCTCTCTCTCTCTCTCTCTCTTTAGTTTTTTTTATTCTGAGATAGGTAGGCGCTAGACCACATTTTGCCTGATGTTAAGCAATGACCCCCGTATACCGATTCACTCGTGATTACGAATGATTTTTGGTGAGAAGGTGACAGTGGAATGAGCGTACGGTTAGAAACCTTAAAGGAGCAACAATTCCGACCCACCCACTCTGCATGGTGTCACCAGAAATCTTAATCTTAATCTTATGATCCGTTTTACCTATACTGTAAAGGTCTTATTCATAAAAATCTTATAAAACTCTTTTTATTTTCTTTTTATTCTGCGATAGGCTGGCGCTTGACTACAACTTGCCTGATGTTAAGCAATGATGTAGTCTACGATGGGACGCGCCAGCCTAATATACCGATTTACTCGTGATTACGAATGATTATCGGTGAGAAGGTAGCAGTGGAATGAGCCTTCAAGGAAACCGACCCACCCTCTCTGGTTGGTGTCACCAGAAGTCGCACCGGAACACGGCAAGGCCGCTTGGTGGTGCAGCTTTGTCTGGTTTGTGGTCACTCTCTAGTTAAATTGGACTTTGTCCCTTTCTTACTAGAATAAATGTCAAGATGACAGACAAAGACAAACGAATTATAAACCTATTGAGCTTTTATGACGTTTATAAATACAGGGGTTAGTTTTTAAATGTAATTGAGCAAAACTGCTAAGTAAATACCTAACTATTGTGTGATACCAATCTACCAATATTGGAGCCAACAATCGTCGAGTAACCAAACCTGTTTGTCCAAACAATATCAATTCTAAGTGGACTGTCGGCTTCGGGCCAAATTGTAAGCCGATTTACATCAAAACTGCAACTCCTATGAACGGTTATCCGATTTACGGATTTCAATTTAATCTACAGAGATTTGGCAATCTATTTGATTGTTTTTGTTACATTGTTTAGATTATGTTTTTGGAATACGGATGATAAATCGTATTTTAATTAGTGCTTCAGTAAGATTATAAAAAACTAGCGGACCCCGCAGACGTTGTCTTGCCCGGTAAAGCAGCACCACCTACCGGTCAGAAAATAGATTACGACCTATTCTCAGACCAACAGAATGTGGATATGTATAAGGTTTCATAAAAATCGGTCAAGCCGTTTAGAAGGGGTTGTTTTTTAATTTTTCTCGGCGTAAGAATCATGTTTGTACTTCAAAGAATATTTAAAAAAAAAGAATTAGCAAAATTGGTTCAGCCGTTCTCGAGTTTTGCGCCGCTTACCAACACAGTTAGTGATTCATTTTTATTATATACATGTTAGACACTTACTTTGTTTTATCATTGAAATGAAATAATATTCAGATAAAACGCATTAAAGTTATAGAGTAGCATTGAGCTGCATCATAAAGAGCTATAAAACTTACCTAAGCGTGACGTCATTCGAGATTTTGCTTGTGTGTATCGCCGTAATCTTTAATCACACAAAAACATAAAACTACGTGTTCAATATTTTTGATTTATCTATTAAAAACCAAAAAAGAAGTCGTCTTCATATTATCCTACTGGCCACACAATCACCGGCCGTAGATTCTTATTGTTCTCGTAGACGACCGCGGTCGCGGGTTCGATGGCACATCTGACATTTTTTTGTAACTGATTTTTATACATTGTCGGAATCAGTAAAAAATACAGATTCGGATAACGCACACACACACGCACAAAAACATAGTCAAATTGAAAACTTCCTTCTTGTTGAAATCTGTTAAATATGATAACACGTTACAAAAGTGGCGAGTGGCAACCCTAACACAAATATCTATTAAAAACTAGTAAGAAGCATGAAAAGGCAGCGTTTCACTTTATTTTCAATTTACTACATTAAAAACGCACAAACAAAATTACATAAAACACTTTACAATACTGTCAAGGGACAACCCTAACACGCTGTGTAAACTAGGGCGCGCACACTCCATCATAGCTTTCAATACTTCACTCGACAAGTAATAAACGATACTAAATGCGTTTAATTATCAACGCCTACGTTTGTAAGTTTAAACATTTTGATTTTACTTACCAATATTTGAAAATGGAATTTGGGTCGGTGCGAACTGCGAATGACGTTTGTTTCCAAAAATACGAATACTATGTGCGGAAGGCGCTGGTGTCTGTAACACAGTTCAAACTACCACAGACACCGACGTTTCTCCTTGTCAGAAAATCGCACTTATGTAAATGGTAACCTCAAACATATAATGTTGTGCAACTATACTATCTTGCAATAAAATATTATTATTATTGACTAGCTTCCGCCCGCGGCTTCGCCCGCGAAATTGATCTCACTAATCTTGTTTCTCCATACAAACTTTGGAACCCCGTTTCACCCCTTAAAAGGTTGAGTTTTGAAAAATCCTTTCTTAGTGCACCCCTAGACTCCATAAGGAACCTATGTGCCAAATTTAGAGTCTCCAGATCCAGCGGTTTGGGCTCTGCGTTGATATGTCAGTCAGTCAGTCAGCCAGTCAGTCAGTTTCTTCTTTTATATATATTTAGATGTTAGTAGGCCACAAATTGGCTCAACAATGGTACAATATCTGGATGACCGAGCTTTGCTCGGTATTTTTTTTTTAAATGACATTTTCTAAAAATGATTCCTAGCTAGATCGATTTATCGCCCCCGAAACCCCCTATATACTAAATTTTATGAAAATCGTTGGAGCCGATTCCGAGATTCCAATTATATACAAGAATTGCTCGTTTAAAGATATAAGATAAGATATTAATATGTTTTACAAATAGCTAATTTATAACATATAAAATGTCCTCTAACATCTACGTTTAAAGAAGCCAATTTCATTTATTTCTTAAAGCACCACACGAATAACATGAAACGTGACCAAGTTTCCTTGCAGTGATTTATTAGTACATCAACTAAACAATTGAATCGTCTACGCAATTCTAGTACCTATCTATTAAGTACGTGACAGGGGTGCGAAAGTTGGTAGTACAAAAGTATTTATGTTGGCAGTGGTTTTTAATGCCACCCTGAGGATTGGGGGCATCTGTCTTCAGGATTGGCTGGTAAGCTTTGTTGGAAGGTATAAAAAAGTTATACGCGTACGGTTTTAACAAATTACGTAATTTCACGGTGTAATGCCTATCCAGCAATGTTCGCATCTCAATACTCAATAACTTTATTGGTTTACCTTAAGTAAGTAGATGCTTAGGTGGTAGGTGCTTATTATAATAGAATCATTATGGACCCTGTTGGGCACAGCAAAAGTGTTAGACGAGAGGAAACTCTGATTTTATATAATAATACAAATAGAAAGTTCTAGCCTGTAGAGGTTTATTATTAATTTAAAATTTTAAAATTTTGCGGTGTATTTTACTTTATTTCATGTCATATCTTAAAATCATTACCTGCTAGGTAATTATAAATTATTTTTTAAATAAATTAGAGCATAATTAAATTTTAACATTAGGAAATTATTTGAATAAAATTATTAAATATTATTTTTAGGGTTCCGTACCTCAAAAGGAAAAAACGGAACCCTTATAGGATCACTTTGTTGTCCGTCTGTCCGTCCGTCCGTCCGTCTGTCAAGACCCTTTTTCTCAGGAACGCGTGGAGGTATGAAGCTGAAATTTATATCAATTACTCAAGTCTACTGTCCCTTGAAGCTGTGAAAAAATCAAACTTCTAAGCCAACGCAATCAAAAGATACAGCCGTTTATGCCGCAAATTTTCGACACTTGCAAGGGAATCAAAACCTACAGGGTGCTTCCCGTGAACTCAGAATCTTGAAATTTGGTACGAAGCAACGTCTTATAGCATAGATAAAGGAAAAATTACGAAAACCATAAATTTTTAGTTACATCACATAATATATATTTTTTTAATAATTTTAAACTTACTACCCATTTCCTCATAAACGCGTAGAGGTATTGAATTGAAATTCATACCAAATACTCAGGTCTATAATACCTTTAAGCTGTAACAAAATCAAACTTCTATGTCAACGCAATCAAAAGAAACAGCAATTGAAGCTGCATATTTTGAAACTCGCAAGTACTCGCAAGGGAATCAAAACCTAAAGGGTACTTCCAGTCGACCTAGAATCTTGAAATTTGGCATGAAGCAACGTTTTATAGCACACATAAAGGAAAAATTCCGAAAACCTTAAATTTTTAGTTACATTACAAAATATATATTTTTTAATAAATATAAACTTATTACTTTTTTCCTCATGAACGCGTAGAGCTATCAAGTTGAAATTCATATCAAATACTTAGATCTAATTGCCTTTAACCCGTGAAAAAAAAAATTCTAAGTCAACGCAAAAACGCAAAACGCAAAAGTACAACCATTGATACCGCATATTTTGAAACTCGCAACTACACGCATCTTTCCCCATTGTAATGTTATGAATTTCATTTTGCAATAATAATACCATAGTTATGACTTGATTGTCGTAATGAACGAACTTTGTAAACCTTGCAGGTTTGTACGGAACCCTCGGTGCGCGAGTCCGACTCGCACTTGACCGTTTTTTTTAAATAAATTAGAGCATAATTAAATTTTAACATTAGGAAATTATTTGAATAAAATAATTAAATTTATTAATAAATTATATTATTAATTTGTCTAACATATATTCTGTACTTCCAGTGCCTGGTTTAAATTTTCTATACCCATACTGAAAGTAGGTTGATATTAATTTGTTAAAAGTACCTAGTTGACGGGCTGGTAGCGTGGTCGGTTATTTATGTGATGAACATTGTCTGTTTGCTTGGAACACATTTTCGGCTAATTCCGAACGGTGGCCGGAATCACCCAAAGTGTCCAGTTAACCCATAATCGCAATAAAAACTTTAGCTAAGCTAGCCGCAGTGTGGTAAGAGCCCGGAAACCAGTTATTTACCTACACAAAAGCTGGGTAGATCTAAATCCTCCCGGCACCCTCTTAGTTATTAAGTTATATTGTAAGTTAAATTTAAGAGCATAGTTTCAAGTTAATCGTTGAGGTTTAGAATAAATTATTTCACTACCGAATCACGTTTTTGGCACTCAACATGGCGCCCAACGTAAAATTAGATTTATTTAAATTAACATTAAATTTAGCGCAACACATATGTTGCCCACTATACCAGCTAAAAATGTGAAGCTGTTGCGCATTCCAAGATGGCGGATTCCATTCCTACTCTTTTGAAACGAATAGTACACACGGATACACATCAAGCTATACATTTCCAGTATAATCTGATCGCACATTGTATAGAATTTCCGTGCAACAAGAGGTCACTTCACTTTATGTAACCTAACCCACAGCTATTTCACTAAACTTAATCTAGTAATATAAGTATATCACTATACTTGGACCGTTTTATAACTATACTAATGACCCGCCCCGGCTTTGCACGGGTAGATATCGGTATTAGACAAAATTTCTAATCATTGTACATTTTGTCACACTTTTGGCTTACTTTCCATGCTTAGAACACTCAATCAAAACGTTTGTATGGGAAAAAGAAAAGGGCTGTTTTAGGGTTTTCCCGGCAATTATTCGACTTTTTCTCACCTTTTAAACCTTCCCTGGACCTCCACGAACATTTCAAGACCAAGATAAGATAAATCCGTTCAGCCGTTCTCGTTTTTATTTTTAAAGATTCCCAGTGAGGTAGTAATGAATCGCTTTCGTATAACTTATATTACGGCTTGATCAATCTTACTGATCAATATACATAACGTTATTACATAAGCTTTGTATAAATATAAACACACAGACGTAACAAAGTTAAAAATAGTTCCTAAATTCGAGGCTATGTATGCTTACGTTATACATAATACGTATCTTTTACGGCCGCCATTTGCCGTATGGTTGGTTTGTCAAATTTTCTTTTTTTCCGTACCTAGTTGCATGATGAGTGGCTTTTTGTAGGCTGAATAAACTGACTCTGCTGATGGCTGAGGTCAGTTGATATACTTATTCATATTTATGTTTTCATTTATATTAAAAATAGTGAACGTACTTAGGTACTCCTTCAGAGATGTTTGTGGTTGTAATTGTTGAAACAAAACTATTTTATAACGAATTTTATCGCGATTTTATTTCAATATTTGATTTAGTGGCGAAGGGTGGAAGTTTGAAAACGGGAAATCGGCGCAAAAAGTTCTTACAAAGAAAATAATATCTCTTCAATACATTCTCCGATCGTTCTTACACTTGATGATATACTTATTTTTGTTGCTATTTATAACTTTTAGGTGTTACATAATATGTATATTATTAAGTACGTGTGATATTGATCAATTCCTAAAGGGAAGCCGATGGGAATCGGCTTGTATGGACAATTCGACACTGGTGAGCGTCTTAGACCTTTGGTTTTCAACCGAAGCATCAACTTAGCACTAAACAAAATTACTTTAAGTAAACAACACATAATCGTAACAAACAATAAACACACTCCATTATTGGAAACGTTAAAACTCAGCTGACATTATTATTAATTCATTGATATTCGAAACAAATGACTGTCGTAATCAAATTATTACGGACTACCATTTGAGATGGTTATCAGAATCGATCGATCGGCCGATTTTTGGAAAGGTACTTTAGTATATTGAGCCGGTTTGGATGAAATTTGGTGTGAAGATAGTTTGAGACCCAGGGACATGGGATAGTTTTTATCTGACTGGGCAAAAAGAGGTTATTGGTTTAGCGGGTTAACCGTCATACGCGCTGCCGAGGTCGAAAATGTAGTTTTATAAATGCGGACTTTTAAAAAATTATAAAGTAGTTATGAGTTTGAAAAATGAAAATGTAGGTATATCAAACGTGCATTTTTATGATGGCAATCGAATGAATAAATACCTACTTACCTAATTTTATCTAAACTATTGTCATAAATTAACAGAATCATAAAAAATATGATAATTTGGCTAGACATACAGTCCTGTTAAACGAATGTAAGCCTATAGGCACTTATTTCAAACACCTTAAGTTTTAGTTATGGATTATTGCACCCAAAACAAGGCGAGAGCAACCATTAATAGATATAAATGACAGCAAAATGCTTCAAATTATGATTTATTCCACATTTGTTTTGGCACGCGGCCGTTATTTAAATGTCGTTGTGACATTTCGATATTTTTTTATTTACCACATTTGGGATTTGGCATTTTGGCCCGCCATTTTTATTGGTACTATGCGGAACATTAATTTTGTTGTGGGCGATAGAATAAGCCCCTTTTCTGTTTTGTTAAGTATAGGATTCATTGTTAAACGTAATGTTTCATTTTGATTAACTTTGCTAGTTATTTATGGATTACTTCTCTAATATGTAAAATTGTCGTGTCCCGGTGTTTGTAAACTCCTCCGAATTTTTTTTTTGAGTGGCTACAGTGGTCGACAATGATAATTATATTTTAGAACTCAGCAAACTTCAATTCAAACAAAATTATGTACAGTAATATATCCCGCTAAACTGTAAAAGTTTGTTGGCGAGAGAGGCGATCTTGTTTAATTACCTATTCTAACTTGTAATTTTATAAGTACCTACTTCTAGTAATGTCGTGTATGTATGTAATTAGCAGAGGTCGGAGTAGGTAGATTGATTTTATATACTTGCGTCAAGATATTATAATATGGACATGTCATTTTATCCATAATGTGCGGAAAGTACCGGAAAAAGTTCAGGCATTGGAATTATGGAATAAAATAAAATAAAAAGCATACAATAAAATCGTTTATTATATAAATGATTGATTGAATTCAATGAACAATTATTTTTAAATAAACAAAAAGATAAATAAATTATTTTTAATCCTTATCGGATACAATTTCTATATTTTGGTTTTCAACGTTAATACAATTAAAATAAATAATCATAATTTTTTCAATAGTTTCTAATTTTAAAGTATTCCTTTTGACGTCTTTTGAATTGTGTCTAAATTGTGGTATTTTGGAGTCATATCCATATTATTCTCTACGTTTGACGTCCACGACGAGAAATCAATCTACCTACTCCGACCTCGGTAATTAGTGTTATAATCCATAGTAACTCAATCTTTAGTTAAACATAAAATCCCTTCGCAATAAAATGATTATACTAGGGTATGCAGGCAAAATCACGGGCTACAACTGATGTAACAAATGGAAGGTTTAATTTTAAATGTTTATTAACACGCAAGCCAATGTTATGGGCCATACGATATATTATTTAACGAAACCTATTAAATAACTGAAGTTTTGTGACGCCGTACACAATAGTCAGAAACACAATTATAGTAACACATTATGAATATTTTAGTAGTAAGTATAGACTGATTCACGATCAGACTTGTCAAGAGGTTGAATTGCTGTGACTTTAACTAAGGGCCATTCAGTGCTTTTTTATTCTGCAATAGGCTTGTACTTGACTACAACTGGCCTGATGTTAAGCAATGATGTAGTCTACGATGGGACGCGCCTGCCCAACATAACGATTCACTCATGATTACAAATGATTTTCGGTGGGAAGGTGGCAGTGGAATAAGGCTCCATAAAATTAGAAACTATAAAGTAACAAAAATTATGACCCGTCCTCCCAAACGGTGGCAACACTGCAAGGCCGCTTGGCGGTGCGGCTCTGTCTGGTGGGTGGTCACTAACCACGGTCGAAGCTTACCACCAATTTATTATCAGTAATCATAATTACCAGTTATTGATTGTCACCCGGGAACCACGTGACCCACGAGGATTCAGAGGATTCATATGGTTTAAAGGGGGATAGAGCTGGAACATGTCTTATTTTTTCATACAAGGCTGAATTGGAGTCTCCATAGTTTTTAGTTATAATAAAAAAAAAATCGCAAAGTTGAAATTACTTTGAAAAAATAATCCAAAAAAATACTGAAAATTAAATATTAAAATAAAACCAAATGGTTTTTCCTTTTTATGCTTAAATTTTTAAGTAATAAATATTTAACAGTTATTTTTGTTAGTCTGTATTGTGGACTGTGGTTTTTAACTCACACGATAATAATTATACCAAGCTTTATTATGTTAGTTATCTATGATAATGGCCTGGGGTGTTCAAAGTTTTCACATTTAAAAAAATAAACTGTAAGTATTTAAGCTGCACTTAATTTTTCACGAATTCATTTTTTTACTCAGTTTTTAATTAGGGAATTATAAAAGATCCGGAGTTTCGGGATTTCTGATATGTACACGATGCACGATGAATACAAGCTAAATAAATTTAAAGTATTTTTTTTAAACAACCTTTTATTTAAATGCGCTACAGTGTCACGTTATTCTGAGCAAAGCCTTTTAGACTCTTTAGTTAAAATGGACTTTGTCTCTTTCTTACTAGTATAAATCACAAGATGAAAAACAAAGACAAACGAATTATAAACCTATTTTAGCTATAATGAGCTTGAAATACATTAATGAATACGGGGGTATGATTATCATTATCCGACAAGTAGTTTAAGAGATAACACGATCGAACAAAGGAACCATTGAGAAAATATTGACTTAAGCTTAATAAAAATCTTTGACAATAACCAAATCGGTTCAATGGTGGTAGTTATTAGTTAAGTGATAGATATTACGACGAGTGGCCCTCGTGTCCCATCAGATAGGGTAGCGTGACTGAACGAAACAGATACACGATTTACTCAACTGTTCAAAGAGAATTATTATTTTTGTTACGCAGTAAGTACCGAGTCGTTAGAATAACGAAGAATAAAGGGTGAAATGGACAGCCCTTCACAAACTGGAAAGATACATTTAGCGCTATATACTTAATTAGAATAATTTTCCAACGGAAAATTTTCCCGACACTTCAAAACTATCTCTTAGGTACTTATGTTCAGCAGTTTTAGTGCTACATTTAAGAAAGAAAGAAAGAAAGAAAATCATTTACGAAATATGTGCTTATAATATCCTTATCTTTCCAGCGCTGTTCCTGGCCTTGCAGTGTCTCCACTCCTCAGGAAGACTGCTGGAGTGGACTAGTGCCGAAGGTAGAGAGAGATGATGAGCCCAGAGTGGAGCCCTGGAGGCTGCCAGACTTGCGGCCTTCGCTGCATTACATGCATGATCGAGGTATTTTAATGAATTTACGCGAATATTAAATACAAATGGAATAAAACTAATTTGTAACACATTTTATATCCTGAAGTTTCTGTTTTTTCAGACATCATGGGCATTGGAACGGAGGTATTTGACGTCCCCCTGTGACCATGAAGTCTGAAAAATGAACCATTGGGATATAAAGTACCTAAGCTTTGCCCGGGTAGCTTCAGCCCACTCAACAATTTACAAAAAATGTGATAAACAAAGAACCGCTCAAACGATTTTGTGCAAACTTCACATAAACCATCTAACTAAATAGTCCGAACAATACCTAAACATTTGGTTTGAATAGGTAAGGCCGTTTTTGAGTTATAAAATTACAACGAAAAGTGGCATTCATTTTTATATTTACAGATAGATAAAGTAAACCGCGTAAAATCCTATAAAAAGCAGTTTTATTTCATTCGTGGTACTACATCGAATACTTACTGACAAGCAGGGGAACCTACCTATAGTGGTATTTAATTATCTTACACATTTGCAGTTCGTCTAATTGGCAGCGCACCGCAATTAGACACGGAGAGATTAAATGTTACCTGGAAGCGAGATCGATATTCATAATCACTTGTTTGTATGGTGTTCGTGATGGGAACAAGAGGAATAAAAACTAGGCGAATCTTGGAACTAGAACTATTCACATAGTATTGTCTTAGATTTACGCAAATATCACACATTGTGAGCTCAGTTTGCTTAAATCGGAACGCAACTTAAATATTAATGTTTGAAGGTAGTCAGTAATAATTTTGATTAATATTTTTGGACGTCAAATATCTCAGTCCACCCGTGACCATGAAGTCTGAAAAGACTTTGAAACGTCGGGATCTAAAATCTAAAATAAACCGCGATTAAATCCGTTAAAAAGTAGTTTTATTTCAACTAGATATATTCGTTAAGATTATACAGAAAATAACCCGACTATTTGGTTCGATAGGGTCGGTGGTTGCATAGTGGGATGGGGCCCAGTAGAATGAATGTGTGAGTCAATGTATGTATGTATAGAATGAGTGGAATGATTGTGAGTGTACGTATGACTGATTGTGTGTTAGTGACGTGCGTGTATCAGCAGCGCCAGGTATTAAATAAAACTAGTTTTCTGATGGGGAAACTTAAATTATAAATAATTGAATTATATCCGCGAAGATTATAATTATAAAGTTGCTATCGCCATTTAGACGGCTGGCCTTGGGTTCGATTTATACTCAGGAGGAAGCCATATGGATAGTGAATGTCCAGTGAAAAGGAAGATTGGAGATTGTGGTCCCCAACTGTTCTTTTCGGAAACAAAGCTTGTGCGAATTAGGATTGCGTGGTGTTAGATATGTGACGTCACAATATTTAAAAATAAAACATTTATATTGTTGCAGATCGAGATTGTGTCGCGTGTGTAGCACCTTTGCCGTTACTACAGCCACCAGCGACAGCGCCTCATTAGGATAAATTATTTGTCATTTAGTAACAACATATCACTATGGTATACATAAGTTAAAGTTATTTAGATGTACATTATTAACTAGTATTAACTCTTCTTAGCGCGTGCCTGTGGAAATAAATAAGCAATACACTTCTGTTTTCAACTTTAAGTTGCATGTCCACTAGAGTGGATAGTAGTGGAGTGGAGCGAGGAAGTGATTTGGAGTGGAGTTTCAGACTGTAGGTATCTGTCTAATGGCGAAGTGAGAAAGAAATGCGAATAAATGCGGAGCGGAGAATGCGGATTCTGTTTTAAAAAAAGTTTTTTTTTTAACGTTATAGAGCTTTTGGCTTAGACCAACTTGCTTGTTGATAAGCAATGATGTAGTCTTTGACGACACACATTTCAATCTTGGCGGGCTGCATTAATTTTAAGTGAGAAGTCCGCTTCCCTGCTCCGCTATCCAGTCCCGCCTCATTGTTTAGTTAATCGTAATTTCCTGCATATTTTAAATATGTACATAAAATATATGAGTTTTAAATCTAGGTTTTAAACACCTGTCTATTAAAGCGGAGAGGAGATTTTATGTAATTAAATTAGTAAATTTTGCATACTCTACTCTTCTTTTCTCTTCTCTGCTTCAGTGGACTGGTTAAGACTGTCTGTCCAGCGGGGTCCCGCGAGGCAGCAAAGGTGAGAAACGGAAAAACATAAACCAATAAGATTGCTCAAAAAAAGTTTTGGCAATCCTCACTACAACCCTTTTAGTGTTGGGACACTAAAAGGGTTGTAGTGAGGATTACCGTGTCCCACAGTGGGCTGTGGGACACGGTCCTCTCTCGACTATTTTCCGAGTTTAGAGAGTTGAGGCCTTAATCCACACACGCTGACCACGTGCGGGTTGGTGGATGGCACATATCCTCGAATGATGTTTTCCTTCACCGATACTGAGCACAACCGGGATTCGAACTCGCGACCTTATATTTAAAAGGCGAGGCACCGCTGCTCTCCTATTGGGTAATATTTTCCGTTTCTCTCCTCGCCTTACAGCCTCGCTCCGCTCCCGTGGGCAGGCAGCCTTAAACCTATGTACGGTAATAAGGTCGAGACTCCACTGAAGATCGAGACGAGCAGAGATGAGTGCTATTGCGTCTATTAAACTCATCTCTGCTCTTATCAACTTTGGTGGAGTCTCGGCCTAAGGGGATGATGTATAGAGGCCTTTAGGGTTATATTAAAGCACAGGTAATATAATACTATAGTTGTAGTCAGACTGGTCATTAGGAATTTTCTAGTCAGGTTTTAGTCAGTTGGTAAGTAACAAATAGGTAGTCACCCGGGGTAATATAATGGCGTTTAAGGGTAATTGGGTCTTTATTTGATAACTAAAAATGATACAGACGGGCCGGTGGCGTGGTCGGTAAGATACTTGCTTTTCACGCCGCAGCAGGTCGTGGGTTCGATTCCTACCCGAGACAAACATTTGTTTAATTATTATTTCTGTTTGTCTTGTGTCTGGCTGTAATTATCTATATTTAAATATATATTTACAAAAGTAAAGTATTATAAGTAGTATATTACCAGTTAACTGGTTTCCATAGTACAAGCTCTGCTTAGTTTGGGATCTGATGACCGTGTGTGTTAATGTCCCACTATAGTATTATTATTATTATATATCTGGTTTTTGCAGGTTACAGGTGACCCAGTGTTACTAATTAAATGATTAAAAATAGTTTAATTAATACTTGGTATATATAGTTATTTATACATAGTCAATTATATCTATTAATATCCTTGACTTTACTTTTATTATAGAATATTTTTTTAGAATCTGTTTAATTGTCAAAATTATTCTTCAATAAAATTAAATATCGGTTCTGAGACGTTATGTGTATGTTTAATTAATATAATGTATTGATAGAAGCGCCAATTCCCGGGTGTGTAAAATATTTATAAATTAATTACTTTTGCAATACAATAACGCTTTTAGGGCGGTGTTGGGGCTGCCCCGATTCTGCAGCGCATCAGGAATGTTTGCAGAGGCGCGTACCGATTGCTCCCACGCAACTATGCGTAAGAGGTGCGCGTCCCTGGTGCGCAGAGTCAGAGCCAGCTCCAATGCCGTCCTGGCGATGATTGCAGATCGTGTGGACTGCCACTATATCCGGCACTGCTGTGGCAGACATGTCATATACAGTGCTGGGTAGAGTGACGGTCATCTTATCTTATCTTACTAATATTATAAATGCGAAAGTAAGTGTGTGTGTGTGAAGGTTTGTTACCGCGTATCTCCATAACCGCTCAACCGATTTTAATGAACTTTGAAATGTAGGTAATGTATACCTTAGAATAGGACATAGGCTAACAATATTTCCAAAAATCATCCCTTAAGAGGGTTAAATACAGGGGTGAAGTTTGTATGCAACTTTTTATTCCTTGGTTCTATTCATTTAAAATTCGGTACACATAAACCTTAAGAAAAATAATGAGATACGGGTTTTTTATTTTTCCATAATTACCCCTATGAGGTGTGGATAATGAGTTTTAATGGTAAAAATTAAAGTTTCTCTGTATCTGTATAGTCTGAAGTCCGATTCACTCCAAATTCGGCACACATATACCTTAAAAGAAATCATGAAACACGTGTTTTTTATTTTTCCAAAACTACCCCCGGTGGGGGTGTTAAATGAGTTTTTTTGGAAATACTAAATATTCCATAACTGTTTAGTCCTTGGTCCGATTCACTTCAAATTCGGTATAAATAAAGCTTAAAACAAATAATGAAACACGTGTTTTTTATTTTTCCAATTTATTTTATTTTTATCCTAATATTACGCGGGAGAAGCCTGCGAAATTATTCTGAGTTTGATTTTCTTCAAAGTTGATATCAATACTCCTTCGTGCTTTTTAGCTAAATTACTTTTTATTTTGACACAATGACGTTTGATAACTCAGACCGATTATTAGAATTCGAAATTTAAATTATATTTCTTCTTAAATATTAAATGAAAAACTTACAATGATCATGGTCTAAGAGACGTAGTATTTTTTAAGAAACCCCTATAGATTTATGGATATACCTATGGGTGCTTGCCGATTTGCCTACACTACTGAACTAATTTTGTATGGAGATAGTTCGAGACCCGGGAAAGGATAGTTTTATCCGACTGCGAAAAAAGAGGTTAATGGTTTAGCGCGATAACCGACATCCGCGGGCGAAGCCGCGGGCGGAAAACTAGTTTATATATAATTTGCATTTTATTTATTTTTTCACTATTTATTTCTAATTGTATGGGTTCAATGTTACCTGAATTAAATGAATTTTATTTATTTTATTATTTATTTATTTTGAAGTTATTTAAAAATATGATATATAAAACTAGTCAAATAGATATAAAAAAGGCCTATATACCTAATCATAAGTCTATTGCGTCTTCCTGTACGTACTATGCGTTGCAAATAATGAAAAGGACTGGACTGGTTACTAACTTCATACCGAAAACCAAGTAAAAGTAGCGTCAGCATAAAAAGTAAACAACACCATTTGTTCATTTTCCATACAAAAATATGCTTTGACATTGCGACGATATCGAAAGACGAGAATATAAAAAGTTCGTGCTCATCCTACTGTAGTTGTGCAGCATTCCGCTTTAAAATGGCGGATTTCCAGAGTTTCAGTTCCTTATTTGAAAAGCGTAGTTGTAAAGGTAACTTTTAATTTAATTTATGTTGTCACTGTCATGTATATCAAAGTGCCATAAAGAAGAAAGGACATCACTTTTTCTAAGCTATTCTCGATTAATGATTTGTTCGTAAGGGAAATAAATTTAAGAAACAATATTATGTGACGTCAATTAATTTTAATCTACTTACAATTGAACAAATCTAAGAAGTAGATACCTTTTGACGTTTCACTGTTTTCTATTAAATTAGCTTTATAGAAGCGTAATTCACACTATTTTTATTAACTTTCCTGTAAAATAATTGAATTATGAAGCTATTTTTATTTTAACATAACATAAACAATTTTCATACAAAAAATAAAATTCTAAATGTACCTACTACGTTTAGAACTGTCAAACGGTACTTCTTAGATTTGATGGACTTTATAGCTAATGAACATTAACATAACATTAATTTTTAAATTGAGTTTGACAGTATTTAGTGATAGGTATTTAGTATTATTTGACGTCACTGAGAGCGTTCGTAGGTCCTTTCTTACTTGTGAGATTAAAATTAAATAGGTAGGTAGTTAAATAGGTCCCTTAATGATATTTTTTTAAGTTATGAATTGTAATTTTTACATTTTTTGTCATATTCGGTCTATTACGTACAAAAAAAATATTACTATGCCAACTGTACTTAACTACCTACTCACCTGCAATAATAAACTTATGCTTATGATTTTTTTATTGAGATTTAATATTGTGTATTTCAAGCAATTGTAATGAATGTAATTCATTGCCAGTAGGTATATAATAATGATAGTTTCTTAAAAATGTATGTAGGTAGGTAAGTTTAATGTAGAAATAATGTATTTATTTATTACACGACTGCAATATTACTAAAAATATGTATGCTACATTAATCTGTGCCTGCTAGCGACATCTAGTTTTAGTTTAAGTAGTTGGCTCCAAATCAGAGTAAATAATTTACTCGGATTTAAAAAAAAATGTTAAGCCATTTTACATTTTCAAAAATAAATATATTATGTACTTATATACTGTTTCTTCCTATAAAAGTAATAAAAATGTAAAAATGCCTATGCCTACTAGTATAGAATCACTAAGATAAACTAATTAGGTGCACAAAATATAATTATGACAAAATGCTATTTGTTTTATTTAATTTTAATGGGTTGGCTTGTTCTTTCCTATTCCTAAAATAATAATTTCAACTTGCGTTTACGGAGAACAATAATTTGTGATATCGGCTCGAAGAACCTAGTAGCGCCATCTAGTTAAAAAAAAACTTTCTGCTTGGCGCCAAATTTCAAAAAACTGTATGGTCCAAACCTTTGCCTGCCTTTTGGCGAATTATAACAACAAAAACGATATTAACAACATATATTATTCTAAATCTATGATAAACAAGACCAAAAAACGGCAAATCATCATACATACAGCATAGCATAGTATAATCAGTGATTCACTTGACTCGGCTATTGCTGATCTTGTCTTAAATTTAAAATAATATAACAAATCTAACGAATATTACTCGTTTTTGTCAACGAATTGTATAATAGTTTTAGCTGGAAGTTATTTTTTGTTACAGATTATTGCCTCATTTAATAATTGTATCATCATCAAACTTTAGCTTGCTAAACTGTGACCACAGATAATATAATACTATACTAGTAACTGTGACATAGACAATTAGTAAAACCAGTTTTTGATTTGGCAACACTTTTCTGAGCTGTCACTGCCAATGTCAAAACTCTATATGTCAAAAAATCTTGTCTATTCCTTTTCCTGTTAATTTTTCTCCTGAGAGGTTGGTTTCGTGTTTTATAAAATCGAATTTAATCAATAAAACTATCAAGTTTTAAGTCAAGCCCATCTACAGTGCGTTCCGATATTATGTGATTTACCTACCTATGTGTTTATTTCGTTAAAATAGTGAAAAGCCGGATTGTTGTAGAATGATAACCTATGTTCTATGTTGATAGTTTTTGAGACAAACCGCTCTATTTTTCAGAAACAAAAATGGGTCGTTACTCTCGGGAACCGGATAATCCTACAAAGTCATGCAAAGCGCGTGGCTCAAACCTCCGTGTTCACTTCAAGGTAAATTACTTACAAGTTATTTGTATACAAAGTTATGGTATTGCTAGATCCACATGGGCCTTGAAATTAACGTATATACAATACTTAGCATCTGCTTTTCTATCTATCTGGATGCCTACAAACTTTCTCATACCATATTTCAGTAGATAACAGTTGTTAGGGTACATTACTACACCTCAAATTTTATAACCTAACATTTTCAATGAATAACTACACTGTTATACACAAATCCTTAGCTTGTGTTGCTCTGTGTAATGTTACATTCTTGTTGAGTCACTATAAACATCCAAGAGACATAAACTAAGGGCAGCTGTAGCTATTATTAATTAGTTTATCTATAGAGATATAAGATAATTAGTTTTTTATTGAGGATGCCTTACCCCCCTACATGTTATTAAACTCTGCAGGCATTGATTATTAATAATAAAACCTGAATATTTTTAACTTGTGTTTCAGAACACATATGAAACAGCCATGGCGATCAGGAAGTTGCCTCTGCGCCGTGCTGTACGTTACCTTAAAAATGTAACCGAGCAAAAGGAATGCATTCCCTTCCGTCGTTTCAACGGCGGTGTAGGCCGATGTGCACAAGCCAAACAGTTTGGCACCACACAGGGTCGCTGGCCTAAGAAGTCTGCTGAGTTCCTGCTCCAGCTCTTGAGGAATGCGGAGTCTAACGCTGATTATAAGGGATTAGATGTTGACAGGCTTGTTATTGACCACATTCAGGTGAGCTCATGAAAGATTTCTGTTTAGTCTGTAATTAGTTCAATATTTGATTATTGCACTTTTACGTCTGCTGTCATTATTAAAAAAAAGGGTGCATCTGTATTTTTTAATGATTCTGACAATGTTAACAATTTAGTTATGAAAATAATATGTCAGGTGCACCCTTTTTCATTTAATACATCAGGTAAGTATTAGCTCCATAGCTTGTTGAAAAAAAATATCAAGTGGCAGAAAAATCTTAGTAAAAGCTTAAAGTTGGGAACTGTGCCTGATGAACAGCTTTAAGCTTGACCCACATATATGGCACCTAAACATACCTGATGAAATGTGTGTTATATTCACCTTTCATTTGAGCAATACAGGGGAGAATGCTGTGTTATGACATGGATTTTATTAAAGAGTTAGTATTGCTAGGATGCAAGGGGGAAGGAAGGAAGCAAGGATGTGACAAAAAACATATGTACAGTCAAAAGACTGTAGTGATCAAACTGATTGTAGCACTGATTGACTGCGCTGCACTGCCTTTATACATTTAGGTTCTCGTTCACATAGCAATTGCTATTTCATTGTGGATTGTCTACAGTGAGTATACACTCAGTCTGCACACATTATGCTACCTAAGAAAACGGTACTGTGTTACGCTATAAATAAATTGTTTGATGCAGCATTAGTGTTCTGAAAATTACTGATGCACATTTGAGAATGTGAGTGTATAGAAATACATGGTACCACGATAATATCACTGCGTTTCTCTTATCTAGATGGCGCCTTAGGTTTATGTTAAGGTGAATGTTGCTCACAGTTTGGTTTTTTTTTATTTATTTATTTAATATGAACTACCAACAGCTTCTATGTATAACAATTCATTGATATTGGTACAGACTAGTCTTAGACTTACATAGTCGCCAATAATAGGTGATCCAGCATTCACAACAATTGCATCTAGAATATTCAATTAGAGAATTTACAATACAATATTTTGGTGTTCAAGCCTATTGTCATTTATTGGGTACAATTTCTAACTTGGAGCTGTTGCTTAGATATTTTTAGAATTATAATTTAGTTTCATTGCCTTTTAGCTTGACAGTGTTATTTTTATTGTATTCACTGTTTTCAAAAGGCACAAATAATTAGTGGTTAGCATAAAGGACTTAGTTTAACTTGTAATTAATGTTCTTTTCTCAACTACTTACATTTATCTGGCTTCTATAAAATTACTAGCATTTCGCCACGGCTCAGCTAGGGAGAACTACATTATCGTGCCCAGCAGTAAGATAAAAAGTAGCCTATTTAGCCTTTCTCAATAAATGGGCTAAACAGTGCAAGAATTTTTCAAAATAAACCATTAGTCTCAGAGATTAGCACCTTCGAACAAAAACTTTTCAGCGTTATAATATTAGATTATTACCAATAATGGCTTTACTCTGTCAATATTCTTATCCTTGTATTTCTAGAGGTCTAATGCAAACCGAATTTGATTAAAACATTCAACATTCAGTGCCCCATTTAAGGGTCACTATGAACAGGCTCCACACGTTCGTGTCCCATATTTGGGTCACTACGTAACTACCAGGTACCTACGCACTAAGGGAAATTTAGCTATGGCAAGTGGTTTAGTAGTGAGAGAGATCTCAATGCAAGAGTCTGTTAAAGCACCTACTGAAATGAAATATCTAAGTATTTCCAGTAAAGAACTGTTTTAATTTGTTTTAGGCAAAAATAATTCAATTTATTATCATTTATAAAAAAAAATCATCTTCGTTTTTAACAGCACATAATAAAGATTGAAGTTAAAAGAGGGACGCATGAGTGGCAATGAAAATACTAATAGAGTTGCTTGTCTGTTGACAGTTAGTATCGGTGTATAGTTGTCAAAATATAGATAGATAGTGATACTCTTCTTAACCCGTGGAATGAGTTGAATTTAAAATAGATACACCATATATATTTTTTTAAATGTATAATCTACGAATCTTATTGATTTTCTAAATCTTATTTTGACATACAATTTAATTTCATTAATCACTATGTCCATTTTATTTCATTATGTCCATGAGTGAAATATAAAATAGTGTTAAGAATGTCTTATGCAGTGCATAGGTGCATAAGACGTTTAAAGAGGTCCACATACAATCCAAGAATGCTTCTTTTTGCTAGGAATGAAAGTTGTATCCCTACTAATATTATAAATGCGAAAGTAAGTCTTGTCTGTCTGTCTGTTACGTTTTCCCGCTTAAGCTACTGAACCAATTTGGATGAAATTGGGTATGGAGGTAGTTTGAGACCCGAGAAAGGACATAAGATATTTTTTATCCGACTGCGCAAAAAGAAGGTAATGTTTTGGCGCAATAACCGACATACACGTCGGAAAGCTAGTATTATTATAAGAATGCACCCTTGCACTGTAAGCAATACAGAAAAGGTGTGTAGATGCCATCTACACACCTTTTCTGTATTGACACATAAAAATCATTTGTATGAGCTCTACAAGAATACAACAAATAGGTACACTGAAACAACTTATACACGAGTCAAACTTATAACACGCTCTTTTTTATCGCGGGTTAATTATGTCAGTTTCAGTACCCAGTATTAATATTATAATCGCGAAACTTTGTAAGAATGTATGGATGGATGTTTGTTACTGTTAGTTTGAATTTGATTAAATTTAGCACAGAGATAGATTATAGTTTGGATTAACACATAGGCTACTTTTTATACCAATAAGTACCGAAGTGTGCGAAGCCGTGACTGAAAGCTATTTGCTAATAATTTCGAAATGCTTGCATAACTGACCAAAAATATTTCTTTACAGGTAAATCGCGCGCCATGCCTTCGCCGCCGTACGTACCGCGCTCACGGTCGTATTAACCCTTACATGTCCTCTCCTTGTCACATTGAGGTGTGTTTGAGCGAGAGAGAAGACGCTGTCGCACGCGCAGCCCCCACTGACGATGCGCCCGCTAAGAAGAAGCTGTCGAAAAAGAAGTTGGCGCGCCAGAAGGAGAAGATGATGAGGGAGTAGATGCTAAGGGTTAATAAATGACTACAATCAATAAATTTGTTTCATTTCGTAAGTAGGTTTCATATTTCATATGAGGATTAGGCCTCGGTGGTCTAGTGGTACCTAAGTGATATAGGTGGGATGGCGTATGGAAACACAGATGGTGAAAAGTGAGTGATGTTCACCTCTGCCTACACCTTCGCGTAATACACGCTTGAGGCATAAGAAACAATGTTATGACTGGAAATTAGGTCTGATTTTACACAGATGTGCCTTCAACTTTTATTGAGAGTGCTGAATTATTGAGTGGAGACCATGGTTCGGCAAACGTAATGTAGGAGTTAAATCTTATAATTTTTAATTAATAAGTAATTAATGTTTTAATATGTCGGTGTACCCTTTTATTCTGAGTGGGCGCAGGGCTGGAGGTATATGGGACTCTCGAAGGGTACTTACAAGGGAATTTCCCTGTTTTTTGCGGTCACGGGAAACACAAGTGACAAACGCGAACTGATTGTACACCGTGACCATTTATACACTCGGGTGGTGTCATACGAGTTGAATACTTAGATTCTAAGTATTCAACTGGTATGACACCACCCGAGTCAATATTCTAAGTCTTAGAATATTGTTAGGTACCAGGGTGTGAGCCCAGACCAGCACAGCACAACTGTATTTCGTTATTTAAAACGCCTTGCATTTTGTCTTACCGCTGTTACCTATATCAATTCTCACAGTAAAAGAAAACATTTCTGTAATTTTACAATATTTATAACAAACATCTAAGCAATCATACACTTGTTACACATTACCTACGTGTATACTCATTCATTAGACGTTTATTTTCACGTTTTAAATCGCAAATATCCTTTTTGAATTGCAAAATATAATGTTCCAAGTAATAATTGGCTTCGGCTAATTTCTCTGCGAAATTACAGGCCTCGGTCCTTTGATTTTTCGCTTGATAGATCAGGCTTTTGAGGTAAACGTTTTGAGATTCTAAACTTCTTTTCTCTTCGGAATGCCTCCACTCAAAATCCATTCTACTTTCAACTCTTTAGACAGTTGACTGAAGATTGCCCAGCATTGTTCCTAGGACGGAAATGGCTATCAAACTTTTTTGTTAGTGTTTTATTAAGGTCTGTTAACCGTGAAAATTCTAATTTAGCGTCACGTAGAGTCAATCTTAGTTCTATATTTTTCTCTTTCAAGTGTATAGCTCTGGACATTTCCTGATGCTGCTTCTCAATATCTTCTAGAAGTTGTTGTCGAAGTGAATAGTTCTCTTTTCTCAATTTGTTGATCAGTTCTTTGTTTCTTTCTGTTATTGTTTGTTGTTTCATATTATGGTTTATAGGAAACATGTACAAATTTTTTGGGAATAATTAATTTTAACTTGAAATTTTGACCGCTTGCACAGACTACTAGAGAACTTGGATTTTGATGACAGACGTCAGACAGCACAGACTTCCTAGAAACAGGCGGGGCGTCTTAGAACGTCGCAGTTTTTTAGTTTTTTACTACTAATCTTTAAAAACTTATATACTTATTTAAACTTGACACTGGCAAAATTGCGGAATAATTTCTGCAGAGGCCATAATTAAAAGAAGAAGAAGAAGTAGAAACAGGCGTTGACGTTCAACCGAAGACCATAGAAAAATAATAGGTTTATGGAAGTATAGGTACCAAGGTTTAACCTAAAAGTAAGAAAATTAGCTGTACCTTATAAATTACCCAGGTAGGTATTAGACTCAAGTTTTTGTTTGTTTCAAGTGCTTACGCTACGCATCGAGGAACTCTTACTGGAAGACCAAGTTAATGTCAGTTAACTAATTCTACTAATTTAGAATAACTTTCTAGCCAGTTTCTCTATTACCATACATCGCTTGATGTAGCAAGGGACAACAATAACCACTGCGTCTCCTACCTATAATATAAAAATGAATCGCAAAATGTGTTGGCAATCGCATAACTCGAGAACGGCTGAACCGATTTCTAATTATTTTTTTATAATACTCCTTGAACTACGAGGATGGTTTTTACGGAAAGAAAAATTTAAAAAACTCCTTCAAAACGGCTTGACCGATTTTTATGAAATCTTCAGGTGGCACTGCTTTACCGGGCAGGACGACGTCTGCGGGGTCCGCTAGTTGCTTATAAAACTTATTGTTTCAACGATCCGTAGTATGTACTTAGTCACTTAAACACTTGAGCAACATACCTACCTCTCAATTCTCATACAGTCCAGTCCCTGGTTCAGTCGCTATCAAAGCTACACGAATGTCGCTCGCGCGCTACGCTCTCTTAATTTACGCGTGCGCGTTCTTCGCGATCGTAGCCGCTAATCCTGCGCCTGCGTTGCCAGCCAGAGTTGATGTCAAAGGTGAGTTAACATTAGGAATGCTTTTTTTATTTATATTAAAACGCATTTACTGAAGTAAGTTGGTACCTACTTATTTTATTTTTACTTCGAATTGTAATATTTGCGATAGATCTGATAGAGCTTTAACCGAAAGAGTTGAAAGGAGCTATTTGTCGTACTTTGACTACCAATATTTTTTTTTTAAATCTACCCACATTTAATATTGCCGGCTATATTTTAAATCTTCCACAGATTAATTATACCTACACTGACGGTTAGGTCCCTCCCATAAGTCATACGAGGCAAGCCTATTGCAGTTCATCGCTGCTATGTATTAAGATTGGCCAAGCATTTTCTTTATTGTCTTTATTTAATCCGAGATTCGAACGAACCTCGCGGTTGTTAAGCGAACACGCATATTAATAGACCACTATGAACCCGCATTTGGCGAGCGTTGTGGATTAAGGCCTAAACTCTCAACTCGTAATATAGTTGAGAGAAGACCCGTTCCCAGTAGTGGCACACTAAAAAGGGGTTGAAGCCTTTCAACCTTTTTTCAACGACTTATTAAAACTTTTCAGTGAGCATGATTACTGATTAAGCGCAGTTCAACGACGGGAGAAATGGGTAAATTATTCGGTCGAGATTAAAAGGACTCCAGGGCTCCGATTGTCGCGATATACCTATTACATTCTGGAAGGCTTACAGCTAAAAACAACTAATAGAAATTACAATATGAAACATTAAGCCAATTACAAGCCTTCACGTATAAGGAATTGCATATAAATCCATGTAATGTGAGCAATATAGCACTGTATTTACATTTAGGTATAGTGAAAATATAAAGAAAAGGCAATATGGTTAAGACATTATTAAATTAAGAATTTTTGACTTATGCATCGTCATCGTCGTTCATCTCGAACTTAACATACCAATGTAGAAAAAAATCTCGAAATTTCGATTGATAACTAATTTTTATATTCTTAGAATGTCGCGTCAGAAATACCTAAGTCTACCATTCAACGCCCAACATGCAACAAATAGTCTGTAGCGATTGACATCGTTTATTGATTAGGTATGTTGATTTGATTAGGTTACGGATATCAACAATTAACGCACTAAATTTTTTTATTTTTTTATTCTGAAATAGGCCAACGCTTGACTACAACCTGCCTGATGTTTCGCAATGATGTAGTCTACGATGGGATGCGTCTTATGTCGATTCATTAGTGATTATGAATTATTTTCGATGAGAAGGTGACGGTGGAATGAGGCTCCATAAGGTTAGAAAACATAAAGGAGCAACAAGGAGGCCCACGGCCGAAGGTGACAGCCTTCAAAACTCAAAACTCATAACTCCCAGAGTAAATTGTAAACTAATGATAGGTCTTTGGTCGACCTCTGATATCTAAGTCGCTCTCTATAGCCAGACAAAAAGCGACTACACAAATGTTGTCGTAGGTTATGGCCGTTCAAAGTTAACAATTGAATCAGGTCACTAAGGGAGGCGTTACATCCGCCTCGGTCAATCCCCTTATTAACAGTTACGCTCAGTTGTCTCAATAAAAAGCTCACTTTCAAAGTGTCCTCAGCCCACGGGTTATGAATGATAATTGTGCTCCTTTGTTTGGTAGACAAAGTTAGTAAAATTTTTAGAGACTAGGTACACGTACCTTTAACAAGATATGCAATAATCGTTGGCACTATAAAAAATTGGTGGTAAATAGGCACTACATTTAGCGCATAGGTTTTTGTCACAGAACCCACCGGAGCGGGCGATTGGCTACTCTGATTTCTATGCTAGGTAGGTAAATATTTTGTAAGTAACTCATACTCATTAGTAATAATGGACCTTGTCTCTTTCTTACTAGTATAATAAATGTCAACATGACAGACAAAGATAAACGAATTATAAAGCTATTTTTTTATCAGTGTGTTTTTATGACGTTTATGTATACGGGGGATAGACGGCAGAAAGCTAAAACGTAGTAATCCACAAAAACGAAAACGTTCACCACACCCAAAAAACTTTACCGATTTTTTCAAAAAATCATAAATAGCGTGTTTTTTTAAATCAGACTGTTATTTATTTTTCTAGCTAAAATTTCATTCTAACTCTCAATTCCATAATTTGTGGACTACGACGTTTTCGCTTTCCGCTGTCGATATGTAGGTACCTAGGTTTAAACCCATCTAAACATTAGTGTAAATGATACTTAGTTACCACTTCACTTCAACCCTTTTATAGATAGACCGTTTAACTCGCGTATCGCCTATCGCCAAGATTCTGACTCCTCAAGCTGCACAGACAGTGATGATGATTCAAGCGATATGGATATTAGTGACGAATAGTCTTACATTACTTATATCTGTGGTTAAATAGTTTTTTATGAGATTTAATTAATGTTTTATGACCTTGTACCTTAGATGGCGATACGCGAGTTAAACGGTCTATCTATAGTGTTCCACTGCTGGGCACGGGTCTACGGCACATACGTGCCTGCTCTTGTATTTAAAACATTACTAACCTTAAACAGATCGTTGACATACAGTAGATAGGTTTGTAGGTACATAAGTGAACTCCAGCGTATGTCAACGGTCTCGGCGCCTTTAATCTCTGACCCATTTAAGGATTGCACGACAGGACGTCAACAAATGTAACTATGACGAGTTACTGTGTACTGTGTAGTGATTTTGACCTATTTTCTTAGGTTGCTAGTAATGGGTGTCACACACGGTACGAGAGATCGTTACGATCGCACTTTAGGTACCTACCGTTTGATCGAAACGTGTGTTGTACGCTATTATACGAGGAGGTGCAAACCAGGCTAACCCTGGGGACGTCCATTAATTACGTGAGCCATTTTTGAGAACTTTTCGAGAACTTTTTCTGAGACAAACAAATAAAATTGGTTAAACAGGGGGTTTTGGCTTTTTTTATTAAGTATTATATGTATAGTATATACCAGTTATCTGGTTTCCATAACACAAGCTCTGCTTAGCTTGGGGCCAGATAACCGTGTGTGTTAATCTCCCAGAATATTTATTTATTTTTAAAAAATATTAAAGTGGGAGTGCACTACGTCATACAGAGGTATAAAACTTACCTAAGCGTTAAAATAGATATTCACACCCAGACTCGACGCAAATAAAAATGTTCATCACTAATTTTTGTCTCGGGTGGGAATCGAACCCACGACCTGCGGCGTGAAAAGCAAGTATCTTACCGACCACGCCACCGGCTCGTCAATATTGTATCATTTCAATGAAAAACCAAAAAAATACGTGTCTAACATTTTTATATAATCTTACTGACGGACTAATTAAAAAATACGATTTTTAATACCTTGTCATCTCTATTACCAGTCAGCCTATATAGGTGTTTTTTTTATTCTGTAACTAGCGGACCCCGCAGACGTCGTCCTGCCCGGTAAAGCAGTGCCACCTGCCGGGTCCGAAAACAGACTACGACCTATAAGATTTCATAAAAATCGGTCAAGCTGTTTCGGAGGAGTTTTTTTATTTTTTCTCTGCGTAAAAACCATCCTCGTACTTCAAGGACTATTCTAAAAAAAAGAATTAGCGAAATCGGTTCAGCCGTTCTCGAGTTATGCGCTTACCAACACGTTTTGCGATTCATTTTTATATTTTACTAGCTTTCCGCCCGCGGCTTCGCCCGGGTGTATATCGGTTATCGCGCCAAAACATTACCTTCTTTTTGCGCAGTCGGATAAAAACTATCCTATGTCCTTTCTCGGGTCTCAAACTACCTCCATACCCAATTTCATCCAAATCGGTTCAGTAGTTTTTGCGTGAAAGCGTAACAAACAAACTTACATTCGCATTTATAATATTAAGTATAGTTATAGGCTTGCGCTTGACAACAACTAGCCTGATCTTAAGCAATGATGGGACGCGTCCGCCCAATATACCTACCGATTCAATCGTGATTGCGAATTATTTTCGGTGGGAATGTGGCAGTGGAATGTGGCTCCATACTGTTAAAAACCATAAAGGAGAAAAATAACCCACCCTCTTAAATGGTGTTATCAGACATCGCACCGGAAACCTAAGACATACCGTTTGACGGTTCTAAACGTAGTACATTTAGATTTTATTTTTTGTATGAAAATTGTTTATGTTATGTTAAAATAAAAATAGCTTCATAATTCAATTATTTTACAGGAAAGCTAATAAAAATTGTGTGAATTACGCCTCTATAAAGCTAATTTAATAGAAAACAGTGAAACGTCAAACGGTGCTTCTTAGATTTGATGGACTGTAACATGGAAACCTTTAAACAGGTCACAGTCACGACATATGTGCAGTCAGTACCACATATTTCTATTGTATTCTGTTTTCTATGACAAGTATCTACTAAATACGCGTAGGTAACACGCTGGTACAATTTTGCTACTATCATTGGCTAGTAATTCGCATAGCACTAAATTGTTACGTTTGGCTTGTTAATCAATTGAGGTCGCTCACGGATAGATAAGAAGACACGTGAGACCCGAAGTCTTGAGACGTAGCGTGACTAAAATGCTTGAAATACCCACTCACCTACTCAAGAAGAGTAGGTGAGTGGGTGGAGTACCTAAGTTGCAATTCCAAAACTGTAGAATTTTACTATAGCTTACCTACTGCTTAGTTGCAAGCGTCTTTCAGTCATCATCATGACTGATGAGTTCGATTCTCACTCAGGACAAATCTTTGCACGATTGTTTGTTGTCTGGATGTTATTTATCTATTTAAGTATGTATTTACAAAAAAATGTATTTAGGTAGTATATCCGTTCCTAGTACCCTTATAACAAGCAAATGTAAATGTGTGTGTAAAATATTAATTTTAAATTATTAACTTCATCATCGGCCTACTGCAGGCCTCTCCCAAAAGCCATTTCCATCCTGGTTTTCGCATCCAGCTACTATCTGCTATCTTTCGCAAGTCGTCACTTCACCTAGCTAGATGTTTTTTTTATTTTGTAATAGGCTTGCGCTTGACTACAACTTACCTGATGTTTAGCAATGATGTAGTCAATGATGGAACGCGCCAGCCTAGTATACCGATTCACTTATGATTACGAATGATTATCGGTGAAAAGGTGGCAGTGGAATGAGGCTTCATATAGTTAGAGACCCACCCTCCCAAATGGTGACACCAGTCATCGCACCGGAACACGGCAAGCCCGCTAGGCGGTGCAGCTTTGTCTGGTAGGTATTCACTAACTACGGCAGAAGCCTACCACCCGTTGATTACCAAAAAAACATAATTGCCTGTAGATTGTCACCTGATTTGCGCCACCCGGAGACCAGATTAAAGGTGCACTGCCACGGACGAAGGTGATTCAGTTCCCAGTAAGCGCCATTTTACTGTCTTTGGCATCTCGCATCCAGCTACTTCTATCTTTCGCAGCTCGTCACACTAGCTGGAGGGTGTCCTACCGCTTGCCAAGATGCGGTCCCCACTCAAGACCTCGCTTACCCCAGCGGTTATCAGTTCTTCGACAGATATGGCCAGTCTAATGCTTTAGCTCAGTATTTCATTTTGCTAATCCTTTGCTCTATGTCGATAACTTTAGTTTCTTGTCAGATAACCTTATTGCGGATATTATCCTTTAAAGAAACACCGAGCATAGCGCTGCGTTTTGACATGTTCAAGATAGCGTTCGAAATTTTTTCGTTCTGACTAACTCGTACTAGGGGTGCCGACCAATTCGTCTTCTCATTCAGTAGCTCGTCACGTGTGCTGACGTAACTGGTTACGTATCAGCCTGCGTAATAAGTTGAATGAGGAAATATCATTTTATTGTCAGAGCCCATTGACTACCTGAAGTTTCACGGCGTGACAATGATGGATAAGGTACCATCACACATCACGTTTCATTTCTAACCTGTGTGTGTTGACACGTGGATGAGTGTGGGGGACTGTTGCAAGTCTAAATATTAGCTTATATTGGCCAATTGCCCTAATATTTATAGGCCGACCGTTTAACTCGCGTATCGCCATCGAAGGTACAAAGTCATAAAACATTAATTAAATCCCATAAAGAACTATTTAACCACAGATAAAAGAAATGTAAGACTATTCGTCACTAATATCCATATCGCTTGAATCATCATCACTGTCTGTGCAGCTCGAGGAGTCAGAATCTTGGCGATAGGCGATACGCGAGTTAAACGGTCGGCCTATACATATGACTACTAGGTTCCCTCGGCAGTTATAGTTTTTTTGGGACAGCCCACAACCCAAATTCACCATTGTTACCCCTGTGAGTCAGGATCGACAGTGGCGCCGTGAAGAGACTGGAGATAGCTATGGATAGGCATTGTCATTTTGCCGTAATATTCAGTAAAAAAAAACAAAAATAAGTTTAGTTTAATATGAGCTAGGTACAATATTAAGCTCAATATAATTACTTATTGCTATTTAATATCTATAATCTACGAGTATATGACTATGTTCTATGTACATATATAAGACTAATAACTACTTACTTCTACAGAAGAGGTGTCGGCTAGCCTGAGCTAGATTATTAAATAACCTGTGTTATGGTGCTGTTAATCTAATATCTATAAAGTAGCTCATATCGGTGACTATTGGCCTAGTATCCTAATAAAAGTCTGATCTAATTAGTTAGTTAGTTTGAAATATAATTTCTACCCTCATACACTGATGGGGGTTCGTTCTGTATTGTGTGGCAAGAAATAGAGGTAGAGACCAGCTTATTATACCAAGGTAGTCAATGGTGTGATTTATGAGAAGCTTATATTCAACAGCGCATTTACACCAATATAAGTCTTCGTTATAACTTTTCCGACATCCGACAGAGGTCCAGAGTAATCGGTATAGCCCACCAGATCAGTTCGCAGAAGTAACCGCTGCGCTGGGGTCAACGAGTTCTTGAGTGGAGACCAGAGAATTGGCAAACGTAGCGTAGGATGCCCTCAGACTAGATGGAGCAAGGTGGCTGGTAAGAGCTGGATATAAGTAGCCGAGGATCGTGCTCAGTGGAGTGCTTTAGGAGAGGCCTATGTCCAGCTGTGGACATAAATAGGCTGATGATGATCATAACTTTTCCGATTTAGGAGTACCCTAAGAATATTTATACTAGTTTCCGCCCGCGGCTATCTTTATTTAAATAAACTTACCATGCATTATTTATTAGTAAGAAGAGTTAAGAAATTCTGAGTGAGGTGCAAGATTGCAAGTCTTTAAAAGACTTTTATTAATTTATTATTAGTCAGCGCAACCATTCGTTACCAACTTACTACTAACGAGGCGTCACATTCAGAACAGTTTTGGGTTACGGTTGGCAGTAAATGATTTTTTTATCCTATAATAGGCTTGCGCTTGACCACAACTTGCCTGATGTGAAGCAATGATATTGACGACGATGGAACGCGCTTACCTAGTAAATACCGACTCAGGGAAGACATGCAGATTATAGCTATCGGGAAACTTAGATGCCGGCAGCGAATTCCACAACTTGGCAGTTCGCACAGTAAAAGTGGAAGCGAAGTAAAAGTTAAAGTTATTTATACAGGGTGCTAATTAAATATCCTATGAATCTTAAAATTAAACGATACAAGAAAATTTTAATTTTACGACTAAGAAAAAGCAATCTATCACAAAATTATTCCGCTTTCAGTACCTTACGTACGATGCGATGCCGCGCGCGCTATTTAGTTCATAGAAAAGTACTGTACGGATAGCATATTTGCTTAATTAGTGGGACATTAACACACACGGTCATCTGATCCCAAACTAAGCAGAGCTTGTACTATGGAAACCAGATATCTGGTAATATACTATTCTTTTGTAAATACATACTTAAATAAAGATAATTACACCCAGACAAGACAAATAGACATGTTTGTCACAAATGTTTGACTTTAAACATTTACATAATCTTAATTTACGCTGAATGCAAATTATCAAACATCTTAAAAAGTTTACTTCTTTAATTCTCTTTTTTGGGGGCTGAGTCACCTTCGTCCGTGGGTGTAAACCTTCAATTGAATCCCCACACGTGGTCCCTGGATGGTGCTAATCAGGTGACAATCGACTGGTGGTAGGCTTCGGCTTCGTTCCGGTGCAAAGTCTGGTGACACCATGCAGAGAGGGTGGGTCGGAATTGTTGCTGTCCATTAAGGTTTCTAACCTTAAGGAGGCTCATTCCACCGCAACCTTCTCACCGATAATCATTCGTAATCACGAGTGAATTGGTACACTGGGCTAGCGCGTTCCATCGTTGACTACATCATTGCTTAACATCAGGCAAGTTGTAGTCAAGCGCCAGCCTATCGAAGAATAAAAAAAAATACTTGGTATTCCATAAATAAGTAATGGACTTCCCAAACCCCTCTCCCCCTGAAATATCGAAGACATTTAGTAACACCCTGTATGGGTCTGTTCCTTTAAAAGACTTAAATCGCACCGATTACCATTACATAATGTTCAGAACATTACACAATGATCCTAAACTGTCGGAGATATGAATAATGTGTGTGAATAATAAGTTCAAACTCGAAGTGCACTGAGCGGGTCACGGCCGTCACAGCTGACCTAATAGTTTCTATCCGCGATTCGGCCCGCATAATCCCACGGGATCTTTATTAGTTTAAAAATAACTAGTTAAACTGTGTGTAGTACATATGAGTATAGTCAACTCTTTAGGTGTCCCGCTGAACACGGGTCTTCTCTAAACTATCTTACGAGTTGTGAGAGTTTAGGCCTTAAAGTCACGCTGGCCAAGTGCGGGTTGGTGGATGTCACATGTCCTCGAATGATTCGTTCTAAGACATGCCGGTTTCCTCACGATGTTTTCCTTCGCCTATTGAGTAGTGGTGACGAAACAATTCACACAAAGATGTATGGGCACGACTGGGAATTGAAACCGCAACCTTATATTTCTAAGGCGAGGTTTGTACCGCAGTATATATATTTTTTCCTATCTGCTCCAACATTGTCGGAGTCTATGTCTAGCTGTTCTCATTCATTCCAGTTCTCTCTTTCATGCCTCTCGTACTTTCATACTTTTTACCAATTTCTCTTTCATACTTCATCTTTTTCTCTATCATGGGTGGGACTCCAATCTAACTATCATTTTTCGATCTTTCTAATTACATGTCTTCATTAATATCTCTTTTATCTACTATGAAGAAACGCAGTATATTAGGCTGTAGTATAAGGTATGTAGGTTCTTATTTTTAACCCCTGAGACAATGATTAACTTATTTTGGTAGGTCTTTAATTCGGGCCAAACACCACTAGAAGTCTAAAATGCTAATTATTGCTAATTCTGCTACATGAAGCCTGGCTAACTAATGAAAGACTTACCTACGTGTCTATAAGTGGTGAGTCCATTTAACACGATTTCCACCGGCTTCCCTTTAGGAAGTGGTCAATAACGTAACGCCTAAAAGTTTTAAATAGCATAAAAAAATGCAGTACGCATTTCATAATAACTCGCATTGTACAGACTTACGATTTCTTATTCCCATCTCTTTTATTTACAAAAGAACTCAAGAACCTATTTTTGGCTCCGTCGTTCTTTTTTCAAATATCCACTCTTTGGATGTGATGTCTATCTATATCAAGAGGACTACAGTCCATCAAATCTAAGAAGTACCGTTTGACAGTTCTAAACGTAGTACATGTAGAATTTTATGTTTTGTATGAAAATTGTTTATGTTATGTTATAATAAAAATAGCTTCATAATTCAATTATTTTACAGGAAAGCTAATAAAAATAGTGTGAATTACGCCTCTATAAAGCTAATTTCATAGAAAACAGTGAAACGTCAAACGGTACTTCTTAGATTTGATGGACTGTAACTTCCCAACTCCTCTTAAAATCTTTCTGGTTGAATTCTTGACATGCGTTTCCAGTTCCAAGTTTAATTTTAAGCAATGCATTGCCTTATAGTGACCCCTGTAATAATTTTACTAACTTAAACTTTTTTTGCAACCTGCCAAGTTGTGGAATTCGTTTCCGGCATCGTTTTCCGATAGCTATTATCTGCCTGTCTTCAAGTCACGAGTGTATCGATATTTACTGGTTAAGCGTATTGTATGGTAGACTCCATCATTGTTTCACATCAGGCACGTTGTGGTAAAAAAATTGGTAAAAAAATTACGACTAAAACTGTAGCAAACCGTACTATTCGTTACTGAGACGGTTACTCTATGGAGTACCAAATACCGAATCATTACTCTCGTATGAGTCGTGTTTTGTATGATATTGGGTAGGTACCAAAAGTAACGAGTACCTAACGATACGAAAGTAACTAGTAGGTACTGTACTCTAAGTACGAAGCACAGATAATATAATACTAAAAAGGTCGTTAGTACGGAAAATACTTTCGAAAAATGTCTTGAACTAGTCGAAATCAGTTTTCATAAAATGTTTTTCGTTCAAAATATTTATTAAAAGAGAAAATGTAACGCTAGAAGTCGAATAAAATGGATTGGAAACAGAATAGATGAAACAATTTTGTAGATTTGTGTTCATTTTAACTTATTATATATTAACTTCGAAAACTTTTTTTTTATTGACAACTCGTACTAAAGGTACTGAGATTGTTAAAGTAACGAATACATACGGGTACGCTTCTTTTCGTTACCTTTACACCTCGAACCCTTAGTTTCCACTGGCGAAACATGTACAAGAAAACATGTTGCAAGCGTTATCTATCTCTATCGTTCAGAGATAAGGAGAAGGAGATAAAAACTACGTTTGTATCATGTTTTGTTGTGCAGTGGAAACGCACAGTAATTTCAACGTTGGCCGGTTGAAGACGCAACCATGTGCGGAAGTTACTAGTTTATAAAACATTAGTATATAAAGTATTCCTTGTGGTATTCCATCTCAGATCAAAGGTGCCCAACAGAAATTGTCTTCAATATCCATAAATCTGTTGCGTATCAGCGTACATGCATCGTCTTAATTGAAAAATGGTGGTTGCTACACAGGACCGGGAAGTGGTGAGACCAATTGTCTTATTGTCTACGTATTTTAGTATTTGTTGGTTGTATAGGTGTTATGTTTACATTGTGATGTCATCTTTTTTATCCGACTGTTAAGGAAGGGTTATGTTTTGCGAGTGCACTGTTGCGAATCGTGACTCATATTCAATCTGTCAACGAGCTGTCTCTATCGGTTTCGCTCCGTCGTCTGGTGGAGTGCGAATTACTTGTCTTTTACCTTCTATTTTTCTCGTTACATCAAACATTTAAGGTTGTCTGATGGTTGTGTTTTGCGAGTATCTTGTATGTTTGTAAATTTCTTTATTACCAAGTTACTTTCAAACGTCTGAATGGGTTGTGTACGAGGACTATGACAGATATGGATTGTTAGATTTATCTTAACCAAGGGAGACTTCTTATAAAAGAACCCTAAAGTATAGCGCAGTTCTTTATCGAGACAAATGACTTTTTTGTGGTTGTTTTTTATTTTTTAAGCCTGTTAACAGACAAGTTTTCTTATGTCACGTTAACTGTCGCATAGGTTGAGTTTTGGAATTAAATATCTAAATTTATCTCTCTTATCTTTAATTAAGTGATATACAGATATGTCCGACACAACTAACGATTTATTCGACGTATGGAAATGCCGCTGGGATAATTTAACTATAACGATTTTGCCATAATTATTACTGGAACAGGTAGGCTAATTCACGTTATTAAATAAGTTCAAGTTTACAGTGCAGTTGCAGTTAAGTTTCTAACAAAACAGCCCTTTTCGTATTCACGTGATGTCGACAACAGCTGTTAGATACGCTCGCGTCAAGCTTGTCACACGAGCGCTTTAGCCGTTTAGTTATTTGTGTGACAATTACAAGAATAACATTTTGCATTTAGACTTAAAATTAATTGCAACTGCACCATAACTTGATCGGTGCGTCAAGAAATGACGTGAATTAGCCTACAGCTCTAATAGGTTCCCTTGGATTAAATTAACCGTGGTGCTTAATCCGTTTTCCTTTTTCTCTATGCTGTATCCCGCTTCGCCTAGAAGGGAGTGGACAATTAATTTTTTTTTTATTAAATTCGTGCAGGGTACGGTTTAGGTTTCCCGGGACTTTGCAGGGTTCAAATCCCGAGTTCCTCTTCACGGCATGGTTGATCCTGATTTACAGAAGTAGCAGTAGTGGGAGTGCGGGGGTGAGTTAAGTTACAAGTATTATTCAGAATTCTGATTTGTCCCGTGGTTGTTACCCTTTATCAATGTGTACATACACATTGTCCCTGTGTATAATTATATAATCGCACCGCATTCCACACATAAGGAAGAGGAGGTATCGTTTAATAAGTAGAATCTTCCTGGTTAGTAGGAAGGGTTCAAAGTCAATGTCAGAAAGATTACAATATTATGAAACATTCTGAATACTTCCTGACCCTTAGTAGATAATTGTTGTTATGAAGACACATGTAGCCTACTTTGTATGATTTTCAATATGTATCGTCTTCTACCACGGTGAAGGAAAACATCATGAGGAAACCGGCATGTCTAAAAACTGTTTAATGAATTAAATTCCTACTAAATTAAGTTAATCATTTTCTTAGGGGTCAAAAAAACAACCTCGTACCTAATACTATAGTCTAATATACTGCGGTGCAAACCTCGTCTTAGAAATATAAGGTTGCGGTTTCGATTCCCAGTCGTGCCCGTACATCTTTGTGTGAATTGCTTCGTCGCCGCTGCTTAATTTGTGAAGGAAAACATGTAAGGAAACCGGCATGTTTTAGAACGAATCATTCGAGGACATGAGACATCCACCAACACGCACTTGGCCAGCGTGTGTGGATTAAGGCCTAAACTCTCTCAACTCGTAAGATAGTTGAGTGAAGACCCGTGCCCAGCAGAGGGTCACTAAAACAGGGTTGAAGTGGTCGTAATTTACTACACAGTACGAAAAAACGACAAAGTTAATTAATAATGACTTCGATTTCGTATTTAGTACAAAAATAATAATTATAACTTCTTATAAAAGTTTTTAGGTTTCATTACACGGTTAACGGTGACGATTTCATTAAAACGTAATAAGAGTTATTAATAAATCCGCCATTTTATATAAGCGGCCATCTTGTATAAAAAGTAGTCTATGTGTTAATCCAGACTACAATCTATCTCTGTGCCAAGTTTGATACAATGCTATCCAGTAGTTTTTACGTGAAAGAGTAACAAACATCCTTGTACGGATTTTCCAAGTTAAGACCTTTTATTTGATACCTATATTGAGAGGTTTGCAAATAAATTGGTGATACGCAATCAATCTTATGGTGGTGGCCATCTTGGATTTATCGAAGTTGAATACATATTATTTATTGTAACCGGATTTAAAGGTGCGTTCCAAATTTAAAATCAATTCGTTGGTGATAAATTTGTAATTGAAATGGGAAGGCGGTCTTATTTCAATTACAAAATTTGACCCAAACAAATAAATGAACAGGACAAGCTAAACAAAACCACAGAAAAACCACCCACCAGACACTCTGCACTCTGGTGTCTGGTGACACCATGCAGAGAGGGTGGGTCGGAATTGTTGCTCCTTTAAGGTTTCTAACCATATGGAGGCTCATTCCACTGCCACCTTCTTACCGATAATCATTCGTAATAACGAGTGAATCGGTACACTAGACTGGCGCGTTCCATCGTAGATTACATCATTGTTTAACATCAGGCAAGTTGTAGTCAAGCGCCAGCCTATCGCAGAATAAAAAAGCCCTTTAGTAATTGTATAAGTACATCTAATGAGAATACTGTACTCAGAGACTTAATAACAATAAATGACTTCATTTTAATCTCTTTAATATAAAATAATAATAATATGAAATATGGACATTGCTGAAAATCAGTGTTGTGGGTCGCCTCTAGTAGGCACTCACAGCGTTTACTGAGCAATGCCCATGTTTGACACTGATGGGTCACACTTACTCTTTGTTTTTTTTTTTTTCCTTCTTTTACAGTTTTCATTTGTTTCTTTTTTTCTCTCTTTCTGTGTTTTTGACGTGACAACGTCTTATAAATTGGTTTGCCGGGTGACACTTCAAGAAACTGCGTTACGCTCCGCTCACGTTATGCGCTCACAATGAGAGCGAGTGAGAGGCACGCGTCCCTTCCACTCGGGCATGGTTAGCCCGCCTAAGAGCGAGAGAGATAGACATAAAAAGTGAAAGGCACGCGTCCCTTCCACTCGAGCACAGTTAGCCCGCCTAAGAGCGAGATTCTTTGTATAAATTAATGTTTTAAATATAATTCTTTGTATAAATAAATGTTTTAAATTGTTACTATTATTTCATCCTTCTTCCTACTATACGAATGAATATTCACATTAAAATTATTTTACCACTCAAAGTCGTTGTCACGTAAAACTTTCGCCCGTATACCGACTTTACAGGCAACCATTTTTTTTTTATCATTTGATTTTTTGTGTGTCATGCCTTCCTTTCTTTTTCTTCTCTTCTTTCTTTCAGTTTTGTATGGATTTTGACAGTACGGTGAGATGAGTTTTCAAAACTCACCCCATAAGTGGGTAAAACGGAGAGAAGCAAGTTATTATTGTGATTTAAAACCATATAAAATTAATGTCGTTGTTTCAGAATCGAAGATGCTTCAAGAAGACAACAGTAGAGCGATAGTAGTGAGAAAAGTTCCAAAGGCCCATTTCTACCCTTTTAGTTTATGGCCTTTACCGAGATACCCAATAAGAGGTGAGGTAAACTGCGTCTTATAGTATTTTCTTAGATTTACGCTACTATCACACATTGAAATAAAACTACTTTGCTACGGATTTTATGGCGTTTTAATTTAGATTTTTAAATCCCGACGTTTCAAAGTCTTTTAGACTTGGAAAGGTCGGATTATACAACCTGAGCCTGACCTTGAGCTCGATTTGGCTTAATCGCAAAGCAACTTAAATAGTATAATGTTTGTAGGTAGTCAGTAATAATTGTGATTAATAATTTTGGACGTCAAATACCTAAGTCCACCCGTGAACATTAAGTCTGAAAAGACTGAAACGTCGGGATATAAAATCTAAATTAAACTGCGTTAAAATCCGTTAGAAACTAGTTTTATTTCAAACTGCATCTTACTAAATCGAATTTATAGACCGAATTCTTTCAGGTTCGGGGATTCTAGAAGCATACTACGGTCTTAGTCTAGTACATAGCAGCGGTAGCGCAGCGTTAGAGAACCACGCCTTTGAAAAATAAGGTCGCGGGTTCGATCCTCGGTCATGCCCACACATCTTTGTGTCAATTGTTTCATCGCCGCTTCTCAATATCGGTGAAGAAAAACATCGTGAGGAAACCCGCATGTCTAAGAACTAATCAATCGAGGACATGTGACATCGACCAACCCGCACTTGGTCAGCGTGTGTGGATTAAGGTGCAAGACCTATGCCCAGCAGCTGGATGCTAAAAAGGGTTGATGTGAATGGTCCCAGTCTTTAAGGCCTGAGACATTCTTATTTGCTTCTTGAAAATGACACCTTCTCCATCTCAACGCTTAATTTTTAGCAAGAAAGTGATAAATTAATAATTTATTTTTGTTATGTTATAGAACCTGAAGAGAATTACGAAATTTTTAGAAGAACCTACTACAAGAAAGGACAAAATAACAGATAAATTTATCTGGAGGATTAACTTTATGGCCTAATATTAATTAGTTATTTAAACAATGTTATTTTTGTAAATTATATTAAGAAGTTATTGTTAACTATATTAATAAATAAATATTAAAAAGAATTTGCGACTTAATTATTTCCTTGACCATCTATACTAATATAATATTATAAAGCTGAAGAGTTAACGAGTTAATCTCAGAAACTACAGGTCCGATTTGAAAAATTCTTGCACTGTTAGATAGCCCATTTATTGAGGAAGGCTATAGACTAATTTTTATCGCACTGCGGGCGTAGCCGCGGCGGAAAGCTAGTTAGTTATAAAAGATGTACATGATTTAATACACTGATTACACGTACCGAGTAAAAGGGCAAGACAGTGCTTTCTACTCTGAGTTGTCGCAGTCTACGAGTTCTCATCAGTGGCGAAGGGTGTAAAATCTGAAAAAGGGAAGCTGGAGTAAAATGTTCTAACTTAGGAAAATAATATCCCTCCACTACAGTCACCGATAGTTCTTACACTAAGACTTGATGCTATACTTATTTTTGTTGCTATTTAAAACTTTTAGGCGTTACATAATATATTATTATAGGCCGACCGTTTAACTCGCGTATAGCCATCTGAGGTACAAAGTCATAAAACATTAATTAAATCTCTTAAAGAACTATTTAACCACAGATAAAAGTAATGTAAGACTATTCATCACTGATATCCATATCGCTTGAATCATCATCACTGTCTGTGCAGCTTGAGGAGTCAGAATCTTGGCGATAGGCGATACGCGAGTTAAACGGTCGGCCTATAAGTACGTATCACGTACATGATATTGTCAATTTTCTAAAGGAAAGTCGATGAGAATCGGCTTGTATGGACTCTTCTGCACTGGTACTCATTACCTATTAGGAACTTGACAGAAAGCATTCTTAGTATGTGTGATCAAGGTAATAGTTACATTTAATTTAAAAAAACAAGGAAAAGTTTATTTATGTATATTTTTTGTTCTGAAATAGGCTAGCGCTTGGCTACAACTTGCTATTAAGCAATGTAAAGTCTACGATGGGACGCGCCTGCCAAATATACCGTTTTAGTCGTGGTAACGAATGATTTTCGGTTAGAAGGTGGCAGTGGAATGGGGCTTCATATGATTCGAATCCAGGACTTCGAGGCATACACGCTATGTATAATAACAGTTCAAATTAAGTGTCACTGTCATAATGATATTATATTCTAACAGCACTGACAAAAATGGCGTCTTAGAACGTCGCAGTTTTTTAGTTTTTAACTACTATTCTTTAAAAACTTATATACTTATTTAGACTTGACACTGGCAAAATTGCGGAATAATTTCTGCAGAGGCCATAATTAAAAGAAGAAGAAGAAGAACAGCACTGACTTACTTTTGAGAAAATGGGAGAAAACGTGGGCATCGTGGTTTCTTTAAAACTCTATTTTTTTTGACATAATCTATGGATATTGATTCCCGTTATTCAAGTATTTTAACATACTTCAAGTGTAGCTTAATCCCTTTCAAGTGTTGGAATCATCATAAATTCGGTCAGTTAACGGTCTAAAAAGGTTTTACATCTCTGGAACTATGTACATATAATACAAAAATGTTTTTAGACATTTACCTCAAATAGAATATGTGGAGAGATAATAATTGTGTCGAAAAATATTGCGATTTTATTAGTTGTCAATGACATTTGTCTAATAAATGTCTGAAGCGCGAGAATCGGAGCCCTTGACAGTTCTCTTAGTTCTGTTTTCTAAGTTTTCTACTGCATTTTTGATGTCGATAGACTACAATGCAACATACATTGTAGTCTTTCGACGTCAACGCAACGTCAAAATGTAATTTTATAAGGAATATAAACAACGCCATCTAGCCAGCTATCGGCGAAACAACAGAGATAGCACAAGTTTTTCGGGAGCGACTCTACTCTACTCCCTACTGAAACCAAAACACCAGTAGGTACCACAAGTAAGCAAAGGGCGCTCCCAAGCTATTGATTACGCATGCGCGCTACATCTCAGGTTTGCAGCATCTCGCGTTGTAAACAGCTCATGCGAAATTATCAAATGTGATTGAAAAATAAAGATAAAATGAAGTGGGAGATATTATTTATATTGTTGAGTTATACTAAAAACTGTTTGGGTAAGTAATAAGTTGTAAGTTGTAGTTAGACACTTCCATGTACTTAATACTGTCGAGATTATTAACCTTCTTGGTGAATATGAATGCCCAAAAGACTAGGCCAATAGCCTTATTTGAAAATAGAACACAATATAGAAACAAATACATAAGCAAGTAAGTAGTTAGGACACATAGAACGGTAATGCTGTGTTGCCATTTTCACGCTTAGAAACAGAATAAGTTAAAATCTTTTCCCAGAAACTCCCTGCACCAAACCCTGCAGGTACTGTTATTGAAGCTAAGTTCCTTATTAGTTACACTGACTGACTGAAAAAATATCTAATTGCAACAGAAATTCCTATTTGTTTCGTTGCTTTAACGGATATATTTGATTTTTAATTTGAAATAGCGCTATCTGTGAATGTATTAAAATTTGATGAAAGAAAGGTAGATTAGATTCCCTTTGATTTAGATTCCTTTTTTTTCCTTTAGATTTCCCTTTGCATTTGTAAGACCAAGTTCTCACTTCAACCCTTTTTAGTGTGTTACAGCTGGGCACGGGTCTTCTCTCAAGTATCTTACGAGTTGAGAGAGTTTTAGGCCTCAAGTTTACAATACGTTTGTTTATTACTGACTTTATTGGAAGCATAACGATACATAGTATTTTCTGAAATTTACGCGAATACCACACATTGAAATAGAACTAGTGTAAATCGGATTTTATCGGTCCCCCCCCTTGACCATGAAGACTGCAAAGACTGAAACGGCGGGATATTAAATCAAAAATATACCGCTGTAGTTTTATATCAACATGGCATTTGATTTATTGATAACATAAAGATACAAATGGGCAAGAAAAAGGACTTAACTGAATAACAATGTCAATACAAATCGAAAAAAAAAAAATAACCGAAAATGCCGAACCTAAACTAATGCGTAAAAATTTCTTCTACATTGTTATCTTCATAGAACGTATCCAGAAGGCTAGTAGCATTGCCGCGTTGAATGTGAAATACTGATCCTCTGCCAATCCAAACCAAACTTCAGCGTACCTATCACGACAGTACTGTTGGAGTTGCGGAAGAGGGATGCAGCTATAGAATGTGTAGAGCAACTTCTTTTTCATACAACTGCAATAATAATATCTAATAGTGTCATAGTACGGCTGATGTTGACGATGCTAGTTCAGTCAAATATCCGTCAACAGATGATGATAAGGAATTATTCGCATAAAATATTTCTAATCAAATTCTAAATACATTTTTAGTTCGCAGAGCATAAAATACTTCTACCTGTCTGCCACGGTACATTGTTTCACACTTTTTCAGGAGTTAAACTCTTAGAAGCAAATCCGGATGTGAAAAGGTTGTATGATGACCTCCTCAGTAATTACAACCGGTTGATAAGGCCAGTGACTAACGTGAGCGATATACTAACCGTGAGGTTGGGGCTGAAGCTATCACAATTGATGGAAGTGAATCTTAAGAACCAGGTTATGACGACCAACCTTTGGGTGGAGCAGGTAAAGAATATAATACTTAGAAGTTAGAATTAGTAAGTATAAGCAACACGAACGCAGCGTATAAGTCGCGACAACGCAGCGTTGTTCGCGTCGTTTATACGCTACTGAACACCTACGCTCAATGTGGGGGGACTCTAACACACTGGCCACGAAACACGGCGTCGGGCGGTGCGGCTGATGATTATGCAGTTCATTGCCCACTCTCGTTCACTTGTCTTTAGACACTGCTTAAACAAATACGCAATGAACGATGAAATCGCAAATCGCGCCGCCCGACGCCGTCTGCTGTGGCTAGGGCGTAAGTCTCATTTCGGGTGAATCAATAAAATCATTCCAAGGAAGCACACATACATACATCAAAAGTGAATATAAAGTACATTTACTTACAGTCCAATCCGTAAGAGTTACCTACCTAACTTTAACTTACTACTGACTGCAAAAAAGAATCATTTAACAAATTTTGTTTTTTATGGTTGATTGTATTGGTCTTAAATAAATGAAAATCTAATTATCTTTTAGTTATATCATAGAGTAATTTAGAGGAGAGCGCGCATTAGTTAACTTTTGCGGGTCGCTATTTAAAGCTATGCACTTATTTTTTATGAAATTAAGTAAAATTACTTTTACTCAGTTTCATAAAAAATAAGTTTTGCTGTCGGAGACGCCTAAATTCGCTAAAATCACTCAAATTCTTTCGTATCGGTTTGACAGTTCTAATCTAAATTTTAGCGTCTCTTGATACAACAGAATTACGAGCAATAACACTTAAGTATCCTACTGCTGGGCACCTATTTTCCACTCAAATTTCTTTTGTAATTAAAGAGTAGTAAAAACAAATACCTACTCTCTCTTTAGACAGACAGACTTTTGATGGGAATAGTTACTAACTGGATAGTACGGGTACTGATTGGTACTGAGATAATAGTTTTAATCAACTTCCCTTCTAGTTCATTCATCAGTTTTTGATATCGTTTTAGAAATGGTTTGATTACAAGCTCCAATGGAACCCTGATGACTATGGCGGTGTGGAGATGCTGTATGTACCTTCTGAACATATCTGGCTACCAGATATCGTGTTGTATAATAATTGGGATGGAAATTACGAGGTAAGAAATAATAAAGAACAATTCTAGAAAATTGACCAAATGGTTTCTGATACCATCTTTCAAAAAATGTTGAAAATCGTACCAAAAGATGGCGGGAGTTATAACGTTTATTGATAAAGAAAGGTTATTAATTAGAAATGTACACTTGTAATACTAGAATTGTACAGTATTTACACAGTGCAAGTTTGTGTAAGCTTCTTAACACGTGAAATACCTATATCTATTATCATCACATTGATTCCTATTCTCAACTTGTAAATTTTAGCTGTCACTAAGTTTTTCAAAAATAATCTCAACATTAAGAATCAATCAACTGGTTTACTAGTAATTAACTGGTGATAGGCTTCGGCAATGGTTGGTGACCATCCACTAGACAAAGCAGTACCGCCAAGCGGCCTTGCCGCGCTCCCGTGCGATGTCTAGCGACACCATTTAACAAGATGGATCGGAATTTTTGCTTCTTTATGGTTTCTAATCATATGGAGCCTCATTCCACTGCCATCTTCCCACCAAAAACCATTCGTAATCACGAGTGAATCGGTATATTGGGCGGACGCGTCCCATCGTAGACTCTATCATTGCTTAACATTAAGCAAGTTGTAGTCAAGCTCAAGCCTATTGAAGAATAAAAAAAAGTATTGAAAATGAAATACAATTTTAATATATTCAATTTCAGGTAACGTTGATGACAAAAGCGACTCTCAAATTCACTGGTGAAGTAAACTGGAAACCTCCCGCGATCTACAAGTCTTCGTGTGAGATCAATGTGGAATATTTTCCGTTTGATGAGCAGACTTGCTTCATGAAGTTTGGATCTTGGACGTATAATGGTGCTCAGGTAGAAATATCAAGCATTAAATTTTCTTATAGGTACTTAAGACTAGGTGAAATGCGAGAAATGAGAATGCGAGAGAAAGTAGTGTTCAATTGACATGCATTTGAAATTTCCTATAAATTCTGGGACAGTCATCAGTCACTTCTTGTGGTATAGAAACCAGATGATATTATATAATAAATATACTGATTTTTTTTTGTAAATACATACTTAATATAGATAATAACACTCAGATACAAGACAAACAGACATTGTTTAGACACAAAAATGTCTGTAGTGGGTGTGAATCGAACACGACTTGTGGCATTAAAAGCAATCAGCAGTGTTACCGACCACGCCACCAGTCCGTCAAGTACAGTGAATGCTAAGGAATATATAGATGAGGGATAGAAATTACATAAAAAGGCCTCCTTCTTATATTTAAAAAAAATTACAATGATGCATAAGTAGTGTAGGTTCTAAATAACCCAATTTCTGTCTGATCTGTTCTAAATAACTCAATTTTGTCGTTTTATAGTGAATTTTAATGAATATGTAATGGTTGTGTGATAATGATTAGATAATATTTGCTTTTTTTTGTTAATACATACAAACAATTTACAATTTTAATAGGCATATGCAGGTTTGATCTTTTGGCAACCTTGGCGCCTAGCGTCACACAGTGGGAATATGGTCATTGCTGAAAATCGGTGCTGTGGGTCGCCTCTAGTAGGCACTCACAGCGTTTACTGAGCAATGTCCGTCCATGTTTGACACTGATGGGTCACACAGAGTCACACTTACTTTTTGTTTTTTATTTTTTTTCTTCCTTTATGTTTTTTTTTATCATTTGATTCCTGTCCTGTCTTTGTCAAATAAATGTTTTTTCTTTTTTCTTTATTTTCTTTTTTCTAGAAGAATATACCTATATGAACATTTTAGGTTGATTTGAAGCACATGGACCAATCTCCTGGCAGCAGTCTGGTTCACGTTGGCATAGATTTGAGTGAGTTTTACCTGTCAGTAGAATGGGATATTCTTGAAGTACCAGCTACAAGGAATGAGGAGTATTATCCCTGCTGTCCTGAGCCGTTTTCAGGTAATCACTTCACTTCAACCCTTTTAGTATCCACTGCTGCTGGTTTAGGCTTTAATCCACACACGCTGGCCAAGTGTGGGTTGTTGGATGTCACGTGTCCTCGAATGATTAGTTCTTGGACATGCCGGTTTCCTCATGACGTTATCCTTCACCGATATTGAGCAGCGGTGATGTAACAATTCACACAAAGATATGTGGGCACGACTGGGAATCGAACCGCAGTGCCACCGTTGCTCTGGTTTTTGTGGTAAATAAAGTAATAATACAAAACTGAATTATTGATAGATGAATGAAACTGTGTAAAAACTCAAACGCTTTTGAGACACCACGAAATTGGAGTGACCATCTCTGCAACATATGCTTAGATACACCTAACTGGGAAGGAACTGATTCCCAGCACACAGCTCACGCTAGTTTGGGAATCAGGGCTTGCATATAACTTTGTAAACAGCTTTTTGGTCAAATAAAGATTTATTATTATTGTCATTATTATGGAAACGTAAAGCAATGTATAACCCCTTTTGTGTACCTATATTATTATTAGTAGTGTTGTAATAGAACAGCGTTGGGCGCATCGGTATCGAACTCAGCTAGGTCGCGGTTTCGATTTTCGGTCGCGTCCACATATTTTTGTGTGACTGATTATTCCTATACCGAACCTATAATAAAATTATGTGTTTCAGATATAACATTCAAATTAACGATGCGAAGAAAAACACTATTCTACACAGTAAATCTGATAATACCTTGTGTTGGACTTACGTTTTTGACTGTACTGGTGTTCTATTTACCATCGGACTCTGGAGAGAAGGTGAGATGTGAAATATGAGAAAAGGTAGTCAATAATGAAGTCAAATAATGTGACAACGTTCTGTTAGATGTAATAAAGGTAAATAAAGATGACCTATTGATTGTTAACTACTGCACTTAAAAGGAAAATCCATACGTTGATGCAAATTATGAAAGATTGTTTTAAAATGCAGTATATTTTTGTAACTACGCGATAGCAAAATTGTTTATCCTTAATATTTTTATGGTAGAGAAGAGAACTTTTATTTACTTTTATTAAAACGTGGAACTTTGTCACAAACTAGTTGTCGATTTGTGTGAGATTTAGGGCATGACCTTATACGTAACAACCAAGCATCCTTCACCTTCATCCAATTCCATTCAACTGTAGTGATAGTCTGAATAAAACATACCTAAATATCATAACGTTGCACAAATATGAAATTTTTAAATATTTTCTTTTTCATTTACTGTTTTCATATTGTTACATTTAATACTTTAAGTTTCATTTACATCTTATCCTATCCATTGTAAACTATCAATAATTTAATCCATACTACTTTATCGTCTCTCACTTTTTTATCCTATAATATGTTTGCATTTGACTTTCTTGACTTTATGGTGTTGATCTCTTTTGGATCATTAGAAACGTAGTTGTATTGTATGTATAATTTTATAGCTGTCAGTTGTCCTTTGTCTTTTCACTTTTTAAACAATCTAATTAATTTAACAATCTTTAAACATCAACTTTATGCTGGGTTCCAGTTTTGTCACATGAAATTTTTACGGAGAAAGGCAAATGTAATATACTTACACGATGACCTCATGCCTTCTCTTCTCTTGACTGTCTCAACTCGACTTGACTCGACTTGACTGTCTCTTTAAAGAGAATAGAGTCATGCTTAACAAATTTAGATCAGTCAATTTATAATAGCCAACCATAAGTTTGAAACAGGCTACTGTTTCAAACTTATAGTAAGACATTGAAATAAAACTACTTTTTAACGGATTTTATCGCAGTTTATTTTAGATTTTGGATCCTGACGTTTCAAAGTCTTTTCAGACTTCATGTTCACGGGTGGACTGAGGTATTTGACGTCCAAAAATATTCAGTCCACCCGTGAACATGAAGTCTGAAAAGACTTTGAAACCTCGGGATCTAAAATCTAAAATAAGCCGCGATAAAATCCGTTAAAAAGTAGTTTTATTTCAATGTGTGATAATCGCGTAAATCTAAGACAATATTATAGTAAGACAATTAAGCAAATTCTCGCAGGAACTTGGCAGTAAAGTTAGTAGTATCATTCAGATAAAAAATTCACTATATTATTTATTGTTCTGTATTCAGAAAGTTATAAAAGGAATAAATTATAAATACTAATTATTTTAAAGAAACTATTTTTACTCTTTTTTTCTTTAAATGGTTTTACATCCTTCTCATAATACCTTATTGCATGAATTTAGAATACTTATTATATTAATCGTATTTTTAATATACCTATACTTAAGCAATAATATAAATATTTAAATTTTAATTAATTAAATTTAATTATAAATATTTTTTAACAAGTTGGAACTGGTTTCAAACATTAAATTCTATATAGATTTAAAAATGAAACAATGTTTTCGGAAGTATTTAATTAGTCGTAAAATTATCACGATAACTTTGGTTTAAGTAACGTGATAACTACGAAATTTTGGCTTGTCTTGTCATTTGTGTAATAAATTATTTTTTCTATTTTTTTTTAACTAGTTCCAATATAATAAAAAGTTGTATAACTCAAAAAACACTTCTCTTCCTTAGATATCGCTCTGCATCTCAATCCTGGTGTCCCTCACTGTGTTCTTCCTTGGTCTGGCCGAGATCATCCCACCAACATCCCTGGCCATCCCTCTGCTTGGGAAATATCTACTCTTCACCATGATTCTCGTCTCGCTCAGCGTTTGGGTCACAGTTTGCATACTTAACGTGCATTTCAGGTAAATATTTATTTTCTTTCTCGTAGATTTCATTAAGCATCTCGATTTTGGTGTCACTGACTGTGTTTTTCCTGTTATTGGCTGAGATAATACCACCAACATCGCTGGCTATACCTTTGTTAGGGAAGTATTTGCTGTTCACAATGATTTTGGTGTCATTAAGTGTGTGGATGACCGTTTGTGTTCTCAACGTACATTTTAGGTGAGTCAAGAGAGATATAACTTTCTTTCTCACTCCAATATTTCTTATTCCACCTATTATTCTATCAACTTATTTATATAATAACAAAAAAGGGAGAAAAATTGTGTTGTTACATATGTGTAGAAACGGGAACAAACCACACTTTGAATGAACTTAGACGATAAAATAGTTCAACGATTTAATGTAAGATGGCGTTGATAGTATTAGTTCACATTAATAGTAGCATCGTGGACGTAGAAGGATGAATGAATATTGACGTATTTTGATGAAATTTTGTCCAGCATCATCTAGGGGACACTTATAATGATGTAATAGTTGATTCGGAGTGAGTTTATTCTTGATTGGTTTATTTTTTTGACATGGATTTATAAAATTAAAGCAGTTGCAATATGTTGTTCCTTTACCCCAAGGAATTTTTCGTTATAAATTTTTATATTTGAGGGGCCGGTGGCGTGGTCGGTAAGATACATCCTTTTCACGCCGCAGGTCGTGGGTTCGATTCCCACCCGTGCCAAACATTAGTAATGAACATTTCTGTTTGTGTCGAGTCTGGGTGTAAATATCTATTATATGTATATATTTACAAAAGAAAAGTGTTATATGTATAGTATATACCAGTTATCTGGTTGCCATAACACAAGCTCTGCTTAGCTTGGGACCAGATGACCGTGTGTGTTGATGTCCCAGAATATTATATATTATATATATCTTCACATATGGCTCTGTGTTTAGTTCCAAATTAAGCAATTATAGTTGCTTGTGTTATGGGTACTAGGAACTGATATACTGCTAAAATACATTGTTTTGTAAAAACATATTAAAAATATAATTACACCTAGACACGGAACAAAACAATCATGCTCATGACACAAACATTTGTTCAATGAATCAAAGACATGATCTCCATTTCAGTAGTCAGGGTTAGTAACCACTACGCCAACAGATCTCCTTACTTTAGTTGGCTAGTCGTGTCGGTCTTTCTATGTAGCGTCTAAAAGTCTATTGAAATATCGACTACATAATATATTTTGTCCAACGTGGTTCCACATAAAGGAGCATTTTACATAAATCTCCTTTCTCATTGTAATGTTGTCAGTTTGATAAAGAGCCAAGTGTGTGAAATATGGCCGAGCTATGCAACTCCAGTATTGACTATGATCTTTAAAGAATGCTAGTGGGAAGTAGAATTTTGTGAACGTGTTCTAATGGCCACATAGCAGCCAGCGCAAACGGCTTCTCTTTCGTTTTAGGTGCAAGTAGGTTGTTAAGTTATTGTAATTTTAAGTTGAATCTATCTAATAATGGGGTATATAGAAAGTTCACATTACGGAAATTACTTTGCAGATTAATTACGGATTTATTACAGAATTTTCGGATACTCATTCTCCCAGAACTAAAATGGGGAAATTAGCTAAAAATCTAACTGATGAAGCCGCTATATACTATAAACTTATTTATAAAACATTGTAACCTTACGCATCTAAATGCTCGCTAGAAGAAGATTGTCCGTAGAAAATAATACTTTATCGAACTTTAAGATGTGTTATAATTATAAGTTTTATGAAAGGTTTTTCTCAAGAAATGAGATTTCATATTGAAAGAAAGTTTATTCCGATTAGTAAAACCTAATAATTTTAGGTCAACTTAAAATTCAAACTAGCGTACAAGTGGAAATGGAAAACTTGTACCTCTCCATATCATGATTTTGTAAATTCGTAATCCGACTAGTAGCAAATGCGATACGATTTACAATAGAACCCATGGTTTAGAAAAAGTACCCTTAGTTAAATATAAGTAGATACTCTAAATAAATCAATGAACCAATTTGCTTATAACTAGGTCACCATCAACCCACACAATGTCTCCCTGGATGAAAAAGCTGTTCCTGCAACTGATGCCCAAACTCTTAATGATGAGGAGGACCAAGTACTCCCTCCCTGATTATGATGATACCTTCGTGTCCAATGGGTACACCAACGAACTGGAAATGAGGTAAGTTTTGTAGCTGTTTTAAAATAATAATCCATCAGCGGTGTACCAATAAGCAATTGATCTTCTCTCAACTGCCTAAATAGTATGAAACAGCACTGAAGTAGATAACGAAGCTGCGAGCGAATTTATCACCATCATCAGCCTATTTTAGTCCATTACTGGACATACGTCTCTCCTCAAGAAACTAGTAAATGATCCTCTCAATAATCAGATGAGCTTTTATTGTAAAAGAGCTGCACTGGCCTTAGTTCAGTTTTATAGTTAACAGAAGAGCCGTATCTAATGTCAGGGCGCTAATGAACTGACACACTTAATATTTTTAATGACTTTGGAATAGAGTTCAGTATCCCATGAAAAGATTGTAAAGTAAAATCCAGTAAAATTGACTCCTATTATAAACATATTTTTAATTATTAACATAATTTTTAGCCGGGACAGTCTAACTGATGCCTTTGGTGACTCGAAAGGCGATAACGGTGACTACCGTAAATCACCAGCACTTGATGATGACATGCCTGCTGGAGGGGCTTACCAAAGACCGTCAGGTAAGCACATTGATAGTTACATCACTTACATTGATATATATGAGTGTAAAAACCGATATAAGTGGTAAGAAAGAAGCAGATGGCGCTATAGATAAAGTTTTAACATAACATAACATTTCAAATACAAAGTTAGAAATTACAAATAAAGTACCTTTGTTGATTTCTTATAACATTTTTTGGAAGATAAATTTTAATTATTTTTTAGCAATAAACCAGAATTTATTTTCTGTATTTTAGTTGGTTCAACGTATGGCTCCGGTAAGTTGTTCAAAGTATGTGAATGCAGTTTGTGGTGATGGTCTTGTTTCAAGCCTGATAAACCTACCTATATAATAAATACCTATATCTTATTGTATAAAATGTTTCCTACTGTATGTTATAAACCTGTATATACCATCACTCATACTTATAACAACTGTTTTTAGTTTAACATTTAAACCCTATCTACCTCTATTTTCGGCGTATCTATCCTAATAGCGATCGCCGTTGCTTTGCTTCAAGTGCAATTTAATCAAATCCTTTCCCTAGTTACATTAAACACATCACTAATAAATACACTTTTTCATATTATAAATGGCTATCAAGAATTATGAAAACAGAATCCGACAAAAAGTATTAGTAGAGAACCACAAGGAACCAACCAAAAAAAATTAGAACTCACTCACACCTACTATAGTTTGAATTCTGATTGCTTTTACTCAAAAATATTCGCAAGTAATTTGGAGGATGGTTTCAGTATGTATAACTATGTATTCTTTAAATTTAAGGTTCATACCCATGTCGGTGCTATTGATGAATGTTTTTATATTTGATTCGATCTAGAGCAGTTTTTGTCACGTTCTTATACGACACGACTCCTTCCTTTTCCTAATTTGGTTTATGTAGCTTACCCTCTACCTTCCCCTTCCAAGCTTTCTTTCTTTCTTTCTTTAACTACATAGTTTAAAGATATTACCTGCAGCTATATTAAAATTTATGATCCTGATGTAAAATGTAAAAACGTGAGGAAAAGTACATACCCGCTACTAAAACATTCCTAATACATTTTTGATGGTATTTTCTACATTTTTATTTCCAGAGTAGGAGTGCATGTATGATTTCGTTGATTTGTATTAAAGACAGTGCATCATATTGCATTAAATACTTATATTGAATGTTATTATACAAACTTGTATTGTGATAACAAGTCCGAGACAGTTATAGGTTTAGCTAACGTATTATTTTGATAAAGGTTTACTGGTTGAGGGAATTTCTTCCATCTGCCTTTTACTACACTAACCTGCATACTATTTCTATTCAATATGCATGATGACATGACTTTACATAATACTAACTCAAATACGTATGCAAGGTGTTAATAAATTAAATATTCAAAAGTCAATGGATTGTTCAACAATATTTCATGAATAATCGCCAAGTATTTTTTAAATAAGCCAACGTTTTAAAGATTTGCAATCATTTGCATTAAAAGTAAATTATTAAATATGCTATCCGGACGGTACCTCTCTATGAACCAGACAGTGCGCGCGCTATCACATCATACGTTACGTACTGTACGCGGAAGAATATGTTATAGATTACTTTTTTGGTCAAAAAATGGTGCTCGCTTTTCATTTATTATGTTTATTTTTCAATACCAAGTACCGTAGCAAAGTTTGACTAGTTAATTAATTAACACCTTATATATATTGAGAGCCTGTGACAATCAGTCAATGTGTTGTCATCGCAGGCTTTTGGTCAGACACCGTTAAGGTGAGTATTGATTACAGCATCTGCTTCTAACAGAACAACGAGCAGCTCTATGACATGTTCTAGTGCATCACCCTTTCAAAAAACAAAATGCTTTGAGTTTTTACCTGTATTGTACGATTCGTAAGAAATTACATTATATGTCATACCTTTATAAATATGGTAATAAACTACAATGTAGTTCAATGTGATTTTAAACACTATTGTTATAGTAAAAAGGTTTAATCTACAATACAAATATCTAATGGGTTCGATCCTTTTTGTCCGATTGACCCTTGATCATAGTACTCAGGAGTAAATTTTCTCTTAGTAACTGAATCGGAGAACATGCTGCCTCGTCATCTGTCTCCGGAGGTGGCAGCTGCGTTGAGAAGTGTGAGGTTCATCGCACAGCATATCAAAGACGCTGACAAAGATAATGAGGTGAGTGATAAGATTTTTTTTAATTATCTTGATATAATTATCTTTTTTTTTAGTTTAAATGGACCGTGATGTGCAGGTTTCACCTAAACACAATATTACAATTGGAGTCTTTAAACAATCAATCAAACTGATTTACATTATGTGGGAATCTTTTTGTCATTTCATAATTTTTCGACAGTTTGGCACCAATTTGATAATTAAATTTTGACTAGTTTGCGGGTTAGATCATTTCTACATAACATAGTCCAAATGTTTTATGAGTTTAAAGAATATTTCAGTAGCTTCCACGTCATTTACGACTAGCAAATAAAAAATAGAGTAAGATACCTAATAATAACCATTTATTCGGCTACGGCTACCAGTCTCACAGAGTCTTGTGGGACTTGACCGACACGACCCAGTGAAAGATCGACGGCTTTAGGTACATGCTCTCCGAGGCATAGGGCTATAACACCACCAACGTCCTGGATTAGTGTTGACTGCCTTGGTAGCTTAGGGGATAACGTGTCCTCCTCTAGCATTTGTGGTCGCGGGTTCAATACCGTGCCAGACCTAATAATGATAAAAAGTATGCGCGCAAATTTTTTAAAATTTTAAGTTAAGTGAAGCTGAAGAAAACAAAAGTCTGGTTACCTTCAAACCATTGTCAAACCTATTAAAAGACATTTACCATTACCGAGTCCGTTTAGGAAGCTACTGCGAAAGTATCAACGGACTGGTAAAATATGCCACAGAACCAACAAACACTGGAGTAAAGGAGTTCTTGAATCTTCATTCACCACAAACATAGCGTAGGACATTAAGATTAGTTAGAGTAAATGATTTCAGCAGGGTAGCTAACAAAAGCTAGATGAGAATAGCCGTGGATATAGCTCAGTCACGTTATTTAGGAGAAGCCTATACCTGACAGTGAAGTAAAATAGACTAATAATGATGATGAGGTATTACCATTAAAAGCGAAACCCACAGTTATCTATAATACACCTAACCACTAAATTTAGTATAAGGTAGGAAATGCTAAAAAATACTAAATATTTAAAAACAAAGGACTTTTATCACTGACAATAATAGATGGTAACAAAAAAGCGTTTGCTGTATATTTACGAGATGATTTAAATATTCATAAACCGTTATCCGAAACGTAATGGTCTGTAGGACAGCAGATATAATGGGGATCGCCTCACTAAAAACTCACAATTAACACCGTAAAAATTGTGTAAATTCTTTTGTGAATCAATTTGACTAGGTACGTAAATGAATACAATTTTCTAGTTAGTAGATAATTATTATTACAGTCCATCAAATCGAAGAAGTACCGTTTGACGTTTCACTGTTTTCTATTAAATTAGCTTTATAGAGGCGTATTTCACACTATTTTTATTAGCTTTCCTGTAAAGTAATTGAATTATGAGGCTATTTTTATTTTAACATAACATAAACAATTTTCATACAAAAAATAAAATTCTAAATGTACTACGTTTAGAACTGTCAAACGGTACTTCTTAGATTTGATGGACTGTATAAGTTACTACAACTACGTTTTGGATTTTTCAACTACTTTAAAAACCCTGAAGAAGTACGGGTTGAAGGTCACAGGGTACATGTTTAATCAAACACTGACCTAACTAATAGCGGAGTAATGAACATTATTTGAAAAGCGTTTGAATTTAATTATAAGTTCATTCGATTAGCATGGCGTGAAAACCAGCAATTTTTAAAACAAATTATGGTTTCCTCATAATATTTTCCTGCACCTATCAATATTAGTTAAAGAAATAGTTTAAAGTCGAGTCGGAGCGCTCTATAGGATAATAACTTTAACTAAGGTTTTCATAACTAAGGACGTAGTCTGTTGAAAATTTTAATAATATCAAAAATAACGCAAACATATGAAATGAAATGAAACAAAAATATGCTTAATTTTTTTAAGACGCGAGTCTTCATATAAATGGTTCAATTTCTTTTCCTACCGTGCAGTGAATGACTGGCAACTACTGAGAAACGCTGCCAAAAATCTCAGTAGGCATATTTTTTTTTAAATGAAGTACTTATATCTATTACATTTTGTTTGTTTAGTGTGTTGAATTAGAGAGACATAATTCCAAGCGTTTTTATCCGTTAGATAGTCTGAAATTTTATAATACGCTTTCTTACTATTGTACTTTCACATTTCAAAGTTTTTTAACATGTAAATTACAATTTTCTTCGTCATAAGATAGTTCTCTTATTTCTTTCGAGATCTCATAAACAGAAATAACACGCCATTACCTGCACAAAGTTTACATTTAAATAATTTTATTTCAGAAGTTTCGTGCACTAGCTGTTTTATATGAGAATGATTCAAAAATGGGGTTACCATGCCATTCATAATTTTGGGATAGTCTAGAACTATTTTTTTAGTTAAATGAGATTTGGCAACTATACGCAAAATATACTTACTGCTATACTTCTATTACAATAAACTTGCAAGGCTTTGAGTGTAGGTATTTAGTAACTAAAATAGATCCTGAAAAGGTCTTATCTCATTTAGTATCAGCTATTAATCCTGTTATTATTTCATAATTTTATGTCTCAGTTCAGATTTTGCTCGTAAAATATTTCGTATAATGATTTTATGAAAAAAAAAGTGAGAAACCTATACCAAATAAAATGAAAGACTAGGATTTAATATTTGAATTTCGTAATATCAATATTAAAGATGATGAAGATGTAGCAAGTCATTTCTTGGTTATAATAAATTTCCTTTTCTATTGTATGTAGGTATTTTACTGGTTTTGCTTGTGTTAAAAATTGAATACGAAAAATAGTACTTACATTTTTAAACAAAATATTGTCACCCTTCTCTATAAGCTGGCGTTTCATTGCAAGCTCGCGTGCTGCTGGTATCATAAACACCCACTAATACACTGGATATTATAGGAATAGAAAAATATACAACGAATGTAACTACTTGTATTTGCCTGGTTTTGTATTACACGTTTCTGTTGGGATTATGGTTTTATCAAACCTTGCAGGTTTCTTTAAAATAGGTTCCCTGCACTTCATTCAAAATTATTTTGACTGTGTTATTTTAAAATAACAGTTGCCTTGGCTATGATTTTGTAATTCTTGTTTTTATTACCTCTGCTTTTAAGTCTTGCCAAAGATGATATTTATTTGGGACTGAACCCACCACCGAGATCCCGTCACTGATACTCGTGTAAGCTAGGATCAACAGCAGCGCCGTGGAGAGACTCGGGATTGTAACTCGGCCAAGTCTCACACATATATCCTGTCATGGATCCCACACGAATTTAATCAGAAAGAAAATAGGAGGATTTGAAGAGTTAAATTGACCATTTCCTTCTAGACAGAGCAGGAGACAGCATAGACATAAAAGAGAGTTTAGATTGCCTCATAAAAATTTACTAAATACCACAGGTAATGTAATCTAAGGGGCCCTTTTAGAGCTGGTAATAAATAATATGGCATGGTGGCAATATCGTTTGAATGTATGGAAATTAGCACCGCTAGCTACAAAATTAGTATAGTTTACCGCCCGGACTGAAGGCACGTCCATAATCCTACCATTGCTGTAAGCCATGATCTACAGTGCCCTTTTTTTCTACCTTCGTTCTCTATGCTGTCTCCCACCTTACAGAAGTTGGTATAATAATTAGTACAATCAAGTTTGAGCATACAAGCACTTACTTTAATATCTAGAGATTCTGTAGTACTAGTAGACTGTGTAGAATATTAGCAGTTTCACTAGTGTTAACGCCATTTTCTAAATATGTGTAGGTAGTATTGTAGGATCTGGTGAGCTCTCGTTCTTTCTTAAATTATTTTCACTAACCCTTTAATCCGAATTCAGATAAAAGATGCACTCCCACGGACGAAGGTGACTCCCACAGTTTTAATATAAAAACTTTCTTTGGAACATCTAGTCATTTTGCATTGCCTGTTCAGTTATCATGCTTAAGTCCTGAAACCGTACTAAATCCTTGTCCTTAATCCAGTTTAGAAATTCCGTATAATTTTCTTTGGTGTTTCGTCAAATTGAACGGTTCGGTAATATCGATATGAATATTCATTAGGCGTGAAAATTTTCCTCATCTTGGTATTTAGTATTGTTAATATTGGCTTGATCCTCATGTTTATTAATGTAATCAATATTGTTCAATAATATTTATGCAGTATCTTCCTATTTTCGAATTAATTGCCCATTTGTTTTACAACAATTTTGATGTCAAAAGAGCCTAAAGTAAAATATGTTTTCAATGTTTTTTCTTCGCTAACTTACCGCTAACCATGCAACTGGATTTGATCAGGTAATAAGGATGAACAATGACAGTTTGTAAATATAACTCTCTATTTCGTTTCATTAATATTTTACTGGCCAAAGTTCGCTTTAGGTGCCCCTTTAGTCCCGCGTTGTATTCACTTTAACCCTTTTCATCTATCTGCTGGGCACGGGTCTTCTCTGAACTAATTTACGAGTTGAGAGAGTTTAGGCCTTAATCCACACACGCTGGCCAAGTGTGGGTTGATTGGTGTCACATGTCCTCGAATGACTACTTAGCAGTGATGAAACAATTCGCACAAAGATGTGAGGGCACGACGAGGTATCGCACCCACGACCTCATATTTCTAAGGCGATGCCACTAACGCCGCGCATAAGCTGCTGTTATTAAAATTACTAGGCGTCTTGTATTATGCCAGTTAAAAAGAAATCTAAATTAGTCAAGCCATTTCGTTAAAGTTTTATACACACACAATTTATTTTTATCTAGATAAAAATTCAGACACGTGGTTACTAATGTATGTTGGTTTTTGGTAAAAGTTTTCCTGAATAAATCTTTACTAAAGAGCCATTAAGGGTCTCAAAGTGTGGCATAAAATAACGTTATCTCAAACACATCTTAACATTACCAGGAAAGAGAACAAGGCGTAGATACAACTAAAGCCAATTAATTTCCCGCCAAAATAACGCACGTAGCAAATACCTACATCGTGAAAGAGTGAATAAATGGTCTGAAGGAGATGAAGGAATGAATGTTTTATTGCCAACGGTCTACAGGTGACTGCGGAGTAATTATTATTAATGAGTTCTCGCAAGTTAGTGGACTGTTTATTAATTATTTACTTGACATTGATAAAAATAACTTACCTCATTTAATATTACGTTGTATTTTGTGTTGTTTGAAAATTGATTGTATCAGCTAATCAATTTTAAGACAGTGAAGTGATAAGTTTGTAAACTTACAAAAAAACTTAGGATATCAATAAATATAAGGATCATTGAACATGTAAATAAGCAAAATAATACTCGAGTTCGGTCAATTTTCGTTTTAAATGTTCGATTGGCCTGGTGGCTGACTACTAAGCCCAAGGTCGTGGGTTCGATTCCCACCCAGGACAAATCTTTGTGTGATGAGCACGATTGTTTATCTGTGTTTGGGTGTAATTTATCTATAATATTTATCTATTTGGCCGGTGGCGTGGTCGGTAAGATACTTGCTTTTCACGCTGCAGGTCGTGGGTTCGATTCCCACCCGAGACAAACATTTGTTTAAATATGTCTGTTTGTCTTGCGTCTGGGTGTAATTATCTATATTATGTATATATTTACAAAAGAAAAGTATTAAATGTAGTATATTACCAGTTATCTGGTTTCCATAGTACAAGCTCTGCTTAGTTTGGAATCGGATGACCGTGTGTGTTAATGTCCCACTATATTATTATTATTATTATTATTTACAAAAAAAAATGTATTTAAGTAGTTTATTCGTTCCTAGTACTCATAGCACAAGCTAATATAATTGCTTTATTTAGGACTAGATGGCGCTGTATGTGTAAAAAAAGAATGTGTAAACAAAATATCTCTTTTAGCTCACTAAAAATTCCTTCTGGCGATTGTAAATATAAAAATTGGTTTTCATAACATAGAATTATTTGATATTTATAAGTAATTCTATATCTACCTTATGTTTAAATAGAACTCAATATAGGGGGGATGTTTGTATTTGACTAGTTTTCATTATTTTATCAATCAAAACGCACGAAACATGTTACTCTAATAGAATCTACTTCCCCAACGTCTCAACCATGTTAATGTGTGTTATTCTCAGCAGCCATTTCATTACCATCCATTCAACAATCCCAAGAGGCGTTAATATCCTCTAATGCAGGAAAAACCTCTGCGATAAGGTCCATTTCTGATTCAAAGTAATTAGATAAAGTACATCGTATGTCCGCGTCATTACCTTCTCCTTTTTAAGGCAAATTCGTCTCTGACTTCATTTAATCACTGTTTCCTAATAAAAAGGGATCTACTAGAGTAATGGTAATATGTAAGGAAACTCATGCTGCGTGGATTGAGATCAAATGCTAGAAGAAAATATTTATCATGATCATGAAATTCTCTAGCTAAAAATTCACATCTACCAAGGCCTAACCCTTTACTCTTTACATGAAATTATGTGATGTTATTACCAGCGAAACACAATTTATCTTCATCAAGCTGTATTAATGAAAAACTTAATAGACCACCTTTGTAATTTGTATTTTATATTATTTATTTATTTATTTATTAAGGCACATCAACAATTATTATATTACTTACAACAATAATTACTTATGTTTACATCACTTATAGATATGCACAACATTGATTAAATAATTAAGAATCCACAGTTAACTAAACTAATAATATAACTAATAATATAATATAGTACGCCATTACACACAGTAACCGAGACAGTAACAAAAAAAGGAAAAACCTAATACCAACATAACTGACAGTCCAGCCAACCTTAAGATGTAGAACATTGCTACCATAATATTTAACATTATGCATCGATTTTATGATTCATGATGTTATTAAAAGGAAGAGTGTTCTTGTTTCTCTTTCATTATCAGTAAAATTTGAAGGAAGACTAATGCGAGCCTGCGAGCGAACTGAGTATAGCATCCAATATATTCTATACTTTAATGATTTTGTAGTTAACAAAAACATTACTTGACTTGATGAAGTTGAATAAACTTGAACTATTCTAAAAGCAAAAAAAATCACATAAAAACTTATTGAGATCTGTTTTAGTTGTCATAACTCTTTATGACACAAAGAACTGACTAAAAAGTAAAAGACTAAGAAGCTTTTTAAGGGTACCAAGAAAATATTAAGTCGATGGACGTTACGGTTCCCATGAAAAGAAATGAATTTATCGTAAGTATCTAACAAATTAACAGTACAAGAAATAGTTTCAAAGGTATTTGCTGAACGAATCGGTCCACTGGGAGTCACCATTGCAATGCTCTCTAAAGTGCCGATAATGAGGCAGTAGAAAAAAAGGACATCCATTTAGTTGGTATTTGAACTCAAAGACTTGTTAGACTTTTTTTAACGTAACAAGCAGGAAACATTTTATTGAGTTTTGAAGTAGGGTGTAGCTTCTTTATTCTATGAGTGTAAAGAAATTATTAGTTCCAAGTTCAACATTTTAGCACTAAAGAAGACTTTACCCAAACGATGCAGAATCGGACAATTTCCTAGAGGAAGAAATTACAAATTTTATTAATAAAAGGGATTTTAAGTAGTGAGCCTTCATACTAATCACTTCAACCCTTTTTAGTGTCCCACTGCTGGGCACGGGTCTTCTCTCAAATATTTAATGAGTTGAGAGACTTTAGGATTTAATCCACACACGCCAAGTGCGGGTTGGTGGATGTCACACATCTTTGTGTGAATTCTTGCACGACCAAGATTTGAACCCACGACCTTATTTTTCTAAGGCGAGGCCCGTACCGCTGCACCACCGCTGCGTTTTAATACTAATAATTGTAACAAATGCGAAAGTAACCTAACTATAACATAACCTAACTAAAATAATGGCGTGGATGAACAACGGAGTTGAGTAGCTGTAATAGGATCGTCAAAAGTAATTCAAAAACATATTCCAAAATCTAAAATCCAATCTAAAAACAAATTATTTTTCTAATCATTCGCTTTGATTCGACAACATTGACCAAAGTCTTTGGTAACAAAACTCAATTAGTGGATTCAAACGCAGCGTTTCTTGATGCGGTCGATGAGACACGCTGAGGAATTGGGTCTAAATCTAATTACACCTAACCATTACGATGAACGAAATCAGCACGTTTAAATTGCAATCGATCCATCGTCGATTGCCATCGCCTCTTGGGACCTATATTGTCCTATAAACTTGTATCCCGAGAGATATTGCGAATGTGGAGATGAATATAAAATATTTTGCTGAAGATTTTCTGAGTTCTGTTGGTTTTGTGATTATTCTGTCTGATAGAACCTGTAATTAAGTGACTCTTTTTATTTCATAAATTAAGAACATAATGGATAATGAAACGGTGGCCATTGCTAGCAAGAGGCAGGTGCTATAGATAAATTCTAGGCAGCAATGGACGATGTTGCTGATTGTAGTGCAAGGCCAAATAGTGGGACATTAACACACACGGTCACGATCCCAAACTAAGCAGAGCTTGTACTATAGAAACCAGATAACTGGTAATATACTACATAATACTTTTCTTTTGTAAATACATATATACTTAAATATAGATAATACATCCGGACACAAGACAAACAGACATATTTAAATAAATATTTGCCTCGGATAGAAATCGAACCCACAACCTGCGGCGTGAAAAGCAAGTATCTTACCGACCACGCCGCCACCGGCCGTTCAAATGTGTTCAATAGACGTTTTTGTAAAAATATATTTACTATTGGATATTTGGCATGTGTTTCTATGTTTTTATTTATGTTTAATGCGTCAAAACTAGTAACTTCGCAACATAAAAGAAATTGCAACGCAAAATAAGAAAAAACAAATCCCTTTGTTTTTAGATATATGTACCTACTACAAAGAGAAACAATTTATCTGCATGATGTGCTGTGTATTTATAATATAGCCCGTGAATTTTATTTTCATTACATTATATTTCATTCTTGTATTCATATTTGTTAACACGATCAACACTGATTGTCTCTATCAAGGGAATTTTGTTTGACCCAATTTCTCTAAGGACTGTCGAGTCACGCACTGAACAATATTTTGTGTAATGAATAAAATCATAAGAGTATTTCTTATTGCCTATATTTTTATTTACATTTAGGTACTCGTTTTAACAACCAACGTTGATTATTTGAAGAACTGTTATTACGACAGCACACCATTTGTACGCCATAAATATTGACTAGTTTAACATTGTAAAGGTGTATTTTTGAGTTCGAGCGCGTTATCTAATATATAAAATTCTCGTGTCACGGTGTGCGTAATCGAACTCCTCCGAAACGGCTCGACCGATTCTTATGAAATTTTTTATACATATTCAGTAGGTCTGAGAATAGGCTACTATCTATTTTTCATACCCCTAAGTGAATTTTTTTTTAATAAATACGCGGTACGCAGTTCGCTGGCGCAGCTAGTCTAATATATAAAATTCTCGTGTCACGGTGTGCGTAATCGAACTCCTCCGAAACGGCTTGAACGATTCTTATGAAATTTTTTATGCATATTCAGTAGGTCTGAGAATCGGCTACTATCTATTTTGAAGAAGTGAAGTTACCCCTAAGTGAAAATTTCTTTTTAATAAATACGCGGTACGAATTTCGCTGGCGCAGCTAGTTGCTTATATAAAAATGAATCGCAAAATGTGTTGGTAAGCGCATAAGTCGAGAACGGCTGAACCGATTTCGCTAATTCTTATTTTAGAATGTTCCTTTAAGTGCGAGGATGGTTTTAAAGCTAAGAAAAAATAAAAAATACCTCCTCATAAACAGCTTGACCTATTCGGTAGGTCTGAGAATTGGACGCAATCTGCTTTCGGACCCGGTAGGTGGCACTGCTTTACCGGGCAGGACGACGTCTGCGTGATCCGCTATTTGTTTATATATTCCTTAGTAGCAGTAGTTTTCGCTTTTTTTTGGGTGCCATGGATATCGTTGGGTTGTTGTAGCCAATTACAAGGCGGAGGTGCGTGGAAACTCTAGAAGAGAACAATAAAGAAGGGAATTTTTGATCTCATCGGCGATGGGAATCTAGACTGTCTAATGAAGCCAAGGAAGTGTATTTGAATCATATCAGGTGGCGCTATATAGTCTCTGTCTATGGGGATAGTCTCATAAGAAAAAAACCTGCTTGATGGTGTGTATATACGAGTATATGCTATGGTGTCGGTATGCGTTCGCTTTCATTCGCCTGCGAAAGATGGGGGGTACAATTGTGAACACATCTTCCGTCACGTAGTACATAAGTAAATTAAGGATGAGGAGTCTCAAATGAAACTCCGACTGGCGACATTGCTTTTATCACTGTATGCCGAATTGTTATTCCGGACACGTTTTTATGTCTACCAGATAACCGCACTTCATTTTTGAAACGACGGTATAAATAGCACCCAGAGGCCGAATAAATTTTAAAAACCATCTCTTCGGATCGCATCCGCAATCCATTTTTACAATATGTCGATAAATATTATCGTGTTTTTCTGTAAATCTGATAACTTTTTTAATGTTAAATAAGATTTTGTATCAAAATCAAAATTCTGTTTAGTTAATTATTTTCTTTTAAGCAAACTAAGCTCACAGTATCTTGAATTCTGAATTGATTTCGCTTAAGTTTTAGTACAAGGAAATTAAGCACTGGGTCCCAAGGAGAACCAACCATTTCCTCTTTTGAAATAATAATAATAATATAGTGGGACATTTACAGACACGGTCATCTGATCCTAAACTAAGCAGAGCTTGTACTATGGAAACCAGATAACTGGTAATATACTACATATAATACTTTTCTTTTGTTAATATATACTTAAATATAGATAATTACACCCAGACACAAGACAAACAGACATATTTAAACAAATGTTTGTCTCGGGTGGGAATCGAACCCACGACTTGCGGCGTGAAAAGCAAGTATGTTACCGACCACGCCACTGGCCCGTCAAATCTAAAATAAACCGCGATAGAATCCTTTATAAAAGAGTCAATCTGTTTAGTTTATTAAATATTAGAAACGTATTTTGTCTTTTTCAAATTAGTAAAAATATACTTTGGTAAGTAAATCACATTAATTTATCATTTTTTATTTAATTATGATACCTTCGCTGGTATAAATATTGACTACTTAATTAGATTATGTTATATTTTTAATTTTAATTGTTTTTCTTTTTATTTGATAATTATTACAACTCATTGCGGACAAGAACAAAAAAGCCGGAAGATCTTCACTCTTCACTGGAGGATCATCACCATCCGAACTTCCAGTCTCCACATATAATAATTCAAGTGACAATGCAAAAGTATTTTATTCTAAACTAGCTTCCGCCCGCGGTTTCGCCCGCAAAATTGATCTCACTAATCTTGTTTCTCCATACAAACTTTGGTACCCCGTTTCACTCCCTTAAGGGGTGAGTTTTGAAAAATCCTTTCTTAGTGCACCTCTAGACCCCATAAGGAACCTATGTGCCAAATTTCGAGTCTCCAGACCCAGCGGTTTGGGCTCTGCTTTGATATGCCAGTCAGTCAGTCAGTTTCTTCTTTTATATATTTAGAAGAAGAAGAAGATAGGTAGTTTATTTCATTTTATACAAACACAAAAGTGTTTCCATTCAGTTTGTTTGCGATATAACCTTTATTAATGGTAGGCCCTTATCTAAACGAGACGCACCCGTCCGGAATGTGAAGTGCGGTAAAATATGTAACTATCAAGTGTTTCTACGTTTTGCTGACGAAATGTTAAGGTAAAGAGCCTATTGCTTTCAGTAAAGGCGGGATGAAATTGTACAAAAGTGTTATACGAGGACTATTCATCCATATTATTAATTTTTTTATTTTTTTATTTTTGTTTTATTTTTTTTTTATAGGACAAACAAAAAGAAGTATAGGGACCCGCGTAAAAGAACACATAGCTGATGTTAAACATCGTGTGAACATACTCAAAAAGGCCCCAACCATTACTTGAGATTTGATAAAACACAGGTCCTTGTCAAAGAAAACCGGTTCCTACCAAGAATGATCCGCGAAGCTATTGAAATTAAAAAACATCCTAATTTTAACAGAGAAAATGGTTGGAATATACCACCAGCTTGGGACCCAGTGCTTAATTTACTTGTACCAAAACCCAAGCAAAATCAACTCAGAATTCAAGACACTGTGAGCTCAGTTTGCTTAAAGCGGAACGCAACTTAAATATTAATGTTTGAAGGTAGTCAGTAATAATTGTGATTAATATTTTTGGACGTCAAATATCTCAGTCAACCCGTGAACATGAAGTCTGAAAAGACTTTGAAACGTCGGGATCTAAAATCTAAAATAAACCGCGATAAAATCCGTTAAAAAGTAGTTTTATTTCAAGCCTGTTACTTATATACTTTAGTTATATAATACATATAAGGGACCCGTGCATACAACTGGATTAATAGTTCAAATTTCGTATACTCATGTGAATTGGTGAGCTAAAGACAGAAGTAGTATGTAAACAAACAAGTTGTGATTATGGGGACCACATTTTGCAGTAATAAGAATAATTGTTTTAAAACAATAATAATTGAGGTAGGTACATATCTACAAAAGCTGTCTAATTTACCAATGTTTTGTACACGTATTCATCAAGTTAGATGCTTTGAAAGCAAATGCTTTGAACGGCAGGAATGTTTTGCCCAATAGCAATACCACCACCTGGGCCAGTTGCGAATCTACACTATCTAAGTAACTAGTTTTGTTATATACAGATTTATTAGGATAAATACTCTTAAAAATGCAACTTTTACTAGAAATCTAATCTGATAAGTAACTTATTCATGTTAAATTCACATTGATTCCGAATCATTTCCCATACAAAATAACATCAAATTCAAAAGAAATGCATCGCTGCATTTTTAAAAGGCCAGTCTCAAGAGGCTCCACATAAACATATATCCTGCAATTCACCGATCTTTGGGATTTCCTCCAGTTACATACACATTGCTGGTTTATTTCACTACGTGAGCAACTGAAGCAATATAAGCCAGCAAGCTATGTAGTATGTGCAGAGAAATGTTGCAACTATGTGGAATTTTAAACGTAAATGGCTTCTCGAGAAAAATGTGCTATTCAAAGCGAGCTGGAAACATGTAATTTGTTTTGTAGTGTTAGATTCTTTGTGAGTTTTTTATTGATACAATTTATTTAATGATATTTCTAAGAAGAGATTTATTTATCGCTAGATTAAGTTTTAAAATGAAATTTAAAATACATCCGCTTCTCTATCTCATCAATCATCTGTCCGTGTAAAATACAGAAATTATGCGACCTGCTAAGTTTGGTGTAAGAGACCCTACAGCTACGTAAGTAACTATTTGCTGAGGTCACCGGGAGAAGCTTGATTTGACAAGCCAAGGCCAGTGTGAAATGGCGTTTAATGAAGACCAATGCTCATGATGAAACAAAACCCGCGCAATATGAAAAATCAATAGCCAAAAAACGCTTCACACATTAACCTACAGACACGAATAATTACTTGTACGAGTAACCATGTATGTTTCATTAGTAGTTAGTTTTGTTTCAATAAAGTCTGATAACATAATCAATTCAATAAGAGTCAATTTACCATTACTTTGGCGGAATGGAGCTAATAAATAGTCTTGTGAAGAACTTTGAACAAGGCTATACAAGTAATTAGGCTTCAATGACTGCGATCTCTTAAACTGAACATCCATTAAAAGGTTTCAAGACAAGGTTATTTACTCTCTTTACTACTTTCTGAACTAGATAATAGAGGTGAAAATGTATTCCCTTTGTGAGGAAGTCGAGAAAAATAAATAAAAATCCAAACAGTGCCAATATTTATTCAGGATCTGTTTGTATCGGTAAAAGCCGGGTAAAAAGCCTTGTTCTGACGGCTTCCTTGTCATTCACTTTCAAAAAGAAAGTATATTCCCATGGCTTCTATCTCTTAAAGAATCGTTATTAAGGGACCAATAGGCTATGTTACACCACGTAAGAAATAAATAAAATTGCATGTTTCTAATAGATTTCGTAAAAACATCGATTCATAAAAATGAAATTTTAATTTTATAGCAAAAAATTTAAAGTAGGATTATTTATTAATTATTATATTTGCTAAAGTGTTTAAAACGCTGTCACCATTACGTGTGCGGACGTAACGTCACTTCAGCAGTATCAGTCCGATATAATATTCGAAAATCATTCAGTTTCATAAAATCTAAATACTAGATATTTGGAGGTGAACATGAAGTCTGAAAAGACTGAAACTTCGGGATCTAAAATCTAAAATAAACCGCGATAAAATCCGTTAAAAAGTAGTTTTATTTCAATACCAGATATTTATTTTCTTGTTTGCAGTTTTCAAAAACATCCCTATTCTTATGCAGTACCAACCACAGAGAATATAATACTATACTAGTACACACGGCAACATGTCAAGCTATAAATTTCCAGTATAAGCTGGTCTCTCGTTTTACGGAAATCCTATACAATATGAGATCAGCTTATACAGGATTTGTATAGCTTGATGTGTTGCCGTGTGTACCTTTACAACAAATTTGGCCTAATACAAATTAAACAGTAATTTTTCCGTATGGCCATTTAAAGTTTTAGCCCAGCATTGTCTCACTATTGTTTATATTTATTTTAAAAAGATAAAATCTGGAAGTCTGGAATACTATATCTCTTTCACATGACATTGATTGACATCGTTCGCGACTAAAAATTAATCGCTCTTTATTTCGCTATGAACAATAATCATATGGGTAATTATCGTTGTATTTTCAGTTACCATAGCAATAGCAAATAGCATTCTAAGACTCGTGAATTCGCATGCTTAAGAAATTTATGCGAAAACGCATTAATTACCATCACCACTGAGGTACAAAGTCATAAAACATAAATTAAATCTCTTAGAGAACTATTTAACCACAGATAAAAGTAATGTAAGACTATTCGTCACTAATATCCATATCGCTTGAATCATCATCACTGTCTGTGCAGCTTGAGGAGTCAGAATCTTGGCGATAGGCGATACGCGAGTTAAACGGTCGGCCTATAGGAACGAACCCGAGACTTATATTAAATTCGTATCCACTATTTACAATGTATCTAGAATACATAATTATGCTTCAGGCTACCGCAGTAGTCTACATTAGATTACCATGTCAGCTTTAGTTTTTGCATTTTCCGCTGCATTACGGAAACTATAAAGCAACGTGGCTCGTACTCGTATGCTTTTTATTTTAGCTACCTCACAGGAATGTGTAGTGTTCTGTACAAAGATCTGATATAAATAAATTTAATATAACTCGCTATTTAGAGATTGTTAATCTTATTATTTTAAAATATAATATAATGTTTTTAGACATAATTATATACATCGCCATCGAGTCCTAAATGAAGCAATTATATTAGCTTGTGTAACGGGTACTAGGAACAGATGAACTAATTTATTTATTTTTTAAATACATACATACCATAGATAAATTACACCCAGACACAGAACAAACAATCGTGCTCATCACACAAGGATTTGTCCTAAGTGGGAATCGAACCCACTACCTTCGGCTTAGCAGTCAGGGTCACTAACCACTACGCTACCAGGCCAGTCAAATAATGCATTTACAATAATAACTATGTAATTTTAACATTCAAAGTAATAAGAAGTTATATATTATAGCATAACTGTTTTACTGAGTAGTGATTTGCCATTGAGGAATATATATTTTTTAATTTTGAAATAGGCTTGCATTTGAGTACAACTTGCCTAATATAAACAACGATGTTGTCTACGATGGAACGCGCCTGCTCAATTTACCAATTCACTCGTCATTACGAATGATGTTGAGTGAGAAGGTGGCAGTATAATGAGGCTCCATATGGTTAGTAATCATAAAAAAGCATCAATTCCAACCCACCCTCTTAAATAATGTCATCAAATATCGCACCGGAACACGACAAGGCCGCTTGGCAGTAGACTTTGTGTGGTGGCTGGTCACTAACCACGACCGAAGCCTACCACTAGTTTATTGTCACCTGATTTGCACCACCCGGTGACCACGTGTGGGAATTCAGATAAAAAGGGCACTCCCTCGGACGAAGGTGACTCACCCTTGCGCTTTAGAACAAGACCGGTAGATAATAGCCATTGAAAAACAGAAACATTTCAACTTGGCATTTCGCACAGGAGTAGAGATGATGAAAAAGCTGTATATGGTTAAAATGACATTTATACTGAAAGTCCCATACAACGTGTTTAGAAAACAAAGCTCTTTAATTACATCTAAAAGCTAAATAAAAAGCTAGTGAAATTGAAAAATTATCTTCCCAACACTCGGAGACCCTTTGAGATTCTTTGAGGTCCGAATATCTGAAACGTGACACCACATTGTGTACATAATCACAAAAACGGTTAATCTCAAGACGGAAATTGTCCTTTGATACGTTTCCCTCTTAACTTTCAAGAAGGCCTTCATAATGAAAAAGTGAGGAAACTTAATTTGATGATAAGGCGTGTCTAGACTCCACAATGCTTTCAAGTAATTGCGGTTGACGGCCATTTTTTGTCTTTTAATAAGTAAAAGAGAATATTTGTTGGTAAGTTTCAGAAAGGTTCTGTATTTTTAAAACCGTGATAGTGGAGTTTCTCATCGGAATACTGTGAATGAATTGCTACAGCTAAAATGTAGAGGTTGCACCACCAACGGTCACTAGTTGAAATCAGCTATGGATATGTGGATTAACTTGTATGACACTTAATATAGCTTGAATAAGCGTACTGACTTTGGGCCGTAAGGGCCTTCTTTTTTTGGAGATGACCTAACCCAATCGGCCGGAAGCACCTTTATTGTTTTACCGGACTTTTTCGGTGAGCCGTCCAACGACGGTCAATCAATATTTGTTATCTTCCCTGATAACTTTTGACGATTACATTTTATATCAAGTGAATTTTCAATTTAGCAATGTTTAGTAGGTATCTTGTCTGTGGTTTCGAGTGACGAATGGCGTTCGTTTCCACCATCATCATCATCATATTTTAATTATGGCTATTGTGTAAATTCCATTAAAAACTACCATTGAATAAGTATACAAGTTTTTAAAAGATTAGTAGTAAAAAAATACTTAAAAAACTCCGATGTTCTAGGTCGCCATTTTTCGATAATCTCGCCATTTCGTTTTGTTCTATCCATCAACCTCGCAAATTCAGTTTGTAGTTAATTGTTTTTGAAATAAAACTATTTTGTAGCGGATCTTATTGTGGTTTATTTTAAATCCCAACGTTTCAAAAACAACTTCATTGTTAGTTTTAACAACAGTATCTAAGTTTATCTTAATTTGTTCGCAGGTTGTCGAAGATTGGAAGTTCATGTCTATGGTGTTGGATCGCTTTTTCCTCTGGCTCTTCACCATCGCCTGCTTTGTCGGAACATTTGGTATCATTTTCCAATCCCCATCACTCTATGATACCAGAGTTCCGGTAGACCAGCAGATTTCCTCAATACCAATGAAAAAGAATAACTTCTATTACCCTAAGGGAATTGAAACTATTGGAATTATTAGTTAAATTTGCTGTAGAATTATAAAAAATGATTCAAATAAGTAGGAATTGTCTTGTATATCAATATACTAATAGATATAGCGGTTTTAAATGTTAAGTAAGGCTGTGAAAAAACCTAAGTTCTTAAATATTAAGATACTAGAAAATGTTTACCTAATCGTTAGTTACTTTATTAAACAAGTCAAGTTTATCGTAATTATAATCTTATGAATTATCATTATTACTGTCATGATCTGAAAACCTAATAAATATAAATACAAATATTTTGTTTTGGTTTTACTTTAGAATGTAATAATAATTTAATTACACTTTCAGGAAATAAAAACAGCGTTGATAAATTCCAAATGTTCTCTCAATATGCTAGAGGTACATTAATCATAAAAAAATTAAAGATATTGAGCTTAAGCACTAATGCGTGTAATTTTTTAACGCGTCGCAGTGCAGTTGCAATTAATTTTTCGTCTTACCGTGCATCCACACCGCAGTTACTTTTTGTTGAGCAACATTTTGCATTTATAACATTTTGCAACACGGTAACATTAAATAACAATATCTAACTTTTGAGACTAGTTGTTACTAATTGTTGAGTGCTCAACAAAATACAACAAAGAATAACTTTCGGCAACAATTAAGCACAACATATATCCTCTAACTTCTGCAGGCAACGGACAGGCATTGTTGAGGTAACATTATCTAATAATGTTATCGATTGTTAGAGCAACATTGACTAACACGGCAATATTTACTAACAATGATTAACATATTGCTATCAGGTGATGCTCAGTAAAATTTGGAAATGTTGCTCAACAAAAAGTAACTGCGGTGTGGATGCACGGTTAGGTTAGGTTAGGTTACAAAATGGTATTCATAAAATAGTTTAGCTGTCATATCTAATCTAAAGCGCTCGCGGGACGCGAACTTGATTCGAGCGAATCTGACAGCGGTTGTCAAAATTACGAGAATACGAAAAAGGCTGTTTTGATCGAAACTTAACTGCAACTGGACTGCAACTGAACTTATTATAAATTCTTTAATAGATTCAGCTGCCGTATTATGAGTGTTGAAAGGAATTGCGATTCCGTTGAAACAAAGGGATGTTGTTATACCAAGTTGTTTCTTTCTTCCGTGGGTTATACAATGCGTATATCCGCATCCCTTTCTTGTTATGGAATCAAAATCTCTTTAAACGCCCGTAATATGACACCAGTAATTTCTTATATTCCTTTAATATTTTGCGTTGTATGAGATATTTCGACCAATCGAGTAATATAATCGAATAAACTAGTAGGACAATCTTCTAGGTATTTTTCACAGTCGCCTTTATGTCCGTCAGCTTCTGCTTGGTAGTAAAAATCATCGATGCCTTCCTCACGAGATGATGACGGGCTGGAAGAGAGAAGTTTTTAGTAAAAAGGTGGTATTTTAAATGATTATTCACTTGGTTAGGTATAAATACACAACGTTCAGTTCATAAGACAAAACTATATCAGTAAAGGCATCTACCTTTCTCCAAGTACAGAAAAGTATAGCAGGATAACAAAGAAGTAATAATGAAAGTTTGAAACAAACCAAAAAAAACACGATAAAGGTTATCAAATAAAGGAGATCTATACGAGGTGATAACAATAATAAATCTTCTTTTCTTAACGCACTAAAGTTGCCTACCGGGACCAATTACATGGTATTCGGATCGGTTGCAATAAGTTCAAAATAATTCAATTCAATAAAAAGAAAACGAATAAAATTGTTTGAAAACATAAAAGAAATTGCCTACATACTACAGACGAAAAATATGAAAATAGTAGTTACGCAAGTAAATGTACATAAAACAGTGAAATTCCGCCATTTTGCACAACCTTTCCCTTTGATCGCACAAAAACACGAATCAAACAACACGAGAAAATCTTAGTTCAAACATGTCTTAACCCGAGTTGTGAGTGTGACTGGAAGAAATCCAATAGTCACGGCTCGATGGGTTGGATAGAATCTACGCGTAACGTTACACTTCAAAAGGTTGCACAAATAAGAAAATATTTAGTAAGTACGTAAGCACCTAAAGCAGGTAAGCGGTGTGTAGTGGTACCTACAAAAACTGGCATACAGTTTTAACCCCCGATGAAAAAGAGGTGCGTATGCTGCCGTGTAGCGCCTTATCGAATTTACCGACTTTAATGCGGATTCAATATAAAGTTATTGAATAGGTGTAGCAAAAGGAATAAATTTTTGTACCTCCAAGCTACTTCAAAGTCAGGTTTAGCCTTAAAGTCACCTAAGTCCCTAAAGACTTGACTGCTATTTATATATCATTGAACTGGATGTGGCAGAAGGCCGGTCATATTTGCCGCATAACCAACAACTGCTGGGGTAAACGAGTTCTTGAGTGGAGACCACAAATCGTCAAACGTAGCGTAAGACGCCCTCAGACTACGTAGAGTGATGAACTCAGCAGGGCGGCCGGCAAGAACTTAATGAGAAAAGCCACGGATCGTGCAAAGTAGCGTGCATTAGGAGAGATTAAGTCCAACAGTGGACTAGAATAATCTGATAATTATGATGAAATCTCATCGTATTAAAAGGTAAAAAAAGTTATGAAGTCATACGTGAATATAATGTGCATGATGTGGCCGAGGATTCCGTTGTGGTGGAGAGGAGTTTCGGCTGCTTCACAGATATTTCTTAGCATGCATTCTCTGCCCTTCATACCGTATCTGTAACCAATAAATAAAAAAATAAACAATCTATATGAAATAATAATGGATTAGGATGAAATTTAAAAATAGAACGCAAATAAGCCATCAAAAATAACATGATTGAAATCAAGAAGAAACCAAATTAAATATTTTCTATGGGTTTTGTTGCCTCAGGAAAATAATTTAAAAAAATACTTCAGGATGTCATTACAGGAACTTGGTATCCAATTTTATCTTAATTATTTGTTGGTCTATACTGCTGCTTTTTTTTTTAAATATTGGTTCTGCATTCAATTAACATGGAATTCTGGTCTACATATCGTATGAGAGGAAAACTTCTAATAATAGACACCCATAACTACAGATAATTCAAAATAACAAGTAGCCAAATTTAAAATTCAAAATGTTTTTCTTGGTAAAACGGAACTTACTCTTCAAATCTGTTCTCCAAGACGGTATAAGCTAGTTCTCTGGAAATACTTCGGCTATGTCGAGAGCCTACTACCTGAAAGCATAGAGGTGTAGATTCTGAGGTTCGTTATCAAATTTAAATATGTAACAAAGTTTTGTAAATCCTTGTTATGCTAAAAATTTGGCAAACAATACTGATTTTAGTATTAAAGTAGTTTTCACATTTACAACTCTTTCACATAGAAGACATTTTTTTTCATCTCCTCAATAACAATTCTGGAGTAGTCAGAATAACAGGAGCTACAACGATCTCTAGCGGTCGGTAAGTATAGTTAGTAAAACAATAACTCAACCAATCAAACTCGTCACACTTATAATCTTCAAAAGCTACGGGATTATATCTGGTCAACAAGATGACAGGTAGGTATATCTATACCTAATAAATGTACACAGGGTTTAGTATTAAGAATGGTCACTATGGGAAAGTCTGAAACTATGAGACATATGAAGATCTATTTATAGGAAACAAGTCATAGATTTTAGTAACAAAAAAACTGCATTCATAATAAAAAAAAACTTGTACATATCTCGGGAATCAAACCCTGAAAGAATTGTAAAATAATAGATATGCAAGCAATTACAAACATAGATATTATCGCAGATAATACAACTTTCGGAATGGTTAATGGCGAGCCAATGCCATAGTAAAAGTTGGATGGTTGTGACACCTGCAATAACCCTTTGGACAACAACCACAGAGTAAATTTTAACCTAATCGAGTTGAATGTTGCATTGAACTAAATGGTATCTACTTATATTTAAAATCTAAAACTTAATACACAATGTTTTTTTTTACAACCTACTCCCAAATATTTTTATTTCTATTTTAATTAACGAAATACAAAATGTATTAAATTAAATTCTAACGTAGATAACCCTATCTAGGTTTTATGTTAGAATTTAATTTTAATTCTTATGTCTTGGAATTCCTCCGAATCGAGGCCTTTGGGGGAAAGTTCCCAGAAGGCTGGCAGCATTAGCACGTTGTTTCGCAATGCTAATCATGTTTCATACTAAAATTTACTGTTACCTACACAATAGAAATAATATTAGATTTATTTTTCATAATGTCCGTATTCAATTCCCTAGCTTAGTACAATTTTTTTTAAGTTGGAATGCATTTTTTCTTGTTACTAAAATCGATGACATGGTTCTTATGGAGATCTTCGTATGTCTTACCTACATCGTTTATATCGTCACCTCTGCGAAGTCATCCTGTTAGCTGCAGCCTTAGGTTAGTCTTATTGATCGCTACCCTGATTTCAAAATATTTCTCATAACTATGATAAGTATTGCTATTGGTCACCTCATAAATCATGTCCACTTTAAGTCAAGGGTCAAGGGTCTAAACTGTAATTTTACTCACAGGTAAGTTCGGGAAGATTACTTCATCGATCTCAGTGATGTTGCTCAGGGCACTGTAGTTGGATTCGAAGTTATATGACACGAAGACGTTTTTGTTTGGGATATCAATGGGCACGGCAATGGCTAAAAAAGTCTGGAAATTGAAATTACTTCTATTATGAAACGCTCCAGAACCTCCACGTCCACGCTCCGTAGCCTCGGGATTGAATCTCGAGTTTAGCCAAACGTTAATTTGATTTGTTCTAACAAATGAAACAGTAACACATCAATGAACAATAACAGACTCGCTATAACGAATGTTGAAAGATGAGCGTTTCCTCTGACGAACTTGGCCGCACCTCATGCGCCGTAGTTGCCGCATTCAAATTATGCTTTTTTTTAGTTCTTTGCTTTTCTTTCCGAATTATTATTGGGATAAAATGGCGCTGTGTTATAGCCTTGCAACTGCGCCGCAATAAGTAAAAAAAAAAAACAAAAAAAATCGACTGCGGGGCATGCGTTGCGGCCAAGTCAATTGCGTAGATAAATAAATAACTAATGAAAAAAATTCTATTAAAAACAGAAAAAATACTAACCAATTTTTACTGAAAGTTAGCAGAAATACAGTGCAACGGAAGATTTTGAAGTTTTTTTTTTAATATAGTGGGAAAGTGTATCTGGTTTCCAAGCAGAGCTTGTACTATGGAAACCAGATAACTGGTAACATATTACATGTAGTTAATACTTTTCTTTTTTAATTAATAATTACACTCAAGACTCAAGACAAACAGACATGTTCATCACACAAATATTTGACTTGGGTGGAAATCTAACTCACCACCTGCGACCCGTCAAATTCATAAAATAAATAAACAAAGAGAACATCTTACCCCATAAAGACTGGTGGGTGGAAATATCAGGGTTCTTTTCTGCCTTGTTACTTCCAATTTTCCTAAAGAGCCATTGAATGTAAGACATCTGAAAATAGTAAGAAATCTCTTCTTTATTTTTTATTCTGAAATAGACTTGCGCTTAACTACAACTGGCCTGATGTTAAGCAATGATATAGTCTACGATGAGATGTGCCTACCAAATATACTTATTCACTCGTAATCACAAATGATTTTTGGTGAGAAGGTGGCAGTTGACTGTTGCTCCATACAGTTAGAAACCATAAAGGAGCAACTATTTCGCCCCACCCTCTTAAATATAGCACCGGAATACGACAAGGCTACTTGACGGTGCGGCTTTTTCTGGTTGGAGTCACTAACCACGACCGAAGCCTACCACCAGTTAAGAACCAGTAAACATAGCCAGTTAATTGTCACCTGATTTGCATTGCCACGTGTTCAGATAGATATTCAGATAGATTTTTCTTACATTAAAGTTTGGTAAACTAGCCTCTATTAGGCCAGTCTAGGTATGTAGACTAAGCCTTATACTCTGTCAACATGAGAAAATGATTGATACATTGATGGTTTAATATTAAGATGCTTCATCATCACCATAAAAAAATTTATACCATCCTTCAGAAAATTGCAGTGTCAAAAAAAATCCATTGCATTTATTTTTGGAGGCATCCCAAGAAATACATTATTAACTTATAGATCTAACAGAGGACCTTTTATGGATCAAAGAAAGTGAATTCAAAAAGTACTCACATTAAAAGTAGTAATTTTGTCCACCGCATTTCCAAGTAAATATGGCACGTAAGTACTTATGTATAGCACACACCAACAAATGCTCAAGTACTAGTATTTTTTGGCTGCGCAAACGCATAACTGTTTCACATTTTAGATCACTTAACATTCATACGCTAAAATAATGTGTGACAGTTTCTCGATTTTCAAGAACCAGACTCAAGACAAACAGACAATTTCATGCATAGAAATATCTCTCTACAGTGGTAATCAAACCCGCGGTTTAAAACCCAAGTGTTATAACAATCATCCCGTCCCAACTGGCCCGAGTAAGCAATAAAGTATTACTTCGCTACTCTGCGGTAGAAAGGTAGTAAACACCAATTGGGCAAAATGAGTTAAATGTACAGTCTTGTTCTGTTTTTTGCTTTCTATTGATCTGTCTGCTCTCCTGAAAAATAGGTATAATGGTGTATACTTTTCTTTTTTACTTAAATTTCTACCGCAAAGTTTTTAAAGCTCTGAAATATAGTTTCCACCAATATCTGGAAAGTAATATGAGAAACTGAATACATGTGTCCTACAAGTACAAGTAAACCTAATACGAATGTAGTATTCCTTACATCTCTAGAATTTAACAAAAGTGGCTCAAAACGTGAGGGATCATTATTAAAGTATGTTTACGATTAGCACCTACACTTTCTTTGATTATAGTACAATATTGCAGCTAACTGCTATTCTATGCTTTAATCTTTTCTCTATTAATGCCTCTGTGGTTATCTTTTGTTCAACTTTGAACACTATTTTCATTCAGAAATCTTAACTTTACCATGTCTTGCGTGAACTACGTTATGTTTCTCGTTTGGTAGTCACCACGTTGTGAATTTTTTACTCACACGATCGCATTGACTAAAACGTCAATTACTACTTTTGCAAAGCTTGTTTCTTTTAATGATTTCCCAGCTGGTGCTGCTAACACTCCATACAGATTCGCGTTACCTCACACTTATTCCATTAGATTAAAAATTCGTAGAAGACCCGTAGAATTGTCTTAGATTTACACACATTGAAATAAAACTACTTTTTAACGGATTTCATCACGTCGGGATCTAAAATCTAAAATAAACCGCGATAAAATCCGTTAAGAAGTAGTTTTATTTCAAGACCCATAGAATTATTTCAATCCCAACGGTTTGGTACCTGTCATATATGTGACTGATACTATAGTCAGCACATTCTCTCTAGCTTTCTTATCCAGTGGACCTATGTCACTAACTTTTACTATTAGATCACTTTGCTAAGCGACATTAAAAAAATCAATATTGAGTCCTTCTAAAATTCTATTTTAACATATTTAGGCATCGTCCAAACAGAGATATTTATCTCGCCCCTTACAAATTGGCTTTATGTCGTCATGACAGATGTAATCGTGGAATTTACGTGACAAAAGCTTCTCACAATATTGAGGGGCGTTTACACGAGCTAGGTGTAATAGAGGCATTAATCATGCAAGCAGAAATGTCTGGGAATGTTTGGTTTTGAAATTACCTTCACTTTTCTCCAAGAAAAAAGTCAAGATTGTGGTTTTGTATTGTACGTAAGTAAGAAGTAACAAATAGCTGTGGATGAACAGTTTTTATGTATGTAGGTAATTTACTTAGATTATCATTTTGAAATCTTTCAAAATCAAGTTTTTTCCCAGTGTTCTTTTAGTCGCTTTGACTTTGCCAGAACCAAATTTATGTATTTGATTTTTAAAATGATTGTCAAAGATTTCGAAGAGACTGTTTAATGATTTATCAACTGTAGTTGTGTCCTTGCATTAACATTCGATCAAATTGTTACAACCGTGCCCTTAGTCACTTAAGAAAGCGCGGCAAAGTAATCGTCAACAGTTTCTTTGTTGTTAACTCCATTAGTCGATATCGCTTGACTAGTTGACACTTCTACTCTATTAGTGTGAGCTAAACTTTACACACATTCCTTGCAGGTTAAAATAAGGTTGATCGACCACTTGCAACGAAAACGTCTATAAAGTTTTTGTGTCTATTATATAATTTTATTTGTCTATTAGACATCTTTTTTCCTTTTTTTATGAAGTGATCCGACAGAGAATCGTAATCGTAATCGAATACTTAAATATAGATAATTACACCCAGACTCAAGACAAACAGACATGTTCATCACACAAATGTCTGACTTGGGTGGGAATCGAACCCACGACCTGCGGCGTGAAAAGTAAGCTTGTTACCGATCACGCCACAAGCCCGTCACTGTTTAATGGTTGCACTTAGTAACATTAATATTTCCAAATGCTTTCAATGTTTAGATCTAAAACACGCTTGAAATTGTACAAACTGAAAAATCTGTAGGTCAATTCACGTAATTAAATAAGTTCAGTTGCAGTGCATTTGCAGTTAAGTTTCGATCAAAACAGCCCTTTTCGTACTCTCGTAATTGTGACAACCGCTGTCAGATACGCTCGCGTCAAGTTCGCGTCACACGAGCGCTTTGATGTTCATGATATAACAATTAAATATGACAATTAAAAGAATAAAATTTTACACTAAGACGTGAACGTAATTGCAACTTTATCGACGCGTCAAGAAATTACGTGAATAATTTTTTTATTTTTTTATTTTGGGGTTTGAGTCACCTTCGTCCGTGGGTGTAAACCTTTAATTGAATCCCCACACGTGGTCCCCGGGTGGTGCAAATCAGGTGACAATCAACTGGTGGTAGGCTTCGGCCGTGGTTATTGACCACCCACCAGACAAAGCCGCACCGCCAAGCGGCCTTGGCGTGTTACGGTGCGATGTCTGTTGACACCATGCAGAGAGGGTGGGTCGGTATTGTTGCTCCCTTAAGGTTTCTAACCTTAAAGAGGCTCATTCCACTGCCACCTTCTCACCGATAATCATACGTAATCACGAGTGAATCGGTATACTGGGCTGGTGCGTTCCATCGTAGACTACATCATTGTTTAACATCAGACAAGTTGTAGTCAAGCACCAGCCTATCGAAGAATAAAAAAAAAACTGAGTTTAATACAACAGCACCACCGCGGCAGCGTCAAAAAAAAGTTACACAATATCTCAAACAATCAGTAACAACAGTAAACTGCAGCAACAGCTTTAGTTTCCAAACAACAACGACCTGTAAACAGTGTTCGGGTGTTCTGCTTAACTTTGTTTGCGTTAAATCTGATGATACACCATAAACGAGGCTTTATTTGTATGCCGAATACAGAAGAAACCATAAATTGCTACTAATTGCCTGTTTTGATTGACTTTTCTTGGATACAGGAACTATTATAGACACATATACCCGTAATCATAAACGTCTTATAAGCCCATAGCTAAAATAGGTTTATAATTCGTTTGTCTTTGTCTGTCATCTTGACATTTATACTAGTAAGAAAGAGACAAAGTCCATTTTAATTAAAGAGTCTTATAAGATTTTTATGAATAAGGCCGTTGAAAGATAAAATTACAACATCGGTAGGTACATTCATTAGTAATGTATATTACAGAAAACCAACGCTGCTCAATATCGGTGAAGGAAGACATTGTGAGGAAACCGGCATGTCTCGGACCGAATCATTCGAGGACATGTGCTATCCACCAACCTGCACTTGCCCAGCGTGTGGGGATTAACTTTCTTCTCTCAACTAGTAAGATAGTTGAGAGAAGACCTTTGTCCAGCAGTGGGACACTAAAAAGGGGTTCAAATGAGACAGAAAGCCGCAGAACAGCAAAATCCTTCAGGCCGTTGACTAACTTAAGCAGATACCAAAATTGAAAATAAAACTAATTATAATGAATTTATTTTAGATTTTATATCCCGACGTTTTCAAGTCTTATCAGACCTCATAGCCACGGAAAAAAATGAAAATTCTAAAGTTTTAAATGTTATTTCAGTAGCTAGGTATCAACGTCATAAAATATCAAATACTAATGAGAGCTAGATGAGAGTTGCTGCAGATAGTGCTAGAGGCGACCTTTAGGATAGGACTACGTTTAGCCGTGAACTAGAACAGTGTGATGAGGAAGATAAAAATGACGTAGATAATGAACAGTTGTAAAAGTGTGTAATCTTAATTAGGCAAAGGTTTTATACCTAACTAGCGGACCCCGCAGACATCGTCCTGCCCGGTAAAGCAGTGCCACCTACCGGGTCAAAAAAATTATTATAAAAATTATTATAAAAATTATTATTGGAACCCCGTTTCACCCCCTTAAAGGGTGAGTTTTGAAAAATCCTTTCTTAGTGCACCCCTAGACCCTATAAGGAACCTATGTGCCAAATTTGGAGTATCCAGACCAAGCGGTTTGGGCTCTGCGTTGATACGTCAGTCAGTCAGTCAGTCAGTCAGTTTCTTCTTTTATATATTTAGATACCTAATGTAAAGTGATCATTTACATGCAGAATGAAACAATATCATCACAGATCAATCTAATATTGTTCACAAACAACTAACCAATATGCCTAACAAATATTTACATATACCGGTGTGGCGAGACTCAATAACGAAATTTTGATTGAACACAGATAGTCTACCTACAGGCCATTTATATTTGTTTTAAATTGCCTCGTTGTTTTTGCGTCAGAGAGAAAAATAAATAATTATTCCATCTCCATTACTTTTTCTCCCATTTCTATTGGGGTCGGCTCCCAGTCTAACCTGATACGGCTAGCTACAAGAATTATACGAGCGACTGCCATCAGACCTTGAAACCCGTAACCCGTAGGGAACCAGTAGCCGAGATGGTTAGATCAGTTATCAGATTATATTGGCTTCTAAATACATGTAACGATTGTCATATATGTGTTAAATAACAACCGGGACCGAACCGACGGCTTAGCGTGCTCTCCGAGGCACGGAGGGTAGTCCCTCAATCAACCAGACACCGAAACAAATCTTTGTTGTTACACAAATATTGTCCGGGGCGTGAAAAGATCCCGTGAACTCCCGGGTACAGTATAGCCCAATCAGACGGCTTACACCGTTCTACTACCGATTTGATTTGCAAAAAATACAATTTATGGTTATTACAAAATCACTATAACCATTAGGTATGTCTACTAGGTAAATAGCGCATAGGCGTGCAATTGCGATGGTAATCAACTGCCATGCATAGCCCTTTGTGTGGGTATGTAGTTACTGAAGGATGAGATTAATTTTATTCCTAATGAATAATAATAATAGTGGGACATTAATACACACGGTCATCTGACGTCAATGACGGGTCGGTGGCATGGTCGGTAAGATACTTGCTTTTCACGCCGCAGGTCGTGGGTTCGATTCCCACCCGAGACAAACATTAGTGATGAACATTTGTGTTTGTGTCGAGTCTGGGTGTAAATATATATTATAAGTATATATTTACAGAAGAAAAGTATTATATGTATAGTATATACCAGTTATCTGGTTTCCATAACACAAGCTCTGCTTAGCTTGGGACCAGATGACCGTGTGTGTTAATGTCCCAGAATATTTTATTTTATTTTTATTTATCTGATCCCAAACTAAGCAGAGCTTGTACCTACTATAGAAACCAGATATCTGGTAGTATACTACATATAATACTTTTATTTTGTAAATTGATACATACAAATATAAAGATAATTACACCCAGACACAAGACAAAAAGACATGTTCATCACATAAATGTTTGACTTGGGTGGGAATCGAATCCTCGTTTGAAAAGCAAACATCTTACTGACCACGCCACCGGCCCGTCAAATGCCTTAACCGAAGTATAGAACACAAGATTAATAAGCTAATGTGGAATCTGTTAATAAACCAATAACCACCAGTAAGCAAGTTCGTAATTAAAATGAAAATAGTCAACAATTTTTTTTTTAATGTTTCAATTTTTTTTATGTAAATTTTTTGTTTAATTTACCTATTTAAACTATCTTTCTAAACATATTTCTCAATTAAACAAATGTATTCAGATAACAAAACATTTACAAGTTATTTTCAATTTATAAAGTAATTGAATCAAGTGGGTTGTTTGGACACTCGCGAAAATATAATTCACAGTAGTTCTCCAAGCCGTAGTATTCTGCTTTGTAAAAACTATCATCAATTTCATCTTCTGGCGTTGAGGTTGAAGGTCTGAAACAATTAGATGGAAGAATAGTTTATTAATATTTCAGTTTTACTTATATTGTACCATATTTTTGCCCTCTCCGTGCTTTGGGGACATACTATGCGTTTCAAATAAGAACAGGACAGGACTGGACTCGCGGCTAACTTCATACTAAAAACCAAGCAAAAGTAGCGCCAGCACAAAATGTCAAACCACAGACAATAATATTATTTTGAAATGTATGGAAAAGTGATCTACCTATTTGAAAACTTTACACAAGTATATAGTTGCAATGCAGCTACCTACCTAAGTAAATTTACACGTTAGGATACCAAAAACTTGCACACAAATTCATATACACGGATAAAAATACACGTTTTAACATAAAACTCCGATTTTTGTTATCGGAATGTAATAAAAAATGTTCGTATCTAAATATTCGACTCCAAATATCCAATCTTACTCACTCACTAGGCAATAAGATATACGCATTTTTTTTTCAACTACATGTGATTATACTATAAAACAAACATTTTTGCTCACTGTACTAAAAAATGTGAAGTTGTTGCGCATTCCAGTTCAAGATGGCGGATTTCCAATCCTATTCTTATTTGAAACGCATAATAATTATGTTAATTTGTCATTAGGCCTAAATTCTTTAAAAAATAAACTTTATTTTATTACATGTGCTATAATCTGTTTCGGTCTGGTCCATTCTTTTAAAATTTATCCTACTACATCAGGGATGACGTGAAACAGCTCTAAGATGGTTAGCTAAAAGCAGGTAATTTATTTTTTGTTTATTTGTTGATATAAGTATCCGATGGAAAAATAAAATGATAATTTGGCACAAAAATCGGGATCTGCTTACGTTAGCGTTAAATACAGCAAATCTCCAATAACCCCATTGTGTAAGAAGTGTGTTTGAGCATTTTCGCATATTGCTCGGAGTAAACAATCTCGGCCCGAATATCCGTTTCTGTAAAGAAAGAATCATAATATTTTATTGGGTTAAGGTATCTGTGGAAGAAAAAATTATATACCCATTTGAAGATAAAATTATATGTTCTTTACAAAAACATGTTGAGAAAACTTCATGGACATAATTAATTAATTACAGAGTTTAGGTGTTTGTGTTTCTTGTAATGAAGCAACCAATAATTAAATATTTGTTGGCACATCCACTTCTCAATACATCAGCTGTCTTTTATACTGTCATCGCGTCTGTCTTTGAAGTCAACTGTCACTAGAAAATTTCCTTATGAATGAACGAATGAACACAAAGCACGGGTGAAGCGGCCATCTTAGAAGAGCCGACATAGTGTTGGAACGTTTCGTCGTTGGCAAGTGCGCATGCAACCACGTGCTCGATGGACGATAAGCTTTTGGTTTTAATCTGATTTAATCTTAGCGATCTGTACTTATCTAGTAGAATTAATGATTGTGCTACCGAGAGATCGGGGTGAAGTGATATTTGCTGTAGTTATTTTATTGGAATACCGTCTTCTTACCCGATCATTCACGCAAATTGTTAAAAGTTACAAGTTTCAGTTAGGTTCTTTGGCTCATCCTTACCGTGGAGCGTACGCAAAACCATAAAAGTTCTGCCGTCTGAAGTCATTATGACGGGCCGGTGGGGTGGTTAGTTAGGTACTTGTTTTTCACGGCGCAGTTCGTGGGTTCGATTCCCACCCGAGACAGATATGTGTGTGACAAAAATGTTTGTTAGTCTCGAGTCTGGGTGTAATTATCTTATACTTACGAATAAAAAGTAAGTATATGTTTAGGATGTTTAATATCAGTAATCTGGTTTCCATAACACAAGCTTTGCCTAGACTGTGTGTGTGTCAATGTAAAAAAAATATTTATAAAGGAACAAATTATAGTATTATGGGTCTCACCTTTCTAACATAGCTTCTATTGACTTGTATACGCCACTGCGTGTAATTACTTCTCTAGCATTATCAATACTGCGTTCTTCTCTGCTTCTGGTATCCTGGTCAAAGATACAAAATGGGGGTCATAGTAGTTAGCATAAGTTACTTTTCAACTGCCCCGACTTTATACGAGGAAATTTGGAATCAAAAGATTAGTCAGGCCTCTACATCCTCTTCATAAGTATCGATATTCCACTAGTAACAGTCGTGGGATTGTGGTGAGTATAGTTCCAAGAATTTACTACTTACATAGACTTCACCCAAAAGTGGATCATACCAGGTCACATTATCGATGGTATAATAATTAGCTTCCACGAACCAGGCAACAGTAACATACGTTTCACTCTGGAGTGGTATTGATACTGTTAGCAAAGACTGCAAATAAAAATCAAATTGAAAGAAATTGTGTCAATGATGGTAATAGAGAAGGTAAAATGTATTCTGAATTTCTTAAACTAATATTGGAAATAACATATAGTATAAAAAATCTTACTATAGATAGACCTTTTAACTTGCGTATCGCTTATAGTTAAGACTCTGACTTCTCAAGCGCACAGACAGTGATGATGATTCAAGCGATATGGATATTAGTGACGAATAGTCTTACATTACTTTTATCTGTGGTTACATAGTTCTTTAAGAGATTTAATTAATGTTTCATGACTTTGTACCTCAGATGGCGATACGCGAGTTAAACGGCCGACCTATAGGTACTTGTAGATTCTTTAAAAACAGGGTCTAGTTTACGGACAAACTTAGTTTATTACTCGATTTAGAATAGAACCTGCACCAATTTTGACTTCAAACGCACAAATACAGAAGAATTTGGTAAATTATAACTGAAAAAAGGTAATAGTTCGGCAAATACTTACACCAAATTGTGTTCCAGATGTAAATACTAAATATCGTCTTTTTCGCTTCTTAATAATAGATTTGTCACAGAACACACTTAACAACAGAAGCAATCTGAAATGAAACCGATGTTTAGAACATTGTTTTAGTACTTCCCTCCATAGTATGTCTGAAGTAAAACGGTTTTTTATCACTACACTTTCACCTTTTTAATCGTAACTGCATAAAAATATATAATTTAACTTAAAAATGAGGAGATACTGAATTAGTCCCAATATTTTTAACCTTAATTTTATTTACACTTGTTATTTTCATTGAAATTTTGCGTTTCTTGAATTTATTATTTCTTTAATTTGAATAAAATATACACATACATCAATAAGTAAGAGCCGATGGACATTCTAAGGAAAACTAATTGTCATCAATATAATGAGAGAGGTTCGAGTCCAAGTGACTGTTGAAATATTTACTTGGCAAATTGTCACCCTCATACTCCACGCTTACTGTAGATGGCGTAATGAAACTGGTTTTATTCTCACATGTTTTCGTTCTAATTGGTCTAAAATCTCCATTCAATGATGCCAAGATCATTAAAAATGTTTCGAACCGTGACTTTTTAGTTTGAAATATGCATGTGCTTCACAACAACTAGCCTGATGTTAAATGATGATGTAGAGTACAATGAACCGCACTTAGTAAAGTAAACCGATCCACTCGTGACTGAGGATCGATGAATAATCAAGTTCCCAACTTGATAGTGAAACGGAACACAATCAAATAACAAATAAAAACACTGGTAAAAAAGAAAACAATATGCAAAACAGTTTGACGCAATTAAATTATATGAATTGTAAAGTGATCCAATGTGTTTAAAACTTAATCCAATCGTGACCAGACAAACCTCGGGGCTAAATAAAATATACTTACAGGTCAGTGACACGTTGTAATCTGGTCCAGAGACAAACCCATTCCTAAAATGTCTGATTGTTTTTCGGGGTAACTTTCATCCGGAGGAGCGCAACTTCAAACTGGTCTTCGACGAAAATTAGGTGACTATAAACGGTAGGCTTCAGCCGTGGTTGGTGACTGCCCACTTGACAAGAGTGCCAAGAGTCAAAGCTGTTAAATGTAACACCATGTAGGATGATAGAAATAGTCGCTACAATGTAGTATCACTCCGGTTCCAGCTTCTCACCGAAAATCATTCGTGTTTACAATGCTTCAGTATTTACTGGGTGCGTTGCTTCTATCGTAGACCACATTATCCTTCAATATCAGATACAAGTCAAGCGCAAGACTACTTTAGAATACAAAAAATAACCTCATATTGAGTCACAAATTATTTCTTTACTCTGTAAACAGAATAGTCATGATGTTGTATAAAAAAATTGTTAAACGTTTTTGAGCACGTTTTGGTGAACTCGACGTTAGTTACTGACGTCATGGTTTTGGATGTAATTGACTAAGTAAACTACTTAAATGGTTCACAAATCAGAGAATTGTGTGAGTAAGTGCAGTTTAGCACCTATATGAAAAAAAAAGTTCGTCCCTTATGTTCAACAGTCCCTTCAACAGTCCCTTTTTTCGTACCGACAACGAGTACGAGTTGTCGGTACGAAAAAAGTTTTCGAATACTGTAATGAACCAGTAAAGATAAAGAATGCGCAAAAATCTACAAATTACTTAACCTATTCTATTTCCAATTATTTTTATTTTATTTCTACCAACTTATTTTCTTTATATCGAACGGAATGAATGGAAAATAAAAATAATTTGAAAAAGTATTGCTACGAGTTCAAGATAATATTGGTAAACTTTTTTCGTACTAACGAACTTGTGCTAGGGGTACTGTAGCTGTTTGACGAAATTCTACTGGTTTAATAATGTTGTGAAGAACTGTGGCGTCACATACATACCTAACGCCACTCAAGAGACATGACGTCATAGCAATCCTGAATCGCACAAGCAAAGTTTCACCAACGATTAGCATATATACAACTTCCCGACAAGAACTGTAGGAGGGAGTACCGCGGTCGCCGGGCATCACACTCGCCCGGTTGGAAGATCTTCCCTTTACACTGGAGGGTCACTACTACCCGATCCTCCAGTCCTCTCCACAGATCTTCATAAATGACAAGGTTTGTAAAGATGGGTTTCTATTACGTAATAACTACAAATTTAATGACATCACTGACGCTCATATTCTCGAAACCTAGCTAAGAACCATCTAAAAACATTTCTGCTCTCTAGTTTCGATTATGAGTCACCACGATAACATCCATACGGCACGTTGCGTTGCGTTGCGATAACGCACCGCAAATATTTTTACGCATAGCTCCACACAGGCGCTTCGCCGTAATCTTATGGGCGAATCCAAATCAACACTACGTTCCGGCGACCCATCGCAAGAATAGTCAAACAAACGATTTTGCGATTCGTCGTCTTGGGTCATAGTGAGCGTTGCGTCGACCCAGCACCCCATGTGAACACCCGGTGTAAGGACCGACTTTAAAACCACATCAAAATCAGTCCAGCCGTAAGGCGCGTCAAAGCAAAAAAATTGAATACAGATACACACAACAAACTTTTAACAGTCCTCTCTTTCGTCAGGGAATAATAAGGCAATTTTTGTCCTGGTACATGATATCTGGTTTTTTCCATGATTATCATACTTATTTGCGATACGTGCTAATAGTATTTCATGCAGACAAAACCACGGATGGTAGTGTTACTTAACAAAACCTTTATCGAAATAATTAAGTGGAGAATCATGTGAAACAACTTTCATTCCTTCAATATGTTGACCATTTAGTTATAAGAACAAGTTAAGTTCCCTAACTTACTAGTCCCTACTAGTAAGGTTTTCAACCAACTTAGAGAATACCCACACTTGACGATTTGGTTTTCTTGTCGAACTTTATCTACTAATTCAATGGAATCGACTCACAAAACTGTCAAATTGTTTCACCTCTTGGCCTTCTTAAAAAGAGGGTACAGAATATTGATAACGCTCAGATTCCTTAGACTTTAAAAAAATTTAATATTAAATAATAAACAAATACATACTACCCACATACAAAGATTGCTATTTCAATGTGAAGGGTGTACTTGTATCCTATTTTTTGCAGTCACAGCTTTAGCATCGATATAAATCCTAGTTACATTTCGTCGCAGTGTATTTCGTTCGTATTATCTTGTCTCATGGCCCACACAATATTCGCTCGCGACCCATACTTTGTGAACTGCACTTAGTAGTTCTTAGTGCCTATTCATTACATTAACCCTACAATACTTTTATAAGGACATACCAAATACTACAGAATACAAAAATTTAAATACATTTCGTAGAAACGACTAAACGAATGATAAAATAAAGACAAATACTCAAACAAGAAAACATAAAATATAAATCAAAAAGAAAATAAGTACTGTAACAAAAGAAACCATAAGATACAATGATTATATTACCAAAGATTTGCTAATGAAAGAAAATTGTGAACAATTTACTTGACTAATTAGTGGAGATGGAAAAATTATGAATAATTAAATCACTGTAGACATAACTTATGAAAGTCAATTTGGAAGTGTATTACAACTTGGTAAGACAAATTGTGTAGACGGAGATTAAGAAATAAGAATATACAGGTATATGATACAAAAAGAGGTTATATAGGCTTTAAGTGCTTTTATCTATACACAGCATAATCATACGGGCACACGCACGCATTGACTTCTAGTTATATTTAGATTCTTTTTTCATATTATTACTTTTTCTTTAAATATATTTGTTTTTATTTGAGCAGTTTTAGATAAATGAGTTTTTAATGTCCAATTGATTTTGAATGTCCACTGTCTACTGTTTTTTTATTGTGTTATATAAAGGCTGATTACTGTCTCTCAATATACAGGTTACCCTAGTGTAAGAGACAGGTTATTAACTTTTATTGTACAGATTAGAAGCATAAAAACTATCCATTTACTGCAAAAACTGTATGTTTGAGCTTGGGTTTGAGAAAATAATAAATCCAGGAATTATCTTCGATAGACTGTTTAATTAATTATAATACAATAAATCGATAGTATAGCGGTAGCGCAGGTAAGTTAATTCGTTGAGTGAATACTAGTAAATGGCGTAGGCGGCATCTCCTGCGATTGGTCAAATATGACGCGACAGCATTTTGCAACCAATTAAAGTGCGCCAAGTCCTGCCATCTATTCTTCATTGCGGGTATCACTATTGCAATGCCTGAACACTGTAACTTTTTAGAACAATAAATATATTATTATTATTTATAACATTTAATAAAGACAAAAACTCTAAATGACTCATATTAACACACAATCATCTGATCCCATACTAAGTAGAGTTCGTAATATGGAAATTGATATATTATTTAGAAACTATTTTTCTTTAGTAAGTAAATACTTGTCTATACTAATATTATAAAGCTGAAGTGTTTGTTTGAACGTGCTAATCTCAGAAACTACCGGTCCGATTTAAAAAATATTGCACTGTTAGATAGCCTAATTTTTTGAGGAAGGCTATAGGCTACTTTTTATGCAACTGTTGGGTATATGTAGTTCACGCAGGTAGCCGCGGCGGAATACTAGTAATAGATAATTACACCCAGGCTAAAGACAAACAGGCATGTTCATGCACACAAATGTCTGTCTTGGGTAGGAAACAAACTGATGACTTGCGGTGGCGTTAAAAGTAAGTATCTTACCGACCACGCCACAGACCCGTCTTCTAATCTTCTTTAAGCATCTTCGGAATCGCACGAGTTTATTCTTTAATCTATAAACGCTGACCAAGAGCGTAACCCGCTCTTGGTCAGCGTAGTCACATGCCCTTGAATATTTTAGTGAATACTTTAGTTGTAAGACATGACGGTTTCGTCACGATATTTTCCTTCACCAATTTTAAGTAGGCGTTAAAACAATTTATCCGGTAAGATTTGAGGATCCAATCTGAAATCAAGCCCACAACCTACATTTTAAAGCCAAATTCTATACTGCAGTTTCACCGGTACCTCGCTGCTCCAGATCAAGTAAATAAATATTGATATAGAAACCTTTTATCTTCAGTAAACTTTAAATTTTCTATCCATTTTTGTATGTTCAAACTACATTTTCTATAACAAACATTCACTTCCGATGTTACCCAACCGCATCAAAGCTGAAACCTAGGTATACTAAGCTGCCAATTTATTGAAAAGAAGGTTTGAATGGAATTCTGTGGTCGTTGCAATATGTTCACCAGATGTTGCTGGTATTTGTATCGTATCTTTAATAATAAAATAGATAGAGTATGTTTGTTTGAAGGCATTAACTTTACGGCTGCTGATTGGTTGAAAATTTGACGGCTTATTAGAATAAAAATTCATTACACGTTACACTGATTCTTAACGCAAGACTCTTGGCCTCCAGACAAATTTAAAAGCGATGCGATAGCAAAAGATGGAAATGAATCAAATGTATGGGATCGACAATCATCTTCGTAAAGTCACGTGACAATCTTATGTCATTTCGTTCTTTCCAATCTGTTACGTTGTGTAGGGGCCCTGGATCCCGATTTTCGCGCTTCAAACATTTAATTCGAATTTGACATATGCGGGGGGGGCGAATGCCCATTGAAAACTAATATTCGAATTCTCAGAATGTGCAACGAGTAGTCTAGGTATACCAATTGACTTCGTAAGACGATTTAATTTGTTTTCAATCAACATTCGCAATTTTTTCGACATATATTATGTCGAGTTCGCAATACATGTCAAAAGTGCTAGAATCATGGTCTAGTCAAAAACGTGTGAACGTAACATTCTTGCAAACAATTTCTTCAGAAGCGTGCCAAGTTATGACAACATGTCATTCGAAACTAGGTTGAATTGGTGTCAGATCGATATCCCTATTAGTTGAATTTCCATATATGGAATACTTCACTCTGGTTCGCTTTGGTCGGCTTTTGAAGTAATATGGTTCATGCAACTTGTCTAATATTATAGAATTCAAAGGTCACGACTGGATAAGGATGGAGAAAGATTTATTGGAGCGAAGTTCCTTATCGCGCGTTGTGAAAGGGGGCTAGACTGAAAAAATTCTTACGAAAAGTTGTCACGACACTTTTTGCTATAGTAAGCTATTGTAAGCTGTGCGGCGTGCGCATGTTTCTCTGTCTCTCTTTCTCTCTCTCTCTCTCTAGAGATAGAAAAAAAAATAAAAAAAAAAATATTATTACAACTTAAAAAAAAATTAAATTTTATTACAATTCCTTCACTAATTAATCAAAAGGAACTTCGTTCCATCTGGGTGTCCGTTGACACCTTTCAAGTTTTTTCTTTTTGTATCATTGTAAACTATTGGACCGATTTCAAAAATTCTTTCATCCAAGATGCTACATTATCATAAAGTAACTTAGACTATGTATCCTTACGGTACATATCATGAAACTATGGGATTATGTTATGCACTTAAAGCAGAGTAGGAGCAACCACTAGTTCATTTATAAAAATGTTTCTGTTAATGCAAAAGCATAGTTTTCAATTTACGTTGAGGTTGTTTTAATTGTGGCTTCGTCGGGGATTTTATTTTAAGCTCAGCGGAGACTGGAGTGTTGTGTACTTTTAGGTTCTTTTTATAAGCCGTGAGAGAGCGTATATTCATCATTTTGGTATTAAATTGGGATTTATTTTTCACCACCGTGAGTCCTTTAAATCTCATGATGTGCAAAAAGATAAAAAAAAACATACTTTGACAAAATACTCGCGACTTTAAATGCTAAATTTCCATTTTTAGGTCGTTATGATAATGGAAAAGGAATTCAAATAAATGAAACTGAAGTAATAATTTGATAAAGTTAAAACCAATTTCTCCCAGTTTTCTACTTAAAAGAGGTGGAAGTTAAAAACAAGTAACTTGCAGTCTTCAGATGTCAACGTCTTTATAATACAAAATTTAGAGCAAACCTTTAGACGATGCGGCGGTCGTTATGTGTAATGTTTTGTTGTTACCATGTAGGTAAGTTTGAACCGAGCTCTACTTTACTGGTAACTAGGCCATTCGGTACATCCAAATCAGTGAGAAAACATAACGGTTCATTAGTCAGACACTGCTGTAGGCTCTGTGTAAATATCCTAACATTTTATCTTAAACAGTATTTACACTTCGGCGTAGCCGTGCGCTTCGAATCGACGTAAAAACGAAATACGATGTTGTTGGCTGTAATTTTGTTGAATTTGCTTTCCGTATTCACTTCGGAGGCGGGTAGAGAGAAACGGTACCTCGTGTACCCTGACGGTGGGCCAGCGAGAGCACAGGTAATTCTCCTGTCTTATTAGAACAAATCCATGTAAATTTACATAGCGTACCTGATTTAACTTAAGCAAATGATGTTTTCTTTGCACAACGGATAGAACTTAACGAAGCAGTGTCTTTTTTGTTCGTGAATTTAAATGCAATTAAGCTTCGTCTGCCTTTTGAAGTGTGTAAGAGGTTTTGTTTCAACTTTTGGCCTTTTCATGTTTTGTTTAGTTCTATTCTTTTAAAGGGGCGATAAATTTGCATTAACTACACAATTACTGAAAACGTGAACATTTTTATGAAACTGCAATGCATATTGATGAATTATTTTACTGCTTATACTGTTTACTTCTCCAGATTCTCTTAAAATATATTTCGAATTCAAATCCATCAAGACTGTATTGAAGTAAATATTTAAATTTGCTTAAAGTGCACTCAATGTAATTGGATGAAACAGTAATATTTACCTGAGAGTATTCTAAATAATTTCATTTCTATTTACATTTAATAAATTTGTTAGTTATTATGTTTATTTAACTATTTTAGTTATTGACAGAATATAAATATTCATTATGCAATATAGGTACCAGTATCTAGCTACAGATCATATCGGAAGGCCTTTAAGTAAAACAAACTAGGCATTGATAAACGTTGACCTATTGGACTTAATGTACCTTGTGTTCCTTTCTAAACATTTTAATTAACGATTATCTTTGATCCTTATTCCTGCAGAACGAAATGATTCTGATAATCAGATATTTGATGAGCTGTATTGTTTTAATATATCTTATACAAATTCCTATATTTTTCAGTTTATCATTGGTTTAGGTATACCAGTCGACTTGAAAGAAGCCTCAGTCACAGTTGGAACTGTAATAAAATTTCAATATGATTTACCTACAAACAGTACAGAATATACAAGTAGAATTTACGGTTTTGCGGAAACTGTCTCAAGAGATATGGACGATGCTCCTAATAAAGAAATATCGAATGAAATAGATGGTGATGACTCGAGACAGCTTAGTGAAACAGAAGATACAGTAACTGAAGAGACAGAAAGAGATAACGATACGTTAGTAGATCTAACCTTTGATGATAAGAGAAAAAGAAGATCTTTGTTTTATACAGAAGGTGGTCTTGTAAATACAGGAAATGATTCTATAAAAAAAGAATTATCACTAGATGAAGCTATAAGAAAGCAAGAAATTATTGACCAAAATGCTATTAATGAAGAAGATGAGCCTCAGAGAATGAATCGATGGGACTTTTATAAGATCATTGAGCATATGGTTGAAAGGTAATGTATTTTTTACCAAAATTGTATAATCCTACAGGATCATGCACTTATAGCTAAATGATAATTAGTTTAGTTACAAAATCTAATTATATTTTGGTATATCGAATCTAGTATTCCAGACTCTTCACTTCAGCTTAAATAAAAAAGCGTATTGATATTGGTCCTGGTAATACGCCAAACTTATAATACCTCTATTTTTTGTCTGGGGTTAAACAGACAAAACAGCTTCAAGAATATTCGAGCTCAAATTAATTCCGCTTAAAGTAGATTCATTCCAGAATCTGAAACCAAAACATCGTTTAGTATAAGTGAGTTTGCAAAGAGTTAACATCGCTCGGAAGGTATAATATTATATTAAGGTAGTCCATTGAAACTTCAGGTACGGGTATTCAGGCCGTCCGTGCTTGCTTCGAACAATCTGCGAAGCTGCCGAAGTACCATTCACCCATGAAAACGGCTTGCTTGGCGAAATTGGACATATACTATTCACGTAAGTCAAGTATAAAAGGATTTTTTCGTCTATTTATGAATGATTTATCATTTATTCGGATGGTGCTGACGGGCTTATTTCGGAATTTCTGATATTGCTTAGGGTCTGTGAATTTATTTTATGTAATGTCGATTGCTAGATGAGGCAGTAGGTTTTTGTGGCAATTGGATATAGGGACAGAAATGATGTTTGGCAATTTTTGCAAACTAATTTGTATGAACTAGTTATGGATCGTGCTTAGAGGTGTCCAAGAGGTGAGAATGTCCAACAGTATTCTTAAATTGACGACCAAAACCAAAAAACAAACATTTGATACTGTCGTTTCAATTTTTACCCTATTTTCGTCCCTAAATCAAGGACCGTCCGTTGATAGATCTATTTTGTGTATCTATATTCAAACATTGATTTTGCTATTATCATTTTCAGGCCTTCATCGACAAATGATGTGCTCTCTCACCATACAGACAATGAGTACCATGCAGCTGAACGACTAGGGAGAGAAATAGGTATCAATTGTGAAGAGTTGTTCCCGGAATGTGAAGGGTCCATACTTGATACTTTCACTAATATTGGAGAGGAAACGCTGCATAAATTCGGCATTTTATAAAATACGCTTTATTTTAGTTCCTTTGTAAGGCTTTTTACGTAGCGAAATAGACTTGGGCGATGTTTAGGATTTATCAGTAATGACTGATCAGGTGTCAGGCTCGTTATTCATCATTACATCCTAATAGAGCGCACACTATCTACGTCTAAACGTCATTCTTAAGATGAATTGTTTGTAGTGTACGCATCTTTATAGAGTCTGGTAAGCAATAGTTATTTTTGAGACTTCCCTGTTTTAGTGTGCATTCGAATTTAATTCCTTTAGTATTCCGTCTAAGATGGATTTGATTTTTGATAAAGCTTAAGGAAGTCTGTGAACTCAAGGTCCATGAATAAGATAGTTTCGACTGTCGACCAATGATTAAGCTTGACAGTCGAAATATCTGCTATAGGTTTATTGTAATAAATTGTTTGAAAATGTTTGTTTTATTCCTCCTTATGTTAGTAAAATATCTATTTAGAATTCACGGACAATATTAACATCTACACTGCATTATAATCAGAAAACATTAGAATTTTTGTATTTGTTATAAATAAACTAAAAAATACTGTACCGATTTTAAAATTTATTTTATTAATAGAATGCTACAATATTGCTCAGTAACATACGACATGCGACAGTGTTAAGTTGCGTTCGCAGGGAAGCAATTATGATAGCTGGTTAAATACAGCTGGTTAGACCGAAAAGACTTACAGTGGATCAACGCAGTTCTAAGTTGCATAAATGCCGCTTCCATTTAGACATTATATTATACCTCAGGGTTGTCACTATTTTTAACCCCTGAGAAAAAATATGGTTGACGCAATAACAGTTAGTCAACTCTCAATGAGAGGTACCGAGCACAATGTATGGCTACCCGGTAGCGCACCCAACTTAGAAGGTCTGTAAGAAAGAATTTTAAAGACTCCGCTAATCTTAGAAAACGAACATAAAAGGTGGCCAAACCTATCATTATTATCAGTCTATTCTAGTCCACTGCAGAACATAGGCCTCTCCTAAAGTACACCACTGAGTACGATCCGCGGGTTTTCAATCCGCGGCCGCCCTGCTGAGATCGTCATTAATCTGAGAGCATCCTACGCTACGTTTGCACATTCGTGGTCTCCACTCAAGAACTCGTTACTTGTTTACTCGTTTACACCATCTATTAGAACCAGTGGGATCTTCTTGATTTTCAAGTATCCTTTTGGTTGTTTTCCGATTCAGATGAAAGGAGACGTTCAAAAAATGTATAGAGCCTGGGATTAAAATAATTGTAAATTTGAACAGCGATCTGAGTTACATAGGTTAATAGAGCATAATTTATTAAATTTTTTGGTGTATTTAAAATAATTTTACACCCCCCCGTTTTTTAAAAAATTGAAATTGAAAATAAGAATCCTTAATGCAATATTATGATTATTGCAATTGGCAACCCCATGGTCAAATGACAATTGAGCAACCAAAAAAATCAAAATTATTTCGAAGCTGTCAATCAAACTGATCAATGACAATGACATCATGACGTTTCCCGTAATTATATTTTTTTCCACGCGTTTTGTTATTACACTAATAAGATGACAAATATTTTTCGTCATAATTACATTAAGCTGCAGCTAGAATAATATTACAAGAGAAAAGTACTGTAACAGAATGCAATTATTGACGTGATTGCAATATTTATACTGCTTAGGAAACGGTTAATTAAAGGTAATGTGCGTTTTGTTTTTCTATTACATTTTTTTGATTTTTACAAAAATGGTTGCTCCTAAAATTCGTGTTTAATTAAATTCTAACAGCTTATTAAATAAGCTTTCCAATGAGGTATATCACATTGGTGTTCAAAATTCTAGCCCACTTTTGACCTCTCCTTTAATATAGAGAAACTTCAAATTGGGAATGGAAATGTTTTACTCTTTACAGGACTTTAACACATTGGCTCATGTAACGCGATGTTTTTGCTTGATGAATGATATATGAGGGGATGGAAAGCCAAATAAATAAAAGCGAATTAATGCACGAAACAATAATGCGCCATAAAATAATATTTTCTAAGCAGGCGGCTTCCAAAAATCAAAATATGCTTTATTCTTTTTGACACGCGAGTCTACATAAAAATAGTTCAATTTATCTTCCTACCGTGCAGTGAATGACTGGCAACTACTGAGAAACACTAAAAAAAAATTGGAAGTTTTTTTTCTTTTTTAAATGAAGTAGGTACTTATATCTATTATATTATTAGTTTAGTGTGTTGAATTAGAGCGACATAATTCCAAGCGTTCTTATCAGTTACATACTTCATTATACAATTCAGTATAGGTTCATGTGGAGTCTATGACTATGTGTATAATAAACCTGGCTTTATATAGGCACTTAAAAGCGTCTACTAAAATCTCATTAAAGTAAAAAATTAAAATACAGTAAAAATTACCATTTGTTTTATTAATGACAACTCAGGTCCAAAATTAATTAATAATTAATAAACAATATTATTAATAATAATTGCAATTCATTTATTTAGGATAGTAAGGGTGTTTAAAGACAGCGAAAAATTAATACCTTGCCATCTTAATATTTATTGTCAAGCTAAGCAGAGACGGCTAGCAGTTTTTAATCAAGTCAGTCCCAAATACTCAAGTTAACTTGACGGGTAGGTGGCGTGGCTGTGAGATCTCACCCAAGATAGACATTTGTGTGATGAACATGTCTATTTCTCTGAGTCTAGGCGTAATTGTATTAGGTAGGCAACCACAGACACATAGAACCTAAGACCACCGATCAGGGAGCAGTGCTCGAGGAGACCACAAGCTCCGGTCAGCAAGGTGCACCCTATAGGCCGACCGTTTAACTCGCGTATCGCCTATCGCCAAGATTCTGACTCCTCAAGCTGCAGTGATGATGATTCAAGCGATATGGATATTAGTGACGAATAGTCTTTCATTACTTTTATCTGTGGTTAAATAGTTCTTTATGAGATTTAATTAATGTTTTATGACTTTGTACCTCAGATGGCGATACGCGAGTTCAACGGTCGGCCTATACCGTTGAAGCAGAGCGGGGCGCATACATTTTTTGTATGTATTTACAAAAGAAAAGTATTATGTAATATATTATCAGTTATTTGGTTTCCATAAGTACAAGCTTTGCTTAATTAGATGCACGTGTGTGTTAATTTTCCAGGATATTATTATTGTTATTATTAAAGTAACTTATAACAGGTGAATTGAATCTTCGACTGGTAATTCATTAAAATTTATATTAATGTAATTTAGTAAATACATCAATAAGTGACGTAGAACATCCTGGGTATAATTTAGTGCAGTTTTCCAGATTCTCTCCATCCGTGAAAGCCTTGATGTATGGGTATGTATGGTCTTCTTTAGAAAGGTTGTGTATGCCGTCATTTTTGGGACTGAAACAATAAAAATACTATATTTAATTTACTTTTTTGTGTTAATATTATAAAACTGTAAGGAAATTGGTAAATCATTTTTAGAACTTCTTTCTGTAACTGATATAATATTAAAAGTAATTTAGACTATATAAATTGTTAGTAAGATGAAACAACGGAATTATATTCCAATTGAAAAGCTAGGGTACTATAATTTAAACATAATATTTAAGTTGTATGCCGGACCGGTGGCGTGGTCGGTAAGATACTTGCTTTTCACGCCGCAGGTCGTGGGTTCGATTCCCACCCGAGACAAACATTAGTGATGAACATTTGTGTTTGTGTCGTGTCTGGGTGTTAATATCTATTATAAGTACATATTTACAAAAGAAAAGTATTATATGTATAGTATATACCAGTTATCTGGTTTCGATAACGCAAGCTCTGCTTAGCTTGTGACCAGATGACCGTGTGTGTTAATGTCACAGAATATTTATTTATTTTTATTTTAATGTATCAAAAGAGTTGCCGGACCAGAGTGGGTCAGAGTGAGCAAAGCACAGAAATAGGTGGAAGTCCTTGGAGGAGGCCTTTGTCGAAAGACAAGTTGCTGTCGCTAAAACCTGTTAACCGGTATATAAGAAAAAATATTCTACTTTTTAATATAGTAAACACTAACAGCAATAAAGGCTTATTTTATTTTATTTTTTTTAAGTTGAATGTTGAATGTTTTCTCTATTTGTAAGTAACTGCTTCCTTGGTCCTGCGATAAGCGTATCATGGTCCCGAATTCAAATCCCAGGTTGAGCAAAAATAAATCTATTTCTAGATTGCGAGTAGAGGCAACATTAGGTATCTATTCTATCTAGTTTATATATAAACTGAGTGATTTGTCAGGTTTTGTGTAGAGGTTAAGCCTTGTCAAGATCTTTAGTACTTCAGCAAACACAAACTTTTACAGTTTCCGTGGAGTAAAGGGCTAAAGCAACGTACATGTGTGTACATATCTAATTATCAAGTTCCTAGTTCAGGCCTAATACTGAGGGTACATTACACAGCGTCGCGAACTGAGACACTTTAGCGATTAAATATTCATAATTTCTCTAACCATTTTGCCATTTCTATTTGAGGTCGGGTTTTCAGTCTAACCTGATGCGACTAGTTGCCAGAATTAATCGAGCGACTACCATCACACCTCAAAACCCTAATAGGGAATAGACCAGGTGTCAGATTATATTAGTTTGACGGGCCGGTGGCGTGGTCGGGTAAGATACTTGCTTTTCACGCCGCAGGTCGTGGTTTCGATTCCCACCCGAGACAAACATTTGTTTAATTAAATATGTCTGTTTGTCTTGTGTCTGGGTGTAATTATCTATATTTAAGTATATATTTACAAAAGAAAAGTATTATATGTAGTATATTACCAGTCATCTGGTTTCCTTAGTACAAGCTCTGCTTAGTTTGGGATCAGATGACCGTGTGTGTTAATGTCCCACTATATTAGTCTTCTGACTACCATTAGCGATTGTCATAGATGTTTTAAATGACAACCGAAACTGCCGGCTTAAGCACGTAAACGACACAGAGGGTAGTCCCTCAACCATCCAGATACCGAAACATAATTTTCGTGTTACACAAAGATTATTTGGGCGGGAATTAAAATTTACGTTTATGGCTACATTACACGCCAAATACTGATGATATTTGATTTACTTATGAGATATAAACAATAGTACTGCAATTACAGCATCAGCTACTTAAATTTACTAGAGAAATTTAAGGGAAATATATATAAATAGGTACTCTTTGTGCAAAATGTTCCACAGTACTAGTAAATATATTGGTAACATTGCGCGTATCGTCAATAGCGATGAAGGATTTGATCGCAGTTGTATTATAATCTCACATCAGCCACATCATCATTAACATCATCGTCGACTTTTTTTTTGGATTGGTAGTCACCTTCGTCCATCGTCACGTTTCATTTCAATCACAACCGAGGTCACCGGGTGGTGCAATTCAGGTGACAATAAACTGGTGGTAGGCTTCGGCTATAGTTAATGATCATCCACCAGGTGCGATCTTTGGCGACACCATTTGAGTCTATTCAAAAGAAAATAACATTTGTAGACTTAATTTAAATTACTTATAAAACGAAGAAAGAGCGTTTATTGTGTTTATATAGGAACTTTGATTTTCTTTTTACAGAAACTCATACGGTCTCATCAACTTGTTAGTTTATTTAAGAGGGTGGGTAGGTATTGTTACTCCTTTAAGGTTTTTAACTATATGGAGCTTCATTTCACTGCCATCTTGTCACTGAAAATAACTCGTAATTACTAGTGAATTAAGAAAGTGTTAGTGAAATTTGCAGGCTTTCTCAGGTAACCGTACCATATTTATCTCGCTTTTCCAGTCGCATCGCTAATCGCTCGCTACTGTAGCCTCAGGTTTAAATAGATCTTGTGACATAACTTGTAAGGGAATGTAATTAACATCGAGGAGGTGTGTTTAGGGCGATAATTGGACCGGTTGCCTTTTGTGTACATACGCTTTATAGTGATAGTGCGTAATATGGTTACAGGTACGTACATGACTGGTAATAATTAGTGCAAAATTTACTACATAGTGTTCGTGGTTAAAACAACTTTCCCAAAGAAACTTTAAATTGCACACAGTAGAGACAATAATGCAGTGTAAAGTACTATTTGTGTAAAGTGTTCCAAACAAAATTGTATGATGTTGTCTAAACTTTTGTGTGAGAAAAATACACATTATCATTATTAATATTATTTTTTCCTCTCCCGGGATTCCAACCTGTAACGTGGTGGTCACTAAGCGCCGTCAGTGCTTAGACTTACTTATTACTACTTACTCTATTGGCTGAATGACCTAAAATTCTTACTCCATATTTATAAACGTCTTATAAGCTCATTATAGCTAAAACAGGATTAAGATTCGTTGGTCTTTGTCTGTCATCTTGATATTTATACTTGTAAGAAAGAGACAAAGTCTATTTTAACTAAAGAGTTTTTTAAGATTTTTGTGAATAAGACCGTTAGGCTCCGATAAAAGATTTCCCCACTTTCCACAATCCTTAGCATTCTCTCGCCAATTGCTGGATTGAAGCTCCACTACATTACTCAAGCAATATCTTGGTCTACCCAGTGGACTGTGCTCTATGTCGACCAAGATATGATCTCATGATGTTTTTTTTTCTGTGGTTGCTGATTTTGTTTTATATTATTTTGATTTTTAATGTGTGTGTTTTTAATTTTTAATTTTGTTATTTTTTTGTATTTTAATTGTGTAATTTAATTTTGTTATTGTTTTTAATGTAACATATCTACTGCATTAGGTTACACCTGTAATGGTAGATATAAGTTGGAAATAAATGAATAAATAAATCTCTTCACGTTTTTAGCCTATTCACTTCATTCTGTTCTGTTGTTTCGGTTCTTAGGCTATTATTAAGTATAATATAAATATTTTAACACTTACTTGAGAACAAATGTCGCCATTTCGTGTAGTAGATCCTCTTCATCATCAGAGTGCAGAGGTTCAGCTCCCAACTGACACAGAGTTTGAAGAACACATGCTTTGCCGTTGTATCCAAAACTGAAAAGAATAATGTTACAAGTATTCAGACTATTATAACATAATGGTTCCATTTCATGAAAGGGGAAATATTAACTGTCCTGGGCCCCTAGACAAAGTGACATAAGATAGCAATAACGAAGGATAGAAAGAACAAAATGTATGAGATTGACGTAAGATTGTCACGTGACGTGACATTTCAAAGGTGAATTTCAATTCCATACATTTAATTTAAATTCAAAAAATTTCAAATTCAAAATGTTTATTGCAGTCCTGTTACACATAACAATTTACAATGTTAGTCACACTAGGCACAGCCTGTGTCGTGGCTAGCAAAAATCTCAATTTATTACCTAGGCCATTAACGAAGTGCCAAAAGTATTATTATTATTATAAATTTTTTTTTGCTTAAAAACAGGAACTACATATCTACATTTTTTTTATAATAATATGATGTGTGTGTGTGTGTGTACTTTTCAATCTTCCGTTATTGTTTCGCTAAACAACTTTACTTAGGGATCTTTATTATTATCAACCTGGCCAGATCTATGAATTATATGATATGGTCAAACATCTGTGACGTAAAATAGTTTTACACTTTTCGCCATTAGACGAGACGCTGACTATTCTTTGGTTTTGCTATGCATCATGGCGGGAGATTTTTTTAAGCTCAGAAGTAAAGAGCGATAATTAGGTAATAAGTCAGTTATTTTTTTTTTTCGTTGATATTAACTTAATACTCTTTACCTCTTCTTAAAAAAAAGATAAAAATGTTATTATGATATGAAAAATAATAAATTTTAGAAAAAAAAACCTAGACATTTAGCACAAGGTAATAGAAGCTAACCGTGTTCCGGTGTGATGTCTGGTGACACCATTTAGGGGGTGGGGTCGAAATTGTTGCTCTTTTTAGGTTTTTAGGCCTGCGCTTGACCACAACTTGCGCCGCGCCGCCGCGATGGGACGCGCCTGTACACTGTACCGATTTATTCGTGGTTACGAATGAATTTCAGTGAAAAGGTGGCAGTGGAATGATGCTCCTTATGGTTAGAAACCTTATAGAGCATCATTCTGAATGGTGTCACCAGACAACGCACTGCGGCCGCTTGGCGGTGCGGCTTTGTTGAAGTTGAAGTTAAGTTTATTTAAGTTTTATATTGTAATTTTTCAGTAAATAACCATTGTAGTTCTGAATAAAGGCTATTTCATTTCATTTTACATAAATGCGATAGATAATCTTATCTCAATATCGGTTAAAAACCTAAATAGTAAATAGCAATAAAGATACCGCTTTGCCAGCCCTACGCTCGACCGAGTTTCAACGAATATTTCAGTCGTGAGCCTCTAACGTCAATACTTATTAGCACGACACTATATTAACTGGAAACTGGTAACTAAATCCAATAATTATAGACCAAAAGCTCAAATGATATTCAGTTTATTGGTATTTATTGCTTTACCCTCTACTAAGTGTGGTTAACGTCACAAATCAAGGTACTGTTTTGTTTTGGAAAGGGTAGCCTTCCACTACAGTCATAAAAGTATTGACTTTTTACAGGTTCCAAAGAGTACTTTGAAATTTTATGGTAGACAAATGCTATTATACAATTGACGAGTTTTTTAATGACAGTTTACTAATATGACTAAGTAATGAGTATAATAATAAAAAAATAAATGTCTTTTCAAATTTATAATTGACTAAATTGTTGTATCTTTTTTTATGTTATTATTATAGTTATTTTCATTTTTCAAATTTCAATTTAATTACATATTTAATTTATTAATATCACACATTGAAATAAAACTACTTTTTAACGGATTTTATCGCGGTTTATTTTAGATTTTAGATCCCGACGTTTCAAATTCTTTTCAGACTTCATGTTCACGGGTGGATTGAGGTATTTGATGTCAAAATTCTCTCACACCGGTGTGCATATAGCCTAATACTATTCAGAGGTTGAACCTACTTAACAAAAGATCAATTTCCCGCTACACGAGCATGATCTAAGTTCATTGACATTTCTAGTGATAAATGATCTAACAATCAAACCAAGCTGAACCGCTGATTAGCAAGTATGCGATTGACTACGTTATGACAATCACTTAGAAGAATTTAAGTAGGTGTATGGTGTGATAGTCACTTGTTTTTCGCGTGGTAAATAATGTATGTAAGTAAGGTTCGATCAGAGTCGTTAATTGTTGAGTTGAGCCAATGTCCTATAACTTTTGGTCGGGTTATACCACTGAACACGTGCTAAATGACTTGAAACATTATAGATTCAACCTACGTCTACACTTGATTTAAAGCTGGTGCTAAAATGAACCTTATTCACTGGTGATATCGGCTGTGGTACTCACCAAACACCAGACAAAGATACAACACGAAAAAGTCTTTTGTATAAAAAAACCTTTCAGGATAATTAGATGGTCGTAATTTTTTTTTTCGTACCACGACTGTCGACATTTCAGACAAGATGCCGATATTCATTTTGACTTTATTAATACTCAATACTCAATACTCAATATCTTTATTGCTATTCCATAAGTATTATAAGGTGGTAACATTATATAACATAGTACATCATTATGGACCCTGCAGGGCACAGCAAAATAGGGTAGGAGAGAGGAAGCTTTCTTTGAGACGTTAATTTAAAGATCTAATGTCATTATTAGTAGTTTTAAAAAATTATAAAAATTAAAATCAAACATAAATAGATTAAATGAATAATAAATTAAAATATATAATATACTAATAATTAAAATATAATATATATAATTAAAATATAAAAGTGTATCATAAATAAAATTAAAATTACATAATTCATTTAAAAATAACAATTTTAGTATCAATTGTGAACCCTGTCGGGCACAGCAATATGCAGTTTATATTAGCTGTTTATATAAGCATGTAATATTTTACATATGTCTATCATTGTGAGCATTTGGTTTACCTGTATGTTCGCAATTGTAAAATTTTAAACGAACTAACAAATAAATAAATGAGCGACACTTCGGGCGGAAGATAGTAGATATAACCTTTGATATAAAAATGAATCGCAAAATGTGTTCGTAAGCGTATAACTCGAGACTCGAGAACGGCTGTACCGATTTCGCTATTTTTTATTTCAGAATATTCCTTAAAGTACGAGGATGGTTTTAACACAGAGAAAAATTTAAAAAACTTCTCCGAAACAGATTGATAGATTTTTATGAAAACTTATAGATCGTATTCTGTTTTCGGATCCGGCAGTTGGCACAGCTTTACCAGGCCGGACGACGTCTGCGAGATCCACACACACACACACGTCATTTCTTTTTGTGTCCCACTGCTGGGCACGGGTCTCCTCTCAACTATCTTACGAGTCGAGAGAGTTCAGGCCTTAATCCACATACGCTGGGCAAGTGCGGGTTGGTGGATGTCACATGTCGTCAAATGATTAGTTCTTAGACATGCCGGTTTCCTCACGATGTTTTCCTTCACCGATATTGAGCAGCGGTGATGAAAAAATTCACACAAAGATGTGTGGGCAGGACCAGGATTCGAACCTGCGACCTTATATTTCTAAGGCGAGGCCCGTACCACTGCGCCACCGCTGCTCAAAATCTATAATTAGCTATTACTTATGGCTATAATTTACTACATAGATTATGTTATGCTTACCCATCTAGAACAGATTCCACATGTTTATAAAAGTGATACAACTTAGCATCATCTTGGTAACCTCCATTAGTTCCTTGTAAACTTGTATCCCTTTTTCTTCTAGCATCACCATCAAAGCCAGAGTTTGCTAATAGAATATCAAAAGGAATCTGTGTTCTATTCCAAGGCAGTTGGAAATTAGCTTGGAACGCGTAGTTGATGTTCATATGCTCGGCTATTGCTGGCATCCCGACCCCTGCGTTGAACTGGAAAATAAAGTAAATTTGGATCAATCTAAATAAGGACGACAATGGCGCTAGTTTAGCGCGGCAATCGAACGCAACTGTGACGTTGCAGCGACCGTTGATGCGACGACACACTCTTCGTTGAGATCTCGCACCGAGCGGACGTGTTTGTTCGATCTAGTTTGAGAATAGTTTATGTGTTTTAGCTTGTTTGTATTATAATAAAGTAGTTTTGGTGAAGGAAAACGTCGTGAGGACACTGGCATGTCTAAGAACTAATCATTCGAGGACTTGTGACATCCACCAACCCGCACTTGGCCAGCTTGTATGGATTAAGGCCTAAACTAGCTCAACTCGTAAGATAGTTGAGAGAAGACCCGTGCCCAGCTGTGGGGCACTAAAAAGGGTTGAAGTGAGAAAATTAATAAGGGGCGAGTCTATTGCCGTCCATTGGACCCAATTCCAAACTTCGAGGTGCAACAAAAATTTTCTAAGAAAAGTCATTTGCTCTGGAAATCGAACTTGAAACCTAGCGATGATTAAGCGAAAACATTAATCACTGGACCATGAGGCCGTTGACCGCTAGCTTGCAATATTTACAGGAATTTGAGTATAGTGAGGATTAGAGTCTTATGTCATTGTAATACGTTTTATTTTCGCGTAACAAATGACAACAACAACATATTCGAAGGTATGTATGACCGTAGCTGTCAAAAGCAACAGATTCCTTCCGGTATTGATCGGATGCCAATTTTCCCGATCAGTAATTGCATGGTATTGAATCCTACAGTTACTTTAGTGGAAAAGTGTTGATTGCGTGAGGAAATTATACAAATTGTTCATATACAATTGAAAACATTTCAATATTCACGAAGTTTTAATACAAAAACTATACCATTTCTTTATTATTCTATTCTAATAGTATTATAAGAGATCAACGCGAAAAAAAAAACTAATAAATCTTAATTTAAAAAAAACTTTTACGATTTTTTTTTATTGCATTTATCTGTGTGGGCTTGTAATTAGCTAAATTGTAAACTTAATTTGCTTCCTATAAAATGTGTTGTCTGTTAGCCCTTCTAGTAATAAATAAATAAATATAATAAAGAAATCACACATTTAAATAAAACTGTTTTATTACGGATTTTATCGTGGTTTAATTAAGATTTTTCTATTCTGACATTTCAAATTCTTTACAGATTTTATGGTAACGGGTGGACTGAGGTATTTGACGTCCAAACTTATTAATCACAATTATTACTGACTACCTACAAACATTATTATTTATGTTGCGTTCCGATGAGCTTACAAGTGGCTTGAATTCTGAGTCGATTTTGCTTGGGTTTTGGTACAAGTAAATTAAGCACTGGATCCCAAGCTGGTGGTATATTCCAACCATTTTCTCTGTTAAAATTAGGATGTGTTTTAATTTCAATAGCTTCGCGGATCATTCTTAGTAGGAACGGGTTTTCTTTGACAAGAACCTGAGTTTTATCAAATCTCAGGTAATGGTTGGGGCCTTTTTGAGTATGTTCACACATTACAAATTTCGTTGAGAGTTGATGTTTTACGTTAGCTATGTGTTCTTTTACGCTGTTTATTTTATGATGTTTAAAATGACAACCGGGACCGATGGATTAACGTGCTCTTCTAGGCACGAAGGGTAGTCCCTGAAACAACTAGATACGATCCGGGGCGGGAATCGAACCCGCAACCACCCGGGCACAGTATAGTCTAGTCGAACGGCTTACACTGCTCAACTAGAGGTCGTCAGTCAAATTACGCCTATGAGAAAGATAATTGGAGAAGTCAAAAATTAGGTCAGTTAAAAAAAGTTTTTACCTGCAGTAGAGTGCTGTTTGGAAATATAAGTTGCCTCTTATGTCTATTATGAAGGCTCCCAAAGACTTCCAAATCACTTGCAGCCACATAACTAATAATAATAAGTAATAGAAGGTGTTCCAAAGAAGCCATGGTTATACTAAACGTGCAGAGACAGTGTTTGTGCAGCAATCTGAGTGCTTCGCTACGTATTGCAATAGAAATTGCTTTATTATCTTAGAGTTGCTTGATTTATCTGAAAAAGAAAGACTGTGAAATAGTTTTTTATTTACAAAACCGAAAAATAATATATGACTGTTATACAAAATTTCGCTTTTTATTGGTTTTTACTGGGGAAGCACGTTCCATCATAGATCTTAACGACAGTTATAATAGTATAATAATATGTGGTTGGATTGCTTAACGTCAGTTAAGTTGTGGTTAAGTGCAAGAATAATGTAAGAAAAAAAAGAAGGAAAGCACTTCCAAGACGGATTCATTAATTCATTGAAAAACAAAAGAAATCGTAATTTTTGTTAGACAAATGTCTATTAGAGATAAATGTCTAAAGCGCGATAGTCGAGGCCCTGATGATGAATTAGGGTAGGTACGTATGTAAAGAAGAGTAGCTCAACTCAAAACTTGTCTCAAACAAACAAAAAAGTAAAATAATTTATTGATAATGAACTAGATTATACATAAAAGTCCGTTAATTTTAAATATGATGCAAAACTTATTAAAAATACAGGGAAATTATTAATTTTCACATGAGCTAGTTTTTATTGAAAATATAACTTTATTGGAAAACAAACATTTCCTCGCCACCTCGTTCTACTCCAACAGGCATCCTGACCATGAGTAAACAGTTTTAACGTAACTAATAGCAATAGCCATGCAATACTTAAAACATTGACACGTAATAGAATATTTCGAAAGTCTTGTCTCGTGACAGCATGTTAGTTAAACAAATTAGTTGCAGCGGTTTATTTTGTCATGTGACTTCAAAAGTTGATTCACATAATATTATAAATATTGTAACACAAACCCGTGATCACAATGACAGCATTTTTTTAAATTAAATCTAAACATTAATTGTTTTAGTCATAAAAATTTTAAGGATAAAAAAATAGTTTTTTATTTTTGACGTTCCTGAAAATGCTTCACATTCTGCTGTTCTGTGAGTGTGACGAACCAGTAATTTTTTTAATGCCTGTAGAACACATATACCATATAATATGGTTATAATAAATTAGCTTGTATGTGTTACAGAAAAGTATTCATAAAATCATGGTTAACGTTCAGAGTAGTTACACGACTACTATCATGACTACAAAAACTATTTTTATTAATAATAACATTTATTTACCAAAATTTTTGCAAGTCATTCCCAATTTATGAGAATTGATAGCCTAAATTAATATTAACACCCGTAGTATTAATACCAAACTTAATTTACCTAAGTCATCGTGAGTGTTTGATGCTAATTAATCTAATTTTATGACAAACTTTTTACTTTTTTTTGGGGTTGAGTCACTTTTGTCCGTGGGTACATCTTTAATTGAATACCCACTCGTGGTCCCTGGGTGATGTAAATCAGGTGACAATCAACCCGTGATAAGCTTCAGCCGTGGTTAGTAACCACCCACCAGCCAAAGCCGCACCGCCAAGCGGCTTTGCCGTGTTCCGGTGCGATGTCTGGTGTCACCATTTAAGAGGATGAGTCGGAATTGTTGCACATTTATGGTTTCTAACCATATGGGAGCTCATTCCACTGCCACCTTCTCACCGATAATCATTTGTAATCACGAGTGAATCGGTATACTGGGCTGGCGCGTTCCATCGTAGACTACTTCATTGCATAACATCAGGCAAGTTGTAATGAAGCGCCAGCCTATCACAAACTATCTATCTAAACTATAACTTCTCTTCTTCTTCAAATGCCCACTCACACTTCTAGCCGTTACGATGGCTCCTTCACTGTGCGTGCGGTGCGGTTGTGGAATTCTGGAAAAGAAAATGTTCTTTAATTCTTACTTTAAACAAGTCAAGCGAAGAGCTCGACCGTATGGGATGTGGGAGAGAATTCCACAACCGCACCGCACGCACAGTGAAGGAGCCATCGTAACGGCTAGAAGTGTGAGTGGGCATTTGCAGAAGAAGAGAAGTTATAGTTTAGATAGATAGTTTGTGATAGGCTGGCGCTTCATTACAACTTGCCTGATGTTATGCAATGAAGTAGTCTACGATGGAACGCGCCAGCCCAGTATACCGATTCACTCGTGATTACAAATGATTATCGGTGAGAAGGTGGCAGTGGAATGAGCTCCCATATGGTTAGAAACCATAAATGTGCAACAATTCCGACTCATCCTCTTAAATGGTGACACCAGACATCGCACCGGAACACGGCAAAGCCGCTTGGCGGTGCGGCTTTGGCTGGTGGGTGGTTACTAACCACGGCTGAAGCTTATCACGGGTTGATTGTCACCTGATTTACATCACCCAGGGACCACGAGTGGGTATTCAATTAAAGATGTACCCACGGACAAAAGTGACTCAACCCCAAAAAAAAGTAAAAAGTTTGTCATAAAATTAGATTAATTAGCATCAAACACTCACGATGACTTAGGTAAATTAAGTTTGGTATTAATACTACGGGTGTTAATATTAATTTAGGCTATCAATTCTCATAAATTGGGAATGACTTGCAAAAATTTTGGTAAATAAATGTTATTATTAATAAAAATAGTTTTTGTAGTCATGATAGTAGTCGTGTAACTACTCTGAACGTTAACCATGATTTTATGAATACTTTTCTGTAACACATACAAGCTAATTTATTATAACCATATTATATGGTATATGTGTTCTACAGGCATTAAAAAAATTACTGGTTCGTCACACTCACAGAACAGCAGAATGTGAAGCATTTTCAGGAACGTCAAAAATAAAAAACTATTTTTTTATCCTTAAAATTTTTATGACTAAAACAATTAATGTTTAGATTTAATTTAAAAAAATGCTGTCATTGTGATCACGGGTTTGTGTTACAATATTTATAATATTATGTGAATCAACTTTTGAAGTCACATGACAAAATAAACCGCTGCAACTAATTTGTTTAACTAACATGCTGTCACGAGACAAGACTTTCGAAATATTCTATTACGTGTCAATGTTTTAAGTATTGCATGGCTATTGCTATTAGTTACGTTAAAACTGTTTACTCATGGTCAGGATGCCTGTTGGAGTAGAACGAGGTGGCGAGGAAATGTTTGTTTTCCAATAAAGTTATATTTTCAATAAAAACTAGCTCATGTGAAAATTAATAATTTCCCTGTATTTTTAATAAGTTTTGCATCATATTTAAAATTAACGGACTTTTATGTATAATCTAGTTCATTATCAATAAATTATTTTACTTTTTTGTTTGTTTGAGACAAGTTTTGAGTTGAGCTACTCTTCTTTACATACGTACCTACCCTAATTCATCATCAGGGCCTCGACTATCGCGCTTTAGACATTTATCTCTAATAGACATTTGTCTAACAAAAATTACGATTTCTTTTGTTTTTCAATGAATTAATGAATCCGTCTTGGAAGTGCTTTCCTTCTTTTTTTTCTTACATTATTCTTGCACTTAACCACAACTTAACTGACGTTAAGCAATCCAACCACATATTATTATACTATTATAACTGTCGTTAAGATCTATGATGGAACGTGCTTCCCCAGTAAAAACCAATAAAAAGCGAAATTTTGTATAACAGTCATATATTATTTTTCGGTTTTGTAAATAAAAAACTATTTCACAGTCTTTCTTTTTCAGATAAATCAAGCAACTCTAAGATAATAAAGCAATTTCTATTGCAATACGTAGCGAAGCACTCAGATTGCTGCACAAACACTGTCTCTGCACGTTTAGTATAACCATGGCTTCTTTGGAACACCTTCTATTACTTATTATTATTAGTTATGTGGCTGCAAGTGATTTGGAAGTCTTTGGGAGCCTTCATAATAGACATAAGAGGCAACTTATATTTCCAAACAGCACTCTACTGCAGGTAAAAACTTTTTTTAACTGACCTAATTTTTGACTTCTCCAATTATCTTTCTCATAGGCGTAATTTGACTGACGACCTCTAGTTGAGCAGTGTAAGCCGTTCGACTAGACTATACTGTGCCCGGGTGGTTGCGGGTTCGATTCCCGCCCCGGATCGTATCTAGTTGTTTCAGGGACTACCCTTCGTGCCTAGAAGAGCACGTTAATCCATCGGTCCCGGTTGTCATTTTAAACATCATAAAATAAACAGCGTAAAAGAACACATAGCTAACGTAAAACATCAACTCTCAACGAAATTTGTAATGTGTGAACATACTCAAAAAGGCCCCAACCATTACCTGAGATTTGATAAAACTCAGGTTCTTGTCAAAGAAAACCCGTTCCTACTAAGAATGATCCGCGAAGCTATTGAAATTAAAACACATCCTAATTTTAACAGAGAAAATGGTTGGAATATACCACCAGCTTGGGATCCAGTGCTTAATTTACTTGTACCAAAACCCAAGCAAAATCGACTCAGAATTCAAGCCACTTGTAAGCTCATCGGAACGCAACATAAATAATAATGTTTGTAGGTAGTCAGTAATAATTGTGATTAATAAGTTTGGACGTCAAATACCTCAGTCCACCCGTTACCATAAAATCTGTAAAGAATTTGAAATGTCAGAATAGAAAAATCTTAATTAAACCACGATAAAATCCGTAATAAAACAGTTTTGGGTAATTCTCACGAAATCCCGAAATTCTTGTCCTTGGAGTTTATATAAAAATCCAACAAAGAAATTGATGTTACTAATATTTCTATACAATCCACATAACTATACGTAAAAGTTTCACATAAGATTTTGGAGCTGTTTCATTAAATAAATAAACAGGCAAAACCATAATGTTCCTAACAACATTCCCTCACTGTGTCCCAAGTACCAATTTTATTTACATTTATTTGCCAAAAAAGCACAAAAATCATTCGAATCATATTCAAGTAAGTTGGATTGTTTAAATATATTATAAATCTATGGGATAAATCGCAATTAGCGTTATAAAGTAAAAAAACGCGTTAAGAATTTGAATAATTATATGTGTCTCACAAAAAAAAATCATTCCCTCACACTATTAATGGCAGTGGAGTTATGAACGCATTTTAAATAAAATACGAACACTACCATTCGTTTTTGAAAGTTGACACTAATGTCAATTTATAAAAATGGCGAATTTTCTGTGATCGTGTTCAGATTTTGCGTTTCAAATTGGTTTTATTAATTTTATGGCTAAATTAAATTTTTGATCGTCATTTCATCACATGCTAAAAAACAAAAGGTAAGTACTTTAACTGATTAAGAGTTGCACAGTTAAGATGGCTTTGGGGAGTAATTTCCATATGCAAAAAATCATTTTAAAAAGTAAGGTTATGTCACGAGTCTTTTACGGTTATTCTTTATTTTGTCATTCCCTCACCATCATTCCCTCATAAAAATTGATGGTGAGGGAATGATGATATAATGAGGGAATGATGTTTGGGTGGGCTAACTGACTTTTTTATTGTTTGCTTTTATTAACTCTTGAATTTATTGCTGCAACATTGCTGTAGGTTAAAAAATGTCAAGAAAAAAGAAGATAAACAAAGAAGAAGCTAAATTAAAAAAGCAAGAATATGGCCAAAAGCGTAGGGAAAAAATTTAAGCTGATCCTGTAAAACTTGAAATACTTCGCCAAAAAGAATGAATCAAATACCTGAAAAAAAAAGAAAAAAGTCAAATAAAACCTATTATATCCGCAATGAGTTCCCGAGAAAGAAGGCAAAAAAGAAAGAACTGGAAGAAAAATACTCATTCATATAGAGACGTATCGTATGGAATGTAATACTCCATAGCCTGACGCAGCACATTACTCACGGTTTCTGTATAGGTGGAGGAATTACCAGAAGAAGCTTTTCTTCTGGTAATTCCTCCTAAAATACGGGCTGCCATGGATGAGATGCAAAGAAGGACCGCATCTCATCCCAGTCTGCTGACTTTTACCGTCACATTCGCCGATTACCCCTAGGGCGGCGGTCGGGCAAGGGAGTTGAGATACTGATTTGACCAGACAGTAGTCTGATTTGCCTGGGTGAAGAAATTGATACTGAGTAACTGTTTGGATCAGTCGTCAGCAAAAGGTCCAAGCAATAGGCTGTGTGCGAGTCAACATCTGGTACCCGTGTGGCACCACGGGCTAGCTGGGTAAGATTCAATGCTAAAGCTAGCATCCGCGGTTCTCTTCTTGCATGGTCAGTGTCTAGGAAGGGGAAGAGCCACTCTTGATGGTGAGCAAATCACCCATCAAAACCAATTGTGCAGAGGGGTACCTTTGTTGAGCCGCTTCTGCCGCCTCGCTGAGGTATTCGGTGAGCCTGGTTGTCTCCTGATCACCGCTATGAAAATGGTAGACACAGGTATAAATAATTTTCTCTATTCCTGTATCTACTATCACCCAAAGAGCAGAGAAGCTGCGGTCTTTGAGGTTCTGGAGACGCCGACAGCATATGTCGTCCCGGGCGTACAAACACACTCCCGCGTGAGGTTTGAAATTGTGTTTCAGTGTGTACCCCGGATACGACAAGTACCCACGTCTGACGGACTACCTATTTGCGTCTTCGTTAGGAACAAGAGTGACGATTTATCGGTCTCCAGATGGTAGTGGACCGGCATGAGATTAGAGTGCAAACCCCGAATATTTGCAGGGTGCAAGGTGCACTTATAAAGAAACGGAGTACAGCCACTGTTTAGACTCATTTCTCTTGTTGTTAATCATTTTTTGTTCTTGCGAGTGGTTTGCGGTAGAGGATGGAAGTGGAATGAGGCTTCATATGGCTAACCAGCAGACACACTTTACAGGTTGTTCTCCATGCTAGTTGCCCTTTGGTGTTGACCAATGGGCAACTAGCATGGAGACCGCGGGGACGCCCGAGCCCCCCCGCGGATGTCCATCGGGCCCTTTCATCCGGTCGCCAACTGGCACGATGACGCATCCTGGGATTTTTCGCAAGTTGGCGGGACAGCCTTTCACGAGTGGCTAACTCACTGCTTGGGTCTCTTACTAACTGCGATCGGCCAGCGGTGCACCGCGCCTCGGATCCCGCTTTCCTCCAGGACCAGTTACCCGATGCTACTATAGAAGTGCGAGTCCAGAGCGGTGAGACTATAAAGGGTGGGTGGTCACTAACCACGGCCAAAACCTACCACCAGTTAATTATCACCTGATTTGCACCACCCGCGGACCACGTGTGGGGATTTAGATTGAAGGTGCTCTCCCACGGACAAAGGTGACTCAGCCCCCGAAAAGATTAAGAACAAAATTTCATTAAATAAAAAAAAATTGTTCAAAGAAAACTAATTTTATTTAAAAAGCTTCATGACTAGTCTGTAATAATCATTCCCTCACCTAAGTTGTCATTTCCTCACTTTGCTTGTTTTTTAATATCCTCATAACTTTTATAAAAGGCGATAATTTTTGGGACCACTACATAATTAAATTCTAGTAACATTAGTACTATCAAATTCACATAAAATAAATATCAAATAATTTCAATATTTTTTGTCATTTTATGATAGCCGAATTTCGACATTTTGTGATAATTACCCTTTTATTTAAATGTGTGATTTCTTTATTATATTTATTTATTTATTACTAGAAGGGCTAACAGACAACACATTTTATAGGAAGCAAATTAAGTTTACAATTTAGCTAATTACAAGCCCACACAGATAAATGCAATAAAAAAAAATCGTAAAAGTTTTTTTTAAATTAAGATTTATTAGTTTTTTTTTTCGCGTTGATCTCTTATAATACTATTAGAATAGAATAATAAAGAAATGGTATAGTTTTTGTATTAAAACTTCGTGAATATTGAAATGTTTTCAATTGTATATGAACAATTTGTATAATTTCCTCACGCAATCAACACTTTTCCACTAAAGTAACTGTAGGATTCAATACCATGCAATTACTGATCGGGAAAATTGGCATCCGATCAATACCGGAAGGAATCTGTTGCTTTTGACAGCTACGGTCATACATACCTTCGAATATGTTGTTGTTGTCATTTGTTACGCGAAAATAAAACGTATTACAATGACATAAGACTCTAATCCTCACTATACTCAAATTCCTGTAAATATTGCAAGCTAGCGGTCAACGGCCTCATGGTCCAGTGATTAATGTTTTCGCTTAATCATCGCTAGGTTTCAAGTTCGATTTCCAGAGCAAATGACTTTTCTTAGAAAATTTTTGTTGCACCTCGAAGTTTGGAATTGGGTCCAATGGACGGCAATAGACTCGCCCCTTATTAATTTTCTCACTTCAACCCTTTTTAGTGCCCCACAGCTGGGCACGGGTCTTCTCTCAACTATCTTACGAGTTGAGCTAGTTTAGGCCTTAATCCATACAAGCTGGCCAAGTGCGGGTTGGTGGATGTCACAAGTCCTCGAATGATTAGTTCTTAGACATGCCAGTGTCCTCACGACGTTTTCCTTCACCAAAACTACTTTATTATAATACAAACAAGCTAAAACACATAAACTATTCTCAAACTAGATCGAACAAACACGTCCGCTCGGTGCGAGATCTCAACGAAGAGTGTGTCGTCGCATCAACGGTCGCTGCAACGTCACAGTTGCGTTCGATTGCCGCGCTAAACTAGCGCCATTGTCGTCCTTATTTAGATTGATCCAAATTTACTTTATTTTCCAGTTCAACGCAGGGGTCGGGATGCCAGCAATAGCCGAGCATATGAACATCAACTACGCGTTCCAAGCTAATTTCCAACTGCCTTGGAATAGAACACAGATTCCTTTTGATATTCTATTAGCAAACTCTGGCTTTGATGGTGATGCTAGAAGAAAAAGGGATACAAGTTTACAAGGAACTAATGGAGGTTACCAAGATGATGCTAAGTTGTATCACTTTTATAAACATGTGGAATCTGTTCTAGATGGGTAAGCATAACATAATCTATGTAGTAAATTATAGCCATAAGTAATAGCTAATTATAGATTTTGAGCAGCGGTGGCGCAGTGGTACGGGCCTCGCCTTAGAAATATAAGGTCGCAGGTTCGAATCCTGGTCCTGCCCACACATCTTTGTGTGAATTTTTTCATCACCGCTGCTCAATATCGGTGAAGGAAAACATCGTGAGGAAACCGGCATGTCTAAGAACTAATCATTTGACGACATGTGACATCCACCAACCCGCACTTGCCCAGCGTATGTGGATTAAGGCCTGAACTCTCTCGACTCGTAAGATAGTTGAGAGGAGACCCGTGCCCAGCAGTGGGACACAAAAAGAAATGACGTGTGTGTGTGTGTGGATCTCGCAGACGTCGTCCGGCCTGGTAAAGCTGTGCCAACTGCCGGATCCGAAAACAGAATACGATCTATAAGTTTTCATAAAAATCTATCAATCTGTTTCGGAGAAGTTTTTTAAATTTTTCTCTGTGTTAAAACCATCCTCGTACTTTAAGGAATATTCTGAAATAAAAAATAGCGAAATCGGTACAGCCGTTCTCGAGTCTCGAGTTATACGCTTACGAACACATTTTGCGATTCATTTTTATATCAAAGGTTATATCTACTATCTTCCGCCCGAAGTGTCGCTCATTTATTTATTTGTTAGTTCGTTTAAAATTTTACAATTGCGAACATACAGGTAAACCAAATGCTCACAATGATAGACATATGTAAAATATTACATGCTTATATAAACAGCTAATATAAACTGCATATTGCTGTGCCCGACAGGGTTCACAATTGATACTAAAATTGTTATTTTTAAATGAATTATGTAATTTTAATTTTATTTATGATACACTTTTATATTTTAATTATATATATTATATTTTAATTATTAGTATATTATATATTTTAATTTATTATTCATTTAATCTATTTATGTTTGATTTTAATTTTTATAATTTTTTAAAACTACTAATAATGACATTAGATCTTTAAATTAACGTCTCAAAGAAAGCTTCCTCTCTCCTACCCTATTTTGCTGTGCCCTGCAGGGTCCATAATGATGTACTATGTTATATAATGTTACCACCTTATAATACTTATGGAATAGCAATAAAGATATTGAGTATTGAGTATTGAGTATTAATAAAGTCAAAATGAATATCAAAATATAACTTTATTGGAAAACAAACATTTCCTCGCCACCTCGTTCTACTCCAACAGGCATCCTGACCATGAGTAAACAGTTTTAACGTAACTAATAGCAATAGCCATGCAATACTTAAAACATTGACACGTAATAGAATATTTCGAAAGTCTTGTCTCGTGACAGCATGTTAGTTAAACAAATTAGTTGCAGCGGTTTATTTTGTCATGTGACTTCAAAAGTTGATTCACATAATATTATAAATATTGTAACACAAACCCGTGATCACAATGACAGCATTTTTTTAAATTAAATCTAAACATTAATTGTTTTAGTCATAAAAATTTTAAGGATAAAAAAATAGTTTTTTATTTTTGACGTTCCTGAAAATGCTTCACATTCTGCTGTTCTGTGAGTGTGACGAACCAGTAATTTTTTTAATGCCTGTAGAACACATATACCATATAATATGGTTATAATAAATTAGCTTGTATGTGTTACAGAAAAGTATTCATAAAATCATGGTTAACGTTCAGAGTAGTTACACGACTACTATCATGACTACAAAAACTATTTTTATTAATAATAACATTTATTTACCAAAATTTTTGCAAGTCATTCCCAATTTATGAGAATTGATAGCCTAAATTAATATTAACACCCGTAGTATTAATACCAAACTTAATTTACCTAAGTCATCGTGAGTGTTTGATGCTAATTAATCTAATTTTATGACAAACTTTTTACTTTTTTTTGGGGTTGAGTCACTTTTGTCCGTGGGTACATCTTTAATTGAATACCCACTCGTGGTCCCTGGGTGATGTAAATCAGGTGACAATCAACCCGTGATAAGCTTCAGCCGTGGTTAGTAACCACCCACCAGCCAAAGCCGCACCGCCAAGCGGCTTTGCCGTGTTCCGGTGCGATGTCTGGTGTCACCATTTAAGAGGATGAGTCGGAATTGTTGCACATTTATGGTTTCTAACCATATGGGAGCTCATTCCACTGCCACCTTCTCACCGATAATCATTTGTAATCACGAGTGAATCGGTATACTGGGCTGGCGCGTTCCATCGTAGACTACTTCATTGCATAACATCAGGCAAGTTGTAATGAAGCGCCAGCCTATCACAAACTATCTATCTAAACTATAACTTCTCTTCTTCTTCAAATGCCCACTCACACTTCTAGCCGTTACGATGGCTCCTTCACTGTGCGTGCGGTGCGGTTGTGGAATTCTCTCCCACATCCCATACGGTCGAGCTCTTCGCTTGACTTGTTTAAAGTAAGAATTAAAGAACATTTTCTTTCAATTGAGTGACCTCTTAGATTGACAGACAAATTATTATTATTGATATATATATATATATATATATATTTCTTTTTTTTATATAGTATATATATTAGACATTTTATTCACGTTCGTATGTAAGTAATATTAGTATGTAGGTGTATGTATGTATTTAAAATATTTGTTGTGCACTTCTGCCCATTCCACAATGTTTCCTTACCTAGGGTTTGCTGGAAGAAAATTCACATTTGAATTAAGCTCGCCTGTGTACATGTGCTATTTCCTATTTATAAATTGTTTTATGTAAGTGTTTTGTGTACAATAAAGAATAAGAATAAGAATAAAAAGAAACCTATGTAAGGCCTTATACATATAAAGGGGACTGACTGAATCTAACCATGAATAGATTTTAATGTTAGCCAGTCTTTTTATAACTAAGACTAACTTTTTTTTTTCATTAGGCAAAAATAAACGGAGCTCAATAATTTTTTATTTTTACAAAATAATTTTTTTTTTAATAAAACTACTTCTTAACGGATTTTATCGCGGTTTATTTTAGATTTTAGATCCCGACGTTTCAAAGTCTTTTCAGACTTCATGTTCACGGGTGGACTGAGGTATTTGACGTCCAAAAAAATTAATCGCAATTATTACTGACTACCTACAAACATTATTATTTATGTTGCGTTCCGATTTAAGCAAACTAAGCTCACAGTATCTTTGAAAACACTTTGAAACGTCGGGATCTAAAATCTAAAATAAACCGCGATAAAATTCGTTAAAAAGCAGTTTTATTTTAATGTGTGATATTAGCGTAAACTAACTTTTTTTAAAATAATATATTGGGTCATTAACTGGATTATTTGTTTGCATTTACTAAACCCATTCATCAAATTTGACTAAAGCTACACTATACATAACATGATTTACACCACCCGGGGACCACGTGTGGGGATTCAATTAAAGGTGTACCCACGGATGAAAGTGTATAATTTACATGATTATTGGTAAGTAATAATCAATAACCGTTTTAGGAGCGGTGGCGCAGCGGTACGGGCCTCACCTTAGAAATATAGGGTCGCGGGTTCGGTTCCCTGTCACGCCCACACATATTTGTGTGAATTGTTACATCGCTTCTGCTCAATATCGGTGAAGGAAAACATCGTGAGGAAACCGGCATGTCTAAGAACATTCGAGGACATGTGACATCCACCAACCCGCACTTGTCCAGCTTGCGTGGATTAAGGTCTAAACTCTCTCAACTCGTAAGATAATTCAGAGAAAACTCGTGCTCAGGAGTGAGTCAAGGGGAAAAGTGGGAAAGGGTTGAAGTGAATCTATAAAAACATTTAAATATAATTTCTAAATGACTGCACAATATTGGATATATTATTTTGTATTTTTTTGGTATTGCCCAGTTTGTATAAAAAGAAAACAAAAAAATGCACGGGAAAGTTTTTAAAATCGAGTGCCTACATCGTAGAAAACTGTAAAATAGAAAAATCATGAAATAAATTAAAATACAACTAAGTTAGCGAACGGCAATTAGCTGGCCTTCTATAAAATAGTGCTATACTGTGAGCGAAAAGTGAATAATATCACCTCTGCTTACACCTATGGCTAATACAGGCGCTAAAAATACTACAATGTAACTACTAGAGCAAGTTAACATCAAACCTGATTCGAAAGACATTACATTACATTGTGTAAAAAAGATTATAGAAAGTAAAATTAAATGAAAATATGCTTTATTTTTTTTGAGACGGGAATCTACTTGTAAATAGTCCGATTTCTATAGTTAAATAGTGTTTTTATTTTAATAAATGTTTAACGCATAGTAATACAATCATAATAATATTTTCACACATACACACAACGCCATTTGGTCCTAAATTAAGCATTTATACTTGATTGTAATAAAATAAAGCTATTTTTTAATGGATTTTATCGCGGTTTATTTTAGATTTTAGATCCCGACGTTTCAAAGTCTTTTCAGAGTTTGAAACGTCGGGATCTAAAATCTAAAATAAACCGCGATAAAATCAGTTATAAAATAGTTTTATTTCAATGTGTGATATTCGTGTAAATCTAAGAAAATGCTAAATCATATTTGATTGTGTTAATCTAGGAACCGAATACTATTTATATAGATACTATTAATATAATTTACTTTCTTAAAAATACATATAAATATATTCAGTTACAATTTAAATATTGTTGAGATAAACACAAATTTGACACTATTATATAAAACCTAGGCAAACCTATCTTAACAGACAGTGATTCAGATTTTAATATGAAATACATATTATCATAAATAAATTACATCCAGACACAACAATATTGAATATTGTATATATGCTTATCACACAAACATTTGTACTGGGTAGGAATCGATACCACGACCTCCGTTAGCAGTCAGGGTCACTAACACCCACACCGACAGATTTAAAATGAAGCATGATAAAGTAATGGTAACTGCTCAGTAAGTATTAGGTAGAATTCATGTCCTTGGAGTTAACTCAAAACGAGGGATCATGGTGATTCCGTCGACTAAACCCTTGCGTTGCTAACCTACCTTGATAAAAAGTTACAGCTGCTTAAAACACCACGCTTGTCTGCAGCGTCACTACAAATGACAGTTTTCCTTTTTCCATTTACAGTTTAAATCCGGTTCTAGAAAATACCAGTCTAACCACCGCTTTACATACAGCCTATGGACACATTTTAGAGTAAATCGGGCGGGCATCAAGTATGCTTTTTACGCGTGGTACAATGTAAATTAACATAAATTGAAAGAAGTTTTTCTTAAAATGCGGTAAGTGTTTTTTTTTACTCAAAATCTGCAAATGTGTTTACTTTAAAAAACCTGCCAAACTGCAGAACAGTTTATCGGTAGAAGTTCTTGTTTGGAATTAAGTGACAGTTTTTATTGTATTTGTAACTAAGTAGGTATTTAAGATTTTTTTTATTTATTTAACCAAATAAAATGGTGACATGTTTCATTTGTATTCTTCTTGCCAAACTGTAAAACAGTTTGTTGGCAATGAACGCTTAGATAAATTAATGCACACAAATTGTACCTATACTATTTTTTAACAAAATATAAGGAAATTAACATGAAGTAATTTTCCTATTGTTATACATTGCTGTTTATCAGTACATTTTTTAATTTATTCTTAACACTTTGTATTGACAAACTTCCATCTAATCTTATTTCATCTATTTTGTTGTCCTTCTTCCATAGTCGTTAACAATTTCAGGTTTTACAAGTAATTAAACAAATCAACACTTATATTTTCTTTTGTGGACACAGAGAAAGGTGTTCTTTAGTACATTTTTAAGTTATTTTTTTATATCTAAGACGTATTTTAGGTATATTATAGTGTTCGTAATTTTTAATAGACTTTTAGGTAGGAGGTTACATTTCGATTCGGATTTTGAAATTATTTTATGTTTCTTATATTCGTTTGTCATAACATTCGTCGTATTTATAGACAGATTTTCATTTTTTTTAAGTTTAATTTCAAAATGGCCGATTTAAATATGAAGTCGATTATGTTCGAAAATACTTGTTCTTTTTTAAAATCATTCGGAATTTATCTATTTTAATGTTTGGATTTTAAATTTATTATTTTTTTTATTATAAAGAGTATTATTTCGAAATGTTCCGATTCAATCTTGAAGTTCGCTGTTTTGTACTTTTTTTTAAGTCGTTTTAAAATTGTCAATTACTATCTTCCGCCCGCGGCTTCACCCACGTGAACTCCATTTTAAATCATGTTTACTTGTAGGGATAAAGTAGCTTAGCCTGCCTCACTAAATGAGCTCTCTAATAGTGCAAGAATATTTCAAATTGGACCAAGATTTAACCAAGTTCCTAAGATTAGCGCATTCAACCAACCACTCAAGTGAATTATTAATCTTTATAATATTAGTAAAGATAAAATACAATTATTGAATACAAAAATTTATAACTTCGCTACTTTTGGATATGTAGGATAAATACAAAGAAAACAAAACACGGTCGAGTTTAAGGGATTTCCTTTATTAACGTATTGAAATAAACAAAAACGAATCAAAGGTATTTAGAAATTAGCCTCGCGTCACCGGATCCGATAGAATCGCATTTACCCAAAACTTTTGCTTAGTTTCTCGATATTTCCTTTGTATAACCCATAGACTTATAATACTAAAGACTCCTGATATTTGTTGAGAAGTGATACCGAAGAATTGTATTTGTGTGAGTTTGTAACAAATCCAACCTTCATCCTTCCACCTTTCCTCGTTCCTGCTCACTCTTGCGTTTCTTTCTTCGATTTAAATATTTCTTTTTTTTGTCTTGCGCTAGACTGCAACTTGCCTGATGTTAAGCAATGATATAGTCTAGAAGATAGGTTAGATTAGCCTTACTGCGTTATTATATCCCAAATAAATATTTACGTCCAAAACAAAATGTGGCATACTTATATTGTATTGATGTATGTGATTGTCCTCGGATTGTCGCATCCAGCTACTGCACTCCACCTAGCTGGAGGGCATCCTTCATAACGTTAGCTAATAAAGTATTTGAATTAATGTGTCTGTTTAACTGTTGTCTGATTGGTGGTCACTAACCACGGCCGAAGATTACCATCAGTTTATTGTCACTTGATTTGCACCGCCCGGGGACCAAGTGTCTCACTTCTCAATCCTTTTTAGTGTCCCACTGCTGGACACGGGTCTTCTCTCAACTATCTTACGAGTTGAGAAACACGATGGCCGAGTGCGAGTTGGTGGATGTCACATGTCCTCGAATGATTAGTTCTAAAACATATCGGTTTCCTCACGATGTTTTCCTTCACCGATATTCAGCAGCGGCGATGAAACAATTCACACAAAGAAGTGTGGACACCACTATGAATAGAACCACAGCACCCTTAAATAGGAAAACGTTAAAATCATTCCTTTTTATCGGGCAAATAAATTATTATTATCATTATTATTATATTTCTAAGGCGAGGCTCGTACCGCTGCGCCACCCCTGCTCAACCACGTGTAATTCAGATAAACGGTGCACTTCCATAGACGAAAATGACTCAGACACCAAAATCAAAATTATTACCACTTTTTTTGTTTGGTTGTCTATCTTATAGTGATCTGTGGAATAGTATAAATGTTATTTTGTATCTTTATGCTTACTCTTGACTACAGATGGTACTCGTATTACAGTTATAATTCAATAAACCGTAACACATTAGACGGATCCAAGATTACTTTTGTTTTTGTGGTTGTATTATTTTACTATTGTTTGTGGATAATAGTTTTTTCTGCCTATTAGTTATTACTACGTATTGCGTATTCAATTCAATTCAATTTAATTTATTTGCGAAAAATGGGTATATAATAATATAATAATAATAAGCCGTAGGGCAGCTTGTGGCGAGCTGTTATGGAGTAGCGACCATACGGACCCGAGTGCTCCAGGGAGTAGGTCCTGTCCCTCACCTCCGGCTTGTCTTTACTGGCTGGCTGGAGTGAACTCTGACGGGGGACAGATCTCCCACCTCTTGCTTGCCTTCATTGGCCGGCTTGAGTGGAGTCGTGAGAGCAGAGATGCTCGGAGGAGGAAGTGACTCGTAAGTGGCTAGTGTGCACGTGAGGCTGGACCCTTAGGGAGCCAATGATCGGGTAGAATGCCGTGGGACACCGCTCTACTCCTCTAGCCCCTCAGAATATGTTGCCCCTTGTCGCTTCTTTTAGCGGCCATACGGGGGCCCATTTATTGAGTGGGCGAGTCACCCCCTGCCATTTTATCCGTGTTAATTTGCATTGGTCAGGCAGGGGCCATAGTCCATCCATAGTCCTAGTTACCTAATCCATTAGCACCCACCAACATAACCTAGATTTTAGTTCCTATATTCTGCAATAGTCCTGCTCTAACCAGGGATTGTCCTTTGTTGTACTTATATGGTGCGAACAGGGATAATCGTCGGTTAGTGCCACATTACATTTAGAGCAAAATTGTCTAACGTCTGGAGCTCCATAGCTCCGAGATAAAAATAAAGACAAACATAATAATAATAATAATATAATATAGTGGGTCTTTAACACACACGGTCATCTGATCCCAAACTAAGCTGAGCTTGTACTATGGAAAGCAGATAACTGGTAATATACTACATATAATACTTTTCTTTTGTAAATATATACTTAAATATAGATAATTACACCCAGACACAAGCCAAACAGACATATATAACGAATGTTTGTCTCGGGTGGGAATCGAACCCACGACCTGCGGCGTGAAAAGCAAGTATCTTACCGACCACGCCACCGGCCCCCATATACAAAAGATGTTACAGTTTTATCTAGGTGTCACCATTATTCAGCTTCATTTAAGCATGTAAATTCATTCTATTACCATAGTTTCATCAGTAATTTACATATGTCCAACATTAATATACTAAAAATAATACACACAATGTCATTCATTTACGACACGATAAAAGATAATGTCAAATTATTTATGTCTGTCTTTTTCCGCAGTCGGTTAAAAATTATCCTGCCCAGTATCTAAAACTATCTCTATACCAAACTTCATTCAAATCAATTCTGTTCATACATCGGGTAGTATCACGAATGAGATTGATGAATGAAATAATTATAGACCGCTGTGGTCTGAAAGAATATGCACTACGTCTTCTTTCAAAGGTGGAAAAAGCATGCCTTTGGGGTTTAGTCATAGGGAGAGGATGGATGATAGATGACTGACGAAAAGTATATTGTGGAGGTGAGTGGAAACGCTGGGAGAAGACGCCTCAGGAGGACATTCGCTGATGTCATCAGTGATGTTCTTCAATAGGGACAGGTGTGTAGCACTAACAACCGCAGCATGTATGACCAGATGTATGAATATTAGTGAGGCTAAGGAAGTATGTTTCGATCGTAGCAAGCGGCGCTCTATAATATCTACCCACCTCCATGGGAAACAGGCAGGATGGTGTGTGTGCTTTATATAGGGTGACTGGTATTTCGTGTAAAATACTTGACCTCGTGGTAGTGCTCATGATTCACTTCAACCCTATTTGCCCCACTGTTGAGCACGGGTCTTCTCTCAACTATCTTACGAGTTGAGAGAGTTTAGACCTTAATCCACACATGCTGGCCAAGTGCGGGTTTGTGGAGGTCACATTCGAATGAGTAGTTCTTGGACATGCTGGTTTCTTAACGATGTTTTCTTTCATCGATATTGTTTCGCTGTGATGAAACAGTACACACAAAGATGTCCGTGTACGACTGGGACCCGAACCCGCGGCCTTATATTTCAAAGGCGAGGCCAATACCGCTGTGCGGGATCGAGCATCATCGCTGCTCATGATTACAAACAACTTTTCCAGAGAAACATTTTTCGGAGCAACTTATTTTTTAAATTAAATTCGCTGTTTAATAAATAAATAAATATATTTATTTTTTCAATTCAAACAAATAATTATCTGTGTTTCAGTTTCTTTATGAACAACGTAATAAAAATAATGATTACAAAAAAATAATAACTTTTTTTAAATATAATTCTAATATAACACAACGAATAACTTAATATTAGATTTTTATTTTACAACTTCGAATAATTTTTCCGCATAAATAAATAAATTTTGAGATAATTCTATTTTCGTATTTCTAGGTACCTCATAAGTCTTCAGATCTTTGGCCTGTTGATTTTTACTGCTTCAGGGAACAATGAAGAGGAACACAAGGCAATGGTTAAGCGACAAATCAATTCGCTGCCTCTAGTATATCCTTATGGTGGAACTTATAAGGTAAACAAAGTGTGTTAGATTATTATAAATCACAAACAAAACATTTTTTTTAAGGTTTGGCAACATTTTAATCTATGTTTAATTGATCAAAACTAATCCCGACTTTTCAGTCTATTCGGACTTCATGGTCACGGTCATGGTCTTCATTGTATGAAAACACTTGGAAACGTCGGGGATCTAAAATTTAAAATATACCGCAATAAAATCCATTATAAAGTAGTTTTATGTGTGATATTCGCGTAAATGTAAGGAAATACTACAAGTCACGTCAACCCTTTTTGTATCCCACTGCTGGGCACGGGTCTCCTCTCAACTATCTTACGAGTTATCTTACGAGTTGAGAGAGTTTAGGCCTTAATCCACACACGCTGGCCAAGTGCGGGTAGGTGGATGTCACATGTCGTCGAATGATTAGTTCTTAGATATGCCGGTTTCCTCACGATGTTTTTCTTCACCGATATTGAGCAGTGATGAAACAATTCACACAAAGATGTGTGGGCACGACCAGGATTCAACCCGCGACCTTATGTATGTCTGTTTGTCTTGTGTCTAGGTGTATGTATATTTAGGTATATATTTACAAAAGAAAAGTATTATATGTAGTATATTACCAGTTATCTGGTTTCCATAGTACAAGCTCTGCTCAGTTTGGGATCAGATGACCGTGTGTGTTAATGTCCCACTATATTATTATTATTCTTCTTACAAAAACTATCATATAATGATACCGAAAACCTTCTCAATATTAAAATTTATAATTGAAAATGGGTTCACACACACAGAAACACACACGCAATTATATGCTCACTCACACTCACGCACACTCACTCACACACCCACAAGCACACTCGCATGCGCAAACACACTCACACACGTCATAATTTTTTGGTTATATTCTTAAATTATATCAACGCTATTTTATCTAACACTAGCAGACCCGGCAGACGTCGTTCTGCCCGGTAAACCAGTGCCATCTACCGGGTCTCAGACCTACCGAATATAACCAATAATAAATAATAGGTATCTAACCCGGTTTTCGGCACTTCTTCGCTTTCTAAATTTTCTTTTTTTTTAAATTTTTCTCTGCGTAAGAACCATCCTCGTACTTAAAGCAAAATTTATAAAAAAATATCGAAATCGGTCCAGCCGTTCACGCGTGATGTCGTGACAACGGAAAAAGGGTTTCATTTTTATATATATAGATAGATAAGTCCAAGGAAAATATTGTAAAACTCTCGCAAGATCGTCCTGGGGTGAGTGCCTGGCGATCTGTCTGACTGAACACAGGTTTTCCTAACACGGACGCCAGCCTCACACATAGGAAGATATTGCAAAACTGTATTTCTCACAATTACTTACCATCCTTTGTGTCAGTGGAATAAATAAATAAATTATTATAAATAAATAAATTTATTAAATTATTATTATATTTCTAAGGCGAAGCGACCCATAGATTGTATACTACAAGAATGGTGTTTAATTCCAGTTTATCATCGCATTCTCAGCTCCAATCAAGTCAGAAGACTATGTGAACCTTGCGTTCGCTGTAAACTTTCAATATCAATACGTACAATTTGCGAATATCACAGAACTGTCACAGTACTACTTCGTGAAGACAGTATCTAGGGCGGAAAGAGAGGCAGATATTCTTGCTAGAAGAGATGAGAGGCTAACTTTCTATAGAGCAGTGTCAGATATGCTGCGGTCGTAAGTATTTTTTTAACACTATTCTGTGGCAAGGCTGGCGCTTGACTACAACTTGCCTGATGTTATAGGCCGACCGTTTAACTCGCGTATCGCCATCTGAGGTACAAAGCCATAAAACAATTAAATGTAATAAAGAACTATTTAACCACAGATTAAAGTAATGTAACATTGAATTAAAACTACTTTTTAACGGATTTTATCGCGGTTTATTTTAGATTTTAGATCCCGACGTTTCAAAGTCTTTTCAGACTTCATGTTCACGGGTGAATTCAATGTGTGATATTCGCGTAAATCTAAGACAATACTAATGTAAGATTATTCGTCATTAATATTCATATCGCTTGAATCATCATCACTGTCTGTGCAGCCTGAGGAGTCAGAATGTTGGCGATAGGCGATACGCGAGTTAAACGGTCGGCCTATAAGCAATGATGTAGTCTACGATGGAACGCGTCAGCCCAGTATACCGATTCACTCGTGATTAAGAATGACTATCGGTGAGAAGGTGGCAGTGGAATGAGCCTCCTTAAGGTTAGAAACCTTAAAGGAGCAATAATTCCGACGTACCCTCTCTGCATGGTGTCACCAGACATCGCACCGCAACACGGCAAGGCCGCTTGGCGGTGCGGTTTTGTCTGGTGGGTGGTCACTAACCACGGCCGAAGCCTACCACTAGTTGATTATCACCTGATTTGCACTACCCGGTCACCACATGTGGGGAATCAATTATAGCTGTACACTTTTTTTTTTTTTTTTAATCTAAAATAGGCTTGCGCTTGACCACAACTTGCCTGATGTGAAGCAATGATGCAGTCTACGATGGAACACGCTTACCCAGTATATACCGATTCACTCTTGACTTGAAGACCACCAGATTATAGCTATCGGGAAACACAGATGCCGGCAGCGAATTCCACAATTTGACACCCACGGACGAAGGTGACTCAGCCCCCATTGATAGTGTTATTCGCCTTATAGAGCTACAAAAAGGTTTTTACTATTTTTTTTGTAACTATCGGAAAAGTAACCTGGTAAATTATTTTGCACTAATTACCAGTCACCCTGTATAACGATATAATGATGTCATAATTTCCAGCAAAGGAATGGAAGGTGAGGATTGCGTGTTGCGAGCGATCTGCGAAGGTGCTCAGTATCCGGTTGAAGAAGAGGGGCTTATTGGGGAAATAGTACATATATTGCTTACGTAAGTTGTATTTTGTAAGAAATCTAATAAAATCGCCAGGAATTTATACCCGTATTTAGAATAATGAAAGAAAGAAAATATCTTACGAGTTGAGAGAGCTTAAGGTCTTAATTCACACACGCTGGCCAAGTGCGGGTTGGTGGATAGCATACATCCACGAATGATTAGTTCTTAGGCATGCTGGTTTCCTCACGATGTTTTCCTTCACCGATATTGGGCAGCGGCGATGGAACAATTCACATAAATATGTGTGGGCAGGACAGGGAATCAAACTCGTGAAAGGTTAATATGAAGAAAATTCTAAGGCGAGGCACATACCGCTGCGCCATCGCTGCTCTGTACTTACAATCTCTATTGAAAAAAAAAATCTTAATTTTCAGACCTGATTATGGAAAATCTCCGTTTGATGAAAATAAAGACGAGTTTTGGGAGTCGATGATAGCACCTTACAAAGATGCTGCTACAGCAGGAAGACAGATGTTCGATTGTGCGTCGATATATACAGGATGTCCCGAAGGCGCGGGGTTGATGGAATTGTTCACTGTACTCAGAGATGAGTAAAAACGTTACATACCTAACGCCACGTAAGCGACAGCTATTAGATGAAGCCTGAATCTCACATACATAATTTCTTCAACGATAAGAATATATATTTATTTATCATAAAGGGTAATTAACGCGCTCACCTTTAATTTGGCTTTACGTTACACGGGTTGCACCGGTCGTGGTCGCAAGCAGACTGACCAGCGACAGAGCTCCGTTGAAGACGGCGGCCGTAGAACAACATTTTCTATAACTACCGTCACTTGTAATATAATTTAACTATTGTTAGGGACCCTACAACTGACTCGTTCTCGCTATTTGAAGATCGAAAATTCGGACATAGTGAGTGCAGCGTGTAGGGTCCCGAAATAAAAAACAAAAACAAAATAATTACTATTTTACTCAAGTTTTTATTCCAGGAAAGTTCACTATTACAGCCTTGTCAGTACTGTGGCGGACAGGCTGGATAGCCAAATAATGTACAAATGAATGTCGTCTTAAACATCATCCTTTATCTATGTAAAATAATAACTTGTGTACCTACTATGGATCTATGATCTGAAATAAATATTAATATTATTATTATTACTCAAAACTTCACGTTAGACGCGTTTTCATAGTTTTATTTATATCCTACACTCGAGATTACCCATAAGCCGATTATCGCATTATTCGATCGAACATTTCTGTTTGTCTTGAAACTAAGAATGTGATTATAAAATAAATGTATTATATTATGTGGGTAGTATATTACCAGTTATCTGCTTTCCATAGTACAAGCTCTGCTTAGTTTGGGATCAGATGACCGTGTGAGTTAATGACCCACAATATTATTACTAAATTTAAACCAAGTTGTTTCAATTAGAGACGTCAATTCTTTCATTTATAATATTTCTGTAGGAATTGAAATAAAAATACAGTCCAGTAAACCATTTAATATACATAATTATACAATAAATATAGCTAAAAGCCAGAATATTTTACAATTAATCTCAGTAAAAGTGAACTAGGATTCAAGAAATAATTCTATTAAAAATAGATGTAACATTGCGATGCGAAGGCATCCGGGATAAGCTTGTTAGTGTTTGAACCACAGACAAGTTCATCAAAAGACTTTTAGCGTGAAATCAATCAAGTGCATTTTAATTTCATTAAGGTTTTTTCTAAAAGTTTAGCTGTACCGTTGAAGGTTAAACTAATTAATTCAAGAACGTAACTTTCTCACTTTTTAAAATAGTCGAGCGAGTTAAATAGTGGAACGCTAAAGAGTTGTTAGTACTTTATTTTTTAGGTAGGTAAGTATGTAGCCAGTTTCAAAATAAGAAGTTATTATTGATCGATATTAGTGGTATTCCTAAATATTTTAATAGGTACTTTATAGTTATCAGCTTTAGTCTTATTTAGGTATTCGTAAGTATTAATTAATATTTATTTTATACCTTCTAGTAGAGTAGTACTATTGAGAGACCTCTTAAATAGAAAAGTGAGAAAAAGAAAAAAATATTTTCGAGAATATGATGTCTATTTTTACCAACGTCTGTGGTCCAAAATTATATGACATCATTAGGTTCGCCTGAATCTGGAGGCACGTAACATTATTTGTATGTACTTAAAAATATTTTACACTTAAACCTCTGTAAGTTAGAGATAAGGTGATGGCAAATATCTCTACTAATATTATAAATGCGAAAGTAACTCTGTCTGTCTGTTACGCTTTTCCGCATAAACTACTGAACCGATTTGGATGAAATTGGGTATGGAAGTAGTTTGAAACCCGAGAAAGGACATAGGATAGTTTTTACCCGACTGCGCTAAAAGAAGCTAATGTCTTGGCGCGATAACCGACATACACACGGGCGAAACCGCTGTCGGAAAGCTAGTTTTAAATATTTTAATTCTGTAGCAGATATTTTAAAAATAATCATCATATAGCTAATAGAAAATATTTAAAGTGATTTTTAAGCTGCGTTTTTAAAATTAGAGTCTGCTCAGATCAGGTGCAATTACTCAAAATATGCTAACCTGAATGCTGATAATGTACCTAATTGTAGTAAGGAACAGGCATTCCTGCTCAAAGAGAACAGCATAAAAACTGTGTAAGCCGACATTTTACATTAATGAGTAATTTTTCAAGTAATTAAACCAGGCTACCATAGAAGTTTTAGTGGATAACAGTCCGCTTCTCAGGTAAAAAAATCTACATACCATACACCATACTCCACAGAGAACACTTAATAAGACTTTTAATTACCTACGTTCAAGTGTTGAAGTAAAACTGCTTTTTGTCGTATTTTATCGCGGTTTATTTTAGATTTTAGATCCCGACGTTTCAGAGTCTACTCAAACTTCATGTTCACGGGTGGACTGAGGTATTTGACGTCCAAAAATATTAATCACAATTAAATCGGAACGCGACTTAAATATTAATGTTTGGAGGTGGTCAGTAATAATTGTGATTAATATTTTTTGACGTCAAATACCTCAGTCCACCCGTGAACATGAAGTCTGAAAAGACTTTGAAACGTCGGGATCTAAAATCTAAAATAAACCGCGATAAAATCCGACAAAAAGCAGTTTTATTTCAATGTGTGATATTCGCGTAAATCTAAGACAATACTGTACGTTCAAATGAACAAAATATGCATATCAGGCTATAGCCATTCCCTCTGCAACAGCATAAATGTTATATGGGACAATGATTGGCAGATACTATAGAGTTAACAGCTGGGCAGTCTGTCAGCAGCCCATTCCATCTCAAGGTTACATTAGATACTTTGATTTATACATCTGTGTATGGCGCTACATCTAGAACTGAAAATGGACACGATTGTGCTGATAGGTTACAGTCATCTATGGTTCTGTTATGCCATTTGTCTGTTGCTGATGATTGACGCCTGGAAAAAAATCTTTGGGTTAATATTTTCCACCGTATACTATACTTACAGCAATTTGGAGCAGTGGTACCTACTCTAAAGTTTCTGCCGTAGTTCCTTAAGAATTCCTAATAAAATAACCGATGGTGCGGAGCACTGGCGAGCTGAGTACAGCCGGTACGCATGTATGCCCTCATCTAAAGATTACAATGAATACCAACTAACTACAAAACTACTAGAGCAGCGGTGGCGCAAGAGCGGCGGTGGTGCAGCGGTACGGGCTTCGCCTTAGATTTATAATATCGCGGGTTCCATTCCCAGTAGTGCCCACCTTTTTATGAATTGTAACATCGCTACTGCTCACTATCGGTGAAGGAAAACATCGTGAGGAAATCGGCATGTCTAAGAACTTATCTTTCGACGACATGTGACATCCACCAACCCACAATTTGTCTCTCTCTCAACTCGTAAGATAGTTGAGAGAAGATCCGTGTCCAGTACTACGATTACACGCATGCGTTTGACGACGTCTTCAACGAGCAATACGAGTACGCTGGAGTGAAGAGGCTGCTTGCTGTTTGAGCATGTGCAATAAAATGAAAACGGGCCGACGCGATGTTAAAAGGGGCTGCTTGTATGTTCTTTGCGAATTCTACCATTAACCTATCAAGATGATGAGTTGAAATACAAAAAAAATAAACTAAATATAATTTTACTTCTCCTATTCCATTAATTTTATACCATTTCTAAGAATTTTTTATTCTACGCAGACTAGGCTTGCGCTTGAGCACAACTTGCTTGTTGTCAAGCAATTATGCAGTCTACGATGGAACGCGCTTACCTAGTAAATATTGATTCACTTAGGACTTGACCTTTTTTAGGTGTACAATACTGTTGTACATTATTTTGATATATCTCGTAGGGTTTAGCCAGCGTTTGCAATGTAAGCACAAAAAATGCGTTAATTTACGACATCGCATCAGAAATCTGTAAAATTATCAGTGTTTCTGTACTATATTATGCATGTATTATACACATAAACCTTTCTCTTGAATCACTCCATCTGATAAAAGAAGCTGCATGAAATTTTTAAAGATTTAAGTATACATAGGGGCAGACAAAAGAAAGTGACTTTGTTTAATACTATGTAGTGATGAAGTTCATACCTGAATACCATTTTTAGAAGTTTATTTGACATGCTGTGCGGCTGTACAATCGCGTTCATCTCACAAATTGCTCGCCTGATGCAGTGAAAGCCATTCAAGCCGTTTCTATAACAACAAAATTTTATTGCGAGATATAATTTGTAAATTCGTTTGAAAAATAAAGGGTATCTAGTCTCATTCCACATTCATAATTAACTGAGAAATATGTTAAGAAACCAACGAGACTGATCAATCTAGTATTTCAGAAATACAAAAACCCTACCTTGAACCCAAAAACGCTTCATTAAAACCACTTTTGAAGGGTTTTCCTTTGTCAACTAAGTTACATGACAAGGAATGTAAGTTGACATAGCACACAAGGTAAGCAAACCTGAAGTAGTTGCAGTGGGCTGTCCAAAATTTCTCAAAGAATTTATTGCAGATGGAGTAAGCGAATCTAAATAAGTACGATAGTAGGTGGCGGTTGTCAAATACAGATGACGCTACAAGTAGAAGACACAGTGAAATGGCGCTTATTGGTGATAATCATGATGTTATAGGTATCCCATGGGAATGAAATTATCACTTCAACCCTTTTTACTCAACTATCTTACTAGTTGAGAGAGTTTAGGCCTTAATCCACACACGCTGGCCAAGTGCGGGTTGGTGGATGTCACATGTCCTCGAATGATTAGTTCTTAGACATGCCGGTTTCCTCACGATGTTTTCCTTCACCGATATTGAGCAGCGGCGATGCAACAATCCACACAAAAATGTGTGGTCACGACTGGGGTTCGAACCCGCAACCTTATATTTCTAAGGCGAGGCCCGTACCACTGCGCCACCGCTGCTCTAAAATAATAAAGATATATAATAATAATGTAGGTACTTACTTATCTAATAAGGTTTCAACATGGTTGTACAGCGTTCGTCTATGTATGAAATGATTTCTATATGGATGTAAGGAGTCTGGCGGTTCGTCCCAGTTCATCCGGAATCCGAGGGCTTGAGCAAATAACTGGGTCCAAGGCAGTATGTTGGCCTTGAAGTTAAACCTGAGCTAAAAGCATACTACTATATTTAATTTTTTTAAACACTTGAGTCTGATATTTTCTTAAAACATTTTATTACAAGACGTCTGTTGAGTCTATTAAGGATGTTAGATTTGTGATCTCTTTTAAATAAGAAGATTTTAAAATAAGTTTTTCTCTTGCAAGAAAATATCTAGCAGATCTGGAGAGTACCAAGTACTTCAGTCTCGGGGATCCCTATGGATTTCCCATGTGATATTCATTAAATATTCAATCAGCTATTCGGTTATAGTTGCTGCATCTGTTCAAAATTTCATGGTTTTTGAAAAAGTGTTGTGCGCATAAAGGAGGTATATCAAGTTGCGTAATTAAGTTTTAATGTCATAAATCGCCTTTCTTATCCAGATACAAAATTTATACTTCTTATTATTATCTTTATTCTTTTATCTTCTTATTTATATTTCTTCTTCTTTCTTTTAACATTTTTGTTTCACGTATCCATTAAAATTCCTTAAAAGATTTTTGGTTTACACTTACAAAGAAATGGGACATATTCCTGATACTAATAAATCTCCTGTGGCGCTGTCCTGATGATTCATTGGCTTTTCCAGAATCTATAAAAATAAAAGAAACAAACAACACATAACACACTAGACATACTGTTACATATTTGCACATTATTCAATAATTTTATTATGATTTAAATATAAATTTAAGTAAGATTTTTTCTAAACTTTTGTGGCACAAAATATGGTTTTCAAGTCTATTGTCACGTTAATACTGAAAAGAATGTAATACAAAGTGGTCTTATAGTTAACTGGGTCTTATTTGGTTTAACCTTTAACAATATAAATCTGCATAAACACCGTCAACTGCCTTGAGGAAAACAAATAGAAACGAAAGTTGCTAAACAAAATGTTATTGAGGTCCCAACTGTAGCGCGTGACCACATCGTGGACTACATTCAAAAGAAGTAAGTAGATTTGTTGCACAAAATTAGGCTTCTAACTATCTGATGGGGCTGTCTTGTTTCTGCAGTGGTACGAGTATGCTTGCTCATGCGGACGTTGATAGCTATCATGTCATTAGAAAAAAGTCTGCTTCGCTGCTCTGCAGACTGCGAGCCAACTCCAATTTCATCCTGAACACCATAGCATGGAGATTCTAGTCTCCATTGTTACTTGTAATTGTTCGTAGATGTGTCTCGAAAAATAATCTAGTAACAATATAAATGTACATTTTATTTACAACTATTTTAATTTAATTTATCTTAGTAACATAGCTATATGATCTGTTTTTTTTGTACTAACATTATATGGATGTAACTTGTTCAAAATAAATGTTATTTCATTTCATTTTATTTATATATAATTTGTATGGTTGCTTGATGGAAGGTTTGTATGTCATCAGCTTATTTTAATCAAGCCAAGTCATGGCAATCTAGTAAACTTGCCATGACGCGGACTTCCCTCAAAAACTTACTTATCCTAGTGATTATGGATTCTTCGATAGGTAATTAATACCATCCACTTTATCTTACTTATCTTGTATGTTATGCAAGAAGGAGAAAGGTGAACCCTACCCAGTCCTCCACCAGAAGTAGGTACGGTGAACGTAGAAATATGTAAAGTGTCAGGATGGTCTTTTATATTAACTTACCCACTTATTTATGCCAAATCAGTGAGTAGTTATACTGCCAAGCATCCACCTAATATCTATCGTTTAGAGAGAAACCCCCAGATTATCCTACCTACCCAATATTGAACTATTATGGGTTCCTAGGGGATTCAGTAAGTAAAACTATAATAAAAGGTGGATTAGCCGCGCACACGACCGCTCTACTTGGCTATCGTAATTTGGTCTACTGATTCGCCAGCGGACGTCTAACTCGCACGGGGTCCAGCGATATATTGATTTAAATGGTAACAGTTAATACAGACAAAGAACAATATACATAATCATAAAGCTATACATAAACTCTTCATTCATTCAGTCGAACAGCTCTGCGATGTCACCTGTCATACTTGACAGTTGACATTGATCCGGTCCAAACTCACTATGACCGACAACAGTTATGTTGATAACTATAGTTTTTTTTTTAATAACATTGAAATGAATTGTACCCTCCAAGGAAATGCCGAGATTAGCACACTCCATAGGTCAATAAGCGACTTCAAATAGGTAGACCAGCTACACCATCAGTTTCTATGTCTTATCAATGACAGGTCATAAATGGCGGGACGGATAGATTAAACCTTTAGTTTTAAAACATGGTGTGTCTGGTGGGATAGCTGATGTGAAGATAACGCAGTTTTTAAGCATTATTATATGAACTATAGCTTTATACGACACCATGATGGAAATAATATCTTAATATATATAAATCTCGTGTCACAATGTTTGTCCTCGATGGACTCCTAAACCACTTGACCGATTATAATAAAATTCGCACACCATGTGCAGTTCGATCCGACTTGAGAGATAGGATAGTTTAAATCTCAAATTATAGTCGCGATTTTAATTTATTGCTAATTATTTGTCTGTTATTATTTGACAGTCACAATTATCTGTTAACTCCGAATGATTCTAACAGATGTCGATACCTTTCGACTGGGTTGAGTAAGTAATCGATAGATGGCGCTGCTGTGGTTATCACATTTTATGGAAATTATTGAGTGGGCTGAAGCTACCCGGGCGAAGCTGGGACGGGCCGCTAGTTATAATATATAGTACTCAGAGCGAAGACATGTATTATGTGATGTATGCGTTTAATATTGAGGTTCCATAATAAAAAGCTTTCGTTGTCCATAAACCCGTAAAAGATGTTTGCTCTTGAATATAGAAAGATGAGATGATGATGTAGCGAGTTTATTAATAGACACAAATTTTGAAATCAAAGATTTATTTATCACATCATATCTGTGTAAGTAGCTACATCCAACATTGAGAAGGGACACGACGACATAGATGTATAACACTCTTCTGTTGTAGTATTATGCCATTTGTCCGTTGATGACGACATCCTTCTAGAAATAAAAAAAAAAGTTATTAAGACGAAGAAACTCGTGAAGCTACTTTTCAAATATTTTCAAAACTAGATTAAAAGGGCAATGAAAATAAAATTGACGATACAAAGGAAGAATAGGAAATGGTAGTTGTAATGTAAAAGAAAGAAAAATGTTGTACCTAAAAATAATTTTGAGCAATTTGTGATAAATTCTATCTGGATTTGAGATCATTTGTAGTTCACAAATAGTACGGCGTATGCAGTGGAAACCATTCAGACCGATTCTGTAAGGAAAAAGAATATGATAACACTAATTTGACAATATGAATCCGTATAGAAACATAAGAGGCTTTAGTGAGTTACCTTTAGCCTTTTAAGAAGGTTTTTTTTATCCTATAATAGATTTGCGCTTGACCACAACTTGCCTGATGTGAAGCAATGTTGCAGTCTACGATGGAACGCGCTTACCTAATAAATACCGATTCACTCGTGACTTAAAGACAGTTAGATTGTAGCTATCGGAAAACAGAGATGCCGGCAACGAATTTTTTAACTTGTCAGTTCGCACAGTAAAAGTGGCAGGAAAGCGCTTTGTGCGTGCCCGTGAAATTTCCACCATATAACGGTGGCGCATAGCCGTACCTCTACTTGTCCGATGGAAGAACGGGGATGGCGGAATAAGATTGTGTAATTACACAAGCCGCACCGACAGAGTGTGCGTTGGAATTCCAACGCACACTCTGTTGGTGCGGCTTTGTCTGGTGATTGGTCACTAACCACAGCCGAAGCCTACCACCAATTAATTACGAGTAAACTTAATTACTAGTTGTTTGACTGATTTGCACCACCCTGGGGCCACGTGTGGGGATTCAGTTAAAAGGTGAACTCCTACGGACGAAGGTGACTCAGCCCCAAAAATGTTTCATTTCAATGATAATCCATGAAATACGTGATTAAAATGTTTATATAATCTTACTGATGGACTTGTGCCTACATCATGTATTTTTAATATGCAATCAGTATTGTGTGAAACACCTTAATAAACGGACATATCACCAGACCCGTGTTTTATTAGCAATATTCACTACCACACAACAACTAATAGCGTACAGTGGCTTTATTGACAACGTTGCAAATAAGAAATCAAAGTCCCAGTCGTGCCTTCACATCTTTTTGTAAATTGTTTCATCTCCGCTGCACAATATCGGTGAAGGAAAACATCGTGAGGAAACCGGCATGTCTGAGAACTAACCATTCGAGGACATGTGACATGCACTTGGCCAGCGTGTGTGGATTAAGGCCTAAACTCTCTCAACTCATAAGATAGTTGAGAGAAGACCCGTGCCCAGCTGTGAGACTCTAAAAAGGGTTGAAGTGATGAAGATTTTTCATACGTTGTCGTCACCCCTATTATAATTATTTAGCTGAAGAAAAACAAGCATACTTATCCAGTAACGTTTCAACGTGTCCATAAACATCTCTTCGGTAAAATCTTCGGAATGGGTGATAGTTATCAGGTGGAACATCCCAGGCCATCCTAAAACCAACTGCTTGAGCAAAAAGTTGATTCCAAGGCACCATGTTCGCTTTGAAGTTGAATTTCAGCTAAAATTAAAATTGGTAAATTTATAATGACTACTATTCTTATTTATAAAAATCTTAAAGTTTCTATAGTTAAAATGGATTTTGTCTCTTTCTTACTAGTATAAATGTTAAGATGAAGACAAAAACAAACGAATCGTAAACCTCTTTTAACTATTATAAATAAGAAAAATGAAACTATTTCTATTACTCAATAAGGCTCCAACCATTACCTAGGTTTGATGAAACACAGGCATTTATCAAAAAACATCGTTTCCCACCAAAAATTATTCGTGAAGCAATCGAAATTAAAAAACTACCTAATTTCAATAGAGAAAATGGTTGGAATATACCACCTGCTTGGGACCTAGTGCTTAATTTAATTATACCAAAACCCAAGCTAAATCCACTCAGAATTCAAGACATTGTGAGCTCAGTTTGCTTAAACCGGAACGCAACTTAAATAATATTATGTTTGTAGGTAGTCAGTAATAATTGTGATTAATAAGTTTGGACGTTAAATACCTCAGTCCACCCGTTACCATTAAATCTGAAAAAACTTTGAAACGTCGAGATTTAAAATCAAAAATAGACCGCGATAAAATCCGTTATAAAATAGTTTCATTTCAATAAGAGGGCTAGAATATAAACAGGACGCCACAAATCCAGGGATAACAAAGATACATACCAACTAAAACAGTGAAGGATGAAAAATTAAAAAATCTTTATTTAACATAAATGTGCGTGCGTGCGTGCGTGTGTGCGTATGTGTGTGTGTAATTTTTTTATTTAGATTAATTTTGATATAACTAAAAGTAAATTGGATAAATACTCACGTAAGCACGGGTTTTGTTTAAAAAAGCTAAGAACCTCTTTGGTCTATGATGTGTAGATGGTTTTGCTGTTTCAGCTCTTCCCACATCGATTATAATGTACGCTATTAAACTAATGTAACAAATAAGTAAAATTGGTGCGAATTTATTCATATTTTCCTTTATGTCATCTGGTAGATTTTAATAACTCTTTGCACGTCATGATGAAAGAAAAATCTGAAAATAATAAATGAAGAAACTTAATGTCGTATTTCGACTACTGTTGCTAATCATTAGCTGATTAGCCGAAAGACGTAGAAGATATTATACTGCATGAATGTGGACGCAAATGCATTTCCACTGTCTTTTCCTTTACACTCAAGTTGCACTGTTAAATCTATACGACTGGATAGAAATGAGAGGACTCAACCTGTTTTTCGAGGCTTCTGAATTCACGTACGATCTACAATTGAACAAATCTAAGAAGTACCTTTTGACGTTTCACTGTTTTCTATTAAATTAGCTTTATAGAGGCGTTATTCACACTGTTTTATTAGCTTTCCTGTAAAATAATTGAATTATGAAGCTATTTTTATTTTAACATAGCATAAACAATTTTCATTCAATAAATAAAATTCTAAATTTAGAACTGTTAAACGGTACTTCTTATATTTGATGGACTGTAGTAGCATGAATTAGTTTAATAAGGTATTAAATATGAAATAAAAAAGTTAGGTTTGGTTAAGGGATTCGAATCAAAAGTAGCTAAAAGGAAACACGAAATTTGATATTATTTAATCAAATCACGACGTAATAAATGTGTTTTAGTAATCATGCTTTTTTTCTATAAAGTAAATTTTACTTTCAATAATATCATTGTTTTAAGTTTAAGAATGAAAACTGTTGACTTACCTACAACTATCAATAAAACACACACAGTTTTATAACTTTAACCTCAATTCTTTAACAATACTAGTGATACGTGTGTATGTTCGGCTTAAAATAAACATTCTAGAGAATTTTGTTACAAAAAAAAACGGAGAAAAGTTGTTTTATTGGAAAAAGTGGAACATTGATATTTGATTTTGTGTTTATAACATGGTTCAATATTTCTGTGTGGCCTACTATATTTTTAAGTAATGTAGGGTAAATATACACGGTGTTTCAAATTAGCGACCTTTAGAGTTCTTTGGACACTTTTCACATATGTGTAAAAACTTTTTGGAACTTTGATAATTGGACTAATATCGCAACGTCACTTCAGATATAAAGATTTTACCTCGTTATGAACAAAAATACAGGCAGTCTATATTTGCAGAAGCGATATGCCTAAAAATGTAAAAATATAAGCATACCTATGGAGAACTCATTCTTTTTTGAAGTAGGTAACATTTTTTTATAAAATCCGTTATATATAATAATAATAATAAAACACATACATACATAATAAATTATTTAAAAAAACAACATACATGTTTTGCGCGCTGAGCCACCTTCGTCCGTAGGAGTGCACCTTTTATTTGCATCCCCATACATAGTCCTCGGGTGGAGCAAATTAGGTGACAATCAATAGTTAATTAATTGGTGATTAACTGGTGGTAAGATTCGGCTGTGGTTAGTGAATACCTATCTGACAAAGCCGCACCGCCAAGCGGCCTTGCCCTGATTATGATTATGTATATATGATTATGATTATGATTATGATTATGATTATGATTATGATTATGATTATGATTATGATTATGATTATGATTATGATTATGATTATGATTATGATTATGATTATGATTATGATTATGATTATGATTATGATTATGATTATGATTATGATTATGATTATGATTATGATTATGATTATGATTATGATTATGATTATGATTATGATTATGATTATGATTATGATTATGATTATGATTATGATTATGATTATGATTATGATTATGATCGGGCAAGTTGCAGCCAAGCGCAAACCTATTTTAGAATAAAAAAGTACAGTTTCATTTCATCTGCACAAGAATAAAGACTTAATTAGACCTACAAAAACGACTAAGCTGTTTTACTTTAACCTTAAACTGACTAACGCAAATGGGAGCAGCCTGTAGATATGGATTTAACGGTAGCAGATTATTTGTAAGTCGTGATCAACGGTAACTTATCCATGCTTAATCTTGACACTGATAACTTGCAACTGAATCTAACAATTCCACAAATCTAAAGAAACTAAATTCTGTAAAAAAGAAAATTCTATTTTTTTTTACTTGATACGGGTAAATAATCATGAATTTTTTAGTAAAACTAACCATTTTGGTTGTAATCCTAGATAGTACTAGAGGAGATGTAAACGATACCAACGAAGAAGATATTCATGACAAAAGTGTTGTACTATCAAGAAGAAAAAGGTTCCTAGTGTTTCCTGAAGGTAGTTCGTTTCAGTTGGGTAAGTTTATTAATATTTATATTACAACTAGCTACACCAGCGAACTTCGTACCGCGTATTACTAATGTAATACGTATGCATTGTTTAATGCCAAAAAAAAATTAAAAAAAAAAATTGTGAACAACTCTTATCACTTAGGGGTATGAAAAATAGATAGTAGCCGATTCTGAGACCTACTGAATAATTTGGTGAAAATCGGTGAAGCCGTTTCGGAGGACTAACAAACATTGTGACATGGAAATTTTATATAATAGATTAACAACATTAAATTACGTAATAATATAACGTAACAGAGCTCTCGCGTTATGTCACCCATATTCACTTCAATCCTTTTTAATGTCCCACTGATGGGCACGGGTCTTCTCACAATTATCTTATGAGTTGAGATAGTTTAGGCCTTAATCCACACACACTGGCCAAATGCGGGTTGGTGAATGTCACATGTCCTCGAAAGATTATTTCTTAGACATGCCGGTTTCCTCACGATGTTTTCATCCACCGATATTGAGCAGCGGAGACGAAACAATTCACAAAAATATCTGTGGGTACGACCAAGATTCAAAGTTCGTCTTATAAATCTAAGGCAAGGCCCGTACCGCTTCGTCACCCATATTTCACCGACTATATTTAGGTGGGATACGTCGTAGGCGGTAAGCCTGTTGCCGTTCATTGGGCACAATTTACTGCCTTCTAGCAGCTATAAGATGTTTCTTACTGTACCTAATAGAAACGACTATCAGCTCGATCCGAATTCGAACCCGGGACCCCGCAATTAAGCGACCACGCTTATCACTGTACCAATGAGGCAGTTAAATAACTTAATATTACAATAATAATCTATGTTCTATTGACGATCAAGGAATATTAATTTTCTTTGTGCTTGTTTCTCCAAATCGAACTTGCGAGATGAGAAAGAAAGAACTGTGTTAGGATAATTCCTTCTTTCGAATTGACCAATAAGGTCACAGCTCATTAGAGCTACCCGGCACTTGACCCGCATCACCTCGTCGTTGCTCGGCGTCATTGTGCGTATCGATGCTCAGCACCGCAAGCATGCGAGCTGCGAGTTCTCACTGAGTAACTATAGGCCAACCGTTTAACTCGCGTATCCCCATCTGAGGTACAAAGTCATAAAACATTACTTAAACCTCATATAGAACTATTTAACCACAGATAAAAGTAATGTAAGACTATTCGTCATTAAGAGCGTTTACGCCGTCCGGCTCGAAAAGTGTACTTTTCCAACGTACTAAACACTGCAACCGCTTCTCGTACAAATATGAAAATTACCAATAAACATGGGGAATTTCTTCATCATTTAATATAATTGAGAAAATATTAAGATTAATGTAGTATTTGTACACTATATTAGGATAACCTAACAGAGGTTTTCATAATTTCGCTGTAGACATCAGTTTCGAAGCTACTAATCTCCAAAACCATTTACAGAACTAGTTGGAAAAAATTTTTGACCAATTGCAAAGATGCTTAAGCATTCAAACAATTGAGAACATTTATAGATTTTGATATCCTACAACAAGAAATAAAATTACAAAGAATATGAAAAATTAAGAAATTGAAATGACTTTTTTAACGATGTAGAAATAATACGATTTACAGAGATAATAATTAAAACAGTTTATTGAAAAAGTGCAAGCTACCATTAACAAAAGCAATACCGCGAAGAAGGAAGTGGCGCCACGAGCGGGCGATAAAGAAACTACTACAATTTTTTTTTAATGACGCAGGCGTTGTTTACGTTCTTCCAACATCCTCTCTTAAACATAAGCCCATCATTGACGAACAGTAAGCCAGTTTAGAGTGCGTCGTGGCTTTGGTTAGGGCATCTGCCACCATCATATTTGTCTGCACGTAGCGAACTTCAATGGCTCCTTCATGTATCTTGTCGCGGACAAAATGGTGCCTCACGTCGATGTGCTTGGTCCTAGAATGATAACCATCAGAACCTGAAAGTTTTATAGAACTCTGATTATCACTGTAAATAACCATAGCTTCTTTCTTCAAGTGTGGCCAAAAACATTCTTGGAGTTGCTTAAGCCACAAAGCTTCTTGTACACATGATGATAAGGACATGTACTCTGCTTCAGTTGTAGACAGAGCGACTGTAGGCTGTCGCCTAGAATTCCAACTTATTGCTCCTCCCTGAAAGAGGAATGTATAGCCAGTGCAAGAACGCCGGTCATCCCCTGAACTCGCCCAGTCAGCATCACAGTAACCATGAGTCATTGCCTCTTCCAGTGTTTGTTTATAAGTAAGTCTATAGTCTTGAGTTCCTTTTAAGTAACGCAAGACACGCTTAAGAGCAAGCCAATGCTGCATTTCAGGCTTGCTGTTAAATTTACTTAACATATTAATTACAAAGCTAATGTCGGGCCTTGTAACTTGAGAAATATATAATAGGCATCCAATTATCTCTTGGTAAGGAATATCAGATAGTATTTTATGATCCAAAGAATTATCCTTTTGATCAAACTTTGTATTTGGGTAATTTCACGCATGCTTATTTTTTTGCTAATTTCGGTGGTATTTTTTATTTATAGGTTTTCCGCTGAAAAAATGAACTGGTGCTCTTTTATAACACATTAGTATTCTAGATATTTAGCGGGAAACAAATAACTGCAGTTGTTTTGGAAATATAATAACCACCGAAATTGCCAACCCACCGAAATTTATAATTTTACACCGAAATTGAAATTTTTACACCGAAAGTGCAACATCACACAGAAATTGAAAATAGCAATATTTATGAAACAGTATATACAAACTACGGCTCGACTGTCAATTTTGCCGTTTGCAGCATAATGTACTGCTGCAGAGGTGGCTGGTGAAGTTAAGTAAGTATGGATAATGCAAAGGATGCAGCGGATACAGAAGATCAAACAACGCACTCTGATGATGTATTATGTCGTCGGATGATGAAGAGGATGTAGGATGGAGAATTATATAGGTTTTAGCAAACTCTGAATTTTTTCAATAAGAACGCCTCACACTAGCATTTATCCAGGGCAGGCTTTCGATGATGTTTGACGTTACTTATCATAGCTAGTGCAGCGTATTCATGTATTCCTGCAGCGATGCAGCGACAACGCAACGCAGACAACATGATGCATACGTCACTTTTTCGCAGCAGCAGCGTCTGCGCTGCGTATATGATCATCGAACGCCTACATTGGACAAACGCTAGTGCGAAGGTTCTATAAATTGAGCTCAAATGGTCTTGACCTTAATATTTTGCTAAATGCTGGGGGTAATGCTAAATAAAATAAAGTTATAATGAGATCTTCGTTTACTTAATTTAACACTTAAACAAACAGAGTTTTTAAAAACAATAGATGCTTTTTGTAGGTTCATCATCATCACGATGATGACTATAAGGTTCATAATCTTCTCTTGATATAATATCTAGTAAGTTATTAAATTTATAATCACAATAATCACAGTTGAATGGCACGTATCCTTAAAAAACGCAGAACTTCGGGTTAATTAAATATAGATAGATAAAATTTATTATAACTTGTTACAATTAAAAATTCTTTAGTCGTTAGCTACTAGGAAGGTTTTAGTAGATTAAGATCACAATATAATAACAGTTTACAAACATTATATGAATAGATAATAGACAATAGTTACTTTTTGCTTCAATGTTCTAGCACGCGGAGTCATTTCACCCAGCGATAAAATTTTTCCTTCCTCTTTTTTCTTTCTATATCTTTCTCTATCTTTTCTTCTTACTTCTTTACCTAGTACAGGATCTTTTTTTATTTTTTCCTTTCGTAATCTTTCAGCCAGTCTCTTTTATTGTAAAGTCTCTTCCCTTGATTGTTTTTCCTTTCGTTTTCCCATCCTAAAATCAGACAAAATTAAGAAGGTAACGCACAAAGGGTTTATAAATATTAACGGTTTAATACACTCAGGTCTATTTAGCACAAGACTTTGAACAACTCTTGAAATCAAAGTCCTAAATAAAATATAATGAACCGAACTGAAAAAGTATGGTCACAGGTTACCACCCCGTACTTCATAGATAGTTAACCACGCTAAAAAGGACACAACCCCTTATTCGACTTATTACTACATTTCAGGAACAATACGAGTAAGGAGCTGGACATATTTTATGATCAGTCCCAGTCCCGCTTATTTACATTTTACAGTTATCAATTCATTTTAAAAACAAAAGCAATTTTATATACCTGTAGCCATATTTTTTTAGTTTGTAGTCTTGTTTACTTCATTAATTTTCACAAAATGCTTTCACCAGTGTTTTCCTTTATAAATATAAAAGTGGTAACAAGTGATGATCCCACACACTATACTATTCGACGAGAACAATTTTGTTTGATACAGGTTATAATGTTAATAGTGATCATCAATAATTTTAAAGTTTAATTATGGTTGACTGAGAATGGTGTTCTGTACCATTATAATATGTGTCATAAATTGTAAAGAGCATAATTTGTAACCTTTTGGCGATTAAAAAGAGTGACCGTGAGTTTTATTGCCAGTTCTTTCTCACAGGTTCTCCTTTTGCCTTGCGAATCTGGCAGCAAATGTAAATGTAGAAGCGACTTGCAAAAATGTTACGTTGTAACTTATTTGAATAAAAACTTTGACTTTGACATAATTTGATTATTATACAAAAGTACAACGAATTGTTTACAAAAGTGTAGCATAGCACACGAAGATAATATTTATTTAAAAAAATCTCTTTTAAGTCGTACTTATTATTATTAGGTAATAATAGTTCCATAGTTAAAATAATAAAATAATATACAATACTATGATAAAATAAGTTGGTTTAATTAACCTTTGTGGGTAAAAATCTTACAGAAGTTACGTGAACCCATAGCCATTATAGTATAAATGCAATATCGGTGGCAATAAATCTACCACCTAAACCACCGTTATTGCACCACCGAAATTAGAAACATTAAGAAAAAACTGAATAAAACAAAACTGAGTGATACATTCCTCACGTGAAATGTATGATTGCTAAGGTTACCTAACAACACACAATATATTCATAAATCGTAAAATAAAAAACCACCATTCATTCATACAGTAACCCACCGAGATTGCATAATTTCGTATTCCCTCTTAGATTTTAAAAGGTACTTACGTTTTGGCGCGGAAACTGGAGAGGATCGGCCACTTCACTACTGCGCGAACGCAAGAGCACGACTGGAACTACACGTGCGTAAGAGGATAGATCGTGTAAATCGACGTTTAATACGTTGTTTATGGATTTTAACAAAACCCACCGAAATTGCACTTTAGGCGCGGACGTTCCTTAACGCAATTGTCCTGATGTCTGTATTATAGCAGAAGTAATGGAAACAAAAAATATTGTTGCTTTCTATATTCATTAATATAATTATATCAATTTAAGTACTAAATTTGCCATCATAACGGATATAAAGAAGATAATGTGCGTAAAAGGGAATCACGGACATACCACCGTTATTGAAAACTGGCATATTATAATTTTTTATTAAATTTGTTTTTAAGAGAAATGTATTTTCAGTAGTGGCTTCATATAAGCTAGTGTTCTTATTACACGAAAAAAAATTGAGTGGTCATAGATAAACGTTTTATATATAGATTTCATGCGAAGAAACTCTAAAAACGCAGGCGGTGAAATCACCCATTTACATCCATTGGAGTTTTGACAGTCTTACAATCAGTCATACCATACTTTTGTAAAACTTCTAGAATGTAATTTCTTTGATCTAAATATATGATTCCATTCTTTCTATCACGTTCTACGTGTATCCCAATGCAATAACATAAATCTCCAAGATCTTTCATTTTAAATTTTTTATTAAGTTCTGCTTTTATATGACTCCTTGTTTCTCGGTTATTTGTAAATAATATTAAGTCGTCTACATAAATAGCTATAAAGGTAATATTTCTCTCATCTTCAATATTGTAGTATATGCAGGGATCTAATTTGGTTTGTGATAAACCCATTTCCTTCAGTGTAGAATCAAGTTTTCTGTTCCACAACCTGCTAGCTTGTTTCAACCCATACAATGATTTTTTGAGTTTACATACTTTTTCTCCATATTCGTACATGGGTGGCTGTTTCATGTAAATCTCTCCTTCTATGTCCCCTTGTAAAAATGCTGATACCGCATCCATTTGGCACACATCTAAATCATACTTAACAGTCAGGGCAAACAAGTATCTCAGAGATGCAAGTCTCACAACCGGTGAAAAAACTTCAGTGTAATCAATTCCTGGCCTTTGTGAGCATCCTTTGATTACAAGACGTGCCTTGTACCTTACTATTTCTCCATTTTCATTTTTCTTTATCTTGAAAACCCATTTGCATGGTATGGCATGTTTATTTGCTGGTAGAGTAGTCATTTCCCATGTGTTGTTTTCAAGTAAGGACTTGTATTCTTCATCCATTGCCTGTTGCCACTGTTTTGCATTACAGCCTGACAGTGCTTCCTCAACAGTAACAGGATCTGGAATAGCCATAAAGCACATTAAGTTATTGTCTTGCATGTTTTTTCTTTGATGTGATCGCAGGGTGATTCTACTCTCTAGAAAGCCATCATCACTGTCATGATAATCATCTGTGTCAGGATAATACGTCTCATCATCAGTTCTCCTATTCATCACGCAACTGTCAAACGATGTTTCATTACTTGATGATGAAGTCTCTGTCTGTGACTTGTCAAAGACTGCAGTTGTTTCTTCTCCTTTCTCTGTCTGACTTTGGTCTAAACTAGTCGCAGGAAGTGTAACAATCTCAGGCACTGATTCCAGAGCATTATTATCAATAACCTTAGAATCCTCAATGAATATGACATCTCTACTGATCACAATCTTCTTACTCACTGAATCAAAAAGCCTGTATCCCTTTGTGTTATCACAGTAACCCACGAAAATAAGTTCTCGTGATTTACTATCCCATTTTAACCTATTTTGCTTAGGAATATGTACCATAGCCTTTGATCCAAATATTTTAAAGTGAGAGAGGTTTGGTTTAATACCAGTCCATTTTTCAAATGGTGTTACCTCAGCCAGAACTCTTGATGGGCACCTGTTAATAATATAAGCCGCAGTGGCAACCGCCTCTGCCCAGAATGATTTTTGCAGATTTGCTTCAAATAACATGCACTTTGCACGCTCTACCAGCGAACGATTCATCCTCTCTGCTACTCCATTCTGTTCAGGAGTATAAGGATTGCTGGTCTGATGTTTGATGCCAGAAGCTGCGAGAAAATCAGAAAATTCTTTATTACAATACTCTTTTCCGTTGTCACTTCTTAGAATTTTTATTTTTCTTTCTAATTCATTCTCTACTTCCTCTTTAAATTTCTTAAACACTGATTTAATATCTAATTTATTCTTTAGAAAATAAACATATACTTTTCGAGAATAATCATCTATAAAGGTTATGAAGTATTTCCCTCCACCAACAGATGGAGTCTCCATCGGACCACACAGATCAGTATGAATTATATCAAGTAATGCATTTGCTCTTGAACCACAATTCGGAAATGGTAACCGTGTTTGTTTACCTTCACAGCAGGGTATACAAACTGTATTCACTGCATTATTACAAATAGATACCCCCTCAGCACATTTATGTAACCTCTTTACATCGGCTTTATTTAAATGCCCCATTCGTTTATGCCAGGTAGTTAAATCAGACGCAACATATGCAATTCCACTAACAGCATTGAGTTTGTACATGTTGTCAGTTAAGTTTGCAGTGGCTACCAACTTTTTGTTGACATTATAGATATTGCAGCCAATGTTTGTAAATTCAACTTTACAGCCACTCTTTGTTAATTGACTGACTGATAACAGGTTTGTACTCAATTCAGGTATAAATAAAACATTTCTCACCTGTATGCGATGCTCATCTTTGCTTACTTTGGTTAGAATATTTACTTTACCCATACTGTGCACAGGAACAGCTTCACTGTTTGCCACCGTTATTCTGTGAATCGGAGGTGGTTGTTCATCATACATCCAGTCTGAGCGTCTTGTCATGTGCATTGTGGCTCCAGAGTCAATATACCAGTCATCCTGATTTAGTGAGCTGTAAGCTGAAAAAGCTGCTGCAAAAGAAAGTTGATTATTTTTCTGTTGCACTGTACATTGCTTCTTAAGATGTCCATATTTGTTGCAATTATAGCAACGGGGGCCTTTTCCTTTAGGCTTAGTATTATTTTGTACATTTTTAGAGGTATTTTTGTGCTTTGTAAAAAATGCTGATGTTTCCGATACTTTTACTTCCTGCAAAAGCTTTGTTTTTATGAAATCTGATGAAATTTTGATGCCAGAACTTTCCAGACCCATGATCATCGGTTTATAGTTATCCGGTAAACCTGCTAGCATGAGTGTTCCCAACCATTCATCATTAACTTCAAAACCTATGTTCCGTAGCTTATATGCTGTACTCATAATTTTATTGACATATTCTTCGATATTTGCGCAACTATCCAAAGATGTATTGATCAAATCCTTTAGTAAGCCAACTTTCCTTGAAAGCCCGGAGTCCTCGAAAGCACTTTGAAGGTTCTTCCACACCTCTTTCGCAGTTTTGGCATTTTCAATATGCACGTAGTTAATAGGTGCTACCAACAAAATGATTTTTGACCTTGCTTTCACATCTTTCTTCATGTCGACATCGGTACCAGGTTCAATACATTCCCACAATTCTTCCAATTGTAAATAGGACATAACTGCAAACTTCCACGTCGAATAATTTTCCCGGCCGGCTAATTTTTCAATTTGGAGGTTAGACATCGCCATATTAGCCATTGTACACGGGACCGGTAAAATACTATATGTCTCGAAAATACTTTACTTTGACTTTTTCACGGTAAATATTTATATTATTCTCTGAAAAAGGTACATGGGACGGCCCATAACCTGTAGAAATAATACGATTTACAGAGATAATAATTAAAACAGTTTATTGAAAAAGTGCAAGCTACCATTAACAAAAGCAATACCGCGAAGAAGGAAGTGGCGCCACGAGCGGGCGATAAAGAAACTACTACAATTTTTTTTTAATGACGCAGGCGTTGTTTACGTTCTTCCAACAAACGACTTAACTTACTCAATTTGATGTAAAAGTAGCTTAACACATTAAAACAACATCTGCTTCAAAACATACACTTTAAAATTTTACCAAATTTGTAATAGTTATTTTTTTATAAATATTTGAAAATGACTATAAAACCGCGTCGGCCAATCGTGTCAAATTAGTCCGCCGTCTGGCGTTTCAGCGAGAGGACGTATCGCTCGGCGCTCTGATTCGACCTGTGTTGACCTTTGTTGTGCATACAATAATATTGTACGTATAAAGTGCGCTTGAAAACTCTTGGTACTTTGGTAAGTTAAATATTTTATTACTGTTTTGTAATGATTGACTATATTTTTGAATTGACAATAATTATAATTTCAGTTATAATGGGAAATAAAACTAAGTCGTTTGTATCGAAGAAACGAAAATTCAAAATTTTGGAAAGTATGGAGAAAGCAAGAGCTAAAAGGATGGTAATCCAGATCCTAACCTCACTTTGGACTAACCCTCTGACTAATAAAATATGTATGATAATAATAATAACAAATTTATATAAGTGAATAGTTATTTTATGTTTTGCCCTTTTCTATGACAATTTTAAATTATGTGACACAGAAAAAAAATTACAAAAGATATTCACAAGTTTTACATCGTTTATTAGTGAGTACACACATGAAAACACACATAATCCTAATCACTACATCGTACAAAACAAAGCCGCATTCCTGTCCCTTATATCCCTTATATATGTGCGTTCAAATCTTTAAAACTACGCAACCGATTTTCATGCGGTTTCTTTTTATCTTAAAGAGTGATTCAAGAGGAAGGTTTATCTATAATACATGCATAATATAGCAGAAAAACACTGATAATTTTAGATGTTTCTAATGCGATGTCGTAAATTAACGCATTTTTTGTGCTTACATTTCAAACGCTGGCTAAACCCTACGAGATATATCAAAATAATGTATTACAGTATTGCACACCTTAAAAAGGTCAACAAGAAAGTCCGTGATGGTATATGTCTATCTTTTAAGGATAACCCACAATAACCACAATATCTTTTACTTTCAACCAAAGTAATGGCTAATTTACGAAGTGATTTTAAGCAATTTTGCATTAATCGTTATCTAATTAAGTACCTTAAATACATTGTCTATTTAATATAGATCAATATGGCCCTTTACAGCCCATAATTTAAATGAATATTTCCGAAGATATTACAGATATGATATACGGTGCGGCGGTACCAACCGGCCGCGCGCGAGTTGTGCTGTTTCTTTTGTCTATTGGCAAAAATAAAAGGACATTTTGTAAATATACCTCAATATATTTAGTATCAGCATTGCACCCGTGTGAAGCCGGGGCGTGTCGTTAGTATTATATAAATGCAAAAGTAACCCTCTCTGTCAGTTACTTTTTCACGACTGCGCTATTGAACCAATTTACATTAGTTCAAATTAGTCTAATACGTTCGGCAATTTTAAAACTACACGTAGCTTATTTTTGAATCTTTTTATTTATGTAATTTTAAGGCCTCATATAAATATGGGATACAGGTTTTTTATTAAAACATATTCTAATGTTGAACAAAATATATTTCGATAACAATGGTGGTTTTATATAAATATGCCCATCAGCGTTGCCAGACGTCCCGATTTTATGTGTCGGGGGCGGGATGTCCCGCGTAGATCAGGCGGGACACTGCCGCTGAGACTGAGACTGCACGATCGTGGGTTGTGGCGTAAGTATAAGGTGGCAAAACTGGCAACATTCCGCGGGCCCACGGTCTTAGGAGGCCCCAGGTCTGAGGAGCTTAAAATAACCAAACTGCTTTAATAATATAAAGTAAAAAATAAAAAATTTGCCCGTTCGTGCCCGTTATCTGTGTGCGAGTTGTTTCGTGGCCGCTGCTCAGTGTCGGTGGAGGAGAGCATCGTGGGGCAGCCGGCCTGTCCGGGAGCTGGTCATTCTGGAGCATGTGGCGTCCGCCTGCCGGTCCACGCTGGGCGACGTGTTTGGGTTGAGGGTCTGGATTCTCTCAGATCTTGGGATGTGTCCAGCAGTGGGACGCCGGTGTCCAGCAGTGGGACATTTGAGTCTAGCGGTGGGACACATGTGTCCAGCAGTAGTGACTGGGACACATGTGTCCAGGAGTGGGACACTTGTGTCTAGCAGTGGGACACCTGTGTCCAGCAGTAGGACTCTGAAGGATGGTGGAATGATTGTTTAATCTGAACTTTAGCACAGCTTTGCCACACCTTGCGTACCTATAGATGACTGTTAATCCTGACATATTACCTTCACGAGCCTTCATATTGTTTAGTTTATTTATTTACTTTATATATTTTTTACTTCATTTTTGTTGTAAATAAATGTGGAAAAAATTGGAACTATAACTATACGATTTTAATTTGTGACTTATTACGTAGTACCGACTACCGACGAAGGTAAGGTATGAATGGACAAAAATATTCATATTAGTTACATTGTCTGAAAATTGGATATTGCAAACTAGCAATAAACAAATTTCCGGTAACAACAATATTGCAAATAAAAGCTTTTAAAAAGATTAATGTATCAGAATTATTATAACTTTAAATCATTTGTACTTTTCATCAGTACTTTTTTCGAACACTAGCAATTACACTCGAACGGATCAAAATGGGTTAGTTGACTGTAACGCAAGACATCTTGCTAGCACCGTGCACACAGCTGCGTGCTTTAGTGTGCGTAATATTTTCCATTGAATTACCTACACTTGATGTCTCGCTCTACGCGTAAACGCTCTTAATATTCATATCGGTTGAATCATCATCACTGTCTGTGCAGCTTGAGGAGTCAGAATCTTGGCGATAGACGATACGCGAGTTATACGGTCGGCCTATATCTCGCCGTATGCGCAAAGACGATACACATCTGAATCAATACGTTGATTTACGGTGTTGATGTATGACATCTGACAAAGTCCTTCAAAAGAGAAATAACCGCAAGAGGCGAGGCAAAACGGGTCAGATACTGGGTGGGTCTAGTGAGCCTTTAAGTGGTACATAATGATATATTTTGTACCTATAAACATTGGACATGTATTACCGAGCAAAAAAAATTGTTAATTACATAAATAGCTCATCACTATATCATAAGTTAAGCAACTATTTTGTTTTTCAGTATTTTGCAACACTTTCCCAACAATCTTCGAAATAGGTGACATATTTCTGTATGGATACACTGCAGCCTTAGCCTGGGAACTGCCACAGGACCCGTACTCACCGTTCAACCATAAAGCGGACCCTTTACATAGAAGAATGGACTCAAAAAGCATGATTTATTTCACAGATGAAGATGGGAAAATTATCGATAAGAAGCCCTATCATAAGTAAAACTATTCTACTATTCAATACATGATACATACAGGCAAAAATGCAAAATTACTGCAGTAAATATTCTCTTCATTTTAGTTACAAATTACCTCGATAACTCATGAAGTAAGAAAAAAAAAACAATATGTTAACCCCGTATTCATAAACGTCTTATAAGCTCATTAAAGCTAAAATAGGTTTATAATTCTATTGTCTTTGTTTGTCATTTTTACATTTATACTGGTTAGAAAGAGACAAAAATCATTTTAACTAAAGATTCTTATAAGATTTTTATGAATAAATCCGTTAGTATTTATTGCAGTGTTTTTGTATTGTATATTTTCAATGACCAAAAAACTATTCCTCACAAAAACAGATACGCAAAACAAACTATCAACATTTGCAAACTTTCAGGAAACCCATAGTGAACCCAGCATTCGCAAAACGCAGCGTCAAAACGACTCAAAAAGAAACTTTTGATATAGACAGGAAACAGATGCATGCTTCGGAAAATAAACGGGAATATATGAAACGCATTGGGCAACGAAGCGTCGAATTTCATAGAAATACTCGCGAATCACTTTATCAAAAAATTGAGACGATGTTACACGGGTCAGTATTAAGTACTTAGCTTATTTTTGTTTTGTCACTGTCATTGATTTCAAAGTGTCGTAAGTAAGAAAAGGACAAAGCATGTGTTACATATTCTCTGATTAAGATCAATTTCTAAGGGGGATGGAAATCACATCAATAATGTACAGTTATATCATCATCATCAGCCTATCCTAGTCCACTGCTGGACGTAGGCCTCCCCTAAAGCACGCCACTGAGCACGATCCGCGGCCACTCTCATCCAGCTCTTACCAGCCACCTTGCAAAGATCGTCACTCCACCTAGTCTGAGGGCGTCCTACGCTACGTTTGCCAATACATGGTCTCCACTCAAGAACTCGCTTACCCCAACGGCTCTCGGTTCTGTACAGTTATATAGTCATTCGTAATCACGAGTGAATCGGTGTATTAGGCGGGCGCGTTCTTTCGTGGACTTCATCATTGCTTAACATCAGGCAAGTTGTGGTCAGAATACAAAAAAATAGTTAAATGTGACTTACTTAACTCTTCTCTTTTATTGTCCATGACCAGATTAAAAGAATAATGAAATTGACGTCATTGTCCACTATTTTAACAATTTAAAGCGACTTCTGTTTGCTAATTCTATGCTATTGTTCTATGCTAGTAACTTTTTCATTTTTAAACATTTTTATTATTACAGTCTTGGAGTGAATGGTAAGCAATGTGTTTTGAAAACACTGTGCCTTGTGGGAAAAGCTCGAGAACAGGATCAAGGCACGTTCTTCCAAGAGATTATGAGGGCTACTTTCACGTGAGTAATTTTTTTTGGCTACGAAACGCTTGAGCTCATCCTCTCCACCTAATTCATCTCTCTCTCGTTAACAAGAGGGAGAAACTAAAAGAAAGAAAAAGACAAAGATAGACAGTTTACTTAAATCCGAAGGCAACTTAAATAATGATGTTTGTAGGTAGTCAGTAATAATTGTCATTAATAGTTTTGGACGTCAAATAACTCAGTCCACCCGTGACTATGAAGTCTGAAAAGACTTTGAAACGTCGGGATGTAAATTCTAAAATAAACCGCGATGAAATCCGTTATTAAATAGTTTTATTTCAAAAAGATAAAGAGATAAATCTGAACCTAATACAACTATATATAATTTAATATGTTATAAATAATATGCAAATTATCTAACTGCCTTTAATACTTCCTAAACATTGGTTGAGGTTAAATTGTTTGAACTACAAACACTGTCTTCCTTATTACCATTTAAAATTAATAGTCCAAGCTGTTTTCAGTAAAGGGCTTACGATTATTATCGTAAGATCCCATTTATTTATTATAAGTCACGAAAATGAGTTTAGATTAGACAAACTTGAAGCATCATTCTATGATAAAAACGATAGCTAGTAATAGAAACAAACATTTTATTTAGGCATCGTTTTAACCACAATCTTATTTAGGTCAGGGCATGATTCTTGCGTTTTAGACATTTATTTCAAGCAAAGAAAAGTCTGAAGGTTTGTTGACAACTAAATTTCGTATCCTCAGAATGTTGTTAGAAATTAATCTACAACGAGTGGTATGCAACAAGTAGTTTATGGCAATCGACGTCATTAGTTTTCTAAAGCGCTAGAATTAGGGTCCAGATTGTCAAGTACTCAGTAGACCATCCATTTAAACTAAAAATAAAAAACGCTGCACAGTGACACTAAAAGGCCAAATGGCCACGACTGTTATACAGGTCAAGAGTCAATTCTATTTGCAAGTGTAACATTTTCAAATATTAGGAGGTTGTGATTTTGGCTGGTTTCGTTTTAAAAACAACCACTAATAAAGAAATGTTGATGTAACTGATAATGGTTTATTTATGCGTGTAACACCTGAGATAAACGAGGACAGTTTTTATCAGGCTAGGACAGCAGGCTGGCATTTCTCAGCTTGCTCTCTCTAGACCACACAGAGAGTTGGTAGAATTGCAGTAGAAATAAACAGTAATCACTTTAGAATTAGTTTTTAATACTTTTGAGAACACTGATAAAACAAATATAATAATAAATTAAAATTATAAAATAAAATAATAATAAACACGAGATCTCGTTTTAAAACTTTGGTAAAAATGATATCGGAATAATGATGCATAATTTTGAATTTAGAAAGATTTAGATCGAAAAAAGAAACGTAAGAGTGGCCAGCAATGAGAAAAAGGTGCTACGATGAAGGTTGGATGTGTTACAACACGAAGCCATAGTAGTCTAGAAATGAAGCAGGCTCGGTGTACACAAAGCCAGAGTTACTAGTTTGCTAGCTTACTGACACTAGCAATTATGCTATTCTAAAAACTAGCTTCGTGTATCTGGGACATAACTATTTCTCTTTAATTTGTTTTGATTGTAAATTGTAAATGAAGAGAATTTCAGCTGAATGTATTTTTAAATTTCCAGTAAATCTTTGTTTATTTTTCAGTTTACCGAATACTTCAGATAAAGACAGCCAAAATGAATACGACGAAGCCATATCAGCCAAAGGTTCATGCGATGAACTGTATCCAGATTGCGATGAACCGTTACTTACACCGGATTCAGCAAGATTAGCGTACTAAACAAACAAATTAAGAACTCAAGTTACATTAGTCAAGTCACGTTCCTATGAAATGAGTATTTTTACTACGCCTTTATTAATTCATATTCAGTCATTAGTTTGACTGTATTTAAGTAGAGATATTAAAAAATGAAAAAAAAAAGAACATCAGTTTAAAAAACAATAAAATCTGTTACCTCATTTCTACCTCGATTGAAGTTAAGATTTATTTTCATTAATATAATTTTTTGATTAATTAAAAGTAACGTTTTTTCATACTGTTTCATTTATTCTCGCAATTTCATAATCATCGTCAATCTGAACATGATAACATGGTTCATGTGCTGACAAACTAATAAATGACTCAGAGGCAGAAAAAATTAAAATAATGAGTTTTAAAATTATTTCCTCTTGAACTATTAGTGATATTAAATTTTAAACAATTCTAAAACCAAAATAAAATTAATTGCATGTTTTTACTATTTTGTTTTAATAATTATCGACAGTGTTTTATTTTTTTAAAATTGAATTTATAATTATGGCTAATGATTGAAAAGAAAATAATTTATCTGAACTTGAATAAACACGCTTTGCTGCAGCAGCCTGCTTTAACAGACGTTTTAGCCTCATATAGTAGTGGCATTCACTTCTAGCTAGTCTGATAAGGATCATTAATTTAAGTAAATGTAGGTATACTTAAGTGTTTTTTCTAAAACAATAGGTTATTAACATTCTAAAATGACCAACAAAAATAACTGTTTACCAATTTGCACTGTGTTAATTTATATTTGATTTTGTCACAGCGGCATCCATAGGCCGAAAACGGGACTAGTATGTTTCACGATTTAGAGCTGGCAACTTAGAGTGCCTTTATATTTGTATTTGGAATGCAAGTGGTTTACAACTGTGAAACTGTTATTAAACCGTTAAAATGTGTTCCAATTTAAAAAAAAGTAATAATATTGATACTTGTATTTTTCATTTGATAACTTTTTTAGTGATAGTAGAATTGGTTAGTTGTGTGAATGTAATGGGTAATTTGAATGAGACTCTTAATGGGTTTCCTGATGAGAAAGAGCATGCAAGATTACTGTCAAGGCGGAAAAGGTTCTTAGTCTTTCCCGACGGGAGTTCGCTTCAACTAGGTGAGTAGACAATAACGATCTTATTTATAAAAATCTTATAAGACTTTAGTTAAAATGGACTTTGTCTCTTTCTTACTAGTATAAATGTGAAGATGACAGACAAGGACAAACGAATTATAAACCTATGTTACCTACACCTAATGAGCTTCTATCACGTTTATGTATGTATCAAGTCAGTAAAGTAGAAATAGACGATGGCTCAGCGGTGGCGCAGCGGTGGCGCAGCGGTGGCGCAGCGGTTTATATTTTTAACAATAGCATCTATATATTTTATTTGTACTTTCATCACTTCTACCCTTTTTAGTGTCCCACTGCTAGGCACGGGTCTTTTCTAAACTATCTTACGAGTTGAGAGAGTTTAGGCTATAATCCACACACTCTGGCCAAGTGGGGGTTGGTGGAAGTCCCATGACCTCGAATGATTAGTTTTTAGACGTGGCAGTTTTCTCATGATGTTTTCTTTCACCTATATTGAGCAGCGCAGATGTAACTATTCACACAAAAATATGTGGGCACGTCTGAGAATCGATCCACGACCTTATGTTTCTAAGGTGAAGCCCGTACCGCTGCCAATGGGCGGCAATTGAAATGCTAATAAGTAACATCCGATTGACGTTAAAGTATCACGATTTTTCACACCACGAGTTCAATGTCCTGATTTAGTAAGTGCGATTTGCGTCAAAACAACTACCCTAAAGCCCAGTGATAATTATGAACACGTCACAATTAGTATTTTCTTAGATTTAAGCGAATATCACACATTGAAATAAAACTACTTTGTAACGGATTTTATCGCGGTTTATTTTAGATTTTAGATCCCGACGTTTCATAGTCTTTTCAGACTTCATTGTCACGGGCGGACTGAGGTATTTAAAGTCTAAAATTAATTGTATGCAACTTATACACCCGTTGTTACACCCGCTAAAAGTCACATTGTGTGGTATGAACTAACGATAATTTATTGATTTTCAGTATTTTGCTGTCAAACTGCTGCAGTGATTCCTATTGGTGATATTTTTCTCTTCGGCAACACTGCTGCGCTGGCGTGGAATTTGCCAAGTGACCCAAAGTTCCTGTCATTTTTCAAAGATGGCAACCCTGGAGGTCCTATGAGAAGAATGGATTATAACACCATTAGCTATGTTGATGAAGATGGCAAAATTATTTCTAGACTTCCATACAAAAGGTAAAATTTACTTAGTGATAATTATATGCTTTGAAATGTAGGTTCGGTTCTCTGTTATCATCATCATCATCACCATCAGCCTATTCTAGTCTACAGCTGGACATAGGCCTCTTCTAAGGTACGCCACTGAGCTCGACCCGCGGTTTTTCCCATCCAGTTCTTGACGGCCGCCCCGCTGAGGTCGTCACTCCACCTAGTCTGAGGGCATCCTACGCTACGTTTGCCAATTCGTGGTCTCCACTTAAGAACTCTTTTACCCCAGCGGTTGTCAGTTCTGCGGTAGATATGACCGGTGAGCTATGACGATTACCTTAGTTCTCTGTCGGATCACTTCCTTTCGTATTCGTTCCTTCAGAGATACTCCGAGCATAGCCCTTTCCATAGCTCGCTGAGCGACTTTAAATTTGTGGACCAGTCCTACCGTGAGTGTCCACGTTTCGACTCCGTATGTCATAACGGACAGGACGTAATGGTTAAAGACTTTCATCTTTAGACTCTGTGGAATGGACGACGTGAAGACTCGACGTAATTTTCCATATGCTGCCCAACCCAGCTGTATTCTTCTATTTCTTTTATTAGTAATCTGCTAATAGAAGAATTTTCTGTTAGGCTAGCTTCATTTCCACACGTTTTTATGTGAATTATTCATCGCCACTACACGATACAAATGAAAAAATATCTTGAAATAAAACTACTTTTTAACGGATTTTATCGCGGTTTATTTTAGATTTTAGATCCCGACGTTTCAAAGTCTTTTCAGACTTCATGTTCACGGGTGGACTGAGATATTTGACGTCCAAAAATATTAATCACAATTATTACTGACTACCTTCAAACTTTAATATTTAAGTTGCGTTCCGATTTAAGCAAACTGAGCTCACAGTGTCTTGAATTCTGAGTTGATTTTGCTTGGGTTTTGGTACAAGTAAATTAAGCACTGGGTCCCAAGCTGGTGGTATATTCCAACCATTTTCTCTGTTAAAATTAGGATGTTTTTTAATTTCAATAGCTTCGCGGATCATTCTTGGTAGGAACCGGTTTTCTTTGACAAGGACCTGTGTTTTATCAAATCTCAAGTAATGGTTGGGGCCTTTTTGAGTATGTTCACACACTGCAGATTTCGTCGAGCGTTGATGTTTAACATCAGCTATGTGTTCTTTTACGCGGGTCCCTATACTTCTTTTTGTTTGTCCTATATATGAGAGTCCACACTCACAGTCAATTTTATAAACACCCGCATCTTGTAGGGGGACTTGACACTTGACATTACTTGAGATTTGATAAAACACAGGTCCTTGTCAAAGAAAACCGGTTCCTACCAAGAATGATCCGCGAAGCTATTGAAATTAAAAAACATCCTAATTTTAACAGAGAAAATGGTTGGAATATACCACCAGCTTGGGACCCAGTGCTTAATTTACTTGTACCAAAACCCAAGCAAAATCAACTCAGAATTCAAGACACTGTGAGCTCAGTTTGCTTAAATCGGAACGCAACTTAAATATTAATGTTTGAAGGTAGTCAGTAATAATTGTGATTAATATTTTTGGACGTCAAATATCTCAGTCCACCCGTGAACATGAAGTCTGAAAAGACTTTGAAACGTCGGGATCTAAAATCTAAAATAAACCGCGATAAAATCCGTTAAAAAGTAGTTTTATTTCAATGTGTGATATTCGCGTAAATCTAAGACAATACTATGAAAAAATATCTCTTGAGAAAACCGGAATGTATGAAACTAAACATCTGTTAACCACCAAATCGCAATTGATTAGCGTATGTGGAAAAAGGCCTATACTCTCTCAACTCTGAAGATGATTGAGAAAAGACTTGCCTAGCATTGAGACGCTTACGGGATTTATTTAACATTTTTGAAGTGAAAACTTCTTTAGTGGCGTTGAGCACTTTTTCTGTAATGGGTATAAAATCTTAAACTCGCGTCAGGACACGTGACCTGATCGAAAAAGCGTAAGACGGATGGAGACGCAGGGCACTTGCGCGAATGCTCGTGTATGTTACAGCGTGCCACGCGCATCCATGGATGGTGACAGAAAACAGTTAAATTTTTAATGTAATACAAATTGTCATGTTTGTGTACGATAGCGCAATAAATGAATATTGTATTCTACCACATAAATGATAGTACTTTTATACTGATAAAGCAATTGGTGCAAAATTATTCCCTAACCATTCCAAAATATCAAACATGCTCAACGTTAATAATCAAGTTTTCACTTCTGCCGGCACTCCCGGAGTGCAACCCGTCGTTTTTTTATAACCATCACTTCCTTAGTCCAATTCTTACAGAAACTTTCTGTATTATGGTGCATCCTATTGTACCCGAGCAAAAGCAGAGTAGGTGCTTGTATCATATAAATGATGGTCTTAATAATAGTTTCATTAGAATTTTCTAATGTTTCAGGAAGTTCATAGTAAATCCAGCATTCGCGAAAAGAAGCCTAGATGATGAAAAACAATCATACAAAAATAAATTGAAAATAAAATTGGACATAAAGAAAATGCATGAGCGACATTCAAAAATAGATTATTTAAAATCATCTCATTTAAACAAAGACAGCGTGGAGTTCCATAGAAATAATCGTAAAGAGCTTTACGAGAAATTGGAGAAATTAATTACAGCGTAAGTACCTAAGCTAAGGGTTTAAGATAAGATTACTTGTGGAATTAAACCGGTTTTTTTAGGCTTTATATGTCAAATAGGAGACACAAATTATGGACTGGAAACCCTCTGGTAATCTTTACTTTTAGTCACTAGTATAATGAAACTTTTGACAGGAATAGGGGGAGATGATTATATTTTGATTTCCACATGGATTATTCCTAATTTATATTGAAATAATACATAGCGTTAAAGATAAAGATGAAGATCATTTATTCGCTATAATATGTGTAAAAATAATATTCAGGTGTTAAAAAAAATATAGCAGGCTCTACATGTTTGGTCTATTTTCAGACATGCAAATATCATAATAAATTAAAATAATTAAAATGGAACTATGTCAAACATTAAAATGTCAATCATAAATCATGTCAACAATAAAATTTATATGTCATATTTGAATCTAACGATAAAAAATAAATCAATAAAAATCAAAGAATAAAAATACTAAAAATAATTTATCGTTCGAAATTCGTTCTCGTTGAATTCGTTCGTTCGTTCGTACCCGAAGGTATAGACAGAGATGAATATCATCCACTTTTCGTTTAGGTCCCATACGTATTAGTAGGCGAGCCTATTGTAGTTCAACGGGCACAATCCCAAACTTCGTGCTGCAACTAAGATTTTCTAGATATAAGAATATTTTTGCTCGACCCGGGAATCAATGCAGTTACTAAGAGAACACGCACAGCGCTTACCACTAGACTACCGAGAGAGTTTTTAATATAATTGCATTTATAATTTGACTTCATCATTGATATAGACTGAAATTATCCCAAGGCACCAGTACTATGAAGAAAGACAAAAGTGGTAAATCGGGGTATACTACATAACATACATAATAGTTTTTCTTTATCAGAGTAACAAACAATAAATCAAATCTTTTGAAATATTTCACACACCTATTTTTATCTCATTTCAAATACCGCAATCCAGTAAGCACTATATAATCTCTGCAGGCTCGGTCGGGATGGGCGGCAGTGCGTTCTTTACAAACTATGCGAGACTGCACAGCGTCCTCAGCAACAAGGCACATTCCTGCAAGAATTTCTTAGAGTTGTTTTCACGTGAGTATCGATTTTTGCTGGTAGTAGAATTTAAAAATTTAAAAAAGATCTATAGTAAGGCAGTCTTTCAAAGGACGTTTTAACTCTATACTAAAAGTAATATCACCGCAACTTGATATAAGTTGGTATACATACAAGTATATCATAAGTATCACGTTTATTTGTAAGGTGAAAGGTTCGTTTTTGAGCATGCAGCGATAGTGTAACGGTACCTTCACTTTAAAATTTGACTTTAATAAAATCTGATTAATATCTGTGACGAAAAATGTCATATCCCGGAACTAAACATTCAAAGACATGTGACCTCGGAATCATTAAAACAGACCAAGGCATTTGATCTCTCAACTCTACAGTTGAAGACCAGTGTCTAGCAGTGATACAGCAAAGGAGTTTTGCTAAACTAACTAGTTTTACCCACATTTTCTTACTTCAATTTTGTTTTAATTTCCAGTTTGCCTAAAGGAGAAGAGTTTGAGTTCGATGAACATAAGGAGTACGACAAGGCGCATTCTGAGACCGATGATTGTTTGACACGGTACCCAGGATGCGATAATGAATCTATGGTGGAATAACAGTAATCGTTTTTAAGTTACGGAATAAAGAATTCAAGTGAACAAAGTCGTTTTATTAGAATTATCTTTTATTTTTATTTTTATTAAGCGGATGATGCTGATTGGAGAAAAACTGTAACAATAAATTTCCTTTTACTTTACACAAACATGACATAAAATAGGATTTTTTTTAGTACACTGTTCTTCATTCAGCTCTACCTAATATTAATGAAAGTTATTCCCTGTTTCGAGAAGAAATCTTTAATAAAACAGACAGTATGGAGAACGAGGCACTGTTTGTTTACTGGATACATATCAAAATACAATCTATTTTGCCTCTAGTACCTTTGTTGCTTGCTCTATAATACCTCTATCTGATATGTTGGCTAACCTGAAGGCAAATTAGAACAATATTGGTTTTAGGTTAGCCGATATAACTTAGCAGAAATTTATCTGGCTGTCGGATGCAAAATAACTATCAATGGAGTATGGTAAGTTGAATGTTATGAGACAGGTAATTGTGTGGGATTTAACCCACCACCTCAATCCCGCCTCTGCTACTCTTGTAAGCCAGAATCAACAGCGGCGCCGTGAAGATACTCGGGCTTTAAACTCGGCCAAGTTCCGGGACACTTAAACTGTCTTGGATGCCATACGAATTTAATAATAGGAGGAGTTAGAAGGTTCGTACACTTTCCTCCAGGCACAGTGGAAGACAGCATAGAGAAAAAAGGGAGGTTTAAATTGCCTCATAAAAATGGAATAAGCACCACGGGTGATGCAATCTAAGGAGACCTATGAAAGCTGGTTCCAGTAATAATTATGGCAAAATCGTTTGAACGCACGGGAATTAACACCGCCTGCTTGAACATTGACGAGCATAATGTTCCGTTCATTTTTGCAAAGACTACACTCCCAAAAGATGTGTTGTGCTGATTGTTCATACTGATTGTCAGGAGTAGAACACTGGCATAATGGAGATGTAACTAAGGTGAAAGAGAACAATTTACTTTTACAGTTGCCATGTCCTGTAAGAAATCGGGCAACACAGTGATCAACGCCTCAAGGTAGCATGCCAGCAAGACTGAGAGAGCTTTCATACTAACAGGTTAATGTGTGTAACTGCTAAGCCATATAATACAACAGCGAGAGGTGCAACTAGTAATTTTCCAATTTATTCGTGCTCCTGATACAAAATACCATTATAAATTATTAATGAAAAATTAACTAGTTATCTATCTGTCTTCTAAGATCCTTCAAAAGAGAACGTAAGTAGGAAATTTGTCCTGGAAATCTAAATGAAATGGGATAAACAGGGGATGCCAATGTATATGGTAAAACTGACTGAAAGATCATGGCGTTGAATTTTAAAGTAGATTACTATCGTTTTATTCACTTTTTAAATTGGGTCACAGATTTAATTTTTGCTGGAGTTTAATTGAATTTAAAAATGATCCCGCTATCGCCAAACTCGATGAGCTGAGTTAAGTTAAAAATATTGTCAGAATCAGTAAAATCTGAATCAGACCATATTTATAACTCAATTACGAAAAAAATGTCTAACACATCATTTTTACTTATGATCTCCATGAAAACAACCTTTAATTAAATGATTATTAATTAAACGAACGACAGTCTCTCACACAAATACTTTCCATTACATATTGTGTTATACAACAACTAAATTTTAAGTACCTACCTATCTCAATATCAAAACTAAAAATGCTGCAAATACTAAGACTGATAATTTAATACAACAGAGTTTACCGAAAATACCCAGACATGATTTCATGTAGCATTTAGATTTTTAAATTAATTGCGGTCACTTTCTAGATTCCTATTTCATATGTTAGATTCTACAGTATGTATTTGATCACCATTATTTTTATTGTTTTCTTAAATAATTTGGATTATGAACGAGAACGACCAACCAGTTCTTGAGTGGAGACCATGTATTTGCAAATGTTACAGACGCCCTCAGAATAAGTAGAGCGACGATCTCAGCAGGGCAACTAGCTTGTACTGGATGAGAAAACCGTGGATCGTGCTTAGTGGCGTACTTTAGGAGAGGCCTGTCAAGCTGTGGACTAGAATAGGCTGATGATGATGATGACTGAGATCAGTTTACAATAGTTTGTTTTGTCAATGCCTGAAATGCACCTATACATCTATCAATTACATGAGCACATTAAATTTTTGTCAAAAAATTATTGCAACTGTGGAGCTTTCTAAGAAAGTATATGCATAGACTGACCCCCCACAGCTAAACTTGACCTCGTTATACCTATTGATACCGGCAACAATGGACATATATATGATAAATGAAACAGACACACAAACTGTAGAACAAGGGCAAGTCAGTTCACATGTGTTCGTTAGTTAACACCTTTCTAAGAATCAACTGTTGTAATTTGCACTAAGGTTTAAATCCTTAATAAGTAAGACAAAAGACAAGCGACATTCTAGTCGCTTCATGGAATTTGAAGATCCCATTCCGTTGGAGCAAATAACTAGTATTGCAGTAAATTGTGAGCTACGTTGAAGATACAATTTTGATAAAATAACTTAAGTACTTATCATTACAAATAGTGTTTGCTTTAGGAAAAGTAATAAGTGAATAAGACCAAAAAGCGAAAAATAAATGAAGATTTCTTTTTAATTATCAAGTTTAGTTATTAACGGTCTTTGAAATCCATCAAATATTATTACTTCTTAAAACAAAAATGATGCAAAACATTATGTTAAAAGATCTTTAAATTTTTTCAGGATAATGGATTTCATTGTGAATTTTATGGTACTATCAATAATGTTTTTGTTAGTTCAATACGTGATATCTGATGAATCACAGGATTCCAATTACAATGCTACTTCAGGAGTTCTATCAAGAAAAAAGAGATTCCTGATATTTCCAGACGGCAGCTCATTTCAGCTGGGTAAGTTTAATTTCAATTTAGTTTTCAACTTTAAATTAAAGAAAAAAAAATCAAGGTCGCTATTTGCATACTGTAAAAGTAATCCCATTATTAAAATTGAGCTCAAATAATATGTTTATGATGACTGTTAGGTAGTGTTAGATTATTATAAATCAACAAACAAAACATTTATTTTAAGGTTTGGCATAATCTATGTTTAATTGATCAAAACTGATGTTAACTTGAATGCCTTGGCAAACTTGCTTTTAAAAAAAAATAGAACGTTGGCGCGCATTTTCAAAAAAAGAACATATATGGCGCGTATTCTTTTCGGAATAGCGCGGCTACGGACGTCAGATACATTTTGAGATAACAGCTACGGATAACAGTGATTCGTGGTATTAAATAAACTTTATACTGGTAAATACTACGAGTTTTTTCTAACATTAGTTAACAGAGCTAGAGTTAGAGCTAGATTTAAACTCTACCTAGCTATTAACTTTTTTTAGCAGTGTCCCAATACTGCGCAAGGGTCTTTTCTCAACTATGTTAAGTCTAGATTTTAAGCCTTAAACCACACACGCGGGCTAAATGCGAATTGGTGTATGTCATATGTCCTCGAATGATTAGTTCTTATTCATGGCTAGTTTCTTACGATGTCTTCCTTAACTGATATTGAGTAGTGACCGGAGATCGATTCAATTTCAAAGTCACGGCCGATTGCACTACGCCATCGTTGCCCACACAGCACGCAGGTTATTTTTACGCTACTGTGCAAATGTAAGTTAATGTTTTTGCTGAAAAAAATTGGTTGCCTGTAAAGTCGGTATACGGGCGAAAGTTTTAAGTGACAACGACTTTGAGTGGTAAAATAATTTTAATGTGAATATTCATTCGTATAGTAGGAAGAAGGATGAAATAATAGTAACAATTTAAAACATTTATTTATACAAAGAATTATATGTAAAACATTAATTTATACAAAGAATCTCGCTCTTAGGCGGGCTAACTGTGCTCGAGTGGAAGGGACGCGTGCCTTTCACTTTTTATGTCTGTCTCTCTCGCTCTTAGGCGGGCTAACCATGCCTGAGTGGAAGGGACGCGTGCCTCTCACTCGCTCTCATTGTGAGCGCATAACGTGAGCGGAGCGTAACGCAGTTTCTTGAAGTGTCACCCGGCAAACCAATTTATAAGACGTTGTCACGTCAAAATCTTACTGCCTCATAAATAGACGAGAATTAGATATATAATGGATTAGACTTACTATAATACTTGTATTGTCTTTTTCTCTCTCATGACACTTTGAAATCATTGGACTACTTTTTGATTATTGGTAAAGATGTATTGTTTATAGAATTTACTAACTAAATTAACAGTTTTGATTTCAAATTTTCAGTATTTTGTACTCAAACTCATGGATATCTTCAAGTAGGAGATATAGTATGGTTTGGACACACTGCAGCATTAGCATGGGAGCTGCCTACTGATCCGGATACATTTGAATTTTTTAAAAACAAGGATTACCAAGGTCCTGTTAGAAGAAGAAATGGTATCGTTTATTACGTTGATGAAGATGGAAGAGTAATTGATAAGAAGGAATACAGAAAGTAAGTATATAATTTATTTGCAATATTTTAATATTACAATAGAATCTATATCGAATGATCATTAATAAAAACTGGTATAACAATTGCTTGCGTATTAATTATGCACTGTATCTATCTGTATTGCGTTCTTGCGAGAGACGAGATAAAGGAAGAGATAAAAAATAAAGTTAAGCAGCCAAGGATATGTTCTATATTATGTTTTTAGGAAAATTATAGTGAATCCAGCGTTTGCTAAAAGAAGTGTTGATGTTGTAAATCGAACAGTTGTATCAAAAACTTATATCAAAGAGATGCATGAAAATTCTAGAAACAAAGCACTTTTCAAGGATTTGGATTCAACAAGAATACAGTTTCATAGAGATGGTAGACAAGAGCTATATCTGAAATTAGAATATTTGTTAGAATCGTAAGTATAAAATGTTTTCTTTCATTATCTACTAAATTGATTCCCTTTCCTACTTCCTCTTCGTTCTATATTTTGTTTACAAAATATTTAAGTTGCTACACTACAACTAACACACAATATAAACCTCTTTTATGTCCGTGTATCTTTATTTTTCTTAGTAAATATCAATGCCAAATTCTAAAGTTAGGCTTATGCAAGTTAAAACTTGGAAACTTGAAAAATATTTAAGTTTAAGTTAAATATTTAAAAGATATTACAAGAAAAAAGTTGAATATGGTTAAGATTTCAATTTATTCCAGGCTTGGTTGGAGTGGAAGAGAATGTATCCAGAAACTGCTTTGCGAATCGGGACACGATAAAAAGGGAAAACAAGGAACTTTTCTTGATGAAATAACCAAAGCTGTTTTTACGTAAGTATTCCAATACTCCCCGTTATTTATGTAAGTACATTAAAATTCTTGTAGATTTTTATCCAATGCAATCATAACATTATAAAACTATTATCATCTAGCATCACTCGATTACTTCCAAAGATGTTTATAAAAACATAAATTACTTTTTTATGACTTCCAAAAAGCAGATTATATGATTTAAGTGCAGTGGGGAGAACTCACTACGATTTATATAGGTTTAAAATGAACCACTACCTAGCACTAAAATTATCATCTTTATCAACCGATGGATTTAATCCTCTCCTAAAGCAAGCCATTCAGACGGTCTGCAGCTATCCTTATCCGTCGTTCCACCTACTTTAAGGCTATCCTAAGTTACGTCATGATTATGAAGTTTTTAAGCTTTTTTAAGTTTATGTTCAAATAACTAAAATCTCTGTTAATATAAACCAAAACTTGGTGCATAATTTCAGGTTACCAAAAGTCCAAGAGACCGATCCAGATATTAAGCATTATGATGACGCCCATGGGACTAATGGTAACTGTGCTGAACTGTTTCCAGAATGTAGAGAGATTAATGTACTGTGATTCAAATATAGAATTAGATTTAGTTATTAAACTATATTGGATTATATAAGTAAAGAAAATTATGTAATAAAATATCTTGTAAAATTATTTTCCTGCTTCCAAAATGCCGGCAAACCAGACTTAGGGTCGATTCATATCTCACGAAAGATGCGTTGTGTATCTGCGGTCGTGAAACGCTAGAACAGACAATGTTTAGCAAACAATTAAGCTTATACATTTAACCTATGACAAAATAGTACGTACAATGCGATACGATACAATAGATGATACGCTTAACACATCTTTCGCTACATATGAACCAACCTGAATGCTTAGTAACAACTGACTTAAGTCTAAATTAAATAGTTTAATGTACCACCATCCCTATTTCTTTAAAGCCTTCTATTTCGATCACTTTGATTTGGAACCAAAATCGGTCCAACAGTTTAAGCGCTACAAAGCAAAGCAAATGTTGAGTTTAACGTGTGTATCTGTGTCCATACACAGATACACACGTTAAACTCAACACCCCTCATTTTGTGGTACGTAAAAAAATATTTATAAATAAAGCTAATAATTTTGTTAATAAATTTTCATACAAAACCGACACATACGGTGAATGAATTATATTCCATTCGATATAGTACATCGTACGCCATCTTTTCCTAATATACATTCCCGGGACTCTCTTGGGACATAGATGGTAAGAAATAAAGTGGTATACTTAGGTATCTATTTTACGTATACCAAAACTTATAGCGAATACAATATTAGTCTGAAATGTTTTCACCCCATAGGGGACTAACAACTAGAGGTCCATAACCGGGATTCTTAATACGGAAAATTCCTGAACTCGGGACTGAATTTTATTGGTAGGAGTTCTGATGTTCATCGTTCTTGATTCGGTAGATGTATGCAGGGTAACTCATTTATGAGAGTGTGTCTTGTTATACTGTATGTGAGTACATTCGTATCGTAAATTTCAGTGGTATAAACTCTTCCATTGTTTTTAATATTTTATCTATCAAAATAGTCCTAAAGCAGCATTGCAATGCAAATAAATAATTATAGTGGGACATTAACAGACACGGCCATCGGATCTCAAACTAAGCAGAGCTTGTACTATGGGTACCAGATAACTGGTAATATACTACATTTAGTACTTTTCTTTTGTAAATACATATATACTTAATAGATAATTACATCCAGACTCAAGACAAACAGACGTGTTCACACAAATATCGGACTTAGGTGGAAATCGAATCCACGACCTGTGGCGTGAAAAGCAAGTATCTTACCGATCACGCCACCAGCCCGTCAACAAATAAAGTTATAGTTTTTGGTAGCATCACTTTCAAAACCGTAACCAAAGTTAGTTGGACTTTGGTTACGGTTTGGTACATACTCGTAGTTCGGTACATACCCTGTAGAAGCAGTTTTAGATTTCTGGATGCTAAGAGATGTAATCAAAAGACCAAAAGAAGAAATTACATAGCCTACCGTGTCTAAAAACACATTCAATGGGACGAAAAAATGCTGCATGAAAAGGTTAAGTATTCATAACTATGTAACCAAATGTCTGTATGAATTTTCTCTCTATTTATTTATTTAAGTGTCTTTCAGATTGTATTCAGATAAATTAAGGTAACTAAGCACCCAAAGGCAGTCTACTACCATCATAATCCGTGTAGTACCCTGGTTGTAACAAATATTAAAGACTTGTTATGTAGTTTTTTGGGTGAAAAATAAACGTTATACTAAACAATCACCATATTCTATTGACGTTGCAACACCGTAGGCATCACTGGCGCTAAACGAACCATTTCAATGTTATTAGTCCTTTAGCCCCATAACGCAGTCTTCTGCCAGTATTTAGGCTACCAGGCGGTTAATTTACTGCAGCTGAGAGGCAGAAGACATAATAGTGCCAATACTCTCTTAAATTTTATTATAGTTGAAGAAAACATGTAATCGGGTCATAAAAATATTGTTATTTTGATCTTAATTTAAAACAATAAGGTGATGAATCATCGTCATCATTTCATAATCTTAAACCCGTGACCAAGTAAAGTGTTAATCACGATTTTAAGATCATTGTCAACAATTGGTACAGTTTGGTTTAACTTTTACATTATCTTGTATACTTTACACTCTACATCGAAATGTTAAATAAATAACTAAAAGGTTTTTTAACTCTGTTATTAAAACTTCAAGAAACAGTTGACCGATCTGTTTATTTCTAGTTTGGATTTCGTTACACCCATTGCGTTCCTCTATTTATTCATATGATTTAACAAATTTCATATGTTCAAAAGCTATTACTTCACTTTCTATGAAACGTTTTAACATTGAACAGTCACGTGAGGCACTAACTCCAGCCATTGTTTTAGCCTTTATTTTGAAACGTTAGGGAATGAGTATGGACGTAATTAAATTGTTAGTGTTATTGATTGTTGTGGTTAAAATTGCAGTGAATGCTCATGGAAGTTGTGATAATGTGAAAAATCCATTAGTTAATATAAGGAAGAAACGGTTTTTGAATTTTCCACCTGACACAGTGTGTATTGTAAGTATAAATGTATCATATACATATCAATGTATCATATCTTAACTTAAAATAAGATTAGTTTTTAACGAGACTTTACTCTAGTTCTTATCTAGATAGAAGTTGAGATTAATCTAGGAATCGGAAATGGAACCAGACCAATAAATACCATAAGATACTACCAATTTTCATGGTTCCTAAATTATATACAATTCGATAATTAGATTAACCAACGATGATAGTATATTTTTTCCAATTTCGTAAGCCTTGAGGCGTGCAATGTAAAACCTGTTTGGGCGTATCATGTTTTTTAATCAAATTATTTCGTTATTGACAGGGATCAATCTATAAAATGAAGAAATTGAATATTCCCATCCATTTGTTTGGACTGAAATATTGTCTTATTTATTTACGACTCTTATTTTTACAATTTATATTATCACTAACTTCAACTCGCAGCTTTGCAGGGGCCCAGTTTCACGCCCTTTGGGTTTTTTTAAATCCTTTCTAAGTGCACCTCTAGACTTCGTACGGAACCTTTGTGCCAAATTTCGTTGATAAGTAAGTTTCTTCTTTTAGATGCAGGTTCCATCTAGTTCAGGTAAAAATGTAAGTAATAGGTAGCGCATTTTTGGTTATGGATTTCTAAAGGTAAAAACAGAATCCTTATATCATCACTCGGTAGTTCCTGCTTCTCTGACTCATCACTTAAACACTTTTTAGTGTCCTACTACTGGGCACGGGTCTTCTCTCAACTGTCTTATGAGTAAAGAGAGATTGAGCCTTAATCCAGACACGCAGGCCAAGTGCGGGTTGATGGAAGTCTCATATCCTCGAAGGATTAGTTCTTAGACACTTCAGTTTCCTTACGATGTTTTCCTTCACCAATATTGCGCAGCGCTGATGTTACATTACACACAAAGATGTGTGAGAAAGACTGGGAATCAAACCCGCGACCTTATAAATCTAACACGAGGCCCGGACCGTTGCGCCACTAATGCTCTCTTATTATCTGGTTAAAAGGATAGGATCTAATACAGTTTAGATGCCTATGGACTTGACCAGGTTTCAAAACCAGAATCTCTCCACGCACGCCGCTGTCAATCCTGGCTTACAGAAGTATCAATGGCGATTCCGTGATTTGACTATAAGGCTTTATTTTATTTTTATTTATATTTAAATACAAATTTATTTTTAACAACAACACAGTATTTATATAAAATATAAATAAACTAATTCTAAAATTCTATCTTAAAAACTAGATAAGGCGCCATAAAATTCCTCCGAATCGAGGCCTTGGGGGAATGTGCCCAGAAGGCTGGCTGCATTGCCACGTTGTATGGCAATGCTAATTCTTTGACCAAGATGTAGGCCAGCCCTCTGGTCACGTGAAGAGTCTATTAAGCGCCTAGAAATTTCTTTAAAAAGTGCACGGGCCCCATGATCCAAGCGTTAAAAAAGCGGCATTATTCAAATTATTATTTATTTTAACTGAAATGTTAGTGATGTTCCAATTCCCTACGCCTATTTCTAACGCAGTTATGGAATCAGTTTTAATTGCAATCAAATGTCTGTGTAGTCAAAGACATGAAACTTCATCAAACAGACTCCATGGTTCAGACGCAGCATCTGAACAGTTTTAAATACTGCTTGGTAAATTTCACTTTAATTAAGAACTGTTCAACTAAAAAGTAAACTTAAAATAACTTTACCATAAAACGAAAGGCAAACTTTAGATGAAACTGACTTTAACAGTTTTCTTGCTTGTAATGTATAATGACTTCAACGTTTAATATTATGTCGGTTTTAATGTATGAGTCATTTTACTTTGTAAATAAGAAGTTAAAATTAAGTTATGTACAGCTATGCATAATTAATGAGATACAATTTCACAGAAATTTTTCTTAAATATTACATGAGTCTTGTTATTTTCCTTTTGCTTTACTTCTTTATCAAATCTTATATCAAAAGATAACATTTCTTGTGAAAATTTGTGGTGTTTATTTATGAGTCATATAAGTTTACTAATACAGAAACCGTTAGCAAGTCTTGTGTCTCTATCCTTATACGAAGAATCATGTGATACGAAAATTGAGATATCAACAAAGATATTTGCATTTGACAATCAGTTATAACAATGTGAACATTTTTGATGCCTTATTTACAGACCTATGTATATACGCAGAGGATATAAAGGAGAAAAGCGATTATAAAAAATACTTGACATATTTTTTTTCAATGGAGTGGGAACCTGTGACGTTATATATATATATATATATATATATATATATATATATATATATATATATATATATATATATATATATATATATATATATATATATATATATATTAAGTAAAGTCTGTACAAAGATGTGACGCTATCCCACATTTCTGCTTAATGTGTCGCCATTAATTTTCTGTTTCGTAAAAAAAACACGTCACATACATATTTTTATTGTTTTGTAAGGTGGCGAACATTAATTCTATGACATCGGCATTATTATATTCGCAGGTCGTGGGTTCGATTCCCACTCGAGACAAACATTAGTGATGGACATTTGTGTTTGTGTCGAGTCTGGGTGTAAATATCTATTATAAGTATATATTTACAAAAGAAAAGTATTGTATGTATAGTATATACCAGTTATCTAGTTTCCATAACACACGCTCTGCTTAGCTTGGGACCAGATGACCGTGTGTGTTAATGTCCCAGAATATTTATTTTTATTTTATTTTATTATTAGATGTCTCTAAATAAATTTCTAAATTACCTAATTTCCTTTTTCCAGCTAACTCTGTCTCTGGTAAAAACAATAATGACTCATATACCTTCAGGCTGGAATGTTGCTGTAGAAATAGATGTTATATTCCCAATGCCGAATCAAAAAACGATAAATGCATTATTTAGAAAAAAGTTGCATTACAGACAAAAAAGAGAGATTTGGGAGAAGATTGAAAATGCTCTTGAAGGGTAATACGATAGTATTGTCTTAGATTTAAGCGAATATCGCACATTGAAATAAAACAACAACAACAAAAAGGCAAACATACTCAAAAAGGCCTCAACCTTTATCTGAGATTTGATAAAACACAGGTTCTTGTCAAAGAAAACCGGTACCAACCAAGAATGATCCGCGAAGCTATTGAAACTAAAAAACATCCTAATTTGAACAGAGAAAAGGGTTGGAATATACCACCAGCTTGGAACCTAGTGCTTAATTTACTTATACCAAAACCCAAGCAAAATCAACTCAGAATTCAAGATACTGTGAGCTAAGTTTGCTTAAATCGGAACGTAATTCAAATATTAATGTTTGGAGGTAGTCAGTAATAATTGTGATTAATATTTTTGGGCGTCAAATACCTCAGTCCACCCGTGAACATGAAGTCTGAAAAGACTTTGAAACGTCGGGATCTAAAATTAGCCCCGCGATAAAATCTATTAAAAAGTAGTTTTATTTCAATGGGTAATACGATTTTTGAATTTTAAGTGGTGATGGTTAACTTACACCGTCGATGCTATTGTAGGTACTAATGTATAATGAAGATACTTAGCAAAGTAAACCATACAGATAATAATCGAAAGATGCTTTTATCTGCTGTTCGATTATTTGATTTTTGACGACCCGTACTTGTTTGTTTGACCCGTACGTATTTGTCTGAAGGATTCCTCGTGAATGTGCCATTTCGTCTGTCTAACATTGTATACAAGTACATACTTTATTATATGTTTCTATATGCAGATAGAATATTACCATATATTCGTTTCTTGTGACAGACCTATTTACAATATTTTGTTTAGTAATGAATTAATATAAAATCATATATTGAATTAAGAGTACTGTAAACCGGATTTTATCACGGTTTATAGCCCGACGTTTAATTTTCTTTTTGGGTGACTGAGTCACCTTCGTTCGTGGACGAGTGCACCTTTCATCTGAATCCGTGGTTTCTTGAGTGGTGCAAATCAAGTGATAATAAACTTGTGGTAGGCTTTGGTCATGGTTATTGACCACCCACAAGACCAAGTCGTACCGCCAAGAGACCATGCCGTGTTCCGGTGCGATGTCTGATGATACCAGTTAATGGGTTGGAATTATTGCTCCTTTAAGGTTTCTAACTTTAAGGAACCTCATTCTATTGTCTTTTTCTCTCTGAAAATCATTTATAATCACGAGTGAATCAGTACATTGGATAGGCGTGTTCCATCGTAGATTACATAATTGCACAAAAATATTGTCAAGGAGAGACTTTCAAATGTCGGGATGTAAAATTTTAAATAAACCGCGATAAAATCAGTTATAAACTAGTTTTATTTCGATATGTCATATTCTCGTGTATTTAACAATACAATACCTACTACTTTAATTGTTTTGTATGATTCCAGGCACAATTATAATGGTCGTGCATGTATTTACCGCAGTATTTGCGAGGCCAGACTTCACTTAGCGCCCAAAGGGAAATCTCTTGTGCATGATTTGTTAAGGGCATTATTTTCGTAAGTATTCTTTCAACTTCTGCTTCAGTTTAATAATTTAAAAAAATCAGAGAAGATTTTATAACTCACTGGCATTGTAGAATGTTGGTTTTAAGTCCCAGATTGAGCAAGAATTGATACCTGTTAGACTATTGGTTATATTTTATTAAACACTTACACGGTTATTCATAAAAATCTTACAAGACTCTTTTTTTAAAATGGACTTTGTCTCTTTCTTACTAGTATAGATGTCAAAATGATAGACAAAGACAATTGAAATATAAATCCATTTTAGCTGTAATGAGCTTATAAGACGTTTATGTATACGGGGGTTACAATCTAAGTGAGGTGATTTTTTGCTGTCTGAGTGTAATTTATCTGTAATATAGGCATTAAAAACAAAGTTATACAAGTAGTATTATTCCCTAGTATCAATACCACAACTAAATATTGTTACTTAATTTGGGACTAGATGGCGCTGTGTATGTGTGAAAATATTATAACTACTAGCTGCCCCAGCGAACTTCGTACCGCGCAAAATTGTGAATTTAAACCATTCCCAGATCCCATTGAATACACACAAAAAATTTCATCAAAATCGGTCCAGTCGTTTAGGAGGAGTTCAGTCACATACACACGCACACAAGAAATATATATATTAAGATTACTATTATTATTATTATTTTCTTAAATATTACACGATTCTTGTTGTTTTCCTTTACCTTTACTTATTTATCGAATCTTATATCAAAATATCACATTTGTGGTGTTTATTTATGAGTCACTAGTTTCCACCCGCGGCTTCCCCGCGAAATAGATTTCACTAATCTTGTTTCTCCATGCAAACTTTGGAACCCCGTTTCACCCCCTTAACGGGTGAGTTTTGAAAAATCCTTTCTTAATGCACTCCTAGACTCTATAAGGAACCTATGTGCCAAATTTGGAGTCTCCAGACCCAGCGGTTTAGGCTCTGCGTTGACATGTCAGTCAGTCAGTTTCTTCTTTTATATATTTAGATATCAGTTTACTAATACAGAAACCGTTAGCAAGTCTTGTGTCTCTATCCTTATACGAAGCATCATGTGATACGAAAATTGAGTTATCGATAAAGGTATTGACTACTTTACCAATATATTTCGTTGTAGCATCAGTTGTAATAGGAACCTAAAATTCAGAAAACCAGTCTTGCGATTTTCACCTCTATACATTTTTTGCTATTCCAGCCAAAGGATACAAAAATTTTTAATTATGATATTTGACTACATAAAAATATTAATGTTTTCATTTATTTTAAGCGCCCCACTACATGAAAAAGAGTTTCTTATAGAAGTAACTAACACCTACAACGAGTTATTACAGCCAGATGTCTGCGAAAGAGTTCACGATTGTCCTATTTCTCTTCTAGAAATTATATTAGCATTAAATAAAAATAGCTGATTGCATAGATTCGTTTTATTTTTACAAAATCAATTTAAAGTATAATACCCTTAGTACGAGTTGTCAATATGAAAAAAAATTTCGAATACTATCAGTAACATGTCAAGATAATAAGTTAATATGCACTCAAATCCACAAATTATTGTACCTATATTGTACCAATTCATTTTATTCTATTTCTAGTAATTCTATTTTTTTTTTAACTACTGTTTTGAACAAAAGAAATGAATTTAAAATCGCATTTTGACGAATTCAAGAAAGTATTCGAAAACATTTTTTCGTAATGTTGAACTCGTACTAAGGGTACAGAAACGTAAATAACCATTAGTGTTCTGTCAAAGGGCACCGGATTATTGTCAACTAATGGAGGTGAGAAAATACTATTTCAATTGTTCAGTAAATTAGAATCTGAAATATAAAACCTGCTGTGTCATTCTGATTACGTAACGTATCGTTAACACTACCCCATGATATAAATACATGGTGTAACATTTAGAACGGTCAGCATGGAAAGTCTGAAACTACAATAAATACAGAGAAAAACAGTATTCGTACATTTAAAAAAACTTGTTATCAGCTCGGAAATTAAACCCAGATATTTTGAAAAATAATACTAACTACGTATTTCTAAGTCAATTTGAACAACTCGATTTTATACCTAATTGTCATGAACTTTTCCATTTTCTAGTTTAAAAAAAAAACTTAAGAATAAAGCGCAACATATCCACACTTTATATACATTTTCTGGCAGGAATTTATCATTCGTTTATGTTCATTGGTGGAAGGTCAGGATAGCAAAACAAAATGACCACAGGAAAGGAGACGTTCAAAAAATGTATAGAGCCTGGGATTAAAATAATTGTAAATTTGAACAGCAATCTGAGTTACATAGGTTAATAGAGCATAATTAATTAAATTTTTTGGTGTATTTAAAATAATTTTACACCCCCCCGATTTTTTAAAAATTGAAATTGAAAATAAGAATCCTTAATGCAATATTATGATTATTGCAATTGGCAACCCCATGGCCAAATGTCAATTGAGCAACCAAAAAAATCAAAATTATTTCGACGCTGTCAATCAAACTGATCAATGACAATGACATCATGACGTTTCCCGTAATTATATTTTTTTCCACGCGTTTTGTTATTACACTAATAAGATAACAAATATTTTTCGTCATAATTACATTAAGCTGCAGCTAGAATAATATTACAAGAGAAAAGTACTGTAACAGAATGCAATTGTTGACGTGATTGCAATATTTATATTGCTTAGGAAACGGATAATTAAAGGTAATGTGCGTTTTGTTTTTCTATTGCATTTTTTTGATTTTTACAAAAATGGTTGCTCCTAAAATTCGTGTTTAGTTAAATTCTAACAGCTTATTAAATAAGCTTTCCAATGAGGTATATTACATTGGTGTTCAAAATTCTAGCCCACTTTTGACCTCTCCTTTGTAATTTCGCTCAGACCAAACTACCGTTTACTCATTAACTATGAGTCTAAACATTCAAAAATAATTAGCTTCTTGTAGGTCAATTATTACTTCGCAATCAAAAATCTTTTTCCTATATGTACCTATATGAAAGTGACTGTGGACAAGACAAGGAAATTAAAGATTCGTTTTTTTTGCAGTCTTATAAATATAATTAAAGTGGTTTTATTTAGATTCACGTTCCATTAATATTGAGAAAAATAATTGTTGCATTACCTATAAAACGCTTTCAGCCTAGACGTGTAATTTTTTCACTCTTCTATATTAATATCGATTGTGTAGGTTTTAGGCAAAATGTTAATATGAAATATGATATTCAAAAATAATAACACTCATTGTTTTGATAGCCTCTAATTTATTTTTCAAAATGTCAAGGTTGCATTTTCTTAAATTTACGCGAATATAACTTAATGAAGTAAAAATATTTTGTATCGCGGTTTATTTAGTTTTATTTCAGTGAAACAAGGTTTTTTCAAGTTTGCAGTTTTACTTGTTACTAAAATCGATAACATTGTTTCTAAAAACAGATCTTCGTATGTCTTATAGTTTCAAACTTTCCCATAACGACCGTTCTAAATATTACACCCTGTATAGTACCAACATGAATACGTTTCGTCTGATCATTTTAGTAGCATCAGAATGACTTGCAAAAAACACCATGAAAATTTAAACAAAATAAATAATGGAAATGATGTAGTACATTAAAATCAAAGTAAAAGAGGTAAAGTTGAATTTACAGTACCAGGGGAGCAGCATTCCTAGGAGGTGTTAGTCGTGACTCGGCTAATGAGAGGAGTTGGGGCTCTAATTCCTAGAGTCAACATCCCGGGTCAGTGAACACGGTGGAAACGCGACGATCCATATAACGCTATCTTAAGTTAGATAAAGCTCGTGCATTTCGTTTGACGTAACCATTTTTGGGCGGGTGTTTTTGATCCGGAAATGTTTGGTTTGCGTTAACAAACAAGGTTTTAAATTGGAGGTTCTAGGTTATTTACAGTAACAGCAACAACATACCAAGAATATTATTTGGCTTTGTAATAAAGGTCGATAGTTTAATCTTTGATCGTCCTTCAAATATTTGTGGAAATACTTCCATTGCCGTTGCTCAATACTATTTGAATAATAGTAGTACAATACTTAGGACGTACTTATACCTTCCAACTTTTCCATGCCAAGCTGTTCTATAAAACCTGTTAAAATAGGTTGAGAGAGAACCATGGATTCAGGTGTAGGACGTACAAGAGTGACACTGAAGCATATATAACACTAACTTCCACCCGCGGCTTCGCCCATATGGTACTAGGGCAGAAAACATATGTTGGCACATCTGCTTCTCAATGCATCGGTTGTCATTTTATACTGTCATCGCGTCCGTCTTTGAAGCAACCTGTCACTCGAGAATGTCATTATGAGCGAACGAATGAACACCGAGCGCGGGTGAAGCGGCCATCTTAGAATGGCTGACATTGCGTGTTGAACCGTTTTGGCGTACGGTAGTGCAGATGCAATAACGTGCTCGGTGAACGTTACTATTTAATCCAACGTAATCTTAACGATCTGTAATTACCTGTTAGAATTCATGATTGTGCTATCGAGAGATGGGAGTGAAGTGATATTTGCTGTAGTTATTTTATTGAAATACCGTCTTCTTACCCGATTATTCACGCCTATCTAAAGTTGTCTGCTAATCATGATATTTTTAGTCTAAAAACCTTCGAAAGCCTTCATCAGAAGTGGGATGCGAAGGGTAAACCAACAGGAGACGGTATTCAATCGAAGAAATAGTGATCCATGTGTGTTTAAGTGTTATATGGTAAGGTGGTTGCAAGAGGCCTAGTACGCCTAAGCCACGCTTTGACGGTTGTTAATGTAAAGCTGGTTGAAAGGGCCTTGTATGCCCGGGCCATGCTTCAGCAGTTGGTTGAAAGGGCCTCGTATGCCCGGGCCATGCTTCAGCAGTTGGTTGAAAGGGCCTCGTATGCCCGGGCCATGCTTCAGCAGTTGGTTGAAAGGGCCTCGTATGCCCGGGCCATGCTTCAGCAGTTGGTTGAAAGGGCCTCGTATGCCCGGGCCATGCTTCAGTAGTTGGTTGAAAGGGCCTCGTATGCCCGGGCCATACTTTGGTAGGTGGTTGAAGGGGCCTCGTACGCCCGGGCCACGTTTTGGTAATTGGTTGAATGGGCCTCGTACGCCCGGGCCACGCTTTGGTAATTGGTTGAATGGGCCGCGTATGCCCGGGCCATGCTTAGGTAGTTTATTGAAGGGGCCTCGTATGCCCGGTCAATACTTTGGTAAGTTGTTGAAGGGGCCTCGTATGCCCGGGCCATGCTTAAGTAGTTGGTTAAAGGGGCCTGGTAAGCCCGGGCCACTGTTGAGTAACTGTATGAAGGAGACTAGCATGCCCGGTCCATATTATTATGCAATAGCGATGAATTTGAGTTCGGTCAGGAAGGACCGAGCGTATGTTAATGTCTATCTTTACTTTTTCATTAGAACAGGTAGAAAAGAATGACATGTCATCGAGCAGACTGATACTATGCGCACGAGGTCGTGCGATTCGTCAGGGTTGGCCGTGTTGGCACATCTGCTTCTCAATGCATCGGTTGTCATTTTATACTGTCATCGCGTCCGTCTTTGAAGTAACCTGTCACTCGAGAATGTCATTATGAGCGAACGAATGAACACCGAGCGCGGGTGAAGCGGCCATCTTAGAATGGCTGACATTGCGTGTTGAACCGTTTTGGCGTACGGTAGTGCAGATGCAATAACGTGCTCGGTGAACGTTACTATTTAATCCAACGTAATCTTAACGATCTGTAATTACCTGTTAGAATTCATGATTGTGCTATCGAGAGATGGGAGTGAAGTGATATTTGCCGTAGTTATTTTATGGAAATACCGCCTTCTTACCCGATTATTCACGCCTACCTAAAGTTGTCTGCTAATCTTGATATTTTTTAGTCCAAAAACCTTCGAAAGCCTTCACATATATCTCTGTGCCCAACTCCATTCATATCCGTCCAGTATAAAATTGTCTAGGTATCAAGATCAGGTGCAGAACTGAGGACCAGGTTTAGACCAGTCTGAAGTCTGGAAGTAGGTAAATAGTAAATAAAATATAAAAACAACAAGCAGATGGAGATTCTATGCAGAGATTGTGAGGCGCAGCGTAGATCGTCGCTCTCGTATTCGACAGTGTCCTAAGTCTGACTTGTTTTGAAGAGAAATATTAGTAAAATTGCTACTGGATATATGACTGAGACCGCACCTTTGTGATATACAAGTAGAAAGTGATATCCTTAGAAAGAAAAAAACACGAGTATATTATTTTTCCCATGATCATATCTATTAGTACTATTAATACAATACAGCTGCAAAAATTCTGCTTGATTGTTTTAACAACATCAAAAAATCTAAAACAGTCGGATTAAAGTAATAAAATTTGCATTACGTAGTTCAATTTGTTTCGTAGTTTTGTATTTTGTTTTTGTTAGGAAGTTTGATCCAAGAATAAGATAAATTTAAATTTATCTGTGATTTAATGCATTAAAAAGAAAACACCACAAAGTAATTTAGAAAACTTTACTATTATTAGTGACGACCCTTTAGTGTTTAACTGATGCATGGGTCTTCTCTTAACTATCGCAAGAGCAGAGTGAGTTCAAGCCTTAATCTAAACAATATAAAATTTAATTAATTATCTTTCTTTCAAAATGAGCATGATTAGTAAATATATTGTAAAAGATTATGTAAGTAACATTAAAAAAAGGAGATGCTACATCAATATATCAATTTAATCAACAAGAGACAGAAATAAAAGAATGTTACGTCACCCACAAGCGTCATAAAACTGAAGATAAGAAAGATCACTATTTTAAACGTGATAAATGATTCAATTTTAAAGTACAACATGAACATAATGGCTGAAAATCATGATAGAATGTCGTGATACTGAAATATTATAGTAAGTCATGCTTAAGAGTTTAATAAACAATTCAGTAAAACTAATGAAAATAAATAAATATTATTTTAATTCAAAATTTGTTTTGTAGAAAGTTGTAGAAAGTAATGAAAAATTTTTTCTCCCACAAAATTCCCGTAACTTAAACCATACTCGATCGACGACATATCGACGTAACAGCATACAAAAATGTGTGAACAACGTTAAAAAAGAAACGCCAAAGACACGGAATACAACACACAAACAGGTTTTAATACAAAATTTTATTTAGTTCAACTTAGTCGTTCAAAAGATACATGTGCAGGCCACTAAATAATTACTATTCACATTTCTAACGAACTTGTAATTAAAAACGGTTTGGGCAATCTCTTAGCTATTAAAAAATATTTTTTAATTTAAATCAAAAATGAAATGGAGAACAGTATTATTGATTAGTGTTTTTTATTTAACTGCAATTTTTAATTGTTCAGCTTTGAATTCGACCCTAAATGGACATTGTCCCAATGTTAAAAGTTCATTAGGTTCTGTTAGAAAAAGACGACATCTTGCATTTCCACCTGGATCTAATGCTGGGGTAAGTTTATTTTTCTACATCTAAGACAAGATAATTACTAATTTTATTTAATCAAGATTCCTTGTTTGTTGTTGATTTATCAGTGCACGTAACTTTTGCTAAAACTGACAAAACTATTATTTTTTTCCACCGTTTGTGTTAAACGTTCGTCCAAAAATGAAAGGATCGAGATTTAAAATAACAAAGGAATTTTTTTTTAATTAAGAAATGTATGATTTTAATATTGAAAACGGTTCTTTTCAAAAAATGGTCTTAAAGTTGTAGTTTATAAAAAACGTGAACTTACATGTGATCGCTTAACTATCTTTTACTTCAATTCATTTCTACCTTTTTTAATGTCCCATTGCTGGGCACGGGTCTTCTTTCAACTATCTTATGAGTTGAGCGAGTTTAGGCCTTAATCCACACACGTTGGCCAAGTGCGGGTTGGTGGATGTCACATGTCCTCGAATGATTAGTTCTTAGACATTCCCGTTTTCTTACGATTAATATTATTTATTTATTTATTTAGTTTACTATAGATATTTAGGTAGGTATCTACCTCAGTATCGGTATGCGAGATTTCAAAAACGGGTCACCAATGTTTACAGATTAAATCAGTCGCTGGGAACTCAAACAAACCCGATAACTTCCAAAGAGTTACAAAACTACTCGCCTCAGATGAGCATTAAGTTCATTTTAGGCGCCAAAACTTAGCTTTCGCCTACTAACTTTGTTCTTAAAAGTTACGCAAGGCAATTTATACGAATTCCCTTTATTTTCTGAGAACAATTATTTATTGGTTTAGAAGAGCTGTAAGAATAAGAATTTATGGAGAATGATGTACAAAATAAAGATAACATCATTGAATTGGTGCTTTCATAATCAACAGCAAATACATATGACCAAGTACACTTTCCCAACGAAATTAAAAAATATATTGCATCACATAATATTGTGCATTTAATTTTATTGGTATTAGTAGTAAATAAATTAATATGTATAACTTTATTATCATTAGGTTTACTCCCCATCTTCTTGTAACCAGAAAGAGATTGAGACATGGCGGATTCCCAGATCGTTCAATAAGTTTTATTGGATTTCCTGTAGAAACAATTCTAAAGCAGTAGTCCGGATTTGCAACTGTAATATTAGAGAACTAGTTTCAACTACATTGGTGTAGGTGTTATGCACCTATGAATATTGTATTCTAAAATATTTTGCGTGCCCATGTGATGGCAAAACATAAAGGACTGGGTCTATTTTTTATAACATCTATGTAGTATTACCTAGTACCTTAGATTTACGCGAATATCACACATTGAAATTAAACTACTTTTTAACGAATTTTATCGTAGTTTATTTTACATTTTAGATCCCGACGTTTCAAAGTCTTTTCAGACTTCATGTTCACGGGTGGACTGAGGTGTTTGACGTCCAAAAATATTAATCACAAACGCAACTTAAATATTAATGTTTGGAGGTAGTCAGTAAAAATTGTGATTGATATTTTTGGGCGTCAAATACCTCAGTCCACCCGTGAACATGAAGTCTGAAAAGACTTTGAAACGTCGGGATCTAAAATCTAAAATAAACAGCTATAAAATCCGTTAAAAAGTAGTTTTATTTCAACATCTAATCACCCATGTTTGCAAAGAAATAAATAATTTGAATTTAAATTTAATAATTTACAGGTAATTACCTCTGTGGTAAAGACCTTTCAGACACACGTACCCTCAGGGTGGTTCACTGTAGTAGAATTAGAACTGACGTTCAAACTCCCAGACGCGACAGTAATCAGTGCAAGCAAGAGAAGAAAATTGCATCATCGACAGAAGAAAGAGATTTGGAAGACACTACAAAATGCGTTGGAGCAGTAAGTTATTGCATTATGTAATCCTCTTAAAGGTATTTTCGATTTAGCATTATCACTACATAGTATAAAACAAAGTCACATTCCTTTCCCTTATATCCCTGTGTGCGCTTAAATGTTTAAAACTACGCAACCGATCTTCATGCGGTTTTTTTTATCACAGAGAGTGATTCAAGAGGAAGGTTTATGTATATAATACATGCATAATATAGTAGAAAAAAAGACTCGTAATTTTAGATGTTTCTGATGCAATGTCGTAAATAAACACATTTTTTGTGCTTTCATTGCAAACGCTGGCTAAACCGTATGAGATATAATAATGTACTACAGTATTGCACACCTTAAAAGGGTCAACAAAAAAGTTCAGATGGTATATGTCTATCTCTATCTTTTACTTTCAACCAAAAGTAATGGCTTATTTACGAAGCGATTTTAAGCAATTTTGCATCAATCCTTATCTAATTAAGTACCTTAAATACTTTGTCTATTTAATATAGATCATTATGGCCCTTTACAGCACATAATTTAAATGAATATTTCCGAAGATATTGCAGATTTAAAATAGCTGTGCGGCGGTACCAGCCCGAGAGCGCGCGGCGCGTGCTGTTTCTTTTGTCTAATGGCAAAAAAAGCTGTTAACGTTGTATAAAAGGACTTTTTGTAAATATACCTCAATATATTTAGTATCAGCATTGCACCCGTGCGAAGCAAGGGCGGGTCGCTAGTATAATGATATAATGCAATATCAGAAATACTAATGCTAATAATCTAATAGCAAATGAGCTAACTAGTCTAGTACTAGGAACATAGGTGTGTTCCATATACCCTGACTTACAGAGTTAGCTCTACTGTAGTCGTACTCAAAACCTGTTGTATTAACTGCTTTTATTATCTGCATAGTTACGACGGGCCCGTGGCGTGGTCGGTAAGATACTTGCTTTTCACGCCGCAGGTCGTGGGTTCGATTCCCACCCGAGACAAACATTTGTTTAAATATGTCTGTTTGTCTTGTGTCTGGGTGTAATTATCTATATTTAAGTATATATTTACAAAAAGAAAAGTATTATATGTAGTATATTACCAGTTATCTGGTTTCCATAGTACAAGCTCTGCTTAGTTTGGGATCAGATGACCGTGTGTGTTAATGTCCCATAAAAAAAAAAGTTTGTTCTATCTTAAAAATAACATTGGTAGTCATCATATCTTCATTAGTTACAAAAATAAGTAAACATCTGGGCAACAATATGTCTAAGAATATATTTTTGGAATTGATAAAAATATTATTTGTTTTTAATTATCCCAGAGTTTCTTACTATGGATATTATTCGCAAATCCTCCAATCACTGCAATTATAGACAGTAAAACATTACTTTTTCCAGACGCAACCTAAACGGCCGATCGTGCATCATAAGGGCAGTGTGTGAAGCAAAGATGAACCTAGCACCTAAAGGGAGGTCTCTTGTACATGACATCTTAAGAGCCATGTTTACGTAAGATCAAAATATAATAATAATACCTTTTTTTATTCTGCGATAGGCTGGCGGTTGACTACAACTTGCCTGATGTTAAGCAATGATGTAGTCTACGATGGAACGCGCCAGCCTAGTACTCGTGATTACGAATGATTATCGGTGAGAAGGTGGCAGTGGAATGAGCCTCCATATGTTTAGAAACCTTAAAGGAGCAACAATTCCGACCCACCCTCTCTTTATGGTGTCACCAGACATCGCACCGGAACACGGCAAGGCCGCTTGGCGGTGCAGTTTGTCTGGTGGGTGGTCACTAACCACGGCCGAAGCCTACCACCAGTTGATTGTCACCTGATATGGACCACCCGGGGACCAATTGTGGAGATTCAATTTAAGGTGTACACCCACGGACGAAGGTGACTCAGGCCCCAAATAAATAATGAATTGATTGGCATAGTGGAGTCGAACCGATTGTCATGTTGCAATCTAAGGCGATTGTTCTTTTACCCTATCGGTGTGCACACTAACCAATTCAAACTTACGCCTCGCGAACCGTAGGTACCCTGAATATGTTTCTCTACGATCGTATTAAACTTCATATTTAAAAATACCATAGGTACTCAAAACTTAGAGCAGCGGTGGCGCAGCGCTACTGGCCTCGCCTTAGAAAAATAAGGTCGCGGGTTCGAATCCTGGTCGTGCCCACACATCTTTGTGTGAATTGTTCCATCTCCGCTGCTCAATATCGGTGAAGGTAAACATCGTGAGGAAACCGGCATGTCTAAGAACTAATCATTCGAGTACATGTGACATCCACCAATCCGCATTCGGCCAGCGTGTGTGGATTAAGGCCTAAACTCTCTCAACTCATAAGATAGTTGAGAGAAGACCCGCGCCCAGCAGTGGGACACTAAAAAGGGTTGAAGCTATACTTAAAACCATATAATTATTTACAATAAGTTTATGCTTTAAACTTAAGACTAACTCTCACCATTATTTACTTACTCTATATCCCGCTTCTGATATTATATCGTGTTTCAAATATTTGAATATTTATAAACTCCAATTGATAAATCCGAGTGATATCCAGCGCCGTTGAGCGTTCGGAGCCGTTAATTGCCTTATAATCCCGGAACGTGATGCGATAATATCTAAACACTGAGTCCTATCTATAACTCCCATAAGCATACAATTGAGGTAAGGGGTGAAAACAAAATGGGGTTGAGACGTGTCTTTGCAACGAAAATTTAAATTACGAGCTATTTTTTACGAAAGTAAAGTAGAAAACAATATCTTCAATGAAAAATAGCTTCACATGAAATGAAAAATGAAGCATATATACATATGTGTTTTCAGTTAGGCAAGTTTATTCTATTACAATTGAGTTTAAAAAAAAACTTCGTATAGAATTGTTTTTGATAAGCTACCACCGTAATCCTGATAGTGTTACTTCTAAATGCTTGGACCAATAAATAAATGCGTGCACACACACACTTCACGCTTCAACCCTTTTTAGTGTTCCACTGCTGGGCACTTTTTTCAGACGCAGGGCATCTGCTGCTGGGTCTTCTCTCAACTATCTTATGAGTTGAAAGAGTTTAGGCCTTAATCTACACACGCTGGCCAAGTGCGGGTTGGTGGATGTCTTCGAATGATTAGTTCTTAGAGATGCCGGTTTCCTCACGATGTTTTCCTTCACCGATATTGAGCAGCGGAGATGAAACAATTCACACAAACATGTGTGGGTACGACCAGGATTAAAACCCACGACCTTATTTTTATAAGGCGAGGCCCGTACCGCTGCGCCACCGCTGCTCACGCTGCGTGCGTCTCGTGAATATTACTTATATTAGAAATCTAATAATTTTATCTACAGGCAATATTTTCATATTTTACTTCGAAAAATGTTCAAAATACAAGTGAAGTTTATAAGCACGGAGCTACCACTGCAACTTTTTTCCTTTGCCTTCCTTTAATAAAAGAGATTATTGTTGTAATGTTTGGCAATATATCAAGTAAACACGTATTCGGATGGGAGGCGTCAAATCCCGCTACGCTCACAATTTATTGAAGTTAACCCAAGTTATTAAAGTAAGAAATGTAGAAAAATAATAATATTATATCTTTCGATTAAGTTTGTTTTCTTATGAATTGTCCAGATAAATACTTTTAGACAGATGCGCAAAAGTCTATCATTATTAAAGGGCATTGTATAGGTTTCTACAATAAACTTCCAAACAATTTTAAAACAATTATAAAATCTACGTTATGTAAGAAAGCGTAGTATAAAATTTCAGACTATCTAACGGATAAAAACGCTTGGAATTAAGTCGCTCTAATTCAACAAAATAAACAAACAAAATGTAAAAGATATAAGTACTTCATTTGAAAAAGAATAATTCTTTTCAACACAAAACCGACTTCAATTGTAGGTACCTAGAATTATGCGTTTAGGTCAATTGCACTAATCATTTTGGAAGGCTGCGCGGTTAGCGTAAACAATGACGCTTCTTTCGACATAGCTTAATAACTACTGGTCAGATTTTGATCAAATTTAAATGGGACCACACAGAAGCATTTACTTGCCAACAAAAAAAGAATCATAGAAATCGGTTCACGTATAACAAAGATATTAGGTAACAAACATAAAAAAACATACAGTCGAATTGAGAACCTCCTTTTTGAAGTCGGTTGAAAAAGCTTACTTACTGAGTTTTTGCAACATTTTGCTCCGCTATTACTTGACAGGTTCCGCATAGGTTTGCATAACTGAGAGTAGATATGTTTTCCTCAATCTTACGTGGTAATAAGTAAAAATGAAGACGAAAATAATAAGCGTGTAGTTAGTAGGTGATAACAGCACTTGATTGAAGTACATTGGTTTGTCAGATCTGTACCTATTTATAGGTCTACCAGGAATTTCGTCAAGGCACAATTAGGTCGCTTAGGGATGTCTTTTTCCCTGGTGAGTGGTGATTAGCTACCAAAAAACCCTACCACCAGTGAGTACAACTCATTTATCATCATCCAGGTATCACGTGTTGGCATCGACTAGATACTTATAGACACTACATAGATGGGCACTCGCGTACGCCTAACTCATGACTTACTTATTACAACACAAGCTAATTTCGACTAGTTCGCCAAGGATTAAATTCTAATTATAGCGGTGATGTATTGCTCACGTAAATAATGAAATGAATCAATTTTAAATACTACCTATTGACCCGCTTCCCGCTTGAATTTAATCAGAAAGTTAATAGGAGGAGTTGGAAAGTTACATCGACCACTATTCTTGCGGGATTCACAACAGTTTAGGTGTCCCGGGACTTGGCCGGGTACAAATCCCGAGTCTCTTCACGGCGCCGTTGTCGATCGTTGTCGATGTTGGTGGGTTTAGTATAAAAAAAAAAAACCATGTATTGACGTGAAATACCAGAAACTATGTAAGAATGTGGTAAAACAGTGGATACACCATAATAAAACGTTGCTGCAATTAAAAATAACTTTTCTTTTCAGATTCCATTCAGAAGAGCAAGAATTTGTGGAAGAAATGGACGACACGTATGCAGAAATACTTGAACCAGACTTATGCGAGAAAGCTATGGAATGTCCTTTTTCAATAGTTGGAGCAATCTTAGATTTGAACAAACAAAGATAACCTTTCCTATAGGATTGCTTTGTGGAGATTTTTATTGTAAATAAAAATTGAATAAAATCGAGTTAATGTAATATAACCTTAATACTGAATGTATTAAGGTTATATTACATTCAGTCTTTGAATTTGTTGAAAATTCTTTCTTAAAGTTTAGTTGACGCATAATTTTTATGTTCATGATCATAGTTTAGTTCACCACTAATATTCACTACAACCCTTTTTAGTGTCTCACTGCTCTTCACTCAACTCTGTTAACTGTTGAGAGAGTTTAGGCTTTAATCCATACACACAACCCAAGTACGTGTGAGTGGATGTCGAGTGTCTTCGATTGATTAGTTAGTTAAGTTTAGGTCACTTCTAAAGCCCAAAACTGAATATATTTGTGGCTATCCTCGTCCAGATTTTACAAGACACCATGCAGAGATAGTCTTAACACCTAGTCTACGGGCGTCCTACACTATGACTGCCAATTAGGGGACATCATTCAAAATAGTTTACCCCTATGGGTACTCTTTTGCGGCAAGTAAAATCAGTCAATGACCACTTCAGCTTGCTAATCTTGTGGGGATAGCTCCACAAGATTAGCAAGCGTCTATCAAATTACTTCATATCAATTATGTAGCTTTTTATTTCTGTTTAAAAATCCAATTTTTTGAAGATACGTTTATCTTGCAAACTTACTACATTATCTTTTGCTGTATCGAAAAGATTAATTTTAACATCAACTTTATTTCACAACCCGTCATCATATTACTGACAAAATGATTTACTTTTTACAATTATCCATAAAATCGATCATGCCATAACACGCATCAACCATTTGCTACGCTATATCCATCATAGACATAATATTTAATATCAAATTATCAAAATTTAGTTTATATCTGAAAATTTTACGGAATACTCTGTTATACGTGGCTTTATATCTATGTATCTTTTTCGATTCCGTTAGCTTACAAAACTTATTAAACATAAAACTATTATAGAGTATTTCCATCGACAAATATCTATTTTTTATGATCATAATCGTGAGATTCATAAGACAGTAAAAAATTACATAATCATGTATCTAAATGCTGCTGAATCGAATCCTGTGGCAGTAGGCTGGCTATAGAAAAACTCAAAGAAATCGATAAACCCTAGAGTAAAGGAGTTCTTAAATGGAAACAGGTTCTTGACTAGCGTAGTGCTGGACGCTCTTTAGCTAGGAGTGATGATCTGTGACAAGTCACCGGCAGTATCTGAATGCGACCAAATACAGATTAGGTGATTTAATTGGCCGATGATGATGATGGTAGTGCTACACAACATGTATGCAGTACTTTCGCATTTAGACATTTTCGGTGTATAAACGAAGGGAAGCAGCGCGAACCGTATACCCGTTAGTAAATTTTTATTTACAACGAAGCGTGCAGTAAAACGTTCTCTTTGCTAACATATAAATATTATTTTATTGCAATTAACCCGATCTAAGCGAATCGACTTCATCTAACAACATTAAACGTGGATTATGCAGATGCAGTTTGAAACAAACAGCACGAACTGCAAACAGCATCAAACCACGCCACAAAGCTATAAAGAGATACTTGATCGATTCCAACCACAAACGCGATCCACAGATGATATGTACACAAACGGATTTTGGTAATGCGTTCGCATACTCCTCCCCCGAAGAAACAGGGACAGATTCTGATTCAAACTAAATTTCTCCCCATGCGTAGGTTAACTTCTTCTTTCTATTCCTTCAGTAGATAGCTTAGCTATGACCATTATTTTATTAAAATTACAGACCAAATAACCTTCATGTTTCTTATTACTTTCATAATTATTATTATCTTTTTCCGTCTTACCATTACTACTGGAGTCAGCTCCCAGTCTAACCTGTAGCGGCTAGCTACCAGAACTAAACGAGTGACTGCCATCTGACCTCGAAACCCGTAATTCAGTAGCCGAGAAAGATAAAGTGTAAGATTGTTATTAGACCTGTGATAATTCTGCAGCGCATCAGGAATGTTTGCACGCACCGATGCTTCAACGCAAGTAAGAGGTGCGAGTCTCTGGTGAGCAGAGTGAGAGCCAGCTCCAATGCCGTCCTGGCAATGATTGCAGATCGTGTGGACTGCCACTATATCCGGCACTGCTGTTGCAGACATGTCATATGCAGTGCTGGGTAGAGCGATGGTAATTTATATATTATATACATTTTTTTTTTATGATTCATTTTAAATTGTATGGGTTCATTGTTACCTGAAATAAATGAATTTTAATTTTTAATTTTAATGGTTGTAAGAGATGCTTAGCTTAGCTTGACGTGCTCTCCGACGCATGGAGGATAGTAGTCTCTCACCAATCTTTGATCTTTGATCTTGTTCAGCAGAATGCGTCATGTTACGCCAAAGCTAACACAGGCTACTAAATATCCAAACCGGTGGCAACAATGCCGTACATAATCCAGCCCTGGATGTTGCTACTAATGGAATGTCTAATATCCATCATTGCTTGTTGGAATTTTTCACCCGTACGCCTATATGCAAACTGTGACTTTTTTCCCTGAAAATCCTTCTTTTAAAGTGGATTGGGGCGTTTATATTACGGTTTAGAACGGAAAAAATTGTCTCGTCGAGGGTTGACTGAGAGAAATGGTGGCGTTTGAGTTGGTAGTGAGAAAAACTTGGGTAATCTGGCAACGTTTTTGTGTTAAAATAAAGAACGGCAGCACAATTTTATTAATAGTCTAGATATTTAAGTTGGGGCTGACATGTCAACAGAATTTTTCTTTGAGATACTTAAGAATCTTTTACTCGTCCCTACTGACATAAATATGGAAGTTTTTATAAATAGATCTTCTCTAAATAATTCTGAAATTTATTCGACGATCTCTATAGTCGAGCAGCGTAAACGATTGGGCTTTACTGTGCTCAGGTGGTCGCGGTTCGATTCCAAACCCGGACAATTATGTGTAACGACATTGATTTGTTTCGGTGTATGATTGGTTCAATCCCCATTTAGTGCAGGATATCTATAGCAAGATAAAAAAAAACGTTTACTATCAAATCTTACTTATTTTATTTCTGGGTACTTTCTGGGTTATAGTGGTATGTACTAATGATAACTAAGACTATAGCAAGACTATCTTCCTTGTCTGACCAATGCTAATAAACACGGATAAAGAGGCAGCAGCTGACTTGCTTACAATTATTATTATTGTATTCATTCAACAAAAACTGGCGAGCGACTCATTATTTACTTACTTCTAAGTCCACTTCCACTTAAACCTTTGACAATTATCAATATCATGACAAAAACATACTAGTAACACGACCATTCCCGTTATTTCTAACCGAACTTTACAGCTTCTTGAAACCTTATTCTTGTATAGATAATGAACGTTTGGCTGTCTTTTTTGTATTTTCAGTATTAAATGAGAGAAAATATAGCTGCAGAAATATATTGTTGATAAAATTGACTAAATAAATAGGTATTCTTAACTAAAGTGTGCTATTTGTGATTATGAAATTAATTTTAGTAGTCAGTTTTGTTTATTTTGGTGCATTGTTAGAAGCCAATGAAGTGGGTTATCCGAAAATTTTAAACAGAAGAAAAAGATATGTCGCGTTTCCTGAGGCAGCAAGTTTATCAGTAAGTGAAAGAATAGTAGATACCAAAAACCTGCGCAAATAAACATCACTAATTGCATCTAACAAAACCTCCATTGTATTATCTTAGATTTACGCGAATATCACACATTGAAATAAAATTACTTTTTAAAGGATTTTATCGCGGTTTATTTTAGATTTTAGATCCCGACGTTTAAACCTCCATTAGCATCTTATCTTCCTGTAAATTTGAACTTAAAGAAGTCTGGTACAAAGAATACAAGGTTGATTTAATGTGTACTCAAGAATTTATTATTGACTTCAGTTTCAATCTCCGGATATGGGTCGTATGAATTTTTTTTTTCCGTGACATGTGACAACGCTGTACTAGAAAATTGACAGCAGAATTTGTCTGACAACAACCTCCATTCCAGCGCACAAATATGAATATTGTCCTGTGAAATCCTTCGTCTGTTTCCTCATAAGGAGCATAAATCTGTAATATCCCAGCATTAAGATATAAAGTAGCGTCTAGCCTTTCTTAACAAATGGGCTATCTAACAGCGCAAGATTTATCCAAATCGGACCAGTAGTTTCTGAGATTAGTGCATTCAAACATACAAACACACAAACTCTTCAGCTTTATAATATAAGTATAGATTAACAAGAGATATTAATCATTCCTATTACTTACATGCACTTTGTTGCTGCCTTTAGTCACTCACGTCGGTACAGTACACAAAAAAAGATTCTATTTTTAATTGTGTATTCAGTATCCGCTGTTTTCAAGTCCATTTAGCACTCAGTTGGCTTTACGCAGCGCACGGGAATAAAAGGTCGCAAGTTCGATTCCCAGTCGCGCGCACACAACTTTGTGTGAATTGTTGCATCGCCGCTGCTCTATATCGGTGAAGGAAAATCTCGTGAGGCAACCGGCGTGTCTGAGAACTAATCATTTGAGGACATGTGACATCCACTAACCAGCACTTGGCCAGAGTATGTGGATCAAGGCCTAAACTCTCTCAACTCGTAAGATATTTGAGAGAAGACCCGTGCCCAGAAGTAGGACATTTCATTAAAAAATATCATCAATCTGATTACCTACCTTCTTTTGCTGACGGTCCTAACTAACCTTACGAGTATATACCGTTATTCTTGATTCGTTTCTGTATTGACGCTGGTTATAATTAGTTTAGATTAGTAATATAGCACTTATCCATGTGATACCTAATCGTGTAGGCAGATATATACTACCCAGATCTGGATGGCCATGTTTAGCCCCCATACTAGGGAGCGGGCCATTTGCCATTCATTGAGCATCTTAACTTCCAACTGTTAGTAAGATTTTTCTGCATTTGTAAATTTTTCCTCGACCCGGGACTTCGGGGCCATTAACCTAACATGCTTACTTAACAATGGACAAAGCAGTAGTTATCACAATAACAAATTTTACACCACCAAACACATTTCTTTGTAGGGACCGTGTTAGGATGCCCTTTAGTTTGATGGATTGATAATTTGCGAAAGGTAACTGACAAAAGTTGGATGCGATATGCCGAAAACCTATGACTTCGGCATGTTTCGTCCAAACCCGGGATTGGGCAAAGGCGCGTATAGACGGAAGGTCTATATCCTGTAGAGCAAAGATAATTACAGTAGCATATAAAACATGAATTTAAGTAAATAAAAATAAATCTCCGAAATGCTCTTAACTTCCAAACGATGCCACCGAAATGGATTATTCTTTTTTAGTTTCAGTTATTACAATCAGAATGATTCTAAATCAAAGAAAAAAAAAAGGAAAACCCGGCGACGCTGGGGCAGGCAGTTTGTAATGTATAATAATGTTAATAATGTAAATGGGAAACGTATTGACGCCACCGACGCGACGCCTACTTTTCTTGAAATCTAGCTATTGACATTAGATATTATTTATACTGATACCGATATTGAGTAATAACCAGGTTTTTTGCAGCTCGCAGGATGTATGACCGTAGGTGTTCTCGGCCAACCGGTACCTATGTATGGCCTTTTTACATGGGGACTGAACTGGGCCATATCTTTCCCTCTACCAAACTCAACTGAAGTAACTTTGATGTATTTAAAGAAGCATAGAAGAAAACATATACAGCAGAGAAGAAACAGACGTGATTTGTACAGAAAATTGGAGGTTATTTTGGACAAGTAAGGATTTAAGTACCTTGTACGTAGTTATGAATCAGAAATTGATTGACGGGTCAGTTCTAGATTTTTTTATTCTGAAATAGGCTGGCGCTTGACTACAACTTGCCTGATGTTAACCAATGATGGAGTCTACAATGGAACGCGCCAGACCAGTATACCAGTTCACTCGTGATAACGAATGACTTTCGATGAAAAGGTGGAAGTGCAATGAGCTTCTAAATGGTTAGAAACCTTTAAGGAATGCTCAAAACTCAGTCACAAAAAAATTTTTAGATGCGTGTGAGTTGATGGTTTGATTTTCTCCTAGGTTAGAGAATTGTGTGTATGATTGACTGATTCTCTTCAATCTAGTGTTATCATTTATAAATATTATATATGTCGCAGGCATTTCGAAAGATTCAACCGTATACATACAGGCGTCGTCAGATTATAAACGCGCGCTGTTATGTAATATGACGAAGGCAAAATGTATATTGCCATGTCAGTATATACTATGCCTAAGTATAAAAAGCGGTTGCCAATTGATTAAGTTTTTGAGGAAAGAAAGTTAAGGTGTCCATAGTATCTGGTTGTCAAAGGACCCTTGCAGAGTATTGTTGTTGAAAAAAGTGAAGTAATGGGTGTTGGTGAAGTAGTTTTTTATTGTGATATATATAATGTTTTTACAAAAGAAAAGTAGACACATAGCTTATTAGTTAAATAGTCCACAGACAAGCTTAGGTTGTGATCAGGGGCTAATTCAAGTAATTAAATTAGTTCAGTTGCAGTTAAGTTTCGATCGAAACAGCCCTTTTCGTATCTCGTAATTTTGACAAACGCTGTCAGATACGCTTGTGTCAAGTTCGCGTCACGAGATCGCTTTAGCGCTTAAGTTATTATATGACACATTACAAGAATACTCTTTTGTAATAAGATGAAAACTTAATTGCAACTGCACCGTAACTTGATCGGCGCGTCATAAAATTAATACGTGAATTAGCCTTGAATCAGATGGACATTATAGTCCAAGTATATTATTAGATACTTTGGTTAATTCCAACTTATTTTTGCAGCATGGGTTATGATGGCAGAGAATGTATCTTAAAAACACTGTGTGAAACGATACAGAGAGTTGCACCAAAAGGAAACAACATTGTGGAAGAAATATTCAGATTGGTATTCACGTAAGAATTTTATATAGCAGATATTTTATTTTATTGAGTAACAAATTCATCACGATATTTATCTTCACCGATATTGAGCAGTGGTGATGAAATTTACACAAAGATGTGTGGGCACGACTGGAAATCGCATCTGCGACCTTTTATTTTAAGTGCGAGGCTGATACCGTAGCTAATTGTGCCACCACTGCTTTGAGGATCTGCCCATCCCACAGGACTCCGAGAATGTATAAACTCCTACGTACCTAGTTAGTCAGTTTAATGGTAATCGGTCTGTTATAAAATGTCTGATCTACCATGTGAGCGACAACATGATGTAGCCCTTATTGTAATCAAATAAAACAAAACAATACATACAATATTGGCAATATAGAATTTGAAGCCTTTAAAGTCACTAAAAAGAATTTAAATGTGAAATACATTACTCTTTCTCTGCAGGTTGCCCGCAACAAAAGTGCTTTCAATAGAACCTTTGGAAAACGTAATATACGACGCTTCGCAACGTGTCGGTCGTATCCCAGATTCTTGCGATAGATTTAAATGTCCTATATCACTTGTCGATTGGATGAAAGGCTACTACAATGCTCCATCGCCTGCAATTGATGTTGATAAAAGCCCTTGGAGTTTAGCGGCCAGTATTTTAACATGAAGAGTGCGTACTTACTTTATATGTTTTTTTCTAAATGTCTATTAAAGAAGTTATTTAACATTTTGTATGTTTCATTATTTCCTCATTTACTTATCCAACTTCTAAGAAAGGGTCATGTTTGCGACAGGTTAAAGTTTCATTAGATTCGTCTCATAAACTGAAGTGTGCTTAGATTTTAATTTAGAAAAAATTACAATTTCGTTATATTTAATTTTATCTTTGGTACCATTGTTATATTATCATCTTGCAAAAAATAATAATTTAGGAGTAGATTACTTCCATAATGCCTTGTATGCCAAATGACTATCAAATTCGTAATAATTTGTTAAAAATCCAATATAAATGTTTTAGATAAATGTAATACCTACCTAGATATTTTTGTAGACTACTGATACTCTAAGGTTAGACACGATATCTTTTTTAAGTTATTTATTATTATTAGGATTGGAGTTTGTATGAATAAATCCAAAACAATGTAATATTACTATACATTAAAATTGGCATCACCTCCGAAGCATATTTTTTTTAAACTTATTCATCAATAAAAAAAATTCTAAATTAAATTTTGGTATCTGATTTTTATATCTTAATGTAAAGACATTACACATTCGGTCTTGTTAGATGACGCTGTTTCATTTTTACAAACTCGTGTGAAAATACTTTTTGTTTTCTCCTTTATTTAGATTAGTATGTCAACTCATCTGTCTCCATTTAGCTTGTTACTGTCAATCACATGAGAATCGAAGCCGTTACTTTGACACAGTTTAATACATGTACACCTAGTACCTTCATTTCTTTACTTTCATTGTCAAGTAAAGCATGAGAGTAAAAAATGTCTGTATTTATTTATAAAATATTATCACTTTTGGTACTGACTGTATTTTGTGGAGATTTGTGTGAAGCTAAAGAAGATCAATTGAGAGTACTGTCGAGAAGAAAACGGTATGTCGCTTTTCCAGAGGGTTCCAGTTTTTCGGTAAGCTTGTTTTAATTTGTATTATTGCCATCTTACACATGACGTGAATTTTTCATTCTATTAAACATTCATTTATTTCGACATGATGTTTTTCTTTTTAATTTTTCCAAAGAAACCACTAGAAAGTCAACATTTTTGAACTATGAGTTTCAAATTTTGTCAACCGGGTGCGTAAAACATATCATTGGGCGATCTTTCTACATAATATCAGACCTATAGAAATGGCCTCATAATTTGGGAGTTTTAACGTCCGGTAGAGCACTTAGTGGCACTTACCCACCTACATAACGTGTACCTATCGAACACAGTCGTAATCTTTGCGGCCATTTACGTGGTATGGAGACCACAAAGACTTCCTTTCAGTGACTGTCATCTTTTTTCTTCCAGTGTGCAGGCTGTATGACAGTAGGCCTTATCGGTCAACCGGCTCCCGCCACAAGCCCCGGTACCTTCACTTGGGGCATGAACTGGGGTATAGCATACGAGTTGCCCAATACCACAGAAGCTTCTAAGTTTTATCGATATACTAATAGAGTAAGGAAACCAGCAGCACAGAGAAGGAGTAGGCGGGAGTTTTATGGAAAATTAGAGACGATTATGGATTAGTAAGTATTGTATTTTTTTTCATAGAAATGGCACTTCAACGGCAGGTGTATTTTCCATAGAACCAACAACTGTTGGGGTAAATGAGGCTTTTAAGTATCAGGACACAAAGCATAGCACAGAACGCCCTCCATCTAGTTAGAGTGATGATTCCTGCAGTGTCAGAATAGAGGTCAGTGTGGTCAGATGAGAGTAGCGGATCGTGTTCAGTGGCGTGCAGGAGTGGTTGCTCATAGACCATAGGTGCCAACCACAAACCGGCGCTAGACTGCCACTCAATTATAGAAACGCTAGAATGCTTTGTACCTTGACCACTGGTCGTTGACAGTGTGCGTCAAGTTCATATAAAATGTGGGCGATTTTTGGTTGTTATTTATTATTTTATTTATTTATTATTACAGTATTATAACATCCTTACAGCTAACCAATACGATGTTACAAGTCAAGTCATGTTCAATTAGTTGTGGTCAGTGGTCCGTGTGCGGCTAAGCAAGGGTATTGTCCAGCTGATGAGGTGTCATAGTTTGAAGCAGAAAGTTATTTTAGCCTTCCTACCTTATATAGCGTTATGTAAATACAGTAGAGATAATTTTCATCATAATGGTCATCGACTATGTAAAATGTTAGATGATGATAAAAAAATAGTTTTAAATTACCTATCAAGTATCTAATTATTTGTTTGCAATGATTTCAGTATGGGCTACAATGGTAGACAATGCATTTTGAAAACGTTATGTGAGACCAGACATCGAATTATTCCTAAAGGAAGTAATATGATTGAGGAGATGTTCAGAACTTTGTTCACGTAAGTAACTGTTTTATGAAAATACCTACCAGAGCGTTGAGGACGCGGTTTCAGCCCGAGCGTAAGGCAGTTATTGTAAAAAACCATAACCTTCCCGTCGTGCAGTCGCATATTCTGATTAAATTTGGGGCTGGATGTCACAAAAAAACGAAAAGTATCACAGGTTTCAAGCCCTACGGCTTCTCATGTGCGCTGCTATCAATCATGGCTCACAGGAGCAACATTGGTAGTGGATTAAGTTCAATTAAGAAGCCTTCCAAGACGTGGTTAAAGTTTAATTTCTGGGCACTAGTTTAGAGTCTAGAAGATAGAAGTGTGACCCCTCATATTTTAAAGAGCACTTTAAGCCATTGGTCTCACAGCCAAACTCTGTTAAAAATTATATAATATTTTTACACATACACACCTTGGGCAATTTTTTTGTAAGTACATACATATTAAAGATATATTACAGATACACATAACAAAGAATCATGTTTATAAAACAAATATATTATGTCCTGCGTGAGAATCGAACCCAAGACTCACTAACCACTTCGCTAACAGGCCAGTCAAAGCTAGCGTAGGCTTTTTTATGTTAGTTTTTCAATACCGAATATGCTTATAAAATTTGTAGGTAGTTTGTATTTTTTTGCAGCTTATAACAAATAAGAAAATACAGAAAGTGATTTTTTTTCCAATATATAGATTTATTCTTTTCAGATTACCAATAACCAAATCAATAGCCTCCGAGTCCATGGATATGATGATATACGAATCCGCTCACAAAATCACCCAAGCTTTGAGTGACTGCGATAAATTTGAATGTCCAATTTCCCTCATCGATATGGTAAAAGGTTACTACAACGCTCCAGCCCCTTCACAAGATACTAATACAGCTCTGAACCCTTGGACCCTCTTTAGTAGTACTTTTGGTTAAAAAAAATCGACTTCATAATCCGTTCCTTGTTCAAAATAGGTAGGTACTTCTCTGGGTACAGTAATTGAAATTTGTCGATCGAAAATAAATGAGGATTTTAAATAATAATTTATAATAATAATAATTATGTATAAAGTTTTATAAATTATTATGCGAAATTTAAAATTATGCCTTGTGTAAAAATATAACTTGTTTTTTAAATAAAACTCGTGTTTATTATTAACGCATAACATTTAATATTTATAGTTCATATTTATAATACATTTCAATGTTAGCAGTAAGAGAGTCATGAGTGTATTCATAATGGTAATGATGGTGCTTGATTTTGATTTTAATTAACATTACAAAATGGGACTTACACCATAAACCTTAAGGTCTAAATTACTTCCATTATTTATATTATATCGCTTACAGTATCTTTGCAATCCTAACTTTCATTTGTAATAATTGCTTACGTCTATTCATTTCAAGTATAGATTCCATAAATTATTGAGCTAGTATGACTTAAAACATATAATATGGATATTAATATTTATATATGTATATTATATTATTATAGCATAGTGCATAAATCTTAAAGTATAGTACGTGGCAATGAGTTCGTGATACAAGTGACTGAACGATTAGTATCGTTCACATTGACGCGATATAAACACGTGGTTTTATATATATTATATTATATATGCTTATATACTATCGCGACACTTATACGTCATTTATTATATTATACAATTCGTTCCATATTCGAATATTTCATCAGATGGTTAAAATACAAGTAACTAACTAACCGCTACTCCTGACAATTTTGTCAAACACGTCAATTTGACAGTGCCATATCAACTATTTTTCTAACACTAACACTATTAGTGACTAAGTCGAGAATAATATTCTCATAAAAGTCTATTATTGTATGACGTACTTATACAAATATCTTAATTTATAATATTTATTAGGATTTTCACAAGTTACTATAATCTAATTCATTTATTATTAGTAATGGTGTTCGTTTTTCAAAATGCCATTTTCACTGGTCAATTTAGTATGTGAAAATTGTAGATTTTTAATTAATATAAATTAAATTTATGAAATTATATTTATATTTCATTTAATTATTTGAATAAATTTTCAGATATATATTATTTCAAAACAATAATATTATAAAATAGCAACAATAATAATTAAAGTGAAAAAATAATTGATTAGCAAATTATTTACGGATCATACAATATTATATTTACAATACTTTACAGCCACGCTTGTATTATTAAAATGTGTAATCAGAGGTAACTATCACGTATATTTCGCTTAGTTTAGGTCATACAAGTAACAAAGTTGTAAAAAATAAAAGCCTCGTTTTGATATATTAGAAAGAGATCGAAGAACTTGGGAAGAAATAATAAAATAATATTATTACTTTGTTGTTTCTTTCCGAGTTACATTAAAATTTATTTTAATTTATTTTAATTATATCAAAACGAATTCTTTATTTTTTACAACTTTATTAAGCGTATGTCCTAAAGTAAGCGAAATTCCTCATTCAATTCATCGTAATCCAAAACAGAATTTTACTCTTTGTGAGCGATTATTTTTTAAATAAATATTAGAAAAAAACCACAATCTTCAATTTTCACACATTAAATACCGTTACTCGTGACGAGAAAGGTAAAATAAAATTTAATAACTAACTAAAAAAATTGCTATATTCTAGTAAAGGACATTTATTTTACTTATTATAGATTGAGGTAACCCTCTACATACACCTAATCTACAAGTCGTTACGACACCAAACAGTTACACCTCCCGAATATAAAATTTTAATTACAATTATGATTGCTTTCAATACACTTCAATAAATAAGACAAAGTTACACTAAGAATAAGGGCGCTAATGATTCGCAGCTAAATTATCTAAGCTATAAGTAACTAATTATGCTAGTAAATTAAGTATAATACAACTATGATACATGTACCTAATTTTAAAACTCGCAATCGTGGTAAAATTGAAAAAATATATATTACATAAAATAAAAAAGTTTTAATTAAAATAAAAATGTTTCTAAATTTAAAACTTTCTGACCGCGGCTCCGCTAGCTCGTTACCCTCAATTTACGCAATCAGTTGAAAACTTTTCTATATCCTTTCACTGGTATCAAATACCTACCTATCTCCGCAACACGTGGTATTTCAATCAGTTCAGCGGTTTAAACATGAAAGCCAAAATACAGACAGAGTTTTATATTTGTCTACATAAAATTGAAGTAAGATGTGTAGGTATCATATGTAGGTAAAAAACAGGTACCTACCTATGTAAAAAAAAATAATTTAAAAATAAAATAAGGTCTACCACGATGCGATAATAAGCGTTTAATGTAAATAACTAACGAAATAAGGCACATAAAACTTAAAGTATAATTATAAATTTATTGCGAAGAATTGAATCGGAGTACAGATGCTAACTTTCTTAATTTAAAACAAAATAATTAAATTTACAAATTAAATAAAACGTTTTATAATAAAATAATAAAAAATATTTACTATACTTTACCCAATTTTATTATATTGTTTCCATAATCAACAGTATTTTTCACAAAATATAACTGTAGGTAGTTCTGAATCTGTAGTTAGCATAATTGTAACCGATTCAATTTTCTTTAACTCTAAAGGAGACAAGAAGAGTTGTGAAAATTGTTTATTTATTTTGTATTTACATCTAATCGTGTTGGAAGCTCAACGCAAATTTTGTGTGGTTTTAACTACTTATTAAATACACACATTATTTTCTAAGTTAGGTATTACAAAAAATTAAGAACTGATTAAATACTTTAAAGTAAAACAAAATTATCTATCTATTAAATAAACAGTGGCCTTAATAATTATTGTGTATGTTAAACAATTAAAAATGGTACGAGTTATATCAAAAGCTGAATATTTATATATTAAAATTTCTACATTAATTTTGAAAATAAAAAAGATGACATTTATTAACACAAATAAAAAAAAATAGAATTTAACTTAATATTTATTTTAAAAAAAGTAACTATATCTGTGTAATTCTGCGAGCCTTCTGGGTACGTAAGATAACGATGCGGAAGAATTTATTGACGCATTAGTTAGTTTAGTTCTTAATTTATGTTAGTGTTGAGATTGTTATTCAGTTAGGTTCTTTATTGTCCAATTGTATCATTATGTTAAAAAGTATATTTATTATACCACAAAAAAACTTGTATCTGTGGAGAATTAAATCTGTGCTCATGCTTTGTATCGTCAATGAGTTGTTAATTTTGTATTTATAATTATATAATTATATAAAGAATAGACCGCAGACCACTGTTATATAAATTAAATATAAACTTTAAATAGGTATAATCGAGTAAGTAGATATTTAGTAAGATTAGTGAGAGATTGCCAATTATTAAGACAGAACCGTCGTACCTTTGTGTGTTTTGTATTAGTACAAGGTGTTGCCACATTTGTAAACGCGACAATTGTTTAAAACTATTAACATACACGATCGATTAACGTTAAAGTTTTAGTATGGTGAAAATTGTATCCTTTGGTATTCCACCAGGAAGAGCTCCTAAGCCTCCTCTTTTGTGTTTATGCAAACTTTTTTGACTCGGTTAGGCGAAAAACCACACTAGGCCCACAGATATTCCATCCTCAACAATGCTTTTGATGTGTTTGGTTGAAGATATAAGGGGTGATAAATGTGTCACAATTCAAATGCAGCGTTACAATTTTTTCGTATGTGACTGGTGCGCAGCATCGACATGCACTTAGTTAGTTAAAAGTTTTTTTTTATTTTGTTTATATAAATTTTATATAGTTGCAAATTTAGTATAGTTCTGTCATAAATATTCACACAAAATCTTACCATTTATCTATGTAATTTAAATAATAGGCCAAATTATAAAAGGCAAACAAAAAATAAAACAAGATAAAAACAAATAAAACAATAATAAACTGAAAGATAAATAAAAAAATATTAACTTACGTCACTTTGGAAGACGTTTGATTAAACACTCAAATACGCCTAACTTACTATTAACTTGGTATTAATAATTAGGAAATAGTTATTAATAGTTATTTATTAAATGAAAAAGAATGTAACGTGCATAAAAGTATATCAAAAACGTGACATTGAAGAAATATGATTCGAAATTCTAGATTTCGATGAACCTAATTATAAAGCGTTACGGATTATTGTACTGTCTTCCTTTCAAAAGATAATTAATGTAAAAGTTTTTATGAGTAATCAAAAATAAATAATGAATTTGAAAATATTGTCGTGTCAATATTTATTGAAAAGCAAAAGTGTTGAAAGCACTATGCTTTCCATTGCTACATACTAATCAGCACTAAGGGCTAAGTCTCATATAGACACATGATAATGCCACCTCTGAATTTATATTGAAAAATATGCCAACTTTTAAATTCGGTCGCCAATATTTCAATATGTAGATGACTATTGACATTACCATTTCGTCCAGACAAAACGGAGCTCTAAAGATTACATGAAAGGAATGTAGAAAAATAACTTGTCAATTACAAATATTATTTAAATTTCTATGTTGATCTGCTATATTTACATGTCAACATTTCGGTTAAGTTGATTTCTTAAAATTATTGACAGCCATGTGATAGCTGACTATGAGTTCACAACTCCTTACACGATGTAGACAATTTCGCTGAACTAGAATAATTATTAACATTAAATAATAAACTGTAATACTACAAAAGCATAATTACACCAAAACACCAAAGATTCATATTTACATAATGAAAAATACGTGTTTTAAATTATTATATTTAAGTACATTTATAATTATAATTATTAACATTTATTTTAAATTAATTATTTTGAGCAATAAAATTTTGGCACATTGTTTGTGCAAGTGATGTTTAGAGGTTAGGCTATATTGATAAAATTGCATAAATTTATTAACAAAAAAATATCAACAAATTTATCTGACACCGTGTTGATAAGTTGACTCATTCGTCGACTAACTCTAAAACACTGAGAAGCTAATCATTTATTTTAATACACCTCTTAACTAATTTTATTATAATAAGTACCCATTCATTCTTATTGACAGTGTACTAGTAGTTATTGTGTTATTACCTATCTAATATGTCAATTATATGACAAATTCACTACTTTCACTTACCCGTTTATCACCCGAAACATTAATAATTAACCAGACTTTTGTCCGAGCCTAACAATTTTATAGACAAACCATATTTTATACACAAATAATAGACTGAGTCTTTAAGACAGGCTCTAAATTAAGATCTCTGATCATATAATAGCTGTTTAATAATAGTAAATATACAATAACTTGCAAAATTTATATAATATAATGTGTATATAATGCTGACTTATATAGCAAGCGTCAATTATATAAAATTTTTGGATTCATGTTTTGTTTTGGTATTTGACTTTTCACTATTTATTGTGGCAGTATTTTTACTACTTTTTCTCAACAGACTTACCTTCTTTATCCATTATAGCGTATTGTGATTCTGTTTAATAATTTGCCTCAATTTTTAGCTATTAGTGGCATAAATTAATATTACGGCAAAAAAAAAATACTTGAAAATTTATCAGTCATCGTTTTATCGATAAACTAAACTATAAGCTAAAGAACAACATTAATACAAAAACCATACAAGGGCCAACAGTTGCATTCAAAGAAATCAGTTTCATTACAAATGCCAAGAGGCAAGCCCATGTTTGACTTTACTAATGGAGCTCCATAATCAAATACACCAAATATTTACAAAATTCCCTTAAAACCTAACACCTCATACCAAACATTATTCTTTTAACTAACCTATGGTGTTTAGAAAATCTAACTATAATTATTTTATTGCAGTCATATAAAAATAACAACAGACTGTTTTATCTAGCAAATACCTACAAAAAAGGTCAGATGATTTTAAGTAGGTACATGAGCATTTCCCAAAAAAAGATATAAACCTACTAATGCATTCTACACAGTAACTTTGGTTTAGTTTGTAGGGTTGATAATATGCAATATTATATATTTGTGGAAGTAAAAATTAAAATCGTCAAAAAGAGAAAAGTTGGATACCTTGGATATGTGCTCAGACGAGATATATCACCTTCTTCAACTAATAATGATGAACAAGGTAATGGGCAAATTATGCGCTGGTAGTAGTAAGTCGTAGTAAAGAAACATTCGGGAATGGACAGGAGTAGTAAGCGCAGAACAACTATTGAGCTGTGTTCAGGAGAGAAAGAGTTTCCAATAGTCAACCTCCCAGCAGTAGAGAGGTTATAGATGAAAAAGAAGAAGAAACAAAGAAGAATGAACAACAATATCTTCAAACACTTACAAAAATGCGCACATGAATGTTTTTTTTACAAAATATGACCATAGTAAATTGGCAGTAGGTACAATTAAAGGCGACACGACAATTTTAATTTAAAAAAACTAGAGACCAACACTGTGAAATGAAACGTTGTATTTTATTACTTTTTATATTTTATTATGAGACAAAAACGTAGATACCACAAAAGAAAGATTTTACACTAGTAGTTTTAGTAAAATTGGTAAACCATTGAGAAATGCTCATAAAGTGGAGGAAGCCTGTGTCTTAACTAGTTTATTGATAAAGTTATAACACTAAATTGGTGTGTTTCGGTGGCGCAATAGCACAATCCTACTTTTATTAACTATAGTGAATGTGTCAATTAGAAAAATTATAATTATAGTATCGAGGAGACGTACAATTCCTTCCAAATTCCTTCAAAAACAGCTATATAGCCAGTTCGTGAGATACACCGATTTTCGTAATCTGCTAATTTTAACATCGATCAACCTTTAGCGAGCTTTCCATGTCTATTACATTAGACCGTTTTTTTTCTATTTTATTTACGTATCTAACTCTAATCTAGCCATTTAATGTTATTCCACAAACAGCCAATAACACTTATAATTACAAAGACGAGAAACACACAAAACAATTTGTTTTTTTTTTATTTATGTTACAATATCCATCCCTGTTTTCCTAACTGTTCGCTGTGGATTTTTCATAATTAATTATCAATAACTCTTGAGTTTTATCTAAGTAATTATCTAATAAACATTATCATGATTTACTTTGACATATCAAATACGCGGCTCGAAATATTTTTTTATTATTTTAGACTGCTACAAATATCCTACAGAATGGATTGAAGTGAGGTAAGGATGCTTAAGAGCCAATCACACAGCAGTTCAGCAGTCATAGTAACAATTTTACATTCATGGAATCTACGGAGATGTGTCACAAACAATAGCGCATAAATGACACTACTGGTAGCTTTGTTTCATTTTGATTGGACGAGATACGCTGTTTTTTTTGTCCATGAGCAATTCACACCAATTTTGTCACGGGAAATAGTGCAATCGTGATATTTTAAACAATTCGTATTTGGCGGTTTAGGTAGTCGCAGCAACAACTGGACGTGATTTAGAAGTAAACAAGTTTGACTGTAAGTAAACAACTTTGACCGTAGACCACTATGTGTTCAGCGCCTCATGCGATATAACAAAACGACAAAACGATAGTGAGTTATGACAAGACACAAAACAACCTCTAACAAGATTCTAATCTAAGTTTAAAATCAAGATAATGCTACATTACAACCTCAACAATGATTTATATCTAATAGTAGGTGGTATAGTGCCAATAAGTGAAGAAATATGTAACACTCAGAGTGAAGATTGTGTGAAATATAAATCAGGAGACATTCGTGTTCTAAATTTACCCTGTACTCTAGGATTTATATTGAAATTACTGATATTATATTATTAAGGAAGAGTTCACAGCGCCATATACCGCAGGCGTAGGAAACTAAGCTTTAGAAATGTGAATTGATCAGTCATTACGTATCGGGCAAGCATTTGTTATTGACGTATTTAAATATAACAGAAAATGTGAAGATACAAAATAATCACTTAATTTTGCAGTTGAATGTAAACAAAAAGCAAAAAGTATTGCAATACGCTGAGCGTTTGGCACATTCGTTTCAAAAACCTGATAAATAAAGTTATCGACCTATCTAAGAATATTTTATAAAAATGTTTTTTTTTTTATTCACAATTGGCAGTCAATTGTTTTACACTTAGATTTTCTAATTAAATAAGTTATTACCAACGCAACGATTATGTTTGGCGTTATGATAATGTTCTTACGATGTATTCATGACTAGGCCTTAACCTAACGTATCTACAGCCCCTTATGAGGTATATTCTACGAGGAATTAATTACATTCGTCGATATCATCAATATTGTCCATACGAATTTTACGCGAGTACGTAGTTTATCAAATTTTATCTATAATGTACCAATGAAATTTATTACATCATCATAATTAAGATCTACATAGTCCGGCTCTCATGGAGGACGTTCGCACGTAACTATTATAATTATAAACATATATTAATCGACTTTTGATTGAATATTACCACTTTACAATACTTATTTGTTACAAATTTGAGCTCGATTTATTCAAACTAAATCTTACAGTAAGTCGTCTATTATGTTAATGATTAAATTTCTGTAAACAAATACGTACTATCGCAAAAATTAATAAAAACCACCTAAAGATTACTGTACAACATTTGTGCGCTCGTATCAAATTATTACTCGAAAAGAAACATCCATAAATGTAAATCAATTCGTTCGCTTAAAGTATAAACCTGCAATACAGCTTTTTCTAATATAAAAATAGTTGTGGCAGATCCGGCGTCAACACAAAACAGCCGTTGCTTGAGGTTGCATCAACATCGACGGAACAGTCTCGACATCGAGTCTATAAAAAGACGGCTTAGATACGCTTGGCGTGATAACACGTCCGACAGCGCACCGAGCGCTTGGCACTGCACTGAGCACTTCACACACTGTCCTCGCCTAGCAGTTCCTATCTGAGAGCCTACATTGATCATCCGTGCCACCACATCACGATCAGCTCCCAGAACGTCTTCGGCGGCGAGTGGCCGAAGACGTGAGACGAATTTCAGAGACCCGGGTCACCTTCAGAGCCCATTTTTAGTAGCTCCAATTTTTTCTTTGCGATCTTTGAGTAGAGTATGTCGATCGGCTTTGTGTTGTCGTAAAAAGTAGGCGCTCGGAATATAATGAGCGCCGTACCTAGCACGCAGGCTATCGTAAACAAGAACAAGAAGATTCTATCCAGCACCATTGCAACATACTTCCAGTCATCCTCCACCTACAAAGAAATAATAATAAGTAATACATAAAATAATTTATAACAGTTTTATTAAATAATACTTACACTCTCAAACTTATCCTTATTTTTGACATGTTGCGCAATAAATCTAGAACCTTCTATAGTCTTTTCCATCTCCCTCACGTAAGGTTTTTCTAAAGATGCACTGCCATCATCCAAGTCTAAGCGACAAGGGGATCCAGGAGGCGGCGAAAATAGTTCATCGTCACCTCCTGGAGGAGGTGGCGGGGAAGGAGGCATACCGGGTAGCTCGTATTCTTCACAACCCCATTCCTTATATTTTCCGTCCATATCGTCTGGACCAAATACATCCGTGAGTACCTAAAATAACATTAAAAGTTCAGTTAAATTAACAATGGTAATCAACGCAAATGGGAATACCATTAGACTGTAACACTGCAACAATGGCAGACAAGGATAGATGAAATGTTGGGAGATTAAAATGTCAGGGCGAGTTTTGGGAGGCCAGTGTATCGACGCGGCTTAAGCCGGCACACAATTAGGCCGGAGCGAGGTTTCGTTCGGGCCGCGGCGCGGGTGCTGGCGCCGTATATCGCGCGATCCATCCGCAGTCACCAGGGGAACATAAATAACAGAGGCTGCGCGCTCGTTAAGCGCGCCCGGCGTTGAGTAATAAAGGAAAATCGAAATGGAATGAAATTGGGCTGGAAACGATATTTTCGTGATACACACAGAGTACAATGGATTTAGATATCGTTGAAAGGAACGTTTCCCAGAAGAGTCCCGCGGCTGAGGACAATTAAAATCGTTATTGTTGAGGGTGGCTTCGACTGGGTTGTAATACCGTTTTGTTTGTATTGAATTCGTTCCGTCGGAAAATGTTTTGAATAGAGGAAACTCAATGAGAAAAGGCACCGCGTGTTGTTTTTTCGTTCTGAAAGAGATTTGCCCGAAGAACTTCATTTGCGGCTTTTATTTTATAAATTTAATTAAAACGCTGCTCTAAAACCTTGTGGTTTATTTAGGTGTCGGTGTAAGATAAACGCGATGCCTTACAGATGATTAATGATGTACTACGGGTGTGTTCCGGTTCAGTTCTTAATTCGTGCATTTAGTGATTTATTACTTCATCAATGTTCCTTACCTCAGACGGCTTATCGTTATCATCATCATCGGGTGGTTTTTCAGGCCTCTGTATACAAAGTATTTTAGGTAAAAAATCTATAAAGACTTTTCGCACCCATGGAGCCATATGATGGGTGACTGGAGACCTAAAATTTATGTTTAGCACCACGATTGTGACAACTACTGATAACGTTACTAGCATCATAGTGAACAACAAATATTTTCCTAACAGAGGGACTGTTAGTGACGTTGGGGGAATGATTTCTGCTAATAGCAAGAAAAACACAGTCAACGAGAGGAGAATTGAGATACACAGTGAGATCTTCTCTCCTGAGTCAGACGGTAAGTAGAATACAAGGACTGATAGGAATGAGATCCCAACACAAGGGATAATGAGATTGACTGTGTAGAAAAGGGTTTTTCTTCTGAGGGTAAGGTTAAAAATTATGTCAGGGTAGGGTTCTTCGCAGCAAGAGTAGAACTTTTCATTTCTCGTTGCAGGGACTCGCATGATGTCCCACTCCACGGAGATGTAGTATTCTGAGAGGTCGATCCCCATTCCTATCCGGTCGGAGTCTGGTGTTTGTTTCAGATGCCTAAGGTCCACCTACAAAAAATACACTTTAAGAATAAAAACATACAATTTATCTAATAATAACGCTTTAAAAAAAAGTAAGAATTATATTAGTTTAATAGCAATCAAAACTCAATACGAGAATTCAGTCGTACCAAAAATCATTTTCCCCATCCACGCAAATATAATAAAAATGATATAAAAGAAAAATTCAATAACGCTGCGATAGAAATGATTCAAAGATAATATCGTCCGTTCACCCAAGATAGAGATACCCAAGGAAAAATAGTAAGTAGTTAAGTAGAAGTACGTAATATTGATTTTGTCGTAACAAAACAACCCGAGTAGGGCTATTCGTTATCAAGGAATCAAAGCATTTACAGCCCTTACAAATAGTTTTTATTGCTGTCTCTTACAAGTTGTATACATAAAAGCAGGAAATAAGATTTATTATTTGGTTTCGTTTCCCTGTTTGGAGACTTATTTTGGCAGATACTAGTATAATGCGATGTTATATCATAATACTTTTCAAAACTGGATTTAGAAAAACTTATACTTTACTTTTACGTTTGATTTTACGAAATATTAATTTTAAAACCAATTCTTTAAGACAACAAACAAAAAGTACCTAAACTGTGACATTTCTGTTTCAAGTTGCTGTGATAAATAGTTTAGGAGATACTTTTAGAACGGTTTTTGGAATCATTTATCTCTGTTCACCCAATGACACAATGAGAAGATTGAGATCTTTATAGTATCTATAGCTTGACATTTTTTAATTACTTATTCAAATTGCTCAAAGTAGATATAGTTTAGCAACATGATATCGCCTAAAATATTCCTATTTCTATGTTTAGCACATTCGCATACATGTATCTAAAAAAAATGAAATACAAAAAAATCAAGGTTATTAATGAAAATTGTTGTTGGTGACTGGCTGGAATGCCACCTCTTTTTTATAAACTTTATGGAAATAGTCAATATTTTCTCTGTCATTTTTTAGTTGTTGTTTTCGGCCCTCTGTGTGTGCTTCTTTTGCTTTTTATATATTGTTGTAATTATTATTTTAATAATTAGTAATAATATTACGTGTTTTCCATCATCAAATATACAGTCCACTCCTTCGATATTAAATGTCATACATATAAATTAATCCCACTTTCCCTTGGTCACGGCATCACGCGTGAACGGATGAACCTATTTCGCTAATTCTCTTTTTTTTAAATATCTTAAATTAAAATAAATATTCCTTGATTCTTATGCAGACAAAAAATTAAAAATCAATCCACTCCGCTTGACCATTTTTTATGGAATCTTATATCTATATTTGATAGGTCTGAGAATCGGTCGTAATCGATTTTCGGAACCGGTAGGTGCTTCACCGGGTAGGACGACGACTGCGGGGTCCGCTCGTCATAAATAAAAACTAATTCTACCTCAATATTTAATCTTTGGATATAGTACAGTAAGTAAATACATAAAGGAAATAGGGCATTTTGTCAGCCGATAAATTAAAATGGAATATCTATCAAAAATTGTAAAATGATAAGAATACTACAAAATAACAACAAAATTTTAATATATACCATATATCCGTCGTAACTCCAAGAGCCGAACTTCATGAAGCAGGTCTGCTCATCAAAAGGGAAGTACTCCACATCGATCTCACAAAAGGACTTGTAGATCGCAGGTGGTTTCCATACGACTTTTCCATCATGGTGGAGGATGGCTTTCGTCATGATTGTCACTTCGTAGTTACCGTCAGCGCTGTTGAAGACAAATTAATTTTAGGATACGACAAAAAAACAGCTATAAATAGTACATAGGATAAATTTCGAACTATCAAATTAGTTAAATGTTAAGCCAACTAATGACTTAGGCATCTAATTTGGTAAAGTTAGGTATACAAGTAAAAACGAGCCTATCGGAATGATAACAAGGAAATTATTTACGACTTTCTCGTTGCCTCCTTGGTCCAGTTATTAATAGTGTTGTATTAGTAACCACAAGGTCTTGAATTAATGTCCTACGTTGAGTATAAACTAATATTTTAAAGCTGAAGTATTTGTTTGTTTTGTTGGAAGCGCTAATCTCAACTACTGGTCTGATTTGAATAATTCTTGCACTGTAAGGTAGTTCACTTATTGAAAAAGGCTAAAGACTACTTTTGATCCCATTGCTGGTCATTATAAAAATTGTAGGTCATGCAGGCGATGCAGAAAACTAGAACCATGAATATATTAAGCAACTCAAAATTGGGACTGGTATTTCAAATAAGACCTAAACAAACATAGCTGCCATATTTAACATTGCCCGTGCTTTCGTTTCAGCTAAAATATTACATTACGTAACGTTCTTTTATATTGTACAAAAATATTAAAAATAAATTTCTATTTCTCACAATTCTATGACATCAATTATTATTCACCGTGTTTTTCTCCAAAATTGTTTCCCTTTTATTCTTTTTTAATCGTTTACGCTGAAATATCTCATTCAATACGTTCTGAATGGATATTGTTCCATCATTCAAAAACTTCAGAAAAATAGGTTGAAATAAAATAAAACATCTCTCTGAAATAATGATTCAATCGGTTTTGGTCCATTTACACTTATATGCCTACAACACAATACCGTGTTAGAATGAAAAATATTATGAAATTAATTCTTTTTATGCCACCAATATTGATCTGTAATCTTGTATACTACTTTACTACTTATGACTAAAAAAAATCTATATGATTAATGAATAATAACAAGATGGCCCTGAGTGCACCAAATTTCTAACACATTCGTTTTACTAGAAGAAGAAAGCCTTTACAGACTTAATTGATGTCGTTCAGCAACTGAGGGAATTGAGAGTAATCTTGGATAGTAAAATTAGTTTTGTTCCCCATAGTGGGCCGCGCTGCCAAGACCTTAGGCTTTATTAAACGCAACTCCAAAGCCTAGGCGTGTTTCATCAAAGATAGTGTTGTTCAATACTCTGGTGGTACCTTAGAGTTTGGGAGTGTCATTTGGAATCCGCAATATGCCGTGCATTCACAATGGATTGAATCAATACAACGTTCTAGGTTCACTTGGTATTCGTGAATCCTGGAATCAGTGTTAGATCTTCCTATGATGATCGACTTGCATACTTCCAAATGAACACGTGGACAATTTATCTACATAAATCACAATCTCAATTGGAACGTATTGAGCAGAAATGTTTGAAGCCACAAGAACACAATCAATAAATCTGCTTTACATTTTCAGATTTGTACTTATGTATGTAGTCTCGTTCGTTCTAAGTATGTAATCGTTGTGGAAATCTTTTTATCATTTTTTATAATAATCTCCTATTATATGAAAATCAATTGCTGTTCGTTAGTCTCGCTAAAACTCGAGAACGTCTGAACGGATTTATCTTATCTTGGTCTTGAAATGTTCGTGGAGGTCTAGGGAAGGTTTAAAAGGTGAGAAAAACATATATACAATAGTTCATGCAGTACGAAGTCTGCCGGGACAGCTAGTATACTAGTTTTTAGACGGTTTGGTATCAATTTGATATCTTACATTTTGTCCAGATTGCGGGTTTGATCATTTCACACACGGTCCAATTGGGACATCAAAATTTTAAATTATGTTTCAGATATCTCTTAATTTAAATTTTAAAATACTTTCAGCCAAAAGCAAGGCTTCAGTGAGTACCTAAATTAATAAAATATTAATCTAATTCTGTTGCTAGCTTTACAACTGACTCAGCTTGATCCCTGCTCCTGTCATGTCAGAGTGGTTGATTTACTACGTCATGGATAATTAGGTTAATTGTCTACAGTAATTGTATTAGACTTTACAGCGTGTATGTTACTGTAATCTGTACAACTGAAATAATAAGTAGATATATATTGTTGTTTAAGTAGTAGCGGTGGCGCAGCGGTACGGGCCTCGCCTTAGAAAAATAAGCCCGCGGGTTTGAATCCTGGTCGTGCCCACACATCTTTGTGTGAATTGTTTCATATCCGCTGCTCAATATCGGTGCAGTAAAACATCATGTCTAAGAACTAATCATTCGAGGACATGTGACATCCACCAACCCGCACTTGGCCAGCGTGTGTGAACTAAGGCCTAAAGTCTCTCAACTCATAAGATAGTTGAGAGAAGACCCGTGCCCAGCTGTGGGACACTATTAAGAGTTGAAGTGATATATTGTTTATTAATCAAACCGAAATTACACATTTGCTATTTTTTACTATTTGCAGTAAGAGAAAGGAGGACTATTCTTTAGGATATCAATAAAATTTGGTGACTACGATTAGTTAAATTTTTGTCACTTTTGAAAAACTTAGTTAGGAAACGGACATGTTTCAGAATAAAACACCGTTTAACTCGCGTATCGCTATCTGAGGTACAAAGTCATAAAACATTAATTAAATCTCAAAGAACTATTAACCACAGATAAAAGTAATGTAACACTATTCGTCACTAATATCCATGTCGCTTGAATCATCATCACTCTGTGCAGCTTGAGGAGTCAGAATCTTGGCGATAGGCGATACGCGAGTTAAACGGTCGGCCTATAGTTGTTAAATTTGATCAACCCATTATTAAATGTTACTACCAAAAACAATTATACTGATTTTATTATTTACCACGATCAAAATATTATGAAAGTAAAAGAAATGCAAAGAATAATTCTAATCGGATTACCGATTCCGTAATCGCTTAAACAAGGAAAACAAACAACAGAACAAAGATTGTTTTGGAATAAAAATAAAAACTAAAGAATTGCTGTCGAGTCTTAGTCTTATTTGGGTCTCCTTTTTAAAGAAAAACTGTAGCTAATATTGATATAGGCAGAATAATTACTTATACAACAGAATAACAACCTAAAAATTCAACTAAATAAGGAACTAAAGTTTTTAAAAAGAATTTATATAAAACTTATGCGTTGCAAAATTCTTCGACATGGTTAGACATCATTACAGCGTTGGTGGCAAGGCTGATGTTTGAAATACAATCGAGATTCTAATTAACTCCTCCATCTTAATAAAAATGAATCACTAAATGTGTTGGTAAGCGCATAACTCGAGAACGGCTGAACCGATTTCGCAAATTATTTTTTTTTGAATATTCTTTAAAGCACGAGCATGGTTCTCACGCAGAGAAAAATTAAAAAAACAACTCCTTCGAAACGGCTTGACCGATTTTTATCAAAAATGTTTTACCTATGTATGTTCGGTAGGTCTGAGATTCGGTCGTAATCTATTCGGAACCGGTAGGTGGCACTGCTTTACCGGGCAGGACGACGTCTGCTGGGTCTCCTAGTAATATTATAAATGCGAAAGTCTGTTTGTCTGTAATGCTTTCACGCCAAAACTACAGAAACGATTTAGATGAAGTTTGGAATGACGATAGTGTGAGACCTGGGAAAGGCCACACGATAGTTTTTATCCGACTGTGTAAAGAGGTAAATGGTTAGCGCGATAACCAACATACGCGCGGGCGAAAAGCGAATAGCCAGTATAATATAAAAGTATGTGATTTGATTTTGGAATTCGTGTTTTCTTTTTAAGGTAGTTAGGTAAAAAAGCCAAATCATGTAACCAAAATAATTTTAAACGCCTACACCAAATCGATCAGCCTTAATTCAGACCATCATCGCTCTTAACAAAATTGACGTTGAACTCTCTAAAAGCATTTTCATAACCAACTTTTGCACATTCATGAAAATTGTTCCGTAAAACAGGTCACCTTGTCTCCCATTAAAGCAACGTTGTACCATTAAAAATAAAGTTAACACTGAATATTCGTGGAGTGGGCTTTTAGGGTAAGTCACAGGTGCATTAAAGTGTTAGCCAGGTACCTCTATTTGGTTATATTAAAAAATATTACCGTCACATCTACTAAGAGGTTGTAATACATAAAGGAATGTATATTTTATTAGATGTTAAGTTTATAGAGTGTAGATGTGAGGGTTTTATTAAAATCTTTTTATGGAAAAGAAAATATTATCCTTCTAAATTATCACTTCAAGCTTTTCAGAGTCCCACTGCTGGGCACTAGTCTTCTCTCAACTATTTTACGAGTTGAGAGAGTTCAGGCCTTAATCCACACACGCTGGCCAAGTGCGGGTTGGTGGATGCCACATGTCCCCGAAGGATTAGTTCTTAGACATGCCGGTTTCCTCACGATGTTTTCCTTCACCGATATTGAGCAGCGGAGATGAAACAATTCACACAAAGATGTGTGGGCACGACCAGGATTCGAACCCTCGACCTTATTTTTCTAAGGCGAGGCCCGTACCGCTGCGCCACGTACGGAGCCAATAATGGAGTATATTGTTGTTGCTTTTGACTACTTGAAACATGTATTTAATCCTTACTAATATTATAAATGCGAAAGTAGCTCTGTCTGTCTGTCTGTGTTGCTTTCACGCCTAAACTACTGTACCGATTTGGATGAAATTGGGTATGGAGGTAGTTTGAGACCCCAGAAAGGACATAGGATAGTTTTTATCCGACTGCGCAAAAAGAAGGTAATGTTTCGTCGCGATAACCGGCATACAAGCCGGTATATAATAATATAATAGTATCTTTTATGAATTTTATGTCTAAAATCGCGAAAGTACAAGAAAATTATTTGGTTACTCTTTCACATGATAAAAAATGAATGAAGCATTTGAAATTCTGTCCAAAGTGGAATGTGTTACAGCTGCAGGACTTGTATATTATCAGTTAAAAATCTCATAAAAAATACACAAGTAGCGCCAATCAATTGAGCCACTTGCCATCATCATCTCTCGGGATTAAGTGAGAAAATTTTAGAGTTTTGATATAATTTAGGGAAACAGCATTGTTTAAATAGCGCTTTTAAATTAATGTACTCGATCTTGAGACACTTCTGATGACATTATGGAACCATGAGCTGTTGGGGAACGAAGGCAAGGGTTTGATTAAGGCCATACTTCACATATTGGATAATAGAGACGACTCCGTCTCCCCCTTATAATTGAAAGCTTAGTTATTGCTATCCAGCAGGGCTATGCAGCCAGTGCATTAGACGCAGGGTTCAGTAACGAATAGAAAAGGAGTTTGGTAATCTATTATTATAAAGAGTTTGTTTGTTTGATTGAACGCGCTAATCTCAGAAACTACTGGTCCGATTTGAAAAAATCTTGCACTGTTAGATAGCCCATTTATTGAAGAAGGCTAAAGGATACTTTTTATCTCACTGCTGGGCATGATATGTAGTTAACGCGGGCGAAGCCCTGGCGGAAAGCTAGTTATAAATAAAAGAAGTAAATGTAAGTACAATCGCCTTATTAGCTAGATAAATAAAGATGTAGTTACATGTTTGATATTGAAATAAAACTACTTTTTAACGGATTTTATCGCGGTTTATTTTAGATTTTAGATCCCGACGTTTCAAAGTCTTTTCAGACTTCATGTTCACGGGTGGACTGAAGCCTGTATTTGACGTCCAAAAATATTAATCACAATTATTACTGACTACCTACAAACATAAATTATTTGAGTTGCGTTCCGAATTTAGCAAACTGAACACAGTGTCTTGAATTCTGAGTTGATTTTGCTTGGGTTTTGATACAAGTAAATTAAGCACTGGGTCCCAAGCTGGTGGCATATATTTCAACCCTTTTCTCTGTTGAAATTAGAATGTTTTTAATTTCAATAGATTCGCGGATTATTCTTGGTAGGACCGGTTTTCTCTCACAGAAACCTGTGTTTTATCAAATCTCAGGTAATGGTTGGTGCCTTAAATCCGATAAAAAGTAGTTTTATTTCAATGTGTGATATTCGCGTAAATATAAGCCAATACTATACACGTTTGATGTATGTAGATACCCTCTTACTTCATAGTTTCGCTGTTAAACTTATACAATCTAAAATTAATCCAATCGCAATCTAGTGCCAAGTGGGAATAGAACCAAATTTCCTTAATTTAAATTCTTATTACCGAAGTTTGTTGAATTGAAGATTAAACGTAGCTTCCGATCTGAAAGCACGAACTGAATTTCTAATCCTTGATAGCAGATATTTTCTTTGATATGCGAATTTTATTAAGAGGTATTAGGTAGTGTTATAGGAGGCTTACACGGTTTGATTTAGACTTTCGGCAATTTACCAGTCATCTGGCTTGTAAAAATTAAAACGTTGAATCATTTACACAACATAATTTATAATAATATTTTAGCATATCAACACACACAGTCATCTGGTACCAAGCTAAGCAGAGTTTGTGTTTTGGAAACTAGATAACTGGTTTAAGTATACTATACATATAATACTCTTCTTTTGTAAATTTATAAAAAAAAACATGAAGTAGATAATGATACCCAGACTTGAAACAAACAGTATGTTCATCACACAAATGTATGTCTCTGGTGGGAATCGAACCCACGACCTGCGGCATGAAAAGCAAGAATCTTACCGACCACGCCACCGGCCCGTCAAACATAATTGAAGCTTACGTTTCTTTAATGATATAACAAAACAATAATGACCATTAATAAAAAACATTGAGTTAATATTCAATACTCAATAACATTTTTGCTTTACCCTAAGTAAGTGGATGCTTAGGTTTTTTTTTCCTTTATTATCACTTAAAAAGTCTTATAAAACATTGTATGAATGTAACTTAACATAAGAAAGCCACTAAGGTTTATAATTATGCTAAGTCTACGTCGATCACAATAATAAACAAAAGTTGAGATAAATACAGTACAGATGATAGACCGGTCGGTAGGTACTTGCAACAAAGTTGCAGCAAAACAAAAATAAAATTTAACAAACAAAGAAACGGAAACAATGTTAAAAAACACACAAGAATTGGACAAATATATACTATTTGGTGAGCTAATTTTGGCTAGGTTATAGTTAATTTTAGTTGACCACATTATGAGATTATTAAATTTTGGCAATCTTAATATATATATTTCTTGTGTGCGTGTGTATGTGACTGAACTCCTCCTAAACGAGTGGAAAGATTTTGATGAAATTTTTTGTGTGTGTTCAAGGGGATCTGGGAATGGTTTAGATTCACAATTTTGTCCGCTGGCGGTACGAAGTTCGCTGGGGCAGCTAGTGACTGTATAAAATAGTAATGTACAATATGAAGGTAAGGTGTACCTTTAAAGAAAAATCTGACTGAAAGAATTGAATGATGTAGACCTCCTCGCCGAAGGAGCTTTGTTTTATAATAGTCACCCTCGTAAGGAATGCTCGGAGTGGTATCCAATACGAACTACTTGCTCACATAATTTCTCTTAATTAATTTGTCACACCGTTAAAATTCCAACATTGAGATAAGTTATTGAATAATAAAGATGAAATTAAGTAATCAACTATGCCACTCAACTCAGGAATCAGGTCACTGCTTTTAGTAGACGAATATTTAAACATCGATGAAAAACTATTAATATTTCGGGTGGAATTATTTATTTTTAGAAGTACTACAATCAAATAATCAATGTGGGTTCGATTCCCACCCGAGACAAACATTAGTGATGAACATTTGTGTTTGTGTCGAGTCTGGGTGTAAATATCTATTATAAGTATATATTTACAAAAGAAAAGTATTATACATATAGTATATACCAGTTATCTGGTTTCAATAACACAAGCTCTGCTTATCTTGGGACCAGATAGTAGGGGAGCCGAAGATGCTAAATGTGTAGTTACTCGAGCGTCATCGATACTTAGTCAAAGATTAAGTGGTAGTAAAAATAAGGTTACATCATGTCCACCTCTTCAGCGGTGGCAAACGGTATTTCAGATTTTTGAAGTTATACTTCTTTAGGCGCGTTATAAAAAAAATGATGAGAGTGAAATTTTAAGATGCGCGCGCATCTGTGACACAAAATTAACAGTATGAAGCTGTCTGCTTATTTAATGATGCCAAAGAAGTATAACTTCTCACGCGCGTACATAAGTACACGCACCCATTTTATTTTTCGAGGTGTCTTTACTTCCAAAGCGTAAAAAAATTACAGTTAGTGCTTGTCATGGCATCTTTAAATTATTATCACAAATAAAAAGAATTATCCAAACTGAAGTGGATCCAGGTGACTTGAAAGCATTGTGAATTTGGAGCGCTCCCTTTTCCTTGATCCTGGCTCAAATCGCCTGATTGTTGATATATACACTTATCAACACGTAATGTACTCATCATACATTATTCTGACGAATTTGTGTATTTTTACCTAACAAATATTTCTTAGAAATATTTTGATTGGCTACTGTAAACTCGCGGCCCTATATATGAAGCTAAGATTTGGTGTAGGTGTTCAACAGAGCGCAAGGTGTCCCCTATCTCTTAATCTGACGCGCTGGAGTAAATCCCAAAATCCCCTCTTCGGCTCCCCTACTAAGATGACCGTGTGTGTTAATGTCCCAGAATATTTATTTAAAAAAAATAAATCATAAGAAGAGTTTTTGAGAAAAACTTTGGACGAATTTGTGTCCCTGCGAATGTGGGCCGTTACTTCATACCGAAACACATGTTCGAACAGACCAAGCACAACTTTGACTGTCAATCGAGTACTGTTCACATCATTATTTATTTTTAGCATGACACAGCATCTCGCCTGTATTAGCCGAAAGTGTAGGCAGAGGTGAATATTACCCACTTTTCGTCAGCTATATTTAAGTCCCATACGTAATACCCATCTATTACCCATCAACGGGTACAATTCCAAACTTTGGGCTGCGACTAAGATTTTCTAAGTAAATTCTTCATCAGCGTTTTTTTACCATATTTAAGTAGGTTTCCTTCAACATTTTCCACGCTTCTCAGCATTAGACTTTCAGAATCAAATTCTAAAATTATACAAGTCTTTTTGCTTTTTTTTTCGAACCAGGAACATTACACGCTTACTACTAGACCACTGAGGCAGGCAGTGTAAATAAATATTTAGGTAATATTGTATTCTAAGAGTGGCGTATTCAGTTCACAGTTACCTTGATGCTATTTAGATTAAACCCCGTACTTATCGTGCCTTCCGCCTGGCCAACTTCAGGCGCATTCCCTGCTCTACCTAGATGAGTAATAGTTGAATTTTGAACCGTATTTCAAAGTGTCTAAGCTCTTTTATCCCACAACGTAAACACCGTGGCGTTAATGCATATAAATGCGGTGAACTGCTACTGATAATGGTTAGTGTAGCAAGTAGATGGATTTTTAAAACGGTCGCATTTTGCTAGACGGGGTCGTTCTATCGATTTGGTGTCTTGAGAATCTGCCAAAAGTATATTGATTGCGTGTTAGAGCGGTTGAGATCTTCAATTACGATACGATGGTGATACTTATCATTGAGATTAGGTGGGTTCATCAATATATTTGAATATTTTATTGGATTCATAGAGTTTTAAACTCATAGAAGAGATCTAAGTGTACTATGTACATCTAACTTGCACTGCACAGAGATAGGCTAACAATTTTCAGGCTGTTTCCAGATTTTTTTTTCTTGAATAGTCTGGCGCTTGACTACAACTTACCTGTAATAAGCAATAATGTAGCTTACGATGGGACGCGCCAGCCCAATTTACCGATTCACATGTGATTACGAATTACTTTCGGTGAGAAGGTGGCAGTGAAATGCGGTTTCATAAGGTTGAAACCGTAAAGGAGGAACTATTTTTACGCACCCTCTGAAATGGTGTCACCAGACATCGCACCGGAACACGGCAATTTAATTATTACATTTTCTTTTGAATAAAGTGGACATAATATCTTGACTATACTTAAAAATATAATGCATTTATTCATTTAAAAGCTTTTAATCAACTTGTAATGTAGCTAGTATGTTAGTTTGGATTGAAACTTGCGATTCAAGTGTGTGATTATCTCGAAAATTTAAGAAATTACTATGTTAAGTATTTCTTGTAAAATAGCTGTTGTTAAAATAATGTCAATAAAATAACTTACTTGTTATACAGTACAATATCGGGCAACCATATGTGTTCTGAAGGCACATGCAGCGTGTCGACTCCGCCGTAGTCGTCTGGGTTCCATTTCAACTTGTAATCATTCCATTCCTGTAACAAAATAATACAATTTATTTCAGAAGCATATCGTAACATAACACTAACGCCTGTGTCTAGTATCTATACGAGTACCTGAAGATGTAGGCAGAGGTTATTGTATTGTACTCACAATTTGCCTGCTACGTTTAGGTCCCGAAAGAAATTGAAATTAAACTATTATTATTTTTTTAGAGAGGGCCAAGATAGAAGGTAACGTATGATAAAATCGTCTAATTTCTTTCGTGCTGTGAATGATTTCTTATGTCAAAGTTTTAAGGTCTTTAACAGTCGCGAGAATTTTACTGTTCATTATGCACAATGCAGCAGTGCTGCAGCGGTATTGGCCTGGCCTTAGAAATATAAGGTTGCGGGTTCAACTCTCAGTCATGCCACACATCTTGGTGTGAATTGTTTTATCATCACTGCTCAATATCGCTGCTCAATATTATTACGAAAAATAATCGTTCGAGGACTTGTAACATCCACCAACCCGCACTAGGCCACATGTGTGGATTAAGACCTAAACCCTTTCAACTCGTAAGTCAGTTATGAGAAGACGCGTGCCCAGCAGTGGGACTGTAAAAAAAGGGTTGAAGTAATGCACTTGCTGCTACTCTGATGAACAGTATTAATGTTTCACCTAAAATTAGAACCCGGGTCCTCACGGTAAGTGAATATGCTTACAAATAAATCAAAAAGACAGTCCCAAAAAGTCAATAGAAATATATGTAATATAGGCATATGGTTTGCGTTGGCAAACGCTGCGCTTTAATTAAATAAAGAGAAAAAATAATTAGTGTCAATGTCAATACGTTGACATAAAACGGATGAGTGATGATTCTGATGTCATAAAGAAGGACTCGTTTGACATTTAGTAAATAAATACAGGGTCCCTACACCAAGTGGCAAAAGATAAAAAGAATGTATGGGATTTACTTACGAAATATCACGTGACAATGTTATGTCAAACCTATACATTTTGTACTTTTCGATTCTTCGTTACTGCTTCGCCATGTCAGTTTGTCTAGTCTAGAGGCCAAAAACATGTCTCATGCGTCTTTTTTTAATGATTCTGATTAATTCTAAGACTTTCGGTTTTCTAAGTTCCTTTGGATATAATGAGTATCAGCCATAACATAATAATATTATACTTTTTGTTGTACCATTTTTTTCTACTACAGTCTTATTATAATATATTATATATATATTATATATATCTAACCTAACCTAACTCACAATCGACTTAAAAATTTCAAAGCCACATTATAAGATTCAGCATTTTCATACAATTTAACACCTTCACTTCAACGCTTTCAAATCTCCTACTCTGGGAACTCGCCTTTCTGAACTATCTTACGAGTTAAACCCACACATGTTGGCCTAGTGCAAGTTGGTGTATATCGCATGTCCTCGATTGATTGGTTCTTAGACATGCCGGTTTCCTTATGATGTTTTCCTTTACCGATACAGATCAGCACCATTGAAACTAATGACACAAAAATGTGATTGATGATCGGACCCGCGACCTTATATTTCAAAGGCAAACCTGATTCCACTGCGCCTTCGTTGCAATTTAACAACTAAAATCTTTACTATATTATCAAATCTCTTCTATATCCGTTTTTATCTGAAAACTCAAGATTCGTAGAAGTGTTTGAAAGAATTTCGCTAGCGTTAAACAGTGTGTTGACTAAGACCGCTGGTAAACGTCGGAAATTGCGGTGCCTTATTAGGTTCCGGTCGTAGAAGGGGCTATTGAAAATCTGGAAGTCGACGCAGAAATCGACTTCGGCACTTCTCATTTGTCCAGTAAATAAGATATTCCTTCAGAATTGCTCGTTAGTGTTAGTTCTCTTTAAGGGCAGATAACGTTTCCTGATAAGTATATTTACGTATAAAGGCGAGGTCAAAAGTGGGATAGAATTTTGAACAGCAATGTGATATACCTCATTGGAAAGCTTATTTAATAAGCTGTTAGAATTTAACTAAACACGAATTTTAGGAGCACCCGTTTTTGTAAAAATCTAAAAATGTAATAGAAAAACAAAACGCACATTACCTTTAAATATCCGTTTCCTAAGCAGTATAAATATTGCAATCACGTCAATAATCGCATTCTATTAGAGTACTTTTTTCTTGTAATATTATTCTAGCTGCAGTTTAATGTAATTATGACGAAAAATATTTGTTATCTTATTAGTGTAATAACAAAACGCGTCGAAAAAAATATAATTACGGGAAACGTCATGATGTCATTGTCATTCATCAGTTTGATTGACAGCGTTCTAAATAATTTTAATTTTTTTGGTTGCTCAATTGTCATTTGGCCATGGGGTTGCCAATTGCAATAGTCATAATATTGCATTAAGGATTCTTATTTTCAATTTCGATTTAAAAAAAAACGGGAGGGTATAAAATTATTTTAAATACACCAAAAAATTTAATTAATTATGCTTTATTAACCTATGTAACTCAGATTGCTGTTCAAATTTACAAATATTTTAATCCCAGGCTCTATACATTTTTTGAACGTCTCCTTTACCCCCGTATTCATAAACGTCTTGTCTTTGTCTGTCATCTCGACATCTCTACTAGTAAGAAAGAAACAAAGTCTATTTTAACTAAAGAGTCTTATAATATTCTTACGAATAAAACCGTAGCTTAGACTTTAGCTATCCGCTGTAGGATAACTAAGGATAGGTAGGTTGGTGCGGGCGTAACGCCCGCACCAACCTACCTATCCTTAGTAAATGGTTTACAGTGCAAACATTTTTCAAATCCGCCCAGTAGTTTGTGAAATTAGTGTATTCAACCAAACAAACTCTTCAATATTAGCATAAATTATAGAGATAGATTCTCCATACACTGTCCAGTCAAAATAATTTCTTGGGTTAATAGAACCTAGTATCAAATTAAACTTCTACAGTAAAATAATAACAATATAGTGGGACATTAAGGAACAAGGTCATCGGGTCCCAAACTAAGAGTTTGTACTATGGAAACCAGATAACTGGTAATATATAAATGTAATACTTTTCTGTTATATAGTTAATTACATCCAGACTCAAGACAAACAGACAGTGGAACACCAAAAAGGGTTGGAGTGGCATGTTCTCGAATCGTTAGTTCTTAGATATGCCGTTTCCTCAGAATGTTTTTCTTCGCCGATGTTGAGTACTCAATATTAGTATACATATTCCTTTAATATATCACAATCTGCTTTTGTGTTTGCTATAATCTCAAACCTAGCAAACCAATTTGCATAGGAACGTACCAGTTGTGAAAGGTGAAAATCTGAAAAAGGGAAGCCGAAGCAAAAAAGTTCTTACATAAGAAAATAATATCTCTTCAATACCGTCACCGACGTTTCTATGGCAACCACCACCTTTATATTATAGGTACTCATTTTTGATGCTATTTAAAACTCTCAGGCGTTACCTAATTTTAAAGAAGCAAGCGATACTAATCAATTCCTAAAGGGAAGTCGATTGGAATCGGCTTCTATGGACTCTTCGCTACTGGTACCTACATTACTTTTTATTACGCCCGAGCGAAGCTAATCCGGGTCTTTTGTTTCCAATAAAAACCGGGATATTTCATTATCAGTAATTACGGATATTTACTGGATTTCGAGATAGCAATATTGTGCAATTAGTGCCAGTTGTTGGCCATTACTGAATCTAAGTCATTTTGTGTAGTCAATTAAGATTGTAAAAGTCTTCTATTATTTGTTAAACGATTTAGAAACTATTAGGAACATCTTTTTAAAGTACTTACACCAGTTAATATCTAGACCCTCTTACTAAAGCACTTACACTATGCGGGTCGGTGGCGTGGTCGGTAAGATACTTGCTTTTCACGCTGTTCATTTGTGTGATGAACATGTCTGTTTGTCTCGAATTTGAGTGTAATTATTTATATTTAAGTATGTATTTACAAAACAAAAGTATTTTAAGTAGATAGTATATTACCAGTCATCTGGTTTCCATAGTACAAGCTCTGCTTAGTTTGGGATCAGATGGCCGTGTGTGTACTTATTACTTATCCCACTATATTAAAAATATTAAAAATACATTTCTCGCAGTGTAATATGAAGCATGACTAGCTATGCTATCTGATCCCAAACTAAGCAGAGCTTGTACTATGGAAAACAGTTATCTGGCAATGACCTACATTTAATACTTTTCTTTTGTAAATACATACTTAAATATAGATAATTACACCCAGACTTAAGACAAACAGACATGTTCATCATACAAACGCCTGTCTTGGGTTGGAATTGAACTTGGGAATAATTGCTTTCCACGACCTACGGAGTGAAACCTACCTCCCTGTAGTGGGTAGACCATGTTTTTGTTATTATATAACAAAAATTAATGCACTAGCTTAGTAAAAACGGGGATGGAGGGGGCTGTTAGTATCTCCTATTATTATAGGACTGCCTATTGTTAACAGTACACACATGTACCTCGAAGGGTCTATGTTTGTTTTACGAGATTCAACCAAAATATCCAAGGTTTACGATTCATTAACGTACTTAACGGACGTTGCCTCAACTTCGCAAGTTATGAGGGTATAATATTGTTTCAGTCTGTATCGGCTGTTATTAATTTTCAACGATGTTTGAACAGTATTAAGTGTCAACTTTCCCCCCGACGAAAAAGACGGGTGTATAAGATTGAAGTGTGTGAGTGACCTATTAATTTTGGTAGGGTAAGTGCGCAGTGGGCGGTACAAGGCTAGGTCTGAATCCTGTTATTAAACGGATCCAATGAGAACAAAATTGATGCTCTGTATCATGCAAAAATTTTGTAAGGTTTCAAATCCGCGTTCCGCCTCGACACGTACACAATACGTCCCGTGCACAGCCCGGATTTCGCGGATATAAAGATACACAGACAGACGCGAAAATTGACTTTATTATATACAATGTGGAGAGTAGATAAAAATAAAACATAAAGGCAATAAAAATTGTACCTAAAATTAAATTGAAACAGAACGTTTTTATATAGTGAATTATTTATTTGAAAATACTTGTACCTACAAACTGATAATGTGACAAGTTACGCCCGACTCGAGAAACATGAAAAAGTATAAACTGTCAAATTGATAATCATAGTCCTTTTTGAAGTCGGTTTGAAACCAAATATAGGATTTTGTTTAACCCGTGCGTAAACTATGAGAAAATAAACTGAAAGAAGTTGTAATAAACACGGAAGTGTTTTATTTTGATATGTATTAGTAAAAAAATGTTAACTATTGATATTACTTGTTTCGGTACAAGCCCGTGTGCCGGCGTATCAGCTGTTCGCTCGCTAGAGTCGCTGACCGCTAATATTAGGTACGCCGCGCGCCTCATCGATATTATTTTGAATAGATTTAATGTCGAGTAAAAATATTAAAAAAAATATACATTGAATGGATATGTGTTCTATTACTAAAACAGAACTACAAAAAAAATGCGCACCGATGAAAAAAGGTTTTTCTGTATAAACAGAAGTCTCTACTTAACAAATTTCACAAACCCTCATCGAATTATGATATAGAATTGAAAAGGACTGAATATGAAAAGCCTCATAATTTCCATTGGAAAAAAATGGAGGCCGATATTATAATTCAGAGGTTTATAACACACCCCCCGGGGCGGTTTGTCGAGAGTTTCAATCGACCGCGACCGCTGTTTCCTAAGGGTCGTTTTTTCATCAGGTCGATTGTGGCTACTTTTGTAATAGGTTAGCAGTTACTTTAAGAGTTTGCTCTCTATTAAGTGAAGTACAGAGTTCTTTTAATACGAAATTGTTTAAAAGTTGTTGACAACACTTTAAGTGAACGAGTTCTTCAATAAAAACAACGTAACGTAGGAAGCTTTCAGATTAGGTGGAGGACCAATCTCTGCAAAGTGCAAAGTCTAGCATGAGCTGGATGAGAGTAGCCGCGGATCGTGCTCAATGACGTGATTTACGAGAAGCCTATATCCTATTGTAGATTTAAATAGAAAACGATAAAGAAGACCAGAGACTATTGACTACTAACTATTCTACAGATTGAAATAATAAATATTTATGCTTTTCTTCATATTTAAGAAGTCCTCAGAAATATTTATGCAACAAAACAGTATTTACATAAAATATAATAAAATAAATAAACTAATTCTAAAACTCTAACTTAAAAATTAGATAAGGCGTCATAAAATTCCTCCGAATCGAGGGCGTGGGGGAAATGTGCCCAAAAGGCTGCCACGTTGTATGGCAATGCTAATTCTTTGACCAAGATGTAGGCCAGCCCATTGGTCACATGAAGAGTATATTAAGCGGCTAAAAATTTCTTTAAAAAAATGTTAGTATGTCGAGTCTCGACTAGACTACTACATAGTCTAGTCGAGACTATTTGACTCGACTAGACTATTGTACTACATGAAAATTAAAAAATCTGTCGTTTATAAGCGGATATCCATTATTGAAAATGACCTACATATATCTGGATCGCACAATTAGCTTTTTGATAATGCCTGTGTCAGCGAGGAAAACATGTGTAAAATATTTTATTCTATGAGAAGTTATTCCTCGCATTTTCATGTTTATTTTACAGTGGTGCATCTATTTCCTTGGCCATTTAATTACAGGAGACTGTAATGCTTAAAAATTTTAATAAAAATTTAATGACATCTCTCACGTCCAATGTTTTTAAACTTGGCTAAAAACATTTTGACTTTTTCAGCTTTCGAATTAATTAAACCACATCGAAATTGGTTTAGTTTAGAAACTAGCATGCAGCAAAATTCCTTACGGATGCACAGATTTTTTTACATAACTTAACTATCTTACGAGTTGAGAGTTTAGGCCTTAATCCACATACGCTCGTCAAGTGCGGGTCAGCGGATGTCACATGTCCTTGAATGACTAGTTCACAAATAATTCACTCAAAGATGTGTGTGCATGACCGGGAATCGAACCCGTGATCTTATATTTCTAAGGCGAAGCCCGTACCCCTGAGCCACCGCTGCTCGCTAGCTATACACAGATACACATGTCAAAACAACTCAAGCAGAGAGGGGTGCCAAACAGCAGCCGAATCACGTGAATAGTTTTGATGATCCGTGGTCGGGGGTTAAAAACAAAATCGTATTCGTTAATAAGTACTTGCTGTTATCAAAGTATGGCCTCGAATTAAACCGTAAACATAGTAAAAACAAATCAACACATAAAGATTGTTTGCCAACATTCTTTCTAAAGAACTTGGAAAACTCAAATAAAAAATTTGAAGCCGGTTGTCGGTGTTTACAAAAACGAAAAAAACACGAAGTAATGAAATAACTTCCAATACAAAAACATCATCAACACAGCCAAAACAAACGAATCTACGTAAGATTGTTGGCGGAAGAAATTACTAAAGTTCAAACTTTTGTGAAAAGTATTTTCAAGTACGCTGTATTATTCTTTATGGTGTTGAACTTAACCCAGCACCGCAATCCTGCCACTACTACTTCTGTACGCCAGGATCGACAACAGCGCCGTGAAGAGATTCAAGATTTGAATCCGACCAAGTCCCAGGACACATAGACTGTCTTGGATCCCGCACGAATTTAATCAGAAAGATAATAGAAGGAGTTAGAAAGTTAGATTGTCCACTTCCCTCCAGGTAAAACGGGAGACAGTATAGAAGAAAAAGAGACGTTTAAAATTGCCTCATAAAAATGGACTAAGCACAACGGGTACTGTAATATAAGAGAACCTGTCAGAGCTGATTCCAGTAATAACTGTAGCAAAATCTTTTGAAATTAGCACCGGTTGCAACAAGATCGGAATAATATAGGTACCCAGATAATGTGTGTACATTGCCGAGCATAATGTTAAGTTCATTCTCCCAAAAACTACACTCACACAAGATGTGATGTGCTGATTGCTCATACCGATTATCAGGAGTAGAACACTGACCTAATGGTGATGTCACTAAGGTGAAAAAGAATAAATTTCTTTTAAAGTTGCCATTTTCTGTTAGAAACATGATACATAAATTAATACTTAATTACCATGAAGGTATAGTGGATATAAGTACATCAACTCAACGCGGCAATGCAGCCGGGTAGGCACAATCCCGGAGAATAACGATGCGGAGATTTTTTTTACTCATTCTCGGTGCCACGAGTGATGATGATAAGAGTGTTAAGACTGTTATAACTTCTCGAATATCTAACACTTTTCGCCGGCAATATTTAAGTCTAAAAAAAAGTGAGCCTGGTGCCGATCTTCGAGCACTAAAATTGCTGGAACTAAGATTCTCTAAGTACATTCACCTCAACCTTTTTAGTGCCCCACTGCTGGCACAGGTCTTCTCTCACCTATCCTACGAGTTGAGAGAGTTTAGGCTTTAATCCACACACGCTGGCCAAGTGCGGGTTGGTGGATGTCACATGTCCTGGAATGATTAGTTCTTAGTTTTCCTTCACTGGGCAGCGGCGATGTAACAATTCACACAAAGAATGACTGGGAATTGAACTCGCGACCTTATTATTCTAAGGCTAGGACAGTACCGCTACTCTAAGTATATTAGAAAAGTATTCTTGCTCGATCTCGGAATTGACGCAGTGTTTTATCGTACAAACTATAATATTTCGGCAAGAAATATTTGAAGAAATAGTACAGAAAGTGTTAAGGGTAGGTAAGGCGACTGTGGGTGATTTATGATTACAGGGCGGAGAGAAAAACCCTTCGCTGCAGATTATATCGTTTCGTATATGAAAATATTTTTATATCATGTAAAAATATTCGCATAGAAGATATTCTTTAGCGTTTTGTTTGCTTCGTAACTTTGATAATAAAAAATTAAATTACAATATTATAGTTATTATTACTCAATCTTTCGCCTACAGTTAGACGAAGGATTAAGCGTTGCTTTCATTGGATTCAACATGGCAATGCTGCCAGTCTTCTTGGTACGCTATTAACCGACATCACCATCAGAGTTTTTTTTTGGGTTTTTTTTAGATATGTGTTCTATGTTCTATTTTATATTTTATACTTTTTTTTGACCAAGTTTCTGCCTAGGTTTTTTTACATCTACAAATTATTATGCAGTACTATTAATTCATTGTAAGAATCTTGTTCAGGAGCTGTCCAGACGTTTAATTACCATCTCAGGTGACCCAATGGCTGGTACGTTATTCTGCCAACGCTTAAGTTTGGTCATTCAGAGGGGTAACGTTGCCAGCTTTCTTGGTACCCTTTCCGCAGGCAGTGACCTAAATGCGGTATTTTTATTTGCAGATATTCAATTTTATTTTTGTTGAAGTAATTAGTTTTAGTTTTGTTTCAATCATATTATTAGCTTTTAATAAATATAATAGAAAATTAATTGTATAAAAACAGTATATGTACCTAATTACAAAATCTCTTAATCTCCACGCGATTTTTGAATAGGTATCTATAATTACAATAGGGGTGACAATTTTATTTTGTTTTTTCAGTCAGATAATATAAAAATAAAATACATGTTAGACACGTTTTTTTGTGTGGTTAAAGATAACGGAGATACGTTCACGCGGAATCTTGAATGACGTCACGCTTAGGTAAGTTTTATACCTCTGTATAACGTAGCGCACTCCCACTCTTTAAACCTATGTTAAATCTTATTAATGTATCAATATATCTATTTCATTATATTGAGCAGCGTGGCGCAGCGTTACGGACATCGCCTTAGAAATTGATGAAAAGGGTTGAAGTATTGCTAAATAAGTCAAAACGTAAAAGGAGTTTCTCAGAAAGAAATAATCCAGGTGACAATCAGCCAGCATGGCACTCGATTGTTTTGAAGGCCTTAGATATTTTAAGAAAAATAAACAGATAACATAGGTTGAACATTTTCCAACGTTTTCCTCTAAACTTTGTTGCGTGATAGTAAAAATTTTACGACCACAAGTAACTTTACGATTTAGTTTTGTGAATACTGATAGAGTTTGTGAGTTTGGTGATTCTAAACATGTAATGCAGGGTTGACAATCATACAAAAATACAGCCCACATTTTCGTCCGCGTGACATACTGAAAACTACATAAAATAACTCAATACTCTATAACTTTATTACTTTACCATAAGTAAGTAGATGCTTAGGTGGTAGGTGCTTATTATAATAGAATCATTATGGACCCCGTTGGGCACAGCAAAAGTGTTAGACGAGAGGAAGCTCTGATTTTACATAATAATAAAAATAGAAAGTTCTAGCCTGTGGAGCTTTATTATTAATTTAAAATTTGAAAATTTTATGGTGTATTTTGTGTAACAACCATTTTATGTCCCACATTGGGTACGGGTTTTCTCTAAAGTATCTTAAAGGCTCCTAAACGTGATGTGATAAAATTTATGATGATTAAAATGTTTGTATAATACCGATATCTACCCGTGCGAAGCCTAGGCGGGCCACTAGTGGGAGATAAACGTAGTCCGCGAAAAGTGGTTAATACTTACCTCTGCCTACACCTTCGAATAACACAGGCGTGATGCTATGTTAAGGTTTTTGGTTTAAAGTAAAAAAAAAAAGACGGGTTGCACTCCGGGAGTGCCGGCAGAAGTGAAAACATTCGCGCAAGCGCCCTGCGCTGCCTAAACGAAACAGTAGGCCCAGGCATACATTTTCGCCGCGCCGTAGAGAGGGGATAGCTGTCTACTCTCCATCCGTCTTACGCTTTTTCGATCAGGTCACGTGTCCTGACGCGAGTTTAAGATTTTATACCCATTACAGAAAAAGTGCTCAAAGCCGCTAAAGAAGTTTTCACTTCAAAAATTCACAGCTACACATCAATCTATATATGTCCAGTATAAGCTGACCTCTCGTTTTACTGAAATCCTATACAACGCGAGATCAGCTTATACTGGAAATGTATAGCTTAATGTGTAGCCGTGTATTCATTTTAATTTCCTTCATAATTTTACTGACAATCTAAAGCCATAAAGTATCACACCTGTATTTCCAGAAGGGGTAGGCAGAGGTGAATAACACCCACTTTTCGCCGGGTTTATTATAGAAGGTCCCTTATGTTATAGAAGACGAACCTATTGCCGTTCATCGGGCTCATTTCCAAACTTCAAGATGTAGCTATAATTCTACAGCTAAGCGAATGTACATATTAAAGGCCGACCGTTTAACTCGCGTATCGCCTATCGCCAAGATTCTGACTCCTCAAGCTGTACACACAGTGATGATGATTCAAGCGATATGGATATTAGTGACGAATAATCTTACATTACTTTTATCTGTGGTTAAATAGTTCTTTAAGAGATTTAATTAATGTTTTATGACTTTGTACCTCAGATGGCGATACGCGAGTTAAACGGTCGGCCTATAGAGCGAAGGGAACCCGAAATTTTTCATAGGTAATAATAACGTTTATTAAAAAATTGGTTGCCTGTAAAGTCGGTATACGGGCGAAAGTTTTACGTGACAACGACTTTGTGTGGTAAAATAATTTTAATGTGAATATTCATTCGTATAGTAGGAAGAAGGCGCGTGCCTTTCACTTTTTATGTCTGTCTCTCTCGCTCTTAGGCGGGCTAACCATGCCCGAGTGGAAGGGACGCGTGCCTCTCACTCGCTCTCATTGTGAGCGCATAACGTGAGCGGAGCGTAACGCAGTTTCTTGAAGTTTCACCCGGCAAACCAATTTATAAGACGTTGTCACGTCAAAAATTAATATTCTAAAATATTTATTTTTACTTTAAGTTTTTAAAAATGTTGTTACTTTGAGCTCGCAGCCCCTCGGGCCGTGGGCATCTCGCCAGCCCTGCCACCCTACTGTTACTTCACTGGCTAAGATACGCCTTTATTATAACAATAAGATAACATAACACGAATACAGAGGAAAACTTTTTGTATAGTTTGATATATATCTTTTATGTTTTTGCGTCGGTAAATTGCTTGGAAAATAATATTCCCAAGCGTGGTTCCTTGATGTTTTCAAATAATATATAGGTACGATACGGATTTACCTATGAACATACCTATAATTATATTTAGACTAGCTGACTCGGCAGACTTCGTACTGCCTCAATCGACTGCTGTTTTTAGGGTGTTCCCGGCAATTATTCGAAGTTTTCTCACCTTTTAAACCTTCCCTAGACTTCCACGAACATTTCAAGACCATTTTAAGATAAATTCGTTTAGCCGTTCTCGAGTTTTAGCGAGACTGACGAACAGCAATTGATTTTAATATATAAAGATATATATACATGTTAACAGAACATGTTGAAAGTATTGGTTTCGAAGTAAACTGCTAATTTTGTTTACTGGTAATTAACTGGGGGTAAGCTTCGGCCTGATTAGTGACCACCCACCAGACAAAGCCACACCTACAAGCGGTCTTGCCGTGTACCAGTGCGATGTCTTGTAAAACAATTTAAAGGGTGGGTCGAAATTGTTGCTCCTGTATGGTCTATATGTTAGAGGAGCGGTGCCGCAGCGGTAAGGGCCTTAGATTTGTAAGGTCGCGGGTTCTATTCCCAGTCGTGCCCACACATATTAGTTTGAATTGTATCATCGCCGCTGCTTAATATCGATGAAGGAAAACATCATGAGGAAACTGGCATGTCTAAGAACCAATCATTCGAGAAATTCGATTATAGGTTATTAGTTTGAGGTTATAAAACATGTAACTGGTTTTGTTGGTGAGAAATAAATATTTATTATTATTAATATATCACCTTCAAGTCTTGAAATAATTTATTCGCAATTCGAATAAGTTAGTTTTCCGAATTCAGAAAATTGTTTAAGTCTTTTAAGGAAACAAGGAGGTTATACATTAATCTCGTTCAAATTGACAGGCAGGCCGTAGAATGACAGGTCTTGTCTTCAAGTCCGGTCCCTTCCGGGCGAACCATTTGTCACTGTGTTGTGTGGAAGGAGGAAATAAGAGCCCTCCTATTTCTAACGTTTTGACTTCAATTGTGATGTATGGAACCGGTCGACAGGTAGTGAAGTCCCAACACTATAGAAAGTTAGTTTTGGAGGGATTTTTATTACCCGTGTCATGGTAAAGAAAACGCAGTGCAGTGGAACTAAACGTTGAGGTGTATTAGTCGTGAAGTAGTTAATTCCATATTTATATTTATCATAACGGGCAATTAACGAACTCACCTTTAATTTGGCTTTACGTTTCGACACGGGTTGCACCGGTCGTGGTCGCAAGCAGACTGATCCAGCGAAAGAGCTCCGTTGATGACGGCGGCCGTAGAACATTTTTCTTTAACTACCGTCATTTGTAATATAATTTAACTATAGTTAAGGACCTTACACACTACACTAATCCCAGTCAAATTAAATGTGAGCCCGTTAATTGCCCGTTATGATAAATATAAGTATTAATAATGAAACGCGAAAGTTTAAAAGTACATCGTTAGTTCGATCTTAGTGAAAATTGGTAATTGAAACTCATTCCCAGCTTTGGGTTGCTAAAGAGTCATTTCAATAAGTAAACCGGATCTGCGTCAATAAATGAACGAATCAAAATGGCGGCTGAAATGGTCTAATATACAGTCCAAAATGTCGGACCGTTAGCAAAACAAGATAGTCAAATAAATTATATTTTTATAGGCCTTGGTTGTTTTAAAATAAATAAGCAAGAAATAAAAACATATTTAAAAAATTAACCAATTTCTAAATGGATTTGAAGACACCAGTTACCGTATTTTCTTGGAACGGGAAATCCTCATACCGAATACATAGTAAATATATATATTTTTTTTTTGTGTTCTGTACCGATGTGTGTGACTAGAAACAGCAATATTATGTGAGTAAGAGGGAATAATTAATGCCGCCATTTATGATTGATTATTACTGGGTAAACGCGTTTCATCGTAGACTGCATCTTTTCTAACAACAGGTAAGGTTGTGGTCAAGCGGAAGCCTATTACAGAATTATTATTATTATTTTTTTAATTATTTTAATTATTATTATTGTTTGTCTTTTTTTATCTCGGAGCTATGGAGCTCCGGACTTTTGGAAAGCATGCGTGGGGCCGAAGCCAACACGTAGAGGCCCGTTAGACAATTTTGCTCTAAATGTAATGTGGCACCAACCGACGATTATCCCAGTGAGAGCAGGACTATTATTATTATTATTATTTTGAGCGAATACTACTATAACAAAAATTACTCACCTGTTCTACCCACACGTTCGTTGTCATGATTTGATTCTTAAGATTCTGAAACAAAGAAATACTTCAATTAGTAAGGTGAAATAGAATACATCAATAATTAATTAACTTTTTATTCCAATACCACGCGGGCCAAGCCACGGCCAGTAGCTTGTGACTTAACAATGATTTGCCTGATATTAGTTAATATGTTATACGCCACATGTATCTAGAACCCACTCTATAATAAATATAATGACCAAATAGAATCAGTACAACGTAAATATCTCCGTTACTTAAATTATAAAGTTGAATGAAAACGGTTACCATACGGCCCTCCAAGATAGGCCCCCAGTCTATTACGGTTCCGGTCAGGACCGGACCGCGCGAAAGCGAAATACCCCCCGATCCCGTAAAAAACTAGAGTGTCCGGCAACGTCCTGAGCCGAGGTTCGTCCCCACATGGGGAGCCCTGATGGCAGTTGCCACAGTACTTGATCAATGATCGGTTCGACCGTCCTCGGACGGCTCACCGAAAAAGTCCGGTAAACCAATAGAGGCCCTTCCGGCCAATTGGGTTAGGTCATCAGCAAAAATAAAATAAAAGGTTACCATACGAAACACTTCCTAAAAAGTTCTTCCTAACAACTCTTGAACATAGAAGAATGTAAGAATAAATGATCTTTCATAACGGATTCGACTGTAATAAGTACGTACGTAGTCGCTCCCAACGTATTCGTAGTACATATGTTCACAAACTTTTTGCTTCTGTACCAAGTAGAACAAACGCTGGTGAGCAAACGCCTTTAAGGCGTATAATGAAGAGTTATAATGATAATTTCACTGATAGTGATATATTTGCGTTGTCAATGTTTCAGTTTAAAAACCAGTTGATGCGCAAATGTCTCTAAATTTTGTAATCACAATGACACTCGTCGGTCATAATTGGTTTGGTCATAAATACTTTGGTATATAAAACCGCTTCGGGCTCTGTAGAATTACTTCCAACGCTCCTGTTTTTTTTATTCTGCGATAGGCTGGCGCTTGACTACAACTTGCCTGATGTTAAGCAATGATGCAGTCTACGATGGAACGCGCCAGCCTAGTATACCAATTCACTCATGATTACGAATGATTATCGGTGAGAAGATGGCAGTGGAATGAGCCTCCTTAAGGTTAGAAGAGCAACAGGAACAAAGGTTAAAGGAGCAACAATTCCGACCCACCCTTTCTGCATGGTGTCACCAGACATCTCACCGGAACACGGCAAGGCCGCTTGGCGGTGCGGCTTTGTCTGGTGGGTGGTCACTAACCACGGCCGAAGCCTACCACCAGTTGATTGTCACCTGATTTGCACCACCCGGGGACCACGTGTGGGGATTCAATTAAAAGTGTATACCCACGGACGAAGGTGACTCAGCTCCCAAAAAGGCTGTAATATCATATTATTATATAAGTCTACTAACTTATATCTATTCTTCAATCATAAAATATTCAATCAAGCGTAAGGGTTCAAGTATAACTACCTACTTACTATAGTATAATTTCCTACTTTAAACCCTCTTTAAAATTATTACACTTCAGTGACTTTTCAGAAAGAATTTTGGGAAATTTCAACAAAATTATATTTTACGGAGACTTAAGTACTGATACTTAAAAGTTTGTGTGTTGTATGCTAACGGAAATTTTGTGATAAGTAGGTCCTATTTACCTGTAAACTGGTACCTACATACAAGATTGAAATAAATAGAGCGTGAACATGAAATACCCTTTTAGTAGGAGTTTTAGTACCTTTCTCTGCTCCATTGGTCTAGTTATGGGGCGTACAGACTGCTGTACATGAAATGTAACATTCTGCCTTTCAAATTAAGTTGTTGTTTTTAACCTAATCAAATTAAGTTGTTGTTTCAATTATTAAGATCAAGTTTTAGTACAGGAAATTACAATGTTAATAGGTGAAGTAATAAGGATGACGAGAATTGATTTTTTATTTTTCCGACAGATAGATTAAAAATATCAGAAAAATTAAAGATATTGGACCTGTATTTTGCTTTTTCGGTATAACCTAAAGATTACGTCCAAACAAAATCTCGAATGACATCACCCCTACAGTCCATCAAATCTAAGAAGTACCGTTTGACGTTTCACTGTTTTCTATTAAATTAGCTTTATAGAGGCGTAATTCACACTATTTTTATTAGCTTTCCTGTAAAATAATTGAATTATGAAGCTATTTTTATTTTAACATAACATAAACAATTTTCATACAAAAATTAAAATACTCTAAACGAACTGTCAAACGGTACTTCTTAGATTTGATGGACTGTAGTATAGATAAATTACACCCATACACAGAACCAACACTTGTGCTCATCATACAAAGATTTGTCCTGGGTGGGAATCGAACCCACGGCATTCAGCTTAGCAGTCAGGGTCACTGACCATTACACCACCAGGCCAGTTTTAAATTACATTGTGTATGTTGACGGCAAATAGTTTCATTCCATGATACATTTCGTTTAATAACCTAGAGGTACAGAGTGGGAGACCAAAGTGAAGTATAAATATCATGGGTATAATTTCGATTCATTATTCACATGAACACGTCGAAGTTTATAGATATCCCCCTTCTATAGCATAATATAACATAGTGCTTAATCCTGTATTACCCAAAAGTGGTTACTTTCATTAGAAACATATTTTTTACAGACCTGGGATATGAATCTTATCGCAGTTATGAAGCAAACGAGCTTAAACGAGGCAGTAAATGCAAGGATTATATTAAAACAATACTTTGGATTTAGTAGTTCTAAATACTAAACCAGAAACAGGAATATACGTTAAATCAACAAAGTTCTAAGATATGTATGAATGCAAATTCATTGTTCTCAGAGAGCTCACTTGTCATGGATGTATGCATGACATCGGAATTAATCATGGAAAGTGAGGTTTGACTTTTGATACTGAGACAGCTAATTCCTGTCTCGAATTGTTTTTTATAAGAAACTACCTTTTTTATGCCACCTGTAGAATATATTGCTTCATACATCCATGTTTAACCCATCTCTGGAATATCACAGACATATTCCGATATATAAAAATACATATGGATGATATCTGAAATGATATTAACTATTGCCTAACCAAATAATGACAACTAATTTAACGAAAACCTGTCTTTTTATTTATTTATAACTGAAACTAACTCACGTATTTCCAGATCTCAGGAACTACAATGGCATCAGTTAACAATATGAAATATTTTAAATAATAATATAACAGACATTCGAAACTCAATGAGGAAAAAAATTGGTGGTAGAAACTAAAAAACAAATATGATGATAGCAAAAATTTTTGAGAAAATATAAGGAGAATCACAAGTGTAAAGTCCTAGCATAATTAGAAGTAGTCAAGTGATTAGATGTTACTGTACAAACTGAAAGCATATTATAGACAGCACTAACAATATCCAAACTCCATTGTTACGCTTAATAAGTACACTTGTTGCAACGTTGCAGTGAATTTGAATGGCAGAATGATCTCGATACGAATTCGGGAGCACTTATTGAGGAAGCAACAGAGGATAAGTATCGTTATCGAAGTCCATTGATTTTTGTTCTAGTCAGGCTCTACAAACGTCCTATACTATATACTTAAACAATGAAAGCAAACAGATTCAAAGCTTATAGACGACAATTTCAGAACAGTTCCTGGAATTAGATAATACTAAAAGAAATATCAGCTTAATTTCTAGATAGAAAGTATAGTTTGGTAGATATCAAACTACACAAAAATAAATTAGTCTAAAATTTTCTAAGTAGATACAGAAAATCGTCCTTTAATGAAATTCAATTAAGCCTCATTACTATTATAATTAAATTATTCACAAAAAATATTGTTTTCTGCACTCGACTCGACTACGGTTTTAACAAGGGCACTTAGCTATTTAATCATATTGAAATTACGTTTTTTTTTTCACCAACTAAATACAATTTCTTGCTCTGAGTAAGCTTGAATCTTTAATTATGTTTCACTTAATCACGCGAAGAATTTGCTTAACTGTGTTCAAGTCTACCTTAACACAAAGCGAGGCGAAACACCGGTTCTCATTTTAAACTTTCATTGTTCACTGCACTCGGTAAACTTTTGGATTCCTTTTAACTTTAATTACCCTTAGTTCACGGAATCAGATAAAATTGCATTCCTTTACATCCAAACTTGGTTTGAGTGTAAGAATCCGAGTTATGCTGGCGCTTTGAACAAGGCTCCGTGTGATTGGATGAGAAGCGTTTCCGAGATTTTCGTACGTAGAATGGAAATGCATTGAACGAATTCAGTGGCTACCTATATAAAAGTTTAATAGATTATGTCTATTACTTTGATAGAATAATCTTTGGGATTAGTCACGCGTTTTGCTGATTTATTTTAAACTCGCGCTACAGTTATAATGACAAAGGTGTGTGAGGGTGATAGTAAGATAACTTGAAAAGAGCTTTAACTACGTAAGCATGGCTCTCAAGTTTATGATGATGAAGTAGTTATTATTAATATTAAAAAAGGCTGAAGGTAAAATTACTGGCATAAAATAAAACAAGGTCTGTTTTTATATCCTTATCTCTATTATCCAATTCGATAACAATATAAGGTATCCTAAAATTAATATCATTACAATATAAATTTATTACCAATTTAGTGTAATGGGCTCCCCTCATCTGTTTGATAGGATTCAGGATCGTTTCAGGGTTGTCAGGAAGCTATAAATGTTAAATGATGCAATAAAAATTTTGTGACTTGTTGTAGGTAGTGATGTAATGTTTAGGAACCAAAAATTTGCGGCCAGTAATTTTACAGGTATTTTCAATATAAGTACAGGCATATCGATTTGATTCAAATAGAACCAGAAATAAGACGTGGCGAGTTCAAAAATATGTATTAATGGATTTACTTAGAAAAGCAATGCACGGCTTGGATGGAACCGTTATGCTCGCTTTTGGAGACAGATTTGAATTATTGTAGACTTTTTACGATCCCTTATTTTTTTATTATAGTCACGCGTTAACTTATCCATTTTAGTTGGTCCATTAATTTAGTGACCTATTTACATATTGTATAAAATTTGTGCTAGTGTAAAAGGGACAGCTGTCGCTTCATTAAACTTTATAATTGCCTTGGAGCGACGTTGAGTCGACGAACTAGAAAATACTTCGAGGGCTGAGTTATCACAATTTTGTATAGATGGAAATGGGTTCGTAATTAGGTTGCGGGGATGTTCTTGCTACTTTTGTTTAATTTAATTAACATTTTACACGTGTTTTAAACTAATCTGTACAGACCTTTGTAAATATTTGATGGTATTGTTATAAAAAGTATATTAGTATTTGTTTTGTTCAGGATTGAAAAGTTAAACTATTACGGTTCAATTTAGTAATTTTAATATATTATAAAGACAGCGTTCAATCTCTGCTTTGAATATCTCACTTGTATTATAACTAGCTTCCGCCCGCGGCTTCGCCCGCGAAATTGATCTCACTAATCTTGTTTCTCCATACAAACTTTGGAACCCCGTTTCACCCCTTTAAAGGGACAGTTTTGAAAAATCCTCTCTTAGTGCACCCCTAGACCCCATAAGGAACCTATGTGCCAAATTTGGAGTCTCCAGACATAGCGGTTTGGGCTCTGCGTTGATATGTCAGTCAGTCAGTTTGTTCTTTTATATATTTAGATTAATGTCTATTTCAAAAAATACCAGCTCATCTATTTGTGTTTTAAATCGTTATAATTGAGCGTTCTAATCAGAATACAAATAATAATATCAGGTGTAAACATTTTTTGACAACAGCTAAGTATAATTTTATAGACATTTATATATTGATTACAGAATCGTTAATTGTTAATAACATTAATCATAAATGAGAGATTGAAAGGAATTTTTTTGTAATATCGAATCTGTGTGTTATCGGGCTGTCAAATATCTTCACGAAATATGAATTCCATAATCAAAATAAAAAATCAATTATTATGTAGTAGGTAGGTACCTACTCATATTATGCAGACCGCATTAAGAATTCCCAGCCGTGTTACCCCTTGCCATCGTTACTACGTACTGACGTTTCCCATAATCCTAAGTGTCACACACCCTACTCAATTCTTGCCTCGAGATCAAGGGAGATTTACGTCCTCGTAATATATGACCTCATAAAACCGAATATGGAATGGAAGGTTGTGTATTAGGTTTTCTAGGGCATTTAGAAAGTAAATTTCTACTGCTTTAGGTGTAAAAACTACGTCTTCGAAACTTACTGTTTTATTATTCTTCATGTCACCAGTTTTTGGAATTTCATTATTATTATTCATTACTTTTTCGTTAGTTTCACTACATATTATTACATCAAGTACCCGCTAAGGTGGTCTGTAATAATTTCCACAACTAAACACTAATGAAGAGATTTTCGTCAATAATAAGATAATTAATATTTCAAGAAAAGGTTTCATAGAGATAACAACTCGCTAACTGGTAATAAGACAAATACCAAGCAGGTAAAGACTAAAAGAAAGCGAAACATCAAAAAATGGTTATTACTACAATTCTCAACAATAAATAGGTTTTTATTTTATATATACTTGGAAGGCAATTTGCTGTGAAGCAAAGGAATCTAAAAGTGAAACAGTTGCTTTGATCCAATGCAAAGAAAACTTACTTTTAGAACACAGTACCCAAGCGAGCTAAGATGTGCCTCAAGTTAAGATTCGCCGCAAAATCTCGCGTGTTTCAAGTTTACGCATAAATTGTGAATATTTAACCATACTTTGTGTAAATACCAGACTTTGAAATAGGCCAACAGAGATCCGCAAGCAAAATCGATTTTGAATTTCTTCCAAAATACGAAGTTTGTTTAGCTAAGTTTTATTGTTTTTATTTTGTTTTACATCTTGACCTTAACTTTTTATCAGCAGTTGCAATACTCTAGGTCAGGTAATGATTAGACATATGGCCACTAGTCGTCTAAAAGTACAAATGTATTAGAAAGTGTCTTGGTAAATGAAGCATTTGATCAAATGGATAGCCTAGATGAGGATGAGAGCAAGTCACTAGCCTACCACGTATACGAACTTTAGCCCGAATCAAAGCAAGGAAGAAAAATGAACAGTGTTTGTAAATATTTAAATCTTTATCTACCTCAATATCTATAGAAAAGTATATTACGAATCTTAGAAATGGCTAGTTTTGATGAATTTGGACGTTTAGTTGTGTTCTTGCATGTTTCATTTTACTAATACTTTAAGAAGTAGTTGTACTCGTAAAACATTTTTCTTTGACCTACTTATCTTGCACATTCGAATTTACCATCATAGTGCAAAAACTTTTCTCTCCTCATTTTCGGAAAGTAAGCACAGTGACTAGCGACATCTGTCCGTTGCACTAAACTAGTCTGCAAGCCGATGAGTAATTAAACTTTATAATTGGTTTGGGCGACATCGTCTAACTTAAGTTACGAATAGTGTAAAGTCATTTTGTAATTTGTTGAATAACGATCTAGTGGTTTTTGAGGTACCTCTATGTTTTTATTTTTAATCGACTTTGTATTCTTTGTGACACGCGTAAACTTGTGAATACGGGACTTATTTACTAACGCCATCTGTTAGTGGATAAGTGAAGTATGGAAATATCTTTATAGATCTTATCTTTAGACATATAAACAATTTTTATGCTGTCAGTAGTGGTTGCTTCCCGTGCAAATTAGGGTCGGGTCAATACACGCAAACCTCCCTGGTAAAATGTTAGTTCATTGGTACAAATGAAAATGTAGGTTTTGGGTTAAACTCAAATATCTTTCTTTTGAAATCCTACTAATATTATAGATGTGAAAGTTTGTAAGAAAGTACAATTGTCACTCTCACACAAAAACTACTAGACGGAATTAGATGAAATTTAGTACAGAGGTAGATTACGATTTGGATTAACATAGGCCTTTTTTTTGTCCCAATAAGTACCACGCGGGCGAAGCTTTGGGTGGAAGCTAGTATAAATTAATTTGGTATAAGAGTTCAGTTTTTGCTCCAGTATTTTAAGATACTGAATAAAAAGATTTAACATAAAGTTTATGAAATGAAAATAATGAAATGAATAAAAAATGTATACGTAGATTTCGTAGAACACCCATGCAAAATAACAAACAGAGATAAATATACCCATCAAAGCGACTGTTTTTAATTACAAAACATAATAATACAGGAATAGTAATGTACACACTAGTTCCTAGTACAAATTAGAAGCCGTACGACACAATCTGCTATTCTATTTAAATCCTTAATTAACCAATTCCATACAAACTGAAGGAAAATGAGCGCAGCTGCAAAACTTAAACAGCGAAATTCAAAATTATTCTTAATGTGAAATTCGGATACAACGAGGACAATTAGCTACTTACAGAACATTAAAAGACGCAATTAATACTTAAGCTTATATTTTTTTTATCCAAAAATAGGCTAGCACTTGACCACGACTTGCCTGATGTGAAGCAATGATGCAGTCTACGCTGAAACGCGCTCGCTCAGTAAATACTGATTCACTCGTGACTTGAAGGCCGGCAGATTATAGCTATCGGAAAACGTCGATGTCGGTAGCGAATTCCACAACTTGGCAGTTCGCACAATGAAAGTGGAAGCAAAGCGCATTGTGCGTACCCGTGGAATTTCCATCACATAACGGTGGCGCATAGTCATACCTCTACTTGTCCGATGGAAGAACGGGGATGGGGGAATAAGATTGTGTAATTCCAACGCACACTCTCCGAAGTGTATCCGATAAAAGACCGACTTAAAAATATACGAGTAAATAAATTAAATAAAAAAAAATTGGTTGTTTGTAAAGTAGGTTTACGATCGAGATGTTTACGTGATAACGTCTTATTGGTGATATAAGTTTTTGGGAAGTAAGGAATTAATATTGTTGCCGCTAGAGTGAGAGAGACGGAAGATCGGTCCACTCACTCGAACGCTATGCCAGCCTCCGCTCGTGAGGATTCCGCGTGACAAGTTTCACGGAATGACTGGCAGCGCTCGAGATGAGACGGGAGATCGGTCCGTCTCTCTCTCGTTATACCTGCGATCGCGCTCGTGAGGTTTTGGCGTGACACAAGTTTCTGAACATGTCACCCGACTAAAACGATTTTAAAGACGTTATCACGTCAAAAACATCTACTTTCTTCCGATTTTTAATGTTGAATCTAAGGACTCGAATAACAATACACATAAACATTTAGATTGTAATCACACCAACGGTACGGTTAAACGTTCACAACCACGTAACAAACAAGAATATACAAGCTACAAACAATGTTAGTCGCCAGCTTGCACATAATAGCTAAATCCGAGATTCCGTCCCATAGATAGCCAAATAGCTTGTGTTAAATCCCATTGTTACTAACGTTATATAGATTGCTGTGGACTAATTACTGATTCAAGAGGGTAGTATGCCATAGAATGAAAATTTTAGTAAGTTTAGCAGAGTGATTTATGAATAGAAAATTCCAGAATAATGCTAATGAAATTTCTAAAAAAGAATATCTAGCATATCTACTATACGTATTTCTAAGAATATAATAAACTCTTCACGTGACCAGAGGGGCAGCCTATATCTTATTCAAAGAATTAGCATTGCCATACAATGTGGCAACGCTGCCAGCCTTCTGGGCACATTCCCTGTAGTCAATTTGGACGATTTTTTTGATTTTTCTAACACTGATTGTATGACAACATTATATTTAACCCCCTTTAATTTCATTATTATCAAAACAAGACTAAATTACCTCTTAAAACACTATTTTGTGCTTAAATATGAAAAAAAAATACTTTCATATATATACATATCAATCGAATGGTATTTTTTGTCTTACGTTTTTATTTCTTGTAAAGATAATATAGTATTTTTATGAAGCACAGAGATAATATTTCAACAAAACTCAATATAATATCTAACAAATATCAGAAGAGTATAATAACATTATATATTGTGACAATACACGAAATATTCTTGTGTTTGAATATTTCAAATTGAAATACGAAATATTTGATTTCACTTGATTGCTGTATTGTTGTAAATAAATTGACAGACGATTGTTCAAGTTATCTACTCGTATGCATACAACGCACAATGATGCAACATATAAAAGCAAAAGTCACTCACACATTACAAAATGTTGAAAACTAATTGATTTAGGAAAGTGATAAATTATTTTCTCGTAATAAAAAAGAATTTATAAAGTATATCATCTACGCCAGTAAACCCGCTAGCAGAAGGCAATAAGAGTAATGAATGGAAAATAGACAACAATGATCGTTAAGTATTTAGAACACATTAGGTGGGTACCTTTAATAAATGTAACTAAAATATAATAACATTGGATTTGATAGCAAACAGTTACAGAACCATACTCGGAAATGATATACCGCTCTATAAAAACGAAATATTGATAGCAGCCTCCTAAAAATCCTAATTATTTAAGTCAGTACATAAGCACAAGATCAAAATTGGATGGTATTAGAGTCAATAGACTAACAAAATATTTATGTTTCTTATTGAACAAATCACTTTTCTTTAATAACACTGTGGGTTGAATTGAAATCAGCCGATCTCGTAAAAAAGCAAATCAAATAAGAACTCCTATTATTTCCCCTAGGAATTTAGAGTACATTTCCAGGCCGGTGTAAGGTAGCCTTAAATCCTACAATCTTACCTAATGTAATATAATTTTGTTGTTACATAACGGTATATAGAACAATTCTCTGTTTAGCATTTGGGATCGCGAGATTATTTGCTACACGTTTTACTGCTAAGCTAAGATTAATAGTAAGTCTGCAGGATTTACATTTTCCAAGAATATATTCGACACCTATTAACGTTAAGGTACCTTCAATAACTTCGAAGTTATCATAGCACAAATTAAAATTTGTCTTATCTCCCGTGTAATCATCTATGGCTAGATAATCGGTTTCACTATTAGGTCCTAGTATTGTACCAATTTTCATAGAAGTAAAGAAAGATAGTTGTCAAGAAAGATACTACTTAATAACACACAACCACATCAACCAACCCTCTAATACTCTGCCCCTCAATTTTAAATCAATCACATACATCAATCCATTTTTTATTACTTTGTTTTCTTTCAGTTTTATTGAGCAGAAATATACAGAAAACAACTGACTGTTTGCACACAATTATTGCGTTTGAATACAATCTACATACTACGTCAGTTCTACATTTTGCACAAACTAGAAATTATTTACTGAATGTTTCAAATACATTGTGTCTCCCATTCCCAGATCCATTAATTCTAATTGTGCCACAATGAGACCGTATAAATTCCAGCGATATTTTGTCCAAAAGTTTCTAGACGTAACTTTCCGAGGGCATAAATAAATCGGCTCAAGAGCTCTGGACGTTTTAATAAAAACGGGACCTCCATCATAGTTTCCTTTGTTGCATACGTGACCGAGGGTAGTTTACTACAACCAGATTAACATGACCTCCTAAATTGTCCTAACAACTTAAAAGATATGTCAGTCACATGGGTCTTTGTATGTTGGATATAAAAGGACTGCGACAAAAGACTCGGCCCTTTTTTAGTATTCTGGGTCTTAATGACAAAACACAATATTCGAGTATGGTTTCAACGAAGTGATGGTCAGTTTGTGAGTGGAATTTTTTGGCAGTTTTAGCTCTTAGTATGCGATTAGAATTAGGTTTTACTGCTTTTTTCTTTATGTTGTTTAAAGCTTGACTAGCATACATAAAGACTTATTTTCTTTTACTTCATCGAATTTTACGTTTACGTTAGAGGTTACTCCCTTAACAGTTTACATTATTTTTTTTTATTTTGATTGTTCTTTGTTTCTTTGGTAATTCTATAATAATTTATATTTGCCCTCTGGATGGCAGAAGGCTCGTCCTCTATGACATAATAATATCAGACTTAAACAAACTCCGGTATACCTCTTTAGGTAATACAGGGTGTGTGTAATGTTCCCCTTTATTAATTACTAGCTTCCGCCCATCCCGCATGGTCCCTGTTTCACTTGGACCTCGAACGGAACTAGGACTGCGAAATTAGGAGTCTCCAGATCATGCGGTTTGGGTATTGTATTTTTTTACATATTTAAATCTACAAAACAAATTGCATTATAGTGATTTTTTGGTTAACTTTTTAAAACAGTTTTTTACTGCTCTTGGCAACACTACCCTTTCTAAACAGTTCCAATTAAATGACTTTTCTGTGCTATTTAATCAGTTAATCAGTCAGTTTTTTACATATTGAAATCTACAAAAAAATTGTATTTTAGTGACGTTTTGGTAAACTTTAAATAACAGTTTTTTTGACTGCTTTTGGCAACACTACCCTTTCTAAACAGTTCCAACTAAATGTCTTTTCCGTGCTATTAAATAAAACATAAAACCTACAATCACATCGCGGCATTTCCATTTTATGTTACGTTTAAGTGAATTTATTTCTGTACACGATGTTCTGAAGAGATTTTTCATTGTACCCAGAATGACCTGGCTAGTTTCCAGGTTCATCTGTCATATTTAGAATTGGCAACGGATTCTGTTCACCATTCCTGCTTATTGGGTATGTGTTAAACATTTCTGGCTTTATTTATTGTCTTTACAGAGCAAAATTGTTAACTTTGCTCGTATGCAGTATCAAGATTATCTAGTTTCTGTGTAAATTCAAAGTTGTTTCTTTTTTTCATGGTATTATGGTAAAAAAGGTGTTTTTTAAATGTAACTTGATGACATAGTTATTCCATATATTTTTTTTATCGTAATAAAAATCTATTGGCACTCAAATTTTACGCGGTGTAGGAATATTATCCACGACATTACTGGAAGACACCACTTTAGTTCTTTCACCACTTTTGATGAGGTTCTAATACAAAACCTATTTATTGATACAAATTTATCATGTATTATTCGTTAGATCAACTTTTTCTTTCGCTTCGGGTACTATATCCATTTGCGTTGTCGTTCCGTCATATTGCCTAAATATCAATATAATACTCAGTAATAATGCTGCTTTCTATAATTGAAAGGAATTCTTAAAATCCGCCAATTTCTATCTGGTTGTTAAGATTAATACTTTTAAATTGTAAATTAATAATAAATAATAATAATATAGTGGGACATTAACACACACGGTCATCTGATAAAAGCAAATTAAGCAGAGCTTGTACTATGGAAACCAGATACCTTAAATTTTTTCTTAATACTAGTATAGATGAAGGAAAAGAAAGATATATAATTCTAAACGACAAACCTCGTCTAACCTAAAGCAATCTCATATCTGAAAGGATCAAGTCCGCATAAAATATTCTCACAATAGTTACTACTACAACGACAATCTACAGTGAGGATTGCACTATTGTACTCGTTGCTATTATACAGAGCTGCATCGAAATCATTTGTAAGATATTTAACCTCTATAGGAACTAGGTGGAGCAAGATCATCGAACTCGGCTTTGATTTTCTAAGTCTTGGGTTAAATAGATAGTAAACTCACACCTATATGTGAATTGGTGAAGGGAAACATAATAATGAAACCAGTACATTATTACAAGTAAATATTTGAGGACATGTTAGTAAAATCAGTCAAATTTCACCCTCTCATCTTGATAGTGAAAAAAGATACGTTTGTTCAGATATGGGTAATGGGTTTTGCTGCATTATGTATTATGATGACACGCACTGAAACAAGCGTGTATGGATTTGTATGGAATAATGAGTCCCTCTCAATTCAAGGAGAGTTAGAGTCAAAAGAAAGCACTATGACGGCTATGTATAACTATTACCTACGGTCAAAGGCTGTCAAGTCACACCTTCTGGTCCTATTTCTTATTGCCCTTATGTCACTAGCATGGGCGCTTTTATTTAACACATTGATACCTTGACATGCTGCTGACCGTACAGTTTGAATATAAGCTTGGATAGAGCGGAGTAACCTACAACAAGCATTAATTGCTTAAAAGGGTGCTCCAATCATTAATGCCAATGTAAAAACTTTTTTGTGTTGGATACTAATAAAAATATTTTGATTATTTTTTAGAAAGCCTGTGCCTAGCAGTAGGACACTTAAGGGTAGTTACTTATTAACTTCTGAAAATGAAATGAAAATGAAAAAAGGTTTATTGTCAACATTACTTACAATAATTAGATTTATAGTGGTCCTCACACTAGGCAAGCCTGTATCTTAAGGAGCCAACCTTAAAATGATATGCCAATGGTAAATATTTGAAATCGAAAGTAGTGTTCTCTAAAAGAGTATGTAAGTATATACTAAAATAATACGTATAATCAAAACCCTTCGATATTGTTGAGAAATAAGTTAGTCTTGCTTCAAAATACAAATGAGAAGAAAATATTTCATAACTCGTGTTCGCTCGAGGCAAACAAGTTGATTTGCCCTTAGTTTGACTGCACGTTCTGCTTTGGGTAGCTTTTTTGTGGAAATATAACCTAAATAGATGTAGGTAGATACCCTTTTAATAATATTATTACTGTTGTAGTTTATACAGCTACGAGTATATAATTTAAGTGTGTGTAGTAACAATACTGCCCGTTGAAATAAAACTACTTTTTAACGGATTTTATCGCGGTTTATTTTAGATTTTAGATTTTAGATCCCAACGTTTTGAAGTCTTTTCAGAATTCATGTTAACGGGTGGACTGAGGTACTTAACGTCAAAAAATATTAATCACAATTATTACTGACTTCCTCCAAACATTAATATTTAAGTTGCGTTCCGATTTAAGCAAACTGAGCTCACAGTGTCTTGTCTTGTCTGAAAAGACTTTGCGTCGGGATCTAAAATCTAAAATAAACTGCGATAAAATCCGTGAAAAAGTAGTTTGAATTTGTGATATTCGCGTAAATCTAAGACAATACTAATACTGCCCGTTTTCACTAAAGCCAAACAAAACGACGACTAACTACGTATTTTAATGTTCTACTGATGGGCACGGATTTTAATTCCACTGCTCAGCTAGAATTTAAAATTGATGCAACATGAATCAGAAATCTTAGAGTTAACATTTGTATCGTATTGTACATGAATAGCGTCCTCTGTTCCGGCTTAATGTACTAGTACATTGTACATATTGTACATTAAGCTGTAGTTATTAAACAATTTTTTCCTAGCCTATGTCCCTAGTCCTTTCTCACTGCTGTGCATTCGTTTTTTTAGCTCTGCCTTTTCTCTTTCTAGGTCTGGTACTAAATAAATAAAATAAAATAAATAAAATAGATTTTATTTCGAACACAAAGATTCATATCATGTTAGTAACAATATGCTTAGGACTATGTTAGTAAATAAATTAATAAATATTTAAACAATATTATATTGAAACCAATTGTGTGGCTGACATGCATCTACGGTACTATACTACGGTACTATACAAACACAACTCTATAGAGAAATTAGATAATTTTTAGTAGAAACTACATTAAAATCTGTTACGTTGCTTGGAAGAAGTTATCAAAAACAGGCAGACGAGGAAAGCTACTTTCTTTTAAACTAGATAGGATATCGCCGAATTCTCAGGTCCCACATTTAAACTTAAGACGAGAGCTACCGTAGTGATTTACCTGAGCCTGCTCGCCGGATACAACTCTTGCCAGGCAAACCTCGTCGTGACTACAGAAGCGGGCACCCATAAAGCGTTATTATCGCAATATATTTATTAAATTAAACTAAAGAATTAACAATTACCTAATGAAAATCGTTTTTTTTTGTTCACAGAAAGCAATATCACAATTGATCTTAACAATGGAGGTCAATTTATCTTGAATTCATCAGTCTTTGATTACTTTTTAATTAAACTTCTCCAATCAATTTATGCGAAGAATTTGCATAAAAAAGGATGCCTCCAAAAGTTCATTTAGTTCATGCAAATGACGATGATAAACATAGAAATATGCCTCCGTATTCATAAACGTTCCGTTTTTATAAACTCATTATAGCTAAAATAGGTTTATAATTCGTATGTCTTCGTTTGTCATCTTTTTTTATATTCTACTAGCGGACCCGGCAGACTCGTTCTGCCCGGTAAAGCAGTGCCATCTACCGGGTCTCAGACCTACCGAATATAACCAATAATAAATAATAGGTATCTAACTCGGCTTTCGGCACTTCTTCACTTTCTAAATTTTCTTTTTTTTTTAATTTTTCTCTGCGTAAGAACCATCGTCGTACATAAAGGAATATTTAATAAAAGAATTAGCGAAATCGGTCAAGTCGTTCACGCGTGATGTCGTGGCAACGGAAAACGGGTTTCATTTTTATATATATAGATAAAAGGTTTGCGCTTGACCACAACTTGCCTGATGTGAAGCAATGTTGCAATCTACGATGGAACGCGCTTACCCAATAAATAGACAGGTAGAAGACAGGTAGATTATAGCTATCATCATGGTCGGTATGGTCGAGTCATCTTGACATTTATACTAGTAAGAAAGAGACAAAGTCCATTTTAACTAAAGAGTCTTATGATTTTTATGAATAAGACCGTAAGTCTTTCGTAACATTACTATGGTAAGCTGTATGTATTATATTTAACTACCTCGGCGGTCTAGTTAAGCGTGTTTGCTTAGTAACCGTGAAGTTCTTGGTCGAGGAAAAATACTTTTCCAAATTAGTATTGTCTTAGATTTCTGCGAATATCACACATTGAAATAAAAATACTTTTTAACGGATTTTATCGCGGTTTATTTTAGTGTTGAGATCCCGACGTTTCAAAGTCTTTACAGACTTCATGTTCACGGGTGGACTGTGGTATTTGACAATTGTCCAATTTAATTAGAAAACCTTAGTTGTAGCTGGAAGTTAAGGTTTGTACCTGATGAACGGCAAAAGGCTTCTCCCCTATTACCTGTGTGAAACATTGCTAGCGAAAAGTAGGTGATATTTACCTCTGCCTACCACTACAGGCGTCACGCTGTTATGATGTTCAGTAACCAAACTTTTGTCTATTCCTTTGCTGGACGGGTCTGCTCTCAACGATCTTAAGAATTCAGAGGGTTTAATTAGGCCGTTGACAAGTGCGGTGGATGTCACATGTCCTCGAATGATTGACTCTTAGACATGTTAGTTTATTTATTAGGTTTTCCTTCACAGATATTGAGCTGGGATAAAAAAAGGGCATGACTGGGAATCGAACTTACGACCTAAATATCAAAGTCGAGGCTACCCTCTGTACCACTGCTGCTCATTATAAATATCAAGTTCCTGATTACCTTGAATTAACATAGATATAGAATGCATTTGAATGTGTTTGTTTGGTAGAATGATGCCTAGAGGCAATGTTTGGGGTATACAGAGATATTTTGTGTACAGTGGCGCCGACGCGGTTGATGTAAACACTAATTTTGATGGAAGTAAATATTGACAGTGTTACGTCATATATGTGTAGGGCATAGGGCAAATGAGTTGTGAATCAGAAGTTTTGTAGCATTGTGTGTGCGAGCGAGATGTATAGAGGCGCTCGGCCAGTTACTGCGCACTGGCCTCTGGCATAGATAAATAAGATTAGACAGTAGGCTAATTCACGTAATTAAACAAGTTCAGTTGCAGTGCAGTTGCAGTTAAGTTTCGATCAAAACATATTCTCGCTCTTTTCATATTCTCGTAATTTTGACAGCCGCTGTCAGATACGTTTGCGTCAAGTTCGCTTTAGCGTATGTGTCATTTAAATGACAATTACAAGAATACCATTTTGCACTATGACGTAAACTGTATTGCAACTGCACCGCACTTGATTGGCGCGTCAAGAAATTATGAGAATCATCCTACAGATTGCTCGCTCTTTGGAACGTTCAGTGTAGTTCAAAAAGTCGAATTAGATGTCGTTAGTTGGTGCACTAGAAATATATTTTTTTTTTCAGAAATCAACGAATTATTGGGTTTTACGATTCAGGTTCATTGTGATTATTTAATTTTTAACGATTTAAATACAAAAAGGTGAGAATGTTACTAAAAATAGCGTATCCAATCCAATTTATATTGAGCATTTTTAAGGTGGATTCATGCATAGATAAATCTGGAAATATAAAAAAGTAACTCTTTAACATTTAATTTTATGTTACACACATTTGCTTAAAACAACTATTTAAAATAGGGCTAGCAGAAAGTCCCACTTGCTTAGCATGTCGCTACTTTGCGGTAGAAAGGTTGTAAACGCCATTATACCTATTTTTCAGGAGAGCAAACAGATCAATAGAGCGCGAAAAACTGAACAAGACTCCATATTCACTTTGGCCAAAAGTGGTGTTTACGACCTTTCTGCCGCAAAGTAGCGATTTTTTTTGGACTTAACCCACTACCGCAATCCCGCCATTATAATAAATAATAATAAATAACAATTAATATACTGGGACATTAACACACACACAGTCATCCGGTCCCAAGCTAAGCAGAGCTTATGTTATGGAAACCAGATAACTGGTATATACTTAATAACTGGTATATAATATTTTTACCAATATACCAATTTCTTTTCCTGCCGTGCAGTGAATCACTGGCAACTACTGAAAAACATAGCCAAAAAAATTCAAGCCATTTTTCTTTTTTAAATGAAGTGCTTATATCTATTACATTTTGTTTAGTGTGTTGTATTAGAGCGACTGTTGTATTAATCTCAAGCGTTTGAATCCGTTAACTAGTCTGAAATTTTATAATACGTTTTCTTAAATAACTATGATTTAATAATTATTTTAAATTATTAATAGTCATCATCATTCCCCTTGCCTTTTTCCCATTTCTATTGTGGTCGGCTCCCAGTCTAACCCGATGCGGCTAGGTACCAGAATTATACGAGCGATTGCCATCAGATCTCGAAACCCGTAAGGAGTAGCCGAGATGGTTATATTAATAGTCATCATCATTCCCCTTGCCTTTTTCTGATTTCTATTGGCTCCCAGTCTAACCCGATGCGGATAGCTACCAGAATTATACGAGCGACTGCCATTAGACCTCGAAACCAGTAGGGAGTAGCCGAGATGGTTAGACCAGGTGTCAGATTATATTAGCTTCTGACTACATGTAACGATTGTCATAATGTGTTAAATGACAACCGGGACTACTCTCCGAGGCACGACCAGGAATCGAACCCACGACCTTATTTTTCTAAGGTGAGGCCGGTACCGCTGCGACATCGCTGCTCTTAGATGTTATACACATAATACATATTCGAGCAAAGCTACAGAAGTCAGCAAGTATGTTTTTATTACATTCATAGTGCTAAATAAGATGTCTGCTGTAAATTATTTTCCAGACGTCTCAAATTGCAAGCTATCTAGCGTTCGTTGAGTTATGAGATATGACTCAGTACATATTTGAGAAGCTGGTTTAGTTATTAATAGTTGAATTTATAGTTAGTATCCTAAAATAAAACTGCTATTTTGGGTTGTATTCATTTTTACCGACTTCAAAACAAGAGGTGGTAATCAATTCGACTGTGTGTTAGTTTCTGTATGATTTATTTAATCGTATTATTTCTAAGAAGCGGTGCTCTGCCCCCACGAGGGAGGGGAGAGCCGCTTCTCGTTACTTACTAAACTCACAGCGCTCCGTCTTTTACCTTAGCGCACATGGTCCTTCGTGACGCCTGCGACGACGTTGCGCTCAGCAGGGTCACGGGAACCACGATGTGACAACCGCAAACCCCACTGGTATAGAGAAGATTCCTAGCTCGATCAGGAGTTACAATATTATTATTAAATTTTCATTTATTTTATGTACGTACGTAAATAGTCATTTTGCTAACTTTTAGTTTGTTTTTATACTTCACACTGTATACAAAATCAAGTGTTCTGTCTTATACTGCAGCGAAGTAGTTAAGTCTGGTATGAGTTTATATTTAAACTTATTAACAAACTCACTAACTTTTAACATTAATGTAAAATACGATATGCTTATTTTGTCATAATTACGTAGTTTAATTGAATTAGGGTGACCAATTATGGTGATTTTTTAAATATTAATGGAATACAAAAAATATTAATATGTAGGTAACTCAGAACTAACATAAGGCCTTCACTGTCTCAACTCGTAAGATAGTTGATAGAAGACCTATGCCCAGCTATGGGATACTAAAAAGGTTGAAGAGATAATGATCTCAGAATTTCTAAGTAGGTATGTCAGAAAATACTTTTTGCTCGACCTGGGAAACGAATGTGCTTGAGAAGCGAACACGCTAACCAGTGGACCATTGTGGTAGATAATTATATAGAATCACGTTAAAACACAGAATAAACAATATTAGGTGGGTAAATAAAAAGTTACCCCTGTATTCATAAACGTCTTATGAGCTCTTTATAGCTACAATAGATTTATAATTCGTTTGTCTTTGTCTGTCATCTTGAAATTTATACTAGAGAGAAAGAGACGAAGGCCATTTTAACTAAAGAGTCTTAGAATATTTTTCTAAAAAAGACAGTCTACATAAACTACGGGCTACTTAGTCACCCTAACTACAATGGAGAAGTTGGTGTGGCGCGTACCTACATTTTCTCATTAACTTTAGTTACTAACTAAGTTTTGTTTAAGCTAAGCTTTTTATTACTAGCTAGCGACCGGCCCGGTTTTGCACAGGTACAAATTATACACCAAAACCTTCTGCTGCATTGGCAACATTAGGTTTGGTATTGGTGTCACGGCTGTGTCACCTGTGGTTCCCTAGCTAGGATGCGAGAAGGAAAACCCGGGAGGTTTTAGTTCGGGTTACCAGTATGGAGTCCCACATACTTTATTTTTTTGTTTATTGGACGCACGGCGGGGTGATTTCACCCCCGTAAACAAAAAAAAAAGTTTAATATTTGCAAATTTAAGTTTAGATAATGTATGACTTACTAAGTAACACAGATTTTATACTAGGCGATCATAACTCCTAAAGAGGTACTTAATACTCACATAAAGCGCTATAAATAAGAAAACTGAAGCCAAAAACACCAAAACGTTATTTTCTCGCTCATTCCCAGATCTTTGTTTAAACAATATAATGCGGAAAACGCCGAAATATAACGTGCGTGAGGCGAACAATAAAAGATACACGAGACAAAGGAGGTAATTAGGGCCGACTACAATGGCGTCACTGTTCTGCATTAAGATATTTGCCTTGCAATAGTATTATCTTACAAAACAAAACACTACCGTTTTACTTTTTCATGACCTGCTGAATAGCGGTGTTCTGCCAGTTCACGAAAGAATATGTGTAGCGCGTAGAGCTCGCTTAGTAACTGGGGTGATTTTTGGTATTAAATTACACTAAAAACACTGAGATTATATTATTATATACACTATTTAACACTTAAAATTAAAACTAGTAAATAGAAATGGTAAAAAATGGTTCTTAAAATGGTCTTTTGATTTAGTTTTAGTATGCATGCGATGCACAAATGAAAGATGCTGAGCATTTCTTTAGTGTCCCACTGCTGGGCACGGGTCTTCTTTCAACTATTTTACGAGTTGAGAGAGTTTAGGCCTTAATCCACACACGCTCACCAATGTCTCATATCGTCGAATGATTAGTTTTTTGATAAGCACGTTTCACACGATGTTTTCCATCACCAATATTGAACAGCGATGTTACACTTCATACAATGATGTATGTGCACGACTGGGAATCGGACCCGCGACCTTATAAATCTAAGGTGAGGCCCGTACCGCTGCGCCACCGCTACCTAAATATAATTCTGAAACGTATCAGTTTTCTCAAAGAGTTAATAACCTCTTAAAAATCTATCGGGAAAGATAAATAAGTAGCAATAAAATCCCATCCAAAGGAAACCACCAGAAACCTCTTTAAAGTGACTGTACACATTTGAACGGGTCTCATACATAGTAAATTGCGACGCGGTCGTCCGATATTGGAGTGGAGTAAACTATTCGACGGCTTCCTTTTACTGCTGTTTGTGTATATCACTTTGACTTTTTAGTATATCTTGTGACTGCAGTTATAAGCATAAAAATTTTGAGCACAAAATATACAGTTTTCAGAAGGACCACTCTTGTTAACTTTAATATTCAATATTTCAAATATTCTAGGACATCAACACACACGGTCATCTGGTCCCAAGCTAAGAAAAGCTTGTGTTGTGGAAACCAGATAACTGGTATATACTATACATATAATACTTTTCTTTTATAAATATATACTTATAATAGATATTTACACCCAGACTCGACACAAACACAAATGTTCATCACTAATATTTGTCTCGGGTGGGAATCGAACCCACGACCTGCGGCGTGAAAAGCAAGTATCTTACCGACCACGCCACCGGCCCGTCAAACTTTAAAGATTCACTAGGGTTGCTATGATATGAGTAGACGAGAGCAGCAGTGGCGCAGCGGTACGAGCCTCGCCTTAGAAAAATAAGGTCGCGGGTTCGAATCCTGGTCGTGCCTACACATCTTTGTGTGAATTGTTTCATCTCCGCTGCTCAATATCGGTGAAGGAAAACATCGTGAGGAAACCGGCATGTCTAAGAACTAATCATTCGAGGACATATGACATCCACCAACTCGCACTTGGCCAGCGTGTGTGGATTAAGGCCTAAACTCTCTCAACTCATAAAATAGTTGAGAGAAGACCCGTGCCCAGCAGTGGGACACTATAAAGGGTTAAAGTGAAGTGAAGTGAGTCGACGAAATGTGGCAGGTATGTACCTCTGCCTACACCAGCTGCGGCTAATACAGGCGTGAGTGCTGTGTTATATAAAAGAAAACTGACTGACATATTTAAACACGGCTAAAACCGTTGGTTATAGAGACACCAAATAAAATTCAGATAACATTCAGAAAGACAATAAAATCTATAAAATATTTACTGTAATAATAATATTAAATTCTAAATATCACTGTGGAATTTTTTCTTTTCTTTGTTAAGACTGTAAACATTTTGTATTAGCAATAACTTTAATAATTTATTTGTAATATAGTGTAACGATTTGAATCTAACCCTGCATGTTTGTTTACAACGTAGTCCGTCTGTCCACTTTGTTGCAATGTGGGTACTGCACTTGCTTAAAATAAGCTTACCCACTTTGTATTATTCCGCGGGTGGTTTTTGTACTTGATAAGGGAAGACACTAGCCTCCACGACACAGGGAATCCTAGTGTGGAGGCTAGTGCACTAAAACATATTCTTGTCTTTTGTTTTGTAATAATAAATTTATCTGTATCTTTGTCTTTATCTAATTGCACTATGTAGATTGTAAATTTTACATGTTCTACAGCAGAATGTAGACGGATGCACTTATGATGTAAACATATTTTGTAATAGTTACTTACATTAAATGCAAATAAAGATTATGATTAAAAAATTCTTCAAAACGCTTTACCCGAGTGGTCCTTGTTTCACTCCATTAAGGGGCTAAGGGAGTGAAACAAGGACCACTTGGGTGACGCTGCAGGCGAAAGCTAGTAGAATATGTAATACAATATCTAGATATTACTTATTCCATGCTTAGGTGCTCTGGTGCCAACACTTACATAATGCAGTGTAGTTACCTCCCCTTACTCTCGCAAGCTACTATGAATGGCACATGTCAGACAAGCTCTTGCCAAACACGACTCAAGGGACATCATAGATGTTGTTAACGATAATAACCTGCCTTTCTGTATACGTTAACAACCAAAATTGACTGCTTAGGGTTTATGATAGCCGGGTAATTGCAGGTCAGTGTCATTTCACAAATAATACAAATTAGCTTCCGCCCGCATCTTCACCTACATGGTATTAGGATCAAAAGTAGCCTATGTATTGTTTCAGACTATAATATATCTCTGTGCCAAATTTCATCCAATTCTGTTACGTAGTTTTTGCGTGATTAAGTCACAAACATCCAAACATCTCTACAAATTTTCACATTCCACTAATATTGTAAATGCGAACGTTTGTATGGATGCGTGGCGGCTTTTAATCAATCGCACATAAACTACTAGACGGAAATGGATGAAATTTGACACAAAGATAGATTATAGTCTGGAACAGCACATCAGATACGTTTAATAAAAATGTAACGTGGAAAATGCCGCCAACGGTGGTTAGTACGTAAATAAATTCGGGTTTATTCGCAATATCAAAGATTTTTGCGGACACAGACATTTGGAGTTATTAAGGGAACAGTCTTATCATTGGATCAACAACTAGGCAGTTTATATTAGTAACGAGCCTTAAGTTTCCCACTGCTAGGCACTACTTCTCTCAAATATCTTAAGAGTTGAGAAGATTTAGGCTAATCCACACACGCTTGCTAGGTTCAAATGTTCACTCAAAAATTTTCCTTCATCGATTGCCGTAATGAAATTTAACCGGAGATTTTGCACAACCGGATCGTATTCAGATCCGCAGTACCACCGGTGCTATGGCAGTTTAAATTCAGTTAAACAGTACTATCAGATAACTCCAATCAGCTAAATCAATATGCTTTAATTTACAAAATGATTGCGTAAAATTTGCTGACAGTAATTTGAATAAAACCGCGACATAATTTGCAAAGCGCTGTGTAGTTTTTATAAATCACGGTAGATTAAATTTTATGCTATAATCACTACCGATTTGTTATCGCGTATGAGAATATAAATTTAACCACAATGTACAGTTAAATTGGTTATTATTTTGGTTAGTAGGTATATGAGGCTGAGTCACCTTCGTCCGTGGGTGTAGCCCTTTATTTGAATGCTCACACGTGGTCCCCGGGTGGTGCAAATCAGGTGACAATCAACTGGTGGGTATTTCGGCCGTGATTAGTGACCACCCACCAGACAAAGTCGTACCGTCAAGCGGCCTTGGCGTGTTCCGGTGTGATGTCAATACAATACAGTTACACAAAATCTTTGGAATAGTCTGCCCTTTAGCTTAAGCAAAGAAGATGTGATGGGCTTGGATTTGAACCTGGTTCCAAAAGTTCTTAGTAATAATACGATATTCTAAGACATTACCACACACAGTTTGGTCCCAAGCTAAGCAGAGCTTGTATTAGAAAACTAGCTAACTAATATATATTTGGTGGAAACCATTTATGGGTAAGTCCCTGTACGTAGAAGTCCCTGCCAGCCTAATGATAGGTAGGTTCGGATTACCCACTATAAACACCACGGTAGCCTTCCTCAAGTGTTTAAATGTCGTCACTGGAAACTCGTAGATGCATCCAGGACCGCCATCGCACTATGTCTATTCGTTGTAGACTCAATGTACCTACTAGTTTTTTTATACTACGTACTAGTTATAGTCCTCCTTGACGTATTCGTCAACGGCTATCCTGGCAAAGACAGCTAGCTATGCAGTCCAAAAACTAGCTAAATAGTCTTCGTTTGTGAGCCCGAACATGACTCGTGAAATCGAGCTTAGTTTTAAAAGTGCTACACAGGACGCACAGTAGAGTTCACCTTTACCATTGTAGGTGTAGATATAGGAAGGTTTAGGACGGGTGTTTTTAATACGGCGCTTGGCGTCTAGGTGTTGCAAACTCTAACGCTCTTTTATTTTATAAATACACCCACACTCAAGACAAACAGACATGATCAATTCAATTCAATTTATTTATTTGTGAAAAAATGGGTATATACAAAGTATGTTACAGTTTAATCTAGGTGTCACCATTATTCAGCTTCATATAAACATGCAAATTCACTCTATTAGTATAATTTCATCAGCAATTTACTTATTATGTCCAACATTAATATACTAAAAATAATACACACAATGTCATAAATTTACGGCACAATAAACAATAATGTCAGAAGAGATACATAATAAATAGTCATCATCATTCCCCTTGCCTTTTTCCCATTTCTATTGGGGTCGGCTCCCAGTCTAACCTGATGCGGCTAGCTACCAGAATTATACGAGCGACTGCCATCAGACCTCGAAACCCGTAGGGAACCAGTAGCCGAGATGGTTAGAACAGGCACCACTAGTAGGTAGCATAAAAAACTAGTACGTACATTGAGCCTACAACGAATAGACATAGTGCGATGGCGGTCCTGGATGCATCTACGAGTTCCCAGTGACGACATTTAAACACTTGAGGAAGGCTACCGTGGTGTTTTATACATAATAAATAGTAATTATCATAATTCATAGTAATAGTCAATTCAAATAAACATTAATAATAAAAATTAAAACAATCAAAATTTGTCAGCAAGATAATCTTTAACTGAGTAATAGCATTTTTGAATCATCATCACTACATCAGTTATGATTATCACATAAATGTTTGTCTCAGGTAGAAATCGAACCTATGCCACGCCCGTCAAAGATGATATCTTATCCACTAGGTTATGTCAGCTTGACGATCGAGTCAAAATAACGTTTACTATTTCTGTGTTTATTTGATGGCATCGTAAAAGCCAGCGCCAGGTTTCAAAGCCACAGTATTTGCCAAAACTACTTTTAGTGAACACAATTACAGGGTTAAGCCGTTTTATATCAAAACTTAATTTAGAAATTTCGCTTTTAACTGTAACAAGTTTTGGTGTATTTTGGTGTAATTCGTTAAAAGTTTTAGATTGTTGAAATTAAATTGCTTTGTAGATTAGAATGGATGAAAAGATTTTTCAGATTGCGCTCTGGCTCTATTTTTAATAAGACAATTTTTTAGAAATCGTAATCTTAAAATAATAATATTTTTACTTATACACAACGCCATCTAGATACAACTTAAGCAATATTTATTTGTGTTATGGGTACTAGGAACTGATACTACTTGATTTTTGCTTACCAATTCACTCGTGATTACGAATGATTTTCGGTGAGAAGGTGGCAGTGGAATGACTTACATATTGCAGATGAATTGCACTCAGACACAGAACACACAATCATACCTAACACACAAAACATTGTTTTAAAACAGCAAGGTCTTTTTAAAAACATATAATCTATCCGTCTTACTTGTTATGCTGACGGTCCAAACTGTCGTTACAAGTTTATTAAGCCTCCATTTCAGATTCATTCCTTTATTTGCGCAGGTTATATAATATTTATTTTCTTAAAACATTTATTTATTTATTAATTTATCAGGTGGGAGATTATTATTATTAAATGGGAGATTATTTATTTATAAATAAATATAAATAATAATTAAATATTCTGGGACATTCACACACGGTCATCTGGTCCCAAGCTACGCAGAGCTTGTGTTATGGAAACCAGATAACTGGTATATACTATACATATAATACTTTTCTTTTGTAAATATATACATATAATATACATTTACACCCAGACTCGATACAAACACAAATGTTCATCACTAATGTTTGTCTCGGGTGGGAATCGAACCCACGACCTGCGGCGTGAAAAGCAAGTATCTGACCGACCACGCCACCGGCCCGTCGCCGATAATCTAGCCGATAAGTCGCTAATTGAATGAGCTCTTTGTGCAAAAAAAAATGTTAAACAGTTTTGTGTAATATTTATAATTGTGTTTAAATGTTCTATCATCTCTATTACATATCCGACTAGGGTAGACAATGGTATATACGTATCTATATCTTTTATCACACACAGTAATACAAATCCCATATAACCGAGTTTGTTAGCAAACTAAATGTGAAGAGCAGTTTGACAGACAATTAATCTCGAACCCCACACATCCGCATGTAACATACCGTTTATCTTCACTTAATGAACGCAGAACTAATTTAGCAATTAATTCCCGATTGTTCACGGATCATTGAATGAATGTTTGTGAATGAATCACTTCAACCTTTTAGTGTCTCGCGGCTGGGCATGGGTCTTCTCTCTACTACCTTACAAGTTGAGAGCCTTAATCCACACACGCTGGCCAAGTGCGGGTTATTGGATACCACATATCTTCGTTAGTTCTTAGACATACCGGTTTCTTTACGATGTCTTTCTTCACCGGTTCCGAGTTGCGGCAATAAAATAATGTACGATAAAATGTATAGTAACGATTGGAGATCGAACTGGCGTCCTTATATTTCAAAAGCGAGGCCGTTACCGCCGCGCCACCGTAGTTCAACCAAATGGAGCGCCATATCACTTCTACCTTCACCGGAAATCTGTTTAATAAGTAAGCGCATCCCATCGAAGAATACATGAAAAGGTAATTCACATAATTAAATAAGTTCAGTTGCAGTGCAGTTGCAGTTAAGTTTCGATCAAAAACAGTCCTTTTCGTATTTTCGTAATTCTGACAACCGCTGTCAGATACGCTCGCGTCAAGTTCGCGTCACGCAAGCGCTTAGCGTGTATGTTATATAAGACAATTACAAGAATACCATTTTGCACTAAGACGTAAACTTAATTAACTTAATTGCTACTACACTACCGTAACTTGATCGGCGCGTCAAGAAAATACGTGCAGAGCCATTAGCCTGTAAGTAGAGGTCAGAACAGCGGTAGCGCAGCGGTACGGGCCTCGCTTTAGAAATGTAAGGTCGCGGTTCGATTCCCAGTCGCACCCATCTTTATGTGATTAAATACATCGCCGCTGCTAATTATCTGCTATTAATTTTTTTTAATCCTGAAATAGGCCTGCGCTTGACTACAACTTGCCTGATGTCAAGCAATGATGCAGTCCACGATGGAACGCGCCTGCCCACTATACCGATTTAAAGGAGGAAACCGGCATGTCTAAGAACTAATCATTCAAGGACATGTGACATCCACCAACCCGCACTTGGCCAGCGTGTGTGGATTAAGGCCTAAACTCTCACCTCATAACATAGTTGAAAGAACACCCGTGCCCAGCGGTGGGACAGTAAAAGAGTTGACGTGAAGTTGAGGTCAAGCGCAAGTATACTTATGAATAAAAAATAAAACAGGCCAAAATCGTAACTGTACTGCTCGTATCTAAGTAGACGATACTTACACACGTAAAATGTATTCTCTGGTACACTATTTTGCATACATTATATTACTTATAGGTAAAGGTAGGTATAGGTAGGTATATGTACCCATATGAGGAGTTATAATCAATTTTATGAGTACAAGATATAGTGAAATATCAAATTGAGAATGTAATAGTATTTTCTTAGATTCTTAGATACTTTAAAACGGATTTTATCGCGGTTCATTTATTTTTAATTTAATAATTGTGCTAAATAAGTTTGAACGTCGAATACTTTCACCCGTAACCTTAAGTTTGAAAAGACCTTGAAATGGAAAAATAAATCGCGATAAAATCCGTGATAAAGTAGTTTTATTTCAATGAGAATTTAATTTTTCATTTTCAAAAAAAATTAGGTAGTGACTTTCTTTTATTCAATACTTCAAGGTTATATAAGTATTCGGTATATAAATCGATGGATCCAATTCCTGTGTTCCCTTTTGCCGTTTAATTGAGTGTGACAAATACTCTCATGCCCTATTTAATGACTAAAGTTAATTCTGGGCTCGCCATTATCCCATCGCGATCGGAGTTTTGTACTGAAACGAAACGGGTTTTAGATTTGATTTGTTTTTAACCTTTGATGAAAAATGAAAATGTAGGCAGCAGCGGGCCTTAGAAATAAAATCGGGTTAAATCGGGTTCGAATCCTGGTCGTGGCCTACAATTTTTTTTGTGTGAATTGTTTCATCGCCGCTGCTCAATATCGGTGAAGGAAAACATTGTGAGGAAACCGGCATGTCTAAGAACTAATCATTCGAGGAAATGTGACATCCGCCAACCCGCACTTGGCCAGCGTGTGTGGATTAAGGCCTAACCTCGCTCAACACGTTAGATAGTTGAGAGGAGACCCGTGCCCAGCAGTGGGACACAAAAAGGGTTGACGTGAGAGTGTAGGGTATTTTTTACCCATCGCTGGTACTCCTGTGAGCCAGGATCAACATCAGCACCGAAGAGATTCGGGAATTCAACCCGGCCAAGTCCCGGGATACCCAAAATGTCTTAGATCCCGCACAAATTTAATTAGAAAGATATTAAGAGGAGTTGGAAAGTTAGCATGTGCTAAATGGTAATGTAATCCTGGTGGTAATCCTGTTAGAGAAAGTGGGATGTTATAACTTCATGGGTATGTAGAACAGCGGAGACGAAGCGGTATCGACCACGCCTCTAAATATATTATGATCGCGGGTTCGATCTCCGTGTTTTGATCGTCGTACCCTCCCATCTTTGTGCAAATAGTTTTATCGTCACTGCTCAATATCGATAAAGGAAAACATTGTGAGAAAACTGGATTGTCTAAGAACTAATTGGAGTCGAGAGTTCAAATCTGACGCCGGACAAAAAAAAGGGTTGAAATTTTTTTAATTTTTCAGCATTTTAAGTGAGCGTGTGACACCCAGCGCGAGAGCTTCAGAAAGTATAAACATTTTAACGTTTTATTTACATTACAACCTTTTTTTACTATTACCTCTTTTGACAATTAAGGCTCTGAACAGAGGACTATTAACACTGTCAGCTTTCTCGTTAAGGACGGTGTGGCTGCTGCCTCGCATTCTGTTTAGCAACGAGGCGCTTTTATTGCGTAAGATAGTTTAGAAACTATGCACGTCCGCCAATGCAAACATCGCTGATGTGCTACAGAAACGCGGCAGCCTCAACAGCGCCCTGAACGCCGTATTGAACGCGAAACGTCTCAAAAGTTTTCTTGGTACAGTCGGTCCATAGACTAGCGGAATATAAAGATCTGAACATTGTTATTTCAACTGCATCCGAACAGCGACTAAATCTATAAACCAACATATTTGCTCTGACAGAGAGCGCTCTACGTTCTCTTTCAATATCTTCATCATTTCTCATCTCTTTCATTCATGAAATTAATTGTTGAAATGTTAAAATAGTTGTAGTAATTGCATGACTTATATTAGTTCTTGCGCATATTTTAGTGCATGCTGTGCTCTTCTGTAAGTAATGTTGCACTTAGATGTTAAGACAAAAATCTTATAATAAGTGATTGTAAAAGTGTACACATTGTTGAGGAGCCAAATAAATAAATACATACTCATTATGTACACAGTTTTCCTGGAGACATGATTTCTAACAGTAACCTTACTATTGTCTTAGATTTACGCGAATATTACACATTGAAATAAAACTACTTTCAACCCAAGCAAAATCAACTCAGAATTCAAGACACTGTGAGCTCAGTTTGCTTAAATCGGAACGCAACTTAAATATTAATGTTTGAAGTAGTCAGTAATAATTGTGATTAATATTTTTGGACGTCAAATACCTCAGTCCACCCATGAACATGAAGTCTGAAAAGACTTTGAAACGTCGGGATCTAAAATCTAAAAGGGATCTAAAATCTAAAATAAACCGCGATAACATCCGTTAAACAGTAGTTTTATTTCAATCAGTAACCTTACTTTCATAAAGGTTGAGAGGCGAGCCAAGAGCCTCGAGTATCTCCGCTAGTCTTTCGGTCTTTTATCGGATACACTTCGGAGAGTGTCGTTGGAATTACAAGTCACGAGTGAATAGGTATTTACTCGTAGACTACATCTTGCCTTCTATCTATGTATTTCGTTCACCAAAGAATACGCATTTCCATGTTTACTTACATTACCGCATCACAAAAATACATTTTACGACTGTATTCGAAAGTATTACAGTTTTTATGTGCTCACAATAATTTATCATTCAATTTAATCCATTTTCTTGCATCAACCGTCACGTCTTTGGTTATAAATTTCTTAATACACTTCGAAATTCTACCGTTTTCGGTTAAGTTTTTATCGATATAGTTAAAGGTATTTACTGAGTTATATCATCATCATTCCCCTTGCCTTTTTTCCATTTCTATTGGAGTCGGCTCCCAGTCTAACCTGACGCGGCTAGCGACCAGAATTATACGAGCGACTGCCATCAGACCTTGAAACCCGTAGGGAACCAGTAGACGAGATGGTTAGACAAGGTGTCAGATTATATTGGCTTCTGACTATAAGTAACGATTGTCATAGATAATGTGTTTAATTACAACCGGGAGAGACGTGCTCTTCGAGGCACGGAGGGTGGTCCCTCAACCAACCAGACACCGAACCAAATCTTTGTTGATACACAAATATTGTCCGGGGCGGGAATCGAACCCGCGACCTTCCGGGCACAGTATAGCCCAATCGGAGGACTACACCGCTCGATTATCGAGGTCGTCTATTTACTGAGTTATTTAAGGAAGTTATATAATATTGTAGAGTAGGTAGGTATATTATATTCAGGCATTAATTATTTTTAGGTATAAAAAATAATTTTATACATAAAAGCAGCATATACGAGCAATGTTGGCACAGCGGTATCGACCTTGCCTTTAAAATGGTCGATGGTTCGATCCCCAGTCACGCCCACACATATTTTTTAGAATTGTTTCATCGCCGTTGGTCAATATCGATAAAGAAAGTTGTACCCGTGTGTCCACGCAATAAACGCGATCCTAGAGCCCCGGGAAGGTCCTCTGGAGCGTGCGCTACAAACGTCCGCCCGCTCGGGCGCCCGACCCGCGCTCTCGTGGTTACCGATCTGCATGTTTATGAACAGATATATAATATTATTTAAAAATATTATTAATTATTATAATTCTTCTATTTATATAATATATTTTTTCTTTTATAATAATAATAATAATATATCTTTATTATCACAAAAGAACACAGATGGTCACAAATATCTGCGGTTTGCTTACATAAAAGGTTTATACTATGAGTACATACATCTTGTTTAGACTGAGTGAAGTACTGTCCTCCTAGCTAGGCTAAGTATAGAACCTTCTCCTGACAGCAACAAAAACAAAAAAAAAATTAAGCCAAATTGGTCTAGTGGTTCATGCTGATGCTTCGTCAGATGTTCTGGATGTTCATTTGTTTGGAATTGAAAAAATATATTTTAACTCTTAATTTAAGAGCATTTAAACTAAAATTCGTTTGAGAGGCGAAGCGACATCAATATAGCAACATATGTTCCACTATTTTCTCACGAAACGTGTTTTAGTGCAGAATTTCCTGCTTCTAAAATTGTACTTGTACCATAACTTATATCTTGTGAGTGCCAGCTGTGTCTTCATGACATTATGTATTAAATTCTTTACTTACTTACATATTTAAGGCACAAAGAACATTCCTAAACGTCATATGCTTATGTATACTAATATTATAAATACGAAAGATTTGGTTGGTTGTTTGTTAAGAATAGGCTAAAAAACGACTGGACCGACTTTAAAAATTGTTAGCATTGCATAGTATCAGCTATCTGGTTTCCGTGACACAAGCTCTGCTTTGTATGGGATCATGACTGTGTGTGTTAATGTCCCTTTTTTTTCGAGTGGAAAACTTTTATAGGTTCGACTGCATCAGGGCGTGATACAGTGGGTATGTGAGACTCCGAAGAAGTTTACTCACCAAAACCCCCGGTGTTCCTCTACCAACCTACTTGCCAGGCCGCGGTATCGCTTTCGCATTACCCGAACGACCGGCGGGTTACGACCACCCCAAAATGGTAGGTCACGTTCATGATGGATATGTCTAATAACATCCCCTTCCTCCAAGGTGCGCGCGGAAACACAGCACGCCACCTTCTCGGGCCTGTTTCTGATCGGGCAACGAATTGCCCTATTCGCCGCCCGCAGGCCGTGTGTGTTAATGTCCCTAGAATATATCGTGCTACAAAGTACTACGAGTGCTACGACACTGCTACGCTGTAGTAAACAATGCTACGAAATACGCTTTGTCTATTTCACACTGACTGGGCTGTTTTTTTTTTGCTTGACGTAGAAACCATTTGCCAATGTCAAGTTAGGGATTAGTTGGCGTAGTATTTACTCTTACTAACTACTAAGTCGAAGGTCATGTGCCATTGGCCCCTTCTAAAACACGTTTCCAAGGATGGTCCGCGGCTGGTCTCATTTTACTGGTCTCTTGTCTTCCTTGCAGAGATCGTCACTCTACCTAGTCTGAGAGCGCTCTTACTCGAGTGGTTACTATTTTATTTTTTTTATTCTAAACGCACACACCACAGACCTTTCATCCGTGCCGTTTTTAAACTTTTACCCCTTAATATCCTTGCTTTATATTATTAATGATTACTTTCCTAGAGGGCTACCTGATGTTGTCGGGTGTCATGTAAATTATTCAGTCATTTGGCCTCTTGATGTTGATGGGAGTCTATTGTCAGTCATGTCTCCAATGGTTACTGTTAATAATATACATTTTTTTATTCTGAAATAGGGTAGCGCTTGACTACTACTTGCCTGATGTAAGCTACGATGGGTCGCGCCAGCCTAGTATACCGATTCACTCGTGATTAAATATGATTAACGGTAAGAAGGTGGCATATGAGCCTCTTCAAGGTTAAAAACCTTAAAAGAGCAACAATTCCGACTCACCCTTGCTACATGGTGTCACCAGACATCGCACCGGAATACGGCAAGACCGCTTGGCGGTGCGGCTTTGTCTGGTGGGTGGTCACTAACCACGGCCGAAGTCTGCCACCAGTTGATTGTCACCTGTTTTGCACTACCCGGGGACCACGTGTGGGGAATCAATTAAAGGTCTACACCCACGGACGAAGTCAACTCAGCCCACAAAATAATGTCAACTAAATATTATACCAACTGAAGTTTATAAACTTATTCTTTATAGATTTTAATAAAAATTTAAACTAATACCATCAAATTCAAGTGAAACTGTCAAAGTTTTATTCAAGAATTTTCTTCTGATTGCACAACTGTGGCTCCGTTGAATAGTAATGTATGCACTTTCCTCATAGAATATATTTTATTCAGGCGCTTGAAGGTAGGTACTATGAACCCTTGGTAGTGCATTTTGTATGATATCTATATTAAAGGTATTTGTACTCTATGTATTTGATTTAAGGTTTATTTTTGTACATGTTTAATAGTGTAGTACATTTGTATGGTAGTACCTAATAAAAGCAAGTGATAGAATTTAATTATATGTAATGATGTTGAAGAACGACATTAGGCTGGTCCGTAATTTTTTTTATCCTGAAATAGGCCTGCGCTTGACTACAACTTGCCTGATGTTAAGCAATAATGTGGTATACGATGTGACGTTTGACTTAGAGCCTTATGGTTAGAAACCATAAAGGAGAAACAGTTTCGACCTATCCCCTTATATGGTGTCACCACACATAGCACCGGAACACAACATCGCCGCTTGGCGGTGCGGCTTTGTCTGGTGAGACAATTGACTGGCCTGGTGGCATGGGGTTCGATTCCCACGTAGGACGAATCTTTGTGTGATGAGCATGAATTTTTGTTCTGTATCTGGGTGTAATTAATCTATTCTAAGTATCTTTTTACAAAAAAAATATATATCCGTTCTTAATACATACCTACCTACCCATAATACGAGCACGAGCCAATACAATTGCTAAATTAGAGACTAGATGGCGCTGTGTGTGTGTGTGAAAATATTATTAAATATCAAAAAAAATTACATATGAAACCCAAAAATATTGGTGATATTTACCTCTGCCTACTCCTTTCAGTAATACAGACGTGGGCACTATATTATTATTATCTATTTTGAATAGTCAAAAACAGCCGAGTCACAAACTATTAGTCAAATAATACTTTTTGATCTATCCGGGATTCGAACTCAGGCCCTTGTTTTTATTATGGTAATACGTGTACTAGACTAATGAATCGATTGACTGTTAATAATAATAATAATCTTCTATTGAATAAAATTCTCGTGTCACAATATTCGTTCCCATACTCCTCCGAAACAGTGTGACCGATTCTTATGAAATTCCCACACAAGTCAGGCATTTGTGTGATGAACATATCTGTTCGTCTTGAGCGACGGAGCCTCGGTTTGGAAGTTAGTATTAGTATAGATATTAAATATTATAGTAAAGGACATATAGTTTATTAGAAGTAAGTTTAATAATTTTAGACCAAAATGTTCTCTCTGTATCGTTAACTGAATTTTAAAAATAAATAAATAAATAAATAATAAATAAATATTCTGGGACATGAACACACACGGTCATCTGGTCCCAAGCTAAGCAGAGCTTGTGTTATGGAAACCATATAACTGGTATATACTATACATATGATACTTTTCTTTTGTAAATATATACTTAAAATAGATATTTACACCCAGACTCAACACAAACACAAATGTTCATCATTAATGGTTGTCTTAGGTGGGAATCGAACCCACGACCTGCGGCGTGAAAAGCAAGTATCTTACCGACCACGCCACCGGCCCGTCAAATATACAACGCTTATTCTTCAAGACGATATTTTCATCAATCCTTAGACTTAAATTCAATTATTATAACGAAAGACAGATGACGTCATAAAACATTTTTTTTTATCAATTTCAAAATTAATTAACCAACCCCAAGAAGAAATATTTTTCCAAATTATGCAGAACCTTAATAACTGTCATTTTGCGTCAAAACAAAAAAAAAGAAAGAGAAACGAGTCCCGTGGGGTGAAGCGGAGATGAGGATGAAAGTAATGAATTTTGAATAAAGAATACAATTTTGTTCGATATTTAAGTTGACGAATGAGTAGATGTAGGTAAATAATTAAAAAAAAATGTTTATAATTATAAAAAAAATTGTTTGCCTGTAAATTCGGTATACGGGCGAAAGTTTTACGTGACAACGACTTTGAGTGGTAAAATAATTTTAATGTGAATATTCATTCGTATAGTAGGAAGAAGGATGAAACATAGTTGAGTGGGAGAGAGACGCAAGGCATTCGGCGGGCCTCTCTCTCGTTCGGTGACTCATCGTAACGTTACCGAGCGTTACACTTTTTCATAAGTGCCTCCCAGCCGCAACCTAATTTAAGACGTTGTCACGTCAAAACTAATGAAAAAAAAAGTAACATAGTAAGCAACTCTAAACAATCCGAAGGAGGTTTTCGATGCCCAGTCTGCTTTAAATAATTGTTTAATTGGTTCTTTATTAATCCATTAATATAAAAGAAAGTCGTGTTAGTTACACTAATTATAACTTTGAACTGAACTGAATTGGCTGAAAATTGGTGCGGAAGTAGCTTAGAACCAGGAGACCGACATAGGATGGACATATTTTTTATTCTGTAGCGTTCTCGTGGAACGTGACGTAAATCGTGATATAATAAAATGTAACTGACATGGAGTAACAAAACGCAACTGACAGCTAAAAGTAATGTTGTCTATGATTGTTATTAAAATTTGATAATTAGAAATTTCCTAGTTAACTGGTTGATGTGTTTGTTTCGAGTTTCTATTAGTTTTTTTGTGCTATGTTTCATTGAATAATGATTCCATAAGAGTAAATAATGTAACGCCACGAGTATATGCCTCGCCGGTAGGCAGAGCACCCAAAGTATGTGATGATGAGAAATCTAAATATTATATTGAACCGGTTAAATAATTCTAATTTTCAGTAATATTAACATTTAATAAATTCAGTAGTTAGGTAGCTATACACAGGTTAAATAATTCAAACTTAGAACATCCACTGCTAAAGCCAGCTAATGGAGTAGAAAGTATTTTGTAACATCCACAACGTAACGTTCATTTGAAAAAGGAATGCAATTTTAACAGGCAAAGAGCTCAAAGATAGAACGCAGAAGACTTGTGCAGTAAAGTGCAGCAACTACGCTGGCTTGTATTTAATTATCTTTAAATTTCGAATACTTCTTTGAATGTAAATAAAATGCACATCAGTACAGGTCGTGTTTTTGACGTGACAACGTCTTAAATTAGGTTGCGGCTGGGAGGCACTTATGAAAAAGTGTAACGCTCGGTAACGTTACGATGAGTCACCGAACGAGAGAGAGGCCCGCCGAATGCCTTGCGTCTCTCTCCCACTCAACTATGTTTCATCCTTCTTCCTACTATACGAATGAATATTCACATTAAAATTATTGACGTGACAACGTCTTAAATTAGGTTGCGGCTGGGAGGCACTTATGAAAAAGTGTAACGCTCGGTAACGTTACGATGAGTCACCGAACGAGAGAGAGGCCCGCCGAATGCCTTGCGTCTCTCTCCCACTCGACTATGTTTCATCCTTCTTCCTACTATACGAATGAATATTCACATTAAAATTATTTTACCACTCAAAGTCGTTGTCACGTAAAACTTTCGCCCGTATACCGAATTTACAGGCAACCAATTTTTTTACCACTCAAAGTCGTTGTCACGTAAAACTTTCGCCCGTATACCGAATTTACAGGCAACCAATTTTTTCTAGTTATTTTTTATCTGTGGTTGGGACATCATAACTTTTTTTTTACAAAATGCACACACGAAATTCCTTTCGATGACACATTGCGACCAACATCTACCGACGTATAATTGCAAAATTTGATTAAGGTAAACACCAGTTCTTTGGCATTGCCATTAATTTATATTAATTAATTAAACATGTAACTAAATTAATTTTTATAATTACGATTATGCTTAACCTTGATTTAAAATTTATCTTAACATAGTATAAAATAGAGCCGCTTCCGCCGTCATTTAGCGATAAACTCAAACTCAAAACTTAAAAAACATTTCATGCGGTTTTCACCAATAGACAGAATAGTCTATGAGAAAGGTTGTGAATATTTTGTATCCGTGCAAAGCTGGGGCGGGTAGCTAGTTTAACAAAAACAATACCGGTACAACTAAGTTCAGAACTTCTAGTTTTCATTTTATATATCAATATGGGATCGGATTCAATTTCAACTGTTGCGGAGTTGACCAACGCGTTGACTAGTTGAATGAGTTTTCTTTTGTTCGATACAAACGTAGATTGAGTTCGATCTGGTGGTTATGGTAAATTTTGTGACAAGTTCTGGTCTTGACACGTGTATTTTGTGAAATAATATGAAGTGAATCGGTGTGTTAGGCTGGCGGGTTTCATCATAGGCTACATCGTTGCTTAACATCAGGCAAATTGTAGTCAAGCGCCAGCCTATCGCAGAATAAAAAGAAGAAAAAACACGATATTTAAAAAAATAAGTGACACAATTTTAATACTGGACTTATGTCCAGAATAAAATTGTGTCAATTATTTTTGCGTTGAAATCACAAAGTGATTCCAATTTTGAAATATTTTTAATGCAATTTTAATATTAATTAAACTATTTATATAATATTAAATAATATTTCATCTTTTGTCGTTGTTGATGCAAAGTGGACGTGCATATTGTTTATTGCGCTCAATAAGAAAATAAATATTACACAAAAATAAATATTAGTGTGTGCTCAACATGTTTGACCGAGAAAACTAAGTGTGTCACTTACGAGTTCTTACGCTGACCTAGTACCTATACTGCAAATACGGTAGTAGATAACTGGTAATAAATTATTATTTTACTTATGGTAAATGATAATCAATTAAATAATGTCTAACTTTAGCCCGTTTGGGCGGAGCCGAATTACCTCAAGAAGCCCTCCACCTCCTTCACCGTCTTCTCATACAACTGCAGAGAATCTACCACCTATCCCTAGCGAGTTGCCTCCTGAAGTTGTCCCTACGGAGGAAATACAGAGATGGCTGTCGCAAATAAACTGTATATTGGAAGAAGTTTGTTCAGTCGCAGGAGAGGGAAAACTAAACTCAGAACAGAAATTGCGAATAACCAATCTTTGTCGAAAAGCCACTAGCGGAGCATCTCATATGGCAGTTATGTATCAGTCGTTGAAACAAAAAACTGTTCTAGCCCATCATACTATCAAGCATCTACAGGATAATCAAAACATAGTAAAGACCCTTGAGAGTTTTAAGGAAGTTGTTGTTGAAAATACCTGCAATATACGAGTACCTACTGAGAGGAAATCGTTCGCCGACATGGTGAAGAAGGGTAGTAATAACTTTGTTCGCCCAAATAGCCTAAAGTCAGTTACAATTTACCCTATTGACAAAAAAACAAGTAGCGAAGAAACAAAGACATTGATCCAAAATATAATTTCCCCGGAAGAAATGAAGTTACATGTTCGTGGCGTCAGGAAAATAAAAAACGGCGGTGTTATTATTAGCACTGAGACCAAGGACGATATTGAAAAATTGAAAAACTCAAGACAATTAATATCATCGGGCTTCACAGTAGAAGAACCTACTAAACGCCGTCCAAGAATTGTCGTCATTGGTGTCCCTACTTCACTGAGCGAAAAAGACGTGTTCGAGTGTATTTTCAAACAAAATTTGGCGACAAAAGTTCCCGAGCTAACTTGTGAGTCATTTATATCATCAATTAAACTTAGCCATAAATCGGGTAAGAAGAACACTCCATCGTGCAATTATATTATTGAAGTTCCATCTAGCATAAGGAAAATCCTGATCAATCAAGAAAGAGCTTTTATAAATTGGACTTCTTGCCCGGTGAGGGACTTCACAATAGTTACGAGGTGCTACAACTGCCAACAATACGGACACGCAGCTAAGTTTTGTCGTGAAACCTCCCCCACTTGTGGCCACTGTGGAGACCTAGGACATTCTATGAGTGAATGTGAGAAAAAAGCTGCTCCTCCTACTTGCGCCACGTGCAAAAGATTTAAAAAACCCAGCGAACACAAAACTGGAGATGAAATGTGTCCAGCGCGAAAATATGCCGAGGAAAAATACATGAACTCTATTGATTATGAGGGCGCCTAAGGGCGCTATACATCAAATATAGTTAGTACAGTATACTCGAGCCTACGTTGTTCCTGATTGTTCCTGATCCATATAAATGATCTATGCAGATTAGAACTTCGAAACGGGCTTATTGGTACCTACGCGGTTGACACCGATGCGGAACAATAACATACAGTTATTACCTAATTAACTACATACCTATTACCAATAACATATTAGCGCACAATAACAACTGTCGTTTTAGTGCTGACTCCGCATGCGTCTGCCCCACTTTGGAATAAAACTGATTCAATTAAATATCTAGGTATTACACTTGACAATAACCTCAATTACCGTAATCATATTGACCTACTTACTAGAATACGTAAATTAATTTATATTTTCAAAATACTTCCTAGCAGTTTTTCTGCTTCCTAGGGCCCTATTTGTACAAAAAATTAGATCTATATGACATTAGATTTATATAGTTTAAGGTTAATCAAATGTAACATATTTTTGTCGGATTATTCAAAATATTATATTATTTTATTTTATACATAAAAAAAAAAATCTAATTTTAAGTGATTGGGTATCTTATTATATTAGAATTATATTTAAAAAAGTTATTATTTTTGTGTAATCATTATTATTCTTACGTTATTATTATGTAGTGGTAACAACCCCGAAACACAGGTTCCACCTAGTTCGGGTAATAATGTAATTATACTAGCTTACTATAACTGTTTCCGATTGATATGTAAAATGACGACTTGAATTTAATAAATTTTATTTTATTATTTATTTATTATATTATATAAATAGCAATATTTAATAATTTACAATATAGAATGTATAGAATATTGATTGAAGGTCTGAAATAAAGATATTGAATTAAAACGAAACTATAGTTAAAAATGAAATAAAAGTGAGTACTCACAACGTCGATGAGCTGACTAAGCCTGAGCCCCATTTTGACAGTGAGCCGGTCCGAGTTATTCCCCACAGGTCGGATCAGGCGGTTGTAGTTGGAGAGCAGGTCGTCGTAAAGCCGCTTCGCATCCGGGTTTGCGTCGCTCAGGCGGCCCCACACGCACAACACTGCGACCACCAGCGCCAACACCATCTTAGGCTAACACCACCCCTGGAACAAGAGAAAAACAATTTCAGGTACTGTGATGTAGATTGAATGATCAGATTGTTTTTCGCAACTTAATGCCTCGTGCGACTGTAGCCGCTAGTTCCAGCCCAGCCCAGCTACTGTGATGTCCAAGCGGCATTAGTTGCCAGAACACTGAGTAGCAGTTGACAATTTGTACGGGTGGCTACTATAGTTAGACCAGTTTTAGCTGATAGTTTGTAGAAAATGTTACTATTCGCTGCTAAAACAAGTCGTTTTAATGATACAGAAACTGGGCAAAAGAGAGTCAAGTCACTGTGAATAGTGTCAATGAATTTGTCAAAACTTGGTGTTAGCCGTCATGTTCTTGACATCTCTTACTTAATTTAAAAAAAAAACAAAAACAAGGAAAGAGAAAATCAGTGCCAATATCAAATAGAGTAAGAGCCCGTGTTTATTAGACCTACCACATAGTATAAAGGCTAAATATACTGTGCATGTATCTTACAGCAGTTATGGAGGTTTGGATATTATAAATGTCGAATCATAGTGACTTTGGCAGATAACAGGTAGCAAAGGCATGTGGATAATTGCTGCCTAAAAATATCTATATTTTATGCCAAATAAATAAATAAAATATGTTTTATTATGGTAAAGTAATTTTTTGGCATGTTCTACAGAATACTATTGAAATATTATACCATCCGGTGCGAAATACTTAGCAGGAAGGCAACCCACCACCTTTAAAGTTTAATAAATTATAATTCTACTTTCGTCCTAATATAAAATACGAAAAACATGTGATATTCGCGTATCTAATTGAAGACAAAATTTAAGTATTTTATACATTATTTGTTCATCTATTAAAATATATTTAATAGATGAACAAATAGAGTCAGAGCGTTTCAAAAATTGTAACACTCTTCCAGACATAAAAACCATACCTTAGCTACCTGTTTTCTGTCAAAGCCAGAACAGTTTGAGATACCTAATATCCAGACCTTGTTACCTGCTGTAGGGTACTTGCACAGAATTTTTTTATCTTTTATATTAAGTAGGTCTGGCGATCATGGACTCTTAATCTAAACTGTTCTTTGGAGATGAAGGTAATTTTTTTTTGATAAATCTTGCTACTTTATTAAATTGGCGAGTGTTTTTCTTCATAAAATTTACCGATACAAAGTCTATAAGGCAGTATAGGAAAACAACAAACTTATTAAAGAATTAATCACTTTGATTTTTTGATTTACCGATTCAATTAAAACCCGTTATCACTTTAAACCCTTTTTAGTTTCCCACTCCTGAGCACGGGTCTTCTCTCAACTATCTTACGAGTTGAGAGAGTTTTAGGCCTTAATCCACACACGCTGGCTGCGGGTTGGTGAATATTACATGTCCTCGAATGCTTAGTTCTTAGACATCCCAGTTTTTTCCTTAACCGATATTAAGCAGCGGTCATGTAATAATTCACTCAAAGATCACCTTATATTTCTAAGGTGAGGCACCTACCGCTGCCCCACCGCTGCTCTCTCAGTTGTAAACTTTATTAAACTTTGTAAAGATTGTAAAACTCAAAAGTATTATAAAACTGTTAAGAATTAATGAAACGTTATAAAGATTACGATTTATTATCTTAAACAAAAACTTGATTATCGCCAATTAATTCCAAATAAACTTAGTTATTAGCTGCTCTCAGCAATTTTCGGTTTAATATTAATCCTTTTTAATTCATTACAAAGCTGAAAGGAGTTTGGTGATTATTAATTAACAGGTATTTCCAATTGAAGTGCTTCTACGAACTCCGAATTTAGATTACAAAGTTATAGAACATTATATTATTATTGAGTACTAGCTTCCGCCTGCGGCTTCGCCCGCGAAATTGATCTCACTAATCTTGTTTCTCCATACAATTTTTGGAACCCCGTTTGACCCGGGTGAGTTTTGAAAAATCCTTTCTTAGTGCACCCCTAGACCCCATAAGGAACCTATGTGCTATGTGGAGTCTCCAAACCCAGCGGTTTGGGCTTTGCGTTGATATGTCAATCAGTCAGTTTCTTCTTTTACATATTTAGAAGATATTTGATACTACCTACCACCCGCGAGTTTATGGTTTAAGGATTAACAGTAGCATTTGTCCTTTCTCAGGCACTAGACTATCTCTACACCAAATTTCATTTAAATCAGTGCAGTAGTTAAGGCGTAAAAGCGTTACAGATAGACACAGTTAATTTCGCAATTAGAACATCAGCAAGCATAAAAGGGCAGCGGTGTTGGCGCCTTAGAAAAATATGCGGGTTCAAAACCTGGTCGTGCCCACGAATCTTTGTGTGAATTGTTTCATCTCCGCTGCTCAATATCGGTGAAGGAAAACATCGTGAGGAAACCGGCATGTCTCAGAACTAATCATTCGAGGACATGTGACATCCACCAACCCGCACTGACCAGCGTGTGTGGATTAAGGCCTAAACTCTCTCAACTCATAAGATAGTTGAGAGAAGACCCGTGCCCAGCAGTGGGACACTAAAAGACACTAAAACTGGACGACGACATTAAAATTGATAAGATTAACTTGCTCAAATGTAAAAAAAAATGGCTTAGTGAAGAATGTCTAAACAAAATAAATCTGTTTTACTTATAAATGGCTAACTCCAAATCTTGACCAGTCCCGACAATAAAAGCCTGGCCTTCCACAATATAGGCAACAGCTGTTGAATGGAAATTAGAAAACAAACGTGCACATGTTCAAAGAACATTTTGCTTTCTGCTTTCAATAGCGTTTGCGTTTGATTTAAGGGTGCACACACATCCACTCGTTATTCAACGAAGTTATAAAGATGTAATAACTCCCTGAGTAGCAATAAAATTGAAAAAAAATACAGTTTAACTATGTCTATGGAATTATGTCAACGTGGGAGTCGGCTTTTCATTTGTGTCAGAAGGAGTCAAAGAGCCTGGGCCCTGATTCTCGCGTTATTAGACACATTGTTGAAAAACAAATGACGGTTTCAATTGTTATCTATTAAATCCGCCATTTTTTTTCAACATAAAATATGTCTGTTAGAGATAAGAGTCTAAATTGCGAAAATCAGGACCCTGAACAGCCTCACGTCGGCTTGGAAGACACAGGTAATAATGGCGGGGCGTTAAGGATGCATTCGATATAAAATGGGCAGAAGTCGTGGGTAACACGAGAAGGCAGAATATTTTCGGGGAGGCTTTAGCCCAGCAGCTAGCTAAGCTAGATAAAATGAGGTTCTACTAATTTTTAAGCTATGTTTAAAATAATAAAAAAACTAATGAACCACGCTTTTATAGCTAATCGTAGAAAATATTTTTTAATTACAAAGAGTATAAATTTCAGTCGTAGAAGATCGAACAATCAATCATAACTAATTACTTCAAAATAAAATTATAACAAAATTTAAATTATTCAATTCAGAGTAAAAAAAACGTGGGGTGCATGCACTTTCCTATATTTTCATAACTTTTTAATATGTTTTCTCCGGACATAGATAGTTGCAAGTAGAATAATTGTTACATTTTGTACCCCACGCCTTTTACTTTTTTTTAGATTTTAGTTTTTTTTGGTCCTCCCGTGAACATGAAGTCTGAAAAGACTTTGAAACGTCGGGATCTAAAATCTAAAATATAAGATATAAAATTCGTTATAAAGTAGTTTTATTTCAATGTGTGATATTCGCGTAAATCTTAGAAAATACTATAACTTTCTGTACTTTTAAATACTTTTTTTACCCTTAGTTTTAATTTGTTTTATTTATCCTAAAATAGGCTAGCGCTTAACCACGACTTGCCTGATGTGAAGTAATGATATGTATGTACGATGAAACGAGCTTACCCAGTAACCAATTCACTCGTGACTTGAAGACCAGCAGATTATAGCTCTCGGGAAACATAGATGCCGGCAGCGAATTACACAATTTGGCAGTTCGCACAATGCGCTTTGTTCGCTACTTTTTTATTTACTACTATACGAACGGTAAACGGAATTTATTGCAAGTTTAAATAGGCACAAACTAAACAACCAATATAGTTTAAATTCGTACGTGCCTAAACATCATTGTCTTATGAAAAAGTTACTGATTGTAATCAAAGGTTGGTGTGTGCTAACCCTTGGGTAGGTTGACCCACGCGTCCCAGGATTAAGGTTAAAATCGGACTTAATTACTGGATAAACGAGGATTAAGTTGAATAAAAGGTACCTTAATAAATCAATCTGAGGACCAAGATAAAACAGCCCGGGAATTGTTTTTAGGTCTGTGGTAAGTAAAAAAGGCTTAATGTTTTGTTTGTTTGTTGTTTATGTGACTAGATTTCTTTTTTAGCACGATTTTAGGGTTTAGGATTCAATTAATTGTAGGTATATATAGAGGTAGGTTTGAGAGCAGCGGTGGCGCAGCGGTACTGGCCTCGCCTTAGATATTAAGGTCGCGGTTGCGATTCCCAGTCGTGTCCACACAACTTTGTGTGAATTGTTTCATAGTGAAAGGAAAACATCGTAAGGAAACCGTCATGTCTAAGAACTAATCATTCGAGGACTTGTGACATCCACCAATCCACACAGCCAGCGTGTGTGGATTAAGGCCTAAACTCTCTCAACTCGTAAGATAGTTGAGAGAAGACCCGTGCCCAGCAGTGAGACACTAGAAAGGGGTTGAAGTGAGAGGTAGGTTTATAAATTGGTCACTCGTTAAGGCAGTTCAGAAAAGTAGGCGTATTTTTAAATGTGACAAATGTCAAACGGGTGTGGAGAGGTTACAGAATGGGATCTATTTAAGAGATAAACGTAGACACTTTTAGTTATCGGTACGACCATCCTTGGACGGCTCACCGAAAAAGTCCGGTGAACCAATAAAGGCCCTTCCGGCTAATTGGGTTAGGTAATTCGCAAAAAAAAAACAACACTTTTAGTTGCAGACACGGCAGCGGCATACCGTCATAGGTAAACATAGTTACTGTGTCCTGTAGAGGTGGTCGGACGCAGTTAGCTACCACTTGTCAATAGTAACTGCAGTCAAATCCATTTAAATTGGTACTCGCTTTTTTGTTACTTTGTACACTTCTAAGTGTGAAACAATGTAACTTTATCTAACTTAACTCTACTTAAGTACTTTTATTTACGAAAACGGTAACATAATCTGGTGTAAGGTCGTGTTTAACGACCGTTCCTTGCTTTAAAAACCAAGATACGCCACCAGACATTGGAGATACAGAAGATTTGCTGACATCTCGTGAAAAACTGCAAGATAACTTTTATGAACAGCGCCATCTATTTTTTAATACGTCAACTAGATGGTTTCATTGTTATCATAGATACTTTGTGTATTAAGGACGGGTCTTGAGATAAATTCTAATTTGAAATTGACCAGCAAGTTAACCTACTGTGTATTGGAAAGTACCATACATACATACAATTAAATCTTTACCCATGGGGGTAGGTAGAGACTATAGAGCGTCAGTAGCGATTGTTGCAGGGGCCATTTTTCCTTAGCCTCACTAATGTTTGTACATCTGGTCATACATGCAAGGCGGTCGTGCTACACACCCATCCATTTTGGCATCGATGTGATCAGCGAATGTCCTTCTAGGGCGTTCCGTCTATGCATTTCCACTCACCTTCGTGTATATACCTTTCATTGGTTATCTATCAATCATCTATCCACAAGACCCAACTACCAAAGCATCGGTTTTCCACCTAACCAACAACAATGCAGAAAAAAGTTACGGCGCATTAGTAACGGCTAGGTACCGTTTAGTTTGTCATTTAAATTAATATCGACATTCAGTTACGTCATAATCTAAAAACATGTTAAAAAAGATTTTGAATTACATGCATCACATCTAAACTAATATTATAAAGCTGAAGAATTTGGTTGTTTGAACGCGACAATCTCAGAAACTAGTGGTCCGATTTGAAAAATTCTTGCACTGATAAATAGCCCATTTGTTGAGAAAGGCTCTAAGTTACTTTTTATTCCACTGCTGGGCATGATATGTAGTTCACGCGAGCATAAACGCGACGGAAAGCTAGTTCATCATTTAAATAAGCCCACATAGTGTTCTTGACATATTATTATAACAAGAATTGCTCATTTAAAGATATTGGATAATCGATTAAGTAGTGAGACTTCTGCAAGTATTTATTTACTATGTAACACCAGTATATCACAGAAATAAACAGGTTTATATACCGTTCCTCTTTTCTTCACGTTTCTTTTGCCAAAAAACTGTGTTATCATATAACTTTTGGGATCTTCTGTACATATTTCATGTGAGGAGCTTATTTTTACTTTGCGTCCAGATGTTTCTAAGTCGGAATAATGTTGGGTTTTATCTTATTTTGAAACAAAGTAGGAATATTTAATACTACTTTGTTTGCTAAGGAAAACAAATCTGCTCACATGCATTATGCCTTTATATGAACAATAGTGGAACGGTATTAGCGGGATAGCAAATTAGGAGAGGCAACAATACTTCAATTAAAAATTACAGAAACAAAATTAAGATTCATCATCATTCCCCTTGCCTTTTTCCCATTTCTATTGGGGTCGGGTCCCAGTCTAAACTGCCGCATGGCTAGCTACCAGAATTATAAGAGCGACTGCCATCAGACCTCGAAACCCGTAGGGAACCAGTAGCCGAGATGGTCAGACCAGGTGTCAGATTATATTACCTACTGACTACATGTAACGATTGTTATAGATGTGTTAAATGAAGACCGGGAACGACGGCTTTACGTTCTCTCCGAGGTATGGAGGGTAGTCACTCAACCAACCCGCGACCTCCCGGGTACAGTATAGCCCCATCGGACGGCTTACACCACTCGACTACCGAGGTTATGTATTTTCAAGAGTATGATTAAAAAATAACTTCCACCGCAAAATTATATATTCGTTCCACCCTCGTAAATCCCAAAAACAATAAGTTTAATATATTTTTCTAAATGACATCCGCCATTTTGACTTTCAAAATATATAGGTTATGGTTCTTCATTTATGTAATCTACGCTCTCGATAATCTCGAAAACGACACCCGTAATGTGTCATCAATGAACTAAAAATCTTAAATTTATGTCTGTACCTATCTTAAAAATTGCTGAACCAATTTTGATGCGACTTTGATTTATCCTTAAGTTGGAAATAATAACATCTAACAAAAAAGAACCACCTAGTTTTAGAGTAATCGCGAGACAAACATACATACACACATAAATTTTCGCAACTTGGTGTTTAGAAAATAGACTGTCATCTGTGTCAATATTACTTTCATACAGGTCGAATTGATAACCTCTCTTTTTGAAGTCGGTTAAACATGAAAGTCACATTTGATTGGAAAAACCTAATTGCTTTTTAAAAAGTTCCTGTTATTTCCAAGTAGCTACATAAATAAAAATAAAATTTAAACAATAATTACATTCAAAGTTCAACTTTATTAGCAATGAAATAAGGGTTTAGTTTGTGAATAAGCGTTTTCCCGCAAGCTAAATTGAATGTTCAGCATGATAGACGATTTTAAACTTAACGATTAACAGCATAGAGAATATTTTAGAATGAAGATTGTGTTCTAAGGATAGTATGAAAGATTAGGTGGGATTCTGGTTTTAAATTCGTTTGATTTATTTTTACGAGGTGAACTAAAACCAAATTCTATTTCAATTGCGATTTGCGGTGCTTCCACTTTAATCTTAGTCTGAAATAGATGGAATAATACTCGTATTTTGTTAACTCAGTAAGAAAGGAGGCTAGAAGACTCCATAATATATCTCTCTCCCCTGTCTTCTTAGTACGGTCAATCTAGACCAAAAAATATGGGTAAAGTTAGATTAATTAACATCCAGCTGACAATAAGTAAACTTGTTTAAAACATAATTAAAAATAACATTTCGAAATTCTCAAATTTGAAGATAATTCCGCGAATTATAAATCGATTTTCCAATTATAATTCCTTTTTGTTTAAAGGGTATACTTTCCAGGTGTGTCCATTTAAATTTTATTATAAGCGATTGAGCAGTTTCTGAGTTATTGTTGAAACATTAAAGTCTGTACCTATTGAAAGAAGGAAACCATTATCTGTTTTGTAGTCTCGACCATTACGTAGGTGTAGAACCAAAACACAGCTAGCCAAATGTAGTTAATATTCATCTATGTTTACACTTCGACACAGGCAGTCTTGCGGGCTGAGTCACCTTCGTCCGTGGGCGTAAACCTTTAATTAAATCCCCATACGTGGTCCCCGGGTGGTCCAAATCAGGTGACAATTAAGTGATGGTAGCCGCACCGCCAAGCGGCCTTGCCGTGTTACGGTGCGATGTCTGGTGACACCATGCAGAGAGGCTTGACCACAACTTGCCCGATGTGGAGCAATGTTACAGTCTACGATGGAACGCTTGCCTAATAAATACCGATTCACTCGTGACTTGAAGACAGGTAGATTATAGATATCGGGAAACAGAGATGCCGGCAACGAATTCCACAACTTGGCAGGTCGCACAATAAAAGTGGAAGTAAAGCGCTTTGTGTGTGCCCGTGGAATTTCCACCACATAACGGTGGCGCACAGCCGTACCTCTACTTGTCCGATGGAAGAACGGGGATGGGGGAATAAGATTGTGTAATTCCAACGCACACTCTCCGAAGTGTATCCGATAAAAGACCGGAGGACTAGCAACTATGCGGTGATGCTCGAGGCTTTGCTTTGCTTTGCCTTGACGGGGGATTCGTTGCCAATAAGCTTCTTGGCTCGCCTTTCAATAGACTCCAACGCCTCGAGTTGGTATATAGCTGACCCATTCCAAAGATGCGACCAGTACTCCACGCATTAACGAACTTGTGTGTAAAGTCAGCCACAAATGTTGATTAAAAAATTCAATATCTTTATTATACAAAACCTTAGACCGAGGTTTATCACTATGTATCGCCGAATTTCTCACAGGACATGGCAATTTTAAGAGTAAATTGTTCTCTTTCTCCTAAGCAAGAACTCCATTTTGTCAGTGTTCTACTCCTGACAATCAGTATGAACAATCAGCACATCACATTCTGTGGGAGTGTAGTCTTTGGCAGGATTAACGTAACATTATGCTCGAGGATGTACATTATTATCTGGGGCGGTATATTGCGAGGTAATTTAAACCTCTTTATAAGCTGTCTCCCGCTTTGAGAGGAAAATAGACAATCATTCTTTTCAACTCCTCCTATTATCTTTCTGATAAAATTCGTGTGGGATCCAAGACAATTTAAGGAGTCCCGGGACTTGGCCGGGTACTAATCGCGAATCTTTTCTTGGCGCCGTTGTCGATCCTGGCTTACAGGAGTAGGGGTGGGATTGCGGTGGTGGGTTAAGTCCCAATAAGAATAATAATAGACAAATACTTCACACGACACTTTTTTATACAATCTTGAATATTGAATTGTCTTCTAGATTTAAGTAAATAAGTAACTGGGTAAGCGCATTCCAGCGTATTTGTAGTCCATATTATCGCTTCACATTTGGTAAGAATTCAATTCACTATTGCACCCGAAGCGTATTGATAGCTGATAAATACTACATTTTAGGTACCTATATTATGTATGAACCAAAATGTCGGACTTAATATTTGATACCCTTTTGACTTAAACCCTTTTCAGCCCCGTCCCGTATATCATAATGTGTATTAGGTAATCATTCACTGTTATCTAGGTAGAACATTCCAGAACAAAACTCAATTGGTACGGATTAAATTAATATAATATAAATTCAATTTAATTTATTTGTTTGTCGGAAACATAGTAAAATAGTGGTGATATAGTGACTTATACCTAAAGCATAACCGCATCCCTTTCTTTCAACGGAATAACAATTGCTTTAAATACTCATAATAAAGCACCTGGGCTGATTTGAAATTTTTTTTCACAACAGCCTATTAATATAATCTAACTCGGATGGGCAGCATTCGGAAACAACGAGATGTCTTCTCGTCTAGGATTCCTCAAAGCTTTATTTTTTTTTATTCGGCGATAGGCTGGCGCTTGACAACAACTTGCTTGATATTAAGCAATGATGTAGTCTACGACAGAACGCGCCAGCCCAGTATACTGATTCACTCGTGATTACGAATGATTACCGGTGAGAAAGTGGCAGTGGAATGAGCCTCCTTAAGATTAGAAACCTTAATGGAGCAACAATCCCGACCTACCCTCACTGCATGGTATCACCAGACATCGCACCGGAACACGGCAAGGCCGCTTGTCTGGTGGGTGGTCACTAACCACGGCCGAAGTCTACCACCAGTTGATTGTCACCTGATTTGCACCACCCGGGGACCACGTGTGGGGATTCAATTAAAAGTGTATCACCCACGGACGAAGGTGACTCGGCCCCGAATATAACACATTGGTTAAAGACTTTAAGACAAGAAGTCTTTAATCAATGTGTGTTTTATTTCAATGTGTGTTGCTAGTGCTGACATATGGAACCGAAACGTAGTCCTTCACAGCTGGCCTTATAAATAACCTCAGGTCGCTCAAAGGACCATGGAGAGAGCTATGCTCGGAGTTTCTTTGCGCGATAAGATCCCCAATGAGGAAATCCGCAGAAGAACTGAAGTCACCGACATTGCGATCAGAGTGGGCAAGTTGAAGTGGCAATAGGCAGGCCACTGGTAGAACGGATAAGTGTGGGTATTCAGATAAAAGGTGCACTCCCACGGACGAAGGTGACTCAGTCCCCAAAGTAAGTAAGTAAATAAAGGAATAATAAAGTAAGTTCAATAAACCAGTATTTATAGTTAACATTCCCCTTGTTATGTCACAAAGTACAACCCTTGGAATTCGGAGATTACTGTAATGAAAATCGGTTTAGTATAGATTAAATATGAATGGGAAAACCGCGCTAGAACAGCCCTACTATTTGCTCACGTTAGTACGGGCAATTCACGAAATAGATTTTATTTTTAATTAAGTACCTATATCATTTTTGAATTCCACCCGAGACATACATTTTTATGCATGAACATGTATCTTTGTTTTGAGTCTGGGAGTAATCATCTATTTCAAGTAGGTATGTATTTACAAAAGAAAAGTAATATAATATGTAGTATATTATCAGTTATCTGATTTTCCACTAACACAAGCTTTGCTTAATATCCCAGAATATTTATTGATTATTATAATCAGTTTATTTTTCATCACAACTGATGTTGGTAGGTACATATTACCTATGTATTTTAATAGGTACATAAACAATTTAATTATTACCTATGTTTTATAAATGATGTATTAAATCAAAACAATCATAAATTGCGTTCAACAATGCGTTACTTATGTGGTAAAATATAAAATGATTAGGTTGGTATAATATTTTCTTTTTTTAAAACTTAAATTTAGTAAATAAGAAATAATAATATTTAAATATTGAAATTGTTCGTATTACTTCGTACACATTATAAACTTTTTAATTTAGCAGAATATTAGGTATGTATTATATCCGTCCGTAAAATATCTATTCGAATGAGAAACATATGATAGTAGGGCCTAGAGATAGGGTAAAGGAGGGAAACAAGGACAATGTAATTGTGGGCTTAGGAGTCTAATTCAACAATTATTATTTGGCGGACCGAAAATAATTTGTTTTGTTTTTTTGAAACCTTACACAGAAATGTGACTGAAAGAAAACTCAAATACGTAAATTCTGTCTGAGGGTAGTGGAAAACCATTGTCAATAGTTTTGTGGGGTTGCAGTGGTGGGCTTACCTAATCCCAAAAACAACGCATTATACCATTCTTTACTTTTTTAGTAAGCGCCATAACCCTAAGTACCCACGGCTACACATTAGGCTATACATTTCCAGTATAGCCTGACCTCTTCTTTTATGGAAATCCTATACAATGCAAGATCAGCGTGAATACAATGGAATGAAGTAACATTTATTTATGAATTTTTATATTTATCTATGTTTGTCCGGGCAAAACTCTGCCCTAGATATACTTAAAGTGACTATTAATTTGTGTATACTAGATGATTTCAAAAAAATCTTCCAAATAATTTTTTGAGCAACTGTTTTTACTAAGGTCGCTATTTAATATTGAGCCACGCAGTAGAGAAATTATCATACTGCGACCTAGTCCCTCTCTACTAAACATACCATTATTTTATTGCTACTACTATACTATTATTTTCATTAATTGTATTAGCTCATTTCTCCTATTCTCGCTTCCACAATTATTAATGATTGAAATTATAAAATTTGTTGTTTTTCTTACTATATATTTTTTATATTATTTGATACCGTTGTTAATGTTATTATTTAATTTTAATTATAATTGACATTTGTATATTATTAAAAACTAAATCTACTAAACTAAATTTGTAAATTTGTTAAAGTAGGTATGATGTAGTCCATGCTGTGGCTTCCTTTAATTGGAGGAGCACACCGAATGTAGACCTGTATGCAGGTACCACGAGGGCAAAGTTGTGTATATCCTCTGTTGGAAGTCCTAAATAAATTAGCATCGCCTCTACTGCGCTTCTCAATATTGTATTATGGAGTTCATTAAAAAAAGGTAGCCTCAAAACAAATTACTTTGGGAAATTTACTTGTTCTTTTTACACTAATTACCAATCACCCTAGTAGGATTTGCAAAAAAAAATAATTCTAAAATTGTTCTATTGAAAATTCAAAACGGATATTTGGATTTTTTATTAAAACACAAATTTTTAGGTATCTTTGGTTTATCACTGCTTCTGCTTATGCTCTTTGTCTTCTGTTATTTTAACCATACATACGTCACGTCAGTATTTTTTTTATTGCCCAAAAGTATAGGTAGAGGTGAATGTGATATACTATCTTTTTTAGCTATGTTTAGTTTTCATAATTTATAGGGGGCAATGTTGCCATTCATTCAGCACAATTCCAAATTTCAAGCAATTTTTTTCCAGTTTCTTTTTGTTAATCAGAGAATTCCATTGAGAATACGCGACTAAATTAACTTCACATAACCTACAACTGCTACTCGGTCAAAACCAATTTCTCGTGGATTTAACATCAAAGCTTCAATCAATATCTAATTAACCTTTCTCGAATATTAACTGAATAATAACATACCTTGTTCCACGCCTGACCACACTCCCTTTTGACTTACCTATATCAAACGAATAAATATGCTAGTATACCGCTAAGCGACTTATAAGGCTTAAATTTAGAGGCTTATCGACTAGCCTTGAATCAGTTAAATATGGATAGTAATAATGTTTAATAATAATAATGTTTATTTGCCATTACATAAAAGTACAGAATATGACATTAACAGAACTTTTAAAAAACAAATTTCAAGCTACAAGAATTAATGTTCTCCATGCTAGGAAGATCCTGTGTTATGAGGGATATTCATCCGTCCGTTAAATAATAAACATTGTTGTTTTAAAAGTAGATTGTTATAGTTATAGACATTTATTGTTACAGTTATTTTTATTTGTCAAAAATTAATTAATAATTTGATATGAAAATGGGACCAACAAAAGATGAGTGTGTTGTAGTGTGTGTGTAGTGTGTATGTGTGTAGTGTTTGGTATGGATGTGATATAAAGTATAATGTGGATTTAAGACTGAGCTACAATGTTATGTTATAGGTGGTTTAATCAGTGCTTCTGTTTCATCATAATCTAGCGTCAAAAGGTAATTTTTGGTATTGAGTCTGCATTGGTATGCGTTGCGGATGGCAACGAGGGCCTTCTGCACTACGCTTACCCAGGCTAAAAGCAGGGGTTCCACATACCTCTCTTCCTGTGCCTGTCCGGGCAAAGAGATGCGTAAATCACCTTCCTTCCTAATGGAGCGATTTTGTTTTCGATTATGAAAAAGTAATCTACCAAAACTTCTTTCGCGTACAGTACCTAACATACAAGAAGAAGAAGAAAGGTACCGTACGGATAGCATATTTAATAATGTACTCTAAATACAAATGATCGTAAAATATATTTGAAACTATAGGTACAATAATGAACATTATATTAATGAACCCCTTATATTTTGAAGGTATTGTATTATCTTAAATTTACGCGAATATTACACATTGAAATAAAACTATTATTTATCAGCGTTTATCGCGGTTAACTTTAAATTTCGAAATTCCTACGTTTAATAAATCGCGATAAAAATCCGTTATAAAATAGCTATATTTCAAATGAAATCAAAAGTGTTTTTGTAAACATAGGTGTAATAGATTATCATACATTTTCAGCATCAATTTTGTTTGTCTGTCACTTCTCGATAATGTTTGGTCTCAAAAATAAGTTCCAGAACGTAATCTATAATTCACTTCAACTCTTTTTTTTAGTGTCCCACTGCTGGGCACGGGTCTTCTCTCAACTATCTTATGAGTTGAGAGTGTTTAGGCCTTAATCCACACACTCTGGCCAAGTGCGGGTTGGTGGATGTCACATTTCCTCGAATGATTAGTTCTTAAACAGGTCGGTTTCCTCACGATGTTTTCCTTCACCGATATTGAGCAGCGGAGATGAAACAATTCACACAAAGATGTGTGGGCACGACCAGGATTCGAACCCGCAACCTTATTTTAAGGCGAGGCCTGTACCGCTGCTCAATCTTTATGTACTTACTTTATATTATACACGGTATACACTGTGGGAATATGGATATTGCTGAAAATCAGTGCTGTGGGTCGCCTCTAGTAGGTACTCACAGCGTTTACTGAGCAATGACCATGTTTGACACTGATAGGTCACACTTACTCTTTGTTTTTTTTTCCTCTTTTATTTGTTTATTTATGTTTTCTTTTTCTCTTTCCATGTGTTTCTGTGTGTCCTGTCTTTGTCAAATAAACGTTTTTCTTTCTTTCATTCTTTATATTATAAAGCTGAAGGTTTTGTTCGGTAGAACGCACTAGTCTCAGGTACTACTAGTCCGATTTGAAAAATTCTGTTAATCTTTATATATATAATTCTTCTGTGGGTGTGTATGTCACTGAACTTCTCTCAAACGACTGGACCGATTTTGATGAAATTTTTTGTGTGTGTTCAAGGGGATCTGGGAATGGTTTAGATTCACAATTTTGCGCGGTACGAAGTTCGCTGGGGCAGCTAGTTACCCTATATATTGAGGAAGGCTACAGGTTTTTCTTATCCCACTGCTGGGGCATATTATAATTTAAATCACGCGGGTGAAGCCGCCACTTATTCCGTGACGGCTATAATTATATAGCTATAATTGAATCATTGTTTAAAACCAGTTGGTGATCAATCGCAAGCCTATTCCAGAGTAAGAAAAGTTTTTTTTCCTTTTTTACCTTTTAGCTTTAATATAAATCGTTTAAGCTATATTGAACCTTATCATCTCGCAGATCTGAGTTTAAATTGCATCATCAATGTTGTATCACACATCACAATCTCCTAACACTAATATTTCATTGGAATAGCTTCCAACATCTGAGATAATTTGTATTAAGAAAATTGAATTTGTATTGTGCGATGGTGCTTGTGATTTGGCATTAATATTGTAGAAAGGACAAAGTTTATTCGGAGCCTAGAATCGGGGATAATAATTAAACGGAGACTCTAGAGGTTTCAGCAGCGGTGGCGCAGCGGGTTCGATTCCCAGTCGTGCCCACACATCTTTGTGTGAATTGTTTAGTCACCGCTGCTCAATATCGTTGAGGGAAAACATAGTGAGAGAACCGGAATGTCTAAGAACTAACCATTCGAGGACATGTGACATCCACCAACCCGCACTTGGCCAGCGTGTGTGGATTTAGGCCTCAACTCTCTTAACTCGTAAGATAGTTGAGAGAAGACCCGTGCCCAGCTGTGGGACACTATAAAGGGTTGAAGTGAATATCGGCGAGGGATAACATCGTGAGGCAACCGGCATGCCTAAGAACTAATCATTCGAGGACATGTGACATCCACTTGGCACTTGGCCGTCGGCCGTCTCCGCAGTCGGCCCTTCAGACCAGTCAAATAGATTTCCGTCTTCAATATTATTAAACCTTACCAATATTGTAATCGACTGTACCTCAATAATTTATTTAAATCAACATTTAGATTCCCCCTTTTGTTTAATTAGGAATAGCTTGTTTAGACGTGCCTCCTCAAATTATATCTAACAATTTGATTGGCCCTTTGATTCAATTACTTTGAAACCAGCACGATATTTTGAAATTGATACATTTGAGATATTTTATGAGTGGTTCTAAATAACGTAGAGCTCACGACGATATTACCTGATAGTGTAGGCAGGGGTAATATACCATAGTTCGCCGGTTATACTTAGGTCCTATAAGTAATAGGAAACTCTGAAACGAATTTATGTATAAAGGAGAACATTTTCATCTGTACTTTTAGAAAATAAATTTGATGAAATTAAAATAATTGCGCAATTATCACTTTTGTTATGTCATATTATAAAACAAAAAACAAAAAAAACAAAACAGTAACTCAAAATGGTGATTGGGACCTTCTTTTAAGCATAGCAATGCTTGTAGTAGAAGGCCCCACTCCTGGTCGCGGTAGTGTCACACCGTGGTTCCCGCGGCCCTGCTGGGTGCACATGCGCCGTTGACGCAGCCGTCACGGAATAAGTGGCGGCTGTTTCTGCGGTATATGTGCACCAAGGTGAAAGACGGAGCGCTGTGGGTTTAGTGAGTATTGCTCCCGCCCGCGGTGTTGCGTAAAGCAACATCGCGGTCGGGAGGGCACCGCTTCTCGGTGCCACGAGTCTCACACACCCCCGCCTTCCCCTAGGGGCGGGACAGTGCGTAAATGCATTCCCACAGCGGAAACAAAAAAAAAAAAATAGGCCCCACTCCTTCCTTAAGATAGTCATGAAAAATATTTTAAACATGCAGCGTAACAAATTAGGTACTTAGGTATATTATTATGCGAATCGTGCGTGTGAGTGTGCGTGTGTAGGTATGTGTGTAAGATACTTGCTTTTTAATTACTTTACTGATTATTACGCAACTTAAATTTTAATATTTTTGGACGTCAAATACCTCAGTCCACCCGTGAACATGAAGTCTGAAAAGACTTTGAAACGTCGGGATCTAAAATCTAAAATAAACCGCGATAAAATCCGTTAAAAAGTAGTTTTATTTCAATGCCCATTCCGGTCCGAAATGGCTGATTTCGTCCTATTCTTATTTCAAACGCATATTAATGTGACTAATATATACCGTCGTTAATAAAACCCCGGATTTCATATAAAAATACTTACTCCAATATCCAATTTTATCTGATTTCCCAATAGTTTTATATATGGTTGTGTTATTGATGTATATCTTAGCGACAGAGGACTGCCGACCGATTTATATTGGATTCTTACGCCTCAAAAGACTCACAAAGGAATCACGAATTTGGTACATTCTGTACAACCCTTTATATATGGTTAAAAGCTTTTACGATAAAAATTGAAAAGTTAAAGACTTGCTTTTATTTTGTGTGCAATTTCAATGTATTGTACAATAAAATGCAGTTGCTTCTCTCTTTAGAGCTGACGTGCAGGGCTCTTTCGAGTTGAGAGAGTTAAGGCCTTTATCGACACACGCTGGCCAAATGCGGGTTGGCGGATGTCACATGTCCACGTTTTGTTTAAAAGCTGGTTTCCTCACGATGTTTTCCTTCACCGATATTGAGCAGCGGCACTTCAACAATTGACACAAATATGTGTGGGTAGGTACGTTCAGGAATCCAACCCGCGACCTTTTATGTGAGGCCAATACCGCTGCGCCACCGCTGCTCTTAATCGATTTATCATAGACAAAAATATCGCTTATCACATGCAAAAATAATAAAAAACATCATCGAATTAAGAACCACCTTCTTGAAGATGGTTGAAAAAAGATAAGCGCGTTATATGGTCATAATTTAAAGAATACGACGCGAAAGATAAATAAACTTTTGGTCATATTTTTTTTTTAATTCTGATACAGGCTTGCGCTTGACTACAAATTACCTCATGTTAAGCAATGATATAGTCCACGATGGAACGCCCCCACCTAATATACCGAATCACTCGTGATTACGAATGATTTTCAGTGAGAAGGTAAAGAAAACCTATTTTATCTATGCAATATACTATCTAATAAATAAATAAATATTCTGGGGCATCAACACACACGGTCATCTGGTCCTAAGCTAAACAGAGCTTGTGTTATGGAAACCGGATAACTGGTATATACTATACATAATAATACTTTTCTTTTGTAAATATATAGATACTTGAAATAGATATTTACACCCAGACTCGACACAAACACAAATGTTCATCACAAATGTTTGTCTCGGGTGGGAATCGAAACTACGAGCTGCGGCGAGAAAAGCAAGTATCTTATTGACCACGCCACCGGCCCGTAATAAACAGTTAAGAGGTAAACATGTTAAACAATGTGCTTCCACGCACAATGTTTAGTAATAACAATTTCTATACCAGAATTACCACCGATATTACACTTCAAACTGCACTGCAGCAGATTTATAGCTAGTGTTGTTACAAATTGTTATGATAATCAGCAATTTGGTGTTATTTGGTAATGAATTCAGCATGTATGCTAATTGCTGATAATTCTAATGCTCATTGCGATTCATTTATAGGGTCATGACAATACAGTTTACAGATATTAACAATTTGGGGGTATATATCTATATATATATAAAAATGAAACCCGTTTTCCATTGTCACGACATCACGCGTGAACGGCGGGACCGATTTCACTAATTCTTTTTTTTTAATATTCCTTTAAGTATGAGGATGGTTCTTACGCAGAAAAATTTAAAAAAAGAAAATTTAGAAAGTGAAGAAGTGCCGAAAACCGGCTTAGATACCTATTATTTATTATTGGTTATATTCGGTAGGTCTGAGACCCGGTAGATGGCACTGCTTTACCGGGCAGAACGACGTCTGCCGGGTCCGCTAGTAATACTAATAATAATAAGTGTGAATTAACACACACGGTCATCTGATCCCAAACTAAGCAGAGCTTGTACAATGGTAAACCAGATAACTGGTAATATACTACTTAAAATACTTTTCTTTTGTATATAAATACTTAAATATAGATAATTACACCCAGACACAAGACAAACAGACATATTTAAACAAACGTTTGTCTCGGGTTGGAATCGAACCCACGACCAGCAGCGTGAAAAGCAAGTATCTTACCGACCACGCCACCGGGCTGTCAATAAGTGTGAATTAACACACACGGTCATCTGATCCCAAACTAAGCAAAACTTGTACTATGGAAACCAGATAACTGGTAAAATACTACATATAATACTTTTCTTTTGTAAATACATACACTTATAATATTACCTCAGTCCACCCGTAAACATGAAGTCTGAAAAGACTTTGAAACGTCGGGATCTAAAATCTAAAATAAACCGCGATAAAATCCGTTAGAAAGTAGTTTTATTTCAATGTTTGATATTCGCGTAAATCTAAGACAATACTATGAATGTTTTTGGTTGGTTACGAGAAAAAAAATCGATTGAAACACTAAGATATTTTTATATTGTTTTGATATTGTAATTTGAATATCCCCATTTACTCGACTTATTTGAATCAAGAACCTCTAAAACATAAGCAAATATACTCAGTTAGTTCTAGGTATTCTTGAACTTAGAGCAGCGGTGGCGCAGTGGTACGGGCCTCGCCTCAGAAATATAAGGTCGCGGGTTCGAATCCCAGTCGTGCCCACACATCTTTGTGCGAATTATTTCATCGCCGCTGCTCAATATCGGTGAAGGAAAACATCGTGAGGAAACCGGCATGTCTAAGAACTAATCATTCGAGGACATGTGACATCCACCAACCCGCACTTGGCCAGTGTGTGTGGATTAAGGCCTAATGTCTCTCAACTAGTAAGATAGCTGAGAGAAGACCTGTGCCCAGCAGTGGGACATTAAAAAAAAGGGTTGAAGTGATTCTTGAACCTAAGCCTAGCATCCTGAAAAATAACATGAACATCATTTTCATCCGTGTTACTGATATTATCGAATCAGGAAGTTAGCAAATGACATCAACTGTGAAGTTCCGCTCGGTACTAAGACCGTTTTATACAATTTCCGTCATTAAATCTATAGCAAAAAGGTTGATATTGAAACGAGGGGTGGTTGTACAGATTCAAATGCATGTATTATATAGAAAGGAGTATTTTATTTATTTTTACACACAAACACACATACACATAATACAGGCACTGTAATAATACAAATATTATCACACAAACTTAATATAATAATAATATTGTCATCATACACAGCGCCATCTAGTTCCAAAATTACGAATTATATTTGCTTGTGTAATGGGTACTTTTTTTTATAAATACATACTTAAAATAGATAAATTATACCCAGACACAGAAAAAAACAATCATGCTCTTCACACAAAGATTGGAGTCGAACCCACAACCTTCGGCTTGCTAGTCAGGGTCAATAACTATCACTCCACTAAGTCAGTCCATTTCTTAAAATAATATGTATATAATACAACAATTTAAGAACAATGTCTGTACTCACAACTCTGGATTAATGAGACCATCAAATCTTCATACATTTTTGGACATGGCACTTCCATCTTCACTCCAACCCTTTTTAGTGTCCCACTCCCTGGGCACGGGTCTTCTCTCAACTATCTAACGAGTTGAGTTTAAGTGTTAATCAACACACGCTGGCCAACTGCGGGTTGGATGATACATGTCCTCGAATGATTAGATTTTAGATATGACGGTTTCCTCACGATGCTTTCCTTCACTGATTGAGCAGCGGCGATGAAACAATTCACACAAAGATGTGTGGGCATGACCAGGTTTTGAACCCACGACCTTATTTATTTAAGGCGAGGCCCGTACCGCTGCGCCACCGCTGCTCTACTACTAACAAAATTTTACTTTACCTTGCTAGTACTCCTAGTTTCAGACACCAGCTTCGCCCACGTGTTCGCTGTTTCATCCCCTTAAGTGGTGAGTCTTAAAAAATCTTTTCCTAGTGCATCCCTAGACTTTATACGGAACCTATGTGCCAAATTGGAGTCTCAAGACCCAGAGTATTGGGGTGTGCGGTTGTGGCAGTAACTAAGTTTTTTTTTAATTTAAGTCTAGATTAATAAGGGTATAAATGCGAAGATTTGTGAGGATGCAGCTATAGACTGAGAGAAATTTATAACTCTTTCAAGTTGATGAAGAGTCGACTAACGCAATCGCTACAACGCTTGAGTTAAAGAAGGTTTTAACATAAATATGTGACTACCTACTATATAATATCATACAAAAATACAAAAAATATTTAATACAAAACAAGGTTACAACAAATTTCTATTCAAACGAGAAAGTAATTGTGGAATTTTATTCCTTCAGTAATAAAATGTTACCGAGAAACTCTTACAAAAATAATTACATACAATCTTCAGTCAATACTATGTCAGAGGTATTTTAATAACAATATTCTTTACCTTAAATACGAAGAATATCTACATAGCTCTATACAAAAGGCAAAGGAAATATCCTTGTTTGCTCAATATCAATACAATAGTGAGAAAAGGGAACGTCGCAGGTTGAAGAAACAATTTGACCCCTTAAACATTTTTCTAACCTTTCCATCGTTCTGCCTTTCCGTTTTACTGCGTGTGGCTTTCAGGTTCAATACACACATTTAGAATATTTTGTGTAAATAAACTACTACATATATTTGAATACCTAACCTTTAGTTTCTTTAAGCTATTGCATAGCTTCTATCGCGGGCCTTGAGCGTGGAGACCGAATCCAGAAATTCCGTAACGAAAATAACCTAACACCCCCCCACTCCGACCGGCACAGCGGTGATACTTTTTAGTTTTGCCATGTATCGATGAATAGCAGAACTTTTAATGACTTTTTGAAATATCACGCTTGTCTCATTAGTACAGCAACTCGCCTCTAGGTGGCACTGTTTGTATCGGTAATATTGGTTGTATTGTTGGTTGTAATATGTTTTCTTATCGGTCACCACGCTCAAAAAATGTAACTTGAATTAATATCAAAGAAAAAAACAAAGGAAAAAAAATATTGCATAAATAAAATAATTTTACAATTACTTAAGTTGATAAACAATGCTATGCAATAGCTTTACCGCGGCAGTCTCCGAGTGCCACACGTCTTTTTTTAATTTTATAATAGTTTTACGCTTGACTACAAATTGCCTTGCTTAGGCGACGATTTTGTCTACGATGAAACATGGTTCCCCAGTAAATTCGTGATTTGAAGACGGACTAATTATAGCTATCGGGAAACGAAGACGCCGGCAGCGAGTCCCACAACTTGGCAGTTGGCACAATAATTATAGGTGGCTTTTCCCGCCGCAGGTCGTGGGTTCGATTACCACCCAAGTCAGAAATTAGTGTGATGAACATGTCTGTTTGTCTTGAGTCTGGGTGTAATTATCAATGTTTAAGTATGTATTTACAAAAGAAAAGTATTGCATGTTGTATATTTATCTGTTATCTGGTTTCCATAGAACACGCCCTGCTAGTTTTGGGATCAGATGGCCGTGTGTTAGTGTCCCACGAATTGGATAATTATAGTCTATTTTTTTATTTTTAGGATTACAATTTTATAATTATAATTACACAAGACCTTATTAATTAATGTTCAAGATAAAACAAAACTGCATCAAACCCTTCAAAAATATTGCAAAAATTCGTTTTCATTTCCAAGAAAGGCCCATATTAGCGTAATACATGAATTTCACAAGAAAATATTTTGTTGAAATTAATAGATGATACTAGTAGAAAACCAAGATATCTCTTAATGTTGTTTCAACGTAAAGAACAGAAGTAATTCTTGGAAATATTCCATCTTATGGAATAACGCCAAGTTTGATAAGATACAAGCCTCATGACATTGTTGTACTTTTTGATTAAGCTCACTTTACACTCGCCCGCGATAAAACTTCAGTACTAAGGAATTACGATAAAAGTAAACTGGATGTTAGCAACCCTTTTACGATTTATCACAATGATCAACTGTTTAGGTGACCAGATATTACACATAGCGATCAAAGTAAGCAAGTTGAAGCAGCAGTGAGTAGGCTATATCGCTCGTAGAACCGATAACCACTGAAGAATAAAGGTTCTAGAGTGTAGACCAAGTGATAGGCGTAGTAACGCAACCAGCCCGCCATCATAATATAGTGGACTCATAGCATTGCTAAAATTACGGAAGGCTGATGGATGCTAACGGCTGGAAAATAATCGTTGTGGCGTTCTAAAGGCCTATGTCCAGTAGTGGACGTCCTCAGGCTGATGATGAGGATGACACTGATTTCTAACAATAAAACGTGCTGTACACCTGTGCTGCGGCCTAGAGCCTATAAGTTTCAACCCTTTTTAGTGAACCAGTGCTGGGCACGGGTCTTCTCTCAATTATCTTATCACCCGCTGGCCAAGTGCGGATTGGTGGACGTCACATGACCTCGAATGAATAATTCTGAGACATGCCGGTTTCTCCACGATGTTTTCCTTTACCGATACTGAGTAGCGAAGATGAAACAATTCACACGAAGATGTGTGGGCACGACCAGAACTCAACCCGCGACCTTATTTTTCTAAGTCGAGGCCCGTACCGCTGCGCCACCGCTGCTCTAGCCTAGACGCGAACACATTTAAATTCCACGCCGCGCGCCGTACCAAAAAGAGAATTGAGAATTTTCCTAATTTCTCAGCACTAAACCGGAGCGAGGAAGTTGGTGGCGTGTTACCCGTCCGTCCCTCGCCAATTCGCCTGATCTATGTACGGTCATGTCATTCAATCTGTCCCATCGAACTCTGAGAGTTAAGAGAAAAGAGAGTGCTCTTGTGGTTTTGCACGTATTTGAGCACTATAATATCTACATCGTCTCCGCGTGTGTCTATCTTAGACTTAAAGCTTATAGCTTAGACTATCCGCCGTATACGAAATATGGCTAGAAAGGTATTATATTATTAATATTACATAAATACATACACCTTTTCTCCATTGATAAGGCAGAGACAATATTTGCGTAAAGACTGAAAGACTAGCAACTATGCGCTGATGATCAAAGTTTCTTACATAAAAAGGGATTTTTATGTTATGACTACTACATATTATTTCATTTGAAATCTTTATACAAATTTAAATAGCTGCAAAACCGACAGGACTCTCAAAGCACACTAAAACCAGATTTCAATGAAAACATTTAAGTGATTCACAAAGGAACAGCATATACCTAACTTTAAAATATACATAGAGAAATCTAAACGCCCGTCCAACGACAAGAGCAGTGTAAATCTTTGTTAAAACAGAGCAATACGGTGGAAGTTTATGCAACTGGCGGTTATCTTAAGCCTCGTTTGAACGTACTTGTCGCTGGCAAAGTTTGGATTGTTTACAGGATAGTTTAGTGGTACGACTGGGTTTTGCGGCTATGTAGGTAAGTTAACATGTTAACGTTCGCACTCAGAGACGTCAATTAACGCTATGTTGATACATAGCGTTTTTGTATGGATTTTGACAGTATTTAATGATTTAAATACTGTCAAAACCCATACAAAAATGAGTATACAATGCTAGATTAAAGTTCAGCGACGTCTCTGAGTATGGCAGTAAGAGATATTCAGTATTGAAATAAAACTACTTTCTAACGGATTTTATCGCGGTTTATTTTAGATTTTAGATCCCGACGTTTCAAAGTCTTTTCAGACTTCATGTTCACGGGTGGACTGAGATATTTGACGTCCAAAAATATTAATCACAATTATTACTGACTATCGTCAAACATGAAGTCTGAAAAGACTTTGAAACGTCGGGATCTAAAATCTAAAATAAACCGCGATAAAATCCGTTAAAAAGTAGTTTTATTTCAACGTGTGATATTCGCGTAAATCTAAGACAATATTAATAGATGTTCAGTATATACATAATAGTGTTCTGGGATATCACACCACGGTCATCTGATCACATATTAAGTAGAACTTGTGTCATGGAAACCTGATAACTGATATTCTATACAGAAACTAGTTTTCATTTGTAAACATATCTACATGTAATTTACAAAGAGACATGTTCATCACACACGTTTGTCTTAGGGGGAATCCCCTAATATTTAAATAATAAGCTAAAGCCAGTTCGTCTTTAAACATACGCTCAAATCGAGAGCACTAATTCGTATAATGTGCCCAGTGTGAATTCTTAACCTAGTTTTGACTAAAGTTTATTAACGTCAGAAGCTATGGAACCTTAGCAGTGCTAGCGCTACCTAATACGATACTTTAAGATACAGTTTGAAGAATTACGCTTGAAAAATTGACGTTTACACTAGCGCTGCTGTGTGAGTGAGCAGCAAAAACAGACAGGTTGCTATTGTCCTCGGTCGCTTAATTTTAACAGGTTGGTCGAGGTTTTCGACATTGTCAGGTCTTTGAAGCATTCCCTGCGTTTGGGTTAGTTATGTAAGTAATTTGCACCCATAGATGGCATAGGTAAAAATACTTTCAAATTGCAAAAAATGTTTTGTTAGCAATCTTACCGTTCTAACTTACATCATGTATTCTTTTTTATTTACGAAGTAGTTACGCGTGTATAGGCCGACCGTTTAACTCGCGTATCGCCATCTGAGGTAAAAAGTCATAAAACATTAATTAAATGTCTTAAAGAACTATTTAACTACAGATAAAAGTAATGTAAGACTATTCGTCACTAATATCCATATCGCTTGAATCATCATCACTGTCTGTGCAGCTTGAGGAGTCAGAATCTTGGGGACAGGCGATACGCGAGTTAAACGGTCGGCCCATACCATCACGTATACTTTTACACAAACTCAGTTTTAGTTTCATTCTAGTAGAGAAGTTACTAAACATTTGTTTTTTATTAGATAACTCATTTTATTGTAATTAGTTCTACTGCCAATCCAATATTATTCGAGTAAGCAGACTTGCACGTTTGAACAAGGCTCCGCTGAAGAACAAACGAACGGGAACATTCAATGTACGGAATTACATTGTATGAACCAATCAGGAAAACGGGATTTAAGGATTTTATGACCACATTGGTTGAGCTATATGTTAGCTGAGATTGAATTTTATTCGCCTTGTTTAACTGTTTAAAATTGGAGGACAGTTCTACATTTAAATATCTTTTTACTTAATTTTGAAACCGAAAAGCAAAATCTTAACGATTTGCTGCTATTGGTTCGAAAAAAAAAATTGTGCTTTGTTCCAAAAATATTTTTTATAAAAATATGAGTACAAATATGTGGCCAGGCAACTTATTTAATATTTTGGGCACCGATGTCGGGTTCTGATTGGAACGACCGTCGAACTTCTACACAAAGGTAGCAAAGTCAACAGAAAGAGAAAGAACAAGTGGGAGGGAGTGAAACAAAAATATTTTTTGCGTGTGCTATAAATTTAGTTCCGCTAAATTCACGTGGGCGGTACATAAAGTACGTAGGTACTAGTCTGAATGTTTAATCTGGTTGACGGTAGCTTTCTGCGGACCAAAGTTACTATTGTTGAGTTTGTTGCATCGTTAATTCATTTGGAACTGTTTTGTAGTTCTGAGTAACAGGCGAGTTGTGTTACTCCTCCATAGTATACAGTTACACCTCGTTTGTATATTGTTAAAGTTGCGTATTTAAATCAAGTGGAGAATAATCTTTTTCTTTTAATAACTATTTAAAAAAAGCCTACTGTTTTTTTGGCAGTGTTACTCAGTAGTTAAATACAATATAAACATTAAAGTAAGTCCTAACACGTCAACGTCATTCCCATTTCAATTAAATAATGCCATATGAAACAGCACCTCCGTACGTCGTGCGTTGAGCTCAAAGAAACCTCCCTTACATTGAGAATAATTAAAATACAGCCTTACGGAATTCCACCTTTGAAATGGTTGACATTTCGTACTTACACGAGATTAGGAAAATAATGACTATGCATACACACTTACATACATATCTAATATATAAATTCTGCTGTCGCGGTGTTTGTAACCATACTCCTTCGAAACGGCTTGACAAATTTTTCTGAAATCTTATATTATGAAATCTTATCGGTATTAAGTGATAAATGATCCACCCAAAAAAAATGTTATTTTTCGGATACATTTTTTACCTTTTATTATTTTATGATGTGGTATTAAACAATACACATGTAACCCTAATTTCCACTTTTTTACCACTCACCCCTATTTTTAAATAACAATATTAGTAATTAAACAATTTAAAGGAAGGTTTAAAAGGTGAGAAATACCCAGTATAAAGTTCACTGGGGCAGGTATATGAATTCATTTACAAGTGATATGACAAGGACGCGGTGGACTCTTTTAATAGATTATCAGACCCGTACCAAGCAGTGGGACACTAAAAAGGGTTGAAGCGAATTAACTTTCGTAGCTTACTATTAGTACTTGCCTTACTAAAAATATCTAAACCAAAGCTCTACTGGTCTTTAAACCGTTCTGTTTTAAACTCAGCTGCAAGCGA